>CM050164.1:312176738-313561501 GCA_027410445.1 Discoglossus pictus | reverse complement strand
AGTTACGCATTCTCAGACCCACCCATAGAGTCAGAAACATGTGCCAGATCTGACATTGAAAATAACATAACCCCTGAATTGAGTTGGATATAAGGCTTGATTCCTTTTATCTGACACAATTAATGGGTTAATAGTACGCCTAACAGCATACAACCCTCTCCCCAAAAACCCTATCCTCTGAGAGCCTAGGGATCCCCACAATTCCCTCATTTACAGTACAGTAAATGTGGGAACCACAGGGATTCCTCCCTCCCACGCTGGAGGGAGCCCCCAGGGATTCCCTCCTCTCACATAGTAAAGGGAACCCCTGGGGATTCCCTCCCCTGCTCACACCTGATGCTACTATCAACTATAACCATGGGGGTCTATTGAGAACCCAATGGCACCTAATAACCCCATCCTTAAAGGACCTCCATGGCACTTACATGTTAACCTCTAGCACAGGGGTCCCTAACAGATCCCTGTGGCTTCTACTCACAAGCCCTACTCATTACTTAGCTATGATGATCCTTGCAGGACCTCCATGGCATTTATAAACTAAGATATATGCCATGCAGATCCTGCCACCAATCCTAAATGTCCTGGAAGGACCCCCATGGTAAACTAGAATTAACCCTACCATTGCTAAAATAAAAATTAATCCCCACCCAGTACAAAAAAGGAAAAAAAACTATATAAAATAAAATAAAAATATACGACATTATATAAGATAAAAATCCACCCTAAATTGCAAAAATAGCTATATTATAAAAAAATAATCACATATATAGTTGTCAGCAATACGGGTTGTTGCTAAAGCTTGCGGGCTTAGGCAGGGAGCGACGAAGGCGCTCACTGCACTGGTGGAGATGAGCGCCGCATGCGCTCATCCATACAACCCAGCACGACTTAGGCAGGGAGCGCTGAAGGTGCTTACTGCTCTGGTGGAGATGAGATGCGAGACCCGTAGCAGTTTGAAAAAAATTGCCTTAAAAAATTATGGCCCGTAATACTTGCAACAAGGAAAGCGAGACTTACAAAAAAAAAAGAAATACGACCTGAGGTCCAAAAAATATGAAGTTAACCGCCGAACCGCGCACATACAAAAACAACAATAACACCACCAAAATTAACAAAAATACAAAAAAAACATCACTCAAGTACCAGGCGACAGGATCGCAATAAATGCCGAAGGCGTTCAGTGCACGGCTCACAATGAGCGACGAGGGTGCTCAGAGGAGCAAAAATACACCAGGGGAGAGGCTCGCAATGAGCGCCAAAGGATTCGTGGATTATGAATGCATCTAATAGAGGAGAATCAGCAATGTATGAAAACATTTTTTGCATGGAAAAAATATCAAAACAAACATTACCAAACTCACCCTGATGTTTGCTAAATCTCTTGAACTTCAGAGTTAACACCCCTTGAAAACCTGCTAAAATTAGCATAAAATTCAGAATTCGTTTTGGCCAATCACAGGCGGCTAATACATTGTATCAATCTATAAAGCCAGTTGATGCACCAAAGTACCATGGGGCGTGTAGTCCTGTTTTTTTTTACCCGGCAACAGGAAGCAAGGAGGAGCTTTGACACTGGAGTGTGGATCTCTGCATTGTGCTGCTGCTGGTTTGAAGGTAAGTCAAAAGAGCTTAAATTTGTATCCAAATGAAGTTTTTCTATTGGGAGGCTCACTGTGCCTATGTAAGCAGCTCTGGGGCATGGGAAACAAGTTGTATTTTTAAATAAAATAGATCTGTGTGTGTACAGAATGAGTCCATGTGATGTGTGTGTCTGATATAAGCAGCATGTTTTAGACTAGGAAAAGGTAAAAACAGGGAAACATAGATATACCTTTAATGTTAATTAAAAAAAGAAAAAAGTGTGCATCCTTTGATTAAGGCTACAAGAAAGTTAACTATGATGTATTTTAAAATGCATCATAATGTGCATAATGTGCTTGTTTGCAGTCCCTGTTCTGGTATGCTTCAGGGTAGGCAAGAAAGGCCTCACAGTTTGTTCCTGTCAATCCATGGCCTGTAGTGACTTATAGACTGAGATCTAGGAAAGATGGTTCTGAACTGTGTGTCATAACTCCACACTCTAATCACAGATGATGGAGCTCAGCCAATATGTATCAAGTGAGACCTATACGTTTCAGCTGAGATCAAACCAAAGTGCCAATCGCAAGACTCTCTTGTGCTGTCCTGCTGCAAGTCTTTGGTCTGCTTGTGACGCTGCTGTATCCTACACTGCTATTAACTACTGTTTCTGTCTGGCAAGGGTTGTGCCTGCACAAAATGATGGCCATTCAAAGGGCAAGTTAAAAAATATGTATATTTGTGAAATGATACAAGCTTAAAAAGTATTTGTGACCATTTAAGTCTAATCCACTAGGTATTGTGTGGAGAGAGAGAAAAGATCCTTTTATAGGGCACACCTAAAAATCCTAATCTAAAAAAAAAGAGAATAAACTAACTAATAAAACTTAACTTTTAATGGTTGTTAAAATCTATGTTAAAATATATAGACATAGGTAGCAGAGAGGTTACAAAAATATTGAATTGACAAGTATGGTATCTCAAAATTGTAGATTCTGCCTCTACTAGGCAAACCATATAAAGTGCTAAGTGCCAATGTAATCACAGAAGAAAGTGACTAGTGTACGAAATAAAGTGCTAGATATGTAAAGTGACAAGTGCTATAATTCATATAGGGCCTCATTCTATTATCGGCCATAAATCGGCCGTAAGGCTGCGATTCCTTGCGGGGGTTCTGTTAACTCGCGATTCTATTATACGGCCCGCAAGGATCTCCCCTTACGGACGGCCGCATATCTTGAAACCGGCCGTAAGCTCTGAAATCTAAAAAAGCAAAAATAAATTCAAGCCTGCACTGTACAGCTCTGTAAATGCTAGGGATCATATTGGGGGACATGAGGATTAAAAGTAACCCCCTCTCAAGCTTGCACATCAGCCCAAACCCGAGTTCAAATTAAGTGTTTATTTTCCGGCTGCGGCGTGGGCGTGTCTGAGGTGCTCCAAGCACTCTGGACTTTTTACATGTGTATTTTACGTATATTAAAAAATATATATTTTACGGATTTGAGTATAGGGTAATTATGTGCTATTTTTGCTAACACCGAATATCACTTTATAGACTCCGCAAAGTGCAGGATGGCTTTATTTGAGCTATTTTATGTGCTTAATTGGTGCTAGCGGGACCTGTTTGCTGCAAGTAAGCTGCGGCTCGTTTTTAGCCTTGCAGACAGGGTTCCCGGAGCAATAGAATAGCAACCAGGCTTTTCTTACGGCCGATTTCCTTGCGGCCATTTTAGATCAAAGGCTTTCCTCCGGCGCGATCGGCCGCAAGAGATAGCAAGGCACCGGCCGCAAGCCTGCCGGAATCCCCGGCCGGAGGGGAATAGAATAGCCGGAAAGCTTGCGGCCGGTCCTTGCGGCCCTGCAGCGGCTGCGGCCGGTAATAGAATGAGGCCCATAGTGTAAAACTATATGGACTGCACTGTATGTGGAAACCTGCAAAGGTACAGAAGATTCTAATATCCAGCTATATGCTGATGATATAAAGAGATACCAATGTTCTACCAAGGTAACGATATTATAAAACTATAGGGTAGAGGAATAGCTATTGAGTGATAAATGCCTCAATGCTTTATTGCTGGTCTAGTTAAATAATATCCCAAAAATTAAAGCATTGCAACCAGGATCCCTCTGTGTATATTCTGCCTCCCTTCTACTAGTAAACTAGCTAGACTGCATAAATGTTGGAGTCAGGGAAGGGACTTTAAGCTATGGGCCTCATATGAAAACGCTAGCTCTCTGCCTAGCACGCCGCGGTCTAGACGCAAACAAATGACGTCATTGACCCGCGACGGCATTCCTACGTGGACCCTAGGTATGATCCACTAGGTATGCTCTTTTTTTTTCCTTATTAAATATTGACTGTGAAAGTTAATTAATCAACTTAGAAAAGGGTAGCTTCAAAGGATTATTTCAGGCAGTGCATGCTTAAAGCACCTAGATTCAAGCGCAACTTCCACTAAATTTTTTTTATAACAATTGCAGTTACATTTATTTATATCTGTACTTTTTAGTTCTGCAAAAACTTGAACTTTTTCTGTGTTGCTTTAGTGATAGTGGATTGCCTTATAATAATATCTGATATTCACAGCAGTAAAGTTATCTCCGTTTCAGGTGGTGCAATGTAACTGGCCCAGCCTCTGGGGGGCACCAGTGCAATCTAATTCTTTTTTTTTTTCATTGGTTAGCTTCCTACCCCACCTCTCCCAGCCCGGCCCATGCCCCCCTTGGCCCCGAAGCCTTACCCACACCAAGATCCCCAAGTGTATATGGAAAGGAGCATCATTTCTTTATGTGCAATAAGTCTCGTAATATGTAATATTCCATATTTTACTCAAACTGCTTCTCATGTAGAATAAACCTAGATGAATCTAATCAATTTGTCATCAAAATTAATTCTGATATATAATAAAGAACTGTTACTTTGTACTTGAAAAATATTCACTTTGTATTAGTAATTGGTATACAGTAGCCATGAATGAGTATTACAACCTTAATATATGATGTATAATTGACATGATGTATTAAACATGATACTAAAGGAAAATCTAACACCACACCACTACTTATTCGGATGTGAACCTTGAACCTGTGTCTCCTTCCTCCTGGTGAGTTCCAATTTATCACAATTACACATTAACTGATACAGTCTCTTTATAGAAAAACTTGGAGATTGTCAAACAGGGTAAATACTTCTATTACATACTGCATAATTACATACTACTAATACATACTACTAAAATTAAACTTGCTTGTGTTGAGTGCGCTATGGACCATGCCACAAATCCCTTTTGCATCAATATGAAGTCAAATAGATTGAATGGGTTACCTTTCCTTGATATTTATTTGTCTAGATGTGAGAAATCCAGATGAATAACAGTAGTACTGACCAGAAAGGCGATTAGGTCCAATCTCTTTAGCTTTGATTTATATTTGCAACACTTTTTGGATAATGTGAGCTTCTTTGCAACATTCTTAAACTTGCTTAGTTTGCCAGTAATATTCCATGTTTAATGGCAGAGGTAACTACCATTACAATTAAACAAAAATCCATTTTGTCACTGACACAGATAATTCTGAGCTGTTTAATCTGATTGGCTAAAAAAAAGAAAAAAAGTTTTAGTTCTAAACTGTGGCAGTTACAGGCATTTTCTGTGTTTTTTTGCAGCTCACTGAAATTCCAAGTACATGAAGCAAGAAGAGTGTAACATTGTTTTACACATACAGCCTTATTAAATTGCAATTCGGTAAATTTAAAAGGGCTCTATTTAAGCACAGAGCATATTTTTTTTACAGAAGTTTTTAGTTAGTGAACTTCTATCCAAAAGCCAGGTCTTCACTAACTAAAAACTTCTGTAAAAAAATATGCTGTGTGCTTAAATAGAGCCCTTTTAAACTTACCGAATCGCAATTTAATAAGGCTGATAATATATAAACTTTTACAAGTGTACTCTTTCATATAAGATATATCCACATAATGATATCTAACTTTTTCTTTATAAAACATGGTGCAAAAACCTTAAAGATTTTGTGAAATAAAAAAAATGTTAGGTGATAATTAAAATATGAATGTGTGAAGCATTGCTCTGCAATTTATATCAGGTTAATTTACATGTTAGTCTACAACCAGATTGTTCCAAGTAAAATGTATTACCTTTTCTGCAAAAAAAATGTAGTTTTCTTAAAATGCTTTTATTTATTTAAATCTATTTATTTATAGAAAAAAACGACTAAAATAAAACATAAATAAAATATTTAAATGTTTCCTGTATCTCTTAAAAGAAACCATGACAGAAACTGTTGTTTTTTGTTTGGTACAAGCATGGCCGGATTACCCATTAGGACAACTAGGCAACTGCCCAGGGATGCTTCCTGTGAGGGGTGCTACTTATTAAAAAAAAATAGTCACAAGCTAAAAAAACTAAATACTGCAGTTCATAAACTGGCTACTAGGGGGTAGCCACCTAGAACAAGAGAGTCACAACAGGAAAATGAACTTATACGCACATAAAAGGCAAAAAATGGGTCTCTGCAAACCTTGCAGGGGTTCCTCCACTTCACTACCTAGGGGCTCCAAAAAGGTTCTGGGTACAAGCCTTAGAGCACTACTAAGTTCAAATGTAATTAATTGTTGAGGTGCTATTTCATTCCCAAATTAAATTAATAAACACAATGAAGCAAGTGCTATTTTCCTTCTTGCTGAACTGTACAATTTCATCGACTGTGACTGCTTCATATGCAGAATTATTTTTTTTATTATTGCAAAATATGTTATTATCTTTATGTTAATTGTAATAATATATGACAGATAGGAAAACCCTGATACATATGTTCTTTCTCATTTCGTTACTTAGAAATACTATGAAATCAAATGTTTTATTAATGCTCAGACTCATCTATTATATTATGGGTCCACTGTATTAGTACAAGTGAAAGAAAATGTTTAATGGGAAAATATTTACTCCTGCTAGGGTTCTGGGCAGCAATAGCCAGACAACAAACTTGCAGGTCTGTCCAGACTTAGAAGAATGCAACTCACAGATAAGCAGGAGCTGATATAAGCAACTAGGTACAGTGGACATTCTGACAACAGAGCAGACAAGGAGATGAAGCATGAGCTGGGCCACTGGACAGGGTGCAGTAGACAGTCTGTAGCAGAACACTAGAAGCATTTAGTGGGGAATAGCATTGGGCCCTCCTAGAAGCAAGGACCCTAGTGCAGTGCACTATTTGCACCAGTGGGAGATCCGCCCCTACTGAAAAGGGTTGTTCTTACACCTCTAATAATCTGTACATCCCACTGTTAACTTCTGAAAGACAAACCATAGGATAAACATACCAATCATTCACTTCACTAACCTGATTTCTATTTAATTTATATTTCCTTGCACCTGTGTTGGTATTCACTGTGTGCTGTAAGTAATGTTATAAGCTGTCATATTCCTTAATTTCTCTCCCCTCTTGTCCTTCCAATTTACCTTCTCTTATCCTTGCCTCCCTTCCCTCCCTACATCCCACAGTCCCCCCTTATTTCTTTTACCTCTCTCTTCCCTTGCTCCTGCAAAATAAAACCACAAAGCAATGTTGTATACATTTATATGACAATCAATGGAGTTATGAAGTCTCAGTGAAAAGCTTCACTTGCATTTTTACAAATCATGCTATTGCACATCATAATAACATCAATGTGTGGTAATATGAGAAATGCTGCAGCGAAAATTACCCTTTAGCATATGGACTATATTTAGCTGTTGTTTGCCTAATTCGGAACTGTACCCTCCAACAAAGACTGGATGACATTACAATACAAGGCAAAAAACATAACCTACAAAACAGCAATAGCTCAAATAAAATAAATAAATAATTGGCTTTAAAAAAACAAATGTAAAAAGTATATTAAACCTATAAAAGAAAAAAAAAGAAAAAAATAGACTATACCATAAGTTCCTTACATGAATGTCAAGACCAAAGTATTAATTTATTTCCTTTTTATAAACCAAAAAAATCTATTAAAACCATTACATAAGAAATAAAACTAAACAGATTTTCTCTGAAGGGAAGTTTAGGGGAGGGGGACACGTTGCTGCTGCCCCACCTTCTCAGTATTCATTGAAGGATCTCTGTGCTGTATTTACAAGTAAAGCTCATATGTTTGTTTGTTGTGCATAGACTAATAAAAACAGTATGCAGTTTAAAATAAATAAAAGTTTTTTTTTTTTTAGCATTTAATCTCTGTTTTCTTTTCCACAGAGCTGTGTATCTCCTCCTACATATGTCTATCAGCTCTTCCCGTGTGCTGGACTAAAATTAAAGTCTGACCAGTATAGCCTCTGCTTCAGACTGAGCATGCTCAGTAAAGGGGGCAGGGATATGATTGCTCATGCACTGTCACTGGGCGGGCCTGTGGGGCATCTGTTACAATAGAGCTGTAGGCAGTGGCAGTCAAACTGATGATCTCATGGGGCAAGGCCAGTGACATCGGCCCAACCTGCTTCCAAGATCCAGCACACAGGCTAAACTGGCTACATCTCCTAATAGACACAGGCAGCGGGAGAAAGGCAACTCTGCTTGAGGATAAAGCAGGCAGCTTAAAGCTAAGTAAAATATATTAACTTTTATTTATTTTAAACTGCACACTGTTTTAATAACCTATGCCCAGCAAATAAACATATATGCTTTACTTGTAACTAAAAACAGATATTTTACCCATTATCTTCTCATTCCTTTGCAATGGAGGAGTGGGGAAGATGTTGCAAATGTAAAGCTTTACTCGTAATCCACTTCATGGTAAACACAATGGGTTTTTTAAAATCAGAACTCACTATGAAGCACACCACAACATTGCCATCATGAAGATTGAGAAATGCCTCTTCATGTGAGAAAGCACATATTTGTATATTAAAATTATCTATTTTTTTATTTGCACTAATAATAACAAAAAATATATATACCTTTTAAATCTCTTGTTTACATAAAGTCTATTCTGGCCACTGGCTGTTGCCTGTATACCTAGCAGATTGCCAAGTACAACGTGCAATATACGAGAGGCTCTATTGGGGAAGGCTCTGATGGATAGCACAGGTTTCCTCTGGACTCAGGTTACACTGCACTGACCAGTTAACCCATAGCTTTCCTGTTCACGTGACTCTAAGATTCCATCCCTGCACATACTATATAGACATGGTAAGGGTTACATGATTGTTTGCTAGGACCAATGCTTGGAGCTGCATGAAGCACTGGAAATGCATGGAACACAGTGCACTAACCCCCTGCATTGGTCTACATTGCGCAATTTCCAGAGAGGCACAAGATCAGAAACCTGAATTTTCTGTAAGAAAAAATAGAAGCTTTCAAATTCAAAATATAAGCAGAATGACAAAAAAAATCAACTTAACATTGATTTGAATAGGGAACACATTCCTGCAACTTGATTGGTTCCAGTAATGGAGCAGTCTGTGTGCAGTCTTTCACACATGTAAAAATAGATATTACTTTATTTGATTTCTCAGTGAAAATGCATATATTTAAAAAATTCAAAAAGTATTTGATGTTGCCCAAATTGTGCTGAATTGAGTGGACCTTTAACTAAAAAATATATATATTTTCACTATTACTCTTAAGCAAACCAGCTGCAAATGTATAAATATTTATAAATGCCATTCAACCAATTATTTCTAACTAGGAAATTGCCCGTCAAAAATGACTAGAATAAAATTGGCTGACAATGCTGTTTGCCACACAATTTGAGGCTTTTGCTCCTCTGAGCAACTTTGGAACTCACTGTGAGCCTTTCCTCCTGCCTAGTGTACGGGCTGCTCATTGCAGGGTTCGTTAACCTGCAAGTTTTGTGTTTGGGAATGCCATGTCTCTCTTTCCACCATTTCCCCACGATCCCTTCCCTGTGTATTTCTTCTCTGTGTGTGTGCTGAATGTTTGCGTGGCGAGCGCTGAATGCCTTTTGCTTTATTTTCAAAGTCCTGCGTGTCTGGGGTTGTTTGTGTAAGTGTTACTGTCTTTGCCGTTGTGTATTTTCTAAATCCTGTGTGCCTGGCTTTGCTCAGCCTCGTTTTCATCCTGTTTCAGTTTTTTTACGTTTTTCATCCGCCATTTTTTTCCTTGCTTAGCCAATTTTCGAGTGACGAAAATCGGCAAATATGGCTCAAATTCACTTGCAACCTCACTCCCAGGCTTCCTGGCTCTCCCCTGTGCTGTGTTTGTTTTTATTTTTTTATTTTTTATTATTTTGCTTGTTTTTCAGGTTTTTTAGAGTTACGCGCTTGAACTAAGTTTGGCCGTTAAATTAGCAAACTGCGTTCATCGCGGTCAGAGGCAAAGTGCTACGTTTTTCGGCCAGCGTGCCTCAACTGCTCGCCTCGCTTTGTGAGGCTTACAGTGCAATGCGCGACTTCGGCGCTCATTGTAGCCTACGTCCTGCAGCCTAATTCATGCGTGCCTCAACTATTCGCCTCACTTCGCAAGGCTAGCGGTCTAGGGCTCGCCTCATTTTGCGAGCCTCGCAAAGTGTGACCAACATCGGAAGCGTTCCCAACACCGACAACTATATATGCGATAATTGAAGCTGAAATATAAAAATATTTTATTTCTTCAATAAATACAGTAAATATAATAATAAAATTAGGCAATTAACATTTTTGGGGTTAAAGCACATTATAACATGTAAAACCTAAACACACCGTGTATCAAGTTTAGTTATTTAAATGACAATATAGAAAAATAATTAACCACCATAGTCCTTTAGTGAATATTTTTTAATGGCTCTTAAGAGGATTTATCGGCATTATATCTTAACTACTATTTTATCATTATTTTACCATATTTAGTGTCAATGCTTTAAGGATCCCTGAGGGATAGGATTAATGGAAATTACTAATTACAGATAGGAAATTTATTAGAAATAGGCCGAGTCTGACTAGCCTGCTTAACCTACAAACAAAAGAAGAATCTTAATATAAAGGTATCATTTGATAAAGCAATTTTGCAAACAGCACTTTACAAAGTACAAAACTAGTCCATATAGGTGGATAATGCTGAAAAAGCAATGCATAAAAAAACATACTATGAGCCCCATTCAATAGCAAGCTCACAACTCGATCGTAGTACGCCGTATGTTTATGGGCCTGCTGCGGGCCCGCAGTGTCTGCGACTTAAGATGCTATTCAATTCGGCAAGTCCGCAAGTTAGGGGCCAATAGTGAAATTCGGAAACAATGCTATCATATGTAGCATTTGCAAGCTTGAATATGATCAATCAAGCAAGGGCGTAACTCCCAATTAGAAACAGCCAATGGAAACAGAGATCGTCATCATTACGGCTTTGAAAAATGGAGGTTGGAGTTCAAAGTCCTAAGGGCTTAAATTACGAGTTACGATTGGACCCACATTCTAGATATAAGGCAATATTGATAAAACCGTAAATATGATATTCTATTACATGCAAGTTCCATTATATGTATTAACACATTGATTGCCATGATCGATATAACACATAATTTAAACAAGAAATAAAGCTTGAGAATGTTGTGCTATTAATTGTAAAACCTAACACCCCTTTATTTTTAATAAAAGTACAGTAGTGTGTGTATAAGTGCTCCGGACATGTCATTAAGCCCTTTGCAAGTCCTCCTTGGTTCCCGTAACTTATGGTTCAATTTTTTTACATTTGCAGGCTTGACGGGGTGGTTAGCAAGGGGGAATCAGAGCAATTGAATAGCGATTTGCGATTTTAGCGTTCAGAAGTCTTGCGGCCGTGAAAGATCAATTGCTTGGTCGGACATTAACTTGCGATGTTAACCATTGCATCAACTTGGAGGCCGGAGCCATTAACTCGATCAGAGCCCACAAAAAGATGCCAATTGAATAGCAAAATAACTTGTGGGCTACATTTCCGAAGCCTGGATCTCCTGAAAGCTCAATTGAATGAGGCTCCACGTTAGTCTCTGAAATGGTACAACTGGCCGTGGGCAGGATAAATATGCTGGGGTGGGGGGAGCAGTGGTGGAACAGGATGGGTGGTAAGGTCTATATAATGTTAATATTAAAGACGGGTCTTTGAGTTAGTGCAAAATGTATGGGGTTATAGGAACAGTCTTTAATATGTAATGTGCGTTTGTCCCAATGAAAGGTTGCAGGGAGTGACAATGAGATTAGAGGGACAAGTACTACAGTAATATATAAACATTGTATGCCTGAGCTTCAGGACGATGACCATTGCAGATATTGTTTTGAAGGTTTCAGTTAGTAAAAATAGAGCTTTTAAGCACTTCTTAATAAAATGATGTTTAAATGTGCACGTAAGGTAATTGATTTGAATATTAAAAACATGGAAAAACATGTCCCTTTAAGTGAGACTGAGCCCCGACAGAGAATGCAACTATAGTGGTTAAGAGTGACTAGTAGGTGGGGGGAGGGACTGGATAGAATTAATGGGATAGAAAGTGTAGAGGGGGGTAAGGGATGGATTAACTATGTGGATGTAGTTTAGCAAATAGGGAGGTATTGCTAAGTAACTTAAGTATACAGGAATTGCAGTAAATATCTGCTCATGGATTAAGAGCTGGCTAAAAGACAGGAAGCAAAGGGTTGTTGTAAATGCAACATACTTAGATTGGACTAATGTGGTAGGTGGGGCTCCTCAGGATTCACTAATAGGTCCTCTCCTTTTTAACATATTTATTGATGACTTAGAAGTAGGACTGGAAAGTATTGTCTCCATTTTTGCTGATGGCACTAAGTTGTGCAAGTAATTAAATGAGAAAATGATGTACTTTCCCTCCAAAGGGATTTGCATAAATTAGAGAAATGGGCAACTAAATGATAGATGAGATGTAATACAAATAAATGAAAAGTTCTACATTTGGGAAGGGAAAATAGCCATGCAATTTATAATCTTTTTTTTTTTTTTTTTAATAATTAATTTTTATTTAGGACGAGTCAATTTTTATACAACAATATAATATAACAAAGAATAGAAAAGTCAATCATGCAAATAGCAAGACATAAGCACAAAAAAAAATACAAATAAAATGAAGAGCAGGTCTGAGAAATGCAAAAAAAAAAACTAAACATTCTATCCTTCTCAGCCTATGAGATCTTCATGGTCTGATAAATGTCCAGAGCCTTTAATAGAATGGTGTGGATGAAGCATATAAAAATAAACATGAGACGCCGGCTCTCAGCTCCCCACCATATTGATTGGGACCACTTGAGATCCGGAATCCATATGACTCTCTATTCAATGATGTAATAAAACGTCCTAACATTTTTTCTCTTTTTGATTGTCAACCTGCATTCTTAAGTATGCTTGCTTTTAACTATTTTACAAAATATTTAGTCATCATTAGACCTCCTCAGCTTATGTTTACTTGTGTTACTAATCATAACATAATCAGTACCTGCAAACTCCTTCTTCATCACTCCAAAAGCCTCCATCCAGATGCGAACCAGCCATCCTCTCCAGCCGCCACCATCCTCCAACATCCCATACTCTTCTATCCCATCTCTATCTAGATCTGTGTACTATATTTGGACACCAACCACGGAGTCCACGTGTTAGTGAACCTGGGCATTGTATTCTGCAATGAATTCGCTATTCTCTCATTTATCATTATATAATTTATCTTCTTTACAACTTCTTTGACTGACAGTACAGAAGTTTTCCAATTTTTGGCAATGCAAGTTTTAGCAGCTAAAGGTCCAAAATTGCCAGAGTTCATTCTGTTCCCTAGACAAATCATAATGTGTCATTCCCAAAAGACATGTTTCAATCTCGGGTCTCAAGCCACTGGTTGTAATTTGCGTAAATAAGTCTATGAGTTCTCCCCATAGCCTCTGTACAACGGGACAAGTCCACCAGATATGCAGGAAGCTCCCTTCTGTTCTGCATCCCCTAAAACACTCTCCATTTATATCTTTATTAAATTTTGCCATTCTTTGGGGAGTATAATAGGTTCTGTGCAATACCTTAATAGAGGTCTCAAGCAAACTATATGTATATGACCCCCTTGTCAAATTAGTGCAGATTCTTTTCCAGACCATGGCATTTAACTCCTTTCCCAGGTCCTGCTCCCACTTCACCATAAATTTAGTTTTTTGTGTGTTCTGAAACTCTATTAAGTGTGAGTATATGTATCCTAGGGTGCCTGTCATCGAGGGTATCTTTTCACAGATAGAGGACCATGCTGTATGTGTAGGAATCCCATAAGTGTGTATTAACGAGGAGATCCAGTGTCTAAACTTCCGATAGTTCCACAGCTCCTTCTCTGGAATTTGGAACCGGGATATGATAGAAGAATGTGTTAACAGAGCCTCCGTGGAAAACCATTCCCCTATTCTCTTTAAAGGGCTAGTCAACCACCATGTTTTAGAACTTGGGCCAATAGTGGCCTCAAACTCGGGAAAGGACGTTAAGGACATCAGTGGTGACAGGGTTGGAATCAAGTTGCTCGATTTTTTAAGCCTATCCCAGGCCTTAAGGGTCGTAGAAATTATTGGATTAGTATGTCTGTAACTCGCGTCTATCTTTTCTATCCCCCAAATCACCGTATCCCATGAGTGGGGTTTCATCTGCCAATTTTCAATAAAAGTCCACAACGGCTGTAATGTACTAGAGTGGGTTACCGGGATGCACGCCAGCCGTGCTGCCTGCAAATAAAGCCTCAGATTGGGACAAGAAAGACCCCCTTTTTGCCTATTCCTGTACATTGTCTTCCTCGCTATACGTGGGGGTTTATTACGCCAGATAAATTTAAACATTGTATTCTGAAATTGATCAATATCCTTCATACATAGGGTAATTGGGAGAGTTCGGAAGAGATAGAGAATTTTTGGGAGCACTGTCATTTTTATCGATGTTATGCGTCCCGTCCATGATATTTGATATTTAGACCAGGTCCTCAAGTCCTCAGTCAGCCGCCTAAATAATGGTGGGAAGTTAGCTTTATAAAGACCCGCCAAGTTTTTGGTAAGCTTAATACCCAAGTACTTGATTGAATTTTTAGGCCATTGGAAATCAAATGCCGCCTTCAATGTTTCTAATATAGGGCCTGGAACCCCTACCCCCAAGGCCTCAGTTTTTTCCTCATTAATTTGCAGCCCTGACATGGCCCCGAACTCCCTTAAAGTAGACAATAATTTAGGTATAGAGTTTACAGGGTCCGTTAGAGTGCATAAGAGATCATCTGCGAATAGAGAGCATTTCAGGTGATGGTGACCTATCTGCAGACCCCTAATCTCCCCTTCTCCTCTTATCCTTTGAGCCAGAGGCTCAATAGCCAGAGCAAAAAGCAGTGGAGACAGGGGGCACCCTTGTCTGGTACCCCGCTGGATGTTTACCAAAGCCTCTCCTGTCCCGGGCATTCTCAAATGAGCTTCAGGGCTTTTATATAGTGTCTTGATTAGGCGTATAAAGTTTCCTTTAATACCAAATTTGGCTAACACTGCATATAGGTAAGGCCACTCTACCGTATCAAATGCCTTTTCCATATCCAGTGCCAACACACAGAGAGGTGTTTTTCTTTGGGAAGCCAGGTGTATAACATTCATGGTCCTACGGATATTGTCTACCGTTTGTCTATGTTGTATGAACCCGGTCTGGTCCTTGTGTATTAGAGTTGGGAGAAACCTTGCCATCCTATTTGCCATAATTTTAGTCAACAATTTAATATCCCCATTCATGAGGGAGATGGGACGATAATTTTTCGGCTCCAGGGGATCCCTCCCTTCTTTAGGGAAGATTACTAAGTTCGCTGTGCTGAGTTCCGGGGGCATAGATTCCCCCCTAAGTACGGCATTAAACAGACAGCTAAGATAAGGGGCTAGAACGTTCCCACATACTTTATAATAAGAATTAGTGAAGCCATCCGGCCCTGGGGCTTTCCCTGACTTGAGACTTTTAATGGTTTCTAATATCTCCTCTACACCCACATCCGCATTTAAATCCTCTATATGCTGCTCTGAAGCTTTAGGAAGATCACAGGAATCCAGATAAGATCTAAGAGCTTCCGGGCTCGGGTTTATTTTTGTTGAATAAATCGAATTATAAAAATCCCTAAATGTGTGCTTGATTTCGCTCTGACTCACTGTTATCTTCCCAGCCCTGGTTCTAATCCTAAGTATTCTGGACAATGCTGCTCTAGACGGAAGCTTCCGTGCCAGAAAGGAATCAGGTTTATTAGCTTTGGAATAAAACAGCTGGTTCGTCCGTCTCAGGGCACTCTCTGTCTTGTGCGAAAGCAAGGCGTCAAGTTCTAATCTAGTGTCATCTATTCCCTGGCGAAGTCTATTGGAGGGGAGCTTTTGATTCTGTAATTCTAGATCGCGTAACTTAGCAGTAAGTTCCTGCTCCTGACGTATACTATTTTTTTTTATGGTAGCTGCCAACTTAATACACATCCCCCTGATATAGGCCTTGTGGGCCATCCACACCCATCCTATATTAGATCCCGGGGTATTATTTAGCTCAAAATATTGTTGCAATTCTTTCTGTATCTGGCCCAGTAGCGCCGTATCCGATAACATACGTTAAATACATTAATTTTCCAGGAATATGGAGTCCTGGAGTCTCCTCCAAGATCCATATCCAAGGAAACTGCCGAGTGGTCTGACCATGGGCATACCAAAATTTCCGAGCCCCTGGTTTGGTCAAAAAACTTAGAGGTTACCAAAATCGTGTCTATCCGTGAGTAGGTCCCATGCGTATGTGAATAGTACGTGTATTCGCGACTATTAGGATGATGTCCTCTCCAGGCATCCACTAAGCCCATTCTGTCCAACACCCCTTTAATCTGTTGTAGTTTCCGCGAGTATCTATTAGTGGCCTGAGAGCCCGAACGATCTAGTCCATGCTCTAACACAAGATTGAAGTCCCCCCCTATCACCACTAGACCATCTGACCAGGGTTCTACTTTTTTCAGCATGTGTAGTAAGCTTTTATGGGGTGCCACCGTGTCCGCGTAAAAGGATACCAGCGTAAGTTTAACTTCCTGAATTGTGCCCCGCAAAATAACATAATGCCCATCCTTGTCTATCAATTTGGAGTCTATTTGAAAGGGGAAGTGACGGTGAATAAGAATGGTAGCTCCTGCCTTTTTGGACCTTTGGGTTGAAGAGTGGAAAGTGGGATATTCCTTGTTTAAGTACGAGGGAATATGATTCTTTGCAAAATGCGTTTCTTGCATAAAAATTATAGATGGTTTCTTAGTTTGATAATACAGAAAAGCTTTCCTTCTTTTAAACTGGGAATTAAAGCCCTTGACATTGTGTGTTAAAAACTATACTTCTCCTTCAAAACTCTAGCCATTTCTTTCCTGCTTCCCAAGACAATTTAGTCTAAACATCTTACCTTGATTTAGTGATAGCCAGATTGGATGGGGCGACCAGAGAAGCGCTGGAGCCAAAACAGAAGGCTCCTGAGAGCTGTTGGAGTGATGAGAGTCGAGCACGCAATTCTGGAAATGAAAGAAAGAGCAAGAAAACAGTTGAACCGTTCACAAGAAGATCAACATCTTTGCAGTTATCGAGGAGTACTATCATACAAATTATTTTTAATACACATAACTTCCTACGCCAATCGTAAATCCTGGCTTCTAGGGGAGAGAGTAATGGACCTGCCATTCTCAAATACAGCCCCATTAGGAAGGGGAAATAGAATTCTTTGAGGTACAAAAAATTCCAACTAAGGAGAGGAGAGGGGGGATACCCTCAACAATACAAATTGTTTAACTAACATTAGAACTAGCAGCCTAGTAACTAGCTGAAAAAGAATAATCACAACTGTAAAAAATAAAACAACTTTTTTGAAGAATAACCGGTTCTCCAGACACCGAAATCCAGATAAATAAGTCCCATGCATCAGTAAGAAAAAAAAAAAAAAAAACTTGGGGCTCAGCAGATTTTCTTTTTTTTTTGCCCTGTATTTCCAGAGTCTGTGTAATTATTGATTATTGAGATCCTTCCAACTCTGTGCAGTTCCTCAATTCCTCTCCCCGAGTCTTGGAATGTCTTTCTGAAGGGATAGTCAAGACCTCTATCATGTCAGCCTCTCCAAGTCTGTTTTTACTCCGGAGCGGGACCGAGGTCCACTGTCTTTTAGGGAGAGGATTCAGGGTCACACGCTGACTTTCAGGGTCCCTATGGCCACCATCCGATGTTATATGCAACATTTGAAGCAATGACTGGCAGTCTTCCAAACTATGGACCGTGTGGGTTTTTCCCTTATATTGAAAAATAAGGGCAAAGGGGAAGCCCCATCGGTATTGGATACCATGCTGGATGAGTACCCCCAATGCTGGTTTCATTTCTCTTCTCCTGGTCAACGTGATAGGAGAGAGGTCTGCAAACACCATGAGCTGAGCATCATCTGGTCCTCTAAGATCCAAGATCTTTCGGGTAGCAGCTAGAATTAAGTCCCTTGACTGTTGTCGGGAGAATCGGACAATTACATTTTTAGGGGTATCCATGTTACGAGAAGCTCCTAGCGCCCTATGCGCTCTTTCTATATCAATGTCCGCTTCTGCCCCTTCTGGTAAGATCCCAATAAGCAAGTCCATAACATATCTTTTCAGATTCATTATCGCTTTAGGGATCCCCCTTATTCGTATGTTATGTCTTCTAGACCGATTCTCCAGATCTTCATACTTGTCCTCTAGAGCCGCTATGCGTGACGCGTGGTGTTGCGTCTCCCTCCTGTCTCTATCCTGTGCTTCCACCAGTTGGTCAACTGTTTCTTCTAGTTGGTGGGTTCTTTGACCTAGGTCCTGAATGTCCTTCCTGATTGCATCCACCGTTTTAGTCGTGTAAGCTTGAAACAGTTTTTCAATTTGTGCCATCGCACTCTTGGATAGATTTATATCAGCCTGGGCTGCATTTCGTGTGTCCTCCCCCTCCGATTCTTCAGAGGGGTCAGATCTCACCTCGTCAGGAGTTTCAGGGGGTTTGCAGTAGTCCGTAATTTTCTTAAGTGGAAGGGATTTTTTGCTCTTTCCCATCTTGGGCTGCAGTGGACCCGCCACAGAATATGAAGTGCTAAAGTTGCCGCGTAGATGTATACCCCTTTCAGGGAAATGTTTTTGTTGGAGTGGGATTCCGGCTTGTGATTCAACAAGTTGTGGCGTGCTGTGCTGCTATGCCATGAACTGTCAAGGTCCCCCCCCGTGGATCATATTAGACCCGCATTACTCTCTGTCCACAAGTAAACAATGTTCAACAAGCAAGTAAAGTAGTTGAGGTGATCTTAGTCATCAGAGATCTTGTGGGTTTGCAAGTGAAGCCTGAAAGTTGCAGCCCTGAGAAGTAGTGCCAAACTGCCTTGCCAATTATCACACTTGTCATTTGTGTCAGTCTTTGCTTCCTGGGTATTACTTGTACACTGCCACTTGTAGGTTTAGAGCAGTCAGTAGTGCTGGCAAAAGTAGTTTAAATGTAAATGTGGCATATGTAGATATCTCTGGGCCTGCAATGCAGCTGTTTTACTCACAGTTTGAGAATCAGGTTATAGTTGCTTCTTCTCTTGGTCAGCAGCCCAAGATGGCCGCCTCCCGTTTTTGCGGGCTTTTTTTGCGTGGTCTTGCCGCCCTGTGGGCTCCAATTCTGGGTACAGACCCCCCAGCACCCCTCCGGCCGGAACCAGCCGTCACCGGACCCTGTTAGGGGGGCACTGCCAGGCTTATTGTGTGTCTGCAGCTCCCTGGCTGCAACCGCAGCTCTCTCCGTGAGGAGAATCAAAATGGCCGCAGCCCGGTCTCCCTGGGTCAATACCCGGCCACCAGCTACTAAGGGCCCCCTGGTCAGACCTCACCACGCTGCCCAGGAGCTCCGATGCTCCGATCCTCTCCCCAGCAGTCTTCTCGAGTGCCTCACAGCGGGGGGGGGCAGCTCACTGCAATGGGGACGCTTCTCCCCGTTTGTCTCCGCCGTGGAGCCGCTGTGCCTCACTCCCTGGACCCGAAATTAGGATCTAGGGGATCCGGATCGTCCCCTCTGCTTCCACAGTAACTTTGGGGCAAATTGTGGGACTTTCAGGGCGTTTATAAGCCCTATTACAAGTGTGAGTGCTGGAGCTCCAGGCAGACACGTCCAGCTCCTTGTATGTGCAAGCTCCGCCCCCCCCGCAATTTATAATCTTAATGTAGCAAATCTAGGGGTTTCAGATATTGAAAGGGATTTGGAAGTACTTGTGGACAACCACCTAGGTAACAGTGTCCAATGTCAATCAGCAGCTGCAAAGGCAAGTGAAATATTAGCATATATTAAGAAGGGTATAGAAGCAAGGGAAGCAAATATAATTTTGCCACTATACAAATCCCTAGTATGCCCTAATTTGGAATATAGGGTACAATTTTGGTCACCACTTCATAAAAAGGTCATTTTAGAGCAACAAAACTAAGTTATGAAGAAAGGCTAACCAAACTAGACTTATTTTCTCTAGGAAAAAGGTCTAAGAGGGGATATATTTAGAAGTAAAGTAAGTACTTTAGAAGTAAAAAGATTCCACCTTAAAGAAAGAAAACGGTTAGGGTGATTAAATTGTTAAATTCTCTACCAAAAGAGGTGGTGACTGTGGATTTGATAGATAACTTAAAAAAAAGGATTGGATATATAAAAAGAGCATACAGGCTTATCCTGGATAATAAGAGAGGGAGTATTGATCCAGGGAGGAATTTTATCGGCTGTATCTGGGGTCAGAAAGAATTTTATTTTTTTCCCCATTTTTTTGTGACAATTGGCAAGGTTTCACTGGGTTTTTTTCTGTTTCCCTTCCTCTGGATCAATTAACAATCTGCATATTGCAGTTCAGACAAGATCTAAAATGGTTGAACTTGATAGACTAAAATATTTTTTTTAACCTCGATTACTATGTAACTATGTAACATTCAGGACTGAAAGATAGTGACAAAACGATTGATCTTGTATACAGTAGACACACTGCAACACAATTCGCCACATTATCAATTAGTATTTATTAGTGGTTAGTGGGCTAAGTACAAAAGAAAAGGTAGAAGTGGTGGAGGGGTACCTAAATCCATTGGATATGAAGATGAGAACAATTTTTGTAATAAAAAATTTGACAAAATGAATTTCACGTGTATGTATTCTTTTTTTGCACATAACTGTATTACTTTCATTGGAACGTAATTAACAATGATATATGGATTTATTTAGATTTTAAGTTTTTCACTTGAAGAACCTTTATATAGAGATGTTGCGAATAGTTCGACGGAGGACTGTTCCCGGCGAACATAGCATGTTCGCGTTCGCGTTTGCGGCGAACTGCGAACATATGCGATGTTTGATCCGCCCCCTATACTTTATCATTGAGCAAACTTTGACCCTGCACCTCACAGTCAGCAGACACATTCCAGCCAATCAGCATCATACCCTGCCTTCCAGACTGTTCTACCTCATGGACAGCAGCCATTTTGGAATCATAACTAACTTGCAGTCTTACTGAGAGGAGGGAGAGTGTAGGTGATGCTGATTGAATAGGGAAATCAATAGCTAGGCAAGTTTATTCAGTGTCCAGTGCAGTGCTGAAGGACTCATCAGATCTCTGCTGTAAACACAGCACCCCAAAAAGCCCTTTTTAGGGCTATAACATCATTTTTTTTTTTTCTGTCTAATCTAACTTTATTTGCCTGTCTTCCTGCTAGCCCCTGCTAGCAAGTGTGTGTGTCAGGCTCACAGCTTATACTGTGTGTGCACAGTGCAACCAATACAATCTTGTTTACTAGTTGTCTACTTTTAAAAAAACAAAACTTTTATTTTGTTAAATCTTAGTTCATTTGCCTGACCGCCAATCTAAGTTCATTTGCCTGACCGCTAGCCAGTGTGTGTGTCAGGCTTACAAGTATTGTGCCAAGTTCAACCAATCCAATCTAGTGGTGTACCAGCACTCTACATTTAAAAAAAACAACACTTTTTTTCTGTGTAATCTAATTTCATTTGCCTGCCTGCCAGCGTGTGTGTCTTAGGCTCACATCGTATACTGTGCCAGTCAGTGCCACCACTCATATCTGGTGTAACAGTCAGTAGTGCACATTTAAACAAAGAATACAATTTTGACTGTAATACATTGAATAGCAGTTACTTGTCTGCAAGCGTCTGTGTCAGGCCTACAGCGTCTACTCTGCCAAATTCTGCAAGTGCACAGTGCCACTCATAGCTGTTGTCACAGTAGCTTGCACGCATAGTACCACTAATCGGGAAAAAAATGACAGGCAGAGGCAGGACACCCACAGGGGCCGTCGTGGTCGTGGTGCTGTGATTCCCTTTGGCCCTACAATAATGCCCAGTGTTCAGAGGCCAGTTACCCTGAACTTGAAAAGTTCAGAGGACGTAGTTGACTGGCTAACACAGGACACCCAATCTTCTACAGCTTCCGCTTGGAACATTGACGCACCATCCTCCTCCAGCTTAGCTTCGGGCACCTCTCAAGTTACCACTTGCCCGCCTGCCGCCACCACCAACACTAGTACCACAGCCGATTCAATTGATCAGTCAGAAGAGTTACTTACACATCAGTTTGAAGAAATGAGTGATGCGCAACCATTATTGCCAGAGGATGTAGATAACAGGGATATGTCTCAGTCAGGCAGCAGTACACACATGTACGTACAATGTGATGATGATGATGTACCCGCTGCTGCTTCCTTTGTTCAGTTGTCAGATACAAGTGAGGCGGGTGATGATGATGACGATGCGTCCGTGGATGTCACGTGGGTGCCCGCTAGAAGAGAAGAAGAACAGAGGGATAGTTCAGATGGGGAGACAGAGAGGAGGAGGAGACGAGTTGGAAGCAGAGGGAGGTCATCGCAACAAGCTAGTGGCACAGTCAGACAGCATGCATCAGCACCCGGGGTCAGCCAGACAGCACGCCAATCAACGCATGCTATTGCCACCACCAGAATGCCATAACTGCAGAGCTCAGCAGTGTGGCATTTTTTTTGTGTGTCTGCCTGTGACAACAGCGATGCCATTTGCAACCTGTGCCAAAAGAAACTGAGTTGTGGGAAGTCCAACACCTACCTAGGTACAACTGCTTTGCGAAGGCACATGATGTCACATCACAAACGCCAATGGGATCAACACATGAGTACAAGCAGCACACAAACTCAAAGCCGCCATCCTCCTCCTGGTCCAGCATCTTCATCCACGTCAACCACTGCTGTCCTCCTTGCCCCCTCTCAACCATCCGCCACTCTGTCTCTCGCCTTGAGCAGTTCCTGCTCATCTGCCCATAGTCAGGTGCCTGTAAAGGACATGTTTGAGCGTAAGAAGCTAATGTCACAAAGTGCCCCAAATTTGAAGTGATACGACCAACCAAGGATCTTTTTCCATCTCCCGGTCCCAAAAATCCAGGCCTTATACACTTGCCCTGATAGGTGACGTAACAAGTATTAAACTGATAAGAGTTGTACTTACAAACACGCCACTCCTATATGGTGGCACCTTTGATTGCACGCGCCGTGCCACAAATTTGAAGTGATACGACCAACCAAGTATCTTTTTCCATCTCCCGGTTCCAAAAATCCAGGCCTTATACACGCCACCTGATAGGTGCTGTAACAGGTATTAAACTGAGAAGAGTAGTACTTACAAACACGCCACTCCTATATGGTGGCACCTTTGATTGCACGTGCCGTGCCCCAAAATTGAAGTGATACGACCAACCAAGCATCTTTTTCCATCTCCCGGTTCTAAAGATCCAGGCCTCATACACGCCCCCTGATAGGTGACGTAACAGGTATTAAACTGAGAAGAGTAGTACTTACAAACACGCCACTCCTATATGGTGGCACCTTTGATTGCACGTGCCGTGCCCCAAAATTGAAGTGATACGACCAACCAAGCATCTTTTTCCATCTCCCGGTTCTAAAGATCCATGCCTTATACACGCCCCCTGATAGGTGACGTAACAAGTATTAAACTGATAAGAGTAGTACTTACAAACACGCCACTCCTATCTGGTGGCACCTTTGATTGCACGTGCCATGCCCCACAATTGAAGTGATACGACCAACCAAGAATCTTTTTCCATCTCCCGGTTCTAAAAATCCAGGCCTTATACATGCCCCCTGATAGGTGCTGTAACAGGTATTAAACTGATAAGAGTAGTACTACTTAACACACCTTATAATAATGCAGAGAGAGGCAACGCAGTGAGAGGAGTCTGAAGAAGAGGAGTCAGAGGAGGAAGGTGGCTTTGAGGAGATGGAAGACCAAACACAGCAGGCGTCCCAGGGGGCTTGTTGTCACCTTTATGGGACCCTTGGTGGCTGGGTGGAGGAAGAGACCTTCAATGACGTCAGTGAGGACAAGAAACGGGACATGGCTAGCTTGGTATCCAACCTTGTGCAAATGGGGAGTTTGCGGTTGTGCATAGGACTGTTTGCGGTGCATTAAACGGGGAGATTGGTCTGTCACTGTGAAGAGGGCCTAACCCTTACACTACCTGATCGATACAACATCATACCTGATGTTTTAAAGCACGTTATTCCAAACAATTTAGGAATGTTAGGTAATTTATGCCCTTAATGGTTTAAAACCAGACTCTGCATCAACTATGTAATTTTCCGTGGGAGTTTTGCCATGGATCGCCCTACGGCATGCCACAGTCCAGGTGTTAGTCCCGTTGAAACAACTTTCCCATCACTATTGTCGCCAGAAAGAGTCCCTGTGGGTTTTAAAATCCGTCTGCCCATTGAAGTCTATGGCAGTTCGCCGGGTTCGCCGGTTAGCGAACATTTGCGGCGGTTCGCGTTCGCGGTTCGCGAACCGAAAATGTTATGTTCGCGACATCACTACCTTTATATAATTTTTTGACTTTAAGTCAATTTATGTATCTGGCGTTGTAATTTCAGAATGGATGCAGAGTTTTTTTTTTTTACTTATTTTGGCCCTATGCTCTTTCTATACTTTTTCCATCAAGGAGATATGTTTCTCTTTATGTATTGATCCAAATTGATTTGAAATGACACCTCCTTACTTTTTTGCTTATTTATTTATACACCATTTGTTCCTGTGTGCTTTGAGTCTGATGGAGCCTTTGGTCTAAACTTACTTTACTCTCTAGCTTTATTATTTCTAGTAGGAATCCATGATTGCTGCACCCCCTTCTGTGCAGGGGAACCAGTTATTGGCCAAAGTGGGGTTATAGCTTATCAATTTGTGGACTATAGAGTGGTTTGCAGCTTTTGATTTTAGTATTCTTTTATTCATAATTTCTATAACAGGTGATGAGTAATGGTGTTAATCTGAAAGCTTGCAGCTATCATTGACTGATTATCTGTTTCTTTTGTAAGTGGGATTTATCACACTATTTAATTGAAATACAACATTGAATATAATTATGACCATATGAACAAACTGATGTAGGCCTTGATAAGGAAAATGAATCTCAATAATAAATAGTATTATGCTTTTTGACAATTATACTAATCGTTATCAATCATAATGTAACCTTAAGTAAAATTATTGTTATATATTAGAAGGTGGTAAGGTTTAATATGATATACAAGAATATAGTTCTGCCTTTCCTATTACTTATGTAAGTTGATTATTTTATTCTAATAATTCAAACTAAAAGTTATATTTTAATTCTTGCACTAAGATTTTTATGCAGTGATTCAATAGAGTTCTTTTCACATGTATGATTTGTTTTGTTACTTAGTTTCGTACAATAAGCAATACTCGTTTCTAAAGAAGTATAAAAAGAAATCCCCCATTTCTTGAAAAAAGCAACTTGAGAATTTTAAAACGGGAGAGGTACTTTGGGCTTCTTTGACAAAAACATAATCATTTGATTGTGCTGTGATGTTTAGTGTAAACCTAGTATTTCCTTCTCACAATGTAAAAAAAAACTGCAGTTCCTTTTTTTTGGGGGGGGGCTATCATGGAGAAACTGTCAACACAAATTGAGCAAACACTCTGTCAAGTAATTCCCTGGATAATAGACCTCATGAAAGAAACATTGTTTGTATTAAAAAAAGACCACTGAGGAATTTTTCATGGAAAATAAGATATGCCCTTGTGAGTAATATACAGCAGTATAAAATACATGGGACTTGTTGATAAATTTATCATCAGGTTTAGCTAAAAGAAGTGTCCATAGAATGCCCATAAACATTCCTTTGGTAATTCTGTTAATAAATGTATCCAGTCTAATGTGATCAAGCTAATGCTGAAGACTAGTGTTGTCCAGCTCCAGTCCATGAGGACCAATATGGTTTGCAAAAAATATCTTATTAGAAATTCAATCAGTGGCTCGGTCATTTTAATGTAAATCTATAAGTGCACATATATGTATATACAGTATACTGAAGAAACATATTTAAAATGTCAGTTCTCTGTAGAAATGGATAGATCCTCCAGAACGTTTCCATCACCCTTTGGTAAATCTTTTCAAGTGCATTATATTCTTATTAAATCTGTTTTTATAACATGTTGTATTGTATAGAGGTCTTTTAGCGCCTTGTGTGCAAATTACTTCTAACTAACATCCTTACAATTAGTTGATCTACATTTGCTGTTTTTATTTTCCATTTTATCTAGTATCATAGGGGTTTAGAGATTATGTGGCACAATATTTTGTTAAGAATTTATACCTTACACAAATTCACTCAACATATAATTGGAATTTCAAGCATAATAGAGGAATTCCTAAATAAAAACATTTAATTAACACTTTATGTTAGTGCATTAAACCATTTAGTACTACTCTATTTTCCTGTTTCCATTTTCCTATTTAGAAATGAGCACAACACATGCACACATTTTTAATCTGCATTATTATTTAAAACGTTGTGATAAATAGTACTCATTTTAGCAAGGTCATAATCATGTTTTTGCTCTCCTAGGCCCATTCATGTTTGTGAACCTACAGCCTCATTCAATTCGTGGGCGTAACACGATCTAAAGTAGCCAATTTCCTGCAATCTAGTTGCGGGCTCCAGTAGGTCTACTTTTACTCTGCTATTCAATTAGCCGGGCCTGCAAGTTAGGCGCCGGTCGCGAGAATCGGAAACCATGCTCTTGGCAGTAGCATTTGCCGGCTTGAACATGGTTCAAGCCCGGGAATTCGGAGCAAATACAAAAATCAATACAGCACTGTAAAGATGGGGAACACAATGGGTGACATTAGAATTAAAAGCACAACATTCTCAAGCTCGCACATCACCAAAATATAATACTTTATTTCATGTTTATTTTCCATCCAAAG
This sequence comes from Discoglossus pictus, assembly GCA_027410445.1. Lineage (NCBI taxonomy): Eukaryota > Metazoa > Chordata > Amphibia > Anura > Alytidae > Discoglossus > Discoglossus pictus. The sequence goes on along the minus strand of CM050164.1, from coordinate 313,534,693 downwards.
TCCTACGGCTTGAATGACCTCCAAGCCGTAACCCTTTATTCAAGCCCATAGGACTTCAATGAAATATGGAGGCTGGATTCCAAAGTCCTATGGGCTTGGAGTTTGAAGCCCGTTTGACTTTGGACGGAAAATAAACATGAAATAAAGTATTTATTTTTGGTGATGTGCGAGCTTGAGAATGTTGTGCTTTTAATATAATGTCACCCATTGTATTCCCCTTCTTTTACAGTGGTGAATTGATTTTATATTTGATTTTAAAGAGCTTTGATTTGTAAGTAAGCCCTTTGTGAGACCTCCTTGATCCCAGTAACCTGTGTTTTGATTTTTGCTATTTGCAGGCTTGACACACTACACCTTAATATTAATCCAGCCATTTGAGGCAATTTATTGCCCCCTGAAAATCTGCTGATGTAGACTTGGGACTTATCCACCAATATAGTAATAGATTTCATGTGGAAGTTTTAGGATGCAATCTCTCTCTGTAAAGGACCTTTGAAAATGCCTTTATTTAAGTATAGATCCCAGTAACTTTCTAGGAAAATGTCTTTATAATACATCTGGTTTATCAGGATTTCTGCAAATCTACTATCTGGATGCCAATTTATAACTTGACTCTACTGACATACAGTGTTTTACTTCACTATTATAATTACCAATCACTGTATTAACTCAATCTCTATCTCAAACGTAGTTCAAAGTTTTCATTCATGTTATATCCCTGGAGAACACTTGTGACATTTTAAAAGCTCTGTACAGTAACAATTCATCTTGTCTATGAACCTGTTCACTGGTTACATAAAAGCTGTCCTCTTTCTTCATCTATTGGATTTCCATTAGTTTCTTTTATCCCTGTTCTCCAGTTTGCCAGCATGTAGGTGGCAGATTGTTGAAATAAATTCTGAAGCATGAATCAAAGCGACAAAAATACGCTTTAAAAAGACACATATTCTATTGTATTTTAAAGGAGCAATCTATGCTTCTTTGGATATGCCAGCCTGAACATATTTTATGAATAGCTGGAATACCTGAATATTTGCAAATAAGAAAAAAGCAAGCCTAGTAGTTCGCATTTGTAAACTGTCTTTGTCTGGGAAGATGATATTCCTCTCTTTCTTGACCTTGATGGACTTTATACTTAAGCAGTCAACAAATAATAATAAAACTGCCTTAGATATAGTCATATCTTATATTTAGCAGATAGCTTCTTGAATACACATTCCTTTGTTTGATTAATAGTGTTTATCAGTTGTTGGTCATGGACATTATGGGTCAATTAACTTTCACACATACTCCTGGGTGTGCCAGTCTGGGGCTCGTTACAGTACACCTAACACTCAAATTCATAGCAAGACCAGCAATGCAGGGGCGGCCCGTCCATTGGGGCGTCAGGGCAAACGCCCCCCCAAATATTTTCGTGACCCTGCAATAAAAAAACACAACAATGTATTAGTAATAACCCAAAAACAATTAAATATAAGGTGTACATCATCATTCAAGTATTAATACAGTAATAAAATGAAGTAAACTATTCCCAGGGACACTGTCACTTTAAGATAACCACTTGCGCTGTGTGTATATATTAACTAATGCTGCTGTGTATCTATTGTAGCCCCCTGCACCCTGTGTGATCATATTACACTAGTAAAGTACACTAACCTTTAGACTCTTCTCTTCAATGAGGCCTGGCCTGGCCCCCTGACCGTTAATGCATGCCGCCCACCAGCACAGTGACGATATGCATGGGCGGTCATAAATGTATCAATTTAATGACTGACAGTCTTCCATCATTGACCAATCAATGATGGAAGGTTGTACAGTTGCCAAGAGAACATTGTAAACCCACCCAGACCGTTAGCCCTGAGCGCCCGCCAGCTAATAGGGCCTCGAGTTTACTTTTTGATTGTCTGATACAGTGAATAAAACCACCAGTTGCCTGTCCCCTCCCCCTTTCTGTTTCCTGACCCTGGTCACGCTGAGACTGAGAGACCTCCCTGGCTGAAACTACTCACATCTGCTCTGCAGCCTGCCTAACAGTAAGTCTACCTGGCACCTGCCCTGCCCCTGGCCAAACCAAACCCCTAGTAGCCCCTAATAAAAGGTAGGGTCACCCAGTTACCCCACTATGCCTGCCTGGCCTGCCACCTACCCAGCCACCCACCAACTTACCTACCACCGACGACCCTAGGCCTGCAATGCCTGGTGCCACCCCCAGCCATCACCCCCATGTGGCCTGTGCCACCCCCGATCAGGCCTGCCCTATGCGATGCCACCGCCCGATTACCCCGATCACAGGATCGGGGTAGTCGGGGGGTGAGCGGGGTGGCACAGGCCCACATGGGGGTGATCGGATCACCCCCTTGATGAGTCCTGTGCCACCCCTGATCACCTCCATGTCGCCTGTGCCACCCCCGAGGCCCGATCACCACCACCCCGATGTGGCCTATGCTATGCCATCGCCTGATTACCCCGATCACGGTGATCGGGGTATTCGGGCGGTGAGCGGGGTTGCACAGGCCACATGGGGGTGGATGTTCACCCCCATGAGGCCTGTGCCACCCCTGATCGTGGCCTATGCGGCCACTGACCGACCAATGGGCGCCTGAGCGTGACCGACCCCACCATGATCCAACTACCTACCTAGCACCCCCCCCCCCCCTATTTTTATTCCATTTTTAGAAGTAACAGGCATGTGCATGTGCCTGTCACTTTTAAAGATAAAATAAAAATAAGGTAAGGGAAAAACAATACAGTAAAAACATAACACATACTAAACAAACAATAATACAATTATACAAATAAAGTAAACATCACATACATATTAAACAAACAATAATAAAGATGCTTCTCCACATTGAAGAGGATAAAAAGGTATTTAAAAAGCACCATGGCCCAGTAGCGGTTGAATGCATTGGTTTGAAGGAATTGGAGGCACCTTCAAGGGTACGTAAAGTTCTCAGAAATGGCACCACCTCACTACCAAAAATAACTAGTGGTAAGTAAAGTATGAATGGTGTGTGGGTGTGCATATTGAAGGAGCTATGAAAGGTGTGTGAATGGTCACTAACAATTGTTGAAGCCTTGGCGTGGCGTTACTGCTCATATGGTTATCCATATGCTAATTCAACGTGTTTGTTTGACATTGATTATTGTGTTGTCTAAACAGAAGTGAAATGTTGTTGTTTTCTTGAATCCCAAGATCTACTGGTTTGGGCCTATACAGTGCTGATTGGTCTTCTAAGGTATGTCTGGGGTCTATATGGTCACACTTGGTCTTCTAAGGTATGTTTGGGGCCTATATAGTTCCACTTGGTCTTCTAAGGTATGTTTGGGGCCTATGGTCACACTTGGTCTTCTAAGGTATGTTTGGGGTCTATTTGGTCACACTTGGTCTTTTAAGGTATGTTAGGGGCCTATATGGTCACACTTGGTCTTCTAAGGTATGTTTGAGGCCTATATGGTTCCACTTGGTCTTCTAAGGTATGTTTGTGGCCTATATAGTTCCACTTGGTCTTCTAAGGTATGTTTGAGGCCTATATGGTTCCACTTGGTCTTCTAAGGTATGTCTGGGGTCTATATGGTCACACTTGGTCTTCTAAGGTATGTTTGGGGCCTATATAGTTCCACTTGGTCTTCTAAGGTATGTTTGGGGGCTATGGTCACACTTGGTCTTCTAAGGTATGTTTGGGGTCTATATGGTCACACTTGGTCTTTTAAGGTATGTTTGGGGCCTATATGGTCACACTTGGTCTTCTAAGGTATGTTTGAGGCCTATATGGTTCCACTTGGTCTTCTAAGGTATGTTTGTGGCCTATATAGTTCCACTTGGTCTTCTAAGGTATGTTTGAGGCCTATATGGTTCCACTTGGTCTTCTAAGGTATGTTTGGGGCCTATGGTCACACTTGGTCTTCTAAGGTATGTTTGAGGCCTATATGGTTCCACTTGGTCTTCTAAGGTATGTTTATGGCCTATATAGTTCCACTTGGTCTTCTAAGGTATGTTTGGGGCCTATGGTCACACTTGGTCTTCTAAGGTATGTTTGAGGCCTATATGGTTCCACTTGGTCTTCTAAGGTATGTTTGCGGCCTATATAGTTCCACTTGGTCTTCTAAGGTATGTTTGGGGCCTATGGTCACACTTGGTCTTCTAAGGTATGTTTAGGGCCTATATAGTTCCACTTGGTCTTCTAAGGTATGTTTGGGGCCTATGGTCACACTTGGTCTTCTAAGGTATGTTTGAGGCCTATATGGTTCCACTTGGTGTTCTAAGGTATGTTTGGGGCCTATGGTCACACATTCTTTTCTTCTAAGGTATGTTTGAGGCCTATATGGTTCCACTTGGTCTTCTAAGGTATGTTTGGGGCCTATATGGTTCCACTTGGTCATTTAATGTTTTTTAAGTATGGTTTTTTTCTTGAATGGTCTGATTGATTTGCTTGTTTTCTTTCAACCCCAGGTGCAAACCCTATGTGGCTGCAGATTTGTTTCTACTCATTGGTCGGCTTACTGAACGTGAATACCCTGAGAAGAAGACCCGACTAATGGTAGGTGTCACTCCTTTAATTTTTCTGTTAATGCATATAGATGCAATTATGATATTGCTGTAGTCTTGTCACATGAGTTTTTTCAATCTATATTGTATACCAATGAATTTAACATATTGTTACTTTACTTCTTGACATTTCTGCATTGCTGATCATGTATTTCAATGGGCTTTACAATTATAAAGTCATTGGGCGGGGCTTATAAAGGTCATTATGACGTCAGGGGGTGGGGTTATACAAATGGGTGTGGTTTGAAAAAGGGGGAGTGGCTATGTTTCGCCCTGTCGCCCCTCCAACTTGAAAAGTCCCCAGCCGCCACTGCAGCAATGTCTTATGCATCAAGTCTTGTGTGTATATCAATAACGCCAAAGTTTTCCTGCTAATGTGACATGATTTTTGGCTGATTTTACAGAAACAGCTTAAACACCTTTGATTAGAACTATAGGCTATACATCAATACTTTAATAATGAATTACTTCAGAGAAGGGCCATATACTATACATTAGCTGATTAATGAATAAAATGTTCTACAATTACACATATTATTGTAAATATATGTTTTATTAAAGGGATTCTTCTATCAAAACTAATGAGCAGAGGGTGTTTCCAAACATATTTCTCTGACATATTATGCCATTTATATAAAAACTAGCGACTTGCCCGTCAAAATATGACGGTCAATAAAAGAAAGTGTTGAAATGCTGTTTGCCACACAATGTGAGTGTACTGTGTGCCTCAACTATATAGACCCCTCTAACACAGTAATGAACGCATGTAATAACACTATAAGTGCCCTGAGGGTCATCCAGGACCCTCATGACCCAAAGTGTAAGCACTACACCATTTTAACCTGGTCACTTATGGGGGTCTATCCAGACCCTCATTAGCCTCTATTTAACCCCATCAGTCCCATAAGGGTATATTATGACCATTATGGGCCTGTTACAACACAACATTAACCACATAAGTGCCATGACAGTCCTCAAGAACCATCATGACACTAAGTATAAACACTACACTGCACTATACCCCCCCAATAAAACATTAAATATCAACTAAACACCTTCTACACTAACCTATTAGCACCTACACTACCTACCTACCCCCTAATAACCCCCTCCCCACCCCTGTAATTACAGAAATCCAAAAAACTAAAGTCATCAAAAATCTAAAATTGACATTACATAAAATTAAAAAACCTAAAATCACCAAAAATAAAAATTGTACATTACAGAAAAAAAAACCTGTCACAAAAGATAAAAAAGGAACATTACAGAAAATAAAAAAATACATTACACCCCCCCCCCCCCCACTACAGAAAATAAAAAAATTACACACCTGAAAAGGAAATAAATATAATACATACAATACAATACATACAATATAATACATACAATATAATACACCCCTATCTAATATACATCCCCCATATCGAATATACATCCCCCTATCTAATACACAATAAATACTATCTATGTGCTATACATCCCCCTATCTATCTAATATACAGTACATGCTATCTCTATATAGCAACCCTAATTCTAAGCTACAATAAAATAATTAAGACCACTTACCTTTGAGATGTGTCTTCAGATCACCAACCTAGGGTAAAATAGGTTAAAAAAATGAATACAACACGTTTACATAAAATAACTAAACATTCTAATTATTCTACTCACCTTTCCAGCATGTCCCGTCCCAGCATGTCACGTCCTCCATCTTTGCTTCTGCGGCGCGGCCCCTGTTAAAAAAAAACATTACATTAGTACACATACATAAACATGAAACAAAGTAAAATAAACACAATCTACATTATACTTACCTCCCCGCGATGTCTCCGGCCTCCTGGTGTTCTGCCCCGGAAGCATCCGCGCTCTTTAAAAAAAAACAAAAAAAAAAAACACACATCCGCCCTGGCGTATGTCTCCAACGCTAATGAGCTTTCTACGGAGTGTTCCAGAATAAAATTGGCAATGGCGGCTTCTGATTGGCTGAAAACGCTGTCTATCAAATTCAGCCAATGAGAAGACGCCAATTGTGAACCAATGAGAAAGTGATACACCCCAAAATACCACGCTGATTGGATAACACACCTGTCAATCTTTATTTGAACCAACTCGAAGGCTTTATTGCCATCAGCCAATCACAATGGGATACACCCTCACTTACTGATTGGTGAAGACATCTGCACCTTCCCATTGGCTGTAATACTAGTTGACATTGACAATAGCCAATGAGAAAGCACAAATCCTTCACCAATCAGTACGTGGGGGTGTATTCCATTGTAATTGGCTATTGTCAGTGCAACCAATCAGAATGCACAGATGCCTCCAGCCAATCACCCACTGGGGATGTATTCCATTGTGATTGATTGAAGGCATCTGCACCTTGTGATTGGTTTAAATAAAGATTAACAGGTGCATTATCCAATCAGAGTGGGATTTTAGGGTGTATCCCTTTATGATTGTCTCACATATTCGCGCCTCCTGATTGGTTGAAATTGCTGTCTATCAAATTCACCTAATCAGAAGGAGCCATTGCCTATTTTCTTCCGGAAAAGTCTCCGGGAGCCTCATTAGCGTCGGGGATGTCCGTGAGTGCGGATGAAAGTATTTTTTACAGGGCGTGGCAGAAGAGGAGCAGGAGGAGGCCGGAGACATCGCGGGGAGGTAAGTACAATGTAGATTATGTTTATTTTGTTTTTCTGTTTATGTATTAATGTTATGTTTTTTTTAACATATACCGCAACGGAGAATCAGGACGGGGACATGCCGGAAAGGGGAGTATAATATTTAGAATGTTTATTTATGTACTGTAAACGTGTTGCACTAATTTTTTTATTTTTTTTTCCCTAGGTGCCTGATCTGAATGGACATCTGCAAAGGTAAGTGCTGTTAATTATTTTATTTTATTTTAGAATTAGATTATTTTATATATAGATAGCATTTATTGTATGTTAGCTAGGGGTATGTGTTTTATATAGATAGCATAGCATGTATTGTATATTAGATTGTGTTATTTATTTAGATAGATTGGGGGATGTATATTAGATAGATAGGATGTATATTAGATTATGGTATTTATTTAGATAGATTGGGGGATGTATATTATATAGATAGGATGTATTGTATATTAGATAGGGGTGTATTGTATTGTATATAATTGTATGTATTGCATTGTATGTATTATATGTATTTCCTTTTCAGGTGTGTAATTTTTTTTTCTGTAGTGGGGGGGGTTGTAACGTGTTTTTTTTTTCTGTAATGTTCCTTTTTATTTTTTGTGACTTAGGTTTTTTTATTTTTTGTAATGTAGATTTTTAATTTTTTGTGACTTTAGGCTTTTTTATTTTCTGTAATTAGAGTGGTGGGGGGTTATTAGGGGGTAGGTAGGTAGTGTAGGTGTTAATAGGTTAGTGTAGATGGTGTTTAGTTGATATTTAATGTTTTATTGGGGGGGTATAGTGCAGTGTAGTGTTTATACTTAGTGTCATGATGGTCCTTGAGGACCGTCATGGCACTTATGTGGTTAATGTTGGGTTGTAACAGGCCCATAATGGTCTTAATATACCCTTATGGGACTGATGGGGTTAAATAGAGGCTTATGAGGTTCTGGATAGACCCCCATAAGTGACAGGGTTAATTAGCAGTTTATGGGGTTCTGTATTGACCCCCATGAGTGAGGGGGTTAATTAAGGGCTTATGGGGGGCTGTATAGACCCGCATGAGTGAGGGGGTTAAGTAAGGGCTTATGGGGGGCTGTATTGACCCTCATGAATGACCGGGTTAATGAAGGGCTTATGGAGGTCTATATTGACCCCCATGAGTGAAAGGGTAATGAAGGGCTTATGGGGGTCTATATTGACCCCCATGAGTAACAGGGTTAATGAAGGGCTTATGGGTGTCTATATTGACCCCTATGAGTGAGGGGGTTAATTAAGTGCTTATGGGGGTCTGTATTGACCCCCATGAGTGACAGTTTTAATGAAGGGCTTATGGGGGTCTATATTGACCCCCATGAGTGACAGGGTTAATGAAGGGCTTATGGGGTTCTGTATTGACCCCCATGAGTGAGGGGGTTAATTAAGGGCTTATGGGGGGCTGTATAGACCCGCATGAGTGAGGGGGTTAAGTAAGGGCTTATGGGGGGCTGTATTGACCCTCATGAATGACCGGGTTAATGAAGGGCTTATGGAGGTCTATATTGACCCCCATGAGTGAAAGGGTAATGAAGGGCTTATGGGGGTCTATATTGACCCCCATGAGTAACAGGGTTAATGAAGGGCTTATGGGTGTCTATATTGACCCCCATGAGTGAGGGGGTTAATTAAGTGCTTATGGGGGTCTGTATTGACCCCCATGAGTGACAGTTTTAATGAAGGGCTTATGGGGGTCTATATTGACCCCCATGAGTGACAGGGTTAATGAAGGGCTTATGGGGGTCTATATTGACCCCCATGAGTGACAGGGTTAATGAAGGGCTTATGGGGGTCTGTATTGACCCCCATGAGTGACAGGGTTAATGAAGGGCTTATGGGGGTCTGTATTGACCCCCATGAGTGACAGGGTTAATTAAGTGCTTATGGGGGTCTGTATTGACCCCCATGAGTGACAGGGTTAATGAAGTGCTTATGGGGGCCTGTATTGATCCCCATGAGTGACAGGGTTAATGAAGGGCTTATGGGGGTCTATATTGACCCCAAATGAGTGACAGGGTTAATTAGGGGTTTACGGGGGTCTGTATTGACCCCCATGATTGACAGGGTTAATGAAGGACTTATGGGGGTCTATATTGACCCCCATGAGTGAGGGAGTTATTGAAGCACTCATGGGGGTCTGTATTGACCCCCATGAGTGACACAGTGAATGAAGGGCTTATGGGGGTCTGTATTGACCCCCATGAGTGACAGGGTTAATTAAGGGCTTATGGGGGTCTATATTGACCCCCATAAATGACAGGGTTAAATAGGGGTTTATGGGGGTCTGTATTGACCCCCATGAGTGAGGGAGTTAATTCAGTGCTTATGGGGGTGTGTATTGACCCCCATGAGTGACAGGGTTAATGAAGGGCTCTTGGGGGTCTGTATGGACCCCCATGAGTGACAGGGTTAATGAAGTGCTTATGGGGCTCTGTATTGACCCCCATGAGTGACAGGGTGATAGTGTTTATTTGTTTTCTTTTATAACGGGTCCTTTAAGGACCTTTACAGTCCTTTTAGGACCCGTTACGCGTCAATTTTGAATTTTCATTGCAGCAGGGGTCCCCGATCGCGTGCGATCGGGACCCCCACTGCGAGGGTTAATGGGTTAATGCAGGTCTTTGAGCTTATCTCAGATCCCGTGGGGTTAATGCGGGTTTCTGAGCTTATCTCGGATCCCTTCTTGGGTAAGTTGTATGTGGCTGGGCTTTGAGCCTCGTTTTCGTTTTTTTCGGCGGCCATTTTTTCTCTCGCTTAGGGGATTTTCGTGTGTCTGATGGAGGTGTAACTTCACTTTCAGAGGTCCTGGATGCCCCCCCTTGCTATGGGTAAGCTTTTTATGTATTTTTTGTGAGTATTTGGTGTGTTTTGACTGTTTTTAGGTGCGCGTGGTTCGGCCGTTATGGTCGTATTTTTCGTGCGTGTGGGTGTCTGTTGCGTTAAGGTTGGTTCCGAGGTCGTGTGTGTGTTTTAAACCGCGTGTGAGGCGCCTTTGAGCCTCCACCTCCGCAAAGGCAGACCCTTGCTTTGCGAGGGTCCGCATTTGCGGACAAAAACACAGCCGACGTTGCAGCCTCCACCTTCCGCAAATGCGGCCCCTCGCAGTTGGACTATTATAATATGTGATACTATATGTGAATGTTCTGCACCAGTTGATTTTAGAAATCATAGTTATTGTTGGCTCTTCAAAATCACTTTCAAATGATACACATGGCTTATATTATGAAAGTGAAGTCAGATTATATCTCTTATTTATAGTGCATGAATCAACAGTTGAGATCAAATCAAAATAACACCTAATTAGCATCAATGTCTGCATAACATCCAAATTCTTAGGAGGATTTTGTTAAAGTGGGAGTAAAATGTTTAATGAAACATAATCTTTAAGTTGTAAATGTTCATACTAGTCACAAAAGTCTAAGGATGGGTTACATATTTGCTTTGAAAACTCAAATGACTTTTGTGTAGACCGATTTCTACACTTTGTTTTAACCTGTCTCTTCTCAATAGTGTGGCCCAAATGTTTCTTCACTTGCTTTCCCTTGATAAGCTGTCACATCAGAGTATATAGGAAATGTAGTTTCTACCCAGCTGTGATATCACTGAGATTGTCAGTGGGTAGCATTTTCTTATACAGATTTTTTTCCTATCTTAATTCGATATATATTCCAACTTAGTAAATGTAGTTAGAAACTACCCAAAACATTGGTGCCATATATATATTATACTTTCATTACATAAAGAAGTGCTTTTTCCATTGCAGGCCATAAGGTATAAAACAGTTAATTATGCCTTGTACTTCATTCATCATTTTTTTCTCTGTAAGTGTAAACAGCCCTTGTTCTCATAATAAAGTGTTCTACAGACTTGAATCAAGGTCAGACTACACGTTATTGACTAAGAACAAAACTTGACCTATGAGTAGAGATTACAATTTGGGGCTGTTGTACGCATGCTTGATGCATGCTAACCACATGTTACATTTGTATTGGATCTCATAATGAAAATAATTGTTTATTGGCCTAGCAATAGATGTGGCTGGTATATACCAATTTTCTTGAAGGTGGTAATGGAATGTACCATTCTATTTTTGTAAGACTACTATATAAAGCTGTATTGTTTATGTATCCTTTGAATTCAACAGACATTATGGTGTGATGTATCCTTGTAAACCAGAGGTGGGCAACTTGCAGTCCAAATTCCAAAAGTGGCCTCTTGCTTGACTCCATGTAGCCTTGGCATATTTACACCCATCACATGTACATATTTCTAGCTAGGGAAATAATCACTTCCTCTCATATTTCAAGAGACAGCATTATAGTAAACAATTGTCTCAGACAGCATCATACTCACTGACCACACAACAATGCAAGTGGGGCAAATTACAGTCTAAAAAAGTAATTTTTGACCACAAGAGAATTATTTCAGCAGATCAATGGCCGTCAAAACAAAAAAGATGCTTCACTCTTGTTATAAACAAATACTTTTTTCATTAGTCATGTCATAAACGCAGCTGAAAAATTCTATGCAGTCTAGATAACTTCTCACCTGTAGAAATAGATAAATAAATGCAAACATGGTGGTTCCTTCTGGAGCATGATTTCATATTACAGATAATAAATCAAAGTATGTTTTATTTTCTAAAAATCTTTTTGGCCATTATAAAGTATAATATATTTGCCCAGAAAGGCATATATTAATTAGCAAACTAGAGTGGTTTTCTAGGGTATGACGGGGGCTGCAATGAGCGCCATAGGCGCTCATTGCAGGGCTCGCGATGTGCACCAAAGGCACTCGTCACAAGGCCTGTACGTGACTAGCTTGATGGGGTTGCAATGAGCGCCGAAGATGCTCATTGCGGGGCTTTTAATGAGTGCTGAAGGCACTCATCGTGAGGCCCGAAAGTTACAGGTTTGACGGGGGCTGCAAAGGCTCTCATCGTGTTATTGGATTGACAGGGCTGCAATGAGCGCCAAAGTCAGGGCCAGGCTGCAATGAGCACTGAAGGCACTCATCGTGAGCCCCGTAACGTAGAGGGGGGAGAGGCTTACGGGTTACAGGCTTCAAAAAAATTACGGGTGTAATGGCCGCCATTTTTTTCAAGCCTGTAACTCAGAAGCCGTTGGGAGACCGCCAAAAGACACCAATCAATTAGAAAATTAGCTTACAACTAGAGATGTCACGAACAGTTCGCCCTTGGACTATTTACAGCGATTTTGGCATGTTCGCGTTCGCAGCGGACAGCGAACACATGCACTTTGAACACATGCACTTTTCGGTTCGCCCCCTATACTTTATCATTGAGGAAACTTTGACCCTGCACCTCACAGTCAGCAGACACATTCCAGCCAATCAGCAGGATACACTCCCTTCCAGAGCCTTCCATCTGAAGGACAGGTTAATATTCTGCTCTGTTTCACCAGTCATAGTTGGTGTACCATACATTGAACAAAAAACAACCCTTTTTTCCTTTAATCTAATCTCAGTTGCCTGCCTGTGTCAGGCTCACAGCTTATATTGTGCTCAGTGAAATAAAACAACACTTTTTTGACTCTAATAGATTGAATAGCAATTGCCTGCCTACAGGCGTGTGTGTGAAGCCTATTGCATCTAGTCTGCCAACTTTTGCCAGTGCACAGTGATACGTCATATCTGGTGCAACCGTACTGTACAGTGACATAAAACAACACTTTTTTGACTGTAATAGATTGAATAGCAATTGCCTGCCTACAGGCGTGTGTGTGAAGCCTATTGCATCTACTCTGCTAACTTTTGCCAGTGCACAGTGACACTCATATCTGGTGGCACCTTAGATTGCACGCGCAGTGCCCCAAATTTGAAGTAGGAGGTCCGACCAAGCATCTTTTTCCATCTCCCTGTTCCAAAAATCAATGCCATATACACGTCCCCTAATAGTGGACATAACAGGGATTAAACCCATAGGAATAGTACTACTTAACAGTACACACTTTATAATAACGCAGACAGAGGCAAAGCAGAGAGAGGAGTCTGAAGAAGAGGAGTCAGAGGAAGAAGGTGGCTTTGAGGAGGTGGAAGACCAAACACAGCAGGCGTCCCAGGGGGCTTGTTGTCACCTTTCGGGGACCCTTGGTGGCTGGGTGGAGGAAGAGACCTTCAATGACATCAGTGAGGACAAGGAACGGGACATGGCTAGCTTGGTATCCAACCTTGTGCAAATGGGGAGTTTGCGGTTGTGCAAAGGACTGTTTGCAGTTGTTTGCGGTGCATTAAACGGGGAGATTGGTCTGTTACTGTGAAGCGGGTGTAACCCTTACACTACCTGATCGATACAACATCATACCTGATGTTTTAAAGCATGTTATTCCAAACAATTTAGGAACGTTAGGTGATTTATGCCCTTTATGGCTTAAAACCAGACTCTGCATCAACTATGTAATTTTCCGTGGGAGTTTTGCCATGGATCCCCCTCCGGCATGCCACAGTCCAGGTGTTAGTCCCCTTGAAACAACTTTCCCATCACTATTGTGGCCAGAAAGAGTCCCTGTGGGTTTTGAAATTCGCCTGCCCATTGAAGTCTATGGCGGATCGCCGGGTTCGCCCGTTCGCGAACATTTGCTGGAAGTTCGCGTCCGGTGTTCGCGAACCGAAAATGTGATGTTCGCGACATCACTACTTACAACCTCACACACAGCACAGGGGGAGATACAGGGAGTCTGTAAGCGAGGTTGCAAGCTAGTTTGCTATTTAATTGGCATTTTTGGGAGGTCTCAAAACGGCTAAGCGAGGAAAAAAATTATGGCCGTAAAGCTGTAATTATTTTTTAAGCCCGTAAATTGGAAACACATTCTGGGCATTCTGGGCAAGTTAGCGGGGGGAGAGCATCGCATTGTGTGGCAAACAGCGTTGCCAGGCTTCAAATGTAATTTTTTACGGGAAGTCGTTAGTAAGTTATAAGCAATTAACACCCTTTACTACCCAGTTATTATACTGTAGAATATATAAGAGTGCAACCCAAATAGCTGGATAATAAGATCTGATTGACTAGTAAAAAATACACATTTCAGTGATATCATACTTGTTATTAGCAATCATTTTAAATTTACCTCCCTTTAAAGTTGGTTCTGAGAAGCCCTATTGTCATTGTCATAACTCAAGTTGGCCACTAGTTGTGCCTACCAGGAGGCACTGGTATATACCAATCGCCGCCATCTGTATATTGTGTTATGGGTGATAAAATGTTAGTATTATATTGTATATTGTATTGTGGAGTTATAGCTATGTTTTAATTAGTCAACCCTCCCCCATTGTACAAACTCTCAGTCAGGAGTTGGCCATATGGTCCTCAGTGTAAACAAAGGAGATAACTTAAACAAAGAGATTGGCCAGACTGCCAGGCACCGCAGGACAATGGTATAGTATGGGGTTTCCCAACCACAAGCCCAGGGGCATAGTCCAAGAGCTAATAACAGGATGTTTCCAGTCTGAGACCCAGACCAAAAATGAACTAGTAGCCACGCCTGGGGGAGGCCCTGGGGAGGAGACTAATAAGTTCCCACAAATTACTTCTGTGAGAATGGCCAGAGGGGAATGAGGGTTTGACTAAGAGTAGCCACTCCCTCCACTGTGTGTGTGTGAAATGTTTTAAATATGTTTTTCCAAAATAAAACGTGGTTCATAATTTTCATCAAGACGTGGTGTGTAGATGTATTATTTACCCGGGGACATATGCTTGCAGTAAGATTCATCAGACTTACTGTCAATATTGCTCAGTCTAACCCAAGGGCTGAGACATGATGTTTCTGTAATCCAAAAGTCCAGAGTCACCCAAATCCGATCAACAGACCCCAGCCAGAGAGTGGGTCTTGATAACTGGTGGCAGCGGTTGGAGACTCTAGAGGAAAGGACTGAGGATGGAACAGCAGTATGAGGACATGTCCTCAGCAGAACTGAGAAAGGCGCAGAAACTAAAAGGAATTCCCCGGAAGAAAAGGGACCAACCAGCAGATGTGATAGCAGCCTTGAGAAGGTATGATGCAGAACAGCTGGAACAAGAGGAGTTGGGTGAGGGGCTAAGCACACTACCAAGGACCCCAAGATCTCAGCAGGAAGAAGGACAGCCAGATGATATCCTAAAGGAGGCAAGACGCAGGTTCAGTGAAGCCAGGGAGTTTTGCCCCGGGCAGATAACGCTGGAAGAGGCAATTAAAGGACTGACCCTGGGTGTACCCCCCTAGCAGCTCATGTAGTGGTGACAGGGGAATGTGCCCCATTAAAACAACACCCATACCGAGTCCCTGAAGCTGTTAGGGCAAGCATACAAGCAGAATTACGCAAGATGTTACAATTAGGGGTTATTGAAGAATCCAGTAGTCCATGGGCATCTCCTGTCGTATTGGTACCCAAAAAAGATGGCACAACTCGCTTCTGCGTGGATTATCGTAGGCTGAATGATAAAACAAAAACGGATGCCTACCCTGTTCCACGCATGGACGAGTTGTTGGACCGATTAGGTACTGCCAAGTATTTAACCACGCTGGATCTCTCCAAGGGATATTGGCAGATCCCGTTGGAAGAGTCAGCTAGGGAGAAGTCCGCATTTGTCACCCCCTTTGGACTATACCAATTTAAGGTAATGCCTTTTGGGATGAAAAATGCCCCTTCTACCTTCCAGCGACTGGTAGACAAATTGTTACATGGGCACCAGGAGTATGCTCAGGCTTACTTGGACGATATAGCCATCTTTAGTCAGACCTGGGAGGAGCATATAGAACATATTGCTAGAATTATGCAGGCTATTAAGCAAGCCAAGTTGACCATAAGACCAGATAAGTGCCAGTGGGCAAAGGCAGAGGTGCAGTACTTGGGTCACTGGGTAGGTAGTGGGAAGTTAAGGCCAGAACCAGCCAAAGTAGAGGGTATTGCAGCTTGGCCTATCCCTAAGACTAAAAAGCAGGTACTAGCTTTCTTGGGCATCACTGGGTATTACCGCAAGTTCATTCCTGATTTCAGCACTACAGCCAAGCCACTGACCGATTTGACCAAAAAGAAATTGCCCAGGGAAGTGACATGGACTCCTGCGTGTCAAACTGCCTTCCAGAGCCTCAAGGAAGCTCTGACTTGTTCCCCAGTATTGGCTGCCCCGGACTATAACCGACCCTTTGTGGTCCAAACAGATGCCTCCATGTATGGCATAGGGGCTGTGCTAAGCCAGACAGATGATCAAGGAGTGGAGCATCCTGTTGCGTATTTGAGCAGGAAATTGTTGCAGCGTGAAACGGCCTATGCTACTGTGGAAAAGGAATGTTTGGCCGTAGTTTGGGCTTTGCGCAAACTTCAACATTATTTATATGGACGACCATTCACTGTGACCACCGACCATAACCCCTTGTGCTGGCTGTCTAAGGTAGCCGGAGAAAATGGACGTTTGCTAAGATGGAGCCTGGCACTACAGACATTCAATTTTCAAATACAGCATCGTAGGGGTAAACTCCATCAAAATGCAGATGGATTATCACGCCAACTGGAGCTATGAGTATCATCGTAGCTGAGAAAATCATGGACCCTTGATGTTCTCAGGCTACACTTGGGGGGGCAGTTGTCATAACTCAAGTTGGCCACTAGTTGTGCCTACCAGGAGGCACTGGTATATACCAATCGCCGCCATCTGTATATTGTGTTATGGGTGATAAAATGTTAGTATTATATTGTATATTGTATTGTGGAGTTATAGCTATGTTTTAATTAGTCAACCCTCCCCCATTGTACAAACTCTCAGTCAGGAGTTGGCCATATGGTCCTCAGTGTAAACAAAGGAGATAACTTAAACAAAGAGATTGGCCAGACTGCCAGGCACCGCAGGACAATGGTATAGTATGGGGTTTCCCAACCACAAGCCCAGGGGCATAGTCCAAGAGCTAATAACAGGATGTTTCCAGTCTGAGACCCAGACCAAAAATGAACTAGTAGCCACGCCTGGGGGAGGCCCTGGGGAGGAGACTAATAAGTTCCCACAAATTACTTCTGTGAGAATGGCCAGAGGGGAATGAGGGTTTGACTAAGAGTAGCCACTCCCTCCACTGTGTGTGTGTGAAATGTTTTAAATATGTTTTTCCAAAATAAAACGTGGTTCATAATTTTCATCAAGACGTGGTGTGTAGATGTATTATTTACCCGGGGACATATGCTTGCAGTAAGATTCATCAGACTTACTGTCAATATTGCTCAGTCTAACCCAAGGGCTGAGACATGATGTTTCTGTAATCCGAAAGTCCAGAGTCACCCAAATCCGATCAACAGACCCCAGCCAGAGAGTGGGTCTTGATAGTCATGATCACTTACTGTATGTAAAACGTAAAATGTTGGATAGATACCCAAAATATTTTGAAAGATAAATTTACATTACAAAATGTATGTAGAACTTGAGAACAAAAAACTTAAAAAAACGAAAAACAGATAATCTTCACAATATAGTTACTTGTTCAATTTTTTATGTTATTGTGGATAATTCAAAAGGCTCTCAGTACAGGCTAATTACATTCAAATCACATTACAGCTTAAAAGAGCCTTATTTACCCATTTCACAGTTTGATGAATCACCAACATCACAAGTTGTTAATTATTCCCATTTCCACTTTGCACAGTAAGATAGCATGTTTAAAATAAATTAAAAGAAAACCCCACAATAGACAAATAGAAAGATAAAAAGATTTTTGCTCTATTAGACTGTATTACATGAAGTTCTCATTATCAGTCTGGACTGAGCACAACAGCATTGGCATTTTGATTGTGCAAACAAAACAGAATGTCTTTGCATTTATTTTCCTTAATGTGAATAAAATACTACATTGTAAACATTTGCATTTTAATTAAGACATGACCTCTATTTACTCTCTTAAAATTTATTACAGGGGCTTATCACAAAAATTTTTTATATTCTCCAGTAACTTCATGTAACTAATCTATGGATAAGTGTAAGAAACAAAGTGAATTAACTGAAACATGAAATTAACATATGTATATAGGTACCGGTATATGCATTATAAAGCATATTTGTTGTTCTTATCTGATTTTCAATTTGCTATGGAGATGATTTACAGTGGTTTGATTTTTCCAGCTCTTTACAAATAAATTATTTTTTTCACACATGGGAGAGCACACATGACTAGAAACATATATTAATTTTGTAAGAAAGCATAATATTGCTGTAGTGAATGTGTTTAGTATACTATAGCTGAAGATGGATAGGATATAATTAAAAAATGTACCTCTAAACAATTACAGTCTGCTGCGCAGATGTAAGCTATGACATATTCTAGAAGCCCTGGACAGTTTTCTCTGCTAAATAAATGTATAATACTTTGCTCAAGATATACTAAGTCTATCATAATAACCTTTCTTTGAAATAAATTACAAAGGTTTGAATACTCTTACAATAAAAATGAGCTTTGCTGATGAAGAATATGTCAATCCATGATGTTATCTGATTACCCCATGTTGCATTTCCCTTATTATCAACCATGAGTGTGATTTGTAGACCTATAAAAAACATCTTGAGATTAGAGACACTCCACTGCAATGCCCAAGAGCTATTAAAAGACCATGTTTTATGGATAACCCTGTTTAAGCATATTTGGATAAGTCACTGGGAGCAGTAATTCTGATTTACTAATGTAAATACCTTCAAAGCTGCTGACAAAGAGCCTCATTCAATTGAGCAATTGTAAATTACTGGAGCCCGTAAACTAATTTGCTATTCAATTGGCATGGTTTTGCGATCTGCAAACAGTCTGCGGGTTACGGGATGAAAATCCCTGCAGTTGTTACAACCGTAACTTACACCCCATGTAAGTCTTTGATCTCTCAAGCCCGCAAGAGTTACAATCTCTAAAATTGCAAATCGCTATTCAATTGCTACAATTTTGTTCAAACCCGTAAATAGCAAATGTAGCCCAAAAACATTACCGGTTCAAAATAGGACTCGCAAGGGCTTTAAAAGCACTTACATATGCTGACCCTAAACTTCCTCTCTGCTCCTAAACCCCCTGCTTCTAAAATAAACCCCCATGCTGCAGGGGTTCCAAATCGGGACCCCCACAGGGTCCCCACATTAACCCTTGCTGCAGGGGTCCCAATAGGGACCTCGTGGCATTGAAACACTTAAATCCCACACAAACAGTTAACCCCTGCCCAGTAAGTACCCGGTGGCACCTAAAATTAACTCCCCTATGCTGCAGCATTTAACATTCAACTTTCCCGCCTTGCGGGTTCTTAAACGACCTTAAATGTCCTTAAAGGACCTGCGGCACACAAGAGTTAACCCCTGCCTAACATTAACTGACCCTATGCCGCATGGGTCCCCATTGGGACCTCCGCAGGGTCCCTACACTAACCCTTGTCTCTAATCTGGACCCCAGCTGCCTCGCAGGTCCTTAAAGGACCTTAAAAGTAATAATTATCCCCGGCGGAACCTAAAATTAACCCCATTACTCATGGGCTATATACAGACTTCCATGAGCCTCTAATACCATCTGGGTCTGTATAGACCCTTATGGGACAATAATTAACACTGACATTAACACTATAAGTTCCATGAGGGTCCTCAAGGACCCTCATGACACAAAGTCTAAGCACTACCCTACACTACACTATTAGCCACCACCAATAAACTAATAAATCTAAATTAACCCACTTCTAACTAATTACCCAGCTCTATGTAATTAAACCTATTTAACCCTCACTATACCTAATTAACCCTATCACTAACCACTTAAGCCTTCCTAGACCCAGTTATCACTACCTAGTCCGTTCTAACCCTAACTGTACCTAATTAAGCCTAACTGTACCTATTTACCCCTAAGTGTACCCAATTAACCCTATCCTATTAACCCTATCATGTAACCCCCTATCCTGTCCTTTAACCACTATGCTATTAACCCCTATCCTATCCTATTAACCCCCATCTATCCTATCTTATTCTATTAACCCCTACACTACCTACCTAAACCCTAATAAACCCCTAATCCTTTAATAAAATCCATAACGCCCCACTAAGTACAAAAAATAAAAACACCCACATTACAGAAAATAAAAAAAACACCAAGTACAAAAAATAACAAATTACATAAAAAAGAAAAAAGCATTACAAGAAATTAAAAAAGACTTACACATAAAATAAAAAAGAATACATAAAATAAAAACCACTATGAAAATAAAAAAGACATATATATATATATGAATGTTATGCTTATCTACTGAAACTAATATAAAGAGTTGATTCATATAAATAGCTGTATAGTTTGAAACCAACATTTTAAACAATTTGAGGCACAGTTTAATTTCAACTTTGCAGGTCTTTTGGTGAAAATACACTGCTTTCCAGTCAATCAGAATTTTGTGGATGATTTATGGAAGTCAAAAGGCTTTGGCGTGGTACAAAGCATTTTTTTCAGTGAATTAATATCATCTGGAATATTTATTGTTTACTGCTAATGATTATTACTACATTATTATCCCATAGAAATTTAAAGTAAGGCTTAATACCACATTATTATGTTATTATTACTTGTCAGTTCTTCAGACAAGCCACACAATCTTTTAGTCCATACGATGAACTTCAATGTCAAAAATACTATGTATATATAATTTAAATGTAAATAAAGAAATTATACTGAACCCGAGTTTTCCCTGTGACTGGAGAGGGACAGACACACGTATGCTGCTGCTAAAGAAGCAGCTGGATTCACAACAGCAATAGCTTCTGCAATATGTTCAGGGAAGCTCCCTATGTAATTCACAGCAACCCATTGTACAACATTAGGTGAGTGATCTGCTCAGATACTGTACATGGCAACTGTGAAACAGAGATTTCTCTGGAGTGGAAGATATCAGTGAATTTCACAGCTGTTAGAAAGAAATCCCAGAAATTGAATGCAACACAATTCCTTCAGTGACCATCTGTCTACATTTACATGTATTAACAACATACTACATAGACAAATATATTATATATCAATAATAAATTATTGACATTCTTAATTTTGAGCCTTGGTGCAAGGTTAATATTTAATTTGTGTTGACATTTTCTACTTTCCATTATTTTGTTTCCAGATATTAATTTATTCTGGCGATACTTTTGTATACATGACTGTATATAACATACAATGGGCCATATTAAATTGTCAAAATTGCAATTACTGGAGCCCGTAATGTAGCCAGTAAAAGTTACTGCCATTTAATTGACCTCTTCCAGATACCTGCAAACGATTTGCGGGTTACAGGCTGAAAATACCTGCAGTTGTCAAAATTGTAACTCTGACCCATCTAAGCCTTTGATCTTTCAAGACCACAAATGTTAAAATTGCTAAAATTGCAAATTGCTATTTAATTGCTACAATTCCCCAAGGACGCAATGGACGTCAAAGTCGCAAATGGCAAATGTAGCCCAATATATTATGGTTTCCAAACAGGACTCGCAAATGGTTTACAGACTGGTTCTGAACACTAGAAAAGACAATAGAACACACTACTAGACTTTAAAATATGGGGAAAGCAATGGAAGGCATTATAATTAATTGCACAGCAATCCCCAAGGAGCAAACAGGCCTTTCAAAAAAATATTCTCTAATATGTTGGAATGGTCATGCATATTCCAATATGAAAAGTGTTGCTGCAAGATGCATAAAGCAATTAAAGACTGCTACTTGATTAAATTAAATCTCCCTCTGACCCTGAGGCCTTTCCCTCCATCACACGACCAACCCCCCTAGGATTAGGCCCCTCCCCCTCTGACCCTGAGGTCGATATGCCTATGACTATGGGCACCTGGCCACCCACCTCCTCCTCTCCTCCACTCCTGTTTTGGAGAAAACTAAAGTAGTTCTCGGAGATATCTGTCCCTGGCCAAATTACCAATATACATATAGTGTGCACACCTTAGAGAAATAATACACCAACACAGAGTTCTGGTATAAAGCTTTCTCTCGCCCACTGTTTATTGAATCAGCCGCTATATATAATATTTAACAATCAGATAAATGTTGCAACTAAGCAAAACATCAGGTTTATTCGGTAATTCATTGGTTCTGAGATGTCTGCTTTTACGGAATCTCAACAAGGCATTGGGTTAGTGCATTAAGGAGTCTCTAGGTGTCATCCCACAGTGGGATGAGTCTTTCTCTCATTGGTCAGAAGGATAAGACAAAGGGACGATGGCGTTCTCCTTCTTGTGTCCAAGGTGTGGTAGTCATCGTCACCCTTAGCAGACCGGAAGTAGTGCTGCCGACATCTTAGGACTCCCAGGATATGACTCAGTAGCCATCTTAGGACTCTCAGGATAAAGAATAAAAGTAATTAGTGCCTTATCTTATGATATATTGTAAGGAAAGGAATGCAGCATGGACATAATATACATTTTCATGAATTTCGTCCACAACACTCCCAACCTCCTCTCCTCCACTCCCCAGCTCCTCTCATCACCCCCACCTCCTCCATACCCCAGCTCCTCTACTCCACTCCGCGCCTCCTCTCCTCCACTCCCCAGCTCCTCTCCTCCACCAATCCCCAGGGCCACCTCTCTCTCCTCTCTCTCCTCCTCACCTCTCCTCCTCCCCCTCTCAGTCCTCCCCCTCTCAGGTTAAACTCCTGTCTGTAGCACAGTAAAAGCTAGAATAAACACAATACTGTATTTCAAATTAAAGAAATATTGATGTAAGGTATTAATATTAATAGCACAATATTCTCAAGCCCGCAAATCAACAATATAAAATAATTTATTTCATTTTTAATTTCCGTGTTATATCGATCCCGACAATAAGTGTATTAATACAAATAATAGAACTCACATGGACTAGAAAATCATATTTATTGATTATTTCATACTAGCGACTTGCCCGTCAAAAATGACGGGGCAATACAATTTGAAGCTATGGCAATGCTGTTTGCCACACAATGTAAAGCTTTTTCTACTCTGAGGACCTTCGGCGCTCATTGCGAGCCTCCCGCTGAGCGCCTTCGGCAGTCATCACAAAGACAGATATATATTTATCTATATTTTGTTAACTAATAATGAATTAATTAGTTACTTAATAAATTAATATACTTTACCTACTTGTAATTAATATATCCAGCAATCAATAGCCTAAAGAGCTAACAATCTGTTTATATTTTCCGGCAGCATACAATGTACAGTTTGAGTGTTGCTGCCCTGAGGAGAAAGTGTAATGAATGTTCCAACTGTGCATTAGAAATAGGCTGCATGCGCGAGGGCAAACCGTTGGTTAAGTTGTGTAAAGCACCATTATAGATTTGTAATGTTATTAGTGCCAAGTTAGGATTGTAAAGTGGCGTTGTTTTTCTATGTGTTATGCAGCTCGCAAGCATTTTCCGTCATTTGTAATAGTGTATTTTATACCTTGTACGTTCAAGTGTGAAAGTGCTACGCGGTTGGCAGTGTTTTACGCGGCTCAAGGTCATGTAACCTCGTTTTCATTTTGTTTGGCGCCCATTTTTTTTTCTTGCTTAGGCAATTTTTGAGTGCCAAAACTCGGCCAAATCAACTTAAATTTGCGTTCCACCTCACTCCCAGACGTCCTGGCTTTTCCCCCATGTTGTGTTTAATGTTTTTGTTGTATTTTTTTTTTTGTATGTTGTGTGTTTGTATTGGTTTTTGCTTTGTGCGGTTCGGCCATTAACCTCATATTTTTCCTATCTCCTATTTTTTTTTTTTTTTAAGTCCTGCGGTTTGTAAATTATTGTTTTCTAAGTCCCTCGTTGGTCAATTGCTTGAAGGCTGGTGATCCCGTGTTTGCTAAGTGTTTGGTGGCTAAGTCCTGCATGTTTCATTGCCTTCACTGCTCGCCTCGCTTCATGAGGTGGGCAGGCAATGAGCACCTTTGGCGCTCATAGCCTTTGTGCTGCGAATTTTAGTGCCTTAATAGCTCACCTCACTATGCCTAAGTGCTCTGAGTTAATGGCTTGCTTTGATTTGCAAGGCTTGCAAGCAATGAGCGCCTTTGGTGCTCATTGCCTAAGTTGTACCCACCCCGCCAAGCTTGACGACGTCTCGTAGTTTGACAACTATTAAATGTGATTGCAGTAGTTCTGGAATGAGGGTCTGATCGCAACTCAGACTTCAAACCCGTAAGTGATTAAAATCTAACCTCCATTATTTTAGTGACGTAATGATGATCTCTTTTTCTATTGGCTCCATCTAAACCCGTAACCACTGGTTTGACTAATTAATCATGTTCACAGCCGCAAATAAAACGTGCGGAAGAATGGTTTATGGATTTGGATGTCTGCCACGTATGTTGGAGGCTTGTCTAATATTATCGCTCTGTAACGCCACCAAATTTCAAGCCTTTCCGGCTGTACCATGGCTGCTGCAGGCATCAAATTTAATGGGGCCCTTGGTATGAATCTCCAGTAAGAATTTACATCTAAAGCAAATATCTGCTACGCTTGGACAAAATGTCATAGGACAAGATCCTGTAAAACTCAATCCAGGTCTTGCCTGTTTGCATATACAGTAGACTCTCAGTTAAACGGCACCCATGGGGATTGGTAGATGCCGGATAAATGTAGTTTCTGGTTGCTTGAGAGCTACTATTAAAAGAGACCTTGATTAACTCGACATGTGTTGTTTTGCTAAGTATATTTATCAGTGAGGGCTGTTCTAACAGCATCGGCTGAGGGAGGAGAGGGGTAGAAGGAGAGATGGATATAGAGGGAGAAAGAGGGATAGAAGAAGAGGCACATAATCAATCTCTCTAACTTTCTATCCCCTCTCTCTCTATCCCTCTCTCTCTCTCTCTCTCACTCTCTCTCTCTTTAACTCTTTAACTCTTTATCCACCTCTCTCACTACCCCCTCCCCCTCTCTATCTATATCCCTGTGTTTCTCTATGGTATCACTTTTGTGGGTGGAGACTGTGTCACTAGGCAGGGTCTATACATGTTCTGGTAACATGTTGTGAAGGGAAGAGGTTTATAGTCTTGGGTGGAGTCAATGTAAGGGGATGGGCCAGGTCTCTGTTTTCCACCCCACCAAGTTGGAAAGTCATCAGGCCCCGCTGGTTGTAACCGAGCACTGCTTTGGCCACCCTTTGATAGTTACTTAATTTCTTCTGTGGGATTATTGGCCACAGTAAAAAATCTGATTGTTGTCTGATATGAAATGTCCCATACCAGTCAATTTGAGCTTACTAATTCCCAAGGTATTAATGTTTAATCTTGTCATCTCATGTTTCACCACATCCAGTTTGCCATGGTTCATAGTTCTAACATTCCAGGTTCCTATGCTGAATTGTTCTTTACAGCAACAGACTTTCCTTTCCCTTCCAGACACATTCACAGCAAGGCGTCCTCTCAAATTTTGCCCAACCATGTCATTAGATCTGGTGCTACTCCTACTCGCCCTCTGCTCCTCTCCAGTATTGTGAAGTATATGTCTGTGCTTATAAATAAGTATATCTTGCTAAATATACTGGAATGGGTTGCCAGATCCTTCTCCAGTGGACTGTGATGTGTCTGGCCTCCCAGCTATGAACTGCCCATGTTGGGTGCTGTGACGACCTACTGCTTCTGTTGGGCTTGATAAGAACCTAGTTCAAACCTATCCAGTAGGACTGTCTGGTTCTTTTTATAACTCTGATAGCAGGAACAAAACCAACCCAGCTCATAGCCACCAAAGCGCCCAGCAAACCATAAGAATCAGTAGAGCCACTCAGCAGTTTTATCAACTGTAACAGAGTCCAATGCAGGTTCAGCAGCAATAATTCCAGTAATAAAAAATATTATTTCCTCAGAAAGAAACCTACACATCAATTATGTGGTCCAGACTGACAATACACAATTATAATTATTGGTGACCCTAGCTGAATATGCATACATTTGTATGCTTATAGGTGAAGCTGGTTAAATATACATATATGTGTTTATATTATAATTATGGATGACCCAGGGTGAATATATGTAAATGTACATGATTTTAGGTATCCCTGGCTGAATACATATTTAGAAAATAAAAATAGAAGAACCTGGAGGAATTTTGATTATAGATGACCCTGATTAAATATCTATATGTTTATACTTATAGGTGGACATGGCTGAATATGTATACATTCAAATGATTATAGGTGAACCTATATAGTAATATAATAATTGACAATTGAGGTTGAATATATATATTATATAGGTCCCTGGCTTATGTCCCATATACGTCTAGGAGACCTTGGCTGAATATGTGTTTGTTTGTATGAGACTCTGACTAAATATTTATATGCAGTATTACTATGATGATGCCAGGTGAGCCACTCTGAATATTTATACATTAATATGATTATAGGAGACCCTGGCTAAATATGTGTACATATATCGTATTAGAGAGGACCTAAATATGTGAAAATGCACATATTTATTTTATTTCACAGTAACATGGCTGAATATTATTTTAATTTAGGCGACCCTAGCTGGTTATGTATATATTTGTATTATAATGGGCCCTTAGTGAATGCTGATATAATATTCGGAGGCCCTGGTCTAATATGTTTAGATTATAAGAGAAAATGTGATCCTTACTGAATATGATTACATTAATATGTGGGAAACACAGTGACTGCTGGGGAAATGTTAAACTGTGAGCTGGGATAGCAGTAGATTTTATAATTACATATACATACATATACACACACATATATATGCCCAGGAGTTGCATCAAAATGCATTTTATCTAATTAAAAACTAGCTGTATGACTTTTTTCCTGATTACTTATGCTCTTAGTTCGACTACTTTTTTTTCAAATAATTTCTGTTTTCATTATTCAGTGGCCCTTTAACTCTCCTAATTAGTTAGAATGTATTTGCGATACAAGTGATCATGATATGTGTTTAAGTGACATGTAAATAATATGGTCCACCATCAAATACATTTAATAAACAAGTAATAGCTTGGCGTGTGGATGAGTAACCATGTTGTAAAAATAGTTGTTATCGGGAAATGTCTGTGATTTGCTCACACAGCAACACAACGATACACATTCACAGAAAAGAGAAAAATTGGTGCATGCACACCTTACGCACACACTCACATGTGCTCCTCCACTGCACTGCCCAGGGGCTCCAAAAAGGTAGATCTGGCACTGCATTCAGGCCCTTGTTAGTTGGGTTCAGGATAGTCCCACCCTGGCCCCCCAAAGTCAGTCATAACAGTACATTTTAAACATATGACCACAATGGTCCTTCACAGTGGCACTAAAGTCATCATATGCACTCTGCAACATCAGACAGAGGGTGAGAAAAATAATGGAGTGTGATATTGTATTTTAGTTACTGTAGATTTGAATCACACTTCAACCCTTAATATTTTTATTTAGTGAAATAATTTATTTTAAAAAAATTGGAACTCACTTATTTGTCTCATATTAACCCGATATAGATGTTTACAATTTTAGCTTTTGACCAAAACAAAAATAGCTGTTAAAAAATAGGTTGTAGTTCAAATGCACATATTTAATTTTACAATTCACGCTCCTGCTTTAAAAAAAACACACATTTTGGTTGGACTGAAACACAGGTCTACCACTTCACAGCCCAACTGGGCTACATCTCTACATGCTTGGTAAAGGGTGAAAAGTGTTTAATATATCTTATTTACAACTAAACATTAGAACTGTAACAGTTCCCTCCTCAACTTGCACACCTGATTTAAGTATCACCATTTGAAAGAGCTTAAAAACATTAACTTCAAACAATCATAACTCAATTTTAGCAGCAATTTTAAATAGGAAAACACTTTTACGCTATTTATGCTTTTCCACTATTTTTCTGATGTCACAGAGCACACTACACACTTTATAAGTCTACTTTTTTCATAGTATAAATTAAAGAGCAGTCTTAAAATGTTTTAAGTGTTTTTTTACTGTTTTTATCATGTTAAAAGGCCAGTTAATTCAGCACTATTTGGGGGACACCAGTGGAAAGATCTCATGAAGGCAGGTTGAAATACTTTTTACATTTTTTAAATACGTGCATTTTTGACAAAGATATTGCAACTGAAAGAATATATGTTTTTCTGCCTGTGTATCTTTCTGAGACGGCCCCCTGGAGCTGGCTGCTCAGACACTGTGCTGTACCTCCTGCTAAGTGTCGTCCTCCTATCAGGCTGCAGGGATATGTGCACAGAACTAAATGGGTATGATTTGACTGACAGGGGGGGTCTACCACAGCTCTGACATCATAGAATCTAGATCTCCTCTGTGTAAAGCTCCAGCGTTTTTCAGCACAGAACAGTGATGTGATTTCTCTCTCTCTCGCTTTCTCTCTCTCACACACGCAGCTCATAGCCATATAGCGATTCTGGCACACCATTGGCTGTCTCACACACACATTTACTGTGTCTCGGGGAGGGAACAAAGGGGAACCGACCAATCAAAATTGCCTTGTCACTCTGCTTCTATAATCTTTTTGCTTCAGTCATATCTTTTTTTTACAACTCACATAAAAACAAAATGCATTTCTCCACTACTTGCAAATTATTTACCCTGAATCCTTAGTTAAAATGTTATCACTCTGGGCTCATTAAACTGATATGGAATTTACCAATACTATTTCATTAATTGAAATTTTGTGTTGAATTCTTAAAATTTCATATTTGACTGTTTTATAAGAACTTTTACATAACCTAGTTATTCCTTCAACTGCCTGCTTCTTTGCAGAGGGCCAAAAACATAGGCATGTTTAGACCTATAAGTTGCTCTCTGAGTAGGTAAACAGACCTATAGAGCAAACCTACTAAGGTATTTCTCGTTCTCAGATGAGCACCTCTACTCTTTTTGTTTATGTTTAGACCTAGGCCTATGAGGCCAATGCCTAGGACGGTACCATTTTTATAGGGTGGTAAAATGTGCCTCGGACCTCTTATCTCTTGTCTCTGACTTGATTGACCAAGTACTTTGTTTATAATGCCTGTCTTCTGTCCCCCACCCTGTGGGTTTGTTATGCCTTAAAATTCCTGTTCTGTATATTCCAATGTTCATGTTAAACCTTAGTCAGTATTGCTTATGACTTGATAAAAAGAGGTGCAAATCTCAAACTCTTCATATATTTTAATTTTATTCTGATATATGAGGATTTAATACTTCATTCATCTATTATTTTTGAATACCTTAACCCTTTATTTAGGGTACCTCTCATGACCAGATCTCTATATTGGTGATGATACTGATCTATCCTCATTCTTATATCATATAGTATTTATTTATTCTATATTGTGCACCAATTTGTATAACTCTTAAGCAGCGCTATTTCCAGATTAAAATATCCCATTAAAGTTATTTATATTATTTTAATTTTGCACTAATAGTCGAGAGGCGTGGGGACTCCTATAACACACTAATCAACGCATGTAATAACACTATAAGTGCCATGAGAGTCATCCAGGACCCTCATGACCCAAAGTGTAAGCACTACACCATTTTAAGCCGGTGTCTTATAAGGGTCTATACAGACCCTCATAAGCCTCTATTTATCCCCATTAGTCCCATAAGGGTATTTAAAGACGCTCATAGGACAGTTAGAAGCCTAACATTACCCCGTAAGTGGTATGAGGGTTCTCCAGTAACCTCATGACACTAAGTATAAACACTACACTGCACTATAGCCCCCTAATAAACCATTAAAACTAAACTAATCCCCCTCTACACTAACCTATTAAGACCTACACTACCTACCCCTTAATAACCTCCCCCCCACCACTCTAATTAGATAAAATCAAACAAACTAAAGGCACCAAAAATAAAAAATCTACATTACATAAAAACAACAAAATAAACAGAGATCCGCACTCGTGGATCTCCCCGACGCTAATGAGCCTCCCACAGAGTTTTTTTTGAAGAACATTGGCAATGGCAACTTCTGATCGCGTGCGATCGGGGACCCCCACTGCGAGGGTTAATGTGGGGTTAATGCAGGTTTCTAAGCTTATCTCGGATCCCGTGGGGTTAATACGGGTTTCTGAGCTTATCTCGGATCCCTTCTTGGGTAAGTTGTAGGTGTCTGGGCGGTCCGGAGTCGTGGAGCCTCGTTTTCGTTTCTTTTGGCAGCCATTTTTTTTCTCGCTTAGGGGATTTTCGTGTGTCTAAACTCTTGAATTTGGACTTAAATTGAGGTGTAACTTCACTTGCAGAGGTCCTTGTTGCCCCACCCTCGCTGTGGGTAAGCTTTTTATGTTTTTTGTGTGTGTATTTATTGTGTTTATAATGTTTTTTTGTGCGAGCGGTTCTGCCGTTAAGGTCATATTTTTTCCGTTAAGGTCGTATTTTTGTGTCTCGTATTTTTTTGTGTAAGTCCGTGGTAGTGCCGCTTGTGTGGGTGTTTGTAACCGCGCGTGAGGCGCCTTAGAACCTCCACCTCCGCAAATGCGGCCCTCGGTTTGCGAGAGTCCACATTTGCGGGCCTAAAGTCAGCAGTTGCTGTCAAGGAGCGCCAAAGCCCCGCAGCGTTAGCAACAACCCGCATGCCCACAACTATATATGTCATGGAACATACTCAGATTGGACTAATGTGGTAAGTGGAGTTCCTCAGGGTTCAGTATTAGGTCCTCTCCTTTATAACATTTGTATTAATAACTTAGAAGTTGGACTGGAAAGTATTGTCTCCATTTTTACTGATGACACAAAGTTGTGCAAGGTAATTAAATCAGAAAAAAAAGTACTTTCCCTCCAACGGGATTCGCATAATTTCGAGAAATGGGCGACTAAACTGCAGATGAGATTTAATATGAATAATTGTAAAGTTATCCATTTAGGAAGGAAAAATATGGAATGGAGGGACTAAGTTATGAAGAAAGACTAATCAAATTAAACTTATTTAAATATATCCAAAGTCAATATAAGGCTTTGTCAAGTGAACTTTTTGTGCCAAGAGGTTTTCGACTGACAAGAGGACATCCTTTCTCAGTAGTAATAATAAGATTTCACCTTAAAGAAAGAAAAGGGTTCTTCACAGTAAGGATCATTAAACTGAGGAATTTCATATTAAAGTAGATGGTGACAGCGCATTCGATAGATAACTTTAAAAAGGGATTGGATATATTTCTAAATAGGGGCATTCAGGGTTATTCTGGTTAATGAGAGAGGGTCAGGAAGATATTTTTCCCTTTTGAAACAATTGGCAAAGTTTCACTTGCTTTTTTTCTGTTTGCCTTCCTCTGGATCAATTAACAATGAACCTGAATACTGCAGATCAAAGGAGATCTTAAAAGGTTGACCATTATGGACTACAAATCTTTTTTTCAACCTCAATTACTATTCAACTATGTAACTTTATGTTACTGATCTAGATATATATATTTTTCCAGATTTTTATAGAAGCACCATGCAACTCCAAGCAACTCATGCAAAAGCTGTACCATTCTTTCCTCTGTTTCTCGCTGTAGCATCCCCTCCCAGCTTCCTCTACCCCTTTCAGATAGTTCTAATAGTAATTGTAATACTTAATTATGTTATGCGCTC
Organism: Discoglossus pictus; assembly: GCA_027410445.1. Taxonomy (NCBI): domain Eukaryota; kingdom Metazoa; phylum Chordata; class Amphibia; order Anura; family Alytidae; genus Discoglossus; species Discoglossus pictus. Next base: position 313,502,967 of record CM050164.1, on the reverse strand, counting down.
ATACCCAGCAAAATTGAATGAAAAAAAATGAATTTCTTATTGCATCATATTTGTGACCTCAACTTTCAACAATGGGTTTTTATAACTCCTGCTGGATGTGAGTTTCTTTACCCGATCTCACAGAGAATTTATAATGATGCAAAATTGTTCAAGATCTATGCATTTCTACTTACATTTTTAAATCTATAGTACATTGGACTTGTGGTCTTCTAGAAAGAAACTGCATGTAATCTATATGAATGTAAGGTGTACAAAATGTAATATATAACAACACTAACAGGCCTATTAAATTAGAAGCCTGTAGTGGCATCGGGAAGCTTGCAAGGGCTGTGGGCTTGAAATTTGGCCGAGTTACATAGCTACTAAATTAGAGCAGACTGCAAGTTATGGGCTTGAGACACAAACTCGTAAACCATTTGTCGACCTTGAACGTGATCATTTAGTCAAACCCGTAGTTACGGGTTTAGATGGAGCCAATGGAAACAGAGTTTGTCATCATTGCATCACAGAAAAATAGAGGTTGGATTTCAAAGTCTTACCGGGTTCAATTATGAGTTACGATCGGACCCACATTCCAGATATAATGCAATATTAATAAAGCCGTAAATATGTTCTAGTCCATGCAAGTTACATTATATGTATTAACACATTGATTGCCGGGACCGATATAACACAGCAATCAAACGTGAAATAAAGTATTTTGTTGGGCCGATTTGCGAGCTTGAGAATGTTGCCGTTATTCATTCTAAGACCTAATATCACTTTCTGTTAATAAAAGTACAGTAGTGTGTGTATGTGTGCATTTAAAGTGCTACGGATTGGACTTTACCCCCCTTGTGAGTCCTCTCTAGCACTCTTTGGCTTCTTGGCTCCATTTGCGTGTTACGGGGTTGAAGGCAAGTGAAATTGTTGCAATTTAATGTCATGATTGGAATTGTAGCGGTTACAGGCTTGAGAGAACAAAGGATTTGAGGCCCCGAAGTTCCACGTTCCTCATCCCATAGGCTTTTTTCGCTCCAAACCCACAGATCGGCAGCAGCTTGCTTTACTGGGCTAATTTAATAGCCATAAGTCTTACTGGCTACATTACAGGCTACGGTTTTACACATTGGGGGAATTTCGGAGGTCTGTAAGCTTGTCAGTATCCTCACTATCTGAGGGGTGAAAGATAATTGTATAAATAATTTGATATTAACTACAGTATCTGCATGTTGTTTTCTCATATTCTATTGAAGCTCTTCTATATTTTTGTTTGTGTATATTTAAAGTTCAATTGTGAGTGAATGATAGGGGTTAGCAGCCATATTATTAAGAGACTGGTAATAGAAATATTAAACATTAAACAAAAGATTATTTATGAAACGTGCTCACCAGCTTTTCATGTTGGAAAATTCAAGTTTGTGAAAAGGTTCGACACCTCTGTACATTCATAGAAAGTTGCATGGTACTCAAAATATTAAATACCAAACAGTTTGCTAGACAGAGAGACAGCTATTGATAAAACATCTGGTACACTTTAGGGGAGATATACTAAGCTATTACAGGGTGTGTGGAATGATGTAAACTGCTTCAATAGTATTTTTTCCCATTCGGAAACAGAGCACATGGTAGCACAGTAAAGCACATCACAGTTCCTATGATGCATAGTGAATTTCTCCATTTATTAAAAAATATATATTTTTCATATATTTCTCAATACCACCATATATTCTTTTTGACCGATAAAATATTAACCGTTGCCTGTTTACTTTGAATATTTAAGAGACACTCTTATTTGTAATAGTCTGCCTTTTATGCATATAATACATATATTTTTCCCTGCAAAAAAAAACATATGTAATAACTATTGACGTATAATATGTGTATTATGTTATGATGATGGTCTGAGTGCAGGTGTATGCAAAGCTGTGTCTTTAAAAACCAGAGATTTTCTCCAGCCTAGAAACATACTAACAATTACAACATCCCCACGGCTTCTTTTGTTTGCTTCTGTGTGACAGCCAGAAATCAACGGGAGCTCTTTCTCATGGTGATTAGATACAGCCTAACATAAGATGATCTGTCTTTTCTTCCCTTTCTTCCTTCCTTCTATCTCCTTTTTCCTTCCTTCCGTGAGCTTTGAAATAAATATTGAGTAAGTCGGATGGACCAAGACATACAGCCCCCCACACACATTTAAACAAAAGAGGTAGAGGAAGACTTGTGAACAAAACCGAAAAGGCTGTGTGTGAAATAAACCTCCTTCAGTGTGAAGTGTCTCCACTGAACGATGGTGATAGTGGAATCTGCTGCTGGATTTCCACTGAGCAGCTTCAATAAGAGCTTCCTCCTTTTTGGTATGTACAGTATAGGGTATATGACTTATACATCCACCGTGGATTAAAGGTGCTATGGGATCACTCGTCTTTTGATGATGCTTTTGTGATCTATGGGAAATATTTGATTGAAGCTGTGGAGAGATTCCCAATGAACAGTGCAAAATCATCAATGGACCTATTCACCAGCAGGTAAGGCAGATAAGTGCTAATTAAAGCCATAGCAATTCATTATTTATGAATATTGTACTTACATATTCTATTTCAAGATTATTTTGCAAACATATTTTTAATGTGTATATATCAATGTGATTGTGGGTTAATTTTTATTTACAAAAAAAAATGCTACATTGTCTGTTTTCAAAGTTCCTTACATTGGTAGTGGGTAATATTTACAGTTTTTTTTTAAGATTAGAAAACAGAAAAATCAACATATAACAATAATGTGGTCTCAGGGTATTTGGTGTGGGAAAGCTTAAGCAAAGTAAATAATGTTGTTGCTAAGGACAAGGGCTGCTTGTGGCTGAGAATGTCACATATAGACATAGCATGAGCTCATTTGCTGAAAATATATTGGATGGTGAGATTTGCAAATATATCACAAATGTGGATGGCCTGTAAATATTTATTAGAAAGTTGAGGAAATTATATAAATTAACAATTAAGTGGAAAGCTATAAAAGTGCAAGAAGGTGGTATTTTGGGCCTTATTTTTATTACACCTTATTATACCTTTTATATATTATCTTGTTTTCTTTTTTGTATTGTTGATGAAGTATTGTTAGTAGTACATAGACAAACCGGAATTGCATGAGAATTGCAAAATATTTTGTCTACATTTACACATTTTTTTACAATGCATTGAATGAAAGTACTTAATATAAGGTTATCTATTGTAAAATGTAATTGTCTCACTAAATCCCAATGGCCACTATTAAATATACATACAGTGAATATGTTATTTTATATCTGTTTTATTGGAAACTGTAAATGGAATTTAAATATATCTGTGTATTAAAATGTTTGTCCAGCATATATTTTACTGTACAGTGATTTGCCATATAATAATTAAAAAAAATGTGTAGTTAAATCGAGCAAATATCTTAGCTATAGTTTTTTGCTTAACTTTCTTATGGGATAATTGGAAACTACAATCTCGGCCTTTCAGGTTTGTTCCAGTGTTTTTTAATAGTTTAACCAATGCTGATCTATGAAGCAACTTTATTCTCACCTGAGATTAGACTACATACAATGCAGAAGTGAATTAGATCAGTAAGTATAGAAGCATAGACTAAAGTATATGGTTTGTTTTATTGATCACAATTTATTTGTACATGGAATAATATTGGGGGGAGTTTACTAAGCATCTCAAATTGCTGAAATGTGCATCCCTGTATTTACTCTGCATTATTTCCTATGGACAAATATTCACAAGCCTTCTCTCCTCATCTTAGTTACTTGATATGCTTAGTAAATCTCATTAAATCTCCCAATGTCAGTTGTCTGTGTCCCTTTAAATATTTTGTCATCTCTTCATTCAGTTCTTCTATGTTAATTAAACATTGATAATTCTGTCTATCCAGATTCCACAGCATGTTATGTAGGAACTCCCCTCTAGTGACACCAATCCTTATCATCAATGCCCATTAGGCAAAGCCATTTTTTTGCTGCATAAGCAAATGGCATTTACCAGGATATGGCTAGTGTCCAAGTAATGGAAATTTCTTTCAAATAAGTAATTGTTTTTCATTACCACTAAAATTGCTGGTTTAACAATCTAATTATGGTAACCTTATAAACATAAAAATCACTTTATTACATTATTCTATATATAATCATATACTATTTGCATAATGTATTTCTTAGTATTATCCCTCTTCATTTATAAAGCACCAGCATTTTCATTGACACTGCTTACATGGCTAGAGTAAAGTATGTATTATAAATACACAATAGAACAAATTGCAAGGTGGAGAGATAATAAGAGACACACAATATAAGACAATATACCATTTCATGCAAAAGAGTTGAGTTTCAAAGAGTTTGCAAGAAAGAAGGGCAAGATAAATGCATGATACAGTGATTGTGTTAGATGGCTGTATCCATAAGGAAGTTATTCTGTGCAGGTGATATTTTTGTTTCATGTGTGCAAAATACAAAAACTATAGTTGCAGTGGCTCTGACTCATTTATAACCTTGTGATATGTTGGTAGGTGAGATGCACAGAAAATAGCATTATCAAACCAATGCATCATTTATACATAATATGGCGTGGGACCTTGTTGGCAAAGTGATGAATGATGCATTAAATTTGCATTATGTGCAAGTGGTTTACTGCAATGACTCTCACAATCCACACAGTCAGGATTAGAACAAGATTTTTACATTTTCTGTATACTACTGGTTTAATTGAACTTTTACAAACTGATTATTTGCTTCACATGAAAAATATATAAATTGTCAAAATATGCATAAATTTGTCTCAAGTTCATTCTATTAAACTAATCATGGCCTGCAATCCTTGTGACGAAGCCAAACCATGAAGTAGAATAGTAGTCCCAAATAATAATAATAATGTTTTAATTAATTATATTTCATTTTATATAATGACATTTTTTTTTTATATTAAGTGAAAAAATAAAAAATACAGTTATTTGGGTTTGGTATTGTCTACTTTTACAAGTGAGGACCTTGATTTTGCAGGCTTCTATCAAAATTTGGCAATCCTAAGTGCTACCACAATATGGAATCCTAATCAGTCTACAAGAACACTCATTGCTAAGCAACCAGCTCAATCAAGAAGGTCAAATAAGACAAAAGGTGCCCACTGTAAAGAGTCGTTGCATAAATGTACTAATAATTAAAGTCTCGTTTATGTAACTTCAAAACTTGAATAGTTGATTATGGTCCTGTTGTTAGCTCAGAAAGAGCCACTGTAATGTTCCAACTATCATCAACTATTGTTCTGAAAGATCAATATAGGTTTTTTTTCTGTTTATTTTTATTAAAAAGTATATTTTTTGGAACAAATCTTACCTTGAAAATAGTTGTCTTAACTTCGTCTTTAGACTTCCAGCACCTACGATCTTTAAAGGGATATGTAAGTGTGCTGGATTATGAGTGCATCCGATAGAGGATAATTAGTAGAGTATGAAAACATTTTTTTCTGCATGTCAAAAAAACAAAATAAGCATTTAAACACTTACCTTGAAGTTAGCAAAAACATCTTTTAATTTCTGCCAGTGGAAACTTAGGGTTAACACCCTCCAAACACATGCTAAACTGATATACAATTTGAAAAATAGTTTTGACCAATCAGGAGGAAGTAAAGACTAAAACATTTGTATCACAATCTGGCATTTGCTGTCTGTTTTTTTCCTCTCTGTCTCTTTATGGACAATATCAGCTGTGATCCCACCAACCATCAGTTCCTTTAGAGGTTACACACTGTACTCTGCAGGGTACACTATATGTAAGTTTCCTAGGGGTGTGCACATCCAGATATCAGTATCTAGCATATAAATATGTAACTACATTCAACTTTTCAATATAATACATATTTTTCTACTAATCAGTAGCTGTTTATTAGAAAACATTTAAAACCCAGCTCATTTACATATCCCTTTAACAAACTAGCTTTTTTAACTGATTCTACTAATACTTCCGACAGCTGCCAGATCACAATGCAGCACAGTTATAGTAAATAATATTTTGCCATCAAAACGAAATAGTTTGTAAAATATCTCCTTTTTAATCACAAGAAATTAAAAAGTTCCTAATCCTTACTTGATAACCACCACCCTGTAAGAATCAGAGAAATAATATTTTATCTTCAGAACTCTAATAGTTTGGTTATCTATACACAAATTTCCAGCTCAGTTATGTAACATTCATCTTGAGATGTCAACAGAAAACAATTGTAATTATATTTATGTAAAAGTGTACTTTTTCTTCAATAAGTGGAAACTTTCTATTCTCAGTTATTTTCTACTTATCTGTTCACATTTGCCTTCACATATAGAATGCCCATGTTTTGATTTTGTATCTTGTGGACAAACTGTTAGGTAGCCTTCTCTAGTGGTGTGTCGCTACCTACGCCCAAAAGGCCCGGGCCTAGGGCAGCTCATGTTAAAGGGGCCTCAAATTGCCAATACAATGTGATAGAAAAGTATGTCCATATGCAGAGAAATGTCTTTATACTGTGACATTTCTATCTATAAATTGAGCTGACATTTCTAATACACTGTAGATATTTTTAAGCACCTGTTTTTTTTAAAATATGTATATTTATGGTAATTGCACAATAGGGGTATACTATGGGAAAGAAGTAGTAATAAAGGGGGTGTGGGTGGCACAAGTATGAATGGGCCTAGGGCAGCATAAAAACTAAATAGGTTGATGTCTTATCCCTGCATTGAGCAGTAGATCGCATCATCAAAGCTGTGTTTAAAAAAAATGGTATTCACTATAATAGTTTGTAGCATGTGAGTAACGCCTGCGCGACGGCCATGCATGCACGATATTGTGGTTACTAGTTTATATATGACACATAACACATTTAAAATGATTGCATTCTACAGTGTTAGTAATTGGGCCATTGAAAGGGGCTGTGATGTTAAAGCCAGTGTGCTGCAACTGATGACCAATTCATGTTGCTAAGTAACACACTTAACTTGGTGCTAAGGTAGACGTGTAAACTGTAACTGCTGGGTCAGCACAGAATACAGGAAAAAACTGGAAAAAATACATGAGGATGTAATGCATCAATCTGAAACACAGCCCCAGAAAGTATACAACAAATATATCAATTTATATTTATATCATATACTCATGTGCACACAAAAAAATCCTCTTTTAGCTCTAGTTGAATTCAAAGGTAAAATGCTTGTATTTTTTGGGTTAAATATGTAAATGTACACACAAGAGTATTATTTTGCTTATTGTGCTTATATGGCTTAATGAATTTGTGGTTAGTAGCCGTGTCACAAAATTCATGGTATGTATTAGAAACCACCCCACACTGATGAAATTAAAATGATTGTAACAGTGCTGTCTGTGTGTAGGTTACCCGTCTCATGCCTGACTATCAAGTGCTATGCTCAAAAGCTGTGTTATAATGGCAGGCATATGATATCAAGGGTCTATGTTCAAATGTTTTTCTAAAGTAAACCATTTGTGAAATATTAAGCATTGTTTATACAGTATCACTATTACATTATTGTCTCCTGAATACCAATCTGGAGTTTTCATAAACCTGTCTGTTTCTGGGGTAGCAATATATTGTATCCCAAGGTTATCACACAATTAGTCCCCTCTCCATGGCCGGATTACCCATTAGGCCAACTAATCAGCCGCTAGGGGCGCTTCACTGTGAGGGGCGCTTCACTGTGAGGGGCGCCACTTTAAAAAAAGAAAATGCTGGCTTAAAAAATTAAATGCTGCAGTTCATAGACTGGCTACTATGGGGTAACCACTTAGAACAAGAGAGTTACAACACAGAAAAAAACATACACACACAGAAAAGGCAAAAATGGGTCTGCGCATACCTCGCATATTCACTGCCAGGGGCTCCTCCACTTCTCTGGCTAGGGGCTCCAAAAAGGTGGATCCGGCACTGCTCCTTTCCACATTTAACTAACATTATGAGCTATAAATTAGCACTTGTAGCCTCATATTAGGGTCTGTGCAATCAGTAACGAATATAACTAGTATTATGTATAGCCAGTATTCAATGCTCTTTAAAGTGACTGTTACCCCAGAATCAGGATGATTTTATGTAATTCTTACACAATATAAACTAGCTGTGCTTTGTACTAGTTATTTGTTTCTAAAGTGAGAAACTCATAATTATTCATCATTATCATTATTATTAGCTGCTTTGGTGTGCTAATTAGGGCTACAGTCTGTTGGTCTTCTTAGGATAAAATGCAATTTTATCCTGCGCCACACATTAGCTGCGCCTACAAAGTTGATAAACAATACTGACTAATGATTTATTCTAGAGAAAATGGCTAATACAATATATAGACAGTTTTTAATGTTCTTTAAGATTTAACCCACTTTTTCTTGGGTGACAGTGACTTTTTAAGATGAGATAAACTTGTTTTTGGGATGACTAGCTACCATTTACATCTTTGGCAAATATTGGTATTGCACAAACTCTAATAGAAAGCTAAATCTGCAATAACAAATATTCAGGTACATCGCACAAATTTTCAGTTAAATGTGCATGTGATATATATTAAATATCAAATATATATTTTATTTTTTTCAGAGCATATAAAACATTCTTTCATAGTCAGAATAATGTAATTTGCTAAAGTTATGAATTGTGTGTTATCAATTAATAATAAGTATAAAATCTTACATTGACCTAGAGAGGAGATAATCTGCTACTTTATTTTGCTGTATTTGTGGCTTCATTGTGTGAACATAATATGTAAAATGTATTTTTATTGGCAGGCTTTGTTATCTCAGTAAAGCAGTTTGTCTCTCTATTTTCTCAAATGAATATAGAAAGAGGGATTAGTTGTCTTTTCTTTCTAAATCTCACATGCTGGTACAACATTTGCTCCCAGGGTGCTAAACTGCAGTTTATCTTTCTTCTGGCACAGAATTACAAAAAAATTAGTCAAACATTAGTGTATGCTTAGTGCTTCCAGCAGCGACTAATGTATAGCATTGAGTTAATACTTTTAATTGTCAATAAATAATATTTGCTAGGATTCACTAATTTCCAATGTGAGCATCACTCCGTGATCCAAATTTAAATCCGAAGACTTGAAAGATGTAGCAACTCAATGTGACACAATCATTTTGGAAAGTTTATATAATGTCTAATCTAAATAAATTGGCATGAATTGGCAATCATTTCACTTTCTATGTTTTTTCTATTTGGCAATTTTCTCAGTTATTCACAAATTATATACCATGTTTTTTTCTCCATGGTTACTTTCAAGTGGCTGAGAGGGTTCTTTCACAGTAAGGTTGATAGGGAGTGTTAGAAAAATGTGGACACGCCTTGCTTGTTTGGAATCTAAAGGATATATAAAGGAAAAAAGTCTTAGGGCCTCATTCAATTGCGATTTGGCCAATTGAATAGGGCTCTAAATAAGCACATAGCATATTTTTTTGACAGAAGTTTTTAGTTAGTAAAGACCTTGGTTTTTGATAGAAGTTCACTAACTTAAAACTTCTTTAAAAAAAATATGCTATGTGCTTATTTAGAGCCCTATTCAATTGCCCAAATCGCAATTGAATAAAGGCCCTAGTGTTTTACATCTATAGTGGAACCTAGCAGGATCCTAAAATTATTTTGTTTATTTTTTTTTTCACACTAATTGCTTTATTTTAATGATACTTAGCTTTTTCCATGGAGAGGAAAATAAGTATTGCAGAGTCCCTTTAGGACTTCTCTGATAAATAATACTCTGAATCTCTAGAAAACAACAAGACAGGCAAGGTCATTTCAGTGATGCATCTATAAAATAACTAGCTTGACATGGCCTAAACTTGACATGGCCTAAACTGTGAAGAAGGATAAATGTCCATATGGGCATAGGGTAGGATAAAAACTAAATACGTATCTGGGAAAATGTATATTGAAAATGTGTAGGACAGCACTCCGGTTCTATTACTCATCATTTTCTTAACAAGGTAATGCACTCAGCAGAGAAAAATGATTTTAAAGTTTCATGCACCAGCTGTGAAACTTTTTTTTTTAAATAGAGTATAAATTATTAAATTAACTTGTATTGTTGTGCTACAAAAATCTTCTACAATAGCAAACTGTTTTTGCTTGAAACTGCCAAACACAAGACGTTGTAAAATCATGTAAGTTACTTGAAACAGCTTTATTCAATTGTTTGCTTTGAGGCTCGGCACCCCTTATCAACTCACTCAGTACAAACACATATATATACATACATATACATATATTTATATATACATTCATTGCACCGCTTGCCCTGGCGGTAGTTCCACCCCTGTAGCTATTACATTCCATCTGCAGCAACTCCTTTACGAGTGATCGATATGTATGGTAAGTTCTCTGTTGTTACAGGAAATCTTACCTCAAGTTCTATTACATGGCTTCTGTAAGAGTTACTGAATATCCTACATGTTCTTGTAATGCTCAAAAGTGCTCTCCATCAGACAAAACATTATGTGTACACTCAACCCCTCTGAATGCTGATTAGGTAAAATTAGGAAAATTGTAACCCAAATTGTACATTTCCAATTGATATTTCCTAAATGACCATCACATTGTTCCAGTAGTAAAATCTTAGCACTCACAGGCTTACTTGTAAGTCCTTATGAGTGGTGAGATTTGTACAAAAGCCTACATGTACTTTCACCCACCCATAGAGGCACAACAATGACTGCGAGAAGCCTACATGCTATCATCAAGCTAACACTTTAATGGTGTCAGCTTTGAGGCTTGATTCCATATAGTCAACACAATTAAGGGGTTGATAGAGCTAATCCCATTCCCACTCACTAGTCCTATGACTCTGTGGATCCTTCAGCTAAAGTATAACCATGGGGGTCCCTAAAGACCCCGGTAATACCTAATATAAACCCCTTTACCGTCGGACCATACCACAGACATCCTTAACCAACCCCAGTGGCAACTAAAATTAACAGACCCCTATGGTAAAACTAAATATAACCATGGGGGTCCTACCTGGACTTCCTGTGCAATGGGGGTCCTCAAGAGCCACCATGGAACTTAACATTAACCTGTACACCATGGCACCCATCCTACCACTATAGGGGTCCTATTGGACTCCAATGCAAATTAGCCCTCCACAGGGGTCCACAAGGACCCCCATAGTCCCTAACACTAAATGACACAGCGGGAAAAATACTTTACCTATCCTTTAATGCTCTCCACTGACGATCAATGAAGCCTTGGTCCTCACTCTTCTCAATGATTTATTGTCTAACCAATAAGAATTCCTGGATTGATAATGAGTTGTCGATACTTGTATTATAGTGTAATCTTATTTAACCCCTTCCCTGCCTGATGTTCTCTAACATTACTTGGATGGCTTTGAGAATTAGCATGTTTGTGGGCTGTAACTTACAATTTCACACTCACATCTAATTAAGAGTGCTTGTAAGGACCATTACGAGTCCCAAGCTATATTCCTTTTGTGATAAACCCCCTGGCTATGTATCAGTAAGTTCTTATGTGAGCTAAACTAGGGGAACCATGAAATTGCTACTTAAATTCTCTTGAAGGAACTCCCATAGCTAGGATTTACTAAGAGGAAAATAAGTAAAATATTCTGATCCTACGACTGCTAAGTGAGGACCGCAGTTGCTGGCAAGGAGCACCAAAGGTGCTCCTTGCGCTGGTGGAGATGAGCGCCATAGGCGCTCATTCCTAGGACCCTGCACGACTTAGGCAGTGAAACCCGCGAAACTACACATCAACAGAAATCTCAATTACACAATTCACAATGCGAGACCCGTAGCAGTTTAAAAAAAAAACGGCCCGTAACACTTGCGAAAGGGAAAGCAGACTTAGCAAAAATAAATACGACCCGTAGCACTTAGAAAAAAAAATAATACGAGGTCAAAAAAACAGCTAAACCGTGCACATACAAAAACAACACAAACAAAATAAAAAAAATACAAAACAAACATCTCATACAGCACAGGGAGACAACAAGGACATCTGGGAATGAGGTTGCACGACAATTTAAACGCAATTTACCCAATTTCGCCACTCGAAAATTGCCTAAGTGACAAAAAAATGTAGGCTGAAAAAAACAAAAACAAGGCTACATGACCGTTTAAAACAAGCAAAAAAATACATAAGACTTTTACACAGGCATGTACAAGGTATAAAATACACTATTAGGGACAATGGAAAATGCTCCACACCCGCTTAACGCATAGACAATCGCCGCCATTTTACAACACTAGCTTACAACTAATAACATTACCACTACAAAATACCGAATTACACAGCTAAACAAACGGTTTGCCCTCAGGCACGCAGCCTATTTACACTGCACACTTCACACATTGCTGACACTTACACCTCAGGTCAGCAACAGTGCAAATGTACATTGTATGCTGCAGGAAAATCAAAACAGATTGTTGCTTGCTGAATATATTAATTACAAATAGGTAAAGCATATTAGTTTAATTTCTTATTAATTAATTCAAAAAAATGAGCCACAAAGGCGTTCAGCACGGGGGTGCTCAGAGGAGCAAAAGTACACAAGGGGAGAGGTTCCCAATGAGCACCAGAGGTGATGAGTGCAACCCTTCGCAATGAGCGCCAAAGGTGCTCAGACCACCAATCTTAACCGAGCGGAGAGGCTCACAATGAGCGCGGAAGGCACTCAGCGCAGGTTCCCAATGAGCGGGCATGTCGCTAGTCAAAAAAATTTACCAGATTAAGTAAACTCCATAAACTATAAAACACAGTGAAATCTTAAGAACTGACAGACTGGATTCATGATAAACTGCCAGAGCAATGCATCCGACAATTATGGCCAAACAGTGAGTGATGACAACTTTTGCTTACTTAGAAAAACTGTTATTCCAGGGCAGTACCCTTGATGCCTCACTGAATTGCCATGTCTAAGGGTAGTTGATGTTGTCTCTTCTGGCTGGCTAGGATGCAGGATAGGATCCCAATCACATCTCATGGTGAGTGGATCAGAAAGTCTGTCATGGTCTGTCCCCATACTGATCACTGCAGACTTCCTGCCTTTCCTGCCTGTCATGGATAGTTTAGTGGAATGTTATAATACTTGAACTCCCTTGTTGTCTAGTTGTTCAGTTATGTCCGTCTTTCTGTGACCCTATGGATCGCAGCACCTGAGGCACATTTGTTAGCCACTGCCTCTCTGAGCTCCCTCAAAGCTCATGTTCATTGCTTCAAAGGCCGCATCTATCCATCTCCACCTCTGCTGTCCTCACCTTCATGTGTCTTCAATTGTTCCCAGTATCAGAGTCTACTCTTGGGAATCCCATCTTCTCATGATATGGCCAAAATGTTTTAGCTTTAAACTTATGATCATACCTTCCAGTCAACAGTTTGGCTTGGTCTCCTGTAGTATGGATTATTTGCATCTTCTTGTAGTACAAGGAACTAAGCTATTTTCTCCAACAGTACAATTCAAAGGCATCAATTCTATGAAGCTCAGCCTTCTTTAAGGTCCAGCTATTAAATCCATCTGTTATTACTGAGAATATCCTATTTTTAACTAGGCTGACCTTTGTTGATAGTGATATATCTTTACTTTTTAATACATTATCCTTCCCAGAATGCTGTTTGCCATGATCTTTGTCTTTTTAGCTTTGAGCAGCAGGCCATCTTGTACCTTCTCTTCTTTGGCCTTGCACATGATGTATTGCACATATAAGTTGAATAAATAAGTGAGACAATCTGGTATCACCATCTCTTAAAAAACTTGCCACATTTTGTGTCATCCACATATTCAAATGCTTTAGAATAGTCTAGGAAGCAGAGGTTACTGTTTTTATGGAATTATCTTGCTTTCTCTATTATTCAGCGGATATTGTTAATTTGTCTTGAAGAGATCTCTTGACTTCCCCATTCTGTTATCTTCTTCAATCTCTTTACATCGCTCATTATAGGATGTCTCTTTATCTCTTCTTGCTCTCCTCTGGAATTCTGCATTGAGTTGGACAGATATAGTCCTATCTCCACCACTTTTTACTTTTCTTCTTTCCTGGGCTTTTAAAAACTCATCAGATGGCCAGTTTCTCTTCTTAATTTACTTTCTTTACGAGTTATTCCTTGTTTTCTGGACAAAGTCACACACTTCTGCCCAATGTTCTTTAGGTATTCTATCTTCCTAGTCCATTATATATTTTCTTTACCTCCACTCCATATTCATAAGGGATATTATTTATTTCATACACGCTTGGTCTGAAGATTTCTCATCTTTTCTTCATTTTAATTCTGAAATTTGCTCTAGTGTGCTCCAGGTCTTTTGTTGCTGACTCTATGGTGCTCCTCTGTGTTTGGCTACAAAGTATATAGTCAATCTGCTTTTTATATTGCCTATCTGGTGTTCTCAATGTGTAGAGTCATTTCTGAGGCTGTTGGAAGAGAGTGCTTACTATGACTAGAGAATTTTCTTGACAGTTATTCTTTTGAACTTTTGGTTCCCTATTTTACCATTCCAAACTCCTATGATGAGAGTAACATATTTTCTTGGTGTTATATATAGGAGGTATTGGCTATCCTCATAGAACTGGAAAACTACAGCCACCTCAGCATCCATGTTTGGAGCATAAACTTAAATTACTGTGCTGTTAAATGGCTTGCCTTGAATTCAAATTTAAATCATTCTGTTATTTATTGTGTTGGAACCAAACACTACTTTGGCCACCCTTTCATTATAAGGGCTATTTCACTTCATCTTCAGGATTCTTGACCATAGTAGAATATCTGGTGGATATAAAATGTTCCAGCACTTTTGAGTTCAGTAATTCTCAGGATATCAATGTTTAATCTTTTCATCTCATGTTTGACCACTTCCAGTTTGCTTTGTTTCATAGGTTCCAATATTGAATTGGTTCTCATTGGTTGCTAGGGCAGGACCGGAAATGTGAGTGTTAGCAGCATGGTGCTGCATTAAGGTCGGCAGGGAGGATGGCAATGTGGAGATAAGTTAACTCTACCCCCCGACTCTGAATACTCCGAAACACCAAAAAGAAACAGAAGTTGGAGAGGATCTCTACATGTTACAGTGAGAATTAAGTCCAACATCCCTGATTTCCTATATGCTGAAGAGACAGAGACTGGATGTACCAGATATAGAGAGAGAACTCAGCAGGGACACACAAGTGCAGGAAGTGGAGGAAGACGCGGAAGACGCTGGGTCCTGAAACTCCCGTAAAAGCTGAGATAGCCGACAGCCGAGACTGCCCATCGTCAACTGAGACAGATACAGTCGATAAATGAGATAGCCGCCGACAACTGAGCCTGCTACTGCCGACAGCCGAGACAGCCTGCCGACAGCTGAACCTGACACAGCAGACAACCAAGTCTGTTGACAAACCGATTCGAATCAGAGGACAACTGAAATATATGTCGGAGAGCAGACGCACGAAAAGCTAACAGCTGATACAGCTAATAGAGCAGCTGGAGGAACGCTAAACTACTATCCCACATGGGTGGAGGGATGTCAGACCACTAAGCCCAGCAGGAAGGTAAGATAGGGGCAATAGCTGGAGAGTGAGAGATTTCTTCCAGGAGTGGTAGCTCAGTAAACAGAAGATTGGGGACTGGATTCGGGTGGCAGTTTGAGGACAGCAGAAAATCATAAGAAAAGCAGACAAGAGAAGTCACAAAATTAATATTTCAACAATAAAAGATAAGTAAAAAGCTTTAATTATTCATCAAAATACTTTTGTGTTGTGTTGGACTATATATACAATTAAAGATGGAACTTAAAAATTTAAAAATAAGTTATAATCGGAACAGGTGTTGAAAGTGAAGGAGGAAACAGGGGGAAGAGTGAAAACTACCTAAAAGGAGAGTTTGAGGAGGAGAGAATAAGGAAAGAAAAAAGGAAAATTAGGGACGAGTTTAAGTCCATAAAGGATTAATTGACAACAAAAAAAAAAAGAAAATAGGAAGGGAAGGAGAAAGGAAGAGAAAAGAGGAAGGAGAGGAAGTGAAAAGAGGGGAAAAGAGAAAAGGAGAGAGGGGGCAAAGGAGAATAAGGTACTATTCATATAAAGATCCTAAGAAAGAAGAAAAATAAAGAATATAGGGGAAAATAGACAAATAAGAGATAACATATAAGAGAATGCTAATTACTTATAATATTAAAGAGTGTGAAATAATATATTGTAAGTATGTCTAAAGAAAAGGCTAAGATGTCTGGGAAAACAAAAATAAAAGATAAGAAAAATAGTTCTCAAAAGACATCTAATTTTATTTTTTTTGCCTAAGAGTAAAGAAGGGATAGCAGAATTGTCTTATTTAAAGACTCCTAATTTAAAATAAAAAAGGCAAATCAGAGTATTAAAAGTTCATTGGAAAAATCAATAATAAAAGAAAATACTTCTACGGAAGAACAATTAACATTTACTAAAATGAAGGAGCTACTGGAGGACTTTCAAATAAAGTTATCAGTAAAATTAAAAAGTCAAGTGATTGATAATTCTAAAGCACTAAAAGAATTACAAGCCAAAACAGAAGAGATGGAATCTAAATTTAACAAACTGGTCATAGACCATAATTATCTGATGAAATATACAACCTCTTTGGAGGAAAAATTAAAAGAATCAAACAATAAAATAAATTATTTAGAAGATCGCTCAAGGAAATCAAATCTTAGAATAAGAGGTATAGCAGAATCAATTCCAGATAAAGAGCTAAATAGTTACATATCAGATCTATTCCTCTATTTAGTACCTGAATTTCCTAAGGAAGATCGTAAATTAGGATCACTATACGACCAAATATAGACAAAACATACCCAACAGATGTTATGTTAAAATTACACTTTCGTCCCTATAAAGAAGCTATTACAATGTTAGTTAAAGAAAAAGCTGGATAATCCATTCGATAATATAAAAATGTTCCCTGATATATCTTCCCACACACTATCTAAAAGAAAAGAATATACGGAAATTACTCAAACATTGAAACAAGAAAAAATTCCATATAAATGGAGACTTCCAAGCGGACTGGTGGTATGGTATTGAATGAATACAGCTAATGAAGGCTTGAACTTTATGCAGAAATGGAATCTTGCTAATACAGATGGGGGAAAATCTGAATAAAAAATAGAACTTTTAGTAAAGTTAAATAAATGAAGAAAATCTATAGACTTGAACTCTTGAATAACAAGAAATATTGTTGATCTTTTAAGTTTCAGATGAGGTATTAATAAAAAATAAATAATTATTTTCACTTTATATAGTATAGGAAGAAATTGTATGTGCCACTTTGGCACCACACAGGATCAATTAAATAATTAAAATAAAAAATAATTAATAACAGTTAGAGAAATTAAGAAAAAACACAACATACAAACACATGAAATATAATAGATATCTTTATTAAATTGATATAAAGGAAATTCACTGGAAGATATAAGAAATTACTCAGTCATGGTTCGAGGCAGAAAAGTAGGCAAGGGAAAAAGGAAGAAAATGGACCATAATCCGATCACTGATAAGAATACAAAAATACACTGTATATATGTTACAATAAACAAACACAGAGCACTACTAATACATAAGACACAAATGCTAAGTGGAAGAGAATTATCTCTCATTAATATAAACAAGAACACCATAAATGTTTAAGATTTTATGATAAGAGGACGAGAGCTATCTCCCCTCATTTGTTTTCTCTTCCTCATTTTAAAGAAAATAGGAAACCATTGATCCTGCCAAAATTGTTGTATATATAATTACCTAACATTTATTTTCTATCGGCAGAATAGGCCTGCAGATTAAGACTGGATAGAGAAAACATCCTCTATCAGCCTTAAATATGTGTATATGTTAAATGAGTTGGATGAAAGGATTACAGTAGGTACTAATATAAAATGGGGAAGGGAGAGTAGAAAAACGTAATATGAATATGGAAAACATATGATAATGATATTCTTTGGAAATTAAATGGTTATGAAAATCATATCACGCAATGTAAACGGTCTAAATTCCCCTTCAAAGAGGAAAATTGCATATTCAAATGATGTCAGGACAAGAGCTGACATACTATGTTTACCATGAGTAAGAATGTAAGAAATCACTTTAGTTAATCTATATACACCTAACAAGAACCCTGTGAAATATATTATAAAAATACTAACAACTATTAGAAAACTTAGGAAAGGAGATCTAATTATTTCGGGAGATTATAATATGACATTAGATCCTTTAAAAGATAAAACCTCAAAATGAAAAGATACGTCTGAAAATAACTTAATAAACATGGCAGAAAGACTCAGAAAGGGAATGATGGAGATGGAACTATATAATTTTTGGAGAATAACACATCTTTATGAAAAGGACTTCACCTATTTCTCAAACAGATATTGTTCCTATTCAAGATTGGACTATTTTTTGAAAAACATACAAACATTAAAAAACTCTATTGAGGCAGAAATAAAAACAACTCCATGATCAGACCATTCAATGATCAGTTTAACATTAAAAGAGTCAGTAGATATATCTAGAAAGAAAAACTGAAGAATAGATCCCCTATAAAACACTTGTACATTACCCTGAAAGCCTATATTATTGGGCCTAATATAGAAACAGCAAAATGTACCATCAGAAACGGTACTAGGTCAGTTTGCCCTCTATCACCAATATTATTATAGATAGGAAAAAACAACCCCCTCTTTGTATAATTGGAGAAAATTAAACATGTCTTGGTCTGCAAAAATAGCAGCCATGAAAATGATCATAAATCCCAAGATAACATATCTCCTTAGATGCATTCCCGAGATAGCTCAGAAGGGGATCTTAAATAATTTACAGAGAATAATTGATAATTACATTATTAATGATAAAAGACCTAGGATAAAAATAAATATCACTAAAATGAAAATAGAACATGGAAGTCTATCCTCACCAGCTTTAAGAGGTATCCATGATTCCATAGCATTATCCCACATAATAAGTTGGAGCTCTTAATTGAAGTCACCTATATGGAAAACTTTTGAAGAGGACCTAGTAATGGACAATTATACACAATTATACACAACTTATGTTATGGCTTCCAAAATTTTACCCATATAAATTCAAGAACTTCCCCAGAGGGGTGAAATCATAAATTCTGATACAAGAATAGAGAAAAAATGAAACTATCATACTACCCTTCATTGGGAACCCGAATAGAGATTTTAAATATAGGTAAACATGACCAAAATATAGAAATATGGAATAATAAAGATTTGAAGAACATAGGAGACCTATACACACTGGGTTCATTGATGAATTTAAAAGACATTTGCAGTAAATATAACTTAATATCATGGTTAAATGATATAGCTCTAAAGAGATCCCTTAAGGAAAGAGGTTTCACAATAAATACTGTATTGGTCCAAATATAAGACGCACTTTTTTCCGATTTTTGAGTTTGCTATTTACGGGTGCAGCTTATATTCGCGACCGTAAAAAATAATCATTGGCGGTTTGCGAACTTTGCTTGTTTCGTGTGCGGCTTCTATTTGCGAACGCTAATTACTGCCGATTTGCGCGATTGCGAGTTAAGGGTGCCGATTTGCGTGCTTGGGACTGCGGTATTGTAGCAATTGAATAGCGATTTACGGTTTTAGTGATTCTAACATCCTGTAAGGCCTGTAACCTGCAAAAAAGACTACAGTGCTAATTAGAAAGCCTGTTTCTTGCAATGGCTGATCACTTGGAGAGTCTTTTAAGGGTGCGGCTTATATTTGAGTACTATCTTTTTTATATTCTTTCCGCTTGAACTTTACGGATGCGGCTTATATGCGGACCAATACGGTAATATGCTAGAAATAACACCCTTTGAAAATGTATGCTTATCTAAGGAAGACACACACATCATTTCTAAATGCTATAAAATAATGACAGAGAATAGATGAAAAAATCAAGAGCTATTATAGAAAGATCTAAAAATTAACCAAACAGAAACATCTTGGACTGAAACATTTAAGTTAAAAAAAACTGATAAACATGATAAATGTTTAATATATAGAAATGTATTTTAAAATCTTACTGCGTTGGTATTTAGTTCTGGAAATTAGAAATAAATACGTCCCGAAAAAACAAAGTATGTGTTGGAAGGGATGTGGCCAAAGAGGGACCACCCTACACGTATGGTGGTAATGTTGTAGAATTCAATCTTCCTGGTAAAACTGTTGTACACAAATTTTTAAAAATTATAGATAAAGAGGTTCCATGAAACTATAATATAGAAAAATAATGATCTATATTGGTAGTATCCTGGGTGCTTTACACCCCTTAATGTATCAAAAAAGATTATTTAAAAAGAAAAAAACTTTATTGGATACTATTGATCCGAAAACTACGCCGATTAAAATGTATGAGCATAACGCATAGATACTCTAATCATATTGAGTATGAATTGTTGAATATGGTTGTATTCTATATTCATACCATAAACTGTGCTACAAAATCCTCATAAATCAGAATATACTGGTACTCCTGTTGATACAGGATATACTGATAATCATAGGATAGTGCAGCAATGTGTAAAAAATGTGAGTATCTATATATATATAAAAACTGATATACATAAAAATGAAATCTGATACCTTGGAAGATACTTAAATAGACTGAAAGTAAATACAATCGTAGATCAATGGCTCTACAGGTTCACTATAGCATAGAATATTACAAGAGGAGAATGGCACTATTGGATATGAGCTAAACAAAACACATATAGCAATATAATTGCTGTTCAGTAGTTAGAGCTCTCCAATACAGTTCTCCATAGACTCTCTATTATCAATGAGTCATAACAATGTTGAATATATTAATGAAGTGATAGTTGAGCCAATATAATTATAAAAAAGGAAAAAATACACTCCAAAGAGTGTTTGTACTTAGCTTCGAGTGTTTCCAGGTTCAGAAAGTTGCAAAAAATTATGCCAACGGGCCGTTTCGTCCCTCCACAGGGACTTTTTCAAAGGCTTTTTGGTTCCATGAAACCCACAATTGCTGTTATTACATTGGGATCTAAATCGACTCTTTCCTCAATGAAAATACATATTGTCACATATACTATTGGTGGTAAAGTGGTATTTGATAACATTTTGCAAATTAAACCAGCTTCCCACCTGGGCAGAAATAGAAAACACTATTGGTAGACACAGACAATTTGTAAGTGAGGAGAATTGTGCAGAATCACAGAAAAAGGGTCTAAAAGGTAATTGTTTTTTTTATCAAATAAAAAAAACAACAATCTTTTTAGATAGGATATATGCAAAATCCCTCCCAACTTTATTTGCCATATTGGATACATCATATAAAATTTTCTTACCTTCCTGGAGAGTGCCATTTAGAAAAGGAGTAAAAAGTTTTGATAGATCCTTTGTAGAAAAATTGTACTTTACTGTTTTTTATGTATGTATGAACAAATTTTGGAAATTATGTAATGTATTGTTTTGTAATTTATAAAAAAAAATGAAAATAAATATATAAAAAAAAAGGTTTCAATGTTGAATTGTTCTTTGCAGTAGTGGACTTTCTTTACTCCTTCAGACACATCCGCTGTAGGGCGTCCTCTCAACTTTAGCCTAACCACTTCATTAGATCTGGTGCTATTCATACTCACCCTCTGCTCTTCTCCAGTAATGTGATAGGAACCTTCTGACTTGAGGGGCTTAACTGCTGGGGCCATATGTTTATGTCTCCATACAGTTTTCTTGGCAAATATACTGGAGTAGGTTGGATTGTGATTTTTCTGACCTCTCTTCTTGGACCTGCCCATCTGCCTTCCCAATCCTGAGCCTATCACTGCAGGCCCATGCACAAAATTAGAATTTGCATACATGCTCTGTTAACTTCTATGCATAAACAAAGCCACTCTCTCCAAATAAGGTTAGGCCTGCTTATTGGAAAAAGTTTCAGGTTGTATTTTCTGAATACTGCACCTACTGATCATACATTTCTATAGTGAAATCTAGTGTTCTGCTGGATACACAGCTTGGCTAGTAACCGATGCTTGTTACACCGTATCCCATCAATGACAAATATCCAGCAAGCCTTTTAACTGATGTGTATACAGTGGGGGGTGGGGGGGTATTTGACCCCCTGCTGATTTTGAACGTTTGTCCACTGACAAAGAAATGATCAGTCTATAATTTTAATTTTAGGTGTATTTTAACAGTGAGAGACAGAATAACAAAAAAAATAAAAAATTTGCAGGTCAGTGAGGGAAATAAGTATTTGATCCTCTATCAATCAGCAAGATTTCTGGCTCCCGGGTGTCTTTTATACAGGTAACAAGCTAAGATGAGGAGCACTCTATTAAAGGGAGTGCTCCTAATCTCAGCTTATTCCCTGTATAAAAGACACCTGTCCACAAAAGCAATCAATTAATCAGATTCCAAACTCTCCACTATGGCCAAGACCAAAGAGTTGTCTACAAGACCATCACCAAGCAGTTTGGTGAGATGGTGACAACAGTTGGTGCGATTATATGCAAATGGAAGAAACACAAAATAACTGCCAGTCTCCCTCGGTCTGATGCTCCATGCAAGATCTCACCTTGTGGACTTTCAATGATCATGAGAACGGTGAGGAATCAGCCCAGAACTACACGGGAGGATCTTGTTAATGATCTCAAGGCAGCTGGGACCATAGTCACCAAGAAAACAATTGGTAACACACTACGCCGTGAAGGACTGAAATCCTGCAGCGCCCACAAGTTCCCCCTGCTCAAGAAAGCACATTTACTGGCCCGTCTGAAGTTTGCCAATGAACATCTGAATGATTAAGAGGAGAACTGGGTGAAAGTGTTGTGGTCAGATGAGACCAAAATCAAGCTCTTTGGTATCAACTCAACTAGCCGTATTTGGGGGAGGAGGAATGCTGCCTATAACCCCAAGAAAACCATCCCCACTGTCAAAAATGAAGGTGGAAACATTATGCTTGGGGGGGGGGGGGTTCTGCTAAGGGGACAGGACAACTGCACTGCATGAAAGGAACGATGGACAGGGCCATGTCCTGTCAAATCTTGGGTGAGTACCTTCTTCCCTCAGTCAGGGCTTTGAAAATGGGTTGTGGATGGGTATTCCAGCATGACAATAACCTAAAACTCACAACCAAGGCAACAAAGGAGTGGATCAAGAAGAAGCACATTAAGATCTGTGGAGGGAGCTGAAGGTTTGAGTTGCCAAACATCAGCCTCGAAAGCCTAATGACTTGGGCCCTCATTCAATTGCGATTTGGTCAATTGAATAGGGGTCTAAATAAGCACATACCATATTTTTTTTAAAGAAGTTTTTAGTTAGTGAAAACCTTCCTTTTGGATAGATACTTACTTACTAAAAACTTCTTTAAAAAAAATATATTATGTGCTTATTTAGACCCCTATTCAATTGGCCGAATTGCAATTGAATGAGGGCCTTGGAGAGGCTCTACAAAGAGCAGTGGGACAAAATCCCTCCTGAGATGTGTGCAAACCTGGTGGCCAACTACAAGAAACGTCTGACCTCTGTGATTGCCAACAGGGGTTTTGCCACCCAGTACTAAGATGAAGGAGTCAAATACTTATTTGCCTCATTGACCTGCAAATCAATTTACCTTTTTTAACATGCATTTTTCTTGTTTGTTTGTTTTTGTTATTCTATCTTTCACTGTTAAAATACACCTACCATTAAAATGATATACTGATCATTTCTTTGTCAGTGGACAAACGTTCCAAATCAGCAGGGGCTCAAATACTTTTTCCTCCTCACTGTATGTAATAACAGAGTATTAACTCATAAGAGAGCACAAAATTAGGATATTGTACTTAAATGATAAAAAGTATTGCATTTAATTATTTTCAGTATTCTTTTTTACCTATGAGTTTTGTGTATTTTGTAATAATTATCCTGTCTTATTTAAAAGAATAACATTATTGCAAGCATTAGAGTAAATTCATAGGCATCTACTCCCCCAGTTGCTGAGTAGTAAATATTTTCTCCAAGTCATTGTAAAGTAATAACATTGTCATGCTCATGAGTTAGCTTTCTTTTATGTATCTTCTGGCTTTATTTACAGTAAATTTTCCTAAATTTTCCTAAATAAAATAAAATAGATATAATACAGTATTAAGTTGCAGATTTGATAGTTTTATTAAAATATCAGTGTGTTAAAAAATATATAATTTATTTTAGAAGGAACAGAGTTGTTTCAAGTTATAATAATGTATGTGTTTTACCCAGAATGTTTTTGTGTTAACGGTGGTAATTGAAGTCCCCCTAATTTGGGATTCAGTGTCAGTATTTAATTAAAAAGCCAGGCGTTAAAAATTCTGATTCAGTGCTAATTAATTGGAAGGCTTGTCTGTCCTTCTCTAAAAATCAATAGTATTTAGCTTTCAATAGCTCCTTCTAAGAACATCAATTTTTCTTAGTGGTTTTGACGCTGTTACTCTTGTACAGTAATGAGGCAATAAATATAATATTTGTCTTTAAAATACTTTTTTCAGATGAATATTTGCAGAAT
Source organism: Discoglossus pictus (assembly GCA_027410445.1). NCBI lineage: Eukaryota > Metazoa > Chordata > Amphibia > Anura > Alytidae > Discoglossus > Discoglossus pictus. The sequence goes on along the minus strand of CM050164.1, from coordinate 313,478,462 downwards.
GTTGATGAGTAAAAATCTTAAGAAGGAACATTTATTATTTATTCTTGGTTTAACATATGTTACGTGTTCTGGTTATTTATGAGCACTTACAACATTGCAGTAAATATAGTAACATTCTTATTATTTTTTTTTATTATTGTTATTAGGAAAGGGATAAATCAATACATTTCTTACTTTTTGAGAAAAGTGTAAACATGAATATCAAAAAAGCTGTAACTGATAAAATATCTTTTAAAACTATATACTCTTTGTATGAGTTTTATAGTTACACGATGAATTCCAATTTCTAAGCATTCTTTCAGTTACCTTGATAATAAAACACAGTGCCGACAGCTGTTTCACACTCATTACAAAGTTGTTAGCCCTGTCAGCACATCTGAAAGAGAACTCACAGTAGTACTAATATCAGACACAAGTTGTAATGGCATTCTTGACAGCTTAAGAGTGTGATTCTCAAAACAAATGGATTTATTTAAAACTTGAAAATCAAGGACGATATTTTATGATGAGTAGCAAAGTGTAAAATAATAAAGAAGATTTATATTAGGATCAACGTCAGATTTTTTACGTTTTATTATATTTGCTACAGGGAGGAATCTCAAGTGCCTCCTAGTATACACTATTTTCCATGGGGAAAATAAGCCCTTTTCACTTTATCTCAGGTTTTTCTCACCACATCTCAAGTAAAAAGGTGCTTAGTATTCCTCCTGTAGTCTTCCTTGTGACTCAACAAAACTTAGCATTCACATGAAACAGCTCGTTGATAGTGTGGCCAAAATCACTGATTTGTGAAATAATTTGATTATTCCAAGAAACATATATTAGTTGTACAAAAAGCATCAATACTCCTAGTTGGTCTATTTGTGCTTTCAATTTAAAAGTATTACATGGGACAAACTTAGACCTCTAATTCCACTTGGGTTTGAAAAATGTTTTATCAAATGAATAATATTAGTAATTATTACACTGTAGTACATTACACTGTATAATTGTACTGTAAGAAAACTGATCTTATTATTATTAATAATAATAATAATAATAATAATAATAATGTTTTAATAAAAATACTTGGTATAACATCCAATTTAAAATTATTATTATTATTATAAATTATACATTTTTGGAACTTCTGCTGAGTCCCTTTAACCATTCCTCCCCTGCACATTTCTTGTACGGAGTTGTTATACATATTTATTAACACTTAAGGTTACAGAGAACATCTTACTATTTGGTGGGAGAAAGTAATAGGATACCTGATTTTCCCTTAAGGGTCAGTGTATAATAAAGTAAATGTATGCTTCAAAACTTTGAACCTTACTAAGAAAGCTAATTTTTAGTTAGAAAAAATAGTTTTGATTCCTCTTCCCGTTCCTGGAGGCACCCATGATATTTTGATAATGGCTGTTTGTGTAAGATGAACCTGTACATTTCAGCAGGAGAAAGGTTAGTTACTTTTGGAAGGTGCTGTTACTAATTCCCTCCACTTATAGTTAAAGATAAGCACATCCTCAGCCTTCAATCTGTCAGGAAGTGTTGAAACCAGCCTAGATGAAACGTTCTACATATAAAGATACTAGCGACTTGCCCGTCAAAAATGACGGTGCAATAAAATTGTAAGGCAGGTAATCCTGTTTGCCACAGACATTCATTTTTTGGCTGGTCTGAGATCCTTCGGTGCTCATTGCGAGCCTCGCGCTGAGCGCCTTCGGATCTCATTGTGTGGCTCGCTATGAGCGCCTTCGGTGCTAATTGTGAGGCTGTTGGTTGTTGTATTTTTTCTTATGATAGGCGCTTTTGCTGTTACTCTTTGGTCGGCGCTGATCTGCTTTTTGCGCTTATTGCAAGGCTTTGTGTGCTATGAGTTGGCGCTCGTTGTGAGGCGCGCAGTGGATGGCTTTTGTGTTTATTGCGATAGTGTTTTTTTTTGTGTATATGTATTTTTGTATGCTAATTAAATAATAAAAAAATGAATATACTTTACCTATTTGTAAGTAATATATGCAGGAAGCATTGTGCTGAAGAGCTGATAATCTGTTTTGATGTTCCTGCCGCATACAATGTAGGTTTGCACTGTTGTGGAGCTGAGGTGTAAGTGTTAGCAATGTGTGCAATGTGTAGTGTAAATAGGCTGCTTGCACGAGGGAAAGCTGTTAGGGTAGCTGTGTACTTCCGCATTGTGTACGTTAGTGTAGTAAATGTGGTATGTGTATGTGGTACGTGGGTGTGGATGATTTAGTGTCCTTGCTAAAAGTGTATCTTGTACCTTGTATGGCTTTTTTGAAAAGACGTATGTGCTTGGTGGTGTTTTACGGCTTTAGGGTCCTGTAGCCTCGTTTTCGTTTTTTTGCGGAGGCCATTTTTTCTCTCGCTTAGGGGATTTTCGTGTGTGTAAACTCGGGAATTTGGACTTAAATTGAGGTGTAACTTCACTTGCACAGGTCCTGGGTGCCCCCACTTGCTGTGGGTAAGCTTTTTATGTCTTTTTTGTGTGCATTTATTGTGTTTTTAATGCTTTTAGGTGCGTGCGGTTCAGCCGTTAAGGTCGTATTTTTGCAAGGTTGTAATGTTTTTTTTTCTAAGTTCCGCGGCTCGTAATTTTGTGAGGCTATGTCCGTAAATTTTGCGTTCTAAGTCCCGCGGTTCGTATGTTTTTGTTTAAATCCGTATTTAGTGCGTGTTAGATCTATTTTGTTAAAGTGCCGCTTGTGTGGGTGTTTGTAACCGCGTGTGAGGCGCCTTAGAGCCTCCACCTCCGCAAATGAGGCCCCTCGCTTTATTTGCCTCTTTTGACAACTATTATATGTGATATCTGTGTGAATGTAGAGAGAGAGAGCGGCTTCAATAATTATGGTTTTCTCTAAATATATTTATGCTCATAGCTTATGCAGCTGCTAATGTTGTTAGTTTGTTAAATAATTCACAAAGGTGCTGAAGGTAGAGACCCAGGACTATTAAAGACTCCCATGCATCTTGGAAAGATTTGTATGCACAGGATAAACACTTAACATATCTCAAGGGGCTACAAACTCTTCTAAAGAAAACATTAATACATTTTACTAATTTTACTAATTTACTAAAAGGGTAATACAATGGAGACTAGTTAAGTAAATTGTCAACAATAAATATTACAAGTGGTAAAGCTAGTGAATTATTCTTTAGTAAAGCATGATGTTTGTCACATAAATCATCGGCCATAGGATGTGTAACAGCATAAGACACAGACAATAACAAATAAAGATTTAGTGGACTTGGGCTTTCTAGTAGGAGTGAATAATAGATCCCATCCATCACACGATCAGATGTGTCAGTTATCAGGAGATAAGCCAGATAAGCACAATGATGATACTCATAGGAAAATAGGAAAATTTGTATTCACAGAACATACATAATACAACTGGGAAATTCATTAGCTGTCACATTTTAGTAGTTTTCATATGAGTGTTTTCTGTGTTGCACTCTAATATCCATCATTTGAGAAGTGTGGTAGTATATTTCCATATTAGAAAAAAGATTTCATTACCAATGCAGAAATGTTGGTTTTGTTCTAATAATGTTAAATCTAATTAATATTTTTCTTTTGTTTCAAAAGGTGCTACATTACTTTTCTGATGATAATGCTTATGTAAACTATGTAACCACTGGTTTCACCGCCATCTTCAAATTGAGCACATCAGAATATATTCTCTTCTCCATGTCTATCATCCATCTATTAGTCTTTGTCCCCAAATTAATATCCAGCATATTTTCTTCTATGGTTTCACTTCAATGAAAGATGGATACATCAGAGTCTAAGCTATTATTCCATCCCTTCTTGCATTGCATCTCCAACACTGTTGACAGCATAATGCCATAACATCTCATATCAACTGTGAAACTTCATCTTTGACAACTATATGTTGATACAAATATATGTATCTGTTGAAAAAGTTTGAGTCCAATTGCATAGTTAGGCAAAAAGCTAGTTTGTAAATAGAAAAAAACATATAATAGTTAAGAATTACTTACTTAAAGTTATTTTTTATTCAGATTTGTATACATCACAGGGCCCATGAGGCATCCATGAGGCTTTGGTGAACTTTGCATGTGTGAGTGATGTGTTTACATTTGTGCAGGGGCAGTGCTTGCAGTTATCCTTGTAAACTGCCTTCTGACCAGATGTGAGGGGGGGGGGGGGGTCAAATACCAAAAACTCCAATAATATAACAAATCTTCCTCTCCCCACCTCCCTACTTCCACTGTTCAGTAGATATATATGTGCTAAATAAAGCATTGTATATGGAAACTATGACCCCTATTTAATTTTCAAAATCGCAGTTACTGGAGCCCGTAATGGAGCCCGTTAAAGTTATTTTATTGGCTACATTTTGCTACTCGCAATCCATTTGCGAGTTACAGCGTCAAAATCACTACGGTTGTCAAAAACGTAACTCCGTCCTATCTCCTCCTTTGATATTTCAAGGCCATAAATGTTACCAGTGCTAAATCTATATTTAATCAGCGCTACAGAATATGTTGGCGCGATATAAATAAAGATAATAATAATAATAATGACAACAATTCAACAAGCCTGCAATTGCCTTCAAGCCCATAATTGGCAAATGTATCAAAAAATCCTATGAGTACTAGATAGGACTTGCAAGTGAGTTAAACAGTTTGTAACACTGTAAAAACAAATATAAACACACTACTCTACTTTAAAATAGTGGGAAAGCAATGAAAGATATTAGAATTGATTGTACAACAGTCTCAAGCTCGCAAATCTGCAATAAAAATATGTTTTTTTTATGTTTTATTTACGTTTTATATTAATCTGGGAATCAAGGAGTTAATACATATCATGGGCTAGAACAGGTGATTTATTGATTTTTATTAACTTCTACATGTCTGGATTGCGAGTCCGATTGCAAAAACACTAACTGATTGTAGTCTAAACTCCATGTAATGATGATGGTTTTATTTACTATTGGCTCTGTCTAAATTGTAACTTACAGCCTTGCTTAATTGCTCATGATCATGCCCTGATATGCTAGGTACGGGTTCATAGTTTGCGTGTGGTGGCTGTGAGCCTGTAATTGCGGGCTTGAACAAATAAATACATCTGTAACTGTAGCAAACTTCTTACCCGCAGACATACGGGCTGTATGAAGGTAATTACGGGTTTGGAATTTAAAGGAGCCAATGTCTGCAATAATTATATAATTTTTTTAAAACATTTTTTATTACCTATGCTTACAAAGTCATTAATAGCGTTAGTTTGTTACATACTTCAAAAATATGTATTTTTTCATAAACTACGATAGCCCTTTAATATTGCTCCTGTCACTATTTACTATAAAATTAGGGGATAAATACCTTAGGAACAAAAAATAGGTTATGCTATTGATAATGGCACTGCAATATTTTAATATATATGTAATATAGATTGGATAAATTCACAAGAGTGGAATTAACATAATTATTGCTGAACCCAACTGAAAAAAAGTAATTTACTTTAGAGAACATATGCTATGCAAGACTGCTAGTGATAATGTATTTTTAGCCTAATTCCCTAAAAAATAGAATTAAAAATCCTTAAAGAAAGCTTAGGGCTTATTCCATGGTAGTGTAAAAGTGTAACGTTTTCAACAGCAAAATATTTCCAATATATATATTAGGACAGTGCCTGTCAAAAATGACGGGAATAAAAATGTAAGGCTGGCAATGCTGTTTGCCATACAATGTGAGGCTTTTGCTCTGAGCACCTGCATTGTCCGCCATTTTTTTTTTTACTCTAGACATGGAAACAGCATTATGTGTATTTGGAGGTTGGCCTATTGTTCACAGGTGCCAGACAGGATGCCAGGATTCCAGACTATTAGACCCCATGTGGAGTCAATCTGCTGTATTTGCCTGCCACTTCCCATTATTGTTGTGTTGTATACACCTCCTCTGTATCTAACCCCTATAAATATTATTGACTTTACAAAAATAAATCGGTTTACTGCTGAGACATATAGAAATAGTATGTTCTCTTATTTGCTCCTAGTGGCTGCCATACTGATCCTATCTTCACCCTGCAAGTAGTTTGTCCTGGTCACTACCACAGGAAGGTTACTGAGACTCCTAGAAGTGCTGATTCCTGATGGAGAGACCCTGAATGATACAGAAGCCAGATATCAGGGTTTTCCAAGAACCCAACGGTCCTTGTGGGTAGTTAACCTGTAGTCTATAACAGATGGCCCTGGGCAGTAATAGCCCGTACCCCTGGATCGTCACACCATTGCTATCACCATTGGGTTTATGTCCTAAGTGTGAAATATAAAGCAATGACTTTCAGCTTTCACTTGATTGATAGACGAAATACCACCAGTGGAGTGACATGATTCTAAAAATCTTTTTCTATCAATAAGCTCTCAAAAGACATCATAAGGATTTTTTTTAACTGGCCCCACTCAGGTGTACATGTGATATACTAAAACTCAGATATCATAATTACGTCCACAATGAGGTACGGTAATGCCTGATTATGTGTCCCTTTCAACAGTGTAGTGAATGCATTTTTTAGGGTCAAGCATGCACAGTTTAACAGTTTTTTTCAGAGGGTGCAGGCACAGTTGCATGTAAAAAATGCAATGCAAAAATCTGGTGTGTTTAGATTCTGCTTCTGCACCCTGCAATAGTGGGCAAAAAAAGATGCAATGGTTGGGATGGCATCATTATTGTAGTGTGATAACATCAGCACTACATATTAAAGTCATATCTAAGTTTCCTAGATTATGAATGCATCTGATAGAGGAGAATCAGTAGTGTGTGCAAACATTTTATTGCATGAAAAAAATACCAAAATAAACATTAACAAACTCACCCTGATGTTTGCTAAATATCAAAATCAATAGCGTTTGTAAGTTAACACCCAATGAAAATCCTTGCTAAAATTAGCATACAATTCATAATTTGTTTTGGACAATAACAGGCAGGTAATACTTCAAATACATTGTAACAATCAGTGATGACAGTTTGTGCGGGAAAGAATCATGGGATGTGTAGTCCCCCTGCAGAGGGAAGTATAAAGAGTCAGATACTGAACTGTTGATCTCTGCATTGAGCTGATGCTGGCTTGAAGGTTAGTAAAGGGTTAGAATCCATACTTGAATGCACTGTTTCTATAGGTAGATTCACTGTGCCTATGTAAGCAGTTCTAGGGGTGTTGAAAACAAGTCTTATTTTAAAATAAAATAAATCTGTATGTGTATAGAATGAATCAATGTAATGTCTGCTTCTGATATAAGCAAGATGTTAGATTAGAAAAACACAAAGACAGGAAAAAGAAGATATACCTTTAATGTCATTCATCCATATAATGAAATTATTAAAAAGTTACATGTATTTAATTTATTTTTCTAAACAAACACTATTAAATAAATAAATATACAAAATAATTTGTAATTTGTATTAATATTTTATATTTCTATAAACTGGAAATTTATACTACCATAAACATCAGTTGAGTTTACCTAATTTTCCTTTTATATATTTTCACTTTTCATCTGACAGTCCCTCTGTGTTTTGTAAACAGATGAGTGAACAAGAAAAAAAAATTGCTGGGTTATTAAGATAATAATCACTGTGTATGATGGATAAACTTTATGCACAAAAACACTTGCGGATAGCAAACAGTCACTTAAAATATTGAACCTCTGTGTTCTTCTGCAAGTACCATATACAGTACAACAGTTACATTATATCTTAGTATGGGGAGTATTACTACATGGGAAGCATATTAATATATTATTCAGATCCTGCAATTTGTTTCTATCTAACATTAATATTTATTATAATGTGTTTTCTTTCAAATGTCCCACCCATTGGATCAACTGAGACTCCTATATTGCTCCAACATTGTTTGGGGCTGCTACAGCGGATTTGTACAAATATGCCATCACGTTTTATTGATATTAACTTGATTCTTAGACCCCTAATGTCTTGACTGTAAAAAGTAAGCGAAAAAACAATTTCGTGAACTCCCTGAGGTGCTTAAACCCTAAAGAAAATAATCTATGATAGTCTCAGATTCACACACTACACTGAAAACGATAAATGTAACTATTTCTCATGACACTGGTGGTAATATACAAACATCTATTGATGAAAGAAGTAGGCAGAGAATTGTGGAATCATGAAAGTGTCCAAAATGAGGAGTTAAACTCACAAAGGCACAAAAAACAACCATATACAGGAATATACAGGAATATTGGGAGAAACACAAAAACATTGTATACATTTTGAATAAATATTGCCCATACATTTTTGGTGATCCAAACCTCAAGAAACCCATTGACCACTGCACAAACAAATCAATCACCAACAGTGTAGGTGGGAAAATATATTAAATATGACTGCCCACCTTTGGGTTTTGTGGAATCTAGATGTCTGCTAGATCTATCTACAGTGACATATGTTATATTAAAAATTATAAATGATAAAGGAAATACTGAATGATACCTTAAATCATTTCCTAATAAGACACAATGATACATGTTTACTCCTGATATTTAGGACTAAACACAAGCAGCCATAGTTACTCGTTACTGGGACTATGAATTAGATGTCACACAAGGTTTTAGTTTTTTGCAGTTTGTTCAATTTCACCAGAATTCCTGTGTTGATATTTGTACTGATATAAAATATGCCACTTTCATATTTATATTTTCACATCTGTTCCTAATAGATTAGACTAAATATGTATAATGTTAATGATAACTACTCAAACAAAATCATCAGCATATATTTCTAAAAGCTACCATGGCATATTTAAAATAGGCACATATCTTGCTACACAAAATAAGCTATCCATGTATATTCATCAAAAACTTTGAACCCGATTCAATTGAGCAATCGTAAGTTACTGAAGTCTGTAAGTGAGTCCGTAAGTTAATTTGCTATTCGATTGGCGTCTTTTTGCGGGCTCCAAGCAGGTTACAGGTTAGGGCCTTGAAATCCTTGCGGTTGTTAAACCCGGAACTTGCAACCTCCCGAAGTCTTTGATCTTTCAGGTCCGCAAGAATTTAGATCGCTAAAATCGCAAATTGATATTCACTCTCTAATGTGCACCCTAAAAATACAACAATCCTCTCATATACATATCAGTCATCACATCTACATTGGGAAAATAAATAGTGGACAAATTGATCAGGAACAAAACCATACTCACATACTCCGAAACCTGTCAAAATAACAAAAAAACAGAGTCCTCTGGTAATTTTCTCATTATTAGAGTTTATTAGACAAAAAATGTGGATCAAAAACACCCAAAAATGGCTGCCACTGACTCATTTACTTACTGACGACTACTGACTAAAATATATCCAGACACAGCTTTTATACTTGTTTACATAAGACAATGCAATAACCCCCCCCCCCTATAAGAATGGGATAACCTATCCAAACCCCATTGTTTAGACCAATGAAAGATTATTTATACAAGGTAGTCCAATAGAATAAGATTGCATGCAGTATACACGTGTTTAGCCATGGCAGGTACATTGCCCTAGATGAGCATAGCACATTGTCAGGGCATCTTGATCACCCTTGAGCTATGCCATTGCATATGATTGAAAAACATATTTTGTTTATGCTACAAAGTCGTTGCTGTCTGTTAGCTGAAATTGCTAAGTTATGGGTTATGCAGACTTAACTATTTCATACATAATGCCTTACAATGGAAATTACTGAATGATATATATATATATATATATATATATATATATATATATATATATATATATATATACTAAATAATGTAAGGATGTTTGTATTTTTGGTCCAATTTTCCACAACACACCACTACATGGCATATTTCAAGTACCAGGGGAACATTTCACATTTGGTTGTTTAGTCCCTCTGTTGTGTCCGGCTCTCTGTCACCCTATGGACTACAGCACACTTACTTATGTCTCTGTCTGTGCTTATCCACACGGTTTGCATGCCAAAGATGCTGGAGTGGGTTGCCAGTTCCTTCTCTAGTGGACTGTGATTTGTCTGACCTCTCTGCTATGACCTGCCCACCTACAGTGGCCCTCACTGTACAGCTCACAGCTTCATTAAGGTACACAAGCTCCTTCACCACCACCACCACCACTTACCAATTTAGAATGGAACCAGGGGAACATACACCACACTAATCTACTCTAACCCATCAGGAAGGGCCGCAAAAAACAATTGGAGGCTGTGCAGAGGCACGTGGAGCAAAAGCCAACTCACCTCCATCTCCGCTACTCCCACCCTGGAAAGTCCAACGTCATTGCTGGTGGCCATGTTCCCAGATGTATACCCATTATCATTTGATGACCTCCCATTAAGTGTTTTGCTTTTAATCAATTCCCATTGTCACCTCTCATATTCTTATCAGGCCTTCAGGGGAATGTTGATACTCCACAGTATCACAAATTGGACTTTACATGTGTATTAACCCTTTATTATTATATATGTTATATATTTTTATATGATATGATTACTATTATTACTATTACTAGCAAATTGCCCGTCAAAAAATTACGGCAATAAAATTGTAAGTGAGCTAATGCTGTTTGGTGTATAATAATTAAATAAATAATACATTAATAAATTAATATACTTTACCTATTTTGAAGTAATATATGCAGGAAGCATTCTGTTGAAGAGCTGACAATCTGTTTTGATGTTGCTGAAGCATTAGTGGTGTGGAGCTGCTGTGTAAGCGTGATGAATGTGTGCAGTGTAATAGTGTGCGTGCGCGAGACCAAACCGTTAGCCTAGTTGTGTACTTCTGCATTGTTCTAAAATGGCGGGTAATGTGTGGTATGCGTCTTAGCGGAATATCCGTAGGTCTTTTGTGGTGTTTTATGAGTTTCTTGTGGTGTTTTGCGTGTTTAGAGTGCTGTAGCCTCGTTTTCGTTTTGTTCGTTGGCCATTTTTTCTATTGCTTATAGAATTTTTTAGTGTGTAAACTCTTTTATTTTGAGTTAAATGAAGGTGTAACTTGCTTTTTTGAGGTCCTGGATGCTCGCTCTTGCTGTAGGTAAGCTTTTTATGTATGTGTTCTGTGTATTTATTGTGTTTTTAATTTTTTCATTTTCGCGGGTTGCGGACGATTTTTGCGAGGTTGTAATGTGTGGTAACGTATCTCGTATGTTTTTTGCGTTACGACGGGAAGTTTGCGAGTGTCGTAGTTGCTGGCAAGAAGCGCCTTCAGACCTCTCAGACAGGAGAGGTGACAGGCAGGAGAGGTGACAGACAGGAGAAGGGACAGGCAGGAGAGGTGACAGACAGGAGAAGGGACAGGCAGGAGAGGGGACAGACTGTGGAGAGGGGACAGACAGGAGAGGGGAAAGGCAGGAGAGGGGACAGGCAGGGCCGGTGGAGGCATGAGGGGAGGAGAGGAGGGCTAGGATGCGGATAGACGGGGGGTTGCCTCCAGGGTGGAGGAGGTGGGGCTGGGGACCAGAGCACTTCACATGGCGTCTGCAGTCACTTGCTGGAATGCGCCCCCATCCTGAGAAGCCCGGCCAGGAATGATTCAGCCATTAGATGGTGCCTCCTCTCCTCCCTATTGACCTCTGCATTATTGGCGGAGATGCTGGCCTGGATCTCCCGGAGACACTCCATCTGCTGCTACATGAGGGCCAGCACCTTCACCTGTGCAGCCTGGCTTGGTGGTGGGGATGGAGGTATCGGGGGTGGTGGCCCAGTGGGAAGGGTCTGGAACCCGGTGGTGGTGGCAGTCAGTTGGATGCACTGCTTAGGGGAGGAGGAGGTGGGGTCAAGCCCAGCTGATCCCTCCAGTAGGAGGGTCCTGGCGAGATGCTGAGTCTCTGGAGGAGGGGGATAGTGGACTCAAATCCTAGAGGGATGGCTGCTGGTCCGGGTATAGACCCCACTAGACTGATGACATCCTTCAAACCAGGGCCCTCGGCTCCTCTTCTTTCCTCCTCCCCCTGCCCTGACGGTACCTGCTGGGCGGGGGCTTGCTCATCGACTTCCTGCTCCGATGGAGCCGACGCCCTCAACTCTGGCTCACCACTTGACCCAGACCTCCTTGATGCTGAAAGATAGAAAAGAAAAGTATATGTTATTAGTATGATGAATAGTACATTGTTTTGTGTTCATTTCTAACTATCTGGCATCTTGGCTTGAACCTGGATTATTCTCTTAATTGCAACTCAGATTAGTTATCATTTGCTAGATGTGATCTATTCTTTGGTTATTGATCTTGATTTTTCTTGGTTCCTAACGCTATCTAAATTCTGGCTGCGTTCCTTAACTACATATGCTGAAGTGAGCATACCAATACATGGACTCTCTATTGGTTGATTACTGTTGTTGTGCCCATGAATGACAGTGATTTGTCAGCTTCATGGATTTAATGATGCATCTATCTATCCCTTGTTAATTTCATGTCAGTGTCCTTGTTAGTCATCATGAACATGTGTAGTGTTTCATGTACATGTGGTGGCATGTTGGTTTATGTCATATTCACCTGACATGGAGGCTGGGTCCTGCAGGCCTGAAGCTCCAGCAGCGGGCACCTGGCTTAGAAGGTCCTTGGCCACCCTTGGCACACAGTCACTTTGGGGCCACCACTTGGTGCTGCAGCTTGCTTGGCCTCCTTGGCCATCATCCTCCTCACCTTGGCCCTGATATCATAAAAATGATGCTTGACAGACCTCACATCCCTTTTGCGCTGTGCTCACTGCTGTTACCTCGGCTGCTACCTCCTTTCATGCCTGGGCCCTAGGCCCTGACCTGACTTCCCTCCCCCTGTAAGGATCGGCACCAAGGAGGACCACATTCTCCTGGTGCATGTGATTGAGGCCCATGTGCTTGCCCTTAGCCTCTTTCCCTTCTGACTGTGGACGGGGATCCTGAACTCCCTTATCTGTCCCTGAGGCCTGTCCCTCCCCTAAATTACCCCCCCCCCCCGGGACCAGGCCCTTCCCCCTCTGTCCCTGGTCTATGTGTGCATCTTGCAAGGGCCACCCTGCCACCACCTACCTCCTCCTCTCCACTCTCTGTTTCTCCCCCACTCTCCAACACTCTCCTCCTCCTCCACCTCCAACTCCTCAACCTCCTCCACCTCTCCTCCACCACTCCTCACCAGCTCTTCCTCTCCTCCACCACTCCCCAGGGCCACCTCTCTGTCCTCCTCACTTCTTCTCATATTCTCGTCCCCACCTCTCCACTCCTCTCCCCTTTTCTCTCCTCCCTCATATTAAATCTCTAAAATAATAATAATACGGTTAAATAAAATGTTTTTCTCTATATATATGAGGGGGGAAAATAGTGTATTATATGTATTTATTAACTGTTGGGGGATGCAATGGGTGTGTGTATGGAGTGACCTAGCTCTATGTGTATCTATGTGTGTTCTTTAATTTAGGTGTTTTGCTATTATGTGTAATCTGTAAATATGTGTAATCAAGGATTAAGTCTAAATTCGTAATTAGATGAATGGAAATAAACAAAACCGCAATATACTGCTCTCAGAACTCGCCTACTCTCTCACTCTCACTCAGAAACCTCCAACTCCAGGACCTGCGTGCTACTTCGGAAGAAAATACAACACAGTCAATGCATGGGCGGGTGGAACGCAACTATATAATCTCGCTCTGACAATCATCTACGGCTAGAGCGATTTCTATTGGCTGAGAGGCCTGTGTCACACTTCATTATACCGTGACTGGATAGTAACGCGGATCGCATCGTGGCCAGCCGATTAACAATTTGCGGCCGCAGTAGGGTTTACAGACTTGAGGCCTTGGCCCGTAACTTGCGCCCTTGCTCAATTGAATAGCTCCGGAATCAGAGACGAACAGGAGTCTGCAGCATGCCTCTCTTGCAATTGCAATTGAATCGGGCTCTTTGTTTTATTAAATGACCACTGTATTTGAAGAAAAAAGGCACTTGTTTGTGAAGTATTTGGATACTAAATAGCCAGTGTAATAACAACTAAATGTGTTTAATCTTATTGGAAATAATAGATTTTCCCACTAGTACACTTTTTTGGTTATAGAATTAAATCCAGAGAATTAATAATAAAGCCTAACTTTAATATTGAAGAAATATAAATATATATTTTAAGCTTCAGAAGGAATTTTAATTTAGGTTGCTCTGTTTCAGAGCAAGGAAAATTCTTCATAAGGAATATTAGAGTTAAGCTTTATTAATATTCCTCTGGATTTAATTTTATAACCCAAAGTGTACTGGTGGGATATCTATTATTTCAGTAAGATTAACAACATTTGTTTGTTAAGTATGTAACAACATTAGCAGCTGTATAAGCTACGGATATTAGAAAACTAAATTCTAGAGAAAACTCAAATTTTTTGAATAGAATATTCCACTTTGTCTTTCTTACATCACTTACTGAGAACTAAATCTTGACAGTAAGTTTTTTTTATCAGTGGAAGATGTAGGGAAGAACTGGGATAAACCATGATACTTGGATAGATAACTTGTCCACACCCATACCCTTTATACTTTAAGCTTTCATTGTATAGTGGTTCTTTAAATATCACACTCAAACATGTGAATGCAACCAAATTTGATTTTTTTTACATGACTATGACTATTGCTAATGCTTGTAAATAAGTTGATGAAAACGAATACATTTTCCATATTAGAGTTAACAGTCCATATATGCTTTATATTTTAAGAGCTATAAGCAAAATGCACAATACATTGTCTTCTAGTCATAACTACACAAAAGCAGCAAAATAAAGCCTGTAAAAATCCCCCACCCCAAAAAACTAAACCATACACAAGAATTCCAAGAATTTAAACCAGTATTTAATATATATTATTCAAAAAAGGTTTGTGTAAATAAACAGATAAAGTCTCTATAACCTTATTCAACTTTGTGACAGTATGAAGTGTCATCCTTCATGATAATTTGTAGGGGAACAAGCAGACCCAGAAATGAATGTCATCTAGGACTAGCTGACTTTGTCTAAAAATCTCCATTTTCTAACAAAATAATTTTGCGGGCTATTTTGATTACCTTTATCAAGTATAGTACATGTATATTATTAACACCCTTAGGCCCTCATTCAATTGCAATTTGGCCAATTGAATAGGGGTCTAAATAAGCACATAACATATTTTTTTTAAAGAAGTTTTTAGTTAGTAAAAATGTATCCAAAAGCAAGGTTTTCACTAACTAAAAACGTATTAAAAAAAATATGTTATGTGCTTATTTAGACCCCTATTCAATTGGCCAAATCGCAATTGAATGAGGCCCTTAGAAAGTAAAAATATATTTATATTCTTCAACAGTGTGAGAATATAAATGTATCTTTAATTCCCAAGCAATTGCCTGTTTATTTCTAACCTATATCTATTGAAATCCATGAAAACCTCCATAAATCACTCTACAAAATACAACAATTTGCATATGTCATAATGGGTGAGGGGAAACAGACAAAATGTAAATTACAAACCCTTAAAAACTGCATCAAATTAAAATCAATCTCTCGTTTTGGATAAACTATGGTAGGTTAAATATTCTTTGGAATTATGATTTGTATAGGTTTTTTCAATTTGGAAAAAAATTATGGTGTTACAAAATGTTCACATTGATCTATCATATTATATCTGATGTGGTATCTTATGTTTAATTAATATTCAAATTGCAATAACATTTTTAAAGAAAAATGGCTCACTGGGTGGTGTTCTTAAATACCTTCCATAAATATAACATTTATTCTTATGGGTTTTTAAACATATATGAGATAGACTTCGCAATATAATCTATATATCATGTTAAAAATAGAATAAAGGTATGCTCATAAACAATCTAAAAGGGTGTGAAAAAAATAAAATGTCTGTTCACTATACACTGAGACGTGAGCAGCACCGCTTGGAAATGATCACCATGCTACCTCAGTTGCTATAGAAATAACAAACCAATGAATGAACCACATCACAGAGCGACTGAGGTGAGTAAGTGTGAAATTGATTCAGTTGTACACAGGAATATGTGGGAGTGAAATTTGCCAGGATGCAATTTCTGGTAGGGAATACCTTTTCTATTTATTTATCTTATAGCAGCTATGCATAATTATTCTTTTAATCTTATACATTTTTCCCATTTGCATTTAGAAACTGCATGCTTTTCTTGTAAGATTGCAATTCTAAGCCAGTGTTTCTTCATCTTGTGCCTCATTGAAATTCTTTACATGTGAAAGATGCCAGGCAGTATTTTGTTAAATATAGGTAGAGAAATATAAACATAAAATGGCATTTAACAAGAGTAGTTTAACAGATCAGAATCTTCACGCTAAATTTAAGTTTGACAGCTATTTTTACAATATATATATATATATATATATATATATATATATATATATATATACACATTGCTCTTGACATGCAATATTGTATTGAACTTGAAATGATCATATAATGCCATTAAATATATGTAATATGCTGTTTTATCATACATTTCCCAATTGCTGTTTTATTCTCAAATTTCGTCTACTTTCTTTTGAGAAATCCAGCTGCAACATTTAATGTGATTTATTTTAAGAATTAGGTTTAATGCGTTTATATTCTTTTTTTTTTTCCTGTTTGTACTTAACACATTTTCTTGTTTGAGTTTAGTTGTTAACATATTTCATTCAATAAACATGTGCTTCCCCTACAGAGTAATTACTATCAATCTTTATTAGTGTAAGTTGCTAGATATTGAAAATTATTACAGTGAGATAATTGTAAAATGTGCATTATGCATGTGCCAGCAAGCAGAATACAATATTCTTGGTTTTACGAAATTGTAGATTATTTGTAGTGAAGAAAGATGCTTTATTAAATTATTCTGCATGGCTTGGCATACTTTTCTTTTGTTATTTGGATTGTATTTAACTAGGTTACTTGGATAAGAATGGTCTCAAAAAGCAAATGAAACATGTATTTGCTGTGAGATATATATATATATATATATATATATATATATATATATATATATATATATATATACATACATTAAAAAATGCAATAGTTAAAAATGTTATTAATGTTTTATGATGTCATGAATTTTGAGTAGTTTCACACTATTGGCAATGCAGCATCAAAAAAGTAAAAACTGTTGTTCATTTACTTACAGCATATGTACAGTTGTGATCAAAATTTGCATACCCTTGGTGAACTGGTAATATATGTACCATTTTTAAAGAAAACATGAGTGAGCAGGCAAAACATATCTCTTTTATTTCGTATGGGATTTATATTCAACTGTAGGTTATAACAGATTGGCACAATCATAAAAGAAAACATGGCAACAAAGAAAAAAATGAAAGGACCCTGTTCAAAAGTTTGCATACCCTTAGTTCTTAATACTGTGTATTGCCCCCTTTAGCATCAATGACAGCGTGCAGTCTTTTGTAATAGTTGTCTATGAGGCCCCTAATTCTTGCAGGTGGTATAGCTGCCCATTCGTCTTGGCAAAATGCTTCCAGGTCATGCAAAGTCTTACACATGAACTGCACGTTTGAGATCTCCCCAGAGTGGCTTGATGATATTAAGGTAAATGTGATGGCCACTCCACAACCTTCACCTTTCTCTGCTGTAACCACTGGAGTGTCAACTTGGCCTTATGCTTAGGGTCAGCTTATGGTCATTGTCATGCTGGAAAGTTCAAGAGCGTCCCATGCGCAGCCTTCGTGCAGAAGAATGCAAAATGTCTGCCAGTACTTTCTGATAACATGCTGAATTAATCTTGCCATCACTTTTCACAAGATTCCCTGTGCTTTTAGATCCCCCCCCCCCCCCCCAAAACATCAGTGAGCTACCACCATGCTTCACAGTGGGAATGGTATTCTTTTCACTATAGGCCTTGTTGACTCCTCTCCAAACATAGCACGTATGGTTGTGACCATAATGCTTTATTTTGGTCTAGTCACTCCAAATTAAAGTGTGCCAGAAGTTGTGAGGTGTGTGAAGGTGTTGTCGGGCATATTGTAACTGGACTTTTTTTTGTGGTATTGTTGCAGTAAAGGCTTCTTTCTGTCAACTCGACCTTGCAGCTCATTTTTGTTTAAGTATCGTGAAACAACCACACCGTCTTTTTCCAGAGCAGCCTGTATTTCTCCTGGGGTTACCTATGGGTTTTGCTTTGTATTCCAAACACTTCTGGCAGTTGTGGCTGAAATATTTCTTGGTCTATCTGACCTTAGCTTGGTATCAAGAGATCCCCAAACTTACCACTTCTTAATAAGTGATTGAACAGTAATGACTGGCATTTTCAAGGCTTTGAATATATTTTTATATCCTTTTCCATCTTTATGAAGTTTTATTACCTTGTTACGCAGGTCTTTTGATAGTTCTTTTCTACTCCCCATGTCACACTATCTAGCCTGCTCAGTGCATCTACGTGAGAGCTAACAAACTCAATGACTATTTATACATAGACACTAATTGCAATTAAAAAATTCACAGGTGTGGGAAATTAACCTTTAATTGTCATTTTAACCTGTGTGCGTGTAACAAGGCTAAACATTCAAGGGTATGTAAACTTTTGATCAGGGCCATTTGGGTGATTTCTGTTATCGTTATAACTTAAAAAGGAGCCAATAAATCCTTCAATAAAATAAAAAATATTTGCATGATCAGTCATATTTTCATAATAAATGCCATTTCACAATTTCTGCCAGGGTATGCAAACTTTTGAGCACAACTGTATATGGTCATTCTTCTTTTTGTTATTAAATAAACCTAATGGCTACCAAGTAAAATGTTATTTAATTGACTTATTAAGTAGTTTAATTGGTATAGCAGCATCAATGTGCACAGAGCTTTATAAAGACAAAACAAATCAATTACATGACTATATAAGTGCATTTAACATAAAGACAACCAATGGGTTATATAATCCCTCCCTTGAAGAGCTTACATTCTACTTATATGGGGAAATTAGATATACAGACACATTATGGTATAAGGGTGTAAGTGCACGTGGGAAGAAGGATGCTACTAAATATCTTCAAGTGGAGTTACCAAGGGAATGTTTCAGTCATTTCAATGCAGAACAAACATGATGAGCTGGGGTATAGCACGAGATGAGATGCTAGATATAAGGAGGAGCTGAGGAGTGAATAGCCTTGAAGAAGAGGATGAGAAGTTTTTTAAGCTATTTTTTTACTATATTGGAAGCCAGTTAGGAATTTTACTATGGGAGAAGATGGTGAAAATTGTGAAGAGAGGGAGATCAGCAGCTGCCTTAAGTATTGATTTCAAAAGACAGGGATGAGAAGCAGGAAGATAAGAGAGAAAAATGTTGCAGTAGTCCAAACGAAGTAGGAAAAAACCCTCAGCAATGAAGGATCATGGATTAATTTCATGGATTATTTGGATACATTTCTGCACTCCTTAAGCAAAAAGCAGCCTAAATATATGCACCACATCTCTTACATTTAATTTTTATTAATATCTTAAAATCCATCTAATGGTTATGTTGACGACTCCAGGGGGTGTCTATACAGATATCTGACCCCCCCCCCCCCCCCAATCAGCATGCAGCATCAGGGGAGCAATATGAAACCACAATTTACCAGCTGTTGCTTGCTCAGCCAATCTCCTTGCAGCTTCCTGTCTGTATGTCAGCAGCAATACATGGCACATATCATTAATACACTACATACAGTATATAACAAGACACCAGAGTTAATTCAAAAGTTTCAGCTAACCTGATTGGCCCAAACAAATTATTTTAAATGTGGTGCTAATTTATCCTTGGTTTGGAGGGTGTTAACCATAATGTTCAACTGTCAGAAATTACAAGATATTTTGCTGACCTCAATGTAAGTGTTTAAATGTTTTATTTTGGGATTTTTTTCATGCTCATTTTTTTTGCATACACTACTAATTCTCATCTATCCGATACATTCATAATCCAGCAAACTTAAATATCCCTTTAAGGAAAATGAACAAGATTTTGCAATGGATTGAATGTAAATGGTGAATGTTAGGGATTGTATTATTTATACCAGTAGTTCATAAATGATCTAGACCACAGCAGTAAATATTTAAATCTAGGCTTGAGCTTCAAATTATTGTAAAACTCTAGTATTTATTAGATAACAAACTGCACATTTATCTTCAAAGATTATTGTAAACTTTTACAAAACAAACATATGCCAACATTCATTATTTATAGCAAGTACATTTGTGTTGTTTTCTAAAATGCATGTGTATGCCTGAAAGGAATACATTATATATTCATAAATTCAGTTTTGACAAATGTTTACAGCTTTGAAAATATTTCTGATCTGAAGTTGACTGCATGCATTTTGGACTGGGTTATGTTGATCCCCATTGCTAAACTGTGCATACATTTAAATAATGCACAACTTAAATAGCAGTGCAACTAGAATTAAAACAGTATGGGTTTTTATTTGCTAGTTGCAATTAAAATATTGGTTATTCAGTTCCTTTTTCCTAGAAGACCATTGCAGTGTTAAAGTAACAGTGTGTGCTTATAATGATAAGTCATGAGAAGCTGCTAAGAAACATAGATGTCAATGTATGCTTTCATTTTATCTGAATTATATTATTAATAATAATAATATAATTATTCCTACTTTACACCCTTATTGCATCATCATAGTGGAACCAGTGTGCCTGAAAATATTTTAAATCTAGGCACGATAAATACTTTAAAACCCGGTTCAACTATATCAATTATAAATCAAATTTGCAAATAAAATATTAGATGAATATTGCATTAGGGGATAAAATATTGTCAGAATCTTGATTCAATTAATTGCCTGCAAAATACAATCTATTTGCTTAAAATAAAGAATCACAAATTATTTAATTATAACATATAGTGTGTTTTTTTTCTTAATGCAATTATAATTAAAATTTGTAATATAATAAACAAATGTCTTATTATATTAGAATTTAAAAACAAGTCAATATATAAGCGTCATACAACGTCATTACCATACATCTATTAACTGATGTTAACATTATGCTTCTCCAAGTGTAACAACTGACATTGTTATGTACCACCAAGCAACAGATGTCTAGGCCTGATCACACACTACAGAGTTTTTGATATGTAGTAATGAGCATCTCTATACACCTGTTCTTTAGATTCCTCACTTAAGCTCCTTCTCATGTTTACACCCATACTTAGGGGGCAGCAGGTAAGAGGACTATAAGTAATCCTCTTTTAGTGATGAGCAAGGGAATGGTGTGGTATTATATATATGACAATATATTCCGGCATTGTGGTTCCATCTCCATGATGATGTAAAATTCATGAAGCATCATCGTTGTGACAGACTTCAAAAGTAAGAATCTACATAAGAATTACAAAATACAATAAATGTAGTTGTTGTTAAGCAATGTAGACATGGAGTTTCAATAAAATTACAAATAGTACATTTTACACTGGAGTGGCCATTAATGGAGGAGAGTGAGACCTATATCTGTTCTGTTAGTATCTCTGGAGTAAATATCCAATATAAAGTTGGTTATAAGGCCAATGTAGTGCTTTATTGTTATTCAATTATTTGTAAGAGTAAATTAAAAGCATGTATAGCTGGAATATAGGACAGTGTATATTTTGTTCTCAGTTTTTACAGTTCACATTGAATGTTTCTAGTTCTCCATTTTTTCTTCCAATATACCTCCCATCTCAGTTTGTGCATGGTGAAGATGGTCGGCAGGAAGCTAAGCTACTTGCTGTTGCATTTTAGATGCCCTTCAGCCGAAATAGTTTAAACCCTATTGCATCCAGTAATAACTGCTTAGACTGACGTACATACAGTATGTTGCAACTGGTCTTTGACGGCAGTGAGGATGTCCAACTTGAAAGTAGTAAAAAAATAAAAAAATACTTTTATTTTTTCACTGAAATTAAAGGTCATCTGTACCCTAAAAACAAGAGCTAGATGTTTTATTTAGATATTGATCATTTATAATATTCCTATTCTATTATGTAACAAAAATAAATGAATCTTACATTTAAATATCAGATTCAGTTGCTGCTCTTTTCTGCCCACTATGGCCCTCATTCAATTGCAATTTGGCCATTTGAATAGGGCTCTAAATAAGCACATAGAATATTTTTTTTAATAAGTTTTTACTTAGTAAACATCTATCCAAAAGCAAGGTTTTCACTAACTAAAAACAAAAACTTCTTTAAAAAATATATGTTATGTGCTTATTTAGAGCCCTATTCAATTGTCCAAATCGCAATTGAATGAGGCCCTATAAGGTCAATGGGGTGAGGTGGCTCTGACTGGCAAGTAATGCTACATTTTCAGGCACAAATTTATATCAACACAATGCTTTATATTCTCTAGAGCAGTGGTCCCCAACCTTTTTGGCACAGGGGACCATTTCCATTTGGGGGGGGGGGGGGTTGTGCAAAGATGCAAAAAACACTTTTGGGCCCTCCACGTATTTATTTATTTATATTTATATTTATTTATACTAAGCACCATTCAGCCCCACAACCCCTTAGCAGCACCATTCAGCTCCCCGGCACCACCATTCAGCGCCCCGGCACCACCATTCAGCTCCCAACCCCCAGCAGCCCCATTCAGCCCCCAACCCCCTAGTAGCTCCACTCAACCCCACAACCCCTCCCCCAGCGACACCATTCACCCCCAGCAGCACCAATCATCACCCCAACAGCCACATCCATCACCCCAACAGCCTCATTCATCATCCCAACAGCCCCATTCACACCTCAGCAGCCCAATTCAGCCCCCAACCCCTCAGCAGCCCCATTCACCCCCCCCCAGCAGCCCCATTCAGCCCCCAACAGTAGCACTAAGCCCCCAGCAGTCCCACAATCCCCCAGCAGCACCATTTAACCCATCCCAGCAACACCACTCACCCCCAGTAGCCCCTTTCACCCCCAGCAGCCGCATTCAGCCCCCAACCCCCCAGTAGCACCATCCAGCCCCCCAGCACCTCTATTCATCCCCCAACCCCCCAGCAGCCCCATTAAGCCTCAAATGACCCAGTAGCACCATTCAGCCCCCCAGCAGCTCCACTCAACCCCATGACCCCCAGCAGCAGCATTCACCCCCACCAGCAGCACCATTCACCACCCCAGCAGCACCATTCATCACCCCAGAAGCCCCATTCAGTGATAAAGCTCCCCTTTTACATGATAGCGTAAAGGTGGAGAGCTATGCCTTTTCAAATGTGATTTTCTTCCTTGGAAATTTAGGTGTATGTACAGTATATAGATTATGCTTGTCTAGAACTAAAAGCTCCCTCCCTCATCCTGGAAGAAATGCTTGATTTGAGAATAAAATGACTAATGGAGGTTTAAAAACTAAGTATAATTTAGAGGTAAGTTTGATTCACTTGCATCTTATCTTAGGGTTTTCATGCAGTACTCTTTGGAGTTTGGGGAGCCATATAACCTTACAATCAATATACCACTGCATCTTCCATGTCCACCCATGTGTCCTTCCTGGATGTATAAATAGAGAAGTCATGAAATCTAGTTAGAGTGATCTATAGAAGCGTGTGATGTTCGGTAGTGCAAGTCCTCTATAATATCCCAAATTATACATATAATCCTGTTTTATAAGAAATGTTTTATGCAAACATACAACTTTACTTGCAAGACTCTGTGATAACAATAGATCATATCTACATATTGTATAGTGTGCATAAGAGGATAAACATCTTGCCAGCCTTCCCAGCCAAGAAATAAATATATTTTGTATAATTATACCTGTAAAGATATCTATATGATGCTCCGACATAATACCAAAATACGTACTACTCATTTTTCCATCTAAACATCTAAAAATCTGACAT
Organism: Discoglossus pictus; assembly: GCA_027410445.1. Lineage (NCBI taxonomy): Eukaryota > Metazoa > Chordata > Amphibia > Anura > Alytidae > Discoglossus > Discoglossus pictus. The sequence goes on along the minus strand of CM050164.1, from coordinate 313,454,660 downwards.
GGGCTATCTCCTACATCTGGGGTTTGTCAATATAACTAATCAGTTATTTTATATTCCCTCCCTCTGGCCATTGTTCCTTAATATTAGCGTTGTTTTGTATCGCTATTAAAAGAGGCTCCTGGGAGAGCGCAAATAGCAGAAGTGAGCACATAGGGAGTTGCCCTGTTTCGTTTAATTTTCAATTGGTATAGGAAGGGATTTGCCTACACTGATTAGGATTTTGGCTGTAGACCTCTCATGTAGTGCATAGACCCAATTTAGAAAATGTGTTGTTATACCAGTGACCCTTGGTTATATCTTCAGATATTTCTAATGAGCTTGTCAAATGCTTTGATAGCGCACCAACAAAAGCACACCCACCTCAAGTTGCATGTTGCAACTGATGGATTATGTATCTAGTATGCATCTGTGAGGCCACTTATATGTTCATTTAAGTGGTTAGCCAGGAGCTAGGCTAGTATTTTTTTATTTTCTTTTAAGCAATATAGGGTAGTAATCTGTAAACTTAATGGGGGGTCTCGCCCTTCTTTGTGGATCATAATTAGAGTAGACTCTTGCACAGTGGCAGGGAGATGTAGGAAATCTATTAAAGAGTTCAACACCTCAGTCAGAATTATGGGGTTAGAATTGAATGGAATGTTATACTTAATGCTATAATCATCTGGGCCAGGAACTTTCAGCCTTATTAAATTGCGATTCTGTAAATTTAAACGGGCTCTATTTAAGCACACAGCATATTTTATTTACAGAAGTTTTTAGTTAGTGAAGACCTTGCTTTTGGATAGAAGTTCACTAACTAAAAACTTCTGTAAAAAAAATATGCCGTGTGCTTAAATGGAGCCCTTTTAAATTTACAGAATCGCAATTTAATAAGGCTGTTTATTTGTAGTCATCAACTATATTGTATTCTTATCCACATAATCTGAAATTGGTGTATCTAATCTCTCTAGAATCTCCTTATTGAAGTAAGTTACGCAGTGTTCTCTTATACAGGCTTCAATAGTTTTTCTCCTGCGAATGGCCCAGCTGATAAAGCTTGAGATAATAACATCTAAAGACATCCAGCACATAAGGTGGAATATATTGGAGACTGCCTTTCAATTCATCAAAAATGTTTGGTATATGGTAATGAAGCTTAAGGCCTTTTAGCTTGTTTACCAAGAGGTTATGTTCTTTTTCACTTTTTCATAAAAGGCCTGTAATTTTCTAAGTTTGTACATTTTTAGCTGTCCAGCTGGTGTTCTCTGAGGCTGCCGGATGGAGCATAGGCAAAGCTTCTTAAAAACACCCTGCCTTGGACTGGAAAGCTAAACCCTTCCTTAGTAACGATCAAGTGAAATGGGAATCACAAAGAATACCAAACTCCATTAATAACAGAGTATACTGTAGGTAACTCATCTGCATTCCCTACTCTTTGCCATAGTAGATAGAGTCTGGACTTGGAAACATTGTAAATCTGCATTTTCAAATAGATAGGAAGCTCTCTCTTTGTACACCACCAGGAAGGCTCTTTTAAAAGTAAAGTAATAATATTTCATAGTCCCATCCCATCTGTATACAAGAGGAGCATCTTGTTCTGTATATTTGTCTTTATTTGTTTGAAGAGATGTAGCAAACATGCCACTTATTCTCATGTTTTCCCTTACAGAGCACTTCTGCTCATCTTCCAACATACTGTCCAAGCATTGTATATGCTCCTTGGTTTCATCCTAGGTGCATGTAGCTAATGTTTGCCACTACCTCAGCTATCTGAGATTCTAGGACATCTATGCGGAAGTAGAGCTGTGCAATTTCTTGCTATATGTCTGCTGAATTATTTTGCTCCTCTAGGTTAATAGCTTTAGTAGTCTTGGACATCACTAAATCATTGTGGGTGAGGGATTCCACTGAACTCTCTAAATCATTGGACATTTCATTCTCTACTGGCTTATCCCATTGATTAGGTAAACTGGGTGTGAGTCTTTTTTGTGAGGTGCTTTGAGGTGTCAGGGGAACCTGTCTGCTATGCTATTCCTTCATGCCCATTATTTATAAATATTGTTTGCAAGTGTAGGTGAATAATGTTCCTGGAGGCTTGCATTATCATGATATTGCAGAGAGCTTATAGGCAAATGTCCAATTTACAAGGATACAAGGTAAGCATTTGTTCAGGGTTTGGGTAAAATGATCTTTGGGCTGTGGATTTTTATAATTGTACTACTTTTATCATATTCTATTTTCCTTTTTGTACTTCTCAATTTATATTAGTTTTTGTTGTGGTAAAATACAAATATTCATACATTGTTAGTGTATACATATATATATATAGCATATATCACTTTTGCAGCAAGTGTGATATTTGGCTAAGATGTAAGCTGTGAAAAAGTCATTTTCCATTGTAAGATATAAGGTAGGAAACAGTTAATTTTGCATTCTTATAAAATAATTGTTTTTATTTTAGAGTGTTAACAGGTCCCCATTTCTTATAATAAATTGTTCTCAGAGACGGTAAACAATTTTTAGCCTAAACAAATATGTATTTTAGTAGCTCAACAAGGCCGGCTCTTAACCTATGCGCAGAGATAGCAGGTGGGAGTCTTTTTTGCACATCTAGAGTGACATACCAAGGCATGCTTGATGCGTGCTAATCAAATTTGTTATATCTTTTTGGTCTACTAATATCAATAATCTTTTATTGGCTGTTGGTGGGTTAGACCATGTTTCTAAAAAGTGGGAATGGATTATCGTATTGTCTTTATGTAAACGATTATAAAAAGCTATGTTGTTTATATTTCTGCCCAGTCAGCCAGCCAGTAGCAGCCATGTTGGATGTTTTTGCTGCTGACCCACGTTTTTGTCTAATTAAACTCTAATAATAAGAAAATTATCAGAGGACTCTGTTTTTTGGTATCATGACTGGGTTTCGGAGTAAAATGTAGTCTGTGGGTATGGTTTTTCCCAAACATTTTACTTGCTATTGTTTTTTATAATTATAATTATTAGGTGAATGCCACCACACCGACTGACAGCTTGCCCTGCTGCTGTGTAGCATGGAATTAGTGATAACCAGTCTGAGCAACTATAGGATACCATTGTAGGGGTGTTAGGTATCTTTTCCCTGGTGTCTAGTAGGAGGAAAGAGATCACAAGCTCATAAAATCTGTTTATTATTGATTAACTGCAGTACCCCACTTAAATAAAACTAACTTCTCAAACTTCCTCTACAAAGGGATCTACTTTTACATGGCCCAATGCTAACTAGAAACAAAACTGTACTAACACTAATGGAAAAAATGGCAAGAGCATAGTGTTAAACGGGCCAACTTTAATCCTCTGTTTATTTTTTATTTAGTTTATTTGCTTTATTAACATTTCATTACAAAATAAACATATGGCATAGTTTACTCAACAAGGTGCTGATGATTATAGCATGTCCATCAATTATCTACCATGACATTCCCCATGTATCTACACTTCCACAAAATCATAAGATAACTAGCAAATTGCCTGTCAAAAAATGACGGTCCTAAAATTGTAAGGCAGGTAATGCTATTTGCCACACAAAGTAAGTCTTTTGGTCATCTGAGTACCTTCGGCGCCCATTGAGAGCCTCGCGCTGAGAAAATGGAAGAGGAAAAGATATAGAGAGAGGAAGAAATAGGGAAAGAGGAAGCAAAGGGAATGAGACAGTGTAGGTAGAAATAAGAAATCTTGGGGACAGAAGAAAAAACAGAATGAGTGAGAAACAGAGTGGAAGATTTTAAGAAAAGGAGGACAGAGGGAGATCAAAGAAGAGAGTGGCGGAAGTCAAAAAGAGTATGATTGAGGAAAAGGAAGGGGGAGAAAGAGGCAAAAGGTAGAAGAATAGACAACAGAAAGTTGGTGAGCGGAAAGGGGAAGAATAAGAGGAGGAGAAACATAGGAAAGAGAGAGAGCTAAACTAAAACAAGAGACACACAGAAGTGTGAGACAGGTAGGAAAGGAGGAGGAGCTGATAAAGAGACAAAGGGTCTGCGAGAGACAGAGGGTAGAAAAAAAGACAGGTATGAGAGATAGATACAGGAAAGTTAGAGAAAGTGGAATAGAGATGCAGGAGTAAGAGACAAAAGGGACAGTAAATGAGACAGAGGAGAAGAAAAACACAAGGGAGATGAAGGAAGGAAAGAAAAGGAGATGGAGAGAAAGACAGTGGGGATTAGAGGCACAGAGAATACCGGAAGACCGGAGGTGAGAGAGACAGAGAGAAAAAGAAAAAACAGGGAAGCAAGGGAACCCGGTCCCTCTTATTTGAAAATCTGGGGGGGGGGGGGGGGCACTGTCCTCTTCAACCCCCCAGTTCCTACGCCCCTGGTTAATATAGTTGACATTTCCATTGCGGAAAGTGTATAGAAGCACAGGCGTAAATATGGTTAAATTGAAGAGAAGTGGGGTAAAATATTTTAATCTATAAAATAGCCATTTCCAATTAAATATGCATTCACAGTGCAGCAATATTTGTGAAACTATTTTACTAAGAGAGAGGGATTAGGATGCTTCTTCATTCCCAAGTTTGAAGCCGTTAATAGATAACTAAGTGAAGTTGGGAATAGTAGCCTCTCTGGCAGGTTCGTGTGTTGCAGCATTTTTAATCTTCATTCTGAAAAAAAATTATATAATTATTGAAAAGGAGGAATCATTAAACATTCCACTTAGATAAGTGGAAAAGTCTTCTAGAGCAACCCAAGAAAGCCTGGAATGAGTATAAGGCAATCCTTAGGGGTAGTTTCAAGCAGAGAGAAATTGAAACAGTCATGAACGATTTGGGGCCATGATGGGACTCCTTGCAACCCACAAGTTACTCTGCTATTTGGAATGCTGGCACACTGGGTGTTAATGTCAAGAATTATTACAACGGACCTGAAACTTGTTGTTGGGGACTGAACTACAATAATTCATTTGGTGGTTACTAGATCATGTTATATGCACTGTAATAATGCATCTGTGATAGAAGTAGGCCCTAGGATGCTATAATTATCTAAAAAATACCGTAGTCACTTTTGTGACAAAGGATTAATCTTCTTTAGAATATTTATGGCCCTGCAATCGGCCACGTGTGAAGGCTCTGGCTTTATTCATGAAAGGGGGAACTAGTTTTATGGCTCTGTAAGAGGAGAAAAAAGGTGTAATTAGAAGAAAACCAGATGCCTCTATACATCTGGAAAGCATGTGGGTGAGGGGGGATAGCAAGCTATTTGCCTAGGAGGATGGGCTAGAACTGGGGAAGGTCTTTGGTGTTTTGTGTAATTTTTCTGTGTTGATATATATCTCTGTAACAATAAAGAAGTGGCCAGTCTGACTTTGGACACACTAAAGAAAGGTTGTGTCAGAGTCTGCTTGTACTAATCCAAGGTACATGGTGTGTGATTTTTAGATCCTAAGAATAAAGGTCTGAGGTGCATGTCTCTGCAGTAATGATGCTGTCATCTGAAGTGTCTGCTGGTGTTGAGATCTGAACAAAAAGTTGCGACCGTAGAGAGAGAGAGAGATTTGGGGTGAGCGTGGTCTCCCAAATTTGGCGGTCGTGACAGAAACTATTTGCAGTCATTTTAAGACAGAGTTGCCCACCACTGTTTTAAAATTACTAATCTTAATAATGGGAAAACATATTTTTTTATAAATATACATCCTTAATTTTATTATTTGTTATATTTCATTTTAATTAGTGTGCTGTAGAAGCTACCATTTTGTTTCTGTTGGTTCTGCTTCTACAGGTGGGAGGAGACCTTCAATATACAGGAAGCTTCTATCTTCTGCTATAAAAATTCTTATAATGCTAGTATTTTAATTAGGACGCTCCAACATACCCAGCTCAACTAGCAGCTCATACCAGCAGTTCAGTTAGGATAATGGATAATGAATGCATAATCATAAAAGTTAAATATTTAAAACAGAAAGCATTTTTTTTTCTTTCTAAAACATTTTGTCCAGTATCAACTTTAGTTTTTAAAAGCACCTGGTATAAAAATGTGACTACAGTTGTCATTTAAAGGGACATAATGGCAAATATAGAAGAAAATTCTATTAGTACCAGATAGGACTCGCAAGGGGTTAAACACCTGATCGTATAATCAATACTGCACTTTAAAAGATGGGAAAAGCAATGTAAGACATTAGAAGTTATCTCAAACTCGCAAATCTGCAATAAAAAATAATATTTTTCACATTTCATTTTCGTGTTATATCAATCTCGAGAATCAAGGAGTTAATTATATATCAGGCAACCTAATGTTTTCAGCTTCAATATATAATTATATTCTATATTATATCATCTATATCTATATTATATAATATATTATAATAGTATTCTAGATTACATTTCAGAAATCAGCTAGAGAATGTTTAAATGGCCCAGACTACATATAGCAATATTTTTCAGTTTTCTCACAAATATTGCCCATTATCTATTCAATTTCTTCAAAAATCATAATGTAAACATGGATATGTATTTCTGCTGGCTTTTTGTGATTTAGCAAAGATTTTCCAAGCTCGAGAAGTGACATATTGTGGTTCATTTGCGCCTGCAATTCTTCTTTCACATCTTCACTTAAACTGTTTCTTTCTTTTTCAAAAGCTGAGTCATCAAGTTGAAAATTCTTTCACAGCAGGCTTTAGAAATTGGATTTGAAAGCTTGGAAGAGACCGTTTTTAAATGATTGGCTGTTTCCACTTTCTTGGATTTGTCTGAAAACCCATAACCATAACTATTCTTTTATTTGTTCTTTTGAAAGACTTTTCCACTTTTCCCCCCATAAATCACAGTATTCTTCATGTTAAAATCGTTGTCAGTATGGCTCTTAATTGAACTTGGGAAGAACACACAACTATTATAAAATGGAAATCTTCAACAAAATACTTTATTTGACACAGAGCTATTAGACAGAGTAGTCTGAGCAGATTTTAAATAGAGCTCATTGATCTTACTGCGTAATTAGTCTAGTTGTGTGTGATTTGAGCCTTCTGTTTTTTTGGATGTATTATGAAAAACTATGATTGTAAAATGAATATTAGAAACATGTAAAGATTCAACCTTATGGTCACTGATATTTTTTTCAGATATCTAACAAAAAATAATAATTATTTGTTACAGCTCATGCACTGTACAGAGTAGGTGTGCATTAATGCAAGGGGCCCCCCATACGTATGACATAATAAAGATATCGTCTGTTGGACTGGATTAGCTCTGTGTATTAACTCTACAAATTTACCTGTATCAATTACTTCCAGTATCTAAGCTTGCAATAAATTCTCTCCTGCTCCACTTCGGTATTAAAGTAATGCTGGGAGTCAAATGTTTCATCAATACAAGTGGACATTTTTTCTCTTCACAGCTGGGGAAATCAATATAACATTTTCTGCACTCATTTTCACACTGTCATTGAAAATATATGGAAAATATTTTGGGTCACTTCTTCTAGCAGTCAAAGAGTTATGCATGATGTTCACCCCTGTCATCATAGCAAGTAAATTGAGATCTAGCACTAGCACATTTCATGGATAATGTCGTTGACTTTTATTTTAGCATCTGCCAGCGTGTGTTGTTTCAATAATCTGTTTTAAATAGCTTTATTTGACAGTAAAGTTTTCAACTAGGATCCCCAAAAAATGACAGTTCTGTTTTGTTTACTTGAAATGTATACAAAGGATGGTGTTCAAACAATGTGCGTCACAGTCTACATAGAGTATTTCCCTGTTTCATGTCATTCCATTTGTACTCTTGCAGTACATCCAGACATAGTAAATGCGACATCAAAATTGACACAACTGAATGCCAAGGACGTAATTTAGCTTTTACAAAATAGGCTAAGCATCAACTATTAATAGTCTCTGAACAGACACAATATGTTCAACTGAACTATGTTTTAAATTTTTCAAATTCTGCACCACAATGGACACCTGTTCAGTATGTCCACATTCAATAATATCATCACTATATGTTTCATTCCAATGGGAGTGACACTCCTTTCATATTCTCTATTTTACTTCTAGGAAAATTGCTTTATTTAGAATGATAAGGACCTCTAGCTAATCGACACTGGAGTATTAGTCTATGTTTTCTAATATCACATACAGGGTCATGATGCCTCTCAATAGAGACTATGCTGACTGGAACTAAGAGATCACAGGCCCATTCCAATGCAAAATGTAGCTGTACAAAAGGCTCCATCGTAACTGTGGAAGCTTTTTTTCTAGAAAAAAAGGCATATGATTACCCTTTGTAAATATAACCAGGGTAAATAAAAGGCTTTTTCAAAAGCAAATTTTTGTGCCAAGAGATTTTCAACTGACAAGAGGGCATCCTTTTTTTAAAATATTTTTTATTAATGGGAATAAACATCATAACAGTACAAGAACCACATATATTCTATTTAAAAGACATTAGAAAAGGCTGGTGTCTACTTTTCCCATTTTTTCAAGTTTTGTTGCATAAATTACAATTAAATATGTCATATTATGCCAGTACAAATTTGAAGAAAAGAAAAAACTACCGTATATACTCGAGTATAAGCCGACCCGAGTATAAGCCGAGGCACCCATTTTACCACAAAATACTGGGTAATCGAGAATAAGCCGAGGGTGGGAAATGTGCTGCCCCCTGTGTCCCTCTTGTGCCCTCTGTGTCCCCCTCTCTCTCCGTGTCTCTTCTCCCCTCTCCCTTCTCTGTGTCTCTTCTCCCCTCTCCCTTCCGTGTGTCTCTTCCAACCTCTCCCTTCCCTGTGTCTCTTCCAACCTCTCCCTTATCACCCTTCTCAACCCCACTCCTCAACCTCCCTCCTCATCCTCAACCTCCCTCCTCATCCTCCCTCCTCAAACTCCCTCCTCATCCTCAACCTCCCTCCTCATCCTCAACCCCTCCTCAACCTCCCTAATCATCCTCAACCCCCTCCTCAACCTCCCTCCTCATCCTCATCCTCAACCCCCCCATCCTCATCCTCTCTCCTCAACCCCCCATCCTCAACCCCCCTCCTCAAGCCCCCCATCCTCATCCTCCCTCCTCAAGCCCCCCATCCTCATCCTCCCTCCTCAACCCCCCATCCTCATCCTCAACCCCCTCCTCAACCTCAACCCTCCTCAACCTCAACCCTCCTCAACCTCAACCCCCCTCCTCAACCCCCCCATCCTCATCCTCTCTCCTCAACTCCCCATCCTCAACCCCCCATCCTCAACCCCCCTCCTCAACCCCTCCTCCTCATCCTCAACCTCCCTCCTCATCCTCAACCTCCCTCCTCAACCCCCCATCCTCAACCCCTTCCTCAACCTCCCTCCTCAACCCCCCATCCTCAACCCGCTCCTCAAGCCCCCCATCCTCATCTTCCCTCATCAAGCCCCCATCCTCATCCTCAACCGTCCTCAACCTCAACCCTCCTCAACCTCAACCCTTCTCAACCCCCCTCAACCCCAACCCCCTCTCCTCAACCCCCCTCCTCAACCTCCCTCCTCAACCCCCCATCCTCAACCTCCCTCCTCAACCTCAACACCCCTCAACCCCCCTCCTCAACCTCAACCCCCCTCAACCCCAACCTACCTCCTCAACCTCAACCCCCCTCAACCTCCCCCCTCAATCCCCATCAACCCCAACCCCCCTCCTCAACCTAAACCCCCCTCAACCCCCCTCCTCTCGGCTTATACTCGAGTATATACGATATATAGAAAAGATAAAGAAAGAACTTCTGTTTAAGAGGATTATGCAAATTTAAATGAAACATTTTTTAAATGCGTATATTATTAGAGCACTTACAAGCATATAACCCCATCTAAAGCTTAAATTCACCTAGAAAAGCCAAGATTTAAGGATAATAACATATTAATGCAAGCGCTGCATGAATTGTCATCTCTCATGGAGATCCTTCTCTACTTAAACCTACAGAAAATGTAATTACATTTACAATCCAGAAAAACATTTACAAATAAAGATGTCTTTAAGAAAGAATTAGATGTAATGTTCATAAAAACTTAAAATACTAATTATAAAACAGTGATATGTAATGCATAGCCTACAGGTTTATTACAGGGAACCTAAACAAACTAATTAGTGAAATGTCTAGTGAGATAGACTAGGTAGGTTGAATATGTCCTATGCCCAGAGTGTAAAATTGACCTAGTGATCGCTTAGTTAGGAACCTCAGTAAAAAGGTTATAGACTTGTAGTGACTCTAGGTTGGAAGATTTGTGAAGAGAAAAATCTAGTGAATAGGGGTTTATAAAATAGTAGACCTGGGTGATCCACATTTCTGTAACATTAAATCCTCAGACAGGACTTAGGCTAAGGAGTAGTTTACATACAGTATTTGTGATGTCACTGGGCCAGGGTATGGGTGAAGAAGCCACATGGGGGAAGCTAGAAAAAGAAAATGGTTGAAACATATGCAAAGAGATCCTAAATTACAGAGTGGTGGACTAAACTATATGGTGTGTCCTGTGTTAGGTAGTGTGTCATTCTGAAATCTGGTCTGACCATAAAATATTTTAGAGTTGAAAGATCTACCGCCCTGCACCCATTCCTGCAGTGCCCCTCAAGAATTTTATTTTTATATTTGCTTAAATTCTAAATGCCCCTGCACCCTTAATATAATATATATATATATATATATATATATATATATATATATATATGTATAGATATATGTCACATATTATAATTGTTGAACTTTAACTGTCAACACGTAGGCGTTGAGCGCCAAAGGAGCTCATCGCCTGCTCGACTCGCATAGCGAGGCGAACCGTGAAAGCACTAACACGCACAGCACTTGGGCGATGAGCGCCAGAGACGCTCATCGCCTGAGAGCCTCGCATAGCGAGGCAAGCTGTTATGGCACTACAACTCACAGCACTTAGGCGTTGGCGCTCATCACCTGCGAGCCTCGCATAGCGAAGTGAGCCGTTAAGGCACTACAACTCACAGCACTTGGGCGGCGCTCATCGCCTGCGAGCCTCGCATAGCGCGGCGAGTGGTTAAGGCACTACAACTCACAGCACTTGGGCGGCGCTCATCACCTGCAAGCCTCTCAAAGCGAGGCGAGCAGTGGAGGCAATGAAACACGCAGCACCCCCCCCCCACTAGTTCCTATTCCCGTGATTATAACTAGTAAATGTCATAAGCTATTTAAACATGAGACAATATCAGCCACCTCCTCCATCCTGTTTAAATCATTATTATTATAGCATATCTAAAGATGAACACTAATGTCTCATTCATAATGACAAAAATACCAGCTGCCACCTTACAATAAACATTAAACATCCATAATTTCATACTCTCATACTTCTCCATCACACTAAAATACTGATCCATAAAGCAGTCCCCTTACCCCATGTCTCTACATCCTTATTACAGGTCATGAGAACAGAGCTTTCATGTTTTCCTCTTTCAATGTGTTCGTACAGTGTGGTGGTTTATCTGTCTTCAAATTTATGTAAACACTTGTATCCATTCCTTATTCTAGAGATTCTGCTAGCACTCTAACAATAACATATTATAATAATTTCTCCCAAAATGGCACCACTGGGATTGCCTCCCTCTCCTGTGTTCGTGTGAGATATTTTTCTAAACTGTTAAATACTAGCTTTATCCTAACTGTTACCTCAATCTATAGTTTAAAATGTGATGGCTACTAGGATCAGGGTACTGTAGCGATTCCTTTTGCGCTTTTATTCTAGTGGGTTATCATCAGACATTCACCAATTAAACTATGTTTTTTTGTTGTTGCATAAGTGCAGTTTTTCTGGCAGGTTCTTCACTGGCATGGTTTAGCTTGCCAGTGGTACTTCTACACTGCTTGTCACTCATGGAGTCTTCACATGTGCAGTTAGACTAATACATAGCATCATCAGGCATGACATCCCCATAATCCATCTGGAAATAATTCTGTATGGTTCTTCTTTTAAGCGTTACTCCACAAACTCCACAAATAAACTTCTGCAGGATCACTGACCCCCCTTAGACACTACTTGCCTAAGGGATTCTTATACACAATTTGGCTCACATCAGCACTTTTTTTCTTGGCACTACTGACCTGCTGTCTTCTACCATTGTCTTTATCAATATTGTGTGACCTCTCAGTGGCTCTGTGGTCCAGTGTTGGGGCTGGTGAGAGGCCTACAAATCATTTCATACATTCATGTTTATGTGTTGTGACAGAGTGATACCATGGATTTGTATGAGCCAGAAATATTGGAAAAGTCTTATTTTCCCAGAAGGTGTGAGTTAAGTTCATTAGCTCAGCTGTGTACAGACTTTAAAACGCAGGAGCTTAGAAATGGGTGTGGCCCGTTTTATGCACTGATGCTGGCAGTGAGAGGCTAGCAGTGAGAGAGGCAGGCTTTGTTGAAGGCCTGCATGCTTTGTTTGAGACCTGTGAGAACTGTGAGGTTGCAGAGCGGAGTTTGCAAGTTGTCAGGTGTTCTGAGTTGAGGAGAGACAAACACACAAATACGTATTCCAGAGTTTAATTGGGCTGGAGAAAAGAGAGACTCAGACAGTGAAGTGTTTTGTATGAAGCAGGAAAAATACAGAGCACCAAAACACTTACTCTCTGTGGCAAACAGCATTACAATTTCATTGCGTCATTTTTTGACGGGCAAGTCGCTAGTTATTAATAATAATGATATTAATGATAAATTAAAAATAACTATAAAGTTGGGGATAAGGAGAAAATAATCATTATACACACCAAATTAACACATTTTTACAAATTTTCTTGAGTACTGTGTACTGACACATAAAAATTTTAGTTGTGCAGAGTGGGGTCCTGACCTTTTAGAAACCATCTTTGCATATTTATTAAAGCTAAGTTTTCTAACCTAAGCAGTTCTTATTTTCATGTAAAATAACCTATTTTAGAGTTTAGAATATTATTTTTTTAAATGCATTGTTGAAAAACTGGGAGTTTCATAAACCTTTAATAATAGCCATTACACTTGGGTCCTGTTGGCTAGAAGAAAAACTCAGACAATTTAATATTTAATACAATAGCAAATATGAAACCTTTCTCACCATCAATGACTTTGTACCTTCATTTTGAAGAGTTCTGGGATGCTGGATTTTTCAAAGGGAGTAGAATACTAAATACTTAAAAACAAAAAGAGAAAAACATGCAGGATCCTATGTGAATTTAATATTGAGAAATGTTTCATAGCTAATAAGAGAATAAATCCAGTTGTTGCCCTTCCATCTAGCCCAGGAAGCACTAGTGCCAGAAGAGGCACCAAACGTTAACCATATAACAGTGCATTTTGTTTTGTTAATAGACTTGACTCGCATACAAATTATACATTCAGAGCCATTTATTCAGAACAATGACCTATGGCTTAAACAGAATGCTATGTGACATGTGTCTGATGAAAAGCCAAATATTTCATCTACCTGCATATGTCATTCAAATCTGTCTTTCAGCACCACTGCTATTTTCCTCTCTTCTAGCAATTGTCACCAACAAATAAATCATCCTGGGTGTGCTCCAGTCACCTCAAGCACAATATCTCAAAAACTGTACTAATTCCCCCTTTCGCCCCAAATTTCACTCCTAGTTGCCTATGCCACTATCGCTCCAACACTTCAAGCCTTCTTCCTTGGAGAATATTTAATATGCTTTCTCTTTCACCCCTCACACACAATCATTAACTTTACTTTGTCATTTCCACTTAACAGTGGCGGAGTTAGTCAATAAAGGGCCACAGTGGAAAATAATTTGCCCCCTGCAGAAATCTTTATAAGCTATGTGGGGTTAAAAAAAAAGCCCAAAATATATATTTATGGTTAGTTGATTATTATTTCCCCTCTGCCTTAATAAATAAAGAGTCTCACTTTACTCCATACTGTTCCCAGAAGCAGAGGGCACCTATCCTGTTGTGAAAGACAATTATTTTGTTCATGTATTTAGCAGCTCATGCTTTAAATATTACCAAAGTTGTGTTTTCTGTGAAAAAGTATTAAATAAAAGTTGTTTGAACTTCATAGAAACCCACAGGAAGTGCACAAGGAGCATATGTACGTCAGTAGATTTCATTAGCAGACAAGTATGACTATATGGCTTTATAGTCACGCACATACAGAAAATCCTCACATCCAGGCCTGTGTTTGGTCTCCAGGGCCGAACTTGCTTATCTCTGCATTAGACTGATGCACATTTCCTGTACAACTTGCACACTCTAACTATCTTATACTCCCAATCATATAATAGAGAATTTTGGAAGTGGGTTTTTAGCCATGTGGTATGAAATTGCCTATTGTTTGCTGTCTTTATATTCATGAATACCTTATTATTTGTGCTCTCATTACATTTTTTGTAACCACTCATAGTTTACTGAGCCCTTGTGCTTCGGAAAGTGTTGGTGCATTATAAATAAAGAGTGATGATGATGATAATAATATTACAGTAGACTCCGGTATCCGGCACCCACAGGGATTGGTAGATGCCGGATAAGTATGGTTTCTTGTTGCTTGCGAGTTGCTATTAAAAGAGGCCTAGATTGGCTGCATATAGGATGTTCTACTAAGTATATTTGTCAGTGAGGGCTGTTCTAGCAGCAGCAGCAGCTTTTACTCCTCACTTACACCGGTACGTTCGGGGTTCAGTGCTGACCCCAGGGAATGTAACGCCAACACTGCACTGGCTCTGTCACTCATGCCAGAGATGAAATCTAGGTGCCTGGAAGCATTTTGTGACATGACAGTCTGGCTCCTGGCATTTGTTGAGCCCTATAAAAAAAATTTTTTTTAAAGTACACTATTATCATTTTTCTGGTTGTTTGAGTTCTGGTTAACTGAGAGTCTACTGTACTACTTATGCAATATTCTATTTCTCTGGCTACTCTTCTCATTACTAGTGCTCCTTCTTGTGGTTTAGTCCTAAGCTTGTTGGTCAATTTGCTTTGACCAGACTACATACTCCACAGAAATTAGCTCACAGACATTATGGGAAGACTGATGATAATATTCAGGTGAAAAATGCCACATATTTGTTGACTAATTTCTGTGCAGGAAAAAAGGATAATAATAACAAACTTCATTATTTTCTATATTTTTGTTTTTCAACTTTATTGGATTATGTCAATTTGAAACTGGGAAATTCTACTGGTAAGGAAGGTAATAACGGGGTATGTGTTCCCTCACGCTTCCCACTTGAGAACCACTCTGAAAAAAGGAGGTTTGGAAAAGTTTAGTTTGACTAAAACATAATTAGGGAGGAAAAATTAATAAAACAAGTTAATTAGAAAACAATACATCTTGATGCCTCTGGTGGACCCTGGAGGCATCCATGATACTATATGAGGGTTGCATGTATGAAGGCAATAGTGCTGCAGGACAATTATTGCTGCAAGCTGCTAACTTTTCAGCATGTGTGGGAAAGGAGTTATGTGTCAAATTCCAAAAGGCTTTCATCATTTAATCTCCTACCTACCTGTTACATGAGAGATCCACAGGGAGCAACCACACATCTCTTATGTGCAGACAGTCAGTAGTGATCAGGCATATTTATCTGAGTGGGGTGGGGACAGGTGATCACACCCAAACCCCTCTTAATAAAAAGAAGTTGAATAATAAAAAATAAAAATACACAACGCCCCATGTATTATTAATTATTATTATTTTTAAGACACCTTTGTCCCTGGGTATTTACTGTGCCTTGGAGTCTTGTAGAGTGAGGCTCAGAGAGTGAGAGAGAGAGAAGAATATGAGCGGGTGGGATGGATGGGGATGGTAATGGGAAGACCGGGATATGGGAGAGGGGATGAGGAAGGGGGAATGGGATATGAGAGGGTGAGAGAGGATATAGGGATATGGGAGATAGGGAATAGCAATATGAAGAGTTGAAAAGAGTGGGTTCTGAGATTTTTTAAAATAAGTAAGCTTATTTTTCTAAATAAAATTATCATGTCCCCTGATAAGGCTTCGGAGGAGGGTTAAAAGTACCTATGCTTAGGAGTGAAAATGGACAATTTAATAAGTAAGAAAAAATATTAACTTTTATTTATTTTAGGCTACTCTCAAACAAATATATGAGCATTACTTTTACATGCATTACACTTACCCTAAAACAGCCACTGTAGTCCAAAACTGTCTGTCATGCATTTAAAAGATCACGTTTTCTTGAGACATTGATGGATCTCTAGGAACCTAGATAGAATTGGATCTTGGTATCTCAATGGAACCCGTTTGACATATGATCAAATTCATGCTATACAAAATATTCTAATGTCAGAATTTTATAACTACCTAAAAAATCAGGGACTGGGTCACTAAAGTGTCTAAAGATATGTGAGCCCCAAAGACATCCTGGTTCTCCCTCCTGTGTCAAAAGACTCCCAGAACAAAAGGGATCATAGGAACACTCTATGACACTTTCAATAGGTCTAAAATGAAAAAAACTAATTCATGATACAATGGGAGGAAGATGCGGGTCTTGAATGGGAAATAACTAGATGGTCAGAAGCCTGCTCAAACTTACATAGGGGATCATTGAATTATAGCATGTTGGAGACTTCGATCACAGTCTTACATAGAATCTACTGCACTCCAGATAAACTACATAAAATGAATCCCCTAGAGAGTAACCAATGCTTTAGAGGCTGCAAAAGTATAGGAGACCATTTACATACATGGTGGCTTTGCCCGACAGCTCAAAATATTTGGAGACAGCTAATTCAATTCGTTTCTGTACTTTTTAACACCCTGATTCCTTTGGAAATGGAATCATGCTTATTGGGGACACACGTTAATAGCTTAATCTCTCCCCAAAATAAATGACTCCAACTTATGGCATTGGCGACCAAAACTCATATAGCCATTAACTGGAAGCTACCGACCTTAAACTTTTCAGAAGTTGTACGAAAATGTAACTATCACATATATAGTTGTGAGCGTACGAGTTGTTGCTAACGCTGCTGCGGGCTCGCGTAGCGAGCCCGCGGCCCTCGCGAAGCGAGGGCACTGTGCCTGGTTCTCAGTTGCTGGCATGGAGCGCCGAAGGCGCTCCTTGCCAGCAACTGAGGACCCTCACAAAGCGAGGGCCTCAGTTGCTGGCTTGGAGCGCCGCAGGCGCTCCATGCCAGCACCTGAGGACCTCGCAAAGCGAGGTCTTCAGTTGCAGCAACTGCGACCCTTGCAAAAAAAAGTTTACGTCGCAACACATTACGACACTCGCAAACAACATACGACACACGTTCACACACATTACGACACTCGCAAATAACATACGACACACGTTCACACACATTACGGCCTCGCAACACTCGGACGCAACTCGCGAACATTACAAAATTACAAACACAATACATACACACAGCACATACATAAAAACCTTACCTACACAAACAGGAAGCACCCAGGACCTCAAAAATGCAACTTACAACTTAATTGCACTCAAAATAAAAGAGTTTAGACAATAAATAGTTTGTTAAGCGACACAAAAAATGGCCGACGAATAAAACGAAAACGAGGCTACACACGCAAACACCATACGAGACACGTTACCACACATTACGACTTCGCAAACATCGGACGCAACACGCCGACATACAAACATTTAAAACTTAAGAAAGACACACAACAAACACATAAAAAGCTTACCTACAGCAAGAGGAACCATCCAGCACCTCAAAAAAACAAGTTACACCTACATTTAAATCAAAATAAAACACTTTAGACACTAATACCATCGCTAAGCGAGAGAAAAAATGGCAGACGAACAAAACGAAAACGAGGCTTCAGACGTAACTATACTACACTTACTCGCAATAATGAAACACATACTATGCGGAACGTATCACAATCATATTAAACACCATTTTGAACAGTAATACGCACAAAATGGCGGATGGAACGCAAATTGTAAGCTGGAACGCAAATAGCGCATGCGTATTGCGTTCTAACGGTCTCACTTTCCAGAACTTTCTACAAGTTTATAAATACTGCCTATTTCAAACAAAAAAATACATTTCTCCTCAGGTGATGAACAGAGTGACTTCTGAGATAACTGCTGCTTTTACTTGAGAAGACAATTCTTTACTAATTTACAACTTTACATTGTGCAAATTACAACTGAGAGGTAAGCTATAATATATTACATTTTATTATCAGGACAGGTCAAACAAATAAAAAAATAAACTAGGATTTATGTAGTCATCATGTATGGCACATTTATGTGTATAGGCTCCAAAAAAAATCCGGTTCATTTAACAAAACAACAAAAATACATAATTCAATATTAAACAGAGATTTATGTATACTGACATGTGACACGCACATATATGTCTATAATGTATAGTGACATATGACACGCACATATATGTCTATAATGTATAGTGACATCTGACACGCACATATATGTCTATAATGTATAGTGACATCTCACACGCACATTTCTGTGTATTGCCCCTTCATAGTGACATGTGACACGCACGTATATGTGTATAATGTATAGTGACATTTGACACGCACATTTCTGTGTATTGCCCCTTCATAGTGACATGTGACACGCACGTATATGTGTATAATCTATAGTGACATGTGACACGCACATTTATGTGTATTGCCAAACAACTACATTTAAATGACATTATATGTCATGTATACTGATATGTCACACGCACATATATGTATATCATCTATAGTTACATCTCACACACACACATTTATGTGTGTTGGAAAAAAATATATAAGGTTAATTTAACCATTTAAATTTGACTCATGTATACTGATATGTCACACGTACACAAAATAATTACATTAAACTATGGAATGTGCTTCATGTATGTGACATATGTGTGTAGCCCACAACAAAAAATAAGGTTAATTGAAAAAAATTACACAACTATATTTAAATTACATTCCTTTACTGCTATTCAATAGATCATATAAAGCTGAATCGTTTTATTTCTTTGAATATTCAAACAGACTCTGCATCAACAGCGTCTCTCAACAATTTGCACCGTGCACTGTGAAGCACAATCCCTTTTAAAGAACACCAACAAAGAAGAAGAGGTAAGATACAACAAGACATTACATGCTCAAAAGGCCATGCTTTGCTAGATGAAAAATTCTAAATATACAAATAACTATTTCACTTTCTTTTTCAAACAGACACTACAAGAAGACCGGCGGATTAAGATTGGCAGGAGGGGACCGTCTGTCATTCCAAACTTCAATCAAGGTAAAGTATTAAGTATAAACAAAAAAGAACCATGAGCCTTATTCAATTGCGACTTCCTCAATTGAATAGGGCTCTATATAAGCACATAACATATTTTTTATACAGAACTTTTTAGTTACTGAATTTCTAACCACAATCAAGTTTTTCAATAACTACAAAATTGGCTCAATAAATATGTTATGTGATTATATAGAGCCCTCTTCAATTGCCAAAATTGCAATTCAATGAGGACCTATATATCTTTAATGGCCAAGGGCCTCACTCAAATGTGATTTGCCCATTTCAATAGGCCTCTATATAAGCACAGAGTATATTTTTTAAAGTAAATTTTTCGTTTGTGAACACGTTGCTTTTGGATACAAGTTCACTAAATACAAAATTACGTTACAAAATATGCTCTGTGCTGATATTGAGGTCTATTCCATTGGCCAAAACACAATTGAATGAGGAGCTCACAATATAACAAATGCAGTAACCAAAGGCCCTCTTTCAATTGCTATTTTGGACAATTAAATATGGCTATAAATAAGCACTTTTAGGCCCATAAATAAGCACTTTTAGGCCCTTATTCTATTTTAACAAATATATGTGATGTGCTTATTTACAACCCTATTCAAATTTCTACATTGCAATTCAATTACGGCCTTAGAGTACTATTACATTGTAAAAAATGCAATTGAATGAGGGGCAAACTATGCAACATATGGTACACACAAAGGCCCTCATTCAATTGCAATTTGCCCAATTGAATAGGGCTCTAAATAACAACATAACAATTTCTTTAAAATAAGTTTTTAGTTACTAAAAAGATATCAAAAATAAAGTTTTTCAATGACTACAAACTTATATTAAAAAATATGCTATGTGCTTATTTAGGGCACAATTCAATTAGCCAAATCGCAATTGAATGAGACACAAACTGCTACACACAAAACAGAATTTCTTATTCAATGTTTAACAACCTATAAGCCTTACAAAGAAGCAAAAATAAGAATAACAAAAGTGTTGTGCACCTAATAGCATTGTACAAAAAATCATAGCAAACTACATTAACATTCTTCTTTAATGTTTAACAACCTATAACCAGTACAATCAAGAAGAAATAAGTTTTGCACAAGTGCTGCGCACCAAACAGGATTGTCAAAAACTAACACAAACACATAGCAAACTACATTAATTATATTATTTCATGTTTCACTAACTATAAGCATCACAATAAAGGTTAAATAAGTATACCACAAGTGGTGTGCACAAAACAGGATTGTACAAAAAATAACATAAACACATCTTATTTAATATATCACAAACCACAAGCCTTACTAAGAACCTTCAATAAGAATAACAAAAGTTGTCGGATTGTACAGAAAGTAAAAAAAAACAAATATAGACAAAAATAACCATAACTCATACAATACAGTCAAATTAATACATTTTTAAATTATTTAAAAGACATTTCACTCAAACAACATTTTCTATTTTATATTACAACAGATACTGCGTGAAGACAATCGGACGAGGACTTTTTCCACAGGACCGGACCATCGGACGAGGACTTGGGCCAGACCAGCAGACGAAGAATTTCAACACAGGACCAGACCAGCAGACGAGGAATTTCAACACAGGACCCGACCATCGGACGAGGACTTTCACCAACGGACCACAACATCGGACGAGGGCTATCGCCACAGGACCACACCATCGGACGAGGACTTCCAACAGAGGACCACACCATTGGAGAACGATTTGGAACCGAGGACCAACAAACATTCGGATTTAAATCACACTTCAACCAAGGTAAAGTATAATAAGTACTAAAGTATAAAACTAAATAAACTGCTTTCAGTTGCATATGTGTCAACAGAAAAATAAAATAATTAATTTACTATCTCCCTTATTTTATTTAAATTGCTACTATGCAATACATAGTTCAATAACCACATCACTTTATTTTTTAGCAAAGAAGTTTTGCAGTGGTAAACATCTATCCACAAACAACGTTTTTAATAAATAAAACCATTATTTGAAAAAAAAATGTTACATGCTTATTTACAGCAGGATTCCATTGGCCAAATTCTTAGCCAGTGAGGACAGGAATTATAAATTTAACTAAATATAAATGATACATTAATGATTTGCCTTTTATTTCACCAATTGTGCACAAGAATCTTTAACAGGAATTACAAATTTAAATATACACAATTACATTTATTTTTTATCCTTTACAGATTAATATGGCTGATAACGAGACCAAAGAAGAGAAGAAAAGACGTCAAACTAGAGAAAGACAAGAGAGATGGGCCGCCCAGCAGACACCGGAGGAGAAAGAAATTCGACGACAAAAAGAACGCAAAAGACTTGCAAAGAAAAGAATATCAGCTGCAAAAATGAAAGATACAACCAAAAAAAATAAACAAATAATAAAGCATTTACAAACTGTTCCTAAAACATCAGATGACATTTTACAACATACCAGTCAAGACAGACCAAAAAAAGCAACTACAAAAACAAACCATTTACAAACTCTTACTAAAAACTTACAGGACATTTCAACCAAACAAGTCCAACATATACCAAGAAAATCGACGAAAAAAACTAAACATTTAGAACCTGTTGTTGAAACATTTCATGACTTTTCATCTGATGAATATGAAAGTCAACATCCAATATGCTTTGCAAATTGTCCTTTACTGAAGTCTTTAGCAGTAGAGGTTCATAGTTGTGGGGACATGACTACTCAATGTCAATTTTGTGAGGCTTATTATTTTAAACAGGAGAGACCCCGAGATGGACAATTTATTAGTTGTTGTCAAAAAGGAAAGTTCAAACTTCCACAAAGGAAACAATTTCCAACCTATTTACAAAATATTATGACTGAACCTACTTTTCCAAATTACAAAAATTTTAAGACAAACATAAGATCCTACAATAGTGCCATATCATTTGCATCTATGGGGGCAACATTGGCTGCTAATGTACCAGGACATGGTCCTTACTGTTTTAAAGTCCAAGGACAAATTTATCATCGGACTTCACATTTACATCCAGAGGAAGGAGAGCAAAGAAAATTCGCTCAACTATATGTCCTAGATACAATGGAAGCTGTTGACCAACGTATGCAGATGGAAGAAAATAAAAAATGCTTACCCAGTGTTTTTATAGAGCTAAATAACATTATGGACAACAATCCCTACAGTAAAGCTTACAAAAAATTGGCAGAAGTAGAAAATGAACAACTACTTCATGCACAAAGACATCAATTACCCATGCCAAAGGTTAATATGGTGCTTAAAAGAGACAGACATACTGATAAACGTCGTTATAACTTGCCAACATCAAATGAGGTTGCAATGGTCTTTCAGAATGATGAAGGAGAACCACCATTTCAAAGAGACATTAGAGTATATCCCAGAAATGAGGACCAACCATTTATTAATATTAATATCTTAAGTCCAAATTTAGATCCAATGACATATCCCATCTTTTTCCCACACGGAGAAGCAGGTTGGCAACCAAAATTAACCCTTCCCAGTTACCCAAATGCTAAAGCCAGAATCCGAAATAATGTTTCTATGCTTGAATTTAAAGTTGCTTAAATTGCCATTAGAGATGAATTTAATCCAATTTTATGTGGTGGGAAACTAACACAACAATGGATTATTGATTCATATTTGCAAGTTGAGGCAAATAATTTAAACTTTATAAAATATCAACAAGATAAACTACGTGTAGAACAATATTGTGGACTCATGGACTATGTTGCTGACGTGGCTACAAGCAGAGACATGACAGCTGGCAAAGCCATCATTTTACCATCTTCCTTTCAAGGATCTCCTCGAAATATGAGAGAAAGATACAATGATGCTATGGCTATTGTGACAAAATTTGGAAAACCAGATTTATTTGTGACATTTACATGTAATCCACAATGGCCAGAAATTAATCAAAATCTACTTCTTGGACAAAGTGCTTCAGATCGACCAGATTTAGTAGCCAGAGTTTTTAAGATAAAATTAAATGAATTAATACGTGACTTCACTATAAATCAGTTATTTGGCAAATGTCTTGCTTATGTATATACCATTGAATTTCAAAAAAGAGGCCTTCCACATGCACATCTTCTCATAATACTTCAAGAGAAAGATAAATTAGATACTTCGGACAAAGTGGATGCAGTCATAGTTGCTGAACTACCAGATCCAGAACTATATGGTAGACTATATGAGATTGTTACTCATCGCATGATTCATGGACCCTGTGGAGACCTTAATCCACAATCACCATGTATGGAAAATAATCAATGTTCAAAAGATTTTCCAAAAGATTATAGAGACAAAACATATGCAAATTGTGATGGATATCCACTTTATAAAAGAAGAGAAGGAGATAGTGCCATTATTCGTGGAAAAAAAGTGGACAATAGATATGTAGTACCCTACAATCCACATTTACTCATGAAGTACAACGCCCACATCAACGTAGAAGCCTGCACTTCCATCAAATCCATTAAATATGTCTACAAATATATTTACAAAGGTTACGATGCAGCTACTGTAGTCGTCAAAAGTGCAGACAACCCTGAAAGTAGTGAGTTAGTACATGATGAACTTGCATCTCATGTAGATGCTCGCTATGTTAGTGCGCCAGAAGCTATGTGGCGGCTTTTAAAATTTGAAATGCATGATAGATAACATGCAGTATATAGGTTAGCAGTACATTTGCCACAACGACATTTAGTCTATTTCCATGCTGGAAATGAAATGAATGCATTGGCCCAAAGTGAAGATCGTCACACTACACTAACTGCATGGTTTGCATTAAATTCCACTGATGCTCAAGCAACACAATACTTATATATTGAAATTCCATATCACTATGTTTTTGTTAATGGATTATGGAGAGCAAGAAAAACCAGAGGCAATAAAATTATTCCACGAATTTACACAGTCAGTCCAAGAGATGTTGAACGATTTTGCTTACGGATATTACTTTTAAATGTTCCAGGAGCACAAAGTTTTGAACAATTAAGAACTGTTAATGACATTGTATATGAATCCTTCCATTTAGCTGCAAGAAATAGAAACTTACTCGCTGATGATACAGAGTGGGAAAGATGTTTAGAAGAAGCAGCACAATGTCAAATACCACGACAGATGAGAGAACAATTTGCTTTTATTTGTATCTTCTCAAATGCTCCAAATGCATTAGCTTTGTGGGAGACTTTTAAAAGTAATATGGCTGAAGACTTTATGCGACGATACAATGAACCCATTGCACACTTAAAAGCCTTAATGGAAATTCAAGAAGTCTTTTTAACTCATGGATTAAGTTGTGCAAGTTTTAATTTGCCTGATCCAGGTCTAATAGATGACATTAACTTTGAAGACTATGACATTCAACTACAAGCAGAAAGAACAGAAGAAAGACTTGCAACTTTAAATACACTACAATTGCAAGCATTTCATGCCATTAAAAATGCTATAGATGATGACATGGTGACAGAGCGTTATTTCTATCTTGATGGACCTGGCGGATCAGGGAAAACATATTTGTACAATTTATTAATGAGTTCAGTACGAGCACAAGGACAAATAGCAATGGCGTTTGCCACTACTGGAATTGCTGCACTTTTATTAGAAGGTGGAAGAACTGTTCATAGTGGATTTAAACTGCCAGTGCCTATTTTGGAAAATTCAGTGTCAGATATTCGCATGACATCCTTACAAGCAAAGAAATTGAAGAAATGTAAATTAATTATAATAGATGAGGCCACAATGATGTCATGCTATGCCCTCCAATGTATTGACCGTTTGCTTCGTGAAGTCATGGATAATATTTTTCCATTTGGTGGAAAGGTAATTTTGTTGGGTGGCGATTTTAGACAAACATTACCTGTCGTTGTACATGGAAATCGAACAGACATTATTGAAACATGTATAAAGTCAAGTACAGTATGGAAACATTTTACCCATCTTCAACTGCAACAAAATATGAGATCAGAAGGCCAAACTGATTTCAATGATTGGCTTATTAAAATTGGAGAAGGCAGAACAGAAAAAAATACTACATTTACCTGACGACACTGTAGAGATCCCACCTCATATGATTTGTCAACAAGATATTATATCGGCTATATTTGAAGGGAGCATAAATAACGAAGAATATTCTGAGCTTGCCAACCAAGTTATACTGACGTGTAAAAATAAAGATGCATTAATACTCAATAATGAAATCTTAAAAAAAATTAATGCACCACAAAGAAATTATCACAGTGCTGATTCTGTACTTGCTGATGACAATGAAAGTCAGGCAAACTTTTCCACTGAATTCATTAACTCTTTAACTCCTTCTGGAATGCCACCACATATTTTGCAGCTAAAGAAAGGTGCAATTATCATGTTACTGCGAAATATGAACCCCAAAAAAGGCCTATGCAATGGCACAAGATTAATTGTTCAACAATTAAATGACCATTTTATAGATGCTGAAATTTTAACTGGGACCCATAAAGGAGAGAGAGTTTTCATACCAAGAATAGATTTAGCACCAAGTGAAAGTAGTCTCCCTTTTATACTTCAAAGAAGACAATTTCCCATTATTATGGCATTTGCCATGACCATTAATAAATCACAAGGTCAAACTTTCAAATCTGTGGGGATTTACTTTGAAGAACCAGTTTTTGCACATGGTCAATTGTACGTTGCGTTGTCACGCTGCAAAAATCCACAGGCTATTAAAGTTTACATTGAAAACAATGAAAGTCAAGGTGATTTATTAGAAGATGGACGTATTTTTACTAAAAACATTGTCTACTATGAAGTACTATAACTTTGCAGGATACAAACTAAAGCCATGCAAACATTTTGGAAAAACATTCAAAAATACAAAACAATTGGTTGTTTAATTTAGTCATAATTAATGGAAGTCATGTTTATGGATAATTCGCCTCACAAAATACTTGCCTTGCATTTCTAGAAAAATTATGTTAAAATGTTAAGTCACTATGTTAATGTTTCTAATGTTACAAGTTTAAAAACAATATTTTCAAGTTATTTCATTCAACATATTACAAAGTTCATGTTAACAACTCAAGCACCTTTTAAGTCACAATGTAAATATTCTATGTTATCTTAAGATTACTACCTACATTAATGTTTATCGCCAGTTTATCTGCTCTAAATGAATTACTTTAATTACGTACGGTTTAAGGAGAGTTTTTACTGTATGCCTTCCTCTACATTCAATGTATATTAAACTTAACAATTATTCTGATATAAATTGCATGTTAATACTGATTAATTTAAAGTTAAACTGTTTTTACATTCGAATGTTAATACTTTTAATTCAAAATTATGTTACAAAATGTATTTACTATGTTCCTGTTTATAATGTTCAAAATTACACAAATGTTTTAAAAAAATTACAAAGTTACATAAAAAATAAAGTTCAATTTTCAAAATATATACTTTCAAGGTTATTGCTTACATATATTTTAAACTTCATGTTAAAATTCGGCACGTTTAAAAAAGTCTTTTTACTTTTTACTTTGCTCTGGATTCTATGTATATTAAAGTAAACAATTCTTCAGATACAAATTTCATTTTAAAAAACCATTACATTAACGTTTTACAAAAATACATGTTCATATCACAATACTTACAAGGGTCAAAAATATATTTAAATAACTAAACAACTTCACAAACATATACATCACATTGCCGTCATTTTTTGACGGGCAAGTCGCTAGTATACTAATAAATGAGTGCTTAACCCATAGTATATCGGGTAATCTCTCTCCCAGTTTTCAAAAACATGGGAACCTGGATAAAGAATCCAATTAGTATATCCCTCATATAACTTTTACTTGCTAATACACATATTCATAAGTCCGGATGTCTCCCGGTGGCACTGAAAGGGAATTCAAGGTAAAGAGATAGCAAACTGTTTCTCCATTACCCTTCTTGTTAATTCTCCCTTAATGGTAGGAAGTATTTAACATGCATGTTGCATCGAGTTACATACTTTGCACTCATAATTCTCTCAGCATCATATTCTGATTTACTGCTTTTACTCTTGCGTTTAATGTTATAATTAAAAATGTGTGGGGGGGGAGGCAAGACGCAGAAAATATACATGTACTTAATGTTGTATTTACAAAGTACAATACAACTTAGAAAGTGCTGTTAAAACATACACTGTACCAATTAAAGATGCTTATTTAACTCAAGTATGTGAAATGTGACGATGTAATACCATAGGCCTTTAATAAATATATATTTAAAAAAATCCATTTTTCTTCATTACGAATAAATTATATTTTAATCATATTAAATGTAAGAAAGTTAACACTAAATCAATAAAGAGCCTTAAAAATGTCTTTAATCTGCCCTTATCTGACCAGTGAACTTACAGTAGGTACAAACAAGGACTCACATAGCCCCTGTTAATTGTGTTTTCTTATCTAATTTATATGCAAACAAAAGTATAATATTTGAAAAAAAATGGAGGTCCACTAGGGTAGTCTAGTTCAAAAGGTTGGATTAAACATATACAGGAAAAGGACTTAGTGCATGTGCTAATGTATGTATGTAGTTGCTAATAAATGTAGAAGGAAAAAAGGAAAAAGTGGCAACTAATATAATACATGAAAAACACAATAATGTCAAATGTAGTGTGAGAGGGGAAGCTGATAAATACAATCAGCTCATGCGGTTTGACCCCAAGATTGTAAAAATGTTACAATCATAGATAAAAGGTCAAGGACATACCAAATCATTGCTGATCGTGTGAGGCTAATATGACAATGGTGTGAAAGATAAAACTTAGCCTTTAATAAAGTACATGTAAAAATAACTAATGTGAAAAAAGAATGGAAGTAAAAAGGAATAAATATGAAAAGTAAGTGCAATGGTAAAAAATGTGTCATAAGAAAGACACAGGAACCTGAGTATGTGGTATACTGCAGTGCTAAATGTAGGGCATAACAATGGTGAATGTCCTAGATAGCCCAAAAAAAATATGCGTATAGGACCCCTATGCCCTGAGGGGAGACATGGGGCAGCCACAACAGTAGGCACACAAATACAAACTGGTAACTAGAGTCATAAAACAAAGTATATACTAAGTCCCAAAAAAATAGGCAGACTCAAAAATGATAAACAGATGTGACTCACTGGTGTGGAGGTCCCAAGTCTCTGCTCCCAAGATACGCCGGCTGCAAGCTTGCAGTTTCACACACTGCACACTGTTGGTTGGCGTGGTATAGCGCTGTGTCACTCGTCAGTGACGTATTCGCGCGTTACCCGCGATTAGCGCCAAACAAATGTGCGCGCGCCCGCGCTTGCGCGTTACCTGGCCTGTTGGACCCAAGAACGGTCGCGCATGCTCCTCTGAATCGCCCAACGCGTGTTTCGCACCAAATTGCTTCTACTGAGGCTGTATTGCCAATGGTTCTGCCTCCTTTATATACCTGAGCAGGGATATCATTAACCCCTCATGGGTCTGTATGTCCTTAAAGGAAAAAACGAAAAATAAAGTAGATAATGATGAACGACCATGTACTGTTTAATACAGTGTTAAAACTAAGTAGTGTACCTATTGCTAAGTATCAATAACCAATAAAGAAAAAAATAGAAATGGATACATGGATTGATAATAAAAACGTGATAATAGAGCTGATGAAAACTGAATCTAGTATACAAAACACTGTAAAATGGTCAAAGAATGTATGCATAATTGCTAAAAGGTACAATAAAGGGAAAAAATATAAAATCAGTCTATGTGATAAGAGGCTAATAAGGAATAGGGAATACAATATGAGAGAATATAGAAAAAAAAAAGGGTATATGGATGGTATGAATGAACCACCACAAACGACGTGCTGGCCAGATGATAGTGCCACAAATCCATTCAACAAGAAAGAGCACTTCAAAGAATGAGGAAAACCTGAGAATTATGTATGGAAAAACTAAGCAATAGGCTTAATATAAATGATTAAGAAAAGGAAATAATTTATAAAAATACAGTATAATTGATTGCCTCATTGAGACCTGATGGGGCCATTGTGTTGAGCAGGAAGATCCATTTACGTTCTGCTTTTAAGAGGGCGTTTTCCAAATTGCCTCCTCTTGTGCCTAATGATATTTGTTGGATCATCCAACATTGCAGTTTTGTAGGATCAGACTTATGGAATTGAAAGAAGTGTCTGGCGACCGATGTCAACCTCTTATGGTTTTCCATGTCTTTCCTGCTGTTTTTGATGTTGCGAATATGTTCGCCCAATCATTTACGCATCTCACGTGTGGTCATACCCACGTACTTTTTAGATGGTTTACAAGGACATTCCAAAACGTATATGATTTGTTTAGAACTACAACTAAAAAGTTGTGGAACAAAATGTCTGTGTCCAGTATTATCATAAAAGGTTGTCACATTTTTGATATGTGGACAAATACTGCAATGTGCACAGCGATAATTGCCCTTAATGATGTCCTTTTTGTTTGTCTGTTCTTTGATGAAATGACTTGATACTAACATGTCACCTAAGGAGGGAGATCTTTTCCAACTTGTTTGGATTCCATCTTTAAACCAAAGTTTAAGATCCTCATCGGTCCTCAAGATGTGAAGGTGTTTATGAAGTATACTGAGAGTTTGCTTCCATTGGGCATGGTAAAATCAGATAAATCTGATTTTATCGTCCACAGGTTTTCTTGGATTTGGCGGTAAGTAAAGTGTCCCTGTCTAAATAGAGGGCACGATGATAGGCCTTCTTAGTATGTCTGTTGCTGTAGCCTCTTAGTTTGAGGCGACTGTGTAAATCTTGTGCCCTTTTTTTGAAAATTTCAACTTGGGAGCAAATACGCCTTAAACGAATAAATTCCCCGATTGGTATACTTTTTTGTTGTTGAAGGAAGGTGAAAACTTTCATTGTGTAATAAACTGTTTGTGGCAGTTTCTTTACGGAACAGGTCTGTTGAAATTTGACCATTAGGTCCTCGAAATATTGTGATATCTAGAAAATCTACTTTATTCATATCCATTTGATATGTTAGTTTGAGATTGAGATTGTTGTCATTAAGTTTTTGCATGTACTCGTCCAAAAGTTCCTTGGAACTATCCCAAAGTATAAAGAGATCATCTATGTATCTTAACCAGATCTGAACATGCTCTGTGTACTTGTTCATGTTGTCTCCAAGAGCTACTTGATGCTCCCACCACCCCATATAGAGGTTGGCGTAAGTTGGGGCACATGAAGTGCCCATTGCCATTCCTCTTAATTGCAAAAAAAAAATTGTCATTAAAAGTGAAATAATTATGAGTAAGGACAAAATGTAAGAGTTGTATAATAAATTCATTCCTGTCATGCGAATCCTGAGATTTCATACTCAGAAAGAACCGTACTGCCTCTTCTCCTTCTTTGATAGACGTGTACAATGATTCAACATCACAGGTTACTAAATATGTGGTTTCATTGAGTATGATACCGTCCAACTTTTTCAGAATATCCATTGTATCGCGAATATAAGATGGAAGGCTGATCACAAAAGATTTAATACATGCGTCAACAAATTTGCTTGCCGATTCTGTTAAGTTGCCTCTTCCCGATACAATTGGCCTCCCCGGTGGATTAACTTGTCTTTTGTGGATTTTCGGAAGTAGATACAGTGTTGATGTTCTCGGTTTTTCAACCGCTAGGAACTCAAACTCGCGTTTGGATATTGATCCATTTGTGAGGGCCTCAGAAATAATTCTATTGTAAGTTGTCAGGAATTCTGCAGCGGGGTCGCCTAATAATCTCCTGTAACATTTTGGGTCTGATAACTGTTTCATGGCTTCCCCAATGTACTGCTCACTTGGCCACAACACCACATTGTCACCTTTGTCTGATGGTTTGATCACAACGTCTTTCCATGATTTCATTTCATCTATACATCTTCGTTCTTTTCTGCCTAAATTCGAGGCATAAGTTGTTGGTAGTTTTTTAAGGTCATTAATAACAAGCTTGGTATAGATGTCTATTTGTGGACAAATATGCATGGGTGGGACAAACTTGGATTTTTTCTTCAATTTTGAAGTTCCCATATCGGTTCCCACTGTTCTTGTGCTGCTTCATTTTCTGCTAGCAAATCACCCAGGTCTTAAAAAATCTGTTTTTCAATGGTTTCAGGGTCAGACTCTTCTCTGTGGTAGAATTTTTTAAGTAGAATCTTTCTGGCAAAGAGATTAACATCTTTGGCTACATCGAATAACTCAAAGGAGTTAGTCGGCGAAAAGGATAGTCCTCTTTGAAGAATTCTGATTTGATCTAAAGTAAGTGTTCTCCCTGTGAGATTAACGATGTATAATTGATCCGATGTATTGTTGTTAGAATTCATAATGGCAATATCGATGTGTTGGTCATGTGAACTTACTGTCAAATTGTTGACAGTATTCAATTGAGCTATTGCTGATTGGTTTTCTTGCGCCGTCGATTGGTTGAGACAGTCGGTCGATACCCCCATGTTTCTCTGTTTCTGAGTGTTCTGTATTGAGTCAGAGGCGGGTCATATTCTCCCTCTTCCAACTCTTTGGTGAGGCCTCTCTTGTTCCACACTGGATCTGGTGGGTAGCCTCGTCTTTGCCCCCTGTCTAAAAAAGACACTTGCGTGTATTCCCTGCTTTTTGACTTATTACTATTGGAACTATCTGACTCTTCTGGAGCAGGTGATTCATAGTCTGATGATGACATTCTAAAGGTATTTTTTCTACTCGGTTGTCTGGTTCGATAATTGTAACGCCTATCCTTATGATTCCAATTAAATACTTGTCCCTTCTCAAAGTCCTTTATATCTCTATTCATTTTGTTGCGTTTTTTCTGTATAATATCCCTTTCTTTCTTATCAATATCCCGTTTAATGATGTTATACCTCTCCAAAAATTCTAATTTCGTATCAAATTGCTTTAGTAAAGCATGTAACTTTTTAATTTCTTTATCAAGATTGACCAAAATCTCTTTTTCATAATCTAAGTGAATAGCTAATAGTGTTTCGGAACACGAAATCAGAGCTTGTTCCCACCTTTCTTTGTATGCATCTAAATGGAAAGCATACGATGGGAAAACTCTTACTCTCAGTCCTCTAGGTACAATATGTTTGGCCAAGTATTTGTCGAATGTACTCTTGTTCCAAAATGAACGGACATGTTTGAGCAACAGATGTGATAGTTGTTTTAGGCCTTCTTGCCAATCTGATTCATCTCTTGGGGGGGCAACATCTAAATTGTCAAAGGCCTTCCCTACTTCTTCCACCATCGTATCATTTTTAATCCTGAATTCTTTATAGAAATCACACTCAGCCATGATGGATGGAAGACTGTGTATACAAAGAAGGAGGAGTAATGGATGGGAAGGCGTCTAGGAGGGAGGGGAAAAGATATACAGAAATAGAAAAAGACTGCTTACTAGTGGAAGAAAAGCTATCATAAATAGCTAAAAAGATATAAATATGTGAAAAAAAATGGAGGTCCACTAGGGTAGTCTAGTTCAAAAGGTTGGATTAAACATATACAGGAAAAGGACTTAGTGCATGTGCTAATGTATGTATATAGTTGCTAATAAATGTAGAAGGAAAAAAGGAAAAAGTGGCAACTAATATAATACATGAAAAACACAATAATGTACAATACAACTTAGAAAGTGCTGTTAAAACATACACTGTACCAATTAAAGATGCTTATTTACCCCACTATGTGAAATGTGACGATGTAATACCATAGGCCTTTAATAAATATATACTGTATTAAAAAAAATCCCTTTTTCTTCATTACGAATAAATTATATTTTAATCATATTAAATGTAAGAAGGTTAACACTAAATCAATAAAGAGCCTTAAAAATGTCTTTAATCTGCCCTTATCTGACCAGTGAACTTACAGTAGGTACAAACAAGTTTTACATAGCCCCTGTTAATTGTGTTTTCTTATCTAATTTATATGCAAACAAAAGTATAATATTGTTGCAAACCAAACATCCATAAGGCTTACCACACCTCTACTTCTTGTAACATGCCATGTCAGAGGAGAAGAAAACAACCACACAATATCTAAATTGAATGCCATATTTCTACACTACAGACCAATTACTTCTCTTCCACTAAAAAACATTGTAATGTTGAAAACATGATCTATGAAAAGCATAATAGAAGGTTTTGGACTACAAAAATCTCTGAAAAACATCCAGACTTATATTAAAGCATACTCTGAAAACGGATTTACAAATACATGTTTGCACCTCTGTTAGATAATGACAAAAATTACTCTTTGCATGAACGATGCCTTAAAAATAAATATGGTGAAAAT
The DNA here is from genome assembly GCA_027410445.1 of Discoglossus pictus. Lineage (NCBI taxonomy): Eukaryota > Metazoa > Chordata > Amphibia > Anura > Alytidae > Discoglossus > Discoglossus pictus. The sequence goes on along the minus strand of CM050164.1, from coordinate 313,421,163 downwards.
AACTCCAGAAAACACATTTTTGTTACTGTTGTATAGTTGTATAATGTGATACACCTCCAATCTACTATAATTGGTTTAATAACAAGTTCTATCTGACATATAAATAGATGTTATCTAACTAGATGAATTGTTGTTGGGCTAAACAAACAGTGTGCACAGATAAAAACAAGATTTATAAAACAATGCTGTTATACACCTTTTTACAGATTTTTTTTTTTTTTTTAGAAATTTGGTATTGCTGGACATACTTTTTATTTATGCAGATCAAACAATGTATATAATAGATGATAATATAGTTTATGCATACATTTGAATCTTTAATTATATAGATGTCTTGCTAAAATATCTGGTGACTGCTTAATTCTTGAATATGTTACAATCAAAGGATGAAATCAGGTATTGTATAAAATGCCTAGAAAGTGGACTAAATGCCAAAAATCAGCATTATCATTAGCATACTTCATATAGTGCCTGCTGTATCTTTACCGTGACAAAACACCAAGGAAGAATAAAGGCCAGAATGCTTTTTTTAAAAGGACCACTGTATTTTAGGAAAAACCTCAAATGCTTGTGAGGTATGTAACAAAAAATAATATTTTAATAAACATTTTAATTTAACATTTTAATAAACAAATTTCATTGTTTAAATTTAGATTATGTACTGCGAGTTTCAATTGGTTCTGGCTTGTGCCATTCCTCATAGGACATGTAGTAATCTGTTTAACAGTGGGGGTAGATTGGGGGATAGGGCAAGAAGGAAAGCTTGGAAGCAAGCAAGGCTATGATGTCAATAGCCCCACCCTGTTATGTCACTGACTCCGTCCCTGCTGTACACACAGAGGTATTGAAGGTAAAACCTCCTTGTACCTGCTTCATTGACTCAGCCTATTAATATAATAATATGATATACGGTAATATCAATGACTGCATGCATTATCATAGCCCTGCCCCCTCTACTCGGCATGTTCAGTCTGAACCAGAGCCTAGTCTGGTCAGCCTTTTTTTGTCAGGACCAAAGCAGAGCCATCCACACTCCCCTCATAGGCACAGGGAGGTAAAGAAAAGTCACCCTGGTTGAGGGGAAATCTGTAAATTTCAAAAGCAAGTAAAAAATATTACATTTTTTTATTTTGAATTGGATACTGTATTTAATAATCTATGCCCAACAAACAAACATACATTTACTTGTAGATACATACAGTGTTCCATTAAGGTCATAAAATGTAAACTTATCTTAAAACACAGCATTGCTCATGCCTTTTCTTTTACCTTTCACTAAAATCCAAATTTTGAGCATTATCAAATTATCATGGGCAGGAAAATATAGTATGCATTTGCCAGGGCTTTAAAATAGTTTTATTTGAAAGATACAGTACTTCAGATAGTACATTGTGTATTACTTGATTTATTATCTCAATTATCTGCAATCATACAGTATGTATAAAAAAGACAAGTGTATATCGAAAAGGTCACATCCAAAGAGCACTGACACTTGACTTTTATTATAGGAGACTACAGTGTTCACCTACAGAACATTTATTCCTTGTGCTTCAGAAAATACTTCTTTCAGTTCACATTTCTCTCTGTATGCATGTCTGTAAATATGAAAGTGTATGTGCCATTGTGCATTTGTGTGTATGTGTATTACCATAGATTTGTTTGCATGTAAGAGTTATACTGGTTGTTGCTGAATAGGTTTTGGACCAAGGGAGCAAGGTAGAAATATAATTAAACCCGTCCTTGATATATGGTCCAGGCTGTTATATAAAGAGCCGTCAAAATCTAAATCTGGTTCAGGGATGGCAGCTGACAAAAGGGTGTTCAATTCAGGCAAGTGATCAGGGGAGGTGAAGGTAGAGACTGTAGTAAGGGCCACATCTTGTGTTAGAATCCAATAAAAAAGCAACCAATATCACTAAGATAGAACACCTTCACACTAGGTCCATGCTTGGGCAAGGGTGAACATGTCAAATACAATTATATAGCTGCTCCATTCTTTAAAAGATTGATGCAGATAACATCAATTTCCAGTGCACTTGCTTTTTTTGCCCTAGGGTGATGCACCCTATATTAGTAACATGGTGCACCTCTTTGGATTGACACAGTTTACTCACAGATGCAGAGTAAGGCACCCAGGGTATGTAGACTAGTCCTTACTGTCAGATTGTATTTGAGTGTGTCTATATAAATCTACATGTTGCTCTCACTATAGTGTATAAACTTGACCCCATCAATTAATTCTAGGATTCGCCCACATTGTGCATATAAAAATGTTTTAGAAAAGGAAACATAATGCTACAGTGCTTTTCTCATAAAGTAACATTTAAACTAAAATTAGAAAATAAGGGCCCTAATAAAATTAGCCAAATTGTAGTTCCTGAAAAATGCTCGCAAAAGTTACGGCTATTAAATTGGCCTCTTTTAGCAACCCGCAAATGATCTGCAGGTTACAGGCTGAAAAACAACAACAGCATGTGCCATAATCGGATCTCCGATCTAGCTAAGCCTTTGATCTTCCAAGCCCGTAAATGTTACAATCTCTATTAAATTGCTACAAGTCCTCAAGCCCGCAATTGTTTTCACACCCGTAAATGGCAAATGTGGCCAAAAATCCTACGAATATTAGAGAGGACCCACAAGGGGGTTAAACTCATGTCCGTAGCACTGTAAAAGCAAATATAAACACACTACTGTATTTTAAACTACAGGGAAATCAATAAAAGTTAAAATTAATAGCACAGCATTCACAAGCTCGCAAACCTGCAATAATAAAAAAAAATGATGTTTCATTTTTGTGTTATATCGATACCGGCGATCAATGTGTTAATACATATAATAGAACTCCCATTGACTAGAATTTTATATATATATATTTTTTTTATATTGCATTATTTCTGGAATGCGGGTCTGATCGCAACTCAAACTTCAAAAACGTGAGTGATTGAAATGCAATCTCCCTGTTTTAGTGGCGTAATGATGACGGTCTCTTTTACTATTGGCTCCGTCTAAACCCATACTATGGGTTTGAGTAATTTATCATGTTCACCCCCGGAAATGCCACGCGCTGATGCATGGTTTACGGATTTGGATTCCGGGCTTGTTGTTGTGGCCTTTTCTAAATTAATTGCTCTGTAAATCCTGTAAATTTCATAGGGCCCTAAGTGTTCTGTATTTTAACAAATTGCTTTATCTATTCTTTACAATGGGTTTGTCATTAAAATTGGATCTCTGATAAGATTTGATATAAAAAAGATTAAAGGAACACTGTATGTCAACAACAGTTGAAAAGTATGTAATAAACTAACAGCAATAGAACTGTATAAGGTTTAGTACATAAAAATATTTGAGAAATAGCAGAACTATTGAAGACTCTTTATAAGAATAGATGGATTCCTTTTATCTTTGTTAGATCACCGGATCATGAGTGTGTGTCTTTTTTATCCATAGAGAATTTTTTAGATAATTGGCTCCAATTGAAATATATTCTGCACCCCTTACCCTCCATATTTATATCTTTTAGCACTGCTCTCCAAAAATGTAAACACCTCTCGGCTACAAACTCCTCACTACAATTTAAATGGAAAGCATGTTATTCAATAGAACATCACTTGCCATATTTATTTTCTGTTCAGAGACAATAATATATGTCTATTTCTGTGAAGAAAACATAAAACGTGTTATTCCCCTTTCATTACCATTTATAACAACATGGGATAACGGCCAGGAAGAATTTTTATTTTATTATTATTATTTTTTTTTTTACAAGACAGACGCTGGTATTATATTTTTATCAAGCTTTTCAGCTTCCAAAGGAGCATATGTAGTATGGGTATTATTCTTTTCATTTTACAAATGTGTGGGTTTCTTATGGCAACAATGGACAAACTGATAAATGATTACTCCATCTTATTCATACATTATTTTGCTATAAAAACAGACAGATTATGTGATGTAATTGCGAAGTTTAATATAAAAAGGAGATATCGGTCCGTATGAACCCTTATTGCACCTAACATTAGCCTCACATAATGGGGCCCCTATGGACCCCTACCATAGTACAATAAAGATGTCAAAGGTCCCCAACAGTGGCAAATCACAGCTCCTAGTTGCTTTGGATCAGTCTCTATGAGCTTGCCACATCTTACCCCTCAGATTTTTTTCCCATTCCTCCTTGCAAAACTGCTCAAGTTGGAGGGTTTGCACCTGTGAAAAGCAATCTTTAAGTCTGACCACAGATTTTCTATTGGATTGAGATCTGGGCTTTGACTAGGCCATTCAAACATGTTTCCCCTTTAACCACTCAAGTGTGTTTGGGGTCATTGTCCTGCTGGAAGGAGAACCTCCGTTTAGCCTCAAATCACTCACAGAGTGGTGCAGGTTTTGCTCAAGAATATCCCTGTATTTAGCACCATCCATCTTTCCCTTAACTCTGACCAGTTTCCCAGTCCCGGCTGCTGAAAAACATCCCCACAGCATGATGCTGCCACCACCATGTTTCACTGTGGGATGGTGTTCTTTGGGTGGTGTGATGTGTTGGGTTTGACATAGCATTTTCTTTGATGGCCGAAAAGTTACATTTTAGTCTCATTAGACCAGAGCACCTTCCTCCATACATTTTGGGAGTCTCCCACATGCCTTTTCACCAAACTCAAAATGGCTTTCCTCTGGCCACTCTGCCATAAAGCCCAACTTTATGGATCATACAGCTTATTATCGTCCTATGTATGGATATTCCAGTCTCTGCTGTGGAACTCTGCAGCTCCTCCAGGGTTACCTTAGGTCACATTAAAGGTGGAAAAAGTTCTGAAATGATTTATCTTTGTCTCATTTTTTTACAGCACAGAAACCTGACATTTTAACAGGGGTGTGTAGACTTTTTATATCCACTGTATATATATATATATAGATTAATAATGAGTATTGCAGTATAATTTGATACCTTTTGTATTGGACAAACGTCTTATTGATAATGACAAGCAAGTCTCAAGCAACACTAACATGAGATGGAACCCACAGTTTGAATAATAACAGCAGATACAGAGAGAGTGGAAACAGCATCTGACATCATCAGGTATGGGGAATAAACAAAACATAGAAAGGAAACATATATACACATATTATATACACATATACATCAATATACAGTATAAATGAAAAAGCAGAACACCTTAGTCCTGTTGGACAAACATCTCACTAAGAGTGCTAAGTCTGTTATGGTATAAGAGGGAAAAAAATCACATGAAATTCTGATGTGTTAGAAAACCCAAGTGTATATTAAGTCCTGTATTTTTAGTGTTGAAGAATGTGATCATCTTTATTTCAAATGCTTTTCGCTCTTGGATGTTTTTACATTTTCCTCTGAGTATTTAGACTTTTACGTTTTGGAAGGAGTGATCATTCTGGCTAAAATGGTGTCCCACTGGGCTACAATAACTGTCTTCATTATGCGTTCTTATTGAATGCCTGTGTAAATTCATCCTTAAATACATTTTTTGGCCGGTTTCTCCAAAGTAACAGCCTGTTTCACATAAAGTACATTGTATTATGTAAACCACATTAGACGATGTACATGAACATGAACCTTTGATGTTATAAGTTTTGTTGTTATGTGTGGGTGTGTCATCATTGCAAATGTGTTGGCATAACTTACAGGCACGTTTGTTACAAGGTTTAGTTCCATTTTTTGTATTCAGTTATTAATTGGCCAATTTTCTGCTGACAAGTTTTTGTTTTAGGTTTGGTGGTTGTTTAAATGCAAGGATGGGAGGTTTTGGGAATATATATTTTAATTCAGTATCTTCAATAAGTAATGGCTGTAAATCTTTGATTATTTTCAGAATTTTCTTGAAAATTGGATGGTATGTTGTTACTAGAGGTATACGTGAAATCGTTTATTTTGTACTTTAATAGGTGTTCACAGGGTATTTTGATGGCAGGGGTGATTTTTTGGGTAATAATACAGGGTTTGTAACCCTTTTGTTTGAAAGATTCAGACAGTGTTATTAAATGTTTATCACGGTCTCTAGTGTTTGAGCAAATCCTATGGCATCAAATAGCTTGACCATTGATGATGACTTGTTTTGGTGTGGGAGGCATGGAAACTGGAGCTGTGTAGGTAATTACATCTGTCTGTGAGTTTCCTATATGTAGATTAGTGGAGAGTGCCATTGGTGATGTATATAGTAGTGTTTAGAAAGTTTACCTGTCATGTGGAGAAATCCATTTTAAGTTTTACAGATGAATGAAGGGGTTGAATGAATTATGAAAGTCTCTGAGTTTGCTTTCTCCTTCTGTCCATATGATGAACAGATCATCTATGTAACTGTAGTATGTGTATGGTTTGTAAATGGATACAGATAAGAATGTTTCTTCTAGATTCCATAAATAGATTTGCGTATTGTGGAGCCAATTTGGTACTCATGGCAGTCCCCATCATCTGTAGGTAGGTATCTTGGTTAAAAGTAAACTAGTTGTGGGTAAGGATATATTCTATTAGTTTAACAATAATATCAGGGCCATATTTATTGTTTTGTTGAAAGAAACTTAAAGCATGCCTCAGTGCCATCTTTGTGTGGGATATTACTGTAAAGAGACTCTACATCAATGGTAACAAGTAGTGTGATAGCAGGTAGGTCTTTAATCTGACTGAGTTTGTTGAGAAAGTCAGTGGTGGCTTGTATATAGCTACTAGTGTTACTAACTAATGGTTTAAGGATGTTTTCTGAGGGTTCCATCTCATGTTAGTGTTGCTTGAGACTTGATAAAGAGAGGTTGAACCTCTCGAAAGCTCGTCATTATAAATAAGAAATTTGTCCAACACAAAATGTATCAAATTATATTGCAATACTCATTATTAATATATATATATATATATATATATATACCGTATTTTTCGCCGTATAAGACGCACTTTTTCTTCCCAAAAACTGGGGGAGGAAAGTTGGTGCGTCTTATACGGCGAATATACCTTTTCAAACTGCCTCTGTCCTCTTGATCTCACCCCAGCGCTTCCTACCAGCATCGCGTCGGCCGGTGCGTCCTAGTGACGTCACACACGCAACGCTGCAGTACACGAGGAGTGCTGGTAGGAAGCGCTGGGGTGAGATCAAGATGGCAGAGATCAGAAGAAAGGTGAGGATCAGGGGGGTCAGGGAGGATCAGGACGGTCAGGGAGGATCAGGAGGGTCAGGGAGGATCAGGAGGGTCAGGGAGGATCAAGGGCTCCCAAATGCTCCCAAATGCTGCAGTATATGGATATGGATGTGTGTATGTGTGTGTGTGTGTATATGTGTGTGTATGTGTGTGTGTGTGTGTGTGTGTGTGTGTGTATGTTTGCATGTATGTGTGTGTATATATGTATGTATGTGTATGTATATTTATGTGTGTATGTATATGTATGTATGTGTGTATATATATATATATATATATATATATATATTTGTTTGTAATGTAGGTGTGTATCTGTGTGTAAAGTGTATTTGTGTTTGATTCAGATTTTTTTTTTCTTGTTTTCCTCCTCTAAAAACTAGGTGCGTCTTATCTGCCGGTGCGTCTTATAGGGCGAAAAATACGGTATATATAGATTAATAATTACAAAGTTACTGGACATTCACGGCTGCTTCACTCTTCAATATATATATATATATATATATATATATATATATATATATATATATACATATATGTGTGTGTATATGTATGTGTGTGTAAATTGTGGTAGTTTGACCTGTTACCTTCTAGATTGACAGCAAGAAGATCATGTATTCTTTTAATCTTTTTATTAAAATTCCAAAAATGACACCACATAATGGCTTACATCAGCCAAAGGTATAACAAAACACACAGTTCTCTTGTAAATTTCTTCATCAATAGAAAGGGGAGCATTCGGCCCACCCGTCTCTTTTAGTTAGAGGGAAGAAAAAATATAAAAATAAAAAATTATGGTTGCATAAGTATGCACACAGACACAAGTATGCAAACAGACTGCGAGCAATCTCTGGAACAACAGCTTTCTCTGCAAGCAATCTCTGGAACAACAGCTTTCTCTGTGAGCAATCTCTGGAACAACAGCTCTCTCTGCGAGCAATCTCTGGTACAACAGCTTTCTCTGCGAGCAGTCTTCAGTCTCTCAATCCAAATCACACATCAGATTAGAGATCCAAGCAGGAATTCTTCTTTTCTGTAGCTTGCTCTTTGCTGCTAACAGCAGCTCACCAACAGGAGCAGATTCCACACACTGCTCACGCTGCTCCACCCATCTCTCTGCCGTTGTCTTAAAGGCAATCCACAGCTGGGCTTCAATTAGCCTCTGATCACTTCCCGGAATTAACTCTTTCTTTCTCCAGAGAATTCTTCCAGCCTCTTTAATTAAACCCACCTCTAGGGGCATTCTTTGCCTGACTCTGTTACAATATATATATATATATATATATATATAATGTGTGTGTATATATGTATATATATATATATAAATCTATCTATATTATAGTACTATAAATACTTTCTTGCCTGCCCGGTGCTGCACTCCACTTCTTCGGCTGAGAAGGGTCCACTGCAGGTCAGATGGTCGACGGGGGCCACAGAGGTCCGAGGGGGCTGCAGGGGTAAGAATTGATGGGGCCTTAAGGGGCAGAAGGAGGCCACAGGGCCCACAGGAAGATGAGGGATACTGCAGATGTCTGCGAGGTGCCACAGGGGGCTGAGGGAGGCCACAAAGGTCCATGAGGAGCCACAAGTGGTCCACAGGGGTCATAAGGGTGCTTGGGGGCACAGGGCCTTCATGTGGCACAATGGGGGCCAGAGTGGGTCATAAGGGGCTACAGGTGACCCATGGTAGGTCTGCAGGTGCCATAAGGTGCCATGGGGGCCACAGAGCCTGCAGGGGGAGCTACAGGAGCAACAGTAAGGAGCTACAGTAAGTCTTAAGGGGCTGCAGGAGATGCACGAGAAGTCTGTGGGGTCATAAGGAGTTATGGGGGCCACAGGGAGCCCCTGGGCCATGTGGAGGTCACAGTGGGCCATAAGAGGCTGTAGGGGACACACAGGAGGTCCCCAGGGGCCATAAGGGGCTATGTTGGTTTCTGGGCCGGCAGGGGACACAGCAGGGCCCCTGGCACCTGTGAGGGGCCAAAGTTGTCCATAGGTGGCCACAGGGGCCACACTGGAGGCCTGTGGGGGCCCTAGGGGCCACAGGGATCCTGTGCCGGATCCATGGGACCAGCATGGGCGTCAGAGGATCTGCGGGAACCACAACAGATCCGCGGGGGCACAAAAGACCCACGGGGCCACCGGAGGCCTGGGGGGGGGGCACATGGGATCTGTGGGGGCACCAGAGGATCAGCAGGGGCCACAGGGGATTCACATGGGTGCACAGAAGACAGGCAGTGGCCACGGGAGGGCCACGGGGTCCACAGGGGACCTGCTGGAGGTTCGTGGGCCCCTCAGAGACCAGGGACCTCTGTGCCTTGCACCGTCTGCATGGCAGTAGCTCTGTCCATGGTCCCTAACACTAGCCCCCCAAGCTAAATAGAGGAAATACAAAAATCAATCAAGAAAAAATAATTGGCTAAAATAAAACAAATACAGAAAAAATATGAATAAAATAAAAAATGATTACAGTTAAAATAACAATAACAATAATAATAATAATAACGTACATTACCTAAAAAAAAAAACATGTAAGGGAAAAAAGGGTTAATACATTACCCTCCTTGATGACCATCCAGCAATGATCATCAACACCCTGGTCCTCAATCTTCAGCCCTGGATAATTGGGGATATCCATATTTATAGAAGAAATCAGTCTTCTGCTTGCTTGAATCTTCTTTTCAGGTTGCGGAAATCTTGTCCCACCAACAAAAAAACATGCTACTCTACTATCTAATGGTGCTGGTAAATAGCTATTTGAACATGCAGTTGCCGTATATACTGTTTTTGTATGTTTCTGAATGTTAATAAGGCTACCACCCCTTTTTTGGCTAATATTTTAACCAATCAGAATGCAAGGATTGAAATATGTACATTTCGATTGGTTAGTCTTGTAACCAATCAGAGAAAACTATTTCCCCCTATTATGACTGGCTAATTAATGGGCATTAATAATAGTGTTGCCATTTTATGATTGGCTGTTGATAGAGCCAATCAGATAGGAGGATGTTAAAGATTATATTCTCTTATCTTATTGGCTATTATTGGCTGACTATTTCATAATATTCAAATACTCGATTCTGATTGGCTGAAATATGTATGACACATACAATCAGAATCCTACAAAAACAGTATATAAGATAAGGGATTGGTCAAAAGTCATTATTCACCATTGGAGTACCTCATAGGAGAAGCTCAGTTAGAGTATTTCTTTTTCAAGAGCAATGTGATAACCCCCTCCCAGACTAAAGAGATGATTTGAGGCCTTTCAGTGCAACAAGAAGAGGACAAATTTATTTTAGCAACATAAATGTGCTTGCTGATCCAAGGCAGAGTATTAAGGAGCAAAGCATCCATGATCATCAATGAAGGATCATCAATGAGGGTAATGTATATTTACAGGTTTAATTTTTTTTTTTTTATGTAATGTACATTTATTTTTTTAACTGTAATGTTTTTTTATTTTAGGTATTTTTTTCTTGTTACGATTTTTTTATTTATTTTGTTTAGTTTAGTGTAGGGCACTTAGGGCCAGTGTCATGATTTTGGAGCTCCCCTGCACCTCACATGTATCACTGTTATCTGGGACTCACACTTTCTGCCATGTATGTTAGTGTGACAACAAATAGTTAACTCTGGAGGAATTTAAATGTGTATATGGCCGCCTGGAATGTTTGTTTGGTCAGGGTGCTGATGTGGAATTCCCAGGTGTTTCTCCTAGCATCAAAACACAGGTCTGGGATCTGAAGTGACCTGGCCAGATAACCCCAGTTTTGTGTATCTGGCGATGGGAGGGGGTTGTGGATGGTGTCCTCCTCTAACAGAAGGGGTGTGGGTGAGATCTTTCTGTGTTTTATATATCTCGGTAACAATAAAAACGTGTTCAGTCTTCCATACACTAAATACCGGTGTTTTCTGACCTCTCTGCTGTTCCATGACTGATGTCTGGATCTAAATAGATGGTGTGCTGAGATGAGAACAAAGTCACAACCTATTAATGGCCCCAGTAAGCTAAAGCAGGAAAAGTAGCGATTCATGGACCCCTCAGTTTTTGGGTCGTGTCAGGCAGTTATGGTCTATGATGGTCCTTATGAACTTGCATGGGGGAGATAGGGTCCATGAGGACCACAAAGAGTACTATAGTAGTGCTTAAGAATAGGGTTAAAGTTAGATAGAAAGGTAGAGGTCCCATGGGAGACCATAGTGATCTCGGTAACAATCTGCTTTTCTTGAGGGGCTTGAGAAGGCTTAGTAGAGCCAAACTACCCTGTAGTGTCGTTTTTGGTCTTTGGTCCGTTTGGAATTGCCTCTGTAAATCGGCAGGACCTTAGCCAGACACTCCCCAGTAACCTCAGATCTTTTTGGCAGCAGAATATCGTTTGGCTGTAGATGGGTAGTTAGTTGACCAGAGAAAAATACATGATACCTGGAGAAATTAACTCAATGATACATACCATTATCTATGTGATCCAGAAGCAATTGATTTATTTAAAAGGGATAGGACAAAAGGGGTGTATACAATACAACAATGAGAGTGAGTGACAGATAACCCCACATGGGATCTTACAGTAGCTTGATGGCTGGCACCTGAGAACAATAGGGCTACCTTCAAATACACATCCTGTCACATCCTACACATCCTGTCTAGCACATCAGTGATGTACTTTGATAGAGTACATGACAGGTGTGATTAACGTAATTTGCTAACAATGGGCAAGAACAGATAACAGTACAATAGAGGTTTTAGTCCTTCCTGCTTAGTCTGAAATGCCAAAGTGCCCATTAAGTCACGGTAAGACTAAAAGAGTCCAGCAAACAGTCCAAAGTCCAGGACTATCGTGACAATTCTCATGGGGTAGATTATGTTTTGGGGTAGATTATGTTTTGGGGCATACTGATCTATGGTGGCTCCCATGGTAAATAGCAACTTGGGGTAGGAAATATGGGGATCCATTTGAACCTCCATTGGGGAGCTATATTTATTTAGTGTGGGTGGGCACTGGTAGGGGGGTTACTGCCGTGTTAAAAGCACCCCAACCAAAAAGTACAAAGTAGTGGAGGTAAGGTGGGGCCTCATGGCCCTCAGATGCTGAGGGGATGCCAGGAACACCTGGGCTCACATGGGGGGGGGGGGTAGGGGGGCTATAGGCAGAGGGGTCATAAACCCCATGGTATTGATGTTTTACATATTTCTTTTTTTTCATATTAAGTATTATGTACAAAGAAGGGGCGAAAGAAGTGGAGATGGATAGATAGGGTAATTGAAGCAATGAACATGAGCTTGATAGATCTCAGAGGGGAGGTGGCTGAAAGATGTGCCTGGCGTGCTCTGGTCCATAGAGTCATGGAGGGTCGTACATGACAAAAACCACAACAATATATTACCGTACTTAATTTTCTTGAAAAATTGTTTCGTTCCTGATTGCTTGATCACTTAGCTTTAGCACAAAATCCAACAGACTAGAAACACTAGACTTTTGCCATTATATAACTAATTCAAACCGAATAACTTTGTTCCTAAGCAACTGTTATCCTTTAAGGCAAAACAACCTGAAATAACCCAGATATACAGTATTTGTTACATTTATTACATAATGTGTGTTAATCCATTATCATAAAAATCAAGAGCTGTGGATATTTTTCCTGCTTAATTTTTCCATTTTTTTAAATACACAGTAACATCCTAAAATACAATATATTCTCCCAAACATAATACCAATGGACATTACTTTTGTGGGTTATTATTAAACATGTGTATGCACACCAATGTCATTTAGATCAATCATTGCTTACAATATTAGGAACAAATCTCTGGCTTCACTTTACTCTTACCTCACTAATACGACTTCCAGACTTACACTTCTCTTTTCTATCTACACCCTGTCTCTTGATGAACTCTTCACATCATTTGGTTTAAAATACCATCTCTATGCTGATGACACACAACTCTAAGTTTCTATCCCTGATTTTACACCTGCAGTTTAAGAGAAGATGGCAGATTGTCATAATACTTAGGTCCTGTATGATCCGCGTTTGAATTAAAATAACATGGCAAAAAATGGTACTCCTAATATTTCCTTACTCAGTAATCTCTTCATTCAATCCTTTGCAAAAAAAGGTTTTCTCCCATAGCAACAATTTGCCCTTTTCAAAGTATCAGACATTTATCCTATCTTCTCAAGACTACTCAAATCATTTAACTCTCTGGACTTCCGTCTTCTTAGGCCTCTCTTCTGCAAACAATACTTAATGCAGCTACTTGTAACATTTAACTCTCTTCTAAATTATTTTTTTTTACTCCCATGCAAAAATCCCGCAACTGACTTTGAATGAAGTCCTCTGGGTGAAAACTATTTACTTCTCAGCACCTCCATCGCCTTTTGTTATATCCCAACTCATCTTATTAGCGAAAAAACCCTATGGGATGTCGAAAATTGCAATCCGCGGCTGCAAATCCTTTGTTCTTTCAAGCCCGTAACTGTTAGATACCAATCACAATATTAAATTGCAACAAATTCACTGGTGGAACCAAAAAAAGCCAACTGGTACTAGAGAAGACACGCTAGGGGGTTAAAGTCCTATCCGCAGCACTGCAAATCTGAATATACACACACTACTGTACTCATAATTAAAGGGAAAGTTATGTTAGGTATTAAAATTAATAGCACAACATTCTCAAGTTCGCAAATCTGCAATATAAAATACTTTTATTTCTGTTTATTTTTCGTGTTATATCGATCCCGGCAATCAATGTGTTAATACATATAATGGAACTTGCATGCACTTGAATATCATATTTATCGATTTAACAATTTTGCATTATAACTGGAATGCGGGTCCGATCTAAACTCGTAATTGAAGCCCGTAAGGCTTTGAAATCTAACCTCCATTTTTCAGTGATGTAATGATGACGATCTCTGTTGCCATTGGCTCCATCTAAACCCATAACTACGTGTTTGACTAATTGATCATGTTCACAGCCGCACATCCAACTTGCAACAAATTATTTACAGGTCTGCGTCTCTGGCCCCTAACTCGCGGCCTGGTTTAATTTAATAGCTCTGTAACACAGCCGAATTTCAAGCCTGCAGCCTTCGCGTGCTTGCCGATGCCGCTATGGGCTTTGAATTTAATGGGTCTGTTTATGTTAAATGCAGTTAAATTGTTAGGTGATTGTTTTTTATCTTGTCTCTATAAGGCACATTGATAGCATATTAAACGTTGTTGTTCTTTAGTTGGGTCAGACGCTCTGTGACCCTATGGACTAAGGCACACCAGACACATCTGTCAACATTGCCCCTCTGATCTCCCTCAAGTCCATGTTCATTGCTTCAATTACCTAATCTATCCATCTTTACCTCTGCCGTCCCCTTCTTCTTGTGCCTTCAATCTATCCCAGCATCAGAGTCTCTAGGGAATCCTGTCTTTTCATAATATTGGCAAAATATTTTTGCTTAAGCCTCAAGATCAAACCTTCCAGTGGATAGTTTGGCTTGATTTATGTTATTATTGATTTATTGGATCTTCTTGCAGTTCAATGGACTCTAAGCAGTTTTCTTCCACAATCCACAGGTGTCAATTCTACATCGCTCATTTTTGTTAATGTTCCAGCTCTCACATCTGTATGTTACTACTGGGAATATTTTTTTTATTATTAGAGTTTATTTATAACGCGCCAACATATTCCGTAGTGCTGTACATAAATTAAGTTCAGACAAAGATAAATACAGATTAACATTTAGCAAAGGAAGGAGGGCCCTGTCTTTGAGCTAGGAATCCAATGTCCATGGTGAATTCACAAAGTACTTAAGATAGAAACTCGCAGACTTACAATCTAAGGTATAGTGAGTGGTAAGAGAGGGAGAGAGAGGTGATAAGTGTGTTAGTGTGAAAGGCGATACGATTCTATAAAGAGATGCGTTTTAAGTGAGGTTTTAAATGTTTTGAGGCAAGAGGATAATCTGGTGGAATGAGGCAAGGAGTTCCAGAGACTAGGGGCAGCACGAGAGAAGTCCTGGAGGCGGGAGTGAGAGGAGGTGACAAGAGTTGTAGAAAGAAGAAGGTCATTAGCAGAAAGAAGAGGGTGGGTGGGGGAGTATTTGGAGATGAGAGCAGAGATGTAAGTGGAGCATTATTGTTGAGGGCTTTGTAAGTTAGGGTCATGATTTTAAATGTTATTCTTGAGGCTAAGGGAAGCCAGTGGAGTGATTGACAGAGAGGTGATGCCGACACTGAACATTGTGTACAGAAGATGAGTTGCAGTAGTCTAGTCGAGAGATGATGAGAGAGTGTATAAGGATTTTAGTTGTGTCTTGTGTAAGATAGTGACGAATTCTGGATATGTTTTTTAGATGGAGAAGACAAGATTTAGTTAGTGATTGTATGTGAGGGATGAAAGACAGAGCGGGGTCCAGTAGAACTCCAAGACAACGGGCTTGGGAGGAGGGGTTGATGATGTCTTTGTTGACAGTGAGAGAGATGTGAGGAATTGACGCTGTGGGAGAAGGATGGAAGATTAGGAGTTCTGTTTTAGACATGTTGAGTTTGAGATGGTGGGTGGATATTCAAGAGGATATACTAGAGAGGCAGTTGGAGACGTGTGTTAGAAGAGAGGGGATAGATCTGGTGTAGAGAGGTAGATTTGGGTGTCATCTGCATACCATTGTTCTTTTTTTTTTACATTTATAATTGGTCTTTTCTTTATAATATTCATGATTAGCATAATATTCATAGTCATAAATTATACAGAGCAATCTAACTTCGGTACATAAAATGTTAATGAGAATATGGACTGAAAAAAAGACATGACACAAAGTAAACACATAGAAAAGATACAAATACTCATAATAAAAAGAATACATTAAATTAAGGTGGTTTGAGTTATTCACAGATGGACATGGAGCAGCACAGCAAGACAAGACTCATCTCCTATAAGACTGGTGGAGAGAATTGATTTGTCCCATAGATCTGTCTGACCATGAATAGCATGCAGTCATGGGGGTTACAGACAGGCCCAAACCTGTCAACACCTTCAATGGCAGTCAACAAGACATTGCTTTGATGGAAATACTGGGGGGTGGGGGTGGAATCCATACCAAATGCCACATAACAACTGGAGGTTTGAGATTAGCCTTCTAAATTGCAGTATATCATTGATGGATCATGGAGGGTTCACATGATACAGCAGAGATACCAATTACAAAATCAATTTAAAATAGTTAATCGCAAGTTTTTGTAACATTTAATTGAAAGGATTTATTATTCAACACTTAGAATTTCTGCTGTATCACTTTAACCAGTGAATAAACAGCTTGGTTTTCAGGTCATGCTGACCTTTGTATTTCAGTATCTATCCAGACACTGTACGTCATTGCATTCCTGCCCCCTCTAAACAGTATGGAAGCGCTCTGTGACAGACAATGTGAGGGCTTGGTCCGACTATCACCCTCCCATACATTTTTAGCTGGCTCAGTGCCTTCCCCTTGCTCATTTCTCTGTAATTCAGCGCCTGCCCCTTGCTCATTTCTCTGTAATTTGGCAGCATTCCTTTCCTGTTGCTGTGCAATGTGGCAAGTTATAACTAACGTTTAAGGAAGCCAACACCAAATTTTCCCAATTTTCAAACCATGTAAAACATAAGAACTGTATTTACCCATGAACCAGACTGATGAAATCTCCCTATATACTTTAGCAACAGGAGTTGATGTATTCTTGCAGCTGCTTGGGGGATTCCAAGGAATACCATAGTTCTAACTATACAGACCTTTGTTGAGAATGTAATATCTTTTTGCTTGTTCAACTTGTCATAGCTTTCCTCCCCAGAAGCAAACTTATTTTAATTTAATGGCTGCAGTCACCATCTACGAAGCTTGGAGACTATGAAAATAAAATCTGTCACTTCTTCCTTAACTTCCTCCCCATCTATTTTGCCAGGAACTTTGATTGCGGTTTGTCATGATCTTCATCTTTTTAACATTGAGCAGCAGGCCAGCTCATTAATAGGCCCTTTAGTTCCTCCTCACTTTCAGCCATCAGAGTAGTATCATCCGTGTATTTCTCTCAGTAATATTGATTCCTTCTTTAGATTCGTCCAGCCTGACCTTGTGGGTAAGTTAAAGAAATAAACTTATCCATTATTCTGAATATCTTTTGGTTCCCTACTTTAGCATTCCAATCTCCCATGATGAGATAACATCTCTTTCTTGTTGTTATATCTATGAGGTGTTGAATATCCTCATAGAAATTGACGTCTTCAACCTCTTCAGCAACCATAGTTGGAGCATAGACTTGGATCACTGTGATGTTAAATGGCATATCTTGATTCTGAATTTAAATCATTCTGTCATTTATTTGGGCTGTTGCCGAGCATTACTTTGGCCACTCATTAATTTATTATGAGGGCTACTCCATTTCTTCTGCAGGATTCTTGGCCTCAGTGGAAGATCTAGTAGTTGTCTTATACAAAATGTCCCATTCCAGTACATTTGAGTTCATTAATTCCCCAGATACCAATGTTTAATCTTATCATGCCTTGGTTCATAGTTCTAACGTTCCGAGTTCCAGCAGCAGACTTTCCTTTCCCCTCCAGACACATGCGCAGAAGGGCATCCTCTCGAATAAAAGTACATAGAGACAGAGCGAAAGGAGGGATCAAGTATTTGAAGGAAATATCTATTAAAGTCAATAGATATATGTATAATATGAAATGTTAGTGGAAAGAACAGATATAATGTATTTGTTTTTGATGAAGCACTTTCTCTTCCTCCAATCCAGATCTCTATTGTGCGTAAGAGGGGACAGTGTATCTGGTAAATACCTGGGGTGTGCATCTTTTCAGGTTAAAAATAATTGGCAGCCTGGATGGGTTTATTTTGAAGAAATACACAGTTCATGATTTATACAACCACTATTTAGATTTACCCTACTATGTACTAACAATTCAAAATTATTCCTAGCAATTTTCAACACACTGCAACTTAACAGACAACTCTGGTAAAAAAAATTAAATTGCACCTTTTGTAGAACTACACTTGAAGACAAGCAACATGCTTTTTAAAATGGGAGTAGACTTTGAATATACAGTAAGTTTGTATCTGCACAATGGGAAGCATCTTCTGGTACTCTCATTAACTTTAATGGCAAAGTCATTAATTACAAATACATAACCTGCTGAGACAGAAGCTGCAAGAAGCAACACAAAAAAGAAGCCGGCAGTAAAATATAATTACTTATAAAATGTAAAAAGTTACAGACTGTGTCACTACAGCCTGGACAGCAGAACAGTATTTTGTAACCCTGTACAGCTGGCTGCAGGGGACTACCAGAGTCTTCACATACAGACTATTACAGTGATCAGCAAGATTGCGGAGGGCTTTAGGGACAATGGATCATGGCTGATCCTTTTCAATCTGGGCATGGTGAGCCCCTCAGCTGTCTTGAAGAAGCGGGTGGACATAGTGGTAGCTGAGGGCCAGCAGTATCCTGAGTTCATGTCCATATTAATTGGGGCATGGGCCAGGGCATAAAATAGGTGGCAGTCATGCCCGGGCTGTCAGAAAATGTATTGTTCAGAAAGGCCTTTCGAGCCACTGGAGTGTTGTTATGAAGCCATAGTCACCTGGACACAAGCCAAATGGGCCACCACCAGGGATACACAAGAGGAGCCAGAGCCAGCCCAACCTGCGTTAAGCCAGATGCCAAATGGGGAAAGGTTATGGCCATGGGCAGACTTTGATGAAGTTTAACCAGTAGGTGAAGCAGGATTCTGCTTTAGAGGAGGTTAGAACTAGGACATTGACTGGGGAGAAAGAACCCGAAGGGGATATGAATATTTAGGAGGGTGACCTGTTGCACAGGGTGATCGATCCACATAAGGATGAGCGGACATAGAGGGTGCTACTACATCTGGTTGTCCCTTAGAAGTACTGTACTATTCATTGACCAGGAAACCACCATGGGCAATTGCCTCACTGACCATCATCCTACTCAGGCCTTTTATTAGACCAGATTATCATGAGATGTCACTAGTTTCTGTGCCTCCTGTGATACTAGTTAGTGCTTTGGTGGCTGCTGGAGAGTGCTCTGGCTCCCCTGCAGCCCAGGTTCATTATAGATATTTTTTCACCAAGTGGAAGTAAATATTATTGCTCCCCTTGCTAAAACCTTGTACATCAAGCAAGAGATACAGTATCTCACAAAAGTGAGTACACCCCTCACATTTTTGTAAATATTTTATTATATCTTTTCATGTGACAACACTGAAGAAATGACACTCTGCTACAATGTAAAGTAGCAAGTGTACAGCCTGTATAACAGTGTAAATTTGCTGTCCCCTCAAAATAACTCAACACACAGCCATTAATGTCTAAACCATTATCTACAAAAGTGAGTCCAAATTGAGCCCAAAGTGTCAATATTTTGTGTGGCCGCCATTATTTTCCAACACTGCCTTAACCCTCATGGGCATGGAGTTCACCAATGCTTCACAGGTTGCCACTGGAGTCCTCTTCCAATCCTCCATAATGACATCACAGAGCTGATCGATGTTAGAGACCTTGCACTTCCCCACCTTCCGTTTGAGGGTGCCCCATAGATGCTCAATAGGGTTTAGGTCTGGGGACATGCTTGGCCAGTCCATCACCTTTACCTTCAGCTTCTTTAGCAAGTCAGTGGTTGTCTTGGAGGTGTGTTTGGGGTTGTTATAATTTTGAAATACTACATTGTGGCCCAGTCTCCGAAGGGAGGGGATCATGCTCTGCTTCAGTATGTCACAATACATGTCGGCATTCATGGTTCCCTTAATGAACTTTAGCTCCCGAGTTCCGGCAACACTCATGAAGGCCTAGACCATGACACTCCCACCACCAGACCATGACACTCCTTTAGTGAGAAAAGGTAGTTGAAGTAATCCCTAAATAACAGATAAACGATGAGGCACAAAGAGCACAAGAACACTGATATGAGATGAAACCCTCACTGTCTTGCTAAACAAGCTGAAGTTAAAGGTGATGGACTGGCCAAGCATGTGTAGTGGATTATGCCACCCTGAATCTGGAGGCCCAGCTCTTGACTGCATTACAACAACAATGGTGACTGATGACTTGGTAGACATTTTTACCAAGGTTGGGTTCCTGAATTAAATTTTGTCAGATCTGGGTATTCAATTTATGACTGAGCTGACCCATTGGTTATGGCAGAAGTGTGGATTGACCCAGTTGAGGTTGACCTGTCATTCAAATACCAATATCTTGGATGAGGTTCAATGGCACCCAGAAGGCTATGATTATAGACTTTGTAGACCAGGAAAAGGATTGGGAATAGTTGTTTTCCTTCCTCTTTGGATACAGGAAGTTCACTCAAACATTCACATGGTTCTCACCCTTTGAACTCTTATATGGGTGGAAAGTGATGGAGCCATTGGACACATTATAGGAGTTTTGGAAAAGGTTTCATACTATAAAGATTCCATATAATTTAGACTCTGTTATGCCCTATTAAACCAGGAAGAATGTGGCTATGAAAATTATTTCTAAAATTCAACAAAGCATTGGATTAAGTTCCAATATGCCTGAGCGTGAAAATCAAAGATTTGTCCTAATTAAAAGAGATTATGTTCTGAATACATCTCTTTGCAGATATAGTGATAACTAGTCTATGAGATTACTTTTATTTACCAAACATTTGAACAGGTAATGGTAACTTCTTGTATTAATTGGATAAAGACAGGGTAAAATGACCAATTAATCCCTTAAGGTTAACTTGAAATGTAGATATATTAACACAATATTGTCAAGAGAGACAAGGGAAGTTACACTATTCTCATTATAAATGACATTAGATGAGGCAACAAGGTAATGTCCTCCTTTCATTATCATCTTAAGTATCACCTTTAACTTGATACACCAATCTATGCTTCCTTTTTCAATCTTTTTTCCTTGGTTTATTAAACACTTCTCATTCATAACCTCAAAAATTCATTAAAGTCACTTTATGGCATTCATCAGTCCTACCCTTTTATACATTTGCTCTCATTCAAAAATACTCCATCCTGCTCTGCTGACATCTCCCTTCTGTAACATCAAATTAAGATTTATATCTTGGAGCACTATTTACACAGATCACATCTTCCATTTTGTATCTTCAAAGACACTATTAAAGCTTGTCTATTCATAACAACATGCCATACCCTGACACATGCCAACATTAAACCCTTCCAACACATCTGTTTGGTACCAACCATAAAGCAGCACAATTCCATTCTTATTTGTACTTGTACCATAACCTATACAGTATCAATTTATAATTCACACTCTTTTATTTTTGTCGGCTTGAATACGGTTTCCATCTCCCTATAGATTATTACCTGCTATGAAAAGGTTCTCACTATTTTGTGTTAAATGTATTAATTATTACACCTGTATTTTGTATTTCATTAGCGCAACATGCTATTCTACTGTGTAGTGCTGTTGAATGTGTTGGAACTTCTCAAACAACAAAAACAGAGCAAAGTTCCTCTATTTTTGTGTCCCGGTTTGGCATTTGCTGTGCTTTCTTTTAAAATTCCCTGACAGAATGTGTGCATCTGCCTCGTAAGCTGGTGTGCAGCCAGCTATGCAGTTCATGTAGGGATGATGGATGGTTGTATTTGGAGTTGAAATGTAATTCCTGCTGTGTAAAATGTGGTTGTATTGTATGAATGGGTGCAGGAGTATCCTGTTATCATGTGTAGTTGTTACTGTAGCCATTCAAGCTATTGTTTGTCTGACCTGCTCAAAAACTGGCAGCCTTATTAAATTGCGATTCAGTAAATTTAAAAAAGGCTCTATATAAGCACATAGCATATTTTATTTACAGTAGTTTTTAGTTAGTGAAGACCTTGCTTTTGGATAGAAGTTCACTAACTAAAAACTTCTGTAAAAAATATGCTATGTCCTTAAATAGAGCCATTTTAAACTTACAGAATCACAATTTAATAAGGCTGTAGGTATGCAACAAAATAGACTATCCTAAAAATCTAACAAAATCAGCATTTTTTACACGTCCAACATTTTGCTACTGACATCAAGGATGCATAAATCCTTGCTCAATTCCCAGTCTTATATTTATGGTAACTGGACAAATTATATTTCAGAGACCTGGCTCTGAAAGCTGACTGAAGTTCCCACTTTGGTTTTCTGATGATGATACTTTTTTTATATAAGGGGGTGCAGTATTCTTAAAGACTATGCGCCCTATTAAATTAATCGATTTTATGTTCTAGAACGCTGTAAAGGAACCCGCAAAAGTTACGGCTATTAAATTGGCCTCTTTTAGCTACCTGCAAACAATCTGCAGGTTACAGGCCGAAAATCCCTAAAGGCTGTCAAAATGTGAACCCTTTGATCTTTCAATCCCGTAAATGTTACAATTGCAAATCGCTATTAAATTGCTACAAGTCCTCAAGCCCACAATTGTTTCACACCCATGAATGCCAAATGTAGCCAAAAATCCTACGGGTACTAGAGAGGACCCAAACAGGGTTAAAATCCTGTCCGAAAAAAGTGACGAAAGGTATTAAATTTAATAGCACAACATTCTCAAGTTTGCAAATTTGCAATAACATTTTTTTCCTATGTTTCATTTCCTTGTTATATTGATCATAGCAATCAATCAGTTAATACATATAATAGAACTCGCATGGACTATAATACTATATTTATTGATTTTTTCATATTGCATTATTTCTTGAATGCGGGCCCGATCGCAACTCGGACTCAAAACCGTAAGTGAAATGTAACCTCCATGATTTAGTGCGGTAATGATGACGGTCTCTTTTACTATTGGTTCAGCCTAAACTCGTAACTACGAGTTGGAATAATTTATCATGTTCAAGCCCGGAAATGCTACGTGCCGAAGTATGGTTTACTAATTTGGATTGCAAATTTCAAATCCGCAAACTTACGGGCTGTACAACGGCCACTGCGGGCTTGGAATTTATTAGGGCACTATCTCTCTCAACAGACTTTTTTTAACTGTTTTAAAATGTCAGCATTTAACAGCGTCTGCAGGTGGTGCTGTTCATGTTGTAGAAATATTCCCATTTGATACTGAAAAAGTCTAACGTTGGAGCAACAAAACATGAAATAAAATCACATTATATTATCTGCTAAGCTAAAGAATTCAGTTACACCAATAGTTTTTTTTTCCAGGTAGGTTTATAGTAGAATTTAATTTTCATTTGGAGAGTGCTACTATCAGATTAATATTGCTAATTAATGCAAATCAACAGGTAGAAAAAAATGGGTGTTCTTTCACCCAAACAACTGTGTGATGTGTGAGTGTTGGCACAAGGAATCTGTGACAATTACATGAGTTGACGGCAAAAATATAAATAGAAATACATTCATCTTAATATTTAGCAGCTGTAGGAGACAGTAGGTTTGCTCATGGGACAGACCACTTGTAAATGAAAATAATGTACCTGTAGGAGTGCTTCTTCCAGGCAAAGAACCTGTTGAAATGACATCCCCAGTTTAATGGCAACTCTTTGCAGATTAATTGGATAGTCAATTTGAATCGGAAACTTCCCCAGTTTGATATCTGCATAGATTCATTATGTGTATGGCCCTCATTCAATTGCAATTTAACCAATTGAATAGGGCTCTAAATAAGCACATAGCATATATTTTTTAAAGAAGTTTTTAGTTAGTGAAGACCTTGCTTTTGGATAGATTCTTACTAACTAAAAACTTCTGTAAAAAATATATGTTATGTGCTTATTTAGAGCCCTATTCAATTGGCCAAATTGCAATTGAATGAGGGCCTATGTATCTAACTTCTATTAAGTGTACTTGTCAAATTAATTGCTTCCATAACCCCGCTTATCATACCTTGAAGTAATGGAAGGAGCATACCAGTGATATGCTGATAGTCTTTTAGCCTGCATTTTTATTTTAAAAGTTTTTATTTCATTATGCGTTCTAAAACATAACTATATATGTACAAAATTCTCTTACAATCCTCAAAAATCGCATCTCTGGTCACGAAGGAGGATGTAATTGAAATACGTATATTGTAGATTGTTTGACATTCCTGAACATATCCTTTATGTCCTTGTTCAGTAAACAGTGCAGAATATATCTCAACCCATGCTTAGCTTTTTCAACACTGCAGCAGACTGCATATGTATGACAAGCACACACAAAGAACTGCCTTACCAACATCCTTCCCCAGGTAGATTACTATAATCCCTGTTATCCTTTGCAAACAAATTTGTTCATCTGACATTCAGAGAGAATTTTTCCCTTTGACCTTGCTTTCTGTTTTACTTTGAATTCTGATTCAAACATTTTCAGCTTCTGTGAATTTTTTTTTTAACCAAATTGTGTGAATCCATATATCTCCATACATCCATCACATACATTTTTATCGTTCCATTAGGTTCCTAATCTATATCTAGTTCTTTCAACCATTGCATTCCAAAAAACTATTCAGGTCCCTGCAGTTGTGTGCTGCCTCCCTCCCCACAAACAAAAAACCCCTCAGGTGCTATATCATCAGCTTTATTTTAATGTATAATTTAATGTATAAAGATTATAATAAGTTTATAGACTATTAACATTATTTTACAGCATACAAATGTTAATATTACTGGTATTTATACAACATTTCTCCTGGATTGTTTATCCTATTAATGTTATGCTTTCTTATTTTGTACTCCCACAAAACAAGCAGTATTTGAAGAACTGAAAAAAAGTGTTTCACTACAATTCCAATCTGTTTGATACATCCTGACTCATCTTAATCTTTTTGTTTCTATTGGCCTTGGAAGAATGGAGACGCATGCTCAAAGAAATGTTTTTTCCAGTCACATTATACACATACCACTCTATTTTGGAGTATTTGTAATTTATAGAGGACAGAGTACATTTCTTTGGATAGGTTTGGATACCAAATGAGTTAAGAAGAGTAGGCATGGAGAGGTTAGCGTTGAACTTCAAATAGTACAAATGTAATCAATTGATGAGAATACAGATAGAGCCACATTGTAAAAAAAACATTATATACATATTCAGTTTATACAATATTTGCTAACTAGCGACTTGCCCGTCAAAAAATGGCAGGGCAATAAAAAAGTGTTGAAATGCTGTTTGTCACACAAGAGTGTACTGGGTGCCTCAACTATATAGACACCTATAGGACACTAATTAACCCATGTAATAAAACTATAAGTGCAATGAGGGTCATCCAGGACCCACATGACACAAAGTGTAAGCACTACACTATTAACCCTAACTATACCCCATTAACTCAACCCTGGGCCTATTTAATCCTAACAGTACACATTTAACCCTAACAGTACCTATTTAACTATAACTGGGCCTATTGAACCCTAACTGGGCCTATTTAACCCCATCTAAGCCTATTTAACCTGATCTCTTATGGGGTCTATATAGACCCTCATAAGCCTCTTTTTAACCCCATCAGTCCCATAAGGGTATATAAAGACCCTCATGGGACAGGTAGAACCCTAACTTTAACCCCATAAGTGCCATAAAGGTCCTCCAGGACCCTCATGACACTAAGTACAAACACTACACTGCACTACACCCCCCCCAATAAACCATTAATTACAATCTAACCCCCTCTACTCTAACCTGATGATAAATGATAAAACCTATGTCACAAAAAATAATAAAACCTAAGTCACAGAAAATAATAAAACCTAAGTTACAGAAAATAAAAAAACAACATTACAGAAAATAAAAAAAGCTACATTACAAAAATAAAATAAGCTACATTACAACCTGTCACAATCTGCTTCTTCAAGGGGGCTTGATATGAACCTAGTTCAGAGCTACCCCAGCAGAATTGTCTAGTTCCTGTTCTCTGTGGCACAAAAGATGGCTTCTGAAGAGGGCAAGACCCAAAAGGTACAGGCAGAGAATGCAGGTTATTTAGTGGCCCATGGCATGACCACTCCCCAAGTCAGGATACAACACACAGAAATAGTCTCAAACCTTGTATATGTGAAAACTATCTCTCAACCTTTATTGAATGATCAAAACAACATATTTATACTTTCCAATACCACACCCTTGTGTACATTTGTATATGTGTGATGTCAGCCCATCTGGCTTGCAACCTTGGGCTATTAAAGCTCTTGAGATCAAATTCACCAGATATCTATAGCTGGCTAGTGAAAAAACCTTTATGTTAAACTCAAGTGTTTGCTTAGAACTACTTGAAGTACATACATCTGTCTTGACCCAAGGCCTGTATGTGTGAGTGTGCAATGATCTGCAGCTAACTTCAATTCCACATATGTTCTATATAACATTTTCCCTCTTATATTATATTATAACTAGGATACATAATAACCATGTACAGGCAACACATAACCACACAATTACACATAATTCCAATGCAACAATGTCATGCTCCCTTGGCCATATTCATAAATTACTAGCAATATGAGTCCTTAAACAATTAAATCATAACACCCCCGGCCACTACAGAAAATAAAAAAGTATTACACACCTGAAAAGGAAATACATACACAATAAATACACCACATTGCAATACAATACAATACAAATACAATACAATACCCTCTATGTAAATACAATACCGTCTTTCTAAAATACAATACCCCCTATCTGTAATACAAGACCCCCTATCTAAATTCAATACCCTCTATCTAAAATACAATCCCCCCTATCTAAAATACAATACCCCCTATCTAAATACAATACCCTCTATCTAAAATACAATACCCTCTATCTAAAATACATCCCCCCTATCTAACATACATTAAACCCTATCGACATACACAAACCCTAAATCTAACCTAAAATAGAATAATTAAGACCACTTACCTTTGCAGATGTCCCTTCAGATAGCCCCCCTAGGAAAATAAAAAACATAAAATTAGTACATAAAACTACATAGAATAAATAAATATTCTAAATATTCTAAATATTCAACTCACCTTTCCAGCATGTCCCCGTCCTTCTTATTGTCTTCTCCAGCTCAGCCCGTTAAAAATACAGGGAGTGCAGAATTATTAGGCAAGTTGTATTTTTGAGGATTAATTTTATTATTGAACAACAACCATGTTCTCAATGAACCCAAAAAACTCATTAATATCAAAGCTGAATATTTTTGGAAGTAGTTTTTAGTTTGTTTTTAGTTTTAGCTATTTTAGGGGGATATCTGTGTGTGCAGGTGACTATTACTGTGCATAATTATTAGGCAACTTAACAAAAAACAAATATATACCCATTTCAATTATTTATTTTTACCAGTGAAACCAATATAACATCTCAACATTCACAAATATACATTTCTGACATTCAAAAACAAAACAAAAACAAATCAGTGACCAATATAGTCACCTTTCTTTGCAAGGACACTCAAAAGCCTGCCATCCATGGATTCTGTCAGTGTTTTGATCTGTTCACCATCAACATTGCGTGCAGCAGCAACCACAGCCTCCCAGACACTGTTCAGAGAATTGTACTGTTTTCCCTCCTTGTAAATCTCACATTTGATGATGGACCACAGGTTCTCAATGGGGTTCAGATCAGGTGAACAAGGAGGCCATGTCATTAGATTTTCTTCTTTTATACCCTTTCTTGCCAGCCACGCTGTGGAGTACTTGGACGCGTGTGATGGAGCATTGTCCTGCATGAAAATCATGTTTTTCTTAAAGGATGCAGACATCTTCCTGTACCACTGCTTGAAGAAGGTGTCTTCCAGGAACTGGCAGTAGGACTGGGAGTTGAGCTTGACTCCACCCTCAACCCAAAAAGGCCCCACAAGCTCTTCTTTGATGATACCAGCCCCATCCAGTACTCCACCTCCACCTTGCTGGCGTCTGAGTCGGACTGGAGCTCTCTGCCCTTTACCAATCCAGCCACGGGCCCATCCATCTGGCCCATCAAGACTCACTCTTATTTCATCAGTCCATAAAACCTTAGAAAAATCAGTCTTGAGATATTTCTTGGCCCAGTCTTGACGTTTCAGCTTGTGTGTCTTGTTCAGTGGTGGTCATCTTTCAGCCTTTTTTACCTTGGCCATGTCTCTGAGTATTGCACACCTTGTGCTTTTGGGCACTCCAGTGATGTTGCAGCTCTGAAATATGGCCAAACTGGTGGCAAGTGGCATCGTGGCAGCTGCACGCTTGACTTTTCTCAGTTCATGGGCAGTTATTTTGCGCCTTGGTTTTTCCACACGCTTCTTGCGACCCTGTTGACTATTTTGAATGAAACGCTTGATTGTTCGATGATCACGCTTCAGAAGCTTTGCAATTTTAAGAGTGCTGCATCCCTCTGCAAGATATCTCACTATTTTTGACTTTTCTGAGCCTGTCAAGTCCTTCTTTTGACCCATTTTGCCAAAGGAAAGGAAGTTGCCTAATAATTATGCACACCTGATATAGGGTGTTGATGTCATTAGACCACACCCCTTCTCATTACAGAGATGCACATCACCTAATATGCTTAATTGGTAGTAGGCTTTCGAGCCTATACAGCTTGGAGTAAGACAAAATGCATAAAGAGGATGATGTGGTCAAAATACTAATTTGCCTAATAATTCTGCACTCCCTGTAAACATTAGATTAGTACACATGAATACACACACAAAATGAAATAGAATAAACATAGTATACATTCAAATTACCTCGGCGCAATGTCCCCATGCTCCTCCTATTCTGCCCCGGCTGGGCTCTTGAAGCATCTGCGCTCTAACAAAAACAAAAAAACGAACGAAGCTCCGCACCCACGGAGCTCCCCGACGCTAATGAGGCCCCCAGAGCCTCTTTTGCAAGAAAATTGGCGTCTTCTGATTGTCTGGAAAGGCTGTTAATTAGATTTCAGCCGATCAGCAAGCGCCAAGGTGTGAGACAATCAGAATGGGATACAGCCCTATATCCCATTCTGAGTGGCTAATGGACCTGTCAATCTTTTTTAAACCAATCAGAAGGCTCTATTGCCTTCAGCCAATCACAATTGGATACACCCCCATGGGGTGATTGGCTGGAGGCATCTGCGCCTTCTGATTTGTTGCAGTCTGATTGACAGTGACCACAGGGTGATTAGCTGAAGGCATCTGTGCCTTTTTATTGTCTGTTGTTACTGTCAATCAGACTGCAGCCAATCAGAAGGCTCTATTGCCTTCAGCCAATCACAATGGGATACACCCCCACAGGGCTATTGGCTGAAGGCATCTGCACCTTCTGATTGGCTGCAGTCTGATTGACAGTGAAAATAGCCAATCAGATTAGTGTCTTATAGGGGTCTATATAGACCCATATTGGACTGATGGGGTTATTTAGTGGCTTATAGGGGTCTGTATTGACCCCCATAGGTGACAGGGTTAATTAAGGGCTTATGGGGGGTCTGTATTAACCCCCATGAGTGACAGATTTAATTAAGGGATTATGGGGGTCGGTATTGACCCCCGTGAGTTACAGGGTTAATTAAGGGATTATGGGTTGTCTGTAATGACCCGTATGAGTTACAGGGTTAATTAAGGGATTATGGGGTCTGTATTGACCCCCATGAGTGACAGGGTTAATTAAGGGATTATGGGGGTCTGTATTGACCCCCATGAGTGACAGTGTTAATTAGGGGCTCATGGGGCTTTGTATAGGACCTTCAAATAGCCTATACATAAGTACAGAAGGTGCTAATGTTGATGGCTGCAATAGCTGCCGAAAAACATAGCACTTTGCTGCTGATCGCGAGGCACGCAGTTTACTAATTTAACTCGAAATACCCCCCAAAACAGCCAAATAATTAAAAAAATAATAACACACTCACACACAACTCAGGGGAAGAGCCAGGAAGCCAGTGAGTGAGGTTGCAAGTGAATTTGAGCCATATTTGGCGTTTTTCGTTGATCGAATATCGGCTAAGCAAGGAAAAAAATGGCAGCCGAAAAAATTTAAAAATTCTGAAGTGGGATGAAAACGAGGCTGAGCAATGACAGGCACGCGGGACTTACAATATACATGACGCCGAAGACAGTAACACACACGAACAACGCCAGGCACGCAGGACTTTGAAAATAAAACCAAGATAGTCAGCGCGCACCGTGAAAAGATTCAGTACACACACAGAGGAGAAACACGCAGGGAAGGGACAGGGGGAGATGCTGGAAAAAGACACATGGCATTCCCAAGCACAAAAGTTGAAGGTTAACAAGGCCTGCAATGAGCGTCGGGAGGAGAGGTTCGCAATGAGCGCAGAAGGTGATCATTGCAAAGCACGAAAGTTGGGGGTTGACAAGCCCTGCAATGAGCGGCAAAGCCGAAGGTGCTCATCGCGAGGCCAGTAGACGGAGGGAGAGGCTCTCAATTAACGACGAAGGCTCTCATTGCGGGGCTTCCGAACTGCACCAAATGTACATCATTCCCAGCCTTAAAATGTTATTCCCGTCATTTTTGACAGGCAATTTCCTAGTCTATATATATTTATATAGAGCTAAACCTCATACTAACATAGTGTAGATAAGGACACAAAAAATACACAATTGCAACTGAAATTTTAACTTTTTTTCTTTTATATGAACTTCAACATTATCAGTATAAA
This sequence comes from Discoglossus pictus, assembly GCA_027410445.1. Classification (NCBI taxonomy): domain Eukaryota; kingdom Metazoa; phylum Chordata; class Amphibia; order Anura; family Alytidae; genus Discoglossus; species Discoglossus pictus. The sequence goes on along the minus strand of CM050164.1, from coordinate 313,390,441 downwards.
CTTTACATTTGTGATGTTAAAGCTTCTGACTCATCCTAGATTCTGTTTTTTTAGAGTAAAAACGTTATAGCAAGGCAGAGCATTAAACAGGGAATTATGGGCCAACACAACACTATAGCAAAACAGCGCTAAAAGGGGTAATGTTAAGCGGGGTTTACCTATCCATCTATCTATATATCCATCCATCTATCTATATATATATATATATATATATATATATATATATATATACACACATACACACACACATATACTTCCATGTACCGGAGTCAAATATACATCAAGACAATTTTTTTTTGTAATTATTTAAGTAGGATAAAAGTTCCTTGGTAGCCTGCTGTAAAGCTCTGTGTTAAGTTAAAATAATCAGAATTATGTGTTTGTACTGATTGGAAATTAGCATTTAGTGACTTTGGATGAAACTGCTTAATTAACTCTCACGTTATTTTTAGGGTTTGTATAAAATGCTAAAATAGACTTTCTAGGACCCAAAAAAAGTTGCATCCGGTGTAATGAAAGACCATTGTTTATTGTTGTTTTTAATTTATATCTGCTCACATCTAGAAGGCTGCCATTTTGGTCTTTCTCTTCCTCCTATTTCTCACAATGTGTCACTGTGTGGAGTAGCTGTCAACTATGAATATCCATAATGCATCTTCTAATGCAAACATAGCCAAGTCAGATGTTCCTATTGATCCAGAGTAATGTGACGCTAACACCTACACTAGAAAATATGCCACCTGATGAATATATGCACCAATAGGAAGCTAATAGCTGTGATGTGTTTGTATAAGAACATGAAACATAGACATTCACAGCTTGATGTCTCACACAGGGATGGGAGAAGTGAGACACACCAAGGTGGCTCCCAAGAGGTGAGCAGAGGGAACAAATAGTAATAATTCATGACTATATGACTCAGCTATCATTATAGTAGATGCCCACTGACACATGTATATCACATTTTACTGTATTTTTATTTTCATGTTATGTAGGAATCCCCCCCAAAATAATTTTTTAGAAAAAGTTTTTTAGAAAACATTAAAGAAATGCTATAGAAATGTAGTGGTATCTGTTTATCGGAGAAATCTATCACAAACTAGCCTCATCTAAATGCCCTATAGCAAGAGCAATAAGTGTTTGTAGAAATCACTCAGCAAACACATCATTATTATTAACTTTTATTTGTAACGCGCCAACATATTCCGTAGCGCAATACAGGAAATAAAAACAAGGGAAAATACGGCATTAACAACCTTCCAAAAATGGAGGACCCTGTTTTGAGCTTAGAATCTTTGCAGAAAGTTTTTTTTCCCAAAGCATCCTAGAAGACTGAAAATGTATTTTTCTATTTTTGCAGCTCACTGCAATAATGCCTATAAAATCACTAAGTACAAAGCATAGAACTTCATGCTATATAATTTATTACTATTGGCAACCCTTAAACCAGCCATACATTACTGGATAGTGTGATAGTGCTAGACTTGCCGAAAAATTTAGCATATGATTCAAAGTGTGGTTGATAAATTATAATATTCTAATCAGCATTGAGTTTCCTGGTACAAACAGATCTACTGTATGTCTTTTACATATATTGAATACCTATAACTTCCTACAGTAACAAGTCCAAGATGAGGCGGTCCTGTATAATATGTACACACAAGGCGTTAACATCTCAATTTATGCTATTGTGATGCTTGAAAAACTTTGGTACATCTGGCTTATAGACATCACAGGGAACTTTTGCTCAGACAAATGGTGAAAAATTGGAACTGCTGAATAGAGATTATTTTGAGCAGCTGATATCAATGCCCTTGTCACACAACAACTGGTGATGCCTAAAAATAATCTTTATTAACAGCAGCTAGGAATCTAGTCACGTTTGGCTGAGGGCTGCATCCACTACTAAGATTTAACATCCCCCTTTTCCTGCAACTTCATGCAATCAAGCAACCAATCTTACTTTGCTGCCATCTGAACACCATTGGAAAGCTATTAACAGACAAGACTGTGAGAACCGCAGTGCTGCAGCAGCAGCAGCAGCAGCACACCTCTGAGCTGGGAGAATGTACACCAGTTATATTCATCTATTTCTGATGATTTAGGATTAAGTGCTCTGCATATAAAAAAAATGCTACAATCGCACGTGTGCTGGCTACGGTTCAAGACACACAGAGGGCTATAGTAACTTCAGCAGGCAGGTGAAAATGGGCAGGAAGGCTCGTCAGTACCTTGGAATATAAGCTGCATTTAATAATTCATTGTGGGGTGAACTGGATACCTGATGAAGGGATCTAAATAATGCACGTCTAGGCACAAGAGTTTTATCAGAAAAGAATGCAGAGACTTCTACCAAGGCTACAGCTCAAGATTAAAGAATGTCTCACTATCATTTTATCAAAGGCTGTAAGTAACATTTTTTGTCTTTATTTTATACTAGTGCATTAGTAGAAGGGCGTTCAGATTATGATTTTTGGATTTGTGATTATAACATTATATATAGTGAGAAGCCTAATACAGCTTAAGCAAGTCCAGTCTACAGCAGGCAGAACATTTTGTACATGCTTAACGTAATGAATCTGAACTACATAAACATATGTTATGTCCTTCCTCTGCATCAGTATTCAAATGGAGAAATCCCCTAGTATATTATTTAAACAAATACCTATATATTATATCATACACAGATTAAGGTGATAGTGCAGTATTTTGTGTTTTATCCATAGAGGAGAACGGTGTTGGGTTAAAAATAAACATACAAATACATGGAAAGGAAAATGAAACAATATTATAGCTTTATATTTATTGTTAGATACACGTTTCATTCATTTTGTCCTGACTTTGTTTTCAAGGTCATTGAGAATGATGCTCGTTTGCAAAGTATAATTTGTTAATATATGTGTTGCATATAAACCTAGAGGCTTGAAGGATAGGAATTGCTGTTTTGCAGAGCTGGTTACATATAGGGATCTAAGTTCATTGATTCATTTGGCAAAAAAGGCAGTTCTGCTATAATCTTATTATGAATTCAGCTTTCAAGTTTTCTTGTGGATGTATTTCTGACATGGATATTATGAAAAATGAATGGATTTCAATCAGAAAAAGAAATGAGTTGTAATTCCTTTAAAATATGGCAAGCTATGTGCAGTCATAAAATGTATTGCACTGCAGTGGGTTTGATAGTAATCCTCACACATGTGTGATAGTTTTATCTTGGCATGTTAATGGTATAGAGACATGTTCAGGATGTCTCTCATGATGGAAGAATAGGAAAACAATACAGAATAAAATACATTTAAATGTGTATTTAATATTGAGCTACGAGTAACCTACATGCATTTCATGTTCTCCTGCTTTGGTAGTAAGTGCTTTAGTGTCAGAAGGAGGTGCTATGTGTCACAATTTACAAACCGTATTTGCATTTTGTAACCTGTGTCAGATGTTCATATATTCTCAAAATGCCCATCCTACAAATTAACATATTCATTTACAACCTGACTAAATACATTATTGATATATTTTAAATAATTATAGCTATAATAGATGTATTTATTTGACATCAGACTAGCATATATTTTCAGAATACAAGGAATTTTTTGTTTTTTGGTTATCTGATTTTACAGCCGGCTTAACTATTGCAATCTTATAATAAAATCTATTTGGTTATTTTGAATGTGTTACAACATCCAGGTGGGGATGCCAACTGAGACATAGGATGTGCAGTTTTATTAAGAGCTCTGTGTGATAGGATCAGAATGTTAAATGCAATTATAGGTAGTGACTGAATGTAACTGCAAGAGTACATGGTATGAATGTCTCTCAACTCCAGTCATTAAATAAGCAACATTTTTAATTTAATATGCAATTGTGCTGCTGTGGAATGAACACTTTTTGTTTTTGTTGATCAACTTCCTGAGGTGGAAAGATATTTGAATAGCACAGCAAGTTTCTATCTTAATAATAGGAATGTGGCATCCATAGCTGTCAGAGCTGTACATAGCAGAAAACTGAGAAAGTAAAGACAGAATCAGCTGACAGAAATAAAAAGAATTCCCACGGTAAATAATCATTTGGTGTAAAAATATACAAAAAAAGAGGAAGGTCGTGATTATTGTTTTTACTTTCCAAAAACATGTTGTCCATTATTAATTTAAATTATTCAAAAGATCACATAGTAAAAGGTTGACTGCAATGTCCTTTAAAGATATCCATGTTAATCACTCACTGAGACACCTGTGAAGGTCCCTGTGAAGGTCTCTGAGGACAGGCAAAGAGAATCATGTATGAAGGATCTCTGGGGCTGCAGGGGACCACTATGCAGGAAAAACTGTCACTAAGCTATTTATCCAAGGATCATTTCCTCCAGTTGCAGGTCATGGACATCGGGACTTGCTACGGATGTGATGTATGTAAAACTCCAGCTTTGATCGCCATCATAGTATTCAATAAGAATTTTTCTACTCTATACCCACTACAAAAACACTATACAATATCACTAACATAACTTTCTGGAAGATTGCAAGGTGCCTTTTTCTGTAATTATAACAAATTCTATAAATAAAGGGACATGAAAGGTTCCTTTTTTAATATTAAAGTGTACCTAAGTGTTTATTTATACATATAAACATTGTTTTATTAACAAGTGCTTTAAAGCTCTGTTTTTACTTACTGAAACATTCCAAACAATCCCTACATAGTTCTGCCACCTGTAGCACATGCATACAATGGCCCCATTCAATTGAGGTTTTGGTAAATCCAGTAGCCCATAAGTGAGGTCGCAAGTTAATTTGCTATTCAATTGGCATCTTTTTGCGGGCTCCAAACTTGTTACGAGTTACAGCCTTGAAAACTTTGCGATGGTTAAACCTGTAACTTAAAGTCTCCTGAAGCCTTTGATCTTTCACTTTTGCAAGAGTTACGATGGCTAAAATCGCAAATTGCTATTCAATTGCTCAATTTTACCAAGCCCGCAAATGTTTTCACACCAGTAAATGGCAAAAGAAGGAGAAAGTCTTACGAGTTAGAGGACCCGCAAGGGGGTTAAACACCTGTTCAAAGCACTATATGTGCAAATAAAAAAACAATAGTGAACTGTAAAAAATGGGGAAAGCGATAAAATACATTATAATTAATTGCACAACAGTCTCAAGCTCGCAAATAGGCATGTTTTACTGCCGTAAAGAATTACAGTCTCATTTTCCATTGGCTAATTCGAAATGGGAGGTTACGGGCTTGCTTAATTGACCATGTTCCAGGCCTGAACTGCTGCGAACCAGTGTATTGTTTACTGTTTCGGCTTTGTGACAGTAACTTGCGGGCTTGAGCAATTGAATTGCACCAGCATCGGAAACCAACGGGGGCCCGCAACACACCTGCAGACATACTTGATCGAGTTGCGGACTTGGAATTGAATGCGGCTCAATGTTTCTGTTGTTGTAGATGTACTAGCCAATGACAAACTGTGACTCAGCAGCAATTTAACAACATGCTGCTGAGACACAGTCTGATTGGCTAGCACATCTAGCACTATAGCAACACTGTGTGCATCAGCTACTGTGGGCAAACCTTTGCAGGGACTGTCTGACAGATACCAAAGTAAAAACAGAGCTTTTAACCATTTGTTAATAAAATAATGTTTTATAAATAAAATGTTTATAAACACTCAGGTAGTTTATTTTAATATTTAATTCAGGGAACTTCCATTACCCTTTAATATACATAGGCCCTTATTCAATTGCAATTTGGCCAATTGAATAGGGCTCTAAATAAGCACATAACAATTATTTTTTAAAGAAGTTTTTAGTTAGTAAACATCTATCCAAAAGCAAAGTTTTCACTAACTAAAAACTTCTTTAAAAAATATATGTTATGTGCTTATTTAGAGCCCTATTCAATTGGCCAAATCACAATTGAATGAGGCCCATAGTGACTTATTTCTTTTTAATAGAAGCTGAGAGGTAAAAACACTTTCTATTATAACAAGTAAGTGTGTTGTAGTTTTGTGCCTGACTCTCCGTGACGTCATGGACAGTAACACCCCATGCTGATTCACTTAGTTTTCATGGCAACGATACTGGAGTGGGTTGCCAGTTCCTTCTACAGTGGGCCACAACATACATCTCCTGGTATTACTAGGTGGTCTCCCATCCAAATACTGACCAGGCCCAACCCTGCATGGCTTCAGGATGGAGTGACCTCTTGGTTCCCTGACTGGAATAGAACCAAGGTTGCAGCGATGAAAGCACTGAATCCTAACCACTGAACCACTGTACTTATACTTTAATAATTATTCTTTAAAGCTGACCAGCATCCTCATTTACTAAAGGAAAGCACTTTCATAAAGGACCTTGTTAGAATAAAGTAATCTTAGTAAATATCATAAATCGAGCCCTGTGAAGTTTAGGCTACATGCTGAGATCTATAATTTATCTTCATGTTGAAATTTAATTAATTTAGCCCACAGACAAAAAAACAACACCATTATTTGTGTGGTGTGGAATAAGGACAGTCAAGGGATAAAGCCAATTAGGCTGAGATTTCAAAAGTTCGGGCTCGCCATGAGTCTCTGTTTTGACTGTATCCTGAGTGAGAAAAGTAAGGAATCAGAAGATGTTTAGTAAGTGAAAGTCTCAGAGAAATGTTAGCTTTGTACAATTCTAACTGGCTGTCCTAAGCAATAAGGAGGAGAATTTGGTGCAGCAATAATAGAGATGAAAATATTCTGCAATCATTAAAGTATAAAAATTAATTTCACAAAAACAGTTTACCCACCAAGGATCTTGTGCAATATATTTTCATCCTCTTGCATTTCTATTGTTCTGTCTTAGATAGTAATCATTTAACAATAAATATGTTTGGGTTATTATTATAACTCTTTATTTATACAGTGCCAACCTTACCCTTAGCACTATGAAAATTAATCAAAAATACATTAGCAGAGTTTATGCAACAGAAGTAAGGTCCCCACTCTGGAGCATTTACAATGTAGAAACTGTAGAAGAATTACATTGAAAAGTCCACAATATTTGCAAGAATCTTCAATAATCTAAGAAATTGGTTGGAAAAGAGTGACCAGAGTAAAATTACATAACTATGTAATAAATATCTTAAATAATGTTTTTACATTGAATTAACATTAAACTCTTCTATACTTTTTATAAACATTTTGATGAAATATGTGAAGTATTCTGGGCTTACTTCATTTGCTTTGCTTCTCATATTGCTCAGTGTCGGGGCAGCCATTTTGCCTCTCACATTCTCCATCACAGAAACCACAACCTCCATTTTTTTGTGTTACAACCTGGAACAGAAAATGGTTACTGTTTTAGTTAGTCATGTACACAGCTGGGCAGAGTCCACTTACAACAGGACAAGGGGAGCCTTTCAACAGGTGCTGATTTAACCCCTAACAGGATAGAAGCACTTTATTAAACAAATAAGGTGTAATACTTGTTTTTGTACAGCACAAACAACTCTTCTAGTAAGAAAAACTAATTATTCATACATAATCCAGATAACAATAGAAGTTTGTGTTTAAAACTTTATATATTATATGTACTTATTATGTATATGTATACAGTACAGATGTACATTGTGTAAGTATAACTAGTTTTTATTTATGCCAGAGTCGTGATATGTGTTACACTTCTAGGGGAATAAATCTCACTTACATTTGACTGAAGGTTCCTGTTGATATGAAGTGGAACCATCCCAGCTGTGTGGATAGGTCGACCCCAACAGCTAAAAAAGATGGAGGAAGATCTCAGTCAGGGACAATGTGAGGACAAAATGGCTGCTCATATAATGATGAAGATATAAAACAAGGTCCAAAATATCTTATATATTTTACTAAAATGTGTATGAAGAAGATTAATCTTGATTCAATGTAAATATACATTTCCAGAGTTCTTTGGCCCTTTGCCATCCATGTTTTATAAGTGTTTAAATCTGTACAACAGGCTAAAGTTATTTAGTTATGAATAGCTTCCCTGTGCTTCACACCAATATAGCATACTCAATTTAAAAACTGGAACCTTTATTTATACAAATAATAATATATTTCATCTCTTTTCACAAAAATATAGCTCCACCTATGTTCTATCTCTCTAGGAATTGTCCCACACAGGAGTGCCAAAAAAATCAGTTTTTATTCTGGGATAATGTAAATGGTTTGGCAGTGCTTTCTTCTAGTGTCTCTTTAAGCACAAATTAGTTTTAGTTGATTTAATCTTTAATTTTCTACACAGACCTGTAACAATTATAGAATTAAACATTCATTGTTAAATTGTACTTATTAGTTTAATAATGGCATACTGTAGGATGCATTTTATATCAGAATCTACTGGTCTACTGGTAAATTAGAGAAACATTGAAAGCGTTAATACTAATTATGTATTAGTTTATATTCATTGAAGAGAAACTAATTTTTAAGAAATGATTAATGTGGTTTAAAACCAAATGGTGAGAAAAAAAATATGAATGAATCATCACTAATCAAGCACTGTTCACGCTGCATTAAAACTATGTCAATTCAACAATATTGTTGGAAGTTCTGAATATGTAATCAAGTGAGGAGGAGATGTATATTTAGGTTTCTTTCTGGCACATCTAATGGGCTGGGTAGTCAAATTCAACATTTTCCTGATACAAATTGACTGGCAACATATTCAAGGAATATATGAGACTCCAATCATAATTTGTGCTTTGTATTCCAGCCTCCTACGACTAGAAGGAACATAAATTAGCAGGTTTTATATTAAAGAACTGCATTTAAGATATGGTCTTAAATTATTGAGAGCCAAATCAAACCCTGAGCTGGAAAAAAGTGTTGTCAATTGTAATCAAAAGCTCAAATATAATATTTTTGGAAACAGTCATGTTATATTCATTGTAACACAGAGTTTGTAGGTTAGCATCATTGGAATTCATGTCTGGTATTTACCAATACAGCAACGCCATTGAACATAATAACCATACACCAATCTGTGTACATGGGAACAACCGGCTCTGAAAAAAATAAATATTCCATATTTTTTCACCTTAACTATAATTAAAGGAAATATAAATTATGGAGTGGCAAACAGTTTAATATTGCTGTTGGCTTTATAAAATTAAAACCGATAATTTAAAACTTTAAAACAATTGTTTACTTTGCTAAGCATCTCAAGTGCCTAAGATGAGGTAAAAGGTCTGTGATCTCAATGGAAAATAGTGCATTGTAAATGTACATTTCAACCACTGGAGATGCTTAGTAAATCCCCCCTACCCTAGCGTCCACATTTACAGCATTGCACTTACCATTTCCTTGATTAAATTATTGTTCTGTATTTGCAATAATTAGCCCTGAGAAACTGTGAGTTGACAGCATGCTTTGTTTTTTTTAATGTTTTCAGTGGTGAATGAACTACCTTAAATGTATTATGGCACAAGGGAAATTCTTGTCAGTCAATGCCTAGTAATAGAGCTGGATGAATCACTATCATCTATATGCTATTATTTATCAGTATAATTGATGCAATTCTTACAAGTTTCAAGCTTAAACATATTTTATTAAAGAATCACAGTGGTCACACTTGAAAATAGGCAATATGTTTTTAAAATGTAAAAAAAAAAAAATACTAAGTTTATATGCAATGATGCTGCACTGAAATCTACCATTTTAGTAGTTTACAAGGACACACTCTGTTGAGACAGAAAGCTACAAGAAGAACCCTCAGTAATAATAAACAACAAAAAATGATCCCAGTGGTCCTTGAGTGAATTAGTTGCATTTGAGCAGAAACATCTGAAACCCTGGCCTTTTTATGGCCAACAAGGATTCAAGACTCCTGATTTACATAATGCAGGTATTCTGGATGATCATCCATTGTGTATGTGATGGTATTATAACCAGTCAAAGAGGGAGAGGTGTTCTCCCAAAATGTTGTGGTTATCCTGTTCATTACTGCATCCCGGTTAATAAATGTAGGATATATCCTTAGAACAATGTCCTGTGTGCATCTGTTCAGAGCGTTGTGTTACTGTAGTGTCTTTTTAGTGGATCACTGCTGAGTAAGAGCACAGATAAAACTGGACTGTGACTGAAGCGCAGCTTTGTCGTTTATTTCTATGATGTCAATATACACAATGATACAGAAGAAGTCAAGGGCCATGCTCTTGAGAGAGTATTCAATTTAAAATATTTTGTAATTAAATTTGAATTATACACCTCACATGATAAAGCTAATTCAAAGAGATGTTTGTGTGTTTTGGGCTTCAATCAACATCCTCAACATTCAATGAGAAAGGAATTCTCATCTCTTTAGAGAGTTCAAGGTTAAAATGGAATGTAGACTCCACTGTTTGGAAGCATATGACTTAATGTAGTTGGCTGTATAGGAATAAGAATTAATGAAGTTTAAATGACTCTGTCTCTCCAACAACATGATGGTTCATTAAAACGACCTATAATTGTACCAGACTTTTATTATAAAGTTTGTCACCAAAGAGGACATCTTTTGTTTGGGATTCATTGCATTTAAGTAGCTGTAAAACTCACGTGCATGGCATCTAAGTATATGATAGCATTAGGTATTTTTTAACACCATTCAAATAAAAAAACATTGTTGTATTTAACACTGGCATAACATAGGAATACAACAGCATAACACATCTGCCCTGACATTACAATGAATCTTGTTTTAATCCCAAGGAAAAGGGTTAGTATTTTTGGTATTGGTCTTGGTCAGAAGAGGGATTGACTGGATAGCCCTGGCCATTTGATACAATTTCCAGTTGTATAAAACCTAATTGGCTACATAGACCTGTTTGTGAACTTAACCCTACATCCTCTGTAAGTGACCTACCAGATACCTATTAAAACCCTTATGGCTATATTTCCTCGCTATAACAGAGATATCTGGAAACTTACAAACCTTTTATTTGTTACTTTACTAAAACATTACTAGACCTGATATTCTGTCATTTCTGGGCACAACATAAACAACATCCATATATGTAAGATATACATTTATTAATTGTTTGATTATTCATATTCTACAGTTATCATTTGTAGATGGCAGACACTTGGCTTTGCCCCCTGAAATGTAATGTATATGCCTAATTTGTGAACTAGACACTATTGCTACAATGCTGATTACCATTGTGTTTGTTCTCCCTTTTTTGTATACCCTCCCATACCTCTTTCCTAAAACTTCCTTCACAACCCCAACAAAGATAAAGCACATGACCTAAGCAAGGCCCAGTTGGTATGTACGGATATAGGTTAAACACAATTACCTTTAACATATGACAATTAGACCCAAACTACTTCATAGGCTAAATTTAATGATTAGACACAGACTACTTGTTGGGAGGAAGACTGGCCACAGCGTTTATTGGTAAACACAAGTAAACATAATAACCATAACCAATAATAAATAAACATAACCACGTGAGGGGAGGAGCCTGGCCAGAGACAGTAGGCCCTACGCCCTGAAGCCTCATCCAGGGCCTACCGTGTTGTAACATCCGTACCACCGTAGGGTAGGATCTTACCCATTTTTCCACTGTCCCGGCGACTCCCCCCACGACCCGCCGCTGTGACAACAACATAAACATAATTTGTTAGCATATAATGCACACTTAAACAATATAACAATCACAAGTGCTCCACCAAACAAGACAATCTTTAAACTTGACAATGTACAACCATCATTTTATTTATTTTATCCATTTCCTTTTTTTTTTTAACTTTTTTATTTACTTATTTATTTTTATTTTTTAGTTACAAACATATCAACATTAAACAAAAATACTTTAGGGATGGGTGGGTGGGTATCTTCCCTCATGTCTAGCTGGGGGACTACTGATAACTTTTGGTGGCAAACCAGCCTATAATGGCTCCGCCTCCCCCAGCTAGCCACCTCCTTCCATACCGGTCCTGCCAGGTCAAAGGGCCCTACTCCCAACCACAGCAGGCTGGGGTGGCCTCCAGGCCCTCCAAGAAAGTAATGGAGCAGCATTCTACAACCACTAACAATATCAACATTACATTCATTAAACAGTATTAGAACAATTATGTACATTTATTTATTCAATGCATTTCAAGTATTTTGTTTGTAACCTAACCACTGCTTTCTAATATAAAAGACAAAAACAATGCATAATTAATAAGCTTATAATGCTCTTTAAGATACACTTCAACAAAAAACAATTTGATTTTGGATTGTAATCTTTTTATCTGCTGTATCATTTTTGTTCTATGTCTTGGATTGATTTCTAGTTATAGTTATTTTGTCAGTTAATTTAAAAATCTCTTAAAATATGTATTTGTGAGTATCATAGTTATGAATTCATTTTTGAGTACCTCGTGATATAGTATAGTTTAGGTACAGAGATTATGAAGCACCAATAATTCTTGAAGAAAATTATCTCCCACTAAAACCACCTTTTTTGTCTTATAACGGTATGGAAAACCATGCTCTGAGTGTTAAAACATTCTTCATAATGTGTTGCTTATGTGATTAAATATTGTATTAATTCATACCTGTTTATATAATTTATCTGTATGGCCAGAAGTAGTGAGTGCTGGTTAGTTATCTATAGCCCTCCACTGCCATCAGGAAATATATTCAGCCTAGAAGTCAGGCACAGCAGAAATGTACTCTATCTTAATAATAAGCTCATTATTCAACAGAAAGCCATAATGTCAGTATTTTCTAAGGCATTTACAATGTGACCTAATGTTTTGTGAAATCTGTCTGTCTTTACTGCCTTGGTTATTAATAAACCCCCTAATTAAAACACTGTTTCTGCATTAATCAGGTAAACAGAAAGCTGACAAAGCCCCCCAGGGTATAGATTAATTTAAATTTAGATTGTAAGTTTGAGAGTTTTCAATCCTGCATGGTGCTTTGGGGAAAGCACTTTGGACCCCGGTTTCTAAGCTCAAAGTCAGAGCCCTGCATCCTATGCAATGTCTTAATACTGCTATTGTTTTTTGCCTTTATCATAACCCATGTATAGCGCTACGGAATATACAAACAAACAATAATAATAATAATAATAATAATAATAATAATAATAATAATAATATGCATCAATTTTATATTAAATGGCTATTGTAGTCATAGTTAGAATATACAATTTTTAAGGACTATACTTGAAAACCGAGAAAATGTTTTTAGAATGGTGAATAAAATACAGTCTCTAACATACAAGCTATTATATATAATTATGATGTTGAGCTAGTTGCCATTTTGGTTTCTGCTGATCAACTTCCTAAGGTTGGAGGAGAGTTTGAATATGCACAAAGTGTTTAACTGCACAATGGGAGTGTGGCATCTACATCTGCTAGTACATTCATCAGGTCTAATGTAATGCACATTACTGAACTCCTTCACGAGAAAGAAACAGATAGGATAGGCTGATCAAAGAGAATGTGTCTGTAGTAATGCATAATTGGGTATAAAAGATAAAAACGTAAAGACTGTTTATTTTTATTTTGCTTCTCAGAACTTTTTGCCCATTAGGATTAATTATTAAATGACAAAAATAGAACAAATTGGACAGATTCTTTATTTTCCTGATTTTTTGACCAATGCAGCCACAGGTTTCCCAGCTGCTTTCACTGCTTTTAATTGTATGTTTTCACTGCTCCGGCACTGTGCATGGAAACGTTAACATTGTTTGTGTCTAAAGTGGTTTTACTATTAAGTTACTGATTTTTAAAATGTCATATGGTATTTATGGAATTTTTGGAAGAACAGCAGTACACTTGCAGCATTATCTGATAGAAAAGCAAAACTGATCATTTTAATTAATGGTATTACCATATTGGCCCAGAAATAGGCCGCACCTTTAAAATTCAATGGGAGAAAAAAAAAAAACAATATAAGCTGCTCTCTTAAAATTTGAAAGAGAAAAAAGTAAATTTGATTCAGGGAAATATACCATATGTCTAGTATATGGAAAACAATATACCATTAGGATTGTCCTTCTATTCTTGTTAGGCAGGCTAAAATTATTAACATCAAGAGTAAGGTAACAAGTAAACTTTTTTTCTTGATGTACACACAGTGTTAGGTTAAAAAGCATACAATATGACAAAATGTTGTGAAAGCCAGTTTTCGTAAGGTCGTAAATTTAAGCCGCACCTTAACTTTTCACAGTTGAAATTTGGATGAAAAGTGTGGCTTATTTTCAGGCCGATACGGAATCTCAAATCAGAGACAACTCTTTTCGCTTGGAAACATGTATAAAGTCACAGCCAAATGTTGCTAAGAAAAATAAAAAATAAAATATTATCAACTTTCATTACATGAAAAGCAATTAATTCAAAAATTTCAGAAATTGCATGACTATGCATAACGTGATCATGCAGGTTTGTCTCTATTTGCCAATTAGCACTCACACAGCTAAATTAAAGGACCACTATAGTGCTTTCACAAGTAAAGCTCATGTGTTTTTCTTAGCTTTTAAACTGACTGTTTTCTCCTCAAACAGATCTGTGTATCTCCTCCTAAAGTGTCTATCCATGACAATGCCAGCTCTTCCTGTGTGGCGGACAAAAAATAAAATCTTGCCAGTCTAGGTTCAGCTTCTGACTGAGCATGCTTAGTAAAGGGGCACATAGCTGTGATGGCTCATGCACTGTCCCTACCATGGCCTATAGGGCAGCTGCAAGCATGTTACAATAGAGCTATTACCTCTGTGTAGGCAGTGGGGTTGAGCTAATTATTTCAGGTGGTAGAACCAGTGACTTCAGCCCAGCCTGCTTCCATGTCCCCTAATAGATATTAGTAGTAGGAGATACTCAGCTCTTCTTGAGGAGAAAACAGAAACTTAAACATTTTTTTTACCTTTTAAACATTCATTTATTATAAACTGCTTACTAGTTTAATAGCCTTTGCCCGGCAATCAAACATAGGCGCTTTACTTGTAAATACACTACAGTTGTCCTTTAAGTGTTTATTGATTAACACATACAACTCATGCAGCTGCATCATAGCAGACTGGTTAGCATGGGCACTCTGCAAGATAATTATACATTTTTAATACATGGTTAGGGCAAGTCGGAGAACCAAAATATGATTATACAGTACTGATTTTTTTGTTGTTAAAAACTTGTTGACTTTCCAAGGTTTTTAATGGTTTTAAATATAGAATGAATAGATTATTTTAAGATTTGTAATTATTTAGCCATTTGTATTTACTATACAGGAACCTCCATTAAACATTTGGAAATGTAGAATTATTTTCTCTCTAATATTTTGTATATGAAAGTAAAAATTGTTATAGATTACTCAATGAAGTCTTCAATAACTTCATCTACCTAAACTAAAAGCTGCACCTTATTAACATCAGACACAACTGCTGTAACTGATCATATGAGAGCTGAGTAGTTTGAATGGCATCAGGTTCACATTTTTTGCAATTAAGATCGATTTCAGTGGAAAATGCCACATTCATCATAAGTGTCAATTAAATTCTCATTTAAAATGTGTCAAACTGCTTGAGTACATGTAAGAACTGAAGTGTGTTTCAATATCAATGATATATCTTTTCAGAAAGGAACCTCTGGGAATTTTAGTTTTCCTTTTATATCTGCCAGCTTTAGTAATGACTCACAAAGATCTGCCTCTGTGACCTCTAAAATTTTGTTAATATTTGAAATTTAAATTATTATAAATAGCAGGGGAATTTCTAAGTTAGGTAAATGTCTATACATTGCATGTATTTATTACACACACTAGCTGCAGTACTTGCCCGTCAAAAATGAAGGGAATAAAATGTTAAAGCTGGCAATGCTGTTTGCCACCCAATGTGCGCACCTTCGGCACTCATCGCGAACCCTGTCTCTCCCCCTGTCTACTTCCTCCCTTGTGTCTCATTTGCCCCCTCCTCTCTCTCCCTTGTGTCTCCTTTCCCCTCTCTTTTCCATGTCCCTCTCCTGTGTCTCTTCCCCCCTCCCCTATGTCCCTTTCCCCCTTCCCTGTGTCTCTTTCCCCCTCCCCTGTGTCTCTTCCTCCCCCCTCTCCCCCGTGTATCTTCCCCACTCCCCTGGCTCTCTTTCCCCCCTCTTCCCTCTGTCTTTCCCCCTCCCTCCCCTTTGTCTCTTTCCCCCCACCCTCCCCTGTGTCTCTTTACCTCCTCTCCCTTCCTTTGACTCTCCCCCTCTCCCTCACCGGTGTCTCCATCCCCTTCCCTCTCCTGTGTCTCCTTTCCCCTCCCTCCCCTGTGTCTCTTTTCAGCCCTCTCCTTTCCATATCTCTCTTTCCCCCTCTCTCCGTCCCCTGTGTCTCTTTCCCCCCTCTCCTCCTGTGTCTTCTTCCCCTCACCCATGTCTCTTTCCCTCCCTCTCCCCCCGTGTCTCCCCCCCCCTACCATACCTGTGTCTCTTTCCCCCTCTCCCCCTGTGTCTCTTTCCCCCCTCTCCCCACGTGTCTCTTTTTCCGCTCTCCCCCCTGTGTCTCTATTTTCTAAAAATCTTAAATATGTTATTTTAGAATCTATCAGAAGAAATACTTTATTTATATAGTCACAACTACCAGTGGCAGAACTTGCCAATGGAGGGCCCCGGTGCAATTGGGGTAGGGCCCAAATTTCTCTCTATAAAATATATTTTTATATTGGGGGTTTTGGAGAGGCAGTGGAGGGCAAAGAGGTAGTACTTAGGCAGAGTAATAGAAGTAATGGCGGGCAGAGGGATGCAGTCTGTGGCAGGGAGTGTTTCAATGAGGTAGGCGGAAGTAGCGTCTCATGGTATCAAGCAGCAGCAAGTGTGGTAAGGGGGTGGGAGGAATTACCTGTTCCCCTCCTCCTCTGAGCCCTCCCCTACTTCATCCTTTGGGCCCTAACCACTACACTATGAAAATCAATTAAAAAATAGATTTTATAAAAGAATATGTGCATTTAGTAAGGGACAACAAAGTGCCACCCTAAAGGTGAGTACCCTGGTGCAATGCTCTGCTTATATCAGCAGTAAATCCTCCCCTGCCTACTACCACCAACATTTAAATGTGGTGTTTCATGGGACAATGAATAGCAACCATGTTCTAGAGAGATTTTGAAGCTTAAGCCAGTGGCAAAACCCAACATAACTATATTATATTTACACCCTCACTATGCACAGGTATCTTTACTATTTAATCTAGGGACTGAAACCTTTTGAGTCAATATTTTACAAGGCCCTAGACTGTCAAGATATTCAACGGATTACACTCCTAAATTAAAGTCTCTATAAAACATCCTCAGACTCCTATGATGACATGAGCATAAATGCACCTGTAGGAAAGATGGCTGTGGTGCAGAACCTTGCCTCAAACTGCTTCTCTGGATTGTGTGGATTTCATCCAAACAAATCACTAAAACATTTGGTTTATTTAAAAGTTATGTTACAATAAAATACTGGACTACCATGTTGCTATCCTCAGGACTATGCTACAAGAATGTTTTATTTATTTATATACTAAGGGCAGTGTCCTGTCAGTCATAGTCCTTTTTAATGAATGCAGTGCTTTTGATCTTATTTCTATTATTTAGCTTGATTTGATATATAAAAAAGAGGAATACTTATTTTACTTACATCACTGTGTTTCTACTTGCATTTTTAAACACTATCACCAATTGCAGGGGAGACGATGGTATATTGGTCCAGTCCCACACTGGCATTGAAAATGGTATAAAATAGTACACATCCTCTTCTTGTAGAATATCATGGATAGAAATAGCAATTCATGAGGAAAGTCATGTCATTTTTTCCATTTGATTTGCCAGGAATTCGGGTCATCACATGATAACCTGTGAAGTGCAAAAAGAGAGACTACTACTCAGAGAAAACCTTTTACATGGAGTATGGACTTTATCATTTCAATTTGTATGTCAACTATTACCCAGCACCTACATTGGTCTGAACCAAAAATATCCTAATGTCAATTTGTTCAGTAAAGTTTTATTAATAACAGGCAAACATTTTGTTAGAAAAGCTTAATGGCATAATTCAGGGGGAATTAGGACCCACCATGGAATTGCTAGTCATATTATATGAAGTCTTCGGCTTGTTTAGATGACAAAATGTCATGACATCCTATTAAGCAGATCATACATAGTTCCTTCCATGCCATTAGTACATTCCTTATACAAAACCTAATATTTGAAAGTACAGTTAGGAAATTCAAGCATGTTATAGTTATAGTCACAAGGCCAACATTAAAAATTGTTCAGGTAGATAAATGCTAAACAACCCTTTTGTTTCTTATCTGCAGTCAAATCTATACTTTGATGTACTTTCCTTATGTTCTACTTATTCCTTATTAAGAGCCTCATTCAAATGCCAAAATGCCTGCGATTGAGTTGCGGGCTCCATTTGGTCTCCGATTGCGATGCGATTCAATTGGCCAGGCCCGCAAGTTAGATGTCGGCCCCGAAAATCGGAACAACATGCCATCAGACGTAGCATTTCTGGGCTTGAACATGTTAGAGGAGCAAGCCCGTAACTCCCAATGCAAACAGTCAATGGAAACAAAGATCGTCATCATGACCAACCTCAAAGCCCGTAACTCGTAAGTGAAGGCTGTAGAAAATTTCAACCTCCATTTTTCAAAGTCCTACGGGCTTCAACCTGCAAGCCTGTTGGACTTTGAAAAATAGAGGTTGGATTTCAAAGTCCGACGGGCTTGGAGGTTGAAGCCCATAGGATTTCACATTGATTACTGTGATCGATATAACACGAAAATTGAACATGAAATTAAGTATTGGAGAATGTTGCGCTATTAATTCTAAGACCTAACATCACTTTCACTCTTAATAAAAGTACAGTATTGCTTTTTTATTTGCTTTTACAGTGCTCCAATTTATCATTAAGCCCTTTGTGAGACCTCCTTGGTACCATTAACTTGTGGTTAGATATCTGCCAATTCCAAGCTTGACAGAGTGGTTAGCAAGGGGGAATCTGAGCAATTGAATAGCGATTTGCGATTTTAGCCTTGGGGCAGTGAAAGATCAAAGGCTTGGAGGGCATTAACTTGCAATTTTTAAAATCGCTATAAATTGCAGCTCAGAGCCCCAAACTCAATCGGAGCATGCAAACTGATGCCAATTGAATAGCAAAATTAACTTGCTGGCTCCATTTGCGAGCCTGGATCTCCTCAAAGCCTCAATTGAATGAGGCCCAAGTAAACAACTAGTTATTTTCTTTCCAGCCAGATCAGTGGAGTTACCTCTCACACTTGTATATATAATTCAGAAAACACTGATAATAAGCTTTAACCTGTCTATATGTGCATGAAAATGGAGAGAAAATGAAATACTTGCAGCTGATAATCCCTACAATAGAAAGTGGAGATAATTAGCTATAGATTATAAACACCAGTCAGCTATCACCAGGTTGCCTAATTACTTGCTCAGTAATATTTAAGATCAGAATTATTTTTGTAGAAGTAAAGGTACAGTAAGTAGGGCAATTGCCTTGCAGTTAATAAGGGAAAAGGTTATGCTTTCTGAAACTGTCACTAACATACTTCCATATAATTAATCAACCATTTTCTCCATTTCATGACATTATTTTGTCACTAGATAAATATATATCGTGTTTAGGGTCACTATGTGAGTTTTTGAGAAATGTGCTTCTTTTTTCATTTAGCAGAAATGGCTAATTTAATCCTTTTTCAAAAAAATGTAGATGTCATTAAGTGTGTACAGCATTTGACCTTGTATGTCTTATTTGATGTAAAAAGGAAAAAAAGCCAACGTTCAAATAGAACACGAGACTTAACAGCCTATGGGTTGACAATTCTGGTCAATTTATTCTAACCTGTCAGTAAAACATATGTCAGGTTGAATGGGAATTATTCAGTAAAAAATGATTGTGCCAGTCAGTCACTGACACATGGAAAGTGTAATTCAGTGGGAATTTAGATGCAAACTATCATTGTTAGAATTTATAATGAATAATGCAATAAATAATAAGTTTACATTTGATTATTTGAACCGTTGTTCTATTAGCAGATGCACTATATATTTCAAAGCAGGCTTTGTCATGAATTGTACATTTTCTATTACCAAAACCCACATTTAATCATAAAATGAGTTGTGACATTTGCATTACCTTGTAGGGCTGAGTGACATGGGGCCAGATATACGAAGGTTTGTAATGTGATTGCAAGATTACCTGTGTATCACTGACTCAAGCTATGTTGTGGGTATTTGAGGAACAATGAAGATACATACTTCTCTTTAAAAGAGTAGGTGTTAAACACTATAAGCATTTTTCCTTGCATTCAAAATGAGTCAAATTTACTCCTGATTTTTTTGTAGTTGTATCCGGTACAGCTGGTAAAGGAAGAAACTGATTTTTTATATAGCTTTAAACTCGACAGGTGAACTGCTCTGACAAGACATAACTACATATAGTTAGAGGAGATCCTGACTTGCTTCCAAAAGAAGTTTGTACATTTAAAAACCCTTGTAACACTCTTTTTTTTTAATACAAGCAAAAATGTAATTCATATTTAAATCCTGCCCTATCAATGCATGTTAGCAAATGTGGCTTACAGTACCATTCTAAGGTTTACAACATGAGCAGTCATGGACAGAACATCTAGGCTTATCTGAGCTGTAGCATTGCTATAGTGAAGCATATACCCACTTGTTATGTGATACTATATGAAAATGTTCAAATGATTTAAATCATAGGTCAATATAGCTTGATCAGAATACAGTTGGTCCCAGGGTTATGGGCACAATACTTTCATGAGAACAATAATATTACAGTGTAATACTGTAATAATACAAATAATAACCCTGTACTGTAATAATAAGTTACAGAACTCTGAAAATAGATTAAAGTCTGCAATGCTATGCTCTCTGTCAATTACTACTTACTCTAGTCCTTCCACTACCCCTCTACTTCTGGTACTGTGAGTAAGACTGATTGTTGAACTATAATTTGTTATTTCAAAATGAATTCAAGACTGTAATGATGTTTTCTACACTGTTAGATATAATCTTACTGCAGTCATTGTTCTTCTTTAATACAGCTTTTTAACCTTAGGAAACAACAAGTACAACTGTCTCTAGCCCGCTTCCCTTCTTCCCTTGCTTTTTTTGTTGCGGTGACGGGTTGAAATTTTGTTTATTGTTTAATTACTTGCTGTGAAGATATAAAAACAGTATTTTAATAACTGCTGTAAATACTCTTCTCAATGTTGCTACATTGAAACCAGAGAATATTTGTTGTTTCAAAACCTTCAGCATAGTTTTTGTATTTTTCTGAAAAAATAAAGGAACTGATTGCACCAAAATTGCACTGCACCATCAGATAGAAGTTAGAAAAGCATATGGAAAAGTACTTTCTTTTTTAAGACTACAACTAAATTAAGTGATTTGTCATTGTGTGAAATTAGTGGTTTTAGGCTGCTTCTAACATGCCATTGTATTTTCAGAATGCATAATGATCTGTACTGGCCAGTGGCACTAATTATAATCATATATGCAAGATATGGAAGGAGTGGTTACATTTCCAACAATAGTTCTATGTTACTTATATTGACCTTTTTCACATATTACAAAGCATGTAGATACAAGCCCTGTGAATATGGTCTTCATCTGTGAACTAGCAAACATACCATACAGTACAAAGTCCAGGACTAGATTTTGCTACACACACACACACATATATATATATATATATATATATATATATATATATATGTATATATATATATATATATATATATTAATGAATTATCAGAGTATTGCAGTTTATGGTGATACCTTTTTATTGGACAAACATATTCATAATTTTTATGAGAAGCTTTTGCGAGTGACCAGTCTTTGTCAAGTCAGAGGCAATACTGATTTTAGAGTCCCATAGAAAGAAAGACATTTCAGGATTTACAAATAATGTTCTGTTCAGCCAACTGTGCTTAAGTGCATATCAGAGGAAATAAATTGGATGAACAGAACATTTTTTGTTATGGCAATAAACAGAATCTGTTAGCACTTTTCAAACTAGTTTGAATAATGGATTCATTAAATGGTACTGTGGCGAGAAAGGAAGTCAACAATGATTTTTAGCATACCTCTGCCTTTATTCACTTAACTAGAATTTCCTAAACTGAGATTGTCTGCAGACTTCTTTTAAACTGTCCACAGAACTGGGATTACAAAAAATAATACTGCATAACAAGTCATTGTTTATATGTGTTAATAACATAGCACATTGACGTTATTGAACAGGAAGCAGAAAAATAATTGTGGTCCATATGTATTTTCAGTGATATTCCAGTGACTCCTCAGGACACACAGCATTTTATAACAAAGCTTTAGTCTTGAATTCCTAGCTAATTCATCCATTTATTTTGACAGTGGGGGCATGCTTTAGGTGTGTTTGTATGTAAAATGGTACCAAGGAACCACCTTGCTCTATTCATTGAACAGTGATGTTATAGCAGAGCTTGAGCAACATTCAGGTTTTCTAAGTGCATGGTCCCATGATAACTAGCATTAAATAAAGGTATCACAAGTAGCCACAAAATACCTTAATAGTGAATAAATACTAATATAATGGTATATATAAAGAGTATAATCTATCAAAAGCATGGCGAGCAAAGACCCTAGGAGTCCCAAAGGCTTCCTCTTAACTTAAAGGTGGCCCTAATATTCACCTCAACACTGGATGTTGGGTCACAATGTTGTCATGCATACATACTGAAGTGCCTTTCATTACTTAGGTATCTTCATCAGGCCAATGAGTGCGCTGATGTAATTTATTAAATAACCTGTGTTAACATGGTGATCACAATATACGATGTTCACTACAGAGTATGTACAATCATGCGTGTATTGTAACCTTTGACATGGAGAAATAAAAAATTATAATTGTATTATTATTTGGAGGGGTTTCCTCCTTTTAGTATATGAACTGGAAGTTAATTAAAAAAAACTATATTTATTATATATTTTTAATTTTGACTTAAAGTATTATTGTACGTGTAATCTTTACATTCAATTTTCTATTCTTTCTTAGGCTGTTTCCAGCTTTGTAATGTTTTTCGATCAAATGCCATGGAAATTGACCAGTGTTTACTGGAGTCCCTACCTTTGGGGCAGCGGCAGAGGTTAGTGAGGCGTATGCGCTGCGAACAAATTAAGGCTTATTATGAACGAGAAAAGGCTCTGCAGAAACAGGATGGATACAAAAAAAGAAACAAGCAAAAGAAAAATTACAGAGTGAATTTTCAGCTTTTTGACAGGATACAAGATGCAATCATCCACCACAATGACAAAGAAGGTAAGAACACATTGAAATCTGTATTGAGTGAAATAGAACTCTTTTGTATGAAACAGAGAATTGCCTTGCATTGTTAGTTTAGATCTAGTCCAGGGGTAGGCAATGTCAGTCCTGGAGTGCTAAGCACGTTCCTGGATTTCAGTATTTCTCTGCTATGCACAGATGAGTCATCAACTGCCTCTGATTTTTCTACAGTCTCACGTGTGCACAGCAGGAAAATATTAAAAATTAACGCTGCCTACCCCAATCTAGTATTTTTTATTTTATGTTGTCATTGTAAAGATAAGGTAGTTTTTGAAAATTATGTTTACATATCTGAACAAAATATAATGAGATTATTTCTAGCTGACACTAATTCTTATGTGTACAGTACCATGATGTTAACATTGGGAGATTTACAGTAAAATTATGCATTACTTGATTTGATTAGAGGCCATGTTGTCACCATATGTGCTTTGCATCCTTAGATAGAGGGTGGGAAAGCATGTGGAAACAGTAGCTTAAATTGCTGGTCAGTTAACTCAGTAGTTTAATGTTTTTCTTATCTCACCTGCCCTAGCAGAATACATAATGAGCTTCGCCAGTTAATGGCACTAATTAGCTGGGCCGCCATCAGAAATCTTGCAACTCAGTACAAATGTAATAGCCAGACCCCCCCCCCCCCCGAAAGCAACATACACCCACTTCCCAATCTCCCACAGACAGCCTTTGAGTTAACTGCACATATAGTAGCGAAATATCTTATTTATTTGCTTCCCTTATTAAATGAGTATATGTTTTAGACTACATAATTTTAGCTCAGAAAACAAATATATATATAAATAAAGAAGCAAACAAAAATATCTAAAACGTAGGAGATAGACAAGCTGTTTCTTGGAGCTCTGCTCCTTCCTTCAATGATTATTATTATTATGTTTTATATTTAGAACTAGCGACTTGCCCGTCAAAAATGACGGCAATAAAAAGTGAAGCCTGGCAATGCTGTTTGCCACACAATAAGAGCCTCTCCCCCTCTACTTTACTGGCCTCGCAATGAGCGCCTTTGGCAGTCATCACAGGCCTCTCAATGATCGCCTTTGATGCTCATTTTGAACCTCCCCCCGTCTACCTCTCCCACCATCTACTTTAGTGGCCTCGCGATGAGAGCCTTTGGCGCTCATTGCGAGTCCCTCCCCCTGTCTACTTCCTTTTTGTGTCTCATTTCCCCCCTTTGCTCCCTCCCTTGTGACTCCTTTCCCCCTCCTCTCCCTTCCTTGTGTCTCCTTTCCCCACCCTGTGTTTTTCCTCACCACTCCCTCCCCTCTTTCTGTTCCCTCCTCCCCTGTGTCTCTTTCCCTCTGTCCCCCCTCCCTTGTGTCTCTTCCCCACCCATTTCCCTCCCCTGTGTATCTTCCCCCCTCCTCTCCCTACCCTGTGTCCCTTCCCCCTCCTCTCAGTCCCCTGTATCTTCCCCCTCCTCTCACTCCCCTGTGTCTCTTTACCTCCTGTGTCTCTTCTCCACCTCTCCCTCCCCTGTGCCTCTTTCCTCCTCCCCTGTATCTTTTTCCAACTCCCCTTTCTCTTTACCCCCTCTCACCCTCCCCTGTGTCTTTTCCCCCTCTCCCTCCCATGCATCTTTTTCCCCCCTCTCCCTCCCATGCATCTTTTCCCCCCTCCCCTGTGTCTCTTTTCCCCTTCCCCTGTGTCTCTTTCCCCCCTCTCCCTCCTCTGTGTCTCTTCCCCTCCCCATACGCCATGCATGTGTCTCTCCTCCCTCCGCTGTGTCTCTTTCCCACTCTCCTGTGTCTCTTTCCCCTCCTCGCTCCTCTGTGTCTCTTCCCCCTCCCCTTACGCGGCACATTGCGGATGCGCGTCTAACGCCTAGCTTTGCTTTATGCATGCTCGCCTAATGCCTGTCTACTTCCTCATGCCTGTCTACTTCCTCCCTTGTGTCTCATTTCCCCCACCTCTCCGTCCGTTGTGTCTCTTTCCCCCCTCCTCTCCCTCCCTTGTGTCTCCTACCCCTCTGTCTTTTTACCCCCTCTCCCTCCTCTGTGTCTCTGCGTCCCATTCCCCTTACGCCGCGCATGCATCTCTTTCCCCCTCCCCGTGTCTCTTTCCCCCTCCCCTGTGTCTCTTTCCCCCCCTCTCCCTCCTCTGTGTCTCTTCCCCCTCCCCTTACTCTGCACATTGTGCATCACATGCGCAGCTAATGCCTTTCTACTTCCTCATGCCTGTCTACTTCCTCCCTTGTGTCTCATTTCCCCCTCCTTCCCTCCCTTGTGTCTCCTTTCCCCCTTCTCTCCCTCCCTTGTGTCTCCTTTCCCCCTGTGTTTTTACCCCCTCTCCCTCCCCTGTGTCTCTTTCCCACTCCCCTGTGTCTCTCCTCACCTCTCCCTCCCCTGTGTCTGTTCCCTCCTCCCCTGTGTCTCTTTCCCCCCTGTTCCCCCAACCCCTGTGTCTGTTCCCCCATCTCACGTGTCTCTCCCCCGCATTTCCCTCCCCTGTGTGTCTTCCCCCTCCTCTCCCTCCCCTGTGTCTCTTCCCCCTCCTCTCACTCCACTGTCTCTTCGCCTCCTCTCACTCCCCTTTGTCTTGCCCCCCCTCCTCTGTGTCTCTTTCCCATCTGTGTCTCTTCCCCACCTCTCCCTCCCCTGTGTCTCTTTCCCCTTCCCCTGTGTCTCTTTAAACCATCCATGTGTGTCTTTCCCCCCTGTGTCTCTCTCCCCCCCCCGTCCCTCCCCTGTGCCCCTCCCTCCCATACTTCTCTTTCCCACTCCCCTGTGTCTCTTCCCCCCTCTCCCTCCTCTGTGTCTCGTCCCCCTCCCCTTACGCTGTGCTTTCCGCATGCAAGGCTAATGCTGCATTTTGCTGACACCACTTTCACGCCTGTCTACTTCCTCCCTTGTGTCTCATTTCCCCCTCCTCTCCCTCCCTTGTGTCTCCTTCCCCCTGTGTTTTTACCCCCCTCTCCCTCCCCTGTGTCTCTTTCCCCCTCTCCCTCCCCTGTGTCTGTTCCCTCATCCCCTGTGTCTCTTTTCCCCCTGTTCCCCCAACCCCTGTCTCTGTTCCCCCATCACCTGTGTCTCTTCTCCCCCATTTCCCTCCCCTGTGTGTCTTCCCCCTCCTCCCCCTCCCCTGTGTCTCTTCCCCCTCCTCTCACTCCCCTGTCTCTTCTCCCTCCTCTCACTCCCCTTTGTTTCTTCCCCCTCCTCTCCCTCCCTGTGTCTCTTTCCCTCCTGTGTCACTTCCCCACCTCTCCCTCCCCTGTGTCTCTTTCCCCCTCGCCTGTGTCTCTTTCCAACTCCCCTGTATATCTTTCCCCTTTGTGTCTCTCCCCCCCTGTCACTCCCATGCGTCTCTTTCCCTCACCTCTGTGTCTCTCCCCCCCCCCCTCTGTGTCTCTTCTCCCTCCCCTTACGCCGCGCTTTGCTCATGCGCGGCTCACATCGCGCTTTGCGCATGCACGCGCCCAATTGGCTTTACGGTTGGATCGTTGTCAAACTGTGATTTGTCGCAAAGCGTGACGATGAATTGCAGTTTTACAATTATAATATGTGATGCCACTGACATATCAGTAAATAATATAAATGCCTGGCAACGAGGGGCCTTCTTTCAGGTTGGGTTTTTCACAAAATTACATGTGCCCCTGTCAACAGCCGCTACTAATTAGAATCAGATGTGTAGGTTGCAGAAAGAACTGTTACCAGTATTAGCTCTATGTTTAATATATGATTTGTTTTACCTCCTGGATGGCATGTGAAGTTTTATCCTAGAAGTTAGAGTCTCAGTTTCAGCTCTTCTCTCTGAAAAAGTCTTGAACAGTTTAAAAAAATGAAAAACATTTCCACATGGTTTTCCTCCCTCTATCTGATGGTACAACATACACATGGTTTCCCTTTAAAATATCTTGTAAGACCTGTTTTAGCAGTGTGTAGATTGATTTGAGACTCAGACTTCCTTGTGGTTATAGTTTAGAATACCATAGGGGTCATCAGGGTCCCCATTGCATAGACAGTAAATATTAGGTGCCACCAGGTTCCATAAGGAAATCCATGGCTTTAGTATAGTATAACATAGAGTCTGTAGAAGCCCACATGTGACAGGGATTAATAAAATGTGCCATGGGGATCCTCATTATACTTTAGATTACCAATGGGGTCCATAGGAGCCTCCATGATAACTGATTAATATTTGGTGCCATGATAGTTCATTAGATGGGGAATTCCTGGGCTCATAGAAGGTAGCAGGTATTAAGGCAGAATATTGAAGGATACCCAGGACACAGGGGGTAGCAGATATTAAGGGGGATCCCAGGGGATACCCAATTAATATGAGGTAACCATAGGTGACTGCTCCTTCATAGCATCAGACTTGAGGTATCAACGCTTCTTGGGCAATATTAAAATCAGAGAGATTGGATATTGTTACAGGACTGATGTGATAGTGATTATGCTTTGTATTGAAAAAGTCTAATGTAAGACAATGATAATTTGTAATGTAATTTTGATTTATTTTCTAAAAATGCTTATATTAAATAATAAAGAAATATTGATAAAAATAGTTATGGGATCGGCATTCAGTATTTAGGACATTAGACCTAAATTTGGGCATTTGGATGGCATTTTTCAGATGTTAGATTTACGTGTGTGCTAGCTCAATCGTGTTTTATGAGTGAACTTCACTTGGATTTTTTAAGGAAGTCATGGAATAGAGCCCTATGTTCTAAAGACTGTTTGAGAGCAGCTCACATCGTCCAAAATGGATTCCAGTTTAGATGGCCTAGAAGCTAAAATGTGGTATATTTTACTTATTTTCCTGTCACTATCAAGACATTTGTGCCAGTGGGAACACTGTGCACTGATACATTCTATGTGAAAAATGAGTTTTTTCTTCATATCATTATATTTGAAATACTTTATTGTATTGAACCTTGATTTTTTTTTAAATATAATGGTCCCTCTCTCATGTGTTAGGGGAACCCACTGATAGAAAGTGACAGAATAAAAGTCAAATAAAAAAAATGTATCATAGGTACATTGGCAGCTGGTGGCATAAATAAAGACAAAAAAATAATACAAGAAGGACCGATCATGTCAGGAGATTGATTATTGAAAGAAGTGATCTTAGAATGTATAAATACAACAATATGGATTTTCAGGAAGCCATGGGTGAACTAACACAAGGGATTATAAATAGAAGTTTTATTAAAATTGAGTGCCATGTTTTCCTGAAAATTTCTTTGACCCATGCAAAATATCTTCAAGATATATTCAACAACCTGATTATAAAGCTTTGAATAAATAATGATGTGAAAAGGTTAATTCTGTTGATCTTTCATAGAACAATGGTACATCTTCATACAGAATTGCAAACCTAGAATTCAGTTAAAAAGAAAAGAACAGGAACAATTAACACATGCATATCATTGATGTAAACGTTTAAGAATCTCTTCTGTTTTTTGTTTTGTCTTTGCAAAAACCTGCCAATCTTGTCCAGGTGTTTGGGAGACAAACTATTAAAGATGGTTTTCATAAAATGTAGTGAAATAACATGTTTTTTATTAACATTGCAGTGCTACAGTTACTTAAGGATGGTGCTGATCCACACACATTAATTACATCTGGTGGTTGTTTGCTTCATCTGGTAAGTACATTGTATTATTAAAGTTATAGTTTAACTGTTTCTCTGTAGAAATATTTTCTCCTTTTGCTACTCTTGCTTTGATGATTCCTTACAGGTAAAATAATTTGAGGTACTTTTCTGAAAGTTATCCAGGTGAGTCATATGTTATTTTCTAACCTGCCCACCTGAATAGTTTCAAAACAATTTATAAATATGTTAATAGCTCTGGCAATAAAATGAACGGTAAACAGCTTGTTAGGTGGTAAAATCAGTTATTTTCAGTATCAGTTTTCTGACAAAAAATAACCAATTTTTTAAGTTTTTACTGCTTACAAGTTCTGAAGGTTTAACCATTACAGAAGCCCTTTAATATCCATTTGAAAGCTGGATACTTTGTAAACACACTTATATTAATTTGGGGAGAAGTTTCTCATATGACAAAGATATGAAGAAAGATAGATAGATAGATAGATGTTATATTAGATAGATGGATAGATAGATAGATAGATAGATAGATAGCAAAATAGGTAGATATGTAGATAGAAATTCAAAACTATTGTATTGACAAACTAAATTAATTAATAATTAATTTGTGAAAAAATCTTGTACAAAGTCTCTATTGGGTAAAATGCACACATGGGGGATAGGGTAAAGTACCTGCAGTATGGAATAAAGTAACTGTTTTCTTACCTTAAAACGTTTGGAGGTAGCGAGATCTGCCTTGTAGTCAGATTAGTTTCCATTTCAGAGTTTTTGTGGAAGCCCATTCTTGGAAATACTACTAAGGTATAGCTACTACATGTCAATGTAACATGACAATTTTGTACAATTATATTGGTCATATTTTATTAATTACATTTATATCAGTTTGTATCTATTTGTACTACTCTTGTACTTATTTAACAGATGAGTTAAGGAATTTTGTATCATGAAAACATTTTTAGTATGTAAAATTGTTGGATTATGACAGTAAATCACCAAATTATTTGCTTCTGGTAAGGTAGTGTTTTTACGTTTATGCTATTTTTATCATTTAAAAAAAATGTTTTATTTTTATTTTTTTATCCTTAAGTGGTTAGTGCTATCAAAAGCTTAAATCTCACTTTCTGTGTGTATATACACAGCCTTTAACCCTCTCTAATTCCCAAAGAGTTAATTTGAACCTGTAACTATTGAAGTCTCTGTCAATCTTCCACCATACAATTTGCCCACTTAATCCTATTTCATCCCAGCTAATCCCTTTCCCCTCTTCCACACTCATCCCAACTTTCACAAATCTCTTCAACCTCTCTGTGAACACTGGCAAGTTTCCATTATTTCTAAAACATGTCTTCATTACACCCATCCTTAAAGGACCACTGCAGTTTAATATTCATAGTTGGTTCTTTTGAAGAGCTTGACTTAATTATTGACAATATTTGTTTAAACTGTTCAAAATAAATTATTACAGCCTTTATTTTTTAACCATTGTATTCGGTTTTGCTTTAATGATCATAGAGATGTTGTCTTAGTTTGTGTAAGCATTATAAACCTTGGAGGAGTGGGAGGAACAGTGGGCACTTGCTCTTCAAATAGCCTCTTGTAGTCAATGGCAGAAAAAAATTACATAGGATAACTCAATACCTCAAGTTAAAGATAGCCTGGAAGCCTTAAATGGATCTACCCATGACACAATCAGAGTTATTTAAATATAAGGTTTTTTTTCTGCAATGCTTTCATACACTATCTGCTGATATTGTCATTTTATAACATACTTCACAGGCACGTGGACTCAAATTCTGACCCAAATTCTCCATCCAACTATATCCCAATATCTTTACTTCCTATGACTTCAATACTACTTTAGACATTCATCTAAAACCACCAACTCAATCCCCTTCTTCCACTTCACTTCCTTTTTCTGTCCTGTCCTCCTTTCCAGCCCCAACACTCGAAAAAGACAGGTCATGAATGACCTGTTCCTACCAAATCAAAAAGTCACTTCTATATCCTAATTCCCCTAGATCCCTCTGCTACATTCAATACAGTTCACCATCCTTTTGTTATCCTAAGTATCCACTGCCTTGGTATACATGACACAGCTGTCTCCTAATTGACATCCTATCCAATAAATCAAATTTAATGTCTCCTTTTCTGGCACCACAATTGGCAAAGTTTCATTGTTTTTTTTTTTTTCTGTTTGCAGTTAAGAGGAGATCTAAAATCTTGAACTTGATGGATTAATATTATTCTTCCACCTCAATTACTATGTAACTATGTAACCGCCTCTCTGACACCCCCTCTAACAGTTCATGTACCCCAAGGTTGACTCATAATCTCCCTCATCTCCATCTATACATCCTCCCTTGACAGCTTAATACAATGTTTTGGATTTCAGGATCATCTATATGCAGATAACACTCAAATCTTCCTCTCAACAAAGACATATCATCCTCTATCAAGCATATCCTCCTAGATGTCTGCCCATTAATTCAAAATTAAACATTTCAAAAACTCTGTGTAAAAGCTAAACTAAATTCATGTTTTTTAACTGTATCACATATAATAGTTGTCAAACTACGAAACGTCATCACGCAGAGGGGCCACATTTGCTGAAGATGGAGGCTCTACGGCGCCTCACAAGCAGTTACAAACACGGAAAGAAGCGGGAGTTTGAAAAAATACATCTAACACGCAGACTTAACACAGACTTACACAAAAAAATATGAGCAGCGGGACTTAGAACGAAAAAATGATGGACTTACACTAAAAAAATACGAGCCGCAAAAATAGTTGACCTTAACGGCCGAACCGCACTCAGCTGAAAACATTAAAAAAACAATAATTACACGCAAAAATGACACAAAAACCTTACCCACAGCAAGGGAGGGGCACTCAGGACCTCTGCAAGTGAAGTTACACCTCAATTTAAGTCCAAATGGCCGCCGAAAAAAAACGAAAACGAGGCTACACGACCCTAAAGCCGCAAAATACCAACAAGCACATACGACTTTTCAAAAAAGCCGTACGAGGTACAAGATACACTTTTAGCAAGGAAGCTAAATCATCCACACCTGGGTACCACATACACATTCGCTGCCATTTTACAACACTAACTTACAGAATGCGGAAGTACACAGCTACCCTAATGGCTTTCCCTCGCGCACGCAGCCTATTTACACTACACACTGCACACATTGCTGACACTTACACCTCAGCTCCACAACAGTGCAAACCTACATAGTATGCTGTAGAACATGAAAACAGATTGTCAGCTCTTCAGCACAATGCTTCCTGCATATATTACTTACAAACAGGTAAAGTATATTAATTTATTAATTTATTACTTATTTAATTAGCATTCAAAAATACATATACACAAAACAAAAACACTATTGCAATAGACGCAAAAGCCATTCACTGCGCGCCTCACATCGAGCGCCAACGCTGCTCAAAGCACACAAACTACACCAGGGGACAGCCTTGGAATAAGTGCAAAAAGCAGATCAGCTCCGACCTTACAATGACATCAAAAGCGCTTCTGATAAAAAAAATACAACTAAGAGGCTCGCAATGAGTATTACAAACAGTATTACTTGCTTCACAATTTTATTGCCCAGTTTTTGACGGGCAAGTCGCTAGTATATTTATATTGAATAATTAAGAGAATTGTTAACTAGTTATTTTATATATATATATATATATATATATATATATATATATATATATATATGTGTGTGTGTGTACAGAATTTTTCACATAATTATTATTATTTAAATAAACAAAAAACATAAGACAGCAGTACCTCATACTGACATATGCTTTAATATATAACTAAAAAAATATATGTCTGATTTTTAAAACAGCAAAGTATATCTGGCTGTGGCAGGAATCAAACTTGGGACCTTTAACTCCACAAGCAGCTGTACTCCTCACTGAGCTATTTCATCAGCTATTATTGTATTTGTTGCTAGAATATGACTAAGTTTACAATTAGTCAGTCACAGTCTGATTCAATCACTGAAAGTGTCTGCACCTGATTCTAATTACTTATTCATTGTCCTGCTCAATACAGAGCTCATTACTCATTCAGACACAGTTGACTCACTGAAATAGCAAGACTTCGACTGGTCATATCTGCACCAATTCAGCATCAGTTTTCAAAATTAAAACACTTTTTCACTTTGCTTTTTCACCCTCTATCTAATGCTGCAGATCACATATAGGTAAATTGTGTGGTCCTTTAAGATGCTTCTCTGGAGAATGTTTCCTTGTTAACTAATATCATTGATATGCGTAACTGACACATTTTCATTGTAGCAGATAGAAGATAATTTTACAGTCATGGTCTCCCTCAACCCATGGAATTAATGGTTATTATTTCATAATTATATGTATAAATAAGTACTTGGTTGATAAAGTGTGTGGGTTGTGTGAATTGTAGTATATAGTGCTAAATTTTTATTGGACAAACATTTATATATATACTTTCAAAAAATATGAACACTTTTCTGAAAGCTGACCATGCACAGTTGGAGTTATTCCATTTCAGCTATAATGTAAGTGGGGAGCTTGAATATAAAATGCAAACAATGTTTTTAATCCATTAATGTAAAATATGCATAAAACAATACAATAAATAATGCACAGGCTATTGTTGGAGCTATAAATAATGCAAAGCATAGAAGCAAATAAGTTTTAATTTGTGGAATAAGTAATTTAAGTAATCAATACAGGAAGTAATTATAAACACTTTGTTCACATCATACTTGAAAAATTTGAAGTACTTAAATGAGATCTACGAGACGCATATTATACTTGTGCACAATAATTATTTAGTAAATCCTAACATAAAAATAAAAAAATGTAACAGTTCTAAATGAAAAATATATACTTGTGGACATGGGTGTATGAACTGGAAGGGATGGGGGGGACAATTCTCCCCCAGATTTTTCTATGTTTGTAAGTATGTATAAATAAGCTATTTTACCGCCTATGTATACAATGAGCTGTATTTCGCCCAGAATTATTCTGGCCCCTACACCACTGCATGTGGAATTATTTAAAGAATACAATTTCTATGTGGTCTCTTCAATCTAGAAACTAATCACAATTTCCTTTTGTTTTGTCTTTTCTGTGTGGTTACAAATTTGTTATTTAGGATAAGAAAGTTTTCTTTTGCACAATTACTTAGAACTGTTCCTTTTATTTAATCCAAAAGAAAATACAATTAGATAATGTGTAGCAGTAATTCTTTCTTTGTCAAGTGGTTACCTTAACTTAAAGAGACAGGGAACTATTTGTTGTAACTACCATTGACAATTCATATTATTCTTTCTTTATTTATTTGTTTTGTCAATGCAATAGCTTTGGATGTCTGTCTATCTATCTATCTATCTTCATCCTATGAGAGTCGTCTCTCCAAATGAATGTACTGTGTGCAATATATTTAAAAGAAACGTTTGAATGTAATGTGTTAATCACAGTTTACTATCAGAAATTGGCCTGGAAAGCATTATAAAGTAAAGGAAGTAGAAGATTTAATTTTAGATGGTCTGTGGTATTAAAAATATTCACCAAATTTCATTTCTTGCCAAAGGGCTTTTAAAATGTCACTGCACCTGTAACTTTAGCCTTAATAATGCTGCCTGCATTTTGTAGAAATACACATTTAGTTCATTCTACAAGGTCATTTCACAAAAGGCTTATTATTATGATAGATAGAGCAAAAATATATTGCCATCCACATGAATCAATAAGTCGGTTAGGATAAGCATTTTTTACTGATTTTCAAAATCATTTCACTCTTTCATTTCCTATTCATGAAGATTATTTTTTATTTTAATGATTTGCCTTTTTATAGCCTTTAAATAGCTCTACAGCGGATATTTAGATGCTAGTTTCATCCGTAAATCTGAGTTAATATAATACCCTTCATTTTATACAGTTACATTCCCCATGTACAAAATGAAATGGTACACAATAAATAGGATTTTAAAAAGTAAAAACATTTAATATTATATATTAACTACATAGAGCTTATTATTGCAGTTGTGAAATATGTATTTGCTACCTTCCTTCCTGGACATTACATGTTGCTTTAAATATTTACATTTAGTAATTTTAATAATCATCTTATCCTCTACTGGCTAGTGTATGCTGGAAAATTATTGGCTTTGCAAATATATAATTCAGTGGATTGAGATCTTATTCTTATTTCTTCTAGTGCTCGCGATATGATAATGCCTTTGCTGCGGAAATCTTAATTGATAGAGGAGTTAACGTAAACCAGCAGGATGAGGAACTTTGGACACCAATGCACGTTGCTTGTGCCTGTGACAATCCTGATATAGTTCTGCTGCTTCTTCTCGTAAGTAAACTATTTTGACAAATTCTGTTAGTGTTTTCTACGTGGAGGTGTGAAACGTATTTGATATTTATGCTATTTGCCCATTTTATTCATAAGATATCACTTTATGCACAAAATACTGTAATTGGATCAAAACAAAACAAAAAACATTTGAATCTGAATTTTCATGAGAAATAGTTAAAGAGCCATTTACCTTGCTAGAAGTGCTCTTCATGGTGTGAAAGCACAAGTTTGTATGTTAAAATTATCTATTGCTTTTTTTATTACACTAATAACAGTTAACAAACTAAAGTCTTAGGTCTGTTTACAAACACAATCCTGACTGTTCCATGATTAAAAACATCTGCCAACACCAATCATTGAAAGCACTGTAAGCACAACATTTATATTTTCTCCCTGAACTTTAGGAATGTATAAGGATATGTTAACCAACATTTTTAGCTGTTTCCAGCAGTCCTTTATGTGCACAGATGAATATGTGAAGGGTTAAGTCTCTTTCTACTTATGCCCTCTGCAAGGAGCTGCTGTTGTGGGTTTGTCTAGGGGAATGTCACAATAAATAGACATTTCATTTATACATTTCTCTGTGAAAAAGAGAGGACTTCAAAAATTTAAAAAGTATTTCAACATGATTTTATGAGAAATTTACTTTGGTTTGCTCCAAGTTGTACAGAATTAACTGACCATTTTACAAATGCTACTCAAATGTGTAAGATACTGATTTATAACTGAATGATTAAGGCCTAGGAAAGTAGTCCTCACTTTTCCTTATTTAGTGATTTTTCTATGTATCTATTGTAATGCACTGATCTGTATTTGACTATAGCATATGCACTTCTAAACAATAAAACATTGCATCTACATGTCTATGCAAATATAATTAATATATTTGCAAATGATTAGAGGATCTCCAGCTTAAAGATGAGGGCTGCTATTTTCTCACAAACTACATATTGTTGCATAACATGCATGTGCTTCATCACTGCACAGTGCAACACAGAGCTAATTCCACTTTATCACTACAGCTGAGAAGTTTGCAAATGATGGGAGGAGCTCTATTTGATAAAAAGGTTTTTCACAAATAATCTATTTTTTAAGCATAATAAATTGCAAAGTTGTTTACATTGATTTTTGAAAGTTCTGCAAGCTAGACCATTACATTGACAGCACTCCTCAAACTGGTCCAAATGTGGAATGTCATATCTTTTGGGAAAGTAAAGGGGGCTTAAAGCATACAGTCTCAAATAGCATGTATTTTTGTTTGGTGCATTTAAATCGAGTAAAATTATGTTTTTTTTCCCCCTTTTTATTTATTTTACATCAACATACAACATGTATAAATATAGAATAACCACATGATACAGAACAAACATATAATCAACATAATGTAACATAATGCGCAGAGAGGATAGAGAACCATTCCTAGGATGCTGCTTCCACTTCTCCATCTTTTTACATATTTATCAGATGGATTGTTAGCCAATCTCCAAAAATCTATTGCTTTATTTCTCTCTTATATAGATTGAACCCAATTTGGAATAACAGTTTTTTTTCAGAACTTTGTTATAGACCACTTAGCTACCAATAGAAATTGAATAATCATACTTTTATTATAAAAAAAAATCATCTTCATAGAAAATGGAGAAAATTTTGAAATATAGTATGCATTCAATTGTACTGTTGTATTATTTAGTATGGCAACATATACCAGAAACAAGTCAAATTAAATTTTTTTTTATTTATTTAAGCCTGATTGTATTACAATCTAAATAGAGCAGCCAGTATCGTTTAATAAATGTTTACCGTGTCTGTTTGAGAGAATGAGATTTGATGCAGTGTGTCATGCACCTCACTGGTTAATAACAGCAATGCTGCCGAACAGCTTGACAATACAGATATCTTTATCAATGCTTTGCCTCTGAAAATGTGTCTATGTGCTTGGAATTGGTTTTTTTCTCTCTTAACCCAAAGCA
Organism: Discoglossus pictus; assembly: GCA_027410445.1. NCBI lineage: Eukaryota > Metazoa > Chordata > Amphibia > Anura > Alytidae > Discoglossus > Discoglossus pictus. The sequence goes on along the minus strand of CM050164.1, from coordinate 313,353,243 downwards.
TTTTTTTCCCGGTGAGTGAACATCTGATACCAGTAATTACTTAGCCTCCAGGCCGTGGCACATCATACAGTGTAGCTAATGGGTAGTGTGGAATAGCTTATGTTAGTATGTACTGTAGGCAATGTCTGTTGTGCAGTAAATTTCAACAAAGTTTAAATGGTAATTCAAATTTTCTTTAAATCACCAACACATATATGCTTTATCTACATTGACTTTGCCAATATTACCGTATATTGAAAATTCAATAAGCTAAATTATTAGTTTGTGCACATGTTTTCTGCTATTTATTGCTGTTGTGAGCTCCACCATACATGTACAAAACGTTACAGTAGTCATTATAATAAGGGCAGTGAGCACTCCGGAATAGGTTGGCGTGTTATAAATAAACGATAATAATAATAAGACTTTCCTCCAGTCTTAAGATATTCAAACCCACCGATTCAGAGACACATATTACTTATCTCTTTAACTCCACGAACAGTATCAAACAAGGCTGTGTATTCTGGTTCTCTCATACTTACATCACACTGTAATGTCTACCAGTTAAGTCTGATATGTAATTATATGGACATTGATAGTACATTTACATATTGCTTAAGTACATCATAGTTATCCCCTTTGCTACTGGAAAGAAGATGTGTGTGTGAATATATTTTCTGGGTCTTGTTTTTTACTATATTTCCTAGTCCATTGTAGTCTAGGATCTAAAGGGTGTAGGTGATACTATTTAGAGTTTTTTAAATAAATTAATACCATGAAAAATGTAAATGGCATTGTGTCTGACTCTCTGTGACCTCATGGACAACACACCATGCTGATCTACTTGGTATTCATGGCAGAGATACTGGAGTGGGTTGCCAGTTCCTTCTCCAGTGGGCCACAGTATACAGCTCCTGGTATTCCCAGGTGGTCTCCCATCCAAGTACTGACCAGTGTGACCTCTTGGTTCCCTGGATGGATTCAAACCCAGGATGCTGTCATGAAAGCACCTGCATCCTGACCACTATCCACCAGGAAACTCAATAGGAGAAGAGGATGGCATGAGTTACATAAGTAGGGTCTTATTTAATTATTAATTTATGTTCTCCCCTACCTCAGATAGTGGAAATGGAGACCTTTAATGCCTCTTCAGTTATATAGGGTAGTCCTGTGCTCTTTTGGAGTAACAAAAATCATACATTTCCACTATGTATTTTGACCAAATCTGAAAGAGTTTGTAAAATGAGGTTTATATCCCACCATAATTTATTACCATTGTTCAGCTAAAGTCCAGTCCAAACATCAGCAGTGGTTAAGAATCTGCCCAAATTAATAACACTTTTAAGATGATTCTTGAAAAAAACTGAAAAGCATTGGTCTGACATGTCCACCAACTCAATTTAAAAGTCTATAGGACTCAATTGCAGGGTATTTTACATAACCCAATACAATAAAAATTAGGCCTATACATTTTAAGTACAAAAGTAGTCTTCCTAATCCAACCCTATACAACAATAAATACTTACGAACAATCAACTAAATCACAATGTCAAGTACAAATACCTGCTCACAAATTAAAACACTGAAACCCAACTAATGCTAAGTCACACCTCAGTAATACAGAGCCTCAGGGGGAAATAGCTATCCACCTACCCTAAAAACGTATTTACAAACAGCTTTAACTATAATTCTGTCTTACCATTTTATACCATGTAATGTGTGAAATTAACATATAACGTGATTTGTCTGAATTACAATGCTCATGTGCAATGATAATAAACCTCATCAATGTGCTGGAAATTGGTATGTGTTTCTTAACACTTTAGTATATGATATAACTCTTAATACATTGGTGGTAAAGTCAGTACAATGAGTGCCACCAGCAATCCAGGATTTCAGTTGCAATCTATACAGGATCATACCGTTTAAGCCCAGGTGCATGACTACAATGATATATAATTATAATTTTCCCTGCAAGGAAAAAGTGATGTTCTACAATGTTAGACCACAATATGCAACAGTGACACCATTGCTGGAAAATTAGACAGCAACAGCAATTAGAGACTAGGTAAAAGGGGAGAACCTGCTAGTGAATTAGTGAACTGCTGGCAGAATCAAATGATAAATGATATAGATCTGTTTATACTGTACTTGAGAAGTATCAGCAGATATCCTGTTCATCTGTACCCTGCACTTGCACCACTTACTTGTGTGTATAACAGGTCTTTCCCCAACAGTACCCCCTTTCCGATGTGACCTCTGGGTGACTATTACCAGGTTTAACCAGGATAACTATGATGAAAATGTTTATCTAATACTGGAACATGGATATCACCAGTGTGTTTCCAAGAAATCCAAGAACGTTCTACTGGTCAGCTTTACCACCTTAGGACAAGGAAGAAATTATAAAATTGAATTCAGAGAAGACCTATGCCCAAAGGGCTTGTTTAGTTTTTAGACCCTGTGCTCCTTCAATGTTTTGAAGGTTCTTATGATCAGTTAGTATATTTATAAGCCAGATAGAACCTTCCAAAAAATGCCTCCCCTCTTGAAGTGCCAATTTAAAAGCAAGTAACTTTTGATGCCAATCTCATAACTACACTCAACTTGAATGGATTTCCTTAAGAAGAAGGTGCAAGGGTACAAATTTCCCTGAGGTAAATGTCTCTGGAAGAGAACAGCTCCGGCACCAACATCAGAAGCATCAACTTCAAAAATAAATGGTCTGAACTGATCTGGATACAAGAGAATAGGAACATTGGAAATTATTTCTAAGAAGTTTAAAAGCTTTCAGAGTTTCCTAGGGCCAATGAACTGAATGGTCATCTTTTTAGTCAAAGCGGTGAGCGCCATAATACGAGAAAAGTTCTGGATGAACCTTTGGTAGCCAATAAAATGTTGTACTACTTTCAGTGTAGTGGGAAGAGGATATTTCAGGACAGCAGAAACCTTAAGACGATTAATTTCCAAGTACTGTGGGCAAATAAAGTATGTAAAAAATGTGATCTTGGATTTCTCAAATTTACATTTTTCAAGCTTAGTGTAAAAATTGTTTCTTCTCAAGTGTAACAAGCCATCTTAAAGTATAAATGAGGGCCAGCAAGACATTTGGAGTGCACCGGAATGTAATTCATGTAGATACTGACAAAAGAGTCTAAAATATCCCAGAATATGTCATTTATAAATTTCTGAACTGTAGTGGGGGCATTGCACAATGCAAGGGACATGACTTGATACTGATAGTGACCATCAAGTATTGAAGTCTCCAGCTATTAGGTTTAATTTATTGGTATGGGATAACGATTCTTAACTGCAATTTTATTTAAACATCTGTAATCAATACAAGAGCACAATGAACCATGTTTTGTTTGAACAAAAAGTAGCTTTCTATAAAACCTTGGCAGATATTCTTTCATGGCCTGTGATTTAGGTTATGAAAGAGCAAAAGTTTTTTTTAGGAGGTACTGTACAAGGAAGAAAACGAACATATTCACTATATGGAGGTATTTTTATGCTTGTCGTTTAGGGGAGACATCAGTAAAGTCGTACGATAACCCAGGATAGTATGTACTGCAGGAGCATGAATAACACCCCAAACCATTAATTTCTCAGGAGGAACTCCTACAGTATCATGCAATATAAACATCTATTGAATGGAAAGGGGTAACTTCCTAGATACCAAACAAATCTTTTCTTGGTCTGCAAAGGAGTGATGAATACAAAATCCAGAGAGCACCGAAATCTAGGAATGCTTGTGTATGAACTAGGTGACCTTCCCATGAAAGTTGAACTGGCAACATCAGTTTTGAAGCACAGTCAGAAGGAATGATAGAAATGCCTAGAGGTACGCCCTCCAACATCCCTAGCTTACTTTTTACTATCTTGCTGGGACAACCTCTGACCAGTTGTTCAGATAGCTTGCAATATAGTCATAGACCTGAATGATGTTGCCTCTGTATCTCTGCTTCAAACAGATGAAGAGCTCCCAATTGTATATGGTCAAAAGATTCATGACCGGACTTAGATTAAGAGCAGGCAGTTATGGAGTCCATGTGGAGTTAGTAGCTCAGCGTGAGCAATTCTTCTTGTGCTCTGAATGTTTAGCTGAATGTTTAGCTGAAGGCAGAGGGCAATCAGAACTTCAAGATCAGAAGGAATCTCTGAACAGGTTAATTCACCCTTAAGTCTTTCAGAAAAGCCTTGTCGGAAAGCTGCAAATAGAGCCCTATAATTTCAGCCAGTCTCAGCTGCCAAACTCCACTGCATACCACCCCAAATAATGAGTACCCTGCTGAATAGATAACAGAGCAGCAGCTGCTGAGGATATCCTTCCAGGAATGTCAAATACTCTGCAGAAGGCTTGGATAAAGGCTTGTGAATTATCTAGTAAAGGTGAGTTTTTGTCACACAATTTCCGGAAAATGGCATTGCCTACCTCTAAAGTATTCATAATAGCCTGAGCAATGAATAGTTATTCTAACAATATTAAGACATCTGGATAGACTAAACTGTATAATAGCAGCTGACATCAGTAGATGCCAAATTCGGGTAACAGAAGTTAGGAATCAAAGAAATGCCAGGACAGGAAAAACCTTGCTCAGACAAAGGCTTGTGTCTCAACTGCCTCTACAAGTAGGCTTTCAGTAGAGCACTACTGGTGAAAAGTAGAAAGTAGTTAGAGACCAGGTAAAAGGAGAGAACCTTCTGCTGAAGCAGTGAGCTGCTGGTAGAATCAAATGCTAACGTTCAAACTGGGTTCTACTTTACTTGAGACATGTCAGCTGATTTCTTGCGCAGCATAAAACCTGGCACCACTTACTGGTGCTTATTACAGATTTTTTTTCCTAACAATGTAACAGAAATCATACACTGAATATATTAGTTTGCAGATTCTTTTATATGATTTGGGCAATGATGTGTTTGTTACAACAAGCTAAAATATAGAGTTTACTGTTTCTCATGGTAATATATGCAGTGATTCCACTAGATTCAATGGTGCTTGTTGGTAAGTTAAATATAACATTGTCAAATAACAGTGTTAGATACATTTTAGCAGTTTCAATGATCTCCTCGTTAACTTTTTTATTTTCTAAAATATATTTTAAACAAGATTTGAGATGCCTAAGTTATTTTGTAAATTAAAGAATACAAATAAACAACACAAGTGTTGTAAATATACTTCAGTATAAATGATAACAGTAAAAGAAAACACAATTAATGTTTTATAACATAACATTTTCCTATTACTATATCTTTTTACTGTTAATATTTTCTCCTTGTTTCTTTTTTCACCTTTCGTAATTCTAATAATAACAAATCTATGATTATAAACATTTTATATAGTAAATTAATAATATTTCTCAGAACCGTATTTATTTGACGATCACATCTCTTGGTCTCACATTGGAGGATAGCGGAGCTCTTAGGACTCTATGCATCCTGTCGATTCTAAGTTCTTCTTTACTTAGACCTGGTAAGAGTTTAGCACATAAATCTTTCATGTAGGTCTTGTACTGACTCCGATAAATTACAAATTTTAATGTTGTACCTCTGAAATCTATTTTCTATCCTCTTGTATGATTTTAAGTTGTTTTTGTTCCTCTTTAAGCCCAATCAGATCCTTTTCCATTTCTGTGTGTGACTTAAGAAGGCTATTATATCTGTCTTCTAATTTGAGAACTTTTTTTCTGCTGTTAGTTCCACAGAGATTCTTTGTATCTCAGCTGTAATTTCTAATCTGAAAGAGGAGATTCATTCTTTCAAGTCTTGAAAATCTGCTTTAGTGCTGGGTGCAAATTTCTCTGTTACACTTTTTGGTAAATGTTTATCTGGAGTAGCGAGGTGTTGAGAAGAATGCACATTTTGTATTGTAATGCAATAACCTTTAATCTTTTAACATTTTCAAGACCCTTTCTTAGAGGCACCAGCCATCTTTGTTAATTCAGTTATGTATTTCTGTAGATGTTATAATTGCAGTTGGCCCTAGATGGCAGTAGAGTACACAGTGAAGTTGTAAACAAAGAGAATAACTCTTACTGTATTGTTTTTTTCAACAAGAAAAAGTGTTATTTCACCTTCAAAGTAATTGTAAATTTATAGCCTTATAAAGCAATGTAGTCTGTATTATTTTTTCACAATCTCCCTCATAAAAGACATATGTTATATCCTTATTATTATTTGAGAGATAAGATGCTGGGTGATTTACAAAACCTCTTACTGTGTGTACAATCCAGATATCATTCAATATCTTCAAATTGTTGCCGTAAATAAGTCTCCAGTAGTGTAAGGCATCTAGATTAGAACTGTATAGGTTTGAGTAAGACAAGCCTTTTCAATTTCTACCGACCTTAAGTAGGATGATTATCAGAGTCTTTTTTCTTCTGGTTCAGCAGCTGGTTCAGCAGCAAATGTCAGGGGAAAAAGTTGCCAGACTTGATTTTTAAAGCCAGCTGGGTCCTCTTGTGCGCAATCCTGGTCATATGTATCGATTTAGTGATCGATAATTCACTTTATATATGATTTTATATGTTTTTTCAGCAGAGCTGATGTAACACACATCCTCCTTCCTTGAATGTTAGTTCCGCCACCCCAATGATTTACAAATTTAAAGAAAACAGCAGAACAGTGGTATTCTTCAATAAATATCATTTCACTGCTATGAAACATTTTTATTATAAAAATGCATATTGCAGAACTGTGATTTTAAGATCAATTCTTTATTGATTTTTACATTTTTCTTAAATTTATCAGATAAAAATGTAATACACTTTCTCCTCGATCCAATTGAGTTATTGTTGTTTATGGGAGCCTGTAATGGAGCCTGTAAACTAATTTGCTATTCAATTGGCGTCTTTTAGCGAGCCACAAATGGTCTCTGGGTTAGAAGCTTAAAATCCCTGCGGTTAATACAACCATAAATTACACCCCATCTAAGCCTTTGATCTTTCAAGCCCGCAAGAGTAACAATCATTAAAATCGCTATTTAATTGACACATTATCCAAGGCCGCAATTGTTTTGAAACCCACAAATGGAAAATATCAGCCAAAATCTTACCGGGTCTCTCTGCTATGACCTGCCCACCTACAGTGGCCCTACATGGTATAGCTCACAGCTTCATTGAGGTACACAAGCCCCTTCACCACCACAAGGTAGCAATCCAAAACGGGACCAGGGGAACATACACCACACTAATCTTTGCCGCAAACACACATGGAGGCTGTGCAGAGACACTTGGAGAAACAGCCAACTCACCTTAATCAGGGGTTACCTCTGCTACGCCCATCCTGGAAAGTCCCACGCCAATGCTGGTGGCCATGTGCCAAGATGTTTACCCATTATCATTTGGTGATATCCCATCAGGTGTTTTGCTATATATGACATATATATATATATATATATATATTATTTGTATATATAATTATATTATTATCATTATATATTTTAATGTATTTCATAATAACTTGGGCTCATTAGTTTACAGATATAGGAATGTGACAAAAATGTGATGTATGTGGATGTCCCAAAAACCCAACCATTGAAAAGACACTGGCATGTTTAGAACCGTATAACAGAGATTTATTTCATACACAGAGAACAATCAGAAATGTACAAGACTGTGCATTAATATCATGGGTGTGGTGTGGGCAGATCCCGGAAGAGCAAGAGGCTTGTGGGAAAAAGGGGATACCTAAAGGGGGTAATAAGCATGATGCATAGCACCTATCAGGGTCACATGTGGACACTACAACCAGAATCTCATGAAAAAAAAGGATCATCAGAAATCACTCCATTTAATCAAAGTAACCAGTAATGCGCATTTCACTTACAACTTGTCTAGATCTGCTCAGTAAAACAGATGCTTATGTCACAGTACATGTTGGCATTCATGGTTCCCTCAATGCAGCACTCATTCAGGTGCAGACCATGACACCCTAAAAGTATACATCTGTACTGAGGAAAGGTAGTTGAAATAATCCCTAAATTACGGATAAAGCACAAAAACACTGATATGATATGAAACCCTCAGTTTGAATGTAAACAGCAACGCAGAGAGAGTGGAGGCAGCATCTGACATCAACAGGTGAATGCATATAGGGGGAATCAATACAACATATTATAGAAAACATATAGACATATGTGTATATTTGTTTGGTCTGGACCTGCATGAGTGCTGCCGACACTGGCTAGTTACAGTCCATTGAGCGATCCATGAATGCCAACATATACTGTGACATACTGAAGTAGAGCATGATCCTCTCCCTTCAGAGACTGGGACCCCAAACACACCTCCAAGACTACCACTGCCTTTCTAAAGAAGCTGAAGGTAAAGGTGATGGACTGGCCAAGCATATCACCAGACCTAAACCCTATCGAGGATCTGTGGGGCATCCTCAAACAGAGGATGGGGAGTGCAAGGTCTCTAACATCCACCAGCTCATTTATGTCATTATGTCATTATGGAGGAGTGGAAGAGGACTCCAGTGGTAACTTGTGAAGTTCTGGTGAACTCCATGCCCATGAGGGTTAAGGCAGTGCTGGAAAATAATGCTGGCCACAAAAGTGTACTCACTTTTGTTGCCAACGGTTTAGACATTGAGTTGAGTTATTTTGAGGGCACAGCAAATGTACACTGTTATACAGGCTGGACACTTACTACTTTACATTGTAGTAGAGTGTCATTTCTTCAGTGTTATCACATGAAAATATATAATAAATTATTTACAAAAATGTGAGGGGTGTACATACTTTTGTGAGATACTGTATATTTTCCTAGTTTTTCAAAACATCACTAACTGCTGACTTTCTAACCTCATCTACACAAAGCAGCAAGATTTAGGCATGTGTCTGCAAAGTATATTAGTTTGTTTCATTTTTGAACATGACAAATCCTGAGACCTAATAGCTCACTGCAAATGTAATTAAATTAAAAAGCTTCGTAATATCAGCATTATCAGCAACAATATACAGGAAATAGAGCATATTGAATACAATGATGCACATCAAAGCTACTGTGATGTTTAGTAAATCTCCCTCAGTATTAGAACTCAATGCAAAGTGGAAGAACAGTTCAGCTAGTATAGCATGTTATGTTTTGGTCTGGTAAATTAAATGTAATAGCTGTTTTTGTCAAAGCCTATACTGTTAAAATAGTTTTGTATGATTAATATGATACAGAGTAGTTAAGAAGCCTATTTGAGGATGGGTAAGAGAGCAGCTTAGCATCCCAATACACTATGAATATGAAAAATTCTGACTAAATGTTTGTAGGGTTGGCATCTTCCATCGTAAATTAGAGGAATTGGATGCTCACCAATCAAATCTACATCACCACGATATAAAAATATCTGTGCTTTTATATGACTGTTTTTTTCTATTGCTTTATTTTGAACTTTCTAACCATGGATTTTGGGATTTAGTGCCTCTTATAAAAGTGTCACTTCAGTTGGTCAAATTATTTGAGAATGTATGTACATGTGGTGTTAAAGGATCACTGTACAGAAAAATAAAATATTCGTTGGAAAGCTCTATGTGCTTAATTAAGCAGTGTAAAATTTATATAGATAATTTTTAATTTGAATACAAATACATTTTGATGCCTCCTGGACCTTCATCAGTGATACATTGGTAGAAGTTGTGTGTGAGAGGGGCAAAAAATGACGGCAATCAGATGTGTATGTTTTAAAAGTTGTTTAGTTATTAATATACACATGGAATTGTAAAGTAGCTAATGTTGTTTTCTGTGTACTACTGAAATATAGAATTCAAATTAATAAATGAATTTACGTATTTTTATACATTGTGTTGAAGAGCTGGCAATCTGTGTTGATGTTGCAGCAGCATTAGTGGTGTGGCGGTGCTGTGTTAGCGTGATGAACGTGTGCAGTGTAATAGTGTGCATGCGCGATCCGAAACCGTTAACGTAGCTGTGTACTTCTGCATTATCCTAAAATGGCGGATAATGTGTGGTATGCGTCTTAGCGGATTATCGGTACGTGTTTTCCGTGGTTATAGTGCTGTAGCCTCGTTTTCGTTTTGTTCGTCCGGCATTTTTTCTGCGGCGCTCATTGCCAAAGTACTACGGTTTAACGGCTCGCCTCGGCCTGCGGCGCTCATTGCTAAGCCCGCTAAAGTACTATGGTTTAACAGTAAATTTGTTTGCCACACAACATGACGCTACATTTGTCCCTTTTTTTTTTCTTAAAATAAATACAATTTTTTTTTTATAAAATTTTTATTTTTGTAACTTGCAACTTATATTTCATCAAATGCGTTGGTTTAGGCGGTAAATCCGATGTTGCGCCAGACAAAGTCGTTAAATCTGTGTTAATGCGTAAATCTGTAATTGTACTCGCTACTGTCTTTTTACTCATTGCACGGTTAATCCGCATCCTTTATCTCGTTGTTTTTCAAACACATACATCTGTGGCTGTGTTTTACGCAGTTCGTAGTAGTAGTAGTAGTAGTCATTTTTTTCGGCGGCCATTTTGTTCTCGCTTAGCCGATTTTCGATCTTTGTAACTCGGCTAAATCGCTGTAAATTGGATTTCCAACTCACTTCCAGATGTCCTGCCTGGTTCCCCATGCTGTAAGTGACCTTTATTTTATTTTTTAGTGTGTATTTATTGTTTTTTTTAGTGTTTTGTTTCCGCCGCTTATTTCGTAATTTTTGTCATCTCGTATTTTTTTTCTAAGTGCTACGGTTTAACGGCTCGCCTCGCTACGCACGGCTCGCCTGCAATGAGCGCCTGTGGCGCTCATTGACAAAGTGCTACGATTTAACGGCTCGCCTCGGTGCGCAAGGCTCGCCGGGCGATGAGCGCCTGCGGCGCTCATCGCTAAGTGGTACGCACTACGCAACGCAGCGTGACGACGAATCGTAGTTAGACAATTATAATATGTGATATTACAGCGATATTCTTTCCCAAAAAAGTGACTCTGGTTTAACTTTTTAAGAATTTTTAAATAACCATTTTGTAATAGATATTCCTTAATGGAATTTCTTATAAGATAGGGCATGTCTGATTTATACCACTTATCTACTATGATTTCTGTTAAGTCGTTTTTTTAGCATATAACCCTTCATTTTCCATATTCAAACTTCAAATCATACATTCTCTGTTTCTGTAAGAAATTTCCCTCCTGAATTTTATTAACTATTTTGATATATTTGAAGGTTCCTATCAAGTTATAAATATTAAGGTCATGAAGTATTTTTTTTCAACTTTTGTCTCTTAGACCATGCACCAGTTTAGTCGCCCTCTTTTGAATTATTTATAATTTGTTCATTTGTAAAAAGGGTCATAAGGCCTCTTGAATTGTGTCATTACCTCACTACTAGCCCACAAATTATTTTAACTTTGTTATAACACACAATCCATTATCAACCAGAGGATCAACCAACTTTTCAATGTGTGTAGACATAAGCTGTTATTAGAGTGAGAGTTTGTGATCTTTCTGCCATTTAGAGGGAAAACTGGTGCACTGTTTTGATGTCTGAAATATGGAAGCTCCTATTATATGAGGGGAAATAAACATGACTTCAAGCTTCTGTGTGATTTGGAGCAGAGGTGTTAAACTGTAGATGTGTAGAGTGATGTATTGTAACATGTAAGCCTATGAGTGGCATTTGCCCCCTGTTGCTCAACCCGGAGGATGCCTATTGTCCCATCAAGCCTTTGCATTCAAGTACATTTGTTTGACCTGAGAAGAGGTTTATATCCTTGTCGGTTAGACATTTTTTTATGAATGGTCTCTCTACAATTTAGTAATTTCTGTTACCACTATTATCCTACTTCTTAGTGATCTCACCAGCACTCAAGTGTTTATTTCTCACAAGAAAGCATAAGAGGCATTGAAACACAGTATTTGCTCCACTTCCAATATTTATATATAGCTTCTCTTGCTTCTAAAAGACCCCTGTTGCATTCTGGTAACAATAAAAGATGAATTATTTACTCTTCTCAAGCCTACATTTCATTTTATAGATATATTTTTAACACAAAGGGAGCGTTTTGTTTTGTGATGTTTTTGTTGATGTTAATGGAAGATTCAGATTAATTAGAAATTTAACATTCATTTATGGTGTAACTAAAACAATAATTATTCAAATGTGACAGTAGAGTTATATTGCTATAAATTTTAATAGCTGTCTGATGCACGACATGTTTTGCAGATACTTACTTCACTTTCTGTTTTACTTTTGACTCTCTTCAGGGCTGATCGAGCCTCCCCATAGTGAAATATATTTGGGAATATCAGACTTTATAACAAGCATGGCAGCGTGTTTTCTCTGTGGATCTCCCATGTAGGCTGAATGTTAGTTTGTGCACTTAAAGCAGATCCATACATTTATTATAAACTTGGCTTGGCACGACATCTTTTCAGCTTCACTATGTTTAAACTCACTTTCATTTTGCTTAATGTCACCAAGAGTTTACCTTGTTCAGCGGAAATACATATATTAGCAAGTTAAATAAAGTCATTTATTCCCCAGGGACATGATCAGAAGAGCTACATAAAACTCAGCAATAACAGTACTGACATCTCATGGATTATGGATGACCTGTTTTTGCTGATTTGTGATTTATTTTCTTTTTAATATTAATAACTCAGATACATTTTATGGATGTATATTGAAGTTTTATCTGCCCTACCTATAAGACACGGTTTTATAATGCAAACAGTGTCATATATTTAGAAAATTCTTTAAAAAGAGGGAAAATGTAGATTAAAAGTGGAATGTCAAAGGAGCACTGATGATCATATTATAATCTTTTGAAGGATTATAATTAATAATGGACAAAATCTGTTTACAAAACTGAAAAAAAGTTTTCTCTGAATTCTCGTTATTAAACAGGGTAAATGTTAGAATCCATTGATATCCCACTTTTTACCCAAGGTGATAAATATATTCAGATTTAAATTCTATGCATCATAAGTGAATCAAACGGGTTGCATGCCAAGCCTGAGATTGAGCTAGATACTGTTTTTCTTGAGGTGGTAACATTTTGAAAGAAGAATTAGATTGTAAGCTGTCATGTCAGTACAAGCCTCAGCTCATTAAGATCCAGTGTGTGTTCAGAAATGTGCTGTCTTCTACTAATTACTGTCGTGAACATGTACGTACAAATGCTATTTGCCTATCTGTATAAAAAATCTTTTAAATATTTATTAATATTGGATTGCTTAAAACATAAAGGGGCATGCACTAAAAAGTTGTGAATTACAAAGTATTACATTATGTATAGTGCATAGCATCAATTAATGTCAACAAGTATAGAAAATAAAATCCAGGGATGCTTTGCAACAAGGAAATTAAACGGAAGTACAAGGAGTGAATTATCCCAGCCTGTTCTTACTATTCTCCAGACATAACATATGTTAACAGTATTATAATTTCCCTCCGTCTTTCCTGTATTGTGCAGGTGCCTTTTCCCCAAAATAATTCACTTCTGGTGCATTATGTTGAGTATACACACTGTGGTGCAGAAAATCATTGCACAGAATTGACTTTCCCTAAGCTCCCTCATGATGAAGGCCGTACAGGTATCTGTTCAACATGAGTATGTTGTTGAGAGGAATAACCACAAGTTAGCTTATCCAAGCTGGCAGTCCCTTACAGTGACTGTAAAAATGGTCACCTATACCACAAAAATCAATATTGTAGCACTAGCACTATAAATCATCTCTATTAAGACCACAAACACAGAAAGTAATAAATACGTTTATTTAATATGTGTAAGTACACATATATATGAACAAAATAAATAATGCATGGGTATGCAATGATATTTAGCACAATCAATGATTATGAGTAAAATATACAGGAACAACCGCATAGAAAATCCCATACTTCAGTTTTAGTAAAAAGAGGGGAATTGAGATGGTCTAGTCATACCTTATTGTCCCAATTGTATCTTTTGCTAGTTCCTTAAGCAAGACAAGACTGCTCCTATGAGTAAGATTAATAGGTTTTGGGAGTAGTCTTACATCTCCTATTCTTTAAAATACTGGAGCTGTCAGAAAAGCGTCTAGGTATCTCAGTGTAACAGGTAGACACAGACTGGACCTAACATTCCTTTTTCACAAATAACATAAAGTGGATTTAATGTATAACCCCTAGCTGTCCAGCTGCAGCAAGTTTTTAACCTCTTCACAAATTGTTTATGACACCCCTCCTATATGCTTTCTCCTTAAATACTCTCTTGAGTATGGGTGGTATGTTTATGTTGCATTGTTTTTTCAATATTAATAGTTTAATAATGCACTGTATGGACAGCTTGTGACAGCCAGCATCCCCTGGAAAATCTTTTTCTGTCTGCCACAATTATGTTTAGTTGCCAATTTGTAAATGGATATGTTAGATGCAGTGTATGAAATCTGGCAATTTTGCACTAGGCTTTCTATACCAAGACTGGGAGGGATTAGGCAAAGTATGAAACACTTGTTAATTAGCATTTAGCATACACTCCATATAGTACCTGCTGTCATTCTCTTTGGAGCCAGGAAAACATTGCACAGACATTGAAATCTGCCAGGTCATTCTTTTAACCATTTGAGCGCATGGACCAAGAGGTTTTTTAGGACCCACAGAATGTGTAAAAGAGCTGTGAGATTTTCAGTGGTGTGTGATAACTGTGTAAGTCTCCATCTTAAGGTTTTACTTCTGCAAGTTTTCTCCCAAGATACCCAAATTACATGCGCATCTGTATCATGAACAACACCAGGAATTATAAGACAGAATCTGTAGAAATTCCTGATTTCAAGTTGATATGATGTAAAGAAAGAACAAATAACCACAGTTATGGAAAGTTATGTAAACAAATATAACAAAATTATTCAATAAATAAGCTTCAGATTTTTCACACTCATCTATATTATTGACTGAATGTTATCATTATTAAGTGCCATAGTAGCAGCACTTGAACATGTGCTAATTCATGTTGCCTATTTTGTAATTATCATATCTGAACCCTGCCTATTGTACTAGAGTATCTCTCAATGCTTACCCAAATTAAGGTGCTCCAAATATAACCCCAAGGAGATGGACTTTGGTGGTCAAAAGTAAGGGAGATTTTCAGAGGAAATCTCTGAAGAGATGTTTGACAGGCTGTTGATGACATGTGATGGAAAAGAGATGTACAGGTCCAGAGTGGTACTGAAATTCAAGAATATATTATGGAGAATGCTTAAATGGATAACCATAGTGAACCTAGGACTACACTAGGAACAACAGGAGTGAGTGCTAGTGGTGAAGAAGAGGTGCCAGAAAATAAGAATATTTCCAGTGCAAAAATATTGTATGAGTGGGTACAAAATATTTAATTAGAGCAAGATTAGAAAATTGAAATTCTAAAGTATACATAAATATAAAAACAATCCAAAATTATCTGAAATGTTACAATGCAGAAGTAAGTGGAGTGGGTGGGAGATCTTACTTTAAGGATCTAGCCCAGGGGTTGTCAACATTTTAATACCTACCGCTCACTTTTGATGGTACAATTTCCTTACTGCCCACCGGTGCAGCAGTAACTCAATTTCCTCTATCTCATTTCTGGTTACATAAAGCATATGACCCTAACTATGTATCGCCCTGCATTTACTAGATAGTGATTTGGTCCTGACTGCTGTTACTAGGATCTCTCACCAGCTCTCAAACCAGCCAAGCATGGTGTTACAGGTCTCCGAAGTATGACGTTACATGTCAGCAATGCCCCTTTTTTAAAATAAACAGCTCAGCAAATGAGCAGTATCATAGTTATGAGGCATGCTTGCCTAATAACAAGACTAAATACAGTGATAAATATCTAACATTTGTGTAATTATTTTTTGTTTAAAACATCTATTGTTTAAATGATTTATGAAAATATGGAAATTTCATTTAAAATTGAAACAAAGGCTATGAAGCTCATAATTGTCAGGACTGTGGACTTTGTAGTATTCACATGTATGTTTCAAGATTTGAATATCAATTGGAGAGTAAAAATCAAATAGAAAGTTGTCCTAGAGAAAAGGCCAAAAGGCATTCCACGTAATGCCTAGGCAAAGTAAGAAATATGAAGTCTATTTCATACTTCACCTAAAACTGCCAGATGTATAAAACACTTTTCTCACTTTGCCTGTAATTTATATTTATGAAAGGCTCAGTGGTGCCTAATCTGAGCTAATATATTTATTTGCTGCACTGCTGTGAAATTAAAAACAACAGGCTAAACACACATGTAGAGCATAAAAAGAAGCCACATGATAAAGTGAAACAGCCATGAATATCCAGTAATTTAGTAATTATTAATCTATATATGTGGATTAATAATGAGTATTGCAATATTATTTGATACCTTTTGTATTGGACAAACGTCTTATTTATAATGAAGAGCTTTCGAAAGGTTCAACCTGTCTTTATCAAGTCTGAAGCAATACTAACATGAGATGGAACCCTCAGTTTGAATAATAACAGCAGATGCAGAGAGAGTGGAAACAGCATCTGACATCATCAGGTAAATACATATATGGGGAATAAACACAACATAGTAAAGGAAACATATATACACATACTATATACACATAAACATCAATATATACATAAAAAAGCAGAGCACTGTAGTCCACAGTGATATCTTTCCTGTTGGACAAACACCTCACTAAGAGTGCTAAGCCTGTTATAGTATAAGAAAAAAAAATCACACGAAATTTGGATCATTTGTTAGAAAACCCAAGTCCATATTAAGTCCTGTATTTTTACTGTTGAAGAATGTTATCATCTTTTTTTTTTTTCAAATGCTTTTCTCTCTTGGATGTTTTTAGATTTTCCTCTGAGTACTTTGACTTTAACGTTTTGGATAGAGTGATCATTCTGGCTAAAACAGTGTTCCACTGGGCTACAATAACTGTCTTCATTATGCTTTCTTATTGAATGTCTGTGTAAATTCATCATTAAGTGCATTTTTTGGCCGGATTCTCCAATGTAACAGCCTGTGTCACATAAAGTACATTGTATTATGTAAACCACATTGGATGATGTACATGAATATGATCATTTGTTGTTATGTGTGGCTGTATCATCATTACAAATAAATTGCAGGCATGTTTGTTACAAGGTTTAGTTCCATTTTTTTGCATTCAGTTGTTTATTGGCCAATTTTCTGCTGACCAGATTTTGTTTCAGATTTGGTGGTTGTTTAAATGCAAGTATCTTCTGTTAGTAATGGTTGTAAATCTCTGATTATTTTCCGTATTTTTTCTAAAATTGGATGGTATGTGGTCATTAGAGGAATACATGAAGTACTTTATTTTGTTTTGTGTGTTAATGGGGTATTTTGATGGCAGTGGTTATTTTTTCGGTAATATTACAGGGTTTGTTACCCTTTTTTCTTAATTTGTATCACAGTCTCCAGTGTTTGAGCTAATCCGATGGTATCTAATAGCTTGACTATGGATGATGGCTTGTTTGGTGTGGGACGGATATAAACTGGAGCTGTGTAGGTAATTACATCTTTCTGTGGGTTTACTATATACAGATGCGTGGAGAGTGCTATTGGTGATGGATATAGTAGTGTATAGAAAGTTTACCTGTTCTGTAGAGAAATTCATTTTAAGTTTTATAGATGATTGGAAGGTGTTGAATGAACTATGAAAGTCTCTGAGTTTGCTTTCTCCTTCTGTCCATATGATGAACAGATTGTCTATGTAACAGTAGTATTTGTATGGTTTGGAAATGGATACAGGAAATAATGTCCCTTGTTGTGGAAACATTCTACCAGTCTTAATCTCCTGAAGAATTCTTCTATGTCCGAGTATAGTTGTATTTTATCTAGTTTTATGTCTGGACAGAAAGACAATCCTTTGGAGAGAACAGAGGTTTCTGCTTGTGATAGTTGATGGTCTGAGAGATTTATAATTCCTGTGTGTTCTGTATATTTTTCAGAAAAACTATTTGTTTGAGTTGGTAGGTTTTTAGATGTGTTGTTAGTTGAATTGGGGGCTAAATTTGGGTCTTTTCTTTTCTCTTACTTTCTCTGTTGTATATAATTTTGCTGTAAGAGGCAGTTGAGTTTTTTATTTTTATTATTATACTACAATTGGGACTTTCTACCTACTGCCAAAAATCAACAAACCAGGCAACCTAGGGAGACCAACTGTTACAGGTATGGACACACTGACTGAGATATCTGGATTTGTTGAAAACATCCTTAAAACATTAGTTATTAACACCAGTAGCTATATACAAGACACCACTGACTTTCTCAACAAACTCAGTCACATTAAAGACCTACCTGCTAACACACTACTTGTCACCATGGATGTAGAGTCTCTTTACAGCAACATCCCACACAAAGATGGCACTGAGGCATGCCTTAATTAATATAGCCGTGATTTTATTGTTAAACTAATAGAATATATCCTTACCCACAACTATTTTACTTTTAACCAAGATACCTACCTGCAGATGATGGGGATTGCCATGGGTACCAAAATGGCTCCACAATACACAAATCTATTTATGGCCATTCTAGAAGAAACATTCTTATCTGTATCCATTTACAAATCATACAAATACTACCATTACATACAGTATATATATGTATATATATATGTATATATATATATATATATATATGTACACATATATACATACACACATATATAACAATCTGCATATTGCAGATCAAAGGAGATCTAAGAAGGTTGAACTTGATGGGCTAAAGTCTTTTTCAACCTCAATTACTATGTAACTATGTAACGTGTTTTAGACAGTCAAATGTGAACACAAATGTATTATTTATTTACTGTTCTATTGTACGGTGGAGGACTTCTATCCCTCTTTTGCCCACCATAAATGAAATGATTGTTATATATCATATATATAGTTGTCATAATTGTGAGTTTGTGTGTAACGCACGCAAAATGATGGGCTTGTCTATGCGCACAGCACATGCCGCGGCCCACATGCGCAAACTTATAACTTTCCAGGCGGCAGTTATGGGCCTTGCGATGAGCGCAAAGGCGCTTATTGCCAAGCCTGAAATAGGCCCACAAGATAGAGGGGGTAGAGGCCTGTAATGAGCACCAACGGCGCTCATTGCGAGGCCCGTAATGGCCACTGGAGAGATCCGCAAAGGGGTTCCAAGTTACGGCCTTGAAAATATTGCGACCATTAAAACCATAATCTACGGGTTTAACGGTCGCAATATTTTCAAGGCTGTAACTCGTGAAGCCTTTTGCGGGCTTGGAGAAGTTGATCAATTTCACACAATGATTTCACACCCTTAAATGGCTAAAGGAGCACAGGGGGGAGAGACACAGGGGAGGGAGAGGCGGTAAAGATACAGGGGAGGGACAGAGGGGAGAGAGGGGAAAGAGACACTGGGGAGGGAGTGGGGGGGAGAGACACAGGGGAGGGAGTGGGGAGGGAAGAGACACAGGAAAGGGACAGGGGGAAAAGAGACACAGGGGAGGGAGAGGGAGGGAGGGAAGAGACACAGGGGGATGGAGAGGGGGAAAGAGACAGAGGGGAAGGAGAGGGGGGAAGAGACACAGGGGAGGGAGAGGGGGAAGAGACACAGGGGAAGGAGAGGCGGGAAAGAGACACAGGGGAGGGAGAGGGGGAAAAGAGACACAGGGGAGGGAGAGGGGGAAAAGAGACACATGGGAGGGAGGAGGGGCAAAGAGACACAGGGGAGGGAGAGAGGGGGAAAGAGACACAGGGGAGGGAGAGGGGGCAAATAGACACAGGGGAGGGAGAGGGGGGAAAGAGACACAGAGGAGGGAGAGGAGGAAATAGACAAACAACAGATAGTACATAAACAGACAGAAAACACAATGTATAACACTATATCATGCTGTCATTTTTGATGGGCAAGTTGCTAATATAAATATATATGTATATATAAATATATATATATATATATATATATATATATATATATATATATATATATATATATATGTACTGTGTGAGGTGCTATCAAAGCAGGGCTGGGAAGAGCAACGGGGCCCTCCATGCACTGTCACTGGAAACCACGGTTCAATTTAAATGGTTACAGTTTTTAGATGTTCTGCCAGTTCAGGATTAAATATATTTTTACGTAAAATATTTTGTTATTCTGCACTAGTCGATCTACCACTTGAAAACATGAAAACAGTAACATAATAACTGCTATAGTATTGATATCAAAAAAGTCACACAGGAGCTGGAATAAATAGTAACTGTAGTAAAAGTTTGAGTTTATCATGTTTTATATTTTGTGTCAATGTTACACTAAGCACGTTATTAATCATAATTATTAAAGAAAACTGTAGAAATGTTAATACAGATTATCTGTTAAAAAAAATTTCAGATGGCATTGCGTTTAGCACAGCTCGAAAATGTTGTTAGTGACATGCAAATAACATTTTTTTCCTTCAATTCACTTACATCATGGATCCATAAGGTATCTATATGATACCATAGACAGCTTTTTAAAAGGTAACCTTCATTCAAAGAGCAGTGTTCATAGACAGCAGCTTCGTTCTTATGGGACTCATCAGTGTGAAACCATTTTCTGTCTAATGTAGTGTGAAACTGGTACAATCAACGGAAACTAATCGGTTATGGCAGGTGTGAAGGTGATGAAACTCTTAAAGGGACATGGAAAGATTTTTTTGCTTTATTGCATAAAAAAGAGGGTATTTGATAATGTGTCTGAAATACACGCAGAATTCATAATAAACTGCACCAGCCTATGTTAACAATTAGAATTAGTTGTGCTGAGTGTAGAAAAGAAGATACATTTTGATTATTAGCTCTGTATTATGTGTACGGAGCTTACACACACACAAAACACACACACAGTTGTCTATTGTGTTGTTTTTTCAGACTACACTACAGCAACAAACTATTATCTTAATTCATTTTAAAAGTATTCTGAATCTTATGCAACTCTAAATGGTACAAATTAATCTGTATTTAATAGTGGTGAGAATGGACATGTTGCTTATTGAATAGCAAAATCTAAGTCAATTCTTTATTAATAAAAAAAAAAAATCCACACTCTGATGGCAAAGAATGCATATGGTGAGTAGAATAGGTGATAGCTTTCTCTTATGTTAGTGTTTGAAGCTTTGAGAAGTAAGGATGATAATGAAAGGATGAGTTGGGGAATTCTACAGTTTAGAAGAGCACAATAAGTCTCTTTGAGCTGGCATGAGGTAACAAGAGAGAAAGAAAGAAGGGAAAGAAGGGAGCCAGAGGCGGAGCTCCTGCCAATGCAGATGGTGCAAGGCACCATGGCCCCTGACCTCTGATGCTCCTTCCCTGTGGGTCCCATGTGGCCCTTTGGGTCCCTGAGGGCCCTGTGGACCTCCCGAGGGGCTCCTGTGTCCCCTAATGACCCACTGTGGCCGCTCCCTTGTGGCTATTTTTTACTATAAATATATATATATATATATATATATATATATGCATCAAATCTGTTCTTCCAGATGATTATGATAGGTCTTTTATGCACTTTGAGTTTTGCTGCTCTTCTCTATTGACACTGTTCCTTCATTGTTAAAAAAATATGAAAAAACAAGAAGGGTAGGGTAGGAGAGAGCGCACCACTACATAGTGGAGATCATTCACCAAGTTGACGTATATTACAATGAGCTCTCACCTGGATCAACCTCAAAGAACTATGAGGTGTGTTTTTCTTGGCTTTGAATCGCCAAGAAAGTATCTGGTCCGGCTCCTTGGTCCCTGTCAAATCTCATGCACTCGTTTTTATTGATGTTTTGAAGGATTTAAGGCAGGAGGATAGTCTGGTGAAGCGAGGTAGGGAGTTCCAGAGAATAGGGGCAGCGCAAGAAAAGTCCTGGAGGCGGGAGTGGGAGGAGGTGACAAGAGTGGTAGAAAGAAGAAGGTCGTTAGCAGAACGAAGAGGGCGTGTGGGGGAGTATTTGGAGATGAGAGCAGAGATGTATGGGGGTGTGCTGTTGTTGAGGGCTTTATAAGTTAGGGTCAAGATTTTAAACTTTATTCTGCAGGCTAAGGGAAGCCAGTGAAGTGATTGACAAAGAGGAGCTGCTGACACTGAACGATGTGTACTGAAGATGAGTCTGGCGGAGGCATTTATTATGGATTGAAGTGGGGAGAGGCGAGTGATGGGCAGGCCAACAAGGAGCGAGTTGCAATAGTCAAGATGAGAAATGATGAGAGAGTGTATTAGAATCTTAGTAGTGTCTTGTGTAAGGTATTGGCGTATTTTGGATATGTTTTTTAGATGGAAAAGACAGGATTTGGTTAGAGACTGTATGTGTGGGATGAAAGAGAGGGCAGGGTCCAGTAGAAGCCCGAGACAACGGGCTTGGGAGGTGGGAGTGATGATGGCGTTGTTGACAGAGAGAGAGATGTGAGGAATTGAAGCTGTAGTAGAGGGTGGGAAGATTAAGAGTTCAGTCTTAGACATGTTGAGTTTCAGATGGTGTGCTAGAAGAGAGGGGGATAGATCTGGTGCTGAGAGATAGATTTGGGTGTCATCTGCATAGAGATGGTACTGGAACCCAAAAGAGTTTATTAGGGTGCCGAGTGAGGATGTGTAGATGGAGAAGAGGAGGGGGCCTAGGACTGATCCTTGGGGTACTCCAATAGACAGGGGGTGAGGAGAAGAAGATGTGCCGGAGAAGGCGACGCTAAATGATCGTTCTTGGAGGTATGATGAGTACCACAAGAGAGCAGTGTCTCGAATGCCGAGGGAGGAGGGAATGTGGAGTAGAATTGAATGGTCAACTGTGTCAAAGGCGGCAAAATAGAAAAGTGGCTTTTAGACTTGGCGGTGAGCAGGTCATTGGTGACTTTTATGAGGGTTGTCTCAGTCGAGTGTTGGGGCCGAAAGCCGGATTGGAAAGTGTCCAGAAGAGAGTTAGAGGAGATGAAACTGGTAAGGCGGTTATAGACGAGCCGCTCCAGCAGTTTGGAAGCCAGGGGAAGTAGAGAGATAGGGCGATAGTTGGATGCAACGTCAGAATCGGATGAGGGTTTCTTGAGAGTGGGTGTAATTATGGCATGTTTTAGAGATTATGGAAATGTGCCAGTGTTAAGGGAAAGGTTGAAGATATGTGTGAGAGCTGGGATTAGTGTAGTAGTGAGGGGAGGGATGAGCTGAGATGGAATAGGATCTGAAGGACAGGTGGTGAGGTGAGAGGATGATATTAGGATGGAGACTTCATCTTCTGTTGCAGGGGTAAATAAGTCCAGAGTGGCTGTGGGAATGGAGGGGGGGGGTAGATTGGGTGTTGTTGGTTAATTGAGTTAGTT
Organism: Discoglossus pictus; assembly: GCA_027410445.1. NCBI lineage: Eukaryota > Metazoa > Chordata > Amphibia > Anura > Alytidae > Discoglossus > Discoglossus pictus. The sequence continues at coordinate 313,329,991 of CM050164.1, read as the reverse complement.
GAGAGAGTGAAGTGTGTGAGCCACGGTGAGAGGAGAGTTCATTGTGGATAGATTGAGTATTATGAGTAAAATGGTTGGCAAAGTCTTCAGCCGTGAGACAGGAAGGGATGGGGGGAGGTGGTGGGTGGAGGAGAGTATTGAAAGTGGCAAAAATAAATTTTGGGTTAGAGGACAGAGTTGATATTAGTGATGTAAAGTACTGCTGTTTGGCCAGGGTGAGAGCAGAGGAGTAGGAACGTAGCATAAACTTGTAGTGAAGGAAGTCTGCTGCGGAGCGTGATTTCCTCCATAGTCGTTCAGCAGTGCGGGAGCACTTCTGAATGTAACGTGTGTGTGTAGTGTGCCATGGTTGTGGATGAGATTGAGGGCGTCTGCGTGTAGTTATGGGGGCAAGGGTGTCAAGAGTGGAAGAGAGAGTAGAGTTGTAGTATGAGGTGGCAGTGTCAGGGCAGTTGAGGTTGGTGATAGTGCTGAGAAGAGGTTGGAGCACGGTGGAGTGTTGGGTAGGGTCGAGTTCTAGCAGGTTTCTGTGGGTTATTGTGGCTGGGGTTAAAGAAGTGTGATGGGTGGAAGATGTGTTGAGGTTGAAGGTAAGGAGGTGATGGTCAGATAGAGAGAGAGGGTGGATGACTAGGTTGGAGGTATGGGTAATATTGGTAAAAATAAGGTCAGCAGAGTGTCCAGCATGGTGAGTTGAAGAATCTGTAAGTTGCGAGAGGCCGAGGGAAGAGGTGAGTGCAAGTAGTTTGGTGGCTGCTGGGGAGGTCGGGGTGTCAATGGCAATGTTGAAGTCGCCAAGTATCAGTGTGGGAATGTTGGAGGAAAGAAAGTGTGGGAGCCAGGCGGAAAAGTGATCGAGAAATTGAGACGGAGTACCTGGGGCGCCATAGATTACAGCAACACGTAGAGAGATAGGAGAGAAGAGGCGGATAGTATGAGCTTCAAAAGATGAAAATTGGACTAGTGTATGTGAAGTGACTTTACTCCTTTAGCCTGGTTATGGTGTATTCATTTTATAGCATCCAATGTCCAGATAGCATTACAGTAAGTGATATTCATATGTGTGGATGTTGGCCTTTAACTTTTCTGATGTAGACATATGCTAACTAGGTGATGGACCACACAAATTTGAAATAAAATGTTCTGTATTTATTCTATAGAAACATTTTCAAGTCACATAAATTATATTAGATAGTATAAAAACAGAGGTAGATTATGTATTCTTAGCTTGTATAGTGTATAGGTCTTTCATACAAGTGCTAAAGAACTACTCTAAAGGGGAAAAGATAATGAGGGAGCTGCCAAGGCAGCGAAACGCATCTTTCTATTTGTTATAAACACTATATAAGCTAAGAATTCATCATCTACATCTATTTTTATACTGTCTAATATAATTGATTTGATTTTAAAATGTTTATATAGAATAAATAAAAAACATTTTATTTCAAACTTTTTCGTGTGGTCCATCACCTAGTTTAGGCTAAAAGAGTAAAGTCACTTCACATACACTAGTCGCATAAGAATGCATGAGATTTGACAAGGACCAAGGAGCCAGACCACAGACCTTCTTGGCGATTCAACCCATGCGAAAACATACCGCAAAATTCTTTGAGGTTGATCCAGGTGAGAGTCGATTGTTATATACATCTGCATGTGGATACTAAGGTCAATGCGGTGAATGATCTGCACGATGTAGTGGTGTGTTCTAATTCTCGATTTCTATCAATAAAATATTTTAGCTTTTTCCATTCTGGCATTTCTTTACACTTTCATTTTTCTTAATATTGTAGATTTAGCAACTAATAACATATGAACAATTAAACGTTTGTTTGACTTTTTAATTCATTTTGGGAAAATGTGGAATAAAATCCATCTTTGAACTATTTTGAAATACAATTCTTTATATAGAGAATACTTCATTTAAATCTTTATCAAGGAAAAAAAACTTCAAACCATTGATTTCCATTCCAATTTCGACCTATATCTCTTTCCCAAAATGTCATCATAGTTGTTTTCCTGTTTTCATATAAATGTATTAATTTATCACACTTGTCTGGAAATAAGCATTTTTTTTCAAAATGTGCAAGCTTTTTTACATTTATTGTATTATAATTTACTTTTTTTAGCATTGATGGAAGAGAGGTATAATTTAGCCAATATATAGATGGAATTTCATATTTCACCTGTAGTAATTCGAAAGACATTGTAGAACCTTTTTCATAAAGGTCAACTATGTTTATTATATTCCATTTGCTTCATATATTCTTGCGGTTCAAATAGATTTACTACTGACTGTGTTGAGGCTGCTAAAGATGACTCTTGATAATGCATTCTATGCTCTGAATTGGTACCAAGATTCTTTGTTTTAATCACAGGAGGAAGTTTTATCAGTTCTTATTTCATTTTTGGGCTTTTTCCATAAGAATTTGGAGGGGGTAATTCTAAACTAAATATAAGTGGTATTGAACTATTGTGGGATTTGCATGTATAAAACATATTCTGTAGGCATGTGGATCCAAGTGATGGATTGCAGTGAAGAGGAGAGTTGTAGTAGTCACAGCAGAGAAAAATACTTTTTCTAGTTTAAGAAACTAGCACATTGTGAAGATAGTTTAGGTAAAAGCAGCAGCATTTAAGTGACCTAATGTGAGCCGAGGAAAAAAATTAAGTTATGATGAATTTATAAGTAATGAAAGAGAATTGGTGGAATTGCTATTGGGAAAAGGGGTAAAAGCGGGACCTCAGCTATAGGCTTTATAAGTGTTATCTTTTAGACAGAGACAAATGCAATCAAGAAAGGGCTAAGTATGCAGTAAAGACTGTGTGCCAATGGCATAACTGTGATATTTGTTATCTAAATTGATTATATACGTTTTAATAAACAGGTAAGATTTAACCACACATAAACCACATATGGCATATTCCTTCTGATTTACTTAATGTATATGAAAGTTTTATCACCACAATGTAGATATATTACCACATAAGAGACCACATTTGGTCATTAGCATAGATTACATGAATATTATTTAATGTGATGAGATTGAAAAGGTGAGAGATATTCACATTCATGATACTGCTACATACTGCATTGTGTGCCATTTTCCAAGACTATACATGCTTAAGTCCATTGCCTTCTAAGTACCATAATTTGTTGTGTAACAGTAATGCATGGTTTTGTTACTCTAATACAATTTGCACAATACAATTGATATGTATGTTCTTTATTAGATATCTTTATAATATATTCTATCTTTTATTTTAGTCAGGGGCCAATGTTCTACTTCAAGATGTTAATGGTAACATAGCTCTTGACTATGCCATTGAAGGAACTGAATCCAGCAGCATACTTCTGGCTTATTTAGAAGAAAATGGTAAGTATGAAGCTTGCACATGTTGTCTTTGAAAAATGTACTGAGACCAATTTGGTACTTACCATAAGTGGCTGACAAAGAAAGGCTCCAAACAGAGAAGAAATACATTTTGCAAGAGAAATGTAAGCAACCTTTCCAATCTGTCATAACTTAATGGAGCATGTACACTAAATCATTAAGGGGAAAAAATCTGTAAAATGTTTAGTGCAAGACCTTCCATCTTGATCTGATTTAATGTGAACTCATTAGGATACATTTTAATGACAAAATAAAGGGAAACATACAGATGTGAGGAAATCCTTTACGCACTCAGCCTCACTACTGTTAATCATTGCTTGTTAATGTTTTAATTATATAATGCCATTTAAGACTTAATATTATTTTCTTTCATTAGTTTAGTGATTTTCTGCTCATCACATATACATTGCCTTTAAGGTGAAGATCAAAACCAAGATAAACCTAACAAAGAAGCTGAATAATTTTCACTTGAACAGCAACAGCTGGTCGGGGTTGCCTTTAACAACACTGACAAATCAAACAAAATTCAACCCTTGACACTGACATTACAAACTCTAATTCTTTTTCTTCTCTGTGAATAGAAATATTTTGAATAAAACCATTAAGTCATTATCATATTATCTCTAAGGTAAAATATACAAAGATATATATATATATATATATATCTATATAACAATTTACAGTGTATTTACTTTCAACAATGCATTTAAAAAAAGGTTATTGTATTTATTCTTCAAGGGTTGACACATAGAAGATTAAACTGAGGGACTAACCAGTCTGATGAAGGGCTAATAATATTATTAAGGAACCAAGGGATATATGTAACTGTAGAATAAACAAATATTTTGGAGCCATAAAGGAAAATTGAGGCAATTGGGCTGCTACCTTGACATGCCAGAATTAGCGTTTGCACAGTTTGAGAGATGAAATCAAGTTAGATGGACAATACAGCATTCTTGGTTGGTCATGATGAATGAATAAATTGTGAAAAAATACATAAAGATAAATCAATGCTGCTCATGGTTCTCCCCAGATAATTAGGTGTTATAGGGTTACTCACACTAGTCCAGTGTTGGTCCACATTAATTAACTGGAGCTGTACCAATCAAAAGAGCATCACAAACATAACAAGCAAAGCATTTCATTGATTATTTGTCATGGGCATAATGTGTATATAAGTAGATACAAGGTTATAAAAAGGTGTAATGTTATGGATAAACATACCCTTAAGGGGAAGTTACATTATGAAACTGAGAATCTCATAAACAACTGGACAATACTACAGACTAGAGCTGCATTTCTAATAAATATTCATATAATTTATCTTGGAAGATTTATCAATGCCCAAAATTGAATACATAAGCATATTTTGGATAAATAAAAAACAAAAATGTAATACAATTATTTAGACGCTTTGTCATGCTGTCGATAAGTAGTGAATGTTAGTACATAAAAGGAAACAAACATGTCCACATGGAAATGAAATACCTACATATAACTCGCTTTACACAGGAAGCATAGCTTAAAAAAATATGTGAAAGTATCATCCACATTAACTGCTGTTGGGGTTTGTGTCTCAGGTTTGCCCATGCATTACATTTCAAGCTGTAGTAATATTCCTTGGAGGCCGGTCCCAATAATTTCTGGATAAAATGAACACATATAGGTATTAATTTCTTTGAACATTAAGCAAATGATAAACAAAAATGAGTAAGATTTCAAATACAACTGCAAGTTAGGGAGTGTAGTGATTATATTGCCATCACAAACAATATACATCTTGATGCTTTAATTTTAGTTGATAAGAAAATATCCCATTTAGATATATTTGTTTAATCTGTTAGGTGTTGACTTGGCTTCACTGCGTCAGATGAGAACTCAGAAAGCAACAGTCATGTTATCTGATGTTAAACAGCTTTTAGCTACAAATGGAAGTGTTAATGAAAAGAATGACGAAGGAGTTACTCTTGTAAGTTTTTTCTTTTTATACATGTATACAAAGATTAATTTTGTTTTTCTGGAAATAATTGCTTCATTTCTCCATTCTCTCAGCAAAGATGTGCAAAGTAATTTATTGTAATTAATTGGCAGTAACATGTGAGCAAGCTTTACACTGTGTAAGCAATGGGCGTATATTACACAAGGAGAAAAATACAATGTACCATAAAACGGAGTCCATTGAGAAAATATGTTTTTCAGTTTACACAAATAATATACTATATATGTCTTTTGTTTTTATGTACTTGTCACATTCATTCGTTAGGTAAGCTTACATATGGAAGAATAAAGGCCAATGTGAAGGTGAAAACTATTTTCTTGGTATATTAAGAGTGGTTGAAAATCTCAGACTATTTATTAAACACTTTATTGCTTTGCTTTCAGACAATGGTGTGATTTCACCTAACCCACTTTTAATATTTTAATTTCAAAACTTTTGTGAAAATAAAATACAACACCCATATAGCACTATTAAAAAAGATTTGCGTATACATTTGTTTTATACAGCATAATAAAAGTTTCTAACATCCCTTCGTCATGCTAGATATTCACTCTGTTTATGTAAAAAATAACCTGTACCTGTATATAAGCTTTGGGTTGAACAGATTCTACACTATTAAATATTTGTTACGGCATCCATGGCATGAAGGCCATCATAGGGTATGGTGAGCTAGTTCACATCTAGTTCACACTGACAAAATAAAAGCCTCAGTTTTAAAATTGGTGTATACGAATTTCAAGGTTTCTAATATTATTGTATGTTTCTTTGCATACAGCTCCATATTGCTTGTGCGTGTGGCTACAAAGACGTAGCTTGTTTACTCTTAGAGCACAATGCTGATCCTGATGCTGCTGATAACCAGTATTGGACCCCACTGCATTTGGCTGCAAAATATGGACAGGTAAAGTGATTATTTTTTAGGCAAGTATTCTTTATGATCATTTATGGTTGAATGAAAAAAAACATAAGATTTTTGCCACTAGGTAAATATTATATGTGTCATCCAGGCTGCCTTTGTCTTAATTTAAGTTAAATAATCAAAGTATATTTCTTCAGTGGCTTGTTTGTATTTGGATTGTCTTAATAAATTACCATATTTTTCCGTGTATAAGACGCCCCTATTTTTGGAGCCCAAAATTAATAAATAAATAAATATGCAAATGTGTATTTTATAACTTCTTATTGTGCTACACATATATTTAAGTGCACTTTCTGTCATGATTTTCACTGTTTTCCATTCCAGCTCAATATCCCTGTGACCACATCACTTACTACTCAGTCGCGTTGTGCATTGCATTTTTCCGGTTTAACATTGTAATAAGTGATGTAGTCACAGGGATATTGAGCTGGAATGGAAATCAATGAAAATCATGACAGAAAGTGCCCCTAAATATATGTGTAGCACAATAAGAAGTTATAGAATACACATTTCTATGGACACAAGCAGTGTAATAATAACCAAGTTTCCAATACGTGTGATCTTTTCTCCTGCCTTACAACTGCTACAGTGCCATCTAGCGATTTGCAGTATTGCTGCTGTGCTAGATTCCATGTATAAGACAACCCCCCTATTTTAAACATCAAAATTTGGGCAAAAAATATTGTCTTATACACAGAAAAATACGGTAGCTTCTATTATATATGCCTAATTTTGGTCATCACCATATATGCTTGAATCACAATTCTAGTTGAGTTTCTAACATGTATTTTCTCTAAAATATACTTGCCCCATTACCTTTTGTATCTCTTAAAGTTAATGTTTTCAAATCAGTGTACACGGAAAAAAAAATTGCATGTGAATATGAAGAATGTGTGGTTTCATAAAGTGAAGGATATTACTGAAGACATGTTCTCAGTGATGAAGCAATAAAGTAAAATGTAATAAATATATATAATAATGTTTTTTTTTCTGTATATTGATACTGGGCATAATTGGCAATAAGTAAAATGATGTGTGATGTAGATAGGATTTAATGGTTTTAAGGTTAAAATAACTATCATATTTAAACTCCCTACCAATATAGCAATTCCTGTATCTAAACACCTCATTGCAAGGCTAAGAAACACACTCACACTCATATATGCCAAGGCAAAAACACTGTGTGTAGGTTTGTCAGTAAGAAAAGGACATGCTTGGATGAGTGAGAATGTATGATTATGTGTGGGTTATTATTATACATCATTCCCCTCCTGAAATGTTGGCTATATTTTGTTTTCACACTATCAATATAATCTGTTTGCTTTTATTATTTTATTCACATATGTAGACTTATGTGCACAAACAACCCACATACACTAATTTAATGGCGAAACGGTAATACACAGCCAAAGAAAGACTTTGGCACAGTTAATATAAGCAAGCTGGTTTACTTTTGAATGATTACTAACAGGGTCTTTGTAATGTTAGATATTAGTATAAGAAATAATATACATATCTGCATTAATCTTACTTCCTGCAGATACACAAGGCAAACCCATTATTTTGCTATAACTTATAGTAAAGTAAAGACTGGATTAATATTTATTTCCCTTAGAAAAAAAATATAATTTCCCATTATTCAGTCAAGGTACACAAAGTGGTCCTTTTAAGAAGGCATTGTTCTTGTGAATTAGAAGGGTTTACATGATTTATCTTGATTGACACAACTACTATGAATGCTCATTTACTATTTATAGACCGGTAATATAAATGTACTATTTAATAAGTCATGAGATTTACACGTTTTCCTAATATACTCTATTTCCAGACAAGCCTTGTGAAGATTCTTCTGGTTCATCAAGCAAATCCAAATGTTCTAAATTGCAATGAAGATAAGCCTTCAGGTTTGTTGTACAATGTGATATATATATATATATATATATATATATATATATATATATATATACATATATATATGAATCTAAACTTGCTAAATTCTATAGACAGGTTTTTTAATATTTATCCATGTTATCGGCCCTCTTCAAGAGAGGCACATATATACAGCCTTATTAAACTGCGATTCGGCCAATTCTAAAGGGCTCTATATAAGAACACAGCATATTTTTTCTACAGAAGTTTTTAGTTAGTGAAGATCTTGCTTTTGGATAGAAGTTCACTAACTAAAAACTTCTGTAAAAAAATATGCTTTGTGATTATATAAAGCCCTTTAGAATTGGCTGAATTGCAATTTAATAAGGCTGATAATGTTTACTGAATGGTGAATTTTTAAACATGTCTTGGTGCCATCAAATCCTGTAAAGGATATCTCCAACAATTCACTGGTTAGTAATATATATGTTTTGAAACGTTGAGCCTGACTAAGAGCATAATTATGTAAGGAAAAAAATAATAAAGATAGTGTTAATAAAAAATACATGATGCCTCTTTTTGACCCTTGAAGTATCCATGATATTTTGGTGTAAAGTATGTGTATGAGAGGGGTTTTTACATTTCCGGAGAGTACTACTTGCACCCATTGATACAAGCACTCTGGGCCTGTTAGTGGGAAAGGGTGTGGTGTCAGTTTCAATCAGCTCCAACAAGAAAATACTCTCTCATGTTCCATCAAAGGTGCATTAACAGTTCAGGTGATGCCGGTTTCACAAAATGCACAAATACACAAAATGCAAGTGCTAATATATTCATGTTTCTCAAACCTTGGTAAATTTGTAAGTAAAGTTTATCCTTTTTACTGTAGACAATTATATACAGACCTTAGCTTCTGGCACCTTTGAAATCTGAGTGTTTGACTTCATCATAACCATTGTCGGTACTATTATATTCCTTTGTAGATATTGCTGCAACAGAATGTATTCAAGATATGTTATTAAAAGCTGAAATTCTCTCTGAAGAAAAAAAGAAAAACCTTTCATCTGCGGTGTTCCAAGAAGAACCATATGAGGAGATCCTAAATGATCTACCTGTTGCTGCCAATAAACTGTAAGTCTATGGTTTTAACTATAACAATTTCTTACTTCGTTTAGTTTTTCGAAAATTAGACAAAATCATTGTTCATAGTTCTGATGATTAAATAGATTGGTGTTAATGGTGATGAATAATTTGTAATTATGATTTACCTATACCATGCTTTTACAGCACCAAATCCATGTCATGGGAAATTAAGATATAACTGTACACAAATGTTTGATACTGTAATGATCAGTTTGGTGGCAGGGATATACTGTGTACCCTGACAGGGGTTTCTCTGCAGCTCTGTACACTCATTTGTTAAATATGCTTTCATTTAAGTGCAATTACTGACCGATAAGGACTAAGAGCCTCATACAATTGAGCTATTGCATGTTACTGTAGCTTGTGAGGGCACAAGTTAATTTGCTATTTAATTGGTGTGTTTTTGCGAGCTCCAAACAGGTTACAGGTTAAAAGTTAAAGTTTAAAAAATTGCGATGGTTACACCCAGAATTTACAACCTTCCAAAGCCTTCGATCTTTCACGACGCAAGACTTCCGATCGCAAATTGCTATTCAATTGCAAAAATCGCTCAACACCGCACCCCCACTCAAGCCCCGCAAACGTTCCAAATAGGTTTACAGACTAGTTTGTAACACTGCAAATCCCAATATAAAGACACCAAAGCACTTTAAAACATGGGGAAAGTAATGGAAGGCATTACAATTACTTTCACAACAACTATCCATTATAGCAACAAAAAAAAAAATATTTCCCTCATAGGTTGTAATGGTCATGCATATGCCAATATGAAAAGCCATGCTGCAACATGATGAAAGCTATTAAAGACACACTACCTCATTAAATTGCAACACAAATACATGCAAATGGCTGACATATTAACCCTTTCTCACTCACAGAGGCTCTAATGTGAACCCTAAAAATACATAGATCATCTTATATACATCTCACTAATCACATCTAGATTGGGACAACAAATAGTGGCCAAATTACATGGCATATATCAAGTACCAGGGAAACATTTTACATATGGTTATTCAGTCCCTCAGTTGTGTCCGACTCTCTGTGACCCTATGGACTGCAGCACACTTACTAATCTCTCTGTCTGTATGTATCCACAAGTTTTGCATGCCAAAGATACTGGAGTGGGTTGCCACTTCCTTCTCTAGTGGACTGTGATATGTCTGACCTTTCTGCTATTGCGTGCCCCCCTACAGTGGCCCTACATCTTATGTCTTGCTGTTTGTGATATATTATGATTAATTGATTGCTTTGCTGACACTTTTTTTAATCCCTTCCTGGATAAGTGGAAATTAGTAATGCATATGTCACTAACATGATTGTTGTCATAGATCAAAATGGATTGGACACTGTTGATGACAGTTATGTCCTAATTAAAAGAAAACAGATATTGAGGTCGTGTTTTTTAATTACATATCTTTTTTTCTCACTATTGGTTTACAATGCACAATGAATGAACTAAGGAATAAGGGCTCCATTCCAATCTGACATGTATTAGCAAGAAATTGCTCCCCTGTAACTGTCAGAGCTTTTTGTTTGGTTAGTAGGGTGACATTCTATCACTGCTCTTCTAAAACCTTCTCTAAAAGGTGGTGACTCTCACCAAGGCCTATGTTGCTCTCTAGCCCTTACATGTGCACGTAGACTGCTCGCAGCAGACTCATGGTACTCACTGTGGTAACACATTACCCTAGTACTAACATCCTCCCTTTTCCCTTTTCTATCTATATATATTCCTTTCCATGGCAGGAAATGAGTTAAATATTAATAAAAAACGAAGTGAGGGAGTTTATGACCCCTCTGCCTATAATCCGCTACCACCTATGAGACAATGGATACCCAGGGATTCCCCCTGCCCAAGTGCTATGAGCCGAGGGAGCCCTGAGGAATCTCCCACACTGTCCCCTGGGATTCCTCATATAATTATAACCTTGGGGTTCCTTATAGACCCCCATGGCACCTAAAATGTAACCCCCTGCCATCGATGTTTCTAAATTACCTTGATGGCAGATAAATATTAAACCCCACCACAGAAGTCTTGTAAGGTGGTCCTGACTGACTGGCTACAGATAGGCAGAAGATAAAACTATAGGTTTCTACTAGTTCCAGTACTCTCAGGCCTATCAGCCTCATTAAATTGGAGCTACGTGTTAACATGTAGCTCGTAACTGTCATCTTAGGGCTATTTGCTTGCTAAGATGCCTCGTAACGTTGCTTGCAGTGGGCTTTGCGTGTTAACACGCAGGGCGGCCAAGAATAGGCTAAGTGGAGAGCAAAGTTAAACTTCGCGCACGTAAAACCTTTGATCTGTCATGCCCGTAACCTAGAATTGTATAATCCAGCTATTAAAGTGCAACTTGGTCACTCGCGAGCAAGCACGTAACACGCGAATGGAGCCCAGAGGCCAACATGTGCTCTAAAGCACCCGCATAGGGGGTAACGTACAATACGTAGCACTTGCAAACTTAGGTCTTAGAATTAATAGCACAACATTCTCAAGCCCACAAATTGGCCCAGAACAATACTTTATTTCATGATTATTTTTTGTTTTATATCGATCCCTGCATTTGATGTGTTACGACAGATACTGTAACTCGCATGTAAAAGAATATTATATTTACTGCTTTATTAATATTGCATTATATCTGGCCTGTTGGACCGATTGCAAGCTGTAATTGAAGCACATAGGACTTGGAAATCTACCCTCCCCTTTTTCAATGATGTAACGCTTACTATCTCTCTTTCCATTGGCTCCCTCTGAACCCGTAACTACAAAATTGCTTAATCGTATCCGTGCGAGCACGCAAGTCCGACGACCGCAAACTGGTTTATGAAATAGCGTTGCTCGTAGCCCGCAGCCCATTCTAATTTAATTGCAACTTGGCCAAATTTGAAGCACGCAGCCCTTATGTGCTACACGTTGGACTTATGAGGCTGGAATTTAATATGGCCCTATGTTTACATATAGGTTGCTGCACCTACCTATAGGGGTCATTCCACAACAATTTAACAAGGCCATGTCCCCCTCCGTCTCAGATTTTGATGGAACTCAGTGTACATCCTTCCCTTATGGTTGAAAGAAACCTGCTTAATTTTTTTCCCCTCTATCTCAAACGGTTTTAATTTTATAGCACTTCAAAGTTTCTTTGAATCTCTGTTGTCTGTTCCTCTTGAGATCCTCACAAAAGATACCCTTGCATACATTTCTTTTTCTCCATAACCAATGATCAGATCTCTTTGAAATTTTACACAGAAATCAATAAAATTATGAGGATTTCAGAAAAAATACACCAGCATTCAAAAGATTTTATAAATGTCTAAGAAAAATGTATAAATGTACTTGTATTATAGTTTGTTTGTTGGAAAAACTAGGTTTAGAAAACCTGAATTTTCAGCGTGTGGGCACAATAGAACTAAAACGTTTTGATGTTGAAAATTATTGCAAAGACATGCTCTTTCTTGATAATGAATACAATTTAAGGGTTTTTATTCCTTGTAACGAAAATTATACGTTTTTTCGACATCGTAGGAAAAAAATGCCTACTGGGTAGCCATTTTGTACAACTTTCCTACAATCCGTAGCTGTAATAGAAAAAATTAATGAAACAAAGTTGTTCATCTTAAAATGTAGCATAATATTGCTTATTATAGTTTTTTTCGAAAGTGCAGACGTGTTTTTAGTTTTGGGGTATTTAAAATTATGAGGTGAGCCGTTGAATCACGTGGAACTTAGGCTGCAATGACCTTCAAAGGCGCTCATTGCACTGCGAGCCTTGTGAAATGAGGCGAGCAGTTGAAGCATGCAGGCCTTAGGCTGCAATGAGAGCAGATGAAGCACGTAGCACTTTGCTGCTGACCACGAGAAACGCACACTCACACACAGCACAGGGGGAGAGCCAGGAAGCCTAGGAATGAGGTTGCAATCGATTTTGAGCCATACTTGCCGTTTTTCGTCAATAGAAAATCAGCTAAGCAAGGAAGAAAATGGTGGACGAAAAAACATAAAAAATTTGAAACAGGATGAAAATGAAGCTGAGCAAAGCCAGGCACGGAGGACTTAGACAACGGCAAAGACAGTAACACACACAAACACTGCCAGGCACGCGGGACTTTGAAAATTAAACAAGCGGCATCAACGTAACACACAAACATTCAGCAGACACACAGAGGAGAAACACACAGGGGGGAGATGGTGGAAAGAGACACATGGCATTCCCAAGCACTAAACTTGCAGGTTAACGAACCCTGCAATGAGCGGCCCGAACAGTAGGCTGGAGGTAGGCGCTCATTGTGAGCCACGTGAGGAGCGCTGAAGGCGCTCATTGCAGGGCTCGCGATGAGCACTGCAAGTGGGAGAGGCTGCAAAGCAGGAAAGTTGAAGTACACGGAGGGAGAGGCTTAAAATGAGCCCCAAAGATGGTCAAAGGAGCAAAAGCCTCACATTGTGTGGCAAACAGCATTGCCAGCCTTACAATTTTATTCCCATCATTTTTGACAGGCAGTTTCCTAGTTTGTATATAATACTCAATTTTAATTTTTTGGGAATCTTTTTCTTGCTAGGTCTTATTTCTTTACATGTCAGCATTTAATGTTCTACTGACTGTAAATTCATTTTTATTTATTTATTTTATTTTTATTTATTCCCAATAACCAATTTTCATAACTTCAAATTCAAATATCCCAAAATTAAAACAAGTATGCACTTTCTGAAAAAACTATAATAACCAATATTATGTTACATTTTAAGATGAACAACTTTGTTTCATTGATGTTTTCTATCACAGTTACTGGTTGTAGGAAAGTTGTACAAAATGGCTACCCAGTAGCCATTTTTTTCCTACAATGTCCAAAAAACTAAAAATTTTCGTTACAAGGAATAGCAAAACCATAAATGTCATTATTTGTCAAGAAAGAGCATGTCTTTGCAATAATTTTCAACATCAAAACATTTTGGTTCCTTCGTGCCCACACGCTGAAAATTCAGGTTTTCTAAACCTAGTTTTTCCACCAAAAAAACTATGCTACAAGTACATTTATAAATTTTTGTAGACATTTATAAAATATGTTGTGAAATCCTCATCATTTTATTGGGCTCTGTGTAAAATTTCATAGAGATCTGATAATTGGTTATGGAGAAAAAACACATGTTTGCAAGGGTATCTTTTGTAGAGGATCTCAAGAGGAACAGAGAACGCAGATTTAATGAAACTTTGAGATAGAGGGAAAAAATTAAGGTGGTTTCTTTCAACCAAACGGGAAGGGTGTACACCAAGTTTCATCAAAATCCGAGACGGAGGGTGATGAAACCCTTGATTTTTTGCTTTGATTTGATGTGGAATGGCCCATAAATATTTATTGTGCAATATAACTTAATAATATCCTCTGGCATGACACAATTTCTAACTATAGTGGTTAGTTATTTTAACATGTTTGATCATTAAAGTACACATATTTGTTTCTTTAAAACAAATAGTATAACCATATCTGTTATTTGTCTCCAGCCATTACTCTTTAATTATTTAGAACTAAATTGTGTTAAATATTACATATCTAATATGTATATTAGATATGTAATAAATATATACAATATATATGATTTTTTTTTTTATTCCCTCCTGGAGAGGAAAATACAAAAAAAAAATGCAATTTACAAAGAGAAATCTCATTAATTCCTCACCATAATTTCCTCTCACATTTCTCCCATCCATTGTCAAGTAAATCTTTTCTGCATTCACATCATGCACTACTTGGCCATACAGTGTTTGAAATACGGTTTTAAATCTCAAGCCAACTAATTTGAAACGTGATTCTTAAATGCTAATTAGATTTGTATGCTTCTTATTTACATAGAAAATCACATCAGTTCAAACCTTGTTGTACCGTTTAATATTATTGTGTACTCTACACTTGTCTTAAAAGCTGAATAACCCTAAAATTAGGGCTCAGCGACAAAGCAACTGCCAGTGCAGTAGGTACAAAGCACCAGGTCCACAACAAGTACAGTACTGGCAGCAGTCTAGAATAAAGGGAACTCATTTTTTTAGGTGAGGGGGCAGATAATTATTTTTATAGAAATGTGATCTGATCATCAATCATAGAGGTCTGACAATCCACATATAATTTTGCACTTTTGCAAGGAGATGTCCCCAGATTATTTTGCACATTCACTAGCTCTGCTACTTTTGGGTTTGTCCCTATACTACTAACATATCTCACATTTCTGAAATATCCATGTTATTTATTATGGGTTAGAATTTTGGACACAACTTTATTAATATTCAGTTTCATATATAGATTTCTGTTAAAGGCATACTGCAGAGTTTTTAGAATATGGAAACTATAATTTAAATTATTTGAATGTTATTGGAAAAAAAATAGTTTCAGTAGACATATATTGAAGTTTGCAATATTTACCTGCCAATCAGCCTTTCCAGTCAATCCACACAGTGTCATATTTATATCTGATGGGTGATTATTGATAACACTTTCTTATTACCTCCTGGGGCTCTTTTTGAAACTATTTAAAAACTGAAAAATCTGAGTATGTGCAAACACTAGGGAGCAATTAGCCTAATCACCCTAGGAACTTCTGATTGGGCTGTGTGCACTAGAGGCTGCAATCTGGATATTTTCCCCCCTCACATAGTGACACAGTCATGCGAAGAGTGATAGACGCCAACATTACAACTCAACGCAAGCCATGGGAAAAGTAAATTTAAATAGTGATAACTCTTAACCTTATATAATTAGGTTAATATGGTTTTAATTTTGCTAGCTTCAACTTATCATTTTAAATTAAATAAAAGTATGAATTTATTTTTTTATAAAAAATTGTTTCCCATTATCACGTCTAGCTCTTCGAAAGAGCATACTACAAATTGAATGGGCCTTTAAGTTGCAACAATAGAAGTATTCATGACCACACGTTTCTGGTCACCTTGTAAAACACAATTTCAACAACAAACTCAAATATGTTGAAGCTATCTATGTTTCTAAAGCTCTTTGTTAATAAGAAGTTCAGTGATAGTTCACTTTTCAGTACAAAACTTTTAGATTACTTATTGATCTGCTTTCCTTGCACAATCAAATCTCATGAATATTCTGCTTAAGTCTGCTTGTTTAGTACTGCGAGCGCTGAATGGAATTTCAAATAACATTAACAGCGTGTCTTTTTTTTAGTCAAATGCTGTTAATCCAAAAGACAGCACTTATTAATTACTTCTGTTCTACTGAGAATTTGATGGTATTTCTGATTAAGAGGAGTTAACTGCTGCTTTGTTTTTCTCTTTTTTCTTTTTACAGAAGTCCATTAGCTTTACCAATTTCAAAGCAAGACAGTTTGCTGGAAAAGGACACAATGTTCAGAGATTCAGTAAAGGCTTTGTCCAAGCAGTATTCACAAGACAATGCTTCAGAGAGAGTAATTGTTAGTAACAACGCAAAACTGGAACAGGTAATGTAACATATATTGCAACATTATGTTCTAAGGTGTGAGTTATGGAAACCACTCAAGTTTTATGCTATTATGCTATTTTATGGGAAAGATTTACTAGTGCATGACATCTTTTCCAACATCACATATTAGTATACAAAGGCCCTTATTTAATTGCTTGAAATTTGCAACAGTTACAGAGCGATTCAATTGATCAAGCCCGCAGCTACCTGGCTGAAAGCCTAAAACGGAAACCATACACCCGTAAGTAGCATTTCAGAGCATGATCATGGTCAATTAAGCAAGGCTGTAACTACCAATTTACAAACAGCCAATAGTAAATGAGACCGTCATCATGACGACCAAAAACATGGAGGTTAAACGTTAATTACGATAATTAGCGTTTAGAGCTCCAATATGACATCGGACTTACAATATATTGCAATGTACAAAATAAAAAAATGAATGACAATACTGTTCTAGTCCATGTGGGTGGCCTGATATGTATTAACGCCTTGATTCCTGAGATTGATATAACACGGAAATGAAACGTTAAAAAAATATTTTTTTATTGCAGATTTACGAGCATGCGACAGTTGTGCAATTAATTCTAATGTCTTTCATCGCTTTCCCCGTCTTTTAAAGTGCAGTATTGATTATTTATTTGCAACAGTGCTACGATCAGGTGTTTAACCGCATTGCGAGTCCTACTTGGTACTCGTAGAATTTTTTTCTATATTTGCCTTTTATGGTTGTGAAAACATTTGCGGGCTTGAGGAGTTGTAGCAATTGAATAGCGATTTGTCATTGTAACATTTACAGGCTTGAAAGATCAAAGGCTTAGCTGGGTCTGAGTTACGACAACCATAGGGATTTTCATCCTGCAACCCACAAATTGTTAGCTTTAAGACGCCAATTGAACAGAAAATTAGTTTACAGGCTACATTACTGGCTCCAGTAACTTACAATTGCCGAATTGAATATGGGCTAAAGTCCTTAATTTAATTACTAAAGTAAAGTTGTTATATATTTTAAATCACGTTTCCCCTTTCTTGGCAACTTCTGTTTTCATGATAAAACAGGTGCAAAATGATTGCTGCTAATTTGACTTAATTCTTGAAGGTTTTTATTTACTTTGCTAAACTCTTAAATATGGAACAGGTCAATCAGCTCTTCAGATAGAAATGCCAGGGCTGCCATACAGCAGTAAAACAGACAACATTTTATACCTCTTTTGTGCTAACAATGCCACATGGTTGATGATTCACACTACCAGACTCAAGCAGACAGTAACATGTGGTGTGCTAGGAGTTGCTAAAGCCCTAAACTGACTGGATTCTCAACCATAATCATGATAAGGGATCATTTATAATAAAACGTTGGTCACTTGCATTATCAAAGCATGTAATGTGAATTAGTACCATGTTACATTTACAGTTAAAGCAGATTTTTCTTGTACATACAGTGATGTGAAATGATGCGGATTAATCACCTTAAGGTATGTTTTGTAAAGATATTGGGACTCCCTGACTTTTTCCTTATTGGAATTATTTATAATAGTATGTTCTCGAAGTTATCTTTATACTCAGGCTTAAACATACTACAATAATACACTAAAATGAAGTCCAATTATAACCCTTCATTAAATTGTCCCACCTTATGATCACTTTGCCTGTATTCAGGTCTGGGTTTACCATTACACAGAGTGTGCAGGGGATTAGTGGTGTCGGTCTGCAAGGGATGCTTTGTCGTTCATAGAAAATATGTTATGAATGAACTGATTGCCTTGAGTGCTGGAATAATTCAGCTCTACTCTGATTGACTGAATTGTGCTGCTCATTAGATACTACCTTTTTTGTCTATAGAGAATGCCTCTGAGGTCAGTCTTCTGGGAATGGTCACATACCTGAGATTTTACAAGTCAGGCAGTGAAACTTACACTGGATTTGAGGTGCAGATTAGATAAAGGATTCTTAGAGAGCCCAGAGACCATGCAGATATGTATTTACAGAATATTGATTGCCACTTAACCTCCTCTGTGACAGCCAGAAAAAAAGCAGCTCTAGCATTTAAAAGTTGAACAGCAGATTAATGTTTAAATATTACACTGTAAATATATGACCTTGTCATTATTATAACTTGAGAGTAATGACGGAATATTCTGTTAAGTAAATTGTCAGCCCTATAAAATAATCCACAGTAAAATAGCATCTATGTTTCTTATAAGACCGGTCACTTTATAAAGAGGATTCCTCTTTAATTCCAGTGTTATTTGTTACATTGGGGCAAATTATGACTTGCAGCACAAAACTTTTTAGCTTTCTAAAAAATATGGTAAATGCTGTAGTTCACCAAACATTCCCAATGTAGTTAAAAGGATATGAAATAGCATTGAAGCAATCAATATAGGTATATTAAAGAAATATTTATAGAAAAAATAATTATATATATATATATATATATATATATATATATATATATATATACATACACAAAATATCTCACAAAAGTGAGTACACCCCTCACATTTTTGTAAATGTATTATTATATATTTTCATGTGACAACACTGACAAATGACATAGTAGTAAATGTACAGCCTGTATAACAGTGTAAACTTGCTGTCCTCTCAAAATAACTCAACACACAGCCATTAATGTCTAAACTGTTGGCAACAAAAGTAGTACACCCCTAAGTGGAAATGTTCAATTTGGGCCCAAAGTGTCAATATTTTGTGTGGCTGGCATTATTTTACAACACTGCCTTAACCCTCATGGGCATGGAGTTCACCAGAGCTTCATAGGTTGCCACTGGAGTCCTCTTCCACTCCTCCATAATGACATCACGGAGCTGGTGGATGTTAGAGACCTTGCACTCCCCCACCTTCTGTTTGAGGATGCCCCACAGATGCTTAATAGGGTTTAGGTCTGGAGACATGCTTGGCCAGTCCATCACCTTTACCTTCAGCTTCTTTAGCAATGCAGTGGTAGTTTTGGAGGGGTGTTTGGGGTTGTTATCATGTTGGAATACTGCCCTGTGGCCCAGTCTCCAAAGGGAGAGGACCATGCTCTACTTCAGTATGTCACAGTACATGTTGGCATTCATGGTTACCTCAATGAACTGTAGCTCCCCAGTGCCGGCAGCACTCATGCAGGCCCAGACCATGACACTCCCACCACCATGCTTGACTGTAGGCAAGACACACTTGTCTTTGTACTCCTCAACTGTGTGGCAAAAACCAGCCACCTAGTCTTATTACAAAGACATTGTGTTATTGATGTTTGTTAATATACAGAGAGCAGGGTGTAATACACAGAGCTAGACGGTACAGCAGGGAAAGGGTTAACCTTTGCCCTGCCAGAGTCATGGGGTATTAGTTGGTAGCTATCTGGTAGACCTTGTGGAGAAGGATAGGGCAAAGAGAGGGATGATCCTATCAATCTCTGTACTATATGGTAATGCCTGTTATTGTGTTAGAGTAGCCAGCTAGGCACCGGGAGATGTCTTATGTGACCGCAACTATTGCTCTCTCTCTCTGTACTCTGTGGCCAAATATGGGCATGTGTTTATTTACCTGTTTTGATTTCCTCTTTTCTGAGGATATATATATCTATCTGTTTGTGAGAAAATAAATGATGCGTTTTTTTTACTCTCAACTGTGTATCGTCCAGTATGGGGAGATTGGGATTATGAGACTGTACAGTGCTTCTCTTGGATATTTTACAGTCTACCAGCCTAGATATTGAGTGCAATATTGCATCTCTGCTACATTGGTGGCAAGTGACGGGATACAAGCCTCGCAACCAAGCATCAGTTTGTACACAAGCAGCTGGTCGCGTACATTTCGTCTATACGATTGAATGGAGATGAACTATGCAGGCCCAAAACGCACAACTTTAAAGGAACTTTTGGAAGCAAGGGGTAAGATAGCCGGCAATAACATGAAAACTATTCTGATTGCCCAACTGATGGAGGGAGACTGAGCCAGCAGAGCTGTATCTTCACCAGAGTTGTACGAAAGCAAAGTCGCAATGCCGTCATTTTACCGGAAACCACCATCAGAACAAACTGTAACAAGAGTGATGTCTGAGGTACAAGATTACATATTGGCCAACAGACAACAGGCAACACAGCTACAACTAGCAGATCAGAGAATTAGAGAGGGGTCACCAGCAGTATCGTTCACCACACAAGGAAAATCGAAGCTCCCATACAATGCATTTAAAGCCTTCACAGACACGGAAGAGGATATTGATGGGTACCTTCAAGATTTTGAAAGACTGTGCCACTTGGACGAGCAGAATGGGTACCTCTGTTGGCAGGCAAATTGTCTGGCTGTGCCGCAGAGGCGTACCAGGCAGTACCAGATGAGGACAGCAAAGACTACCACCTGGTGAAGCAGGCCATCTTAACGCAATATGCTATCACCCCAGAGGCATACAGAAGCCGATTTCGGGAGCTCAACAAATAGGAGAAGCACTCCCGTGCCGAGTCGGCTTATCGACTGCAGAGAGCTGCCATGGGATCGGTTCAGGCTAACTGCTGCAATTGATTCTGCTAGAGCAGTTCTTCACTGGACTGACCCCAGATGTGCAAGTATGGGTATGGGACCACCGCCAAACAGAGCAGCAGCCCATTGCTACCGCACAGAGACCGGTACCCATGATGCCGAAACTCACTACCAGGAGGAACAACTAGGGGTTTTACATTAAGTCAACCCTGTCCAGGCTGCATCGGACAACCGACAACACCATAGGGGAAACCGTATGTCTGGAGGGGAAGAACATTGATGGGCTAAGGGACACTGGAGCCACGTTAACCCTCTTCAAACACCACTTGGTCCCAGGCTATGTGGTAGTATGGGGAGCAGGGGAAGCAGTACTCTGCTTACCCACTGCCAAGGTTAATTTGCACTGGTGTGTGGGGTCAGAGGTTGTGGAAGCAGGATTGATGCAGAACTTACCTGCAGAGGTACTACTCGGGAATGACTTCGGACAGCCAAATTCTGCATTTGTACCCCAAACTTCTACCCAGGACATTTACCCGGTGATCACACTGCAGCAGGCTCGCACCATGAACCCACCAGCACACTCTAAGTCTCAGGTAAACAACCAGTCTCCACCCCTAGAGAACTTGCCCTGGGATACCCCCTGAGAGTTTGGGAAATAGGTAGTCGTAGACCCCACGTTGCAAGTATACAAAGATTGTGTCACCTCCAGTCAGGCAGGATTAGAGGGGGAGAGGTGCTTATGGGACAAGGGATTACTATACAGGAACTCAGAGAGGATAGGGGCTGGGTCCGTACTGATCCCCATGAAACAGTTGGTAGTACCCCAGAAATATAGGCAGGAATTACTCCAGATATCCGGACATCTGGGACATCTGGGAGTTAGCTGAACATAATACTGGCTAACTCAGAACTTTTTCTGGTCGGGGATTTTTAAAGATATTTGTCAGTACTGTCAGACTTGTGACACCTGTCTTAGGGTGGGTAAGAGAGGGGACCGCAATAAAGTAAACTTCACACCTTCCAATTATTGAAGAATCGTTTAGCAGGGTAGCCGTAGACTTGGTAGGACCCCTAACTAAACAGAGCCCTTCCGGCAAGCAATACATCCTGACCCTAGCAGATTATGCCACTAGTTACCCAGAGGCGGTGGCGCTGACCAATGTGCACTCTGAGACGGTCGTGGATGCCCTGATGCAGATTTTCTCTTGCATGTGATTTCCCTGAGAGATTATTTTGGATTAGGGCACCCAATTTACCGCCAAAGTCACCCACCAACTCTGGAGACTATGCGGAATTAAGCCCATAGTAAACTCGGCATTCCACCCCCAGTCCACTGGTCTCTGCAATCATTTTAATGGGACGCTAAAACAAATGCTCCAGATGTTCGCAGACACTAGGAAAGACTGGGAAAGATTCCTGCCCCACCTTCTATTTGCGTACAGGGAGGTGCGCCAAGAATCCCCCGGATTCTCCCCCTTTGAACTACTGCTTGGTAGAAGGGTGAGAGGCCCGTTAGACTTAATAAGAGAGCATTGGGAGGGAGAGGTTAGATGGTACCCCTATCGTTCCATATGTACGATAGGGGAGCCAGGTACTGCAGCTTTCAAGTGGGACAAAAAGTATTGATTTTGAAACCCATCCGCAATTACAAGCTACAGGCCGCCTGGCAGGGCCCATATCGGGTGGTAGAACAAAAATGCAATATCACTTATGTGATTGGCCCATGCTCAGGAGTAGGGGGAAGACACATGCTCCATGTGAATATGCTAAAACCCTGTCATGAGCGCACGGAGGATGTGACGTCTCTCTACCAGACCTCTTAGAAAAAGGAGACCAGACAGAGGGCTTCGGAGGGGTACAGCTAGGAGAGCGGCTGAGCCCACAGGAGTGTACTCAGGCGCAGGAGTTGACCAGGGCCAAAAGGGCCACCTTCTCCAATCTGCCTGGGTACACGCCTCTGGCCACTCACCGCGTAGAAACCCCGGCCAATTACCACTACGCCAAACTCCCTATCGCATCCCTGAATTTGTAAAGGAGAATATGCGTAAGGAGATTCAGGAGAATGCTTCAGCTAGGTGTTATTGAACATTCTGATAGTCCCTGGGCATCCCTGGTAGTGCTAGTACCAAAGCGGGACGTAACAACCTAATTTTGTGAGGAGGCCAAATGACACAACAGTGTCTGATGCCTATCCAATGCCCAGGATAAATTAACTTTTAGAAAAAATGACCCGAGGGCAGTACCTCACTACAATAGATTTTTTAAGGGGTACTGGCAAATTCCACTAGCCAAAGAAGCCATACCCAAGTCAGCGTTTGTCACCCCGTTTGGCCTGTACTAGTTTTGAGTCATGCCCTTCGGGATAAAAAAAGATCCAGCAACTTTCCAGCGGATGGTAGATTGGCTATTGGATGGGATCCAGGAGTACGCTTGCGCCTACCTGGACAATATAGCTATTTAAAGCGACACTTGGTCAGAACAACTGACCCACGTAGGAACAGTGTTAGTCCGTATCAGGGAAGCAGGGATGACCCTAAACCTAAGTGTCACTTAGGGATTGCTGAAGTGCAATACCTCGACTATCAAGTAGGTAGTGGTCAAAAGAAACCAGAACCAGCCATTATAGAGGCTGTAGCCTAAATGCTGACCCCCAGTACAAAGACTCAGGCCCTAACTTTCCTGGGAACAGAAGGGTATTATCACAAATTTGTGCCCAATTATAGTCCCCTGGCCAAGCCCCTTACTGATTTGACTCGTAAGAACCTACCTAGGCAGGTAGTCTGGGCCCTAGAGTGTGAACAGGCATTTCAGCAACTGAAAACTGCTCTATCAAGCCCCCTGTACTGACTGCTACTGATCACACCAAACACTTTCTTGTTCATACAGACGCTTCTTTGTTTGGATTGGGGGCCGTATTGAGCAAAGTCAGAGCAGATGGCGGTGAACAACGGGTGGCTTAATTAAGCAGAAAATTATTACCCTGAGAAGTAAGCTACGCCACCACTGAAAAAGAATGCCTGGCCGTGGTTTGGGCCCTCAAGAAGCTACAGCCATATTTGTATGGGCAAACCTTTTCCTTACTCACAGATTATAACCCGTTAGTGTGGCTCAACAGGGTGGCAGGAGACAATGCCAGACTGCTTCGCTGGAGTCTAGCGCTGCAGCCCTTTGACTTTACAATACACTACCACCACTGAAAGCAATACGGCAACGCTGACGGGTTATCCAGACAAACTGAATTGAAAAAGTGATCTGCGAGGACTCCCCCATACATCCCCAAGCCGATCTGCTAAGATCAGACTGGGTATTCCGGCTTGTGGCAAAGGCTTTCTTGTGCATCATGTTTAGAAGAGGCTTGATGGGGATACTCAAATGTAGTGGATGTGTTACAAATGTTGTTAACTATATGTGTACTGGCTGTTTTTGCCTGACACATCCCCCATTGGATATAACACAGTTTTTGGCCGACACATCCCTGAGTAACACTGATTCGATGCCTGTGTATCATTCCAAAACACCAAGAGCCATGGAAGGAATTTTAAAATCGAGTTTGCCTGTCATCTTTTCTATTTAAAAATTGACCCATTTAACACTGTTTCGTTTAGCACTTGGTCTTCTAGGAGCACATCTACAGAGTTCAATTTCAAAGTTTATAAAAACAAACTGCATACACTTATCAGGGTTCATTTTATTATAACCCAATCAACTGGACCGAGTAAATGAAATATCACTATTGAGTATAGCTATTTTAGGCTTGGCATATGCAAATAGTTTTATACTATTTAAATAATTTGAAAGACTTTTTATAAAAAAAACACTATTGTAAGTTGTCAAAAAAGCACCAAATTAGGACTATTTATGGTTCTCTACTTTTTTTGCATTTTATATAGTATTAAGTAGTCAAAGTAGCACCAACAAATTACCAACTATCTACTGACCCATCAGGGGATGTTTGTACTAATTACTAACATAATTACCGCAAACTTTAATATTAAACTACATATACGTATGGCTGGGGTGTGTGGGGCTCCCATGAAGTGGGCCCTCAAATGTTTAAAGGGACACTGTCACCCCAAAAGCAAGTTAATGTTATGTTATTCTTAAGAAGCATGAAAAATTGGCTACACATTATCAGCCTTATTAAATTGTAATTCAGCCAATTCTAAAGGGCTCTATATAAGCACATAGCATATTTTTTACAGAAGTTTTTAGTTAGTGAACTTCTATCCAAATGCAAGTTCGTCACTAACTAAAAATTACTGTAAAAAAAATATGTCTGTGCTTATATAGAGCCCTTCAGAATTGGCCGAATCACAATTTAATAAGGCTGTTGATTAGTAATTTTTTGTTCTAAACTAGATCATTCCTGAGAACTTCAATATTATTTGTGCTGAGTTTTATGCAAATGAGATGCTCCTGAATAATAATTATCTGCTTTGATGTGCTAATTAAAAATCAAAGTCTGCTTTTTTTGTAACTGTGGTAGTCAAAACCTTGACCTACCTCCAATGTTGTCATTCAGAGCCGTACCCCTACCCTTATCAGGTACTCTGAGCAACACCTAAGCTGCAAACACAAAAGACAAATACCTTTAAAGATAGTACAATGTGAAACTAGTTTCTTATGCTATTTAGGATGTAAGCAATATCCTGTTGGAGTGACAGTAACTCTTTAAGTAAAAGTACACTTTTTTGCCAGTGATATATACCATAATTGGATGATATATTCTACCTATATTTTAAACTAGAATAGTTTAAATTCTGCCTTCTTAATTCTGTGGACCAGAGACTCTTTCTCCCAGGAACGAACTTGCCCACCTGTGTATTAAGGTATTTCTATCAGTTACCATGAACAAATACAACACTGCCATTTGTTCCTGATTTTATTTGAGCCTACAGAGCAAGTAATGTTCTTGTTTTGCTAAGTGGGGCAGCAACAACAGAGCTAAACCCTGTGACATAACAGTAAGACTGTACAACATGTACTTTTTAAACATAATTGTGATTTTATATAAGCATTATGTTCCTTTTGATGCCAGTATATTGTGAAGACTCCATGCTGCTAAACTTTTAAACTGATTTTATTCCTTACAGAAGATAGTACATTAAATAGGAGCCTAGCAAAGTGGTAAATGTGCTGTACCTGTAGAAGTAGACACTGACTTCTGAGTCCTACAGGGCGCTAATATTTATAATATAGAACTATGAATAATAAGTGAGAGGACGGTAAAGTTTGGAATAGCTTTAAAAATATAATTGTTCAATTTGACAACTGGGAAATGCAGATTAATAACTATATTCAGTATTAACATGTTTCCTTTAGAAAGACCAATACAACCTGTGACATAGCTATTGCCTAGTAACATAGAGCCTCATTTAATTAAAAGCCGCAAGTCGTGGGATGTAGGCCTTAAGTCCGCAACTTATGGTGCTATTCAATTGGCCGAGGCCGCAAATTCTGGCCCCATAGCACACACCATGCTAGCGTATGTAGCATTTGCCAACTTAAACATGATCAATGACGCAAGGCCGTAACTCCCGGTTAGAAATTCCAGTCCGTAGGACTTTGAAATCCAACCTCCATTTTTAATGGAAGTAATGATGACGATCTCTAAGTCCTACGGGCTTGAAGTTGCGAGTTGCGATCGGACCCACATTCCAGATATAATGCAATATTGATAAAGCTGTAAATATGATTTTCTATCACATGCGAGTTCCATTATATATATTAACACATTGATTGCCGGGATCGATATAACACAGAAATTATACATGAAATCAAGATTTTTTGGGGGCCGATTTGCGAGCTTGAGAATTTTGTGCTATTAATTCTAAGACCTAGCATCCATTTTACTAAAAGTACAGTAGTGTTTGTATATGTGCATTTACAGTGCTCCGGAAATGTCTTTAAGCCTTTTGCGAGTCCTCCTTGGTATCCG
This sequence comes from Discoglossus pictus, assembly GCA_027410445.1. Taxonomy (NCBI): domain Eukaryota; kingdom Metazoa; phylum Chordata; class Amphibia; order Anura; family Alytidae; genus Discoglossus; species Discoglossus pictus. The sequence continues at coordinate 313,302,791 of CM050164.1, read as the reverse complement.
TAACTTGTGGTTCAACTTTTGCCACTTGTGGCCTTCATGAAGTGGTTAGCGAGGGGGAATCAGAGCAATTGAAAAGCGATTTGCGATTTTAGCGTTCGCAACTCATGCAACCGTGAAAGATCAAGGTCTTGGAGGCTGTAGCCCATAACCCGATCGGAGCCTGCAAAAAGAAGCCAATTGAATAGCAAAATAACTTTCGAATTATATTTCCGAAGCCCGGATCTCCCAAAAGCTCAATTGAATGAGGTTCATAGCCTTTATTAGGTGATTATTGATTTATTGACCTTTAAATTAAACATATTTAATTGGTTATTCATCACATTTCCTCTTCAGATCCATTCTGATATTTAATGATAATTCTGATAAAAACAGTTATCTTGAGCCTGCAGAAAAAAATCTCCAGTACAATTTTATGAAAGTAGCATTTCACCTGACGCTGCTTTGTGTATTTTTTCTATGAAAGCATTGTTGGAAAATGCTGTTTTGAAACAAATAACAAATTTTAGACCTAGAATTTTAATGATTTTCTGAGGTCTTTCAATCAGCGAAGCTTTATGACCTTGCTTTCCTTTGCAACGTCTCTAACATAATTCCTCTGTGTGGACATGCTAGCTGTATATACATTTTGCTTTGCTTTGCAATTCCTGCACACCTACCTCTGACTTATTATATCCATACATATCGATTCAGAGCTGATGAATCGTGCCACATATCATGCTACAAAAAGCATTTACCATTTGGCTACTTTACTTTGTATCATGCAGTTTATATACTACTACTATGGTGCAATGTGCACAATTTGTAACGAATAATTTTGCAACACTTTCAAATCCCATTTCTCAGTCTCAGTATTAAAGACTTAAATGATGTAGTATTTCCATAAAGCTTTCAGAAGTCAGTAATAAATTGTGTAGTTTTTTAACTGATTCATAACTCAACATATTATTCTATTCACTATTGTAATTATTACAGAGTTTGCCATGAACATAATATGTATTATTATGGCAATTCACATTTTTAAGAATTGATACCAAATTATTTTTGATACTATGGTTATTTATTTTAGAATAAAATGTCACATTTATAGTTAATAATATTAAAACATTCTCTCCTCATATCCAAGACATCTTTTTTAAGTTGTTTACTTGGTTTTGTAATTAATTAGAAAGGTACACTGACTGACATCAGATGACATCAGAATTCTCATTAAGACAAACCACCCAGTTTCAAACTTACCTGAAAAGCATATCAAGTTCTTGCCAAATACTCTCTGAGGGCCTCATTCAATTGTGATTTGGCCAATTGAATAGGGCTCTATATAAGCACAGAGCATATTTTTTTACAGATGTTTTTAGTTAGTGAAGACCTTGCTTTTGGATAGACGTTCACTAACTAAAAATGTCTGTAAAAAAATGCTCTGTGTTATCATCTATACAATTGTTTTGGGCCACATATTACTAATTTTAACACCTTATGCTTATTTAGAGCTCTATTCAATTGGCCAAATCGCAATTGAATGAGGGTCACAGTTAGCATGGTCACACTCATACAGGCCAAAGCTTCTACATTATCAATCTAATATGTATTTTATTTGGGAATAAGAATGCAACACAATATATGGTGTGTACGATTATTTACTACTAGACAATTGCCCATCAAAAAATGACTGCAATTTGTGGTATCATTGTTCATGTTTCTCTCCCTCCCTTGTGTCTCTTTTCCCCTCCCTTATGTTTCTTTCCCCTTCTCCCTCCCCTGTGAATCTTTCCCCCTCATTTGTGTCTCTTTTCCCCCTCTCCCTCTCCCTCTCTGTGTCTCTTTCAGAGCCCAATGAGATCCTCGCCCGCAACCCGCAACTTTGCGAACGTTACACACAAACTTGCAGTACAAGAACTATATTAGTGATTATGTACTCTTTTTCTTGCATAAGCAATGTTATTAGTTGTATTGGTTCATATATAAATAATTTAGTGTCATAGCTTTAAAGAGTGTGTGGGTCTACTGAGTGATATGAAAAAACAAGTCAAAATTGGAATTTCCCAAAAAAGAGAGAAACTTTTTTAACACTTTAGCTAAAAGTGAATGAGATAGTGGTAACCCCTGTCAACCTGTAATCAGGTTCATAAGGTTACTTTATACCACTAATGTGTACAACATGAAGAAAAATAGAAATGTCCTGCAGACAGCTGCCAAGCTTGGTAAAACCCATAGTTAAATAAACGGTAGCTATAATTTTGACATACTGTAGAATGTATGCGAAAATCACAGAAATATCAAAATCTTTTTATTTCCTTTAAAAAATGTTTGCCTCTTCTAATATCACTTTCTCCAATTTAAGTATTATACATCATGAAAAACCCACAACACATTATTATGCAAAAATGCATCAAATATATAATTTAAACATGTGCATAGCATATTTTTCCATAAGCAATTATTTTCCTGGGATTAATACACTGTACGTGAATGAATCTACTAGCCACTGATATTTAATAGTCTAAGGATTCCCTTGGGCTGTGTCCATTGTTTTGCAGGATCTATTGAAGCTGTGATAAACTGTAATTCTTAACTCTCACCAGAAATGAAAATTAAGGGCACGAAATAAGTATAATTTAGCAAATCACTTGAGGCCAAATTCTCGGGTCTTAACAAAATTAAAATAGGCATGAGGCATAAAGGATAATTCAAGGAGGTATTTTGGAACAGGGCAGAATATGTCAGTGCTAATAATTTAGATATACACAGAGAGAAATAGTCTGGTTTATATTCTATAATATAAATATGTTCTTTTTGCAGTGTGACTTTTTTAGAATATAAAGCCTTTCAGTGTAGTTATTCTGTTTAGAAAAGAGCAAATGAATACAAGTAAATAAATATTAACCAAACAACCACTTTGTTGTTGTTCAGTCCTTCAGTCTTATCTGACTCTCGTGACCATATGGACGCAGCACACCGGGCACGTCTGTCTGTGTTTCTGGTTGTGCTTATCCATATGGTTTTCATAGCAAAAATACTGGAGTGGGTTGCCAATTCCTTCTTCAGTTGACTGTGATTTGTCTAACCTCTCTGCTTTGACCTGTCCATCTTGGGTGACCCTACATGGTATAGCTCGTAGCTTCACTGAGGTACACAAGCCCCTTCACCATGACAAGGTAGTTATCTAGAAGGGGAAACAACTAGCTTGATTTAAACCCAGTCTGCCAAACTACATGCAACTGAATGGGAGATTTTTGCAGCCTTATTAAATGGCAATTCGGCCAATTGAATAGGGCTCTATTTAAGCACATATTTTTTTTACAGACGTTTTTAATTAGTGAAGACTTTGCTTTTAGATAGAAGTTCACTAACTAAAAACTTCTGGTAAAAAATGCTCTGTGCTTAAATAGAGCCCTATTCAGTTGGCCAAATCACAATTTAATAAGGCTGTTGAATAGCAGGGACAATAGATGAAACTACTAATGGGCCAAACTGAAAGCAACTTGGTACGGCTGCTATGGTGCTTTTCAAAACACTCTGGAACACATTTGTTTGGGTATGTGTTAATGTGAAGCTGAATAAAACAGACCTGTTAAACTAACTGGTAGAGAAATGGATCTACAGTATAGGGTATTTTTATGGGCCCAATGGTTTATGTTTATTGGCTGTGCATTACTTCCTTGACACTTAAGCACAAGCAAAACATGGGTAAACTTCCATATATTTATGTATATCGGATCACAATCTTTGCTTAAAGTACTGTTAACTATGTTATGTGCCAAATTTCTTTATAATTGTGTGGATATTTGAATTTCAGTATCTGCCATAAAAAAATCATATGTGTTTAGATTTAGTTTAGTTTAATTGAGCAAAAACAATACCCAGTTTTATATTCTTTGGTATCTGCATTATTTAATGACACTGAATCCTGATTTTTGAGTTGTGGTTTTAATGTTGAAATGTTAACAACTTAATACAACGGATTGTTGTTCTCTTGTAGTTCTGCATGGCAATGCATTCTGATGTGCATTATTGCCATGCTTAAATGTCTTATCTTTCACTATCATTATCATTTTTTCTTTAGATGTGTTAAAAAAAATCTTGTTTTATTCTAGTAAATATAATACATGTGTTCCTTTTCTTTTTTTTTAGATCAAATTGATGCCTCCAGCTCCAAATGATGACTTGGCTACTTTGAATGAGCTAACTGACAGTAGTCTGTTATATGAAATTCAGAAGCGCTTCAGCAGCAATCAGATATATGTAAGTATTATAAAATATGTAAAATTGAAGACACCTATCTTGCTACATATGTACTATCAGCAAAGCGTAATAAAGGTACCTTTATCAAACAAGGTACAAAGGTTGGATAAGTAGAATCATTATATCTTCTTCCCATGTTTTCTATGGAACCTATTTATAAAACAAAGTGAACACTACCTTTCCCATATTATATAAATATACTCCATACTGTTCATATTTTATATGAAAAAGCTGGATGTAAACTACAATATTTTTGATTTCACTTTGTAGGAGGTGTTAAGTTTTTGATAAATAGAACACATAGGTGGTGGCGTTGTTAATTTCACTTTTTAGCACAATTTACAACCATTCTTTACATATGTTGATACATTATTCTCCAATGTACCCATATTCTACCTTATATGATGGAAATCAAACTCTTGAAGCCTCATCATCTTCACTTTGGTTAATCTAACAGCGAGCATTGTTAAACATTGTATAGTATTTTTCCTTTTTAGAAGTGAAAAAATAGTTTACTGTTCAAGGTAAATGTGGGCTATTAACTTATTTTGACCCAAAATAATATTTTTTTTTGTTTTTCAGACCTACATTGGAAATATTTTGTTGCTTGTTAACCCGTACAAGGAACTTCCAATATATTCTGCATTGGTAAGAACATTTGTACTGTATTTTACATTAGCATTTACCATATGTAGGCCCTCATTCAATTGCAATTTGGCCAATTGAATAGGATTCTAAATAAGCACTTAACATTTTTTTTTTTAATAAGTGTTTAGTTAGTAAGCATCTATCCAAAAGCAAGGTTTTCACTAACTAAAAACTTATTTTAAAAAAAATATGCTATGTGCTTGTTTAAAGCGCCATTCAATTGGCCAAATTGCAATTGAATGAGGGCTGTAGTGTTTAATTTACATCACTGAAATAATATAGTTTTATTTACTACATTTTTATTCTATAACATATTAAGGGATATACTAGGTGTTATTGTAATGCATTTCTGATTATTATATAGTATATGTATGTAAAGATTAGACAGTCTTTAACTTTCCATACTCCTTTAAATAATTATATACAGTTTTTAATATTTTTGCCCATTTGAAATAAGTCACCGAATCTAAATCTTCATAGCAATTAATACAACTTTGCCCTGAATTCACTAGAATGTTAGAAAGAAGCAGATCATAGGGTCCTCCTACATAAACTAAGGGGGGGGGGGGGGCTTTCTCTGGCATCTGGAGCTTGTCTCCCACAGCTCAACCATGGTAATCAAGGTTATTATGTTATTTTCTTAATGGGACATGGAAGGTTTCTGAATTTCACTAAGGATATAATATAGCTATGTATTTATTTACTATATTTACTTTGATGTATTTTATTTTATTATGAAGTGCTTAAAAGTTCTGTTATGCAATCTGTACCTGTTTGGGTCTTTCCTCTGTAGATCATGAATACACAGAATACTCATGAAGTGTAGTGTTTCAAAATAGCCTGTCAGTGATCTCTCTCAAGTAGCATGTTATAGACTGTTACAAATGATTTGTTACTATGGAACAATGCAACTCCTGTAGTTAGAAGTGCACTGTCTTCATGAGCAAACAAAAGGAGATAGGTATATTATATTCCTAGTGAAATCCAGAAACCTTCCATGTACCATTAAGTTAATTCTCAATAAAACTCAGTAGTTGTTGTAATGGAACTTGATGAATAACCACAATATAATTAAAATAAAAATCAGCTAACTGCTAAAGTAACTGTTATAATGGAAAATCAGATCTAATTGCTCAATGGCTTATGAAAAATATTAGATACACCATTTCCAGTAAAAGGTGGGGCATGTAGGTGGCCCTAGGCTCTCTGTGGCTCGCACGGGGGAGCCTGAGGGGCCCGTGATTGGCTGTGCTGGTCAAATGGCCTGCCGTGGGGTGGAGCAGAGCATGCAGTGGTGCGATGGGTGCCATTTTACTTAATTCCGCGGCCAGCCATCTTAAGGAGCACCTGCCCACCCTCCTTATTGTTTAACATTGTATGGTTGTTTATATCATTAATGTTATGTTTTTGCTGTAAAAAAAAGAGGATAATAATAATAATTATATCTACAGAGTTATAAGTATAAAACAAAAACAAAAAAAGGATATATATATATATATATATATATATATGTTTCATAAATGTATTATTTATATAGGGAGCAGTAAGTCTTGTGGTTATAAGTATTGTTCTATGGCTCTATTGTTGTTATCACAGCGGCGGGTGGTGGAGGCGCCCAGCCTGGGAAGTTAAGAAGGGGGTCTTTTACCCCCTTACCTCAGGGGCATGGAAAAGGACATAATTAGGTCCTGGGCGCGTGATCGGGGCGTGAGGTCACTACCACTGCCAGGATTTAAGTTGTTAAATTTAAAATAATAAATCTAGCTTTGGCCTGTTCATACTCCCAAGCTGGGGCCACATTTAATTCAAAGCCTGCAATTCGATCGCAGACAGCGAAATGTCTGCAAGTGAGTTAGGAGCTCCCGTTGGTCTCCGATTGCAATGCTATTCAATTCCTCAAGCCCGCAAGTTACTGTCCCAAAGCCAAAACCGTAAACCATGCACTCGGAGCAGTTCAGGGCGGGAACATAATCAATCGAACAAGCCCGTAATCTCCTATTTGAAATCAGCCAATGGAAAAGGAGACTGTCATTATTACGGCAGTAAAACATGGAGGTTACATGTCAATTAATGAGGTTTGGGGGTCCGATATGCGATCAGACTCGCAAACCCCAAAAATACAGAATTATTAAAATGAATGCCAATACTGTTCTAGTCCATATGGGTGGCCTGATATGTATTAACTCATTGATACCAGAGATCGATTTGGCCCCAAAATGAAACATAAAAATAAAATGTATTTCCTGCCAATTTGCGAGCTTGAGACTGTTGTGAAAATAATTCTAATGTCCTAAATCGCTTTTCCTGTTATTTACAGTATAATTTAGATTTTTTATTTGCACTTACAGTGCTGCGAATAGGTGTTTTATCCCCTTGCGGGTCCTCTCTAGCACTCATTGGATTTTCTCCTTCATTTGCCATGAAACATTTGCGGGCTTATCGAAATTGATCAATTGAATTGTAATTTGCGATTTTAGCCTTGCAAAAGTGACAGATCAAAGGCTTCTGGAGGCTGTAAGTTACAAGTTTAACCATTGCCATTTTTTAAGCTTGTAACTGAGAAGTTGCTCTGAGCCCACAAAAAGACGCCAATTGAATAGCAAAATAGCATACAACTTCACTTACGGACCTCCGGATCTCCCGAAACCTCAATTGAATGGGGCTCCTGGTGTCCAGTGTCATTATTTATAAATTTAGTGGGTAATTAAAGGGTGGTAATGTGTTATTTATGCACCTATAGGATCTCACTGGGGTGAGCAAACTGCTAGAAGTCACTGGTGGCATTGTATGGGGTAGATTCACTAAGATTAGAAAAGACTGAAATCACACTGAGGCTGTGGAAGCAATTCTTCTCATTGGAAATAGACAATGTAGTCTCAGGACACTACTTCTCTTCCTGTGCACAATTTAGTGAATATGGAGTGTGTCTCAATTGATGGTTTTACTGAATGGGGCTTGCAAATTAAGGTTTGAAGTTAATGTGAAGTTTTATCTAGCGCTGTTTCGACACTTATTATATATACTTTTGTTTGACATATATCTTTATCTATTTTTTTCAGTTGTAGTATGTAGTTTATTGATTCTTGATTTGTTATAGCCACAAAATATAGTTATATGCATTGCCCATGCACTTTGTCTACATCCTAAACTATTTAGTGAAATGTTATTATGCATTGCCTTAATACCAGGAGCCATCTAAGACTGGAATAATGTTAAAGTTAAAAACTGGTTGAACATGCTGGAAAGGATTTCTGATTATTCTGGAATCTGGACTAAAATCTGACTAAATGCCTATCTGAGTTTGATAAAAATTTTTTGATTTTGCCATTTTTCAATTAGAAAAAGGTTATTTACATATCTTTCATGTTACAGACCATACTATTTTCGTTACATAAATGTGTGTATCTTCATACACAGTTATACTGTGTTTTTTTTTAGTTCACATTAACATGATCTAATTTACATGGAAGAAATTGTCAACACAGGTTTTTATCCACTGACAGTATTGTAGAGGTGCCTTGATATTATCATTGAATGATGAGAAATTAAGGCACTGAAACATGAGCTTGATGTTATAAAAATCATTATTAGCATTAGAAAATATAAACTAACTAAATTAATATTTGGAATCTCACTATGTGAAAATATGTAATCCTCACATCTGGATATGTCACAGGTTTGACCATGGATGCCTCCCTGCAATCTGTTAGCCAGGGAGACTAAGCATTATCAGCCTAATTAAATTGTGATTCGGCAAATTTAAAAGGGCTCTATTTAAGCACACAGCATATTTTATTTAGTTAGTAAAGACCTTGCTTTTGGATAGAAGTTCACTAACTAAAAACTTCTACAAAAAAAATATGCTATGTGCTTAAATAGAGCCCTTTCAAACTTGCTGAATCGCAATTTAATAAGGCTGCATGTATGCAGACTTTGCCTATTTTTCTTGTTAGTTGATGAGCTGGAGAGATTGTCAAGTCAACATAGTAGCATATACTTTCATACCTCAGCCTGAGTACACATCCTGCTTGTGTGTTCAATGTAATTAACAGGAAAGATTGAGGTACTAATTGCTTTTTAAAATTAATTTAGAATATATGTGTTATAGTACAAAGGAGTCAATATAGAATTAAATAACAAATGAACAAACATATTAACATATTTGTTATCTAGTTATCTTTCTCATTATGTATAGAGCTTTGAAGTTTCATCTAAATTCATATTATAACTGAAACAACAATTTATATTACGTTTAAAACTATCCATAATTAAATTAATCTATGCTTCCCTTCTTCTTCATCCTAATAATATACTTTCTTAGGAGTTCAGGATACTACTCTTGTTAAATACTGTAACCTCTACTACTATGACCTTGCACATACAGTGAGTTATGACCTGTAACAAGAATAAAAATATCCACTGGTTATAATTATCTGTCATGCTTATATAAAATGTATTAGGCATATTTTGTCTTGTTACACAAGGGTCATATTCCCTCAGCTAATGACTTTTGTAAGATCACATATGTGTTAATTAACGATAGAATCCTTCCTTAAATAATTCATATTATTAATGGAACCAAACGATGTAGATAATTAGGGCATGCTTGGTGCATTATTCTTTGTAGAAAACTTATATAGAGATATATTAAATGGATTGTAAATCTATCAAGCTGCAAATGACACTGACATATGACATATGTTAAATTCATACCCATTTTTTAAAACATTATTTAATGATAACAAAAATGGCATGCTTAACAATATAATTGCAAATAGTGCATTAACACATACACACAAATGGTACTCTATTATAAAGAGAGAAACAGGTAACTAAACATGGCACAAAATATGGGGAAAAAACACCAGAACATTAAGAAATGTTCAGACTAAAGAAATAAACTACAAAATATTCTACTTGTGTTATAGAATTGCAATAATAATAAATAAGTACAAGGCACACATACCACCAACATATATGGTGGGATTGCCTTAAAAAACAAACATTCCAGATAACAGTACAATAAATTATTTTTAAAAATGCTGTATTATGAATTAAAGTTAGATCCAGTAATAATGCTACTAAACAGGTCTTTGGAAGGTATAGGGGGAGTAAAAAAAAAAAAATGCAAATATTAACTGTGACAAGAACTGTTATAGGGCCTCATTCTATTATCGGCCGTAGGAGATGCGGGGCCGCAAGGACCGGCCGTAAGCTATTCGGCTATTCTATTCCCCTCAGGCCGGGGATTCCGGCAGGCTTGCGGCCGGCGCCTTGCTATCCCTTGCGGCCGCTCGCGCCGGAGGAAAGCCTTTGATCTAAAACGGCCGCAAGAGTTTCGGCAGCAAGAAAAGCCTGGTTGCTATTCTATTGCTCCGGGAACCCTCTCTGCAAGGCTAAAACCGAGCCGCAGCTTACTTGCAGGAAAAAGGTCCCGCTAGCACCAATTAAGCACATTATAAAGCCGAAATAAAGCCATCCTGCACTCTGAGGAGACTATAAAGTGATTCTAGGTGTTAGCAAAAATAGCACAACATTCCCCTACACTCAAATCCGTAAATAAATTATTTTTTAATTTATGTAAAAAATCCATGGAAAAAGTCCTGAGGGCTCAGACCCGCCCACGCTGCGGCCGGAAAATAAACAGTTAATGTAAACTCGGGTTTGGGCTGATGTGCAAGCTTGAGAGGGGGTTGCTATTAATCCTCATGTCCCCCAATATGATCCCTAGCATTTACAGAGCTTTACAGTGCCGTCTTGAATTTATTTTTGCATTTAAAGATTTCTGAGCTTACGGCCGGTTGCAAGATATACGGCCGGCCGTAAGGGGAGATCCTTGCGGGGCCGTATAATTGAATTGCAAGATAACGGAACCCCCGCAAGGAATCACAGCCTTGCGTCCATTTTACGGCCGATAATAGAATGAGGCCCCTAGTGTCTCGCTGACTGCAAAAGCAAACACCAAGCCTTAACCTACTAGTTTGCCAAATAGTCCCAAATGGAACGTTACAGTACAGGTGGTCCCCGGGTTACGGATGAGATGCACTCCTGAGAACGTCTGGAGATTGGATTTATATGTAACTTGGATGCTTGATGAATAATAATAATTTTAATAAGGACAATACTATAATGGCTCATATGTGGTAATATTAATACATTATATTACTGTAATAGTAATCATAATACCCCTGTACTGTAATAATAGGTTGCAGAAACTATTGTGCTCTTTCTTTTAATTCAAACATAACATAAAAACAAACTCATACAAAAAAGTGCTGTGAGCCTGTTCTTAAATATGGTATCGTTTATAAGTCAGGTCATTTATAACACAGGGACATTCTGTATTTGGAAACCATAGGCAGAATATAATCATTTCTATTTTCTTTAAATTTCTCTTTATTATTATGGTAGAGCGATTCGACTGCACAAGATATACATTGTCATTAAATTATGTTGATTTTACATATAAAAGCTAATTTACAATACTTCCATATATCTTTTCTTTGTTAAAGAGAATATAATGTCCAAAAAACTTGAGGAGGTAGTGGAGAGGGATGAAAAAATGATGAGGAATGGAAGGGTTAAAGTATAGTTGAGAGGGGCGTCTCCAGTTTAGGTGAGACTTGCAATGGGATTTCTCAGTTTAACCAAGGTGCCCACTTTTTAAGGTAATTATTTCAGTGATTCTCTAGCATGTACAGTATGTCAGCTTTTCTAACAAGGCTGTTTCTTCAATGTTATTAAGTATTTGTCGCTACAACAGAGCCTGGTGATTTCCATTTTAAAGCCAAATGAAGTTTGATGATGGTGTAAGGGCTGATAGATGGGTTCTTATGGTTCTTATTCTCTGGATAGCCACATTATATCTTTATATTTTTCCAGGGAAGCATTTGAATCTTAGTTGGTACCCAGTCTGGAGTACCGTATCTGTTTAGGAATGCCATGGCCATATTTGGTTCAGTTGGACATCCTCAAAGTATGTGCATGTTTAGTTTTCAGCTCACTGACAGGATTATATTCTATGGGTTAGCAAGTGGCACTGCTGGTACCTTGAAAGATACTAGCTTGGAGATCCTTGCCCTTAGTTTGCTTCCTAGATTCATAAAATCTTTTTTTGGGGGGGTACGTCATTTTCTAATGACTAGGTCATTGTTACCAGTATGTACTAAGACCATTGATTAATTTCCAGCCCCTCCCAATAATGTATCATCTTCTGGGTGCTGCTGGGATCTCGGTGACTTAATAACAGTCACTTACCACCAAAACCTGTCTTTAATTGCCTATTTTGCCCTCCCTCTGCAACCTGAACTGTTCTCCCAGCTGTTAGGAGGGGACAGTTCTATCTGGCATTGCCATTCCTGGATGGACATCTCAATCAATTGCACTCAATCTGAGAAATGTGCTGGTGTGTGCCCGCCTCCTCCTCTTGATCCCTCTGCTTACCCTTCTAACAGCAGCCAGCTACTTCCCTGAACATCCTCACTAGGCACATCTCTACCCTCATAGCTAGACCCACTGAGCACCAGGAGAGCAATATCACCAATCAATGTAATTCTCTAATGTTCTCCAATGCAAGCTTCAAAAGAGGCAACATGCTTACACCTGCCATGGTTCCTGGAACTGTTACTCCAGCAGTCAATCACGTGGCAGGATATAAACAAGGGGAGACTGTCCTTGGACAGCTTACAAAAGTAATTTTATGTACAGTATATGCCTTAGTCTACATTGTTTTACTCTTATTTATTGTATATTTATTTTAATCCTTTTCTTTGAACCCTTTTTTTCATTTTCCTTACAGTAAACCTGAACTTACACTAGAACTGTTCACAAGTTTATAAAGTTTTCTCCTTCACTTGTTTAAATTAGATTCTGCCTACTCAGCTGCAGACTGATTAATGCATACTCGCTGCGAGGCAAATACAGAAAACCTTTTCAAATCCAAATATAAACTCACAGATTCCAAACTCCTTTTTCAATCAGCTGCAGACTACTTAATGCACACTCACTGCTATGCAAAACAGAACACCCTTTCACTTCCAGATATTAACTTTGATGCCAAACTGAACATTTTGTCTTTTAGTTTTCTTGTTTTCCTTCTTTTCTTTTGCTTATTTTTATCACAGCCCTCCAAATATACCTTTTCTTAGTGTATACTTCACGCCAACTGCATGAAGCCCTGGGGTTAGCAATTTTAATAGTGTATAATATACTTTAAATTTCTCATGAGCCTGCCCTAGGGTCTTTCATGACATTTTGCTTTATATCACTCTAAGGTTATGTATGTTCAATATGAGAAAGCCATTAACAACAATCTGCTGTTAAAAATTAAATAGGGAGCTTGGTATATGACACCTGAATCCCAGCTTTACAGCATTCAGGTGCCTTTCTTGCTGATACACAAGGGATTCAATTAGAGTCACAGTTATTTCTGTCGTTTAAAACAATTTCACTGCAGCTTACCCAGGTTCATTGTGCTCCCTGAGAAATGTTAGGGCCTTGTATATGTATCAAGGACCCACCCCCCAAAGACTCACAAACTCTCACTATTAACACCCATAGGGGTCTCTTAAAAAGTCACATTTAAAAAAAATCACACCATTTACCCCCCACCCCACCTGGTCCCAGTACAATAATACTGCCTGTCCTCCCTTCTTTTTTTTTATTTTTTTTTACATTTGTTTTCCAATACAAGACATTTACATAAAACAGTTCATATTTCTAAACTCATAGACACGTTTTACGCGTTTGAGATTTCTCCTTCTGTCCAGCAAAATCCAACCCGACATTACCTAGTTTAAAAAAAATTAAAGCCTTCATGGCCTGTCCTCCCTTATGACGCCCCTCCATATAATGTACTATTTAAGGAAGAGGGGGGAACCTGTAGCCTGCTAACTGATGCCATTTGGCCCTCTATATTTTTTAGCCCTTTACATGTGCAAACATGTATATGTGTATGTACCTATCACTACTTCTCACATTCCTAAGAGGCAGCATAGTTTGCTCAAGTGTGGGAAACATAGGGGAATCATATTCAGTAGGAAAACAATATTTTTCAAGATAACTTTAGTAGGAAAGTTGTTGTTGTTGACTAGTCGTTCAGTTGTGTCTGAGTCTCTGGGACCGTATATACATGAGGTTTTCTTGGCCAAGGTCCTGGAGTGGGTTGCCAGTTCATTCTCCAGTGGACTGCAATTTGTCTGATATCTCTGCTAGGACCTGCCCATCTTCGGTGACCCTACATCATATAGCTGACAGCTTAATTCCAGTACACAAGCGATTTTACCACAAGAACGGGGAAGGAAAGAGTTTTAAATAGCATAATTATGAAGAGTGTTAGCCGATCATTCAAACTTCATGAAAAAAAAGGTGTAATTTTTAAAACTCTCTCTTTTCAAATATATAGTTGAAACTTTAAGACTTCTGTTTCTTTTCAAGCAAGAATAAGATTTAAACAAATGAATGAATTAATCTGCAAACACATCAATAACCTTGTTCATTTCTTTTCAGGTCACTCAATTATACAGGAGCATCTCAGGGCGCTTATGTTCCTCTCTTCCTCCACACATATTCGCTTGTTCAGAGAGAGCTTATCATATGCTTTTCCAGGAGCGTAGACCGCAGTGTTTTATCTTAAGGTACAGTATGGTTGGTATTAATAAATTAAATTCTCAGTGCTTTTAATAAACACCTCTTTGGAATTGAAAGACAAATAACTTAAAGTTCTACTTTTATTTTATTTTTTTATTCTTTTTTACAAATACAAAAAAGAAACATACAAAAACTTACATTAACACTCATACATAATTACAATAAAATTAGGGGTGTGGTGTTTTCCTGGATACACCTAACATGAGAGAATCCAGGGAATAAAGGTTTTCTAACTCATCAATGTTTATTATACTCTATTGAGAACTATAGTTATCCCACATAGACCATTTGGGGGCAGTACCTTTTACTTTTATATTAAGGTAAAAATGGGTCTCTATCTAGCTCTCTATGTCTTTCTACTATTCTTTTGACTTCAGACCATGTTGGTATATTTCTAGATTTCCATGATTTGACTATAAGCCACTTCACAATTAATAACATGTGGGAAATCAAGAGTTTACAATGTAGTGGGATACGGTCGGGAAGTTCCTTTTTGATTTTGATATTGCAATAATATTAAAGGGAGTACTAAAATCAGCAAAATAAAAAGTATGTGGTTATACATGGATAGTATATAATAGAATAACTTGAGTAGAATGAGCCCATTTACAGTCCTAGTGCTTAACACCAAATAACAATCTATATAAAAATAGGAACCTTTATTAAAAATAAATAAACACTGCATATTTAAAAGGTTTGATGACAGAAACTAGGTCAAGTGTTTCATTGCACCAATATTATTAGTTGTATTTATATCTTTCTTCAAAAGCAGCTACTATTAACAATATATGAAAACCATAAACATGATGTGCATCAATATAAACAAATTGCCAATGCTTTTATGCCTAATCTGTCACAAAAAGTATTCAAACCCAAAAACACTTTATAATAGTATATAAACCACTCACAATGATTATATAGGGAAAGTTCTATGTCTTATTTCAGAGACCCCCTTTTTGGGGGGATTATGATGTACCCTGCAAACTTGGTAATGGTAAATGTACCAATGAAACAGAAAAATCTCCAAAAAGAACCTATTTAAGACCTCAGAGATCTGAGGGCTATGGTGTGCCCCACAAGCTGGCTAAGGTTCCCCGTTTTCAATAAATTACCATATTGTCACTAAATATATAAACAAGCGAGTGGTATCAAATAGGAATAGTCTTAAGGTGAAACTAGTGGATTAAAAAACAACATGCAAACAGCTAAAATATGAATACAAAATAAGTCTGATAATCCATAATAGGAGTAATGGAAAAAGAGAGCATCCCACAATAATTAAACTAACATCCCATCATTATGAAATTCCAATAGGTCATCAACGACTTAATATGGATGGTAGTAAGTGGGTAAAATGCTCTAAATGATCAGTAAATTGGACCTGACGGTTCAACTAGACCGTTTTGCCTATTACAAGGCTTTATCAAAGGCTAAGTGTAAGTGAAAACGCTGAATTATCGCAAAATTTAAATAGCCTACTTCCGGATATGTTGCGTCGATAGGATACTGAAGTTATATGACTAAAGGATTTGTGCATGTGTGCGTGACGTCTATGCCGATGTATCTACGCAAAGGGAGCATCTGTTTGTGAGATGCTCAAAGGTTGCCCATGCGCATACACCATCACGGCACTGCTCATGCGCATACCAATCAACGAACTCTCATATGAAATAAAATCGGATCTCTATGTATCAGGCTGCCAAATCGTAAATGTTACGAAAGACATATTTTGATCTTGGCAACTGTAGGATCGCCTATCTGGATCAGATGGAGGTGAACCAGATACTGTACCATAGTAATACTGGTAAGGACTAATCATTGGGAAATAATTGTGGACATCACTAACTGCTAATACTGTCATAACATAAAGAATGTATTGAACAAACGATTTCCTGATCAAATTAAATTCTGATGTTCCATGGTCACAATAAAGCAAGCCTATTCTCAAGAATTGGTCATACTGTTTTGTATTTGCTTAATTAGACAATAAAATTGTGTATAAAGACAAAAATTAGTTTAAGCAAATTGCAGGTGTTAATTTAATATGCGAGTGCATGCTGATATGTTGATGTAAATAGGAGTGTGAAGAAAATAATAAATAATAGGTGACAACAGCAATAGACAATAAGAAGACAGAAATAACTTCCAAATTATATTATCTGCAGTACATGCAATAAGTGATAGCGTTCTTGCATACAGTGCAAGAAATACATAATAAAAATGGTGGCACATCCTTAGCACACTTTTGACGGCGCCCATTTTTTAACAGCGTGCTACTGTCGGATCGCAGATGTCGCCACCCTGTAGTCGGCGCGCAATTGTAGTGCGCGCAAAGGTCGGGGTGACTAATAAAAATACCTAAGTGTTGGGATTAAATATCAAATTGTAAACTATGTACATACCTAAACTTTAGGGTGTGAACATTTTCTTTATAATTGTACCAACTTGCATGGGCTGAGTACAACATACTGTATATTATGTATATTGAAGTGTTGAAAAGATATCTAACGAAGTGCATGTATATTTATAAATACACATATCATTATACATGTTTACACATGCATATACCAAAAACTTTCCTTGTGAGGGAGTGAAGTACAAAGTGATAAAGTGACTAATAAAGTGATATAATAAAGCTAACACCTGTAAATGTAATATATATACAGTATCTCACAAAAGTGAGTACACCCCTTACAATTTTGTAAAAATTGTATTATATATTTTCATGTGACAACACAGAAGAAATGACACTCTGCTACAATGTATAGTTGTAAATGTATAGCCTGTGTAACTTTGCTGTCCCCTCAAAATAACTCAACACACAGCCATTAATATCTAAACTGTTGGCAAAAAAAGTGAGTACTCCCCAGTGCCGGCAGCACTCATGCAGGCCCAGACCATGACACCACCAAAAGTATACATCTACACTGAGGAAAGATAGTTGAAATAATCCCTAAATGACAGATAAACGATACTGTATTACCATTCACTTCACAGCCATATTCACCCCCCAGGGCCCCTTAGCAGCAATATTTACTACCCAGCCACCCAGGGCCCCTCAGGAGCAAAATTCAGCCCCCAAAACCCCCTCAGCAGCATCATTCACCCCCCCCTCCCACAAAAAAGAGGCCCCCTTGTTGCATTATCCCCCTTGTTGTCCCTCAGCAGCCGTATTCACACCCACAGCACATGGGGTACCCCCTCAGCAAGACCATTCACCACCCAATTTCCATCAGATGCTATATGCACCCTGAACCCCCAAGGTTCCCCTCAGGAGCAACATTCACCCCCTCAAAAAAACAGGCCCCCCTTAGCAACATCATTCACTCCGCCCTAAAAAAAAACAGTGCCCCCTTGTTGCACCATTCATCCCTCCAAGCTCCTCAGCAGCTATATTCACCCCTAGGGACCCCTCATCAGAACTAATTACACCCACCCCCCAAAAAAACAGGTTTCCCTCAGAAGCACCGTTCACCCCCCCCCCCCCAAACCCCATCAGCAGTATCATTCACTCCTGCCAAAAAATACATGGCCCCCTTGTCACACCATTCATCCACCAAGCCCCTCAGCAGCCATATTCACCCCCAGGGCCCCCTCAGCATCACCATTCACCCCCCCCCCCCCCAAAAAAAATACCCAGGCCCCGCTCAGGAGCATAATTTAACCCATCAAAAACCCCAGGTGCCCTTTGTCACACTAGTTACTCCCATCAAGCCCCCTGCATCTTATTCACCCCCTTCCTCTTACTTGTGCCTTGCAGTACCATTGCTCAGAGGTTGGGTGTCCTTCCCCTGTAGGAGCTTCACACTGCAGGTCACGTGACATCATTAGGAATTCCCCTCCCCTGCAGTATGAAGCTCCGGCAGGGGAAAGGCAATGGGATCCGGAACAGGGACTGCAAGGCACAAGTAAGAGGAGGGGGGTGAATGAAGTGCAAGGGGCTTGAGGGGGGTGAATAGTGTGACAAGTGGCCCTTGAGGGGGTGAATGATGCTGCTGAGGGGCCCCTCACAGTGCAAGGGCCCTGGTGCAATGCACTGTCTGCACCAGCGGTAGCTCCGCCCCTGGTATATTACAAGCTGATAGTACAAGCTGAGTATAAAGAACACACCTCACAACACAGTAAAATTCCTCAACACTAAAACAAAACCTGTTGATAGCACTGTACTAAATACCTTTGCTCTCCAAATACATTACAAATCTAATCATTCCATGACAACTGTCCATAACCTACTGCTCTCTTTTTACCTACTTCTACTCATGCTTGCAGAGTTATTGCCATGCAGCCCCACACTATTAAATTCCCTTGGTAGCAGTTACAACCCTCTTTGCCCATTCATGAATTGTTTGATTTATATTACAATATTAATAGGACACAAAAGCATAATGATATTCTTCTTTGTGCAATATATATATATATATATATATATATATATATATATATATATAAATTAACTTTTGGTTTACATGAAGTGATTAGATTATTTAATGTTACCATTTTGTCCTCACCTTTAGAAAGTAGACAAAAGAAATGTGTAGTTGTTGATATGAATTATATCACTAGTGAAAACTGTTAATATGGAAAGGTCACCTTGATAATGCCACAGCATGCAGAATTCATTAGCTCCACTATGATCCATTAAAAAGTAATTGAGTAATTTAGACACACAACCCACTGGAATTAACTTCCTGAGGTTCTTTTAAAATGAGATAAGAGTAACAAAATAGGTTAATTTCTGTGTGTTACAGTAGTTAGTAATTATGACAAACACCGTTTAAAGCTTATATAGTAAAATGTATATATGTTGTATAAAAATATAAATTTGCATTATAAATTGTTTATAAATCTTCTCTCATAAGCGCTCTATAGCAAGTGCACTTAAAAATGTTAAACTCCCCTCTGTAACAACTTCCCAGTCTATACACCTATCGTTAAGCTATGCTTGTACTCAATCTTATAGTCTTTACTTGTTCGACGTTAATGCGCTTTTTTCCTCCTTTGAAAAATATGCATTAGCGTAGAAACGTCCGTCAGGTTAAGGCGCAGGCGTCTGTAGAGGAGAGCCCGGTTAGACAGGGAAACACTATAAACGTTTAACAAGTAAAGACTATGAGATTGAGTACGAGCATAACTTAACCATATGAGTATAGACTGGGAAGTTGCTACAGAAGGGAGTTTAGAATTGTTAAGGACATATGTGTTGTACAGCACAGAGGGTCTGCGTAATAAATACTAGATGTTCAGTACAAGGGGTCTATTTGACAGATCATATCTCTTAAACAAGAGGAGGTTAGGGTCCCCAGTTAAAAAGGGATATACAGATTGGAGTGGATCTGAAATTTGGGGCATTTCATGCTATCATTTTCTGTTAAGGGAACACCAGGTATCTCATAAAGAAATGAATCATATAAAGATAGTTAAGAAACACTATCTGGATACCTTACATTAGTGCCACTGCAAAAAACAACATTTTACATACCCACTAATATCACAAAATTACTGCCAGACCATAAATGTTCCTATCCCTCTGGTTTAGAAAAGAGTTCCCATTTCCCAAATTCTCATATCTTAAAGGTGACCAGTAGTTTCCAGTCTCATAAGAGCTCATTGAAACCTCATAATAAAGTTACCCAATATGTCTTTCTGACAGTGATAGGAGCAAAAGTGATTTATATCTACAATGAAATGATAAATAATTTAAATCAAAATTGGAAATGTGAAAAATGAATCACTAAATAAGTTTCATACACTGCCTACATTTACAAATTGTGATTCAACATATTTCCTTTTAAGTGTTTTGAACTTTTTTTATTATTATGTATTTTTTTACTTTTGTGCCGTTGTTCACACTATATATGAATAAACTGAGTAATTGTAAATATTTTGTAAATTATGGATTCCCCTTCTATTTACATGTTTGACTAAAATTAGTGTTAAACACGTTCTTTAAGTTTTATGATAAGAATAGATGCCGAGTGTAGACAGATTTTCAAGAAAATGAAGAAAACTGTGATATGAATAAGCATCAAGAGAGGGATTTATTGAGTATACGTAGATACCATGATGCTTTATGGGAGGAGTTAAAAATATTGGCTATTGTGGGTATGTTTAAGGTTTAACTACATTGGAGGGTCAAGAAATCAAGTGGTGGGTGAAAAGAAGTGAAGTACTGCAGACAGCTTTTATTCTGTAACTGAAGAGTATCAAGTTGGGACAAATGGTGAGGGCAATACAAAGAAAAGGGAAGGGGGTACATTAGGAGTCTGGCAAAGTAAATGCTCTTTGGATTTGCTAGCCTTAAAGTATTAATCCTATCATTTTTTACGAGCAATTTCCTAGTCACATATAATAGTTGTCAAACTATGAAATGCTATCACGCTTTGCAAGCTCGCAAAGCGAGGGGCCGCATTTGCGGAAGGTGGAGGCTCCAACGTCGGCTGCAGTGAGCCGAAGGCTCATTGCAGGCCGCAAATGCGGACCCACACGAAGCGAGGGGCAGCATTTGCGGAGGTGGAGGCTCCCACATCGGGATCGATGTAACACAAAAAATATACATGAAATTAAGAATTTTATTGTGCCGATTTGTGGGCTTGAGAATGTTGCGCTATTAATTCTAAGACCTAACATCACTTTCACTTTCAATATAAGTACAGTAGTGTGATTTTATTAACTGTTAGAGTGCTACGTATTGGACTTGCAAGTCCTCTCCATCACTCGTTGGGCTTTGGGCTACATATGCATGCTTGCTCGCAAGTGACTTTGTTGCAATTTAATAGCTAAATTGGAAACCTAGCGGTTACGGGCTTGACGGATCTAAGGATTTACGGGTGCGAAGTTGAACGTTGCTCAACATGTAGGCTTTTTTCGGCCTTGCTGCGTCTTAACCCGCAAGTCGTCTGTGGCCTGCGTTACATGCTAATTTAATAGCCGTAAGTCCTAAGATCTACGTTACGGGCTATCTTTTAACATGTCGCCCGAATTTAATAGGGTTCTTAATTACCTTGCGCAGCTTAGGGTCATCAGGAAATATGGAGACATTACTTTTTAGTCCAACTTCTAAACTTACCACTTTAGTCCAATTTTAGCAGATTCCGTTTACAATAACCCTTTCTTTATTGTTCTTTAGTCTGTTGTTTCCATGTAGATATATTTTATGTAATTCATTATCCCTTTCTTTGTACAATAGCCTCCCGTGTGAAACTATATAAAACATTCAAAAAGAATGCACCAACCGCCTTATTAAATTGCAATTTGATCAATTGAATAGGGCTCTATATAAGTCACAGAGCATATTTTTTTACAGGAGTTTTTACTTAGTGAACTTCTATCCAAAAGCAAGGTCTTCACTAACTAAAAAACTTCTGTAAAAAAAAATATGCTGTGTGCTTATATAGAGCCCTATTCAATTGGCAGAACCACAATTTAATAAGGCTGCAAGTTCCTACTTAAATCCTCCACAAACTAATTAGATATGAGCCCTTTATGGCCCAAAAATATACTGTCACAATCCCCTGGACTCATGGGCGTTTTTTTGGGAATAACGGGCCATGGAGGGACACTACCGTACTATGGTACTGTCAACATCAGGGCTATATATATTATCCTTTATTTGTAACGTGCCAGCATACTCCATAATGCTATAAAAAGGTTAAGTGCAAGGCAAAAACAAAATTAAGAGCTTGCAAAAGAATGGAGGACCCTTTCTTAAAGATTAAACTCAAACGTACATAATCATCCCAGTGCTCTAAAACCCCCAAAATCTCTTTACTGCACCACTTTTTAAGGCACACATTAACCTCCCTAAGCTCCATCTGACTCTCCGGTCTAACATGTGGCACTGGTATCTTGGAAAATACAATTTCGAGGCCCTTGCCCTGTGCTTGTTTCCTAGATCTAAAAAAAAACCTTTTTAAAACACTCCATTTTCCAATTACTTTGGCATTGGTAACAAGGTGTTCCAAGACTGCTGAGTCATTTTCAGCCTCTCCCAATAATTTATCAACCAGATGCACAGCATGGTGAACTCGAACACCCATTAAACAGCAAATTGTTTGGGTGCTGGA
Source organism: Discoglossus pictus (assembly GCA_027410445.1). Lineage (NCBI taxonomy): Eukaryota > Metazoa > Chordata > Amphibia > Anura > Alytidae > Discoglossus > Discoglossus pictus. The sequence goes on along the minus strand of CM050164.1, from coordinate 313,280,193 downwards.
ATCTGGGTGACAAATCACCCTGTCTACCTTTCTTATAATACAATCCCCCTCCACCAAAACCTGTCTGCTGTTCTGCCTATTCTGTCCTCCCTCTTATCAGCTCTACATGGCATTGTCATTACTAAATGGTCATCCCCAAAGAATCAGACCTGATACATATCTGAACAAGAAGAAAATATATATTTTCTCAAGCAAGCAGAACATACTGAAAATAACAGTGATGGAGCGACACCTAGCTGTTAGTTGCTGTATCAAATCTCTCACAATACATTCTTTAAAAAGTAACATAAAAGCAAACACAATCAAATATAAATGTATATATTTTTTTCATGACCAAACTCATATTACATAAATCCAACAGCATAGAAAGCAAGTCAAATGATACATATATTGCGGTTAGAAGAACTCTTTATTTTCTTCTAGTACTACAGATAATTAATTTAAATGTGAAACAAATTGCTTTAAAATGCACTGCTTATGTAAGTCACAATTAATGTCATAATATTTCCTACAGTGCCACAGATCTATAACTATTTCAGTCTTTAAGTGCCTTTGTTCCATAACAACATAGAGCCATATTCTATTAGAAGCCCGTAAGTGACTCTAACTCGTGATTTTGGCTGCAGGTATTTTTTTGTCTAAATGTTTAGATGTATTCTATTGACTCCAGCTAGTTAATTTACGTCTTATAGCCTCCACACCGAACCCATGCCTTTTTAAGTAGGATTTCAGGGGGTGTGATCATATGATCGGCAATGTTTAAGCAAGCTCGTAATGTACTTCTTCTTTGACACAGCCAATAGTAAATGAGTCCGTCATCATGACGTTAGTAAGTCATGGAAGTTACATGTAAACTGCCAATTTGAGGCTACAAATGAGAGACAATAAGTAATATTTGCCGATCGGGCTCACAATCAAGCACTCTAGCACTCTAGAAAATGCATTAGAGCCTCTGTTCTAGTCCATGTGGGCTTCATGGTATGTGTTAATGCCTTGAGTCCCATAATCAATATTACACATAAATAACAGTTAAAAATATATGTTTTTAATTGCATATTTATTACATGTAGTTACATAGTAATTGAGGTGGAAAAAAGACCTTTAGTCCATTAAGTTCAACCTTTTATGATCACCTCTGATCTGCAATATGCAGATTAATTGTTAATTGAGCTGGAGGAAGGCAAACAGAAAAAAAAACCAAGTGAAATTTTGCAAATTTTCTCAAAAGGTAAATAAAAATGAATTCCTTCCTGACCCCCGATACTGGCGATCGGATTCCTGGTCAAAGTGTAAGGTTAGTAAACCGTGAAATGTGTTACATTTCAGTAGCAAGACAGCAAATACTTGCATTCACTTTACAGCATCTGCACTATAAACCATTACAAAATACATTCAAAGTTATTTGGATCTGGATCAATACTCCCTCTCTAATTAACCAGGATAGCCCTGAATGCCCTTTTTATTTAAAAAGATATCCAATTCCTTTTTAAAGTTATCTATCGAATCCGCTGTCACCACCAGGCTGTCTTCTTTGTCCCATCGTGATGATGTCATCCTTAAACAGCAGCATGCAAAGCTATTGAGCACCGGAGCAGTTAGGACTGAACACTGCAACACGGCAAGGGAAGTTCTTGTCACAAGATTATAGTGGTGCATATTACTGCTATTAATCTGTGCATGATTATCTGCTTATTACATATCAATTAGGTTTATCTTTTCTACCATTTCCTTTATGTATTCTAGTACAGGAGGTTAGAGTAGATTCCATGTTATCTGATTAGGGGGTAATTGGTGGACCCCAAATAATATCACATTAACATAAGGTCCTATGCGTTCAACTTGTTATCTCAGTGTAGTCTTGACATGTGAGAGAGCAAATGAAGGGTTCCACAAGCCACCATACCAGTACTTGTAGGGATTGGAGTAAGGATATTCCTTATTTAATGTTATTATTATTTTTACTTACTTGTTTGTACACTTTTATCACTTTTTTTGGTGTAATTTTGTATTGTAAGGATGGATGTATATTCCATTTGTACTGATATATTCTAGATATCATATTAGCACATGCACTTTATTTATAGCTGCACTTAGCTTTTCTCATGGGGGTTTACAACTTATTTCTATGAGACCAGTGATTTGTTCTGGTCTGATTTCCCATATGTTGTTGGTTCTCTATGACAGGACTATATGGTGGTTCAATTTAGTGTCTTTTTCTATCATTCTAATGTGTATTTTTACACTTACCACTAATAGTAAGATTCACTGGACTCACCAGTGATTACATACAGTGCCTTGCAAAAGTATTTACCCCCTTGCCATTTTTCCTGTTTTGTTGCCTCACAACATGAAATTAACACAGATTGTTTGAGGATTTGCATCATTTCATTTACAGAACATGCCCACAATTTTGAAGATGTTTTTTTTTATTTTTTATTATTATTCTGAAGCAAACAACAAATAGGACAAAATAACAGAAAAAAATCAATGTGCATAACTATTCATGGACTTGGATGAGTCTCTATGAGCTTGCCACATCTTACCACTGTGATCTTTGCCCATTCCTCCTTGCAAAACGGCTCTGGTTCCTTCAAGTTGGATGGTTTGCGCTTGTGAATAGCAATCTTTAAGTCTAACCACAGATTTTCTATTGGATTGAGGTCTGGGCTTTGACTAGGCCATTCCAACACATTTACATGTTTCCCCTTAAACCACTCAAGTGTTGCTTTAGCAGTGTGTTTGGGGTCATTGTCCTGCTGGAAGGTGAACCTCCGTCCTAGCCTCAAATCACGCACAGAGCGGTACAGGTTTTGCTCAAGAATATCCCTTTATTTAGCACCATCCATCTTTCCCTCAACTCTGACCAGTTTCCCAGTCCCGGCTGCTGAACAACATCCCCACAGCATGATGCTGCCACCACCATGTTTCACTGTGGGGATGGTGTTCTTTGGGTGATGTGTTGGATTTGCGCCAGACATAGCGTTTTCTTTGATGTCTAAAAAGTTCAATTGTAGTCTAATCAGACCAGAGCACCTTCCTCCATACAGTGTTTCCTCTTTATTTTAATATTCAACACAGTTTTTTTCAAAAAATTTTGCTTTGCAGATATATTTAGGTATTGACCCAGAACAATTATGTGTAGTATGTTTCTATGTTGATATATTCATATATTTGATAGAGTTTACATTTAAATTAGCCTTTCTTTTCCTTCAACCGTTTTATAATTCTTCCACTAGATGGCTCACTATCATCTTGTTTACATTTTTAATATGATTTGATAGATTAATTTTTGTCTTTTTTCCCCCTGTTTACGTTAGCTTATACAAAGAACTTGCCCCTCCTTTTGATGCTTTCAAAAGTTATGAAAGTTTCAGGATTCGCTTCTCATTCTTTATTTATATTGTGGCAACTTTTTACACAGCTGTAAGGTGACCAGTATGTTTTTATGAAACCTGGGGACAATTTTATTGACAAGTTAGAGAGGGTAAAAACATGTGCTGTCAGTGGATAACATATATAAAATCATCACCTTGTACATGCTGTATGTCCACAGTATACAGTACATTTAAAACAAATTTCTAGCAGTGTTTCTTATAACCAGGACTCTCTTAAATCCACAGATTTTCAAAAGCGCCATTATAGTATTCCTTTAAGTTGTAACTAGTAAGTTGTTGGATGATAAAAAAAGTTGCCCATAACTGTATTTCATTTACAGTAAAACAAATAGAGCCTCATTCAATTCCAAGCCTGCAAGTCGCAGGATGTAGGCTGTAAGTCTGCGAGCCTGCAGCAGGCCCGCAGCATCCTAGACTTACATGCTATTTAATTCGTCAAGCCGGCAAGTCCTGGCCCGATAGCACACATCGCAAACCATGGTATTGTATGTAGTTTTTCGGGGCGTGAACAGCCAATAGAAACGGAGCCTGCCAACAATAGGTCATTAAAACATGAAGATGACATGTCAATCAACTAGCGATTCAGGGTCCGATATGCGATAGTCCATGTGGGTGGCCTGATATGTTCTCACTGAATCCCGAGATTGATATAACCCCAAAAATTACACATTAAAAAGTTAGATTTTATATTCCATATTTACGGGCTTGAGACTGTTGTGCAAATAATTCTAATGCCTTACGTTGTGTTCCCCATCATTTACAGTGCAGTAATAAAACTTTGTTTGCATTTAAAGTGCTCCGGACATGTCTTTAAGCCCTTTCGAGTCCTCCTTGAAACCCGTAACATTTGGTATGAACACTCCCTTTAAGAGAAATGCAGCAATTCTAGAATGCATTAAATGTAAGGGAGATGTTGCATGCTTCCAGGAGACGCACTGAAAGACAGGCAAAATTCCAAAAATGTGAAGTGAATTATACTCAGATCCTATAAACTCTACATTTAAGAGTAAAGCAATAGGGGTCTCAATTTTATTTAGTAGACATTTAGCTATTCAGGAAGAATACAAATCTATAGACCAAGACGGAAGATACATCATTTGGGTGGGTAAGATCAACAACGCGTACTATACTATAGTAAATTTATATTCTCCCAATAAAAAGCAAATAAGTTTTGTGAGGAAACTCTTTAAACAAGTCTTTAGAATTAATAGATGCTCTTTGATCCTCTGTGGGGACTAAAACATGTTGGCAAATCCAACTCTGGATAGATCCTCCTCGGTTAAAGTTGTGTCTCATTCATACTCCAAGGAAGTGGCTAAGAAATTCAGTGGATTAATGTTACTCCATGTTCTATTTGACGTTTGGAGGGACTATACCTTTTTCTCCAAGCGCCATTTATCTTACACAGGAACAGACTACTTTTTAACTGATATTCAGACATTTAACCTACAAGATAAAATACCAATCAATGAAATCTCATGGTCAGATCACTCTTCGGTGTGCTTGAGCATCAAGGAGAGAACAACGGGAGAATAAAGAAGACAGTGGAGGATGGATCCAATGTTATTTAAATCAAAAGATCAAATTGAGGATCTCAAGAAACAAATCGTTTTTTGTTTTTTTAAGTAATAACAAAATGGAGTGTATGAACTACCTTGTCTGGTGCACGCATAAGGCCGTTATGAGAGGCGTTCTTATCTCTAAAGCAATAGCAGAAAAGAAAAAGAGAATTTCCACGTTGAGGGAAATGTATATAAAATTAAATGAATTACAGTTGTTAGATAAGACTAACCCAAATGAGGGCCTTAAGACACAAAGCAAGGAAATTACACTCAATATAAGAAGGGTTATTCAAATACGGACAGATTGTATGATATGGAGGTTCCAGCAGGCCCAATACCAAATGGGCAAACAAGCCGGGAGAATCTTGGCTAATAAATAAAAAAATCATGAAATGCAAAAATGAATTAAACGATTAAGAGATCAGAAAAATGTAATACACTCACAACCGAGAGAAATTGGGAACATTTTTTTAAAATATTATAAATCTCTTTATAATATAGAAAAAGAGGAAAATTAAAAAAAAAAAAAACTAAATTCAGATATTCTCAAGTTTCTAGATAAAATTAACTTGCCAAGAGTCTAAAAAAACTGATCTAGATAGTCTGAACAAAGAAATTACTATAGAAGAGATAGTTAATGCTATTAAAGACTTAAAACAATACATAGCACGAGGGAGAGATTGTTTATTATTATAAGATCTTCATATAGGAATTAAAAACCCAATATGTAGAATGTTTAATGATTTAAAAAAACAGGGAATTATTACCCAAGAAATTACAGAGATTAAAATAATCAATATCCAGAAATCAGATTAAGACCCTGAAAACTTAAAAAACTACAGACCAATATCCTTAATCAACGTAGATGTTAAGCTATATTCAAGCATTTTAGAGAAAAGATTAAGTAAAGTTATTCCGAAGTTGATTAATGAGGATAAAACGGGCTTTGTCAGTAGCCTTCAAATTATGGACAATATAAGAAAAATTATAGACATCTTATTTTGTTCCAATAAAAGTGGTACCCTCACACTCACGTCATTGGACGCTGAAAAAGCATTTGACAGGGTGAGTTAGGATTTTGTAGGGGTAGTCTTGAATAAATTTGGGATGGAACAATTTGGTACATTTGCAATAAAAGTACTATATTCCAATCCAATGGCTATGATCAGTGGTTTGAAACCGATATGCTCCATTTGAACAATGGAACAAGACAAGGGTGCCCTTTATCACCTTATCATAAATATTGACTGTGGACAGTTAACGAAATTACAACAACTACTCAGGTTAAACTGGAAAGGCAAACGTATAACTTGTGGGTATTATTCTCTCTTATGACACAAGGAATATAATGAAAGATTATTTGGATAAAACACTCTTACATATTAGAAAAACTGTGAATGATTGGAAACAGCAAAATCTATAATTATTGGTAGAATTTCTGCAATTAATATGATAATTGTACCGAAAATAACATACTTATTTAGGAGTATTCCTCAAATAGTTCCTAAATACTTTTTGTTTCCAGATATTCATAAACAAGTTTATATACAGTACATTACAAAAAGACCAAGGATAAGGTTAGAGTTCACAAGGAGAAATTTTGAGAAGGGAAGTATTGTCTTCCCCTTGATTAAGGATATTCACTAATCCATTATTCTCTCACATTTGATAGGTTGGAGTAGTTATAAGTCATCAGCAAAGTGGATACAGATAGAAATAGATCTGACACACAATCTCACAAGATAATCCTTTTTGTGGCTACCAAGACTGGATACAACTAGATTCAGGAACCTACCTTATGGGATTCTTTCAATTATTAAATACTGGTATAAACATTGGAATAACTATTTGAGTGCCCCCTTTTTAGCAGTCCCAATTGAGTCAATCGTTTGTAAGGAAGTACCTAATATTGGAGATCATTTAAAAAGTATTGGTATTATAAGAATTTTTGACCTCTATGACCAGGGTTTAAGATACTCATATGAGGCTTTTCAAAAGGTTTATCACTTGAATCATTTTACCTGGTGGGACTTATGACAGTGAGGAAGAACTTGGATAGATTTGATTATAGAAAAGAATATACACAAGAATGTTTGGATCTTGAATTATTACTGATGAAAATAATTGGACACATAGAGTAGCTAAATGCCAGGGGATATTAAATAAGACAGAAAGGATTATGAGTTGGGAGGATGACTTTGGGTTGGACTTACCTGGAGATATGTGGTGGAGGGGATTCAAATTAGTGAAAACAACTTCCCAATGCACCACATATAGAGAATTATATTTCAAGGTAATCCAATAGTGGTATTGGGTACCCCAAAAATTAATTAAAATCGATGAGGGCCACTCAAAATTATGTTGGAGAGGGTGTAATGAAGTGGGTACTCATTCCCACATTTGGTGGGAATGTAAGTACGTAAAAAACTTTTGGGAACATTGCTTCATTCAGTTGACTAGAATGACAAAGATAAATTTGCAATTGTATCCTACAATTGCCCTCTTTCATATTTTGGAGACTAGTATTCCTTGGCATGAGAGATTGATAATTTCCCATGGCCTACTAGCCTCCAAATGGTTATTAGTAAAATCCCGGAAGAAGAGGAATCCCCTCATGGAAAGAAGTATGGATAATAATGTCTAAAAACAGGGAAATAGAAACTATGAATTTCAATGGTTTGAAGCCAAAAGCCAGAATCATTCAAAAATAGTAGATATGGGATTCATATGGTAGACAATATTGACTAGTTAAAATTTCGTAGTTTGAAATCTAAGCATGAAGTCTATACCACTTGGGTGGAAGGGTTGGTGTGAATGAGGAGTCTGTCCTATGTTATTTTGTCTTTATGATACATGTCGTTAATAAACTTTAACTGACTTATATGACTTATATATTATGTAGCGGTACATGTATCTTTTTAAAATCAATAAAAAATGTTCAAAGGAAATAAAAAACAATAGGATGAGGACATCTGGACACCCAATAATAGAGGTAAATACATGAATTAACAACTTTTATTTAAACAGAAGAAGATGATCTAATAGACCTTTAAAAATAATATCCTGGGTGCATGACAAATAAAAAAAAAAAAAAGGTGTGGTGGCTCAAAGTGTTGACCTTATTGAAAGGTTACAGGGGTGCTCCCTGAGATAATAATGAATGTAATAGAAAATGGGAGGATAGAACAGATCTCATTTGTACTGAGGCCCACCCTGTTCTGATCTCAATGAAATGGGCAAAAACATTTTAAAATATAACTTTTATTAAATAATTTATTAAAATCCTTGTTGATAAAAATAGAGAGAGACACAGTCGGACCTACTAATGGAATATAATATGAATTTCTATTGGTATCAAAAAATGATCAGCATATATTATAAACACCTAAAAGTATTGGTGCAAACCATATAGAGAGTGACTAAAACAAAAATATAAATGTACCAGTAAAAAGGGACTGGTGCAAAAGTGAAGGTGCTAAGTGCTAAAAGTGCTGCAGTAAGGTGCTGCAGAGAAATATTGCACTATCATGCAATATAAAGTGCAATTAATAAGGTGCTGAAGAGTTGCTCTTATTCGGTAACATACATTGTTACAAAGGTCTATACCAATACTAATGTCAGCATTGGTATAAATATGAGCTATATTGCTTATATTGAAATGCTGTATACAAAGTTGTCTCAATAGAGAATAATTCCTCTGTTAAATTCCTCCTATTACCAAAACCCCTCCTAAATTCCATTAGAACCTGCACCATTCAGCTATTTGGCATATTCAGCAGTTGAGGGATAGGGGCATTAAGCTATGGCCTTAGGTCCATCTGGAACGCTGCCTAGATGCTAGCTAGTGACATCATCAGATAGCATCCAGCATACTGCAGCGTCCATAAAATCATGACAAAACCTGTGATTATCAGTTTATCTTGATTTTTTTTCAGGGATATCAGTTTATCCTGTTATATGAGGATTGTCTTGCTTTGTAAAATATTGATTAATATAGGGGTGTTCAATTATTGATTATTCTCCCCCATTTACATATCAATGTTTAGGTATACAGGATTATCATTAGATTTTCACAATTTTTAGACATTTTTTGCAGCTTTTTTTCCGGATTATATAGTATCCAATAAAAGTATTTTTGATTTTCTAGTATTTATTTAAACAGAGTTGATGTTGTGTGTATTGGTGTCTATATGTGCACACAGAAACACAACACTGTTATGTATTGTTTCTTTTACCCATGTGACATGCTTTCTGAAGATTAGTATGTTAATAACTAACTAAACCTTTATATGCTAATTTACCAAAAACTATGCATTCATTCTCTTCAAAATAGGTATGTGGTACCATTGTAGATGATAAACAGGTTACATAACCTGTAGTTGTAGGAGGGCTGCATATCTCCCAAATCACTTAAATACCCACCTCCAAGCACTTGTTAATCATTTTGACCATGTTGTGCTGTTATGTGTTCAAATCTTGCAGCTGCTCCTAGTGTCCCATCATCTTGATTTGCTTTGACTCATTTCTCCAAGTATGCTCGTCTCCTTCTTCCCCTTTTGTAAGCGTTCTGCTCCTGCTCCTTTCTACTGGTTGTTTCTAGTTGCCACTTCAGTTATTTGTGTTCCATGCTGATGGTGCCTCCTGCACCTGTCAATTAACCTTCCCACCTGGATCATGCTTGCATCCCTGCTGCTACCCCCTTACCTCATCCATGCTTCAGCTTCTTCCTCGTCTCCCTGCTTCTATCCTGGCCAAGCTGACACGTTCGCCCTCCTGTCTCTCTTCATTGCTCTTGTTGTCTGACCACCCCCTTGCACTGTCCCATTTCTCCCCAGTCTCTTGCTCCTGTCCTTGGTTCTCTCTCTTCTTGTCCTGCCTTCCCTGGTGTAATTTGCTGGTTCGCTTTTACTTTGTCTAGGAGCTCTTACCTCCTTGCTACCTGCCTTCCGTATTCTCTGCCATGTCCTTCTCTCCCTCTACATGCATTGCTTTTCTCTCCCTCCACTTTTCTCACTGCTAATTTCCATCCCCTGCCTCCCATGCCTTGCTTCTAGCTTGCGTTGCTGCTTCGTCACCCCAACCCCTTCTTTATCCGTCCTTCCCTTTTGTTTTGGCTCTACTTTTTTTAGCCTTATTTACTTCTCTATTTCAGTCTTGTTCCTTTATCAGACACTGTGCTGTGCAGCTGCTAAATTCATACCTCCATAGATATTTAGTCTGTGCTGTTCCACTCGTATCAGCATTTGCTCAGCTATTCATAACTGTTAAATTGCATAAGCACATTTTTATTTCATGCTGATATTTTCATTAATAATTACTGATTTCTTCCTTTAAGTATATAGTTGAAATACTAAGCAATGGCAAAATCATTTCATTGCCCAAAAAATGCTACACATTATACAACTTCACTTTATAAATATAACCTTATTAAAGAGCCGACCACACCAATGTAATACTAAACATGTTAGTGTCATCTTAAACTATTGCTATCAATATAACATGAAGCACTGCAATGATATATCATGTTGCAATATACATTATTTCATGATGAATAGAACTACTGGTTTTATCAAGACACTTTTTTAATAAATGATAATGTTTGATGATTTTGCGTTAAGCTGCACACAGCTCCCTGCTTTGTAACACTCTATGATACTGCTTTTTCCCTAACAGTAAGTCCCCTTACACCACATTAACGCATAATAAATAATGGCACTCCAACGCACCTAAGTCAGCCGTACTCACACTTAGTGGCCCATCACATTGACCTTACACTCTCTCCTTTTCACCATCATCATACGTCCACACACCCTCTTAAGTGTTCCTCAACATCCTGCAAGCTTCGGTCACTTAGCTCCCTATTGTCAAACCCTTTAGTTGCCCGGTCGCTCCGTCAAGTTCAGGCTGATTCTTCACAGCTCGCTCAAGAACCTACCAGCAAACCACACTGAAAAGCCCTTTCACCACTGCCTAATGACTCTTCTCAAGTCCCGGCCAGTTATCGGGACGATATGTCTCCTCACCATCTGGCATTCAATCATCTCTCCGCCAGAGACTGTTAGAGGGATACTGTTTGCTGTATTGGCTCGTAAAATGGAGCTTTATTGCATACTACTCAACAGCAGAGCTCCCCAACGTCTCCAGAATGAGCAGCTGAATCAAATTCAATGGCTCCTAATGGAAGTGGCTGCTTCAGTCAACCCTACGGAAAGCCAAATCACTTAATGATAATGTCCGCTCATTTTGCCCCAGTTCATCCAAGGAGGGACATAATAGAGAGAAAGAACACCAATTTAGTTTCACTTCTGATCCCGACATTCCAAGTCGGGGGAAAACAAGACTGTCACCAAAGGCAAAATATCAGTTATGATAAGATCTAAAGGTCCCAAGCTAATTAGAAAATTTAGCGTAACAGAGTTTGTGCTGGCCTTCAGCATCAATAGAGAAATAATCTGCACCTCCTTCCCCCAAGAGCTTGATAACTATATGTACTTCATTGTTGATCTCTCTTACAAGAATTATTACAATTATAATCAGGCCTTCTCCTCCAAAGTTGCTGCAGCCATGATACAATTACATCACCCTATCAACTGGGTAGCACTTGATTACAAACTATTTTCCTGGGACTGTGCGGGATTGAAGCCACTGTGTGCCAACACTGCCAGTCCCTTCTTCACTCGACTAGTTTCTGTCTCTCTCCCTCCACTCAACAGCCCTGGCCTTCTCACATTCCTCCACTTTTCAGCCTCAACCCTTGCTATCCAGCACCCCTGGAAAAGCAGCTTTGAAACCGGCAGGTGCATTAACGGGTCAGAACCCATCTGCAACAATTTCAACACTAAAGAGTGCTCCTTTAATGCCTGCAGACTCCTCCATGTCTTGTTCTTTATGTCTCAAGATGTCCTGACTAGAACCCATCAATGTCGCATTTTTGTCACAATTACTATCCCGCCATCCTTGACAGTTTCCTCACTGGGGACATTGCATTGCCTCAGACTTCCTTTTTCAGCGAAAATGTTAAATCTGCTGCAAAGGAGCCAGAGGTTGTGGACACACTCCTAGCATGAGAGCTACAGAACCACTTTTTCCTGGGCCCCTTTGAGTCATCTCCATTTTCCAACTGGCGAGTGAATCCCATCATTGTTGCCACCCATAAGTATTCTTTAAAGAAACAATTGGTTATTAATCTAACAGCCCCATATAAAGGCAGTATTAAAGGCAGTATTATCAGTATAAATGCTCTTATCCCATCTGACAAATTTTAACTCCAGTATATCTTGAGTCAGTGATGCCATATACCCTATTCTCCAGTTTGGTCCCAGTTCATGGCTCTCGAAGGTTGAAGAACATCCTCAAAACCTTCTGTCTATCCGCTACCTGCACTATCACCAAACTATGACCTCTTCTAAGCCATATCAATTATGGTACTTTCATTTTACCACAAGGAGCCCATTCATCTTTAATCTCATCAAAGTCCTTATGCACCACCCCAAGCTCACCATCTTGTCCACCTTAATAAAGAGGCTGTCGCAGATCTATACCTCTCTTATACATTCTCTGCTAACTGGAATGCTTGGTCACTGTTTTTAACGAGACCAAACTGTCCTTCACCAGCTTTTCAAATTCACTTCTTTGAGACCTACTTCATTATATAATTTAGATCCGACATCATCACCACTCATTGGACACAGATCAATCCCTACACTCGCGAAGCTAAAACAATAATCCCTGCCCTAATGGCAGCTCTCTATTGGCATAAAAATTGCAGAGGTCTTCCCATATTTGTCTTACCTTCAGAAACACTGACCCATAAGACATTGACCAAACAACAATCCCCTATTCCGTACACAATGTTCAATCATATCCCTTACTAATAATTTCCAGTTATTCCCCTACATTCACTAAAGCATAGAATTTGACTACCTTACCCTTTGCGAGGGTCCGATGTTAGAGCCTCCACCTTCCACAAATGTGGCCCCTTGCTTCCCGAGGATCCGCATTTGCGGACCATCTGCGCCCCTCGCTACGCGAGCTTGCAAAGCGTGACGACGATTCGTAGTTTGACAATTATAATATGTGATGTATTCCTTGAAAGTAAAGAGGACTCTAGGCAGTAAAAAGAAGATGGTACACAAAGTTTTATCCCCTGCACGTTGGAAGATACAAAAATAATAAACAGACTGCAGCACTTCAAAATTTCTTTTACACTAATTCCATTTTGGGTAACAAGCTTTTTATCAAGTACTTACAGAATTTAAAATATATGTGTGAAAGATTTAGTACTTTCCTTTTATGCTACAAGAACTCTGTACGTTATGTGAGATGCCAAAGAACACAGAAACATGAATATAACTATATCAAGTTGGAACTTGGGTACGGTTTGTTGGCTGTTGAACTGGCTCTTACATGTGTGACCCAACAAGCGCAGAAATGTAAGTGTCAGTGACAAGAATGAAACCTAAAATGGCAGCTTCCGTTCTCCACAAACATGGAGGAGTAACTGGCAAACTAGAACTTTTTCCAAACTTTTACATTGATAGCTTACAGCCTTATTAAATTGCAATTTGGCCAGTTGAAGAGGTCTCTATTTAAGCACGTAGAAGTTTTTAGTTAGTAAACTTCTATCCAAAAGCAAGGTCTTCACTAACTAAAAACTTCTATAAAAAGAAATATGCTATGTGCTTAAATAGAGCCCTATTCAATTGGCCGAATTGCAATTTAATAAGGCTGCTAATGTGTACATATGTAAAAAAACGTAGTTGATTCTGTCGCAGACAAAATCCTAAGCATATTTATTGTAATTTTGCTTTTCTTTTAGTTAGAAGGAAGTCTTTGTTCATTTGGTGTTATGAAAACATAAATAAAAAATTACTGACTGTGTTTTCATTGTTTTTTTTTTTTTAGTGGTGAAAGTGGCTCTGGAAAGACTGAAGCTTGCAAGCACATAGTTAAACATTTAGCCTTCAGGTGTGGTTCCAGCAAAAATTCACTTCATTCAAAGATTAAGCACGTAAGTGTCATTACTAGAATTTATTTTAAACTGTAAAATAAGGTGACAAACAAGTTTTTCTGCTTCTTATGCTTGTTTTTAAATCTGAATTTAAGGTAAAGTGTATGTTTACATTCTTACCCTACCTTAGAGTTTATGGTGGTTTCGTGGCGGTTGTTCAAAAGGAGGAGAGCTTTGTTTACAGTTTCGAGTGACTATAAGCATATGACCTGATTGTGCTAGCACTTTACAGGTCACAAAAATCAAATTCAAATTCAAATTGAGACATTCTTTTGTAACTTTTCACTGTCTGCACTTGTAAGCTAAGTAGATTCAAGCTTGATACCTTATATGATTGATATGGATATGATACATTTGATACACGTTTTGAGATATTTAAAGAAACAAAACATTTGAGATTTTCCAAACTGTACAATTGTACTGTTATCATATATAAATAATTCAAATATATAATTGTATAATTTTACATGTACATATAATAAACAAAATTTTACATGTCTTGTAAAGATATAATGAATTTGTTTTTGGACCCACATCAGAACAGACACTTAGCTGATGTGAGCACAATAGAAGATGAGATGCTGCAGCAGTTTGCTTACTGGTTTATTGTCAGGACACCCATCCTGTGCCATTATTAAAGGTATATCTAAGTCTAATCTAACAAATCATCACACTGCTTATATCAGAAACACACATTACATTGACTCATTCTATACACATACAGATTTATTTAATTTTAAAATATTTAGTTTTTTCACACATCCAGACCTGCTTACATAGGCACAGTGTACCTACCAATAGAAACACTGCATTTGGGTACAGATTTGAACTTTTACTAACCTTCAATGCACAAATCCACACAGCAGTTTCTGGCTCCTCCTGCTTATTTATACCATGATTCCTTGCTATAAAAACTGCCATCATAGAAAGATACAATGTATTAAGTGCCTGTGATTGGCCAAAATGCATTATGAATTTTATGCTAATTTTAGTGGAGATTTACAGGGGTGTTAAATCTGAATGCCAACTCAAGAGATTCATCAAACTTAAGGGTAAGTATAATAATGTTTATTTTGGTATTTTGTCATGCAAACATTTTTTCTTCATTCACTGCTGATTCTCCTCTATCAGATGCATTCATAATTAATGAAACTTAAATATGCCTTTTAAGAAATGCTGTATACCCTGTTGTGTGTGTAATTCTCTCTTGATAGGTAGATAGGTAGATAGTTAGATAGGTAGATAGATAGATAGATAGATAGATACTCCTTGAGGAAGAGTAAGCACTTAATGAAACTTCCACAAGAAAGTCAGTAGTGAAACATTGAGCATAAACTTCATATATTATAAACACTGTTTGGTCAAATGATCACTTATGAACACCATATATAACAATGTTGAATGAGTCAGAAGAAAGTCATGGCAATAGGTAGGAGGTCTTCCCCTTTATTACCAAGTATTGCATGTGCTTCACAGAAGTTCACTGAAAGCTGAAATACCTATTTATAATGGGGAAGGTGGACATTAGACATCTTCATGTATTTGTAAAGACTTGTCTGTCTGTTTTATTTCACTCAGAGGTGTATGAGATTAAGTTAATTTAAGTCGTACACATTTCTTTAGATAGAGACATCGTAACATAACATCATTAACATATAAAAAACACATTTTAACCCCATTTGACACATAGCTCTTTTTTGACACATAGTTTTTTATGGATAAATACAGGTCTATGCAGGATACAAGTATAGAGCTGTAATTAATTTGAATACTAATTAATCTGAATATTGTTTTAATTAAACTATTAGTGACATGTCTTACTTTTCCTGCATAACTAATTGAACATGATTTGTGTTGTTACTTGTGTTGCAGGTAAGCTGTATTTTAGAAGCGTTTGGACATGCCAAAACCACTCTTAATAATTCATCTAATCGTTTTATAAAGTTCCTTGAGCTACAGTTCTGTGAAAGGAAAACTGCTTTATCAGGAGGTAAGATATTGTACAGTAGGATTTATTGGATGCACATCAGTTTCTCATAGCATCTCAAAGGCACATTGAGTAGTTATGGTGGATCAGAAGATACTCCCACTAGCCTCTAGATGGCACACAAACACAGACAAACTAAGAAGGAGTTTATTCATCAAAGGCTCCTACTTATCATTTGTGAGATAAATAACACATTTCATCATGTTATTCTACATAGACTATTTATTTAGTTGTCTAGATTATTACATTTTAAATAAATAAGGTCCAGTGAATAACAGGAAGACAGAGATAAGTAGAAAAAATATATTTGAAGAATATTCTCCTTAGTGATATTTTTATCAAAGGATCGTATTCATGTAATATGAGATAAATAGGACAATTTCCTGTAAAGCTCATTCATCATCATCTACCTTATCACATTGTGTTTGTTATGCTCTATAGGATAATATAGGAAGTTTATTTTTTTCTTGTGAAAAGAGTATTAATCTTTGTATTTAAATGTTTCTGTTCCTCCAAGCATTTGTTTTGTAAAATATTTCTGTCTAGTACATTTTTGGTGCACTACAGTTAGAGTATTATCCCTTTTATCTACAAAAGGGGTGTCTTCTGAAATAAAATGTGTAGAAGAACAGAGGTAAATTGTGTTAGTTTGATCTTACATCCCCCTCCCAAATACCATTGTTCTAATTTGTGACACAGTGTCCCTGTCTTTATGCAGTGTAATAACAATGTAACCCAGTGTTATCATGTATCTAGATCCCCTCTCCCACACTTAACAAGGACACCAAGCCTCAAATTAGAATACAAGACATGTAAAAACAGTGCAATATAAAGCCTGTGGACCATCTCACTGTCGTATTAATGTGTTCTATCTACTTGTTAGCATCTTAGTTCATTCAGCACCTCCTGCTTTGTAACTTTAATGATAATACTGCCACAGTCCTGAGCTGCTGCGTGGCATTCAGTTAAACTATCACTATTATAGTTGTCAGTGTTGGGAACGCTTACGATGTTGGTGACACTTTGCGATCCATGCAAAGTCTTACTTACGAGCCTTGCAAAGGCAGTAACTTTTACACCAAGGCAGTAACACTTACACAAAGGCAGTAACACTTACACCAAGGCAGAAACACGTACACCAAGGCATTAACACTTACACCAAGTCATTAACACTTACACCAAGGCAGAAACACTTACACCAAGGCAGAAACACTTACACCAAGGCAGTAACACTTACACCAAGGCAGTACACTTACACCAAGGCAGTACACTTACACCAAGGCAGAAACACTTACACCAAGGCAGAAACACTTACACCAAGGCAGAAACACTTACACCAAGGCAGAAACACTTACACCAAGGCAGTAACACTTACACCAAGGCAACAAGGCAGTAACACTAATCGTGAGGCCCCTAATGTACACTGGGGGTAGAGGCTTGCACCGGAGGCACTCATTGCGAACAACGTGATGAGTACTGAAGGTGCTCATCGTGAGGCTTGCGATGAGCACCAAAGCTGATCATTGCAAAGCAGGAAAGTTGAAATACACAGGCGGAGAGCTTCGCAATGAGCGCCAAAGTCTGTTCACAAGCTTACAACCTCATTAAATTGGAGCCTTTTAAGTCCTACATGTACCTTGTAAGGGCTGCGTGCTTGAAATTTGGTTTTATGTTGTTATTACGTTGCTATTAAATTGGAAGGGGCTGCGAGCTACGGGTTTGAGTAGAAAATCCTAGCTCGTTCATAGAATGTGCGGACAATCAATTAGTGTACACCGTAGTTACGGGTCCAGACGGAATCAATAAAAAAATACATTGTTAGCGTTACGTCACTGAAACAGGGGAGGGTAGATTTCAAAGTCCTACCTGCTTCAATTACAGTTTGCGATCGGACCCACATTACAGATTAATGCAATATTAATAAAAGCCGTAAATATGATAATCTATTACATCCGTGTTACAGTATATGTATTAACACATTAATGGCAGGGATTGATATAACACAAAATATAAACATAAAAGAGAATGTTGTGCTATTAATTCTAAGACCTAACATCACTTTCCCTTTTAATAAATGTAAAGTAGTGTGTTTTTGCAAGTACTACGTATTGGACTTTAACCCCATTGCGGGTCCTTTCGAGCACACATTGGGCTGTGGGCTCCATTTGCGTGTTACGGGCTTGCTCACGTGCAACTTCTTAGAAATGTAATAGCTGAATTGAACAAGTAGAGGTTACGGGCTTGACAGATAAAATAATTTACGGGCGCGAAGTTAGAGTTACGGGCTACGTTTTACACGTAGCCCCAATTTAATGAGGCTGTTAGGTCTTTACAGTCCAGTGATTGAGTTGAAGTTTTCATATCATCATGTCTTAGGTAAATCATGAAATCATGTCATTATGTTGCCCTGGTGTTTATGATCTTTTTGTTCTCTTTGAAGAGCTGGGTGTTGGTGGACATGAGGGAAATATGCAGAGTTTATTTTTGATATAAAAACTTGTTAGTACATTCAGTTCACTCATTGTCTTTGTGTAAAATGATTTGTAATCCATCCTCAGAACAGCCTTATATATCTCTCAGAAAATTTGAAGTCCAATGATGTATTTCTCACTACCAGTATTCCACTTATATTTCACCCATTCTGTAAACTAATGCATACGCACATTACAACAAAGTAAAACAATGTAATTTAAATGTAAAGAAGGGTTGTGCCTTAGTGACACCAGTATAATATGTTATCAAATATTGTGTATAACAGTAAAGCAATAACAGTCAATACAGCAATAGATAGTGATAGGAAGATAGATCCCAAATACCAAGGTAAGGTGTCTTTGTATCTTAGTCCAGGGATCACCTAGATTATTAGACAAAAGGAGACCTCTTGTTCTCAGGTCTCCCAAAGTGTTGGATAAGTCTGGAAAGTTCCAACCTGTATTTAGTGTACACAGTCACTATAGCGTCCACCCTCTGCTGGAACTCACTTGTAGAGCCCAAGATAGCTTCTAGATTTACCTGGTCAGTCCTAAAAAATACTCCTGGGCGGTGTGCAGCTTCACAAAAACAAGCCCTTTACATCTGTGCCATTAGTACCTATCTTTATGCTGCTAATACCTCATCCAGCGCAAACACATCCAAATGGTATCCACAGAGTTCAGTGACATGTAGAATGCTGCCCTAACAAATTCATACTGTGTTGCACATATACAGCGTTAGTTTAGACGTTCACAAGATCTACAAGCACTGGTAGGATGAATCGTCAGCCATTTGTGAGAAAGTCCTCAACAATTAATCTTGAGGACACCTCTGCTCAACCCAAATGGCAGATTTTCTAAACTTATGTGGAGAGGTAAAGCTGTCTAAGAAATCATGATCATTGTAAATGAAGATGGCGCTTTTGAAGGGGCTGACTAATCTTCAGCAACCACATGCTCTAACCTTTACTAAGCATGCTGACTAGTTTGTATTTCTCTATCATGTTGATAAGGCAAGGTGGAGGAAATACTGATACATATTAACATTTAATAATGTAGATATTCTAGCTCAATGTTTAGATAAAAAGTGTGTGAACAATTTCTGAGAGGACTACTTATAGTGGAGTTACCACGTTATCCTGTTAGTCAGGGCCCACATTATTCAGGATTTATACATTGAAATCTTACTACAGCAGAGTTTTATCTAAACTTTATACAAACATTTCTATATTATTCCTATAATTTCCGTACCCAAATCTGTACTTTCTTAGCCGATTTTATTTGTCAATAAAGTAGAAATTATTTTTCATGACCTTTTTTTTTTTCAATTTCAGCTAGAGTGTATACATATATGTTGGAGAAATCCCGTCTCTGTACTCGTGCTCCAGGCCAGAGCAATTTCCTTATTTTCCATTATTTGATGGATGGGCTTTCTGCAGAAGAAAAATATATTCTGTACCTCAAGAGTACATCTACACACAGGTAAGGGAAGAATTAAAACAGTATTATATGTATTTCTATATAGCTTCAATACAGTAACGGGAAATAATAACAGGTAACAACAAAACTTGTGTTATTTACAGTTAGTACCAGTACCAATATGTACTAATCATGATTTGCATTCTACTTCTCTGTGGGTCACAATGACTTCCAATGTTATCATTCAGTTAGTTCCCCAGTACTTTGAAAGTAACATATTGAGCCTTAAATTAGCATAAAAGAACTGCACAATCAATGCTGAATACCTCATGAGTAGTTTGCTGTAGGGCAAAACAGAAATTAGACAATTATTTTAATGCACTTTAAGGTCAAACCAACTTCCTGTTTGGGTGATAGTGTAGAGTTACTTATAATTCACAATCTGTAAAAAAAAAAAAAAGGCCTTAGTTTCATAATTCCCTATAATTCACTTGTGGTCACTACATAATTGTGATTGGTGTTCTTTTTCAGATTACTCTTTTGAAATTAATGCAGTCTTCGTGCAGAGGTCTGTTGTGCCTGTACTGATGACAAATGCTTTGTTTTCTCCATTTCTAGTTTCTGTTTTCATATCAAACATTTCTAACTACAAGGCATTTCTGCCTGCAATACTAAGCACATTGTTCTTTCAGCTTCTTATAATAACATAGCAAATATAAAGTCTAAACAAGAACAAGCCTGAAACCCATGATTTACTTTATTTAGTAACCTATTGTATTAGAAAAGGTCTCCTTAGCATTGGCTGGTTATATTTATTCACAAGAAGTCTTGTGATAGATTTATAAAGAAGAAGTCACATCTGCAAAAGATAAACCATATCATTAAGGGGAAACTTAAAGACAGTTTGTATGTGTTGTTCAAACGTCTTCCATCGTGAGAACTGGTTTAATGGAAGCAATGAATGCAAAGCTCATTCCAAAGCAACGTGGTGTTTTTCTCTAGTGCCAAATTACCTATACACACCTGGAATACAAATATACAAAAAGCTGGAACCATCATGGGAAAAAATACACTGGTAATAATAAAATGTAGGGCATACGAAAGTGTTATATTGTATCTTTCATAACTATATAAAATGATCTACAACTGCGGCCCTCACGAAGCAAGGTTGCTGGCAAGGAGCGTCAAAGGTGCTCCTTGAGCTGGTGGAGATGCGCACCATAGGCGCTCATCCCTACGACCCCATATGACTTAGGCGGTGAGCGCTCACTGCGCTGGTGGAGATGAGCACCATAAGCACTCATCCCTATGACCCCGAAAGACTTAGGCAGTGAGCGCCAAAGGCGCACACTGCGCTGGTGGAGATGAGCGCCATAGGCGCTCATCCCTACGACCCACGGGACTACAGATCAACAGAAATCACAATGACACAATTCAAAATGTGAGACCCGTAGCACTTTGAAAAAATAAAGTGGAAAAATGATGGCCAAAAAATACAAGGTCCAAAAAAATACAAAGTTAACGGCCGAACTGCACACAATACAAAAACAACAAAAACATAAAGAAAATGTTAAAAAAACATAAACATCACACACACCAAGAGACAACCAGGATGTCTGGGATTGAGGTTGCATGACAATTTAAACACAATTTGCCCAGTTTCGGCACTTGAAAATCGCCTAAGCGACAAGAAAAATGGCGCCCCAAAAAAAACAAAATGAGGCTACACGACCCCTAATCACACAACACACCGCCAGGCACATAAGACTGGAAAGCAGGACTTAGCAAAAAGCAAATACGTGCCGCGGGACTTAGAAAACAAAAATATGAGGTAAAAAAAATACGAAATTAACGACCGAACCGTGCACATCCAAAACAACCAAAAAAAGAAAGAAAATAATTAAAAAAAATAAATAAATAAACATCACACACAGCGCACGTGGACAGCCAGGACTTTTGGGAGTGAGGTTGCATGACAATTTAAACACAATTTGCAGAGTTTCGGCACTCGAAAATCGCCTAAGCGACAAAAAAATGGCGGATAAAAAAAAAAGAAACGAGGCTACATGACCCCTAACCACGAAAAACACCACCAGGCACTTAAGACTTTTACCCAGGAACGTACAAGGTACAAAATACACTATTAGAAAGCACGGAAAATGCTCCAGACCCGCGTAACACATACACAATCGCCACCATTTTACAACACTAGCTTGCTAATCATAACATTACCATTCTAAAATGGTGATTTACACAACTAAACCAACGGTTTGCCCTCGCGCACGCAGCCTATTTATACTGCACACGTCACACATTGCTGACACTTACACTTCAGGTCAGCAACAGTCCAAATCTACATTGTAAGCTGCAGGAACATTAAAACAGATTGTTAGCTCTTCGGGATATTGATTGCTGCATATATTAATTACAAATAGGTAAAGTATATTAACTTATTATTTAATTAATTAATTAATTATTAGTAAAAAATATATTTATATCAAAAATAAAAAGAGCAGGGGCTCACAATGAGCACCGAGGGTGCTCAGAGGAGCAAAAGTACACGAGGGGAGAGGCTTGCTATGAGCGTCGAAGGTGCTTAGACGACCAAAAGCAGATAAGGGGAGAGGCGCACAATGAGCGCCAAAGGTACCCAGAGGACCAAAAGCCTTATATTGTGTGCCAAACAGCATTACCTGTCTTACAATTTTATGACCTTCATTTTTTGACGGGCAGTTCGCTAGTATATGTATAACAATGAGCAATACTTTATGCATATACTGACACATATTTCTGAGAGGGTGGTTTCTTTCATAATACTGGCATTTGTTACAATTATATTGTTCCAAGGATTCTGTTTAATTTTCAAACATTACAATCACATTCATTTTTATTTAGGGCGGTATGCAAACTTCCTTACCTTAAAACAAAAAAAGCCTTTAACTAAATAAAACTAACCCTAAAACACCTCAAATTAAGCAAAAGCCTGTAGAATTTCAGAATAGCACTATCTGGCGCTCTGCACACATTGACCTTGAAAACAAAAAAACAGCTTTTAACCAAATAGAACCAAATCACAAACTCATAAAATTAAACAAGAGTACTAAAGGTTTATGAACAAAATAAAAGTAAACTTGTTTTCCTTATGTTTAACCTTTTTGTAAGAACTTTAACCAACTTGATGTCCCAGTGCAGATAGAGAACATTGAGGTTGATATACTGAAGGAAGTTAGTCAGTTTGCAGGTCTTGTGTAAAAAAAAAAACAGCGCTGTGTATGAGAGACCTTTTTTTGTTTAACTAGTGTAAATAGTTTCACAGATAATTTTCCCTCGTCTTGGCAGCCTGCCAAACTTACTATGGAGAAATAACTTTTGATTTTGTTGTAAAGGACAAATATACAGAGCTGTCTCTGTTGCTTTAAGGACCTTATAAGACCTTTTGGCAAAGGCATATATCTTGATGTGTCGGTTAGTTAAATGTGTTTGGCAATGTAAATAGTTAATAAGCAAGTACATGTCTTTATGTCTGCGTTTATTATAGATAAGTCTCCAAGTAACTTTTATACTGTTATTTTTGTATTTATTTTTTAATGTCCAAAAAAGGCATGGAAGAAAAAATTGCAATAGTCTTAACTGTCTATTTTGCATTGATGGATTCTGCACAGCTAATTATTTCATTTATTTATCAAAATGGTTGATCATTTAGATAATTCAAATTATAATTTTTATTGAAATTGAGAAAAACACTGGAAATAGTTGCTTTAAAGTATTGTTTAGGTTCCAGTTCAATATGGGCCAATTTATGACTTGAAGAATCAAGAAAACTAGGAATTTGATGCAACCTTAACTCCTCTCTCTTCCCCTGACTCCCCCTGTGAATGTTTTTTTTTTTTTAAGATGACATTATTCCTCACATCATACAGTGCCTTGCAAAAGTATTCACCCACCTTGGTATTTTTCATGTTTTGTTGCCTCACAACCTGGAGTTAACATGGATTGTTTGAGGATTTGCATCATTTAATTTACAGAACATGCCCACAACTTTGAAGATTTTTTTTTTTTTATTATTGTGAAGCAAACAACAAATATGACAAAATAACAGAAAATGTCAATGTGCATAACTATTCACCCCCTAAAGTCAATACTTTGTAGAGCCACCTTTTGTGGCAATCACAGCTCCAAGTCACTTTGGAGAAGTCTCTATGAGCTTGCTACTTCTGGCCACTCTGCCATAAAGCCCAACTCTATGGAGTGTACGGCTTATTGTCGTCCTATGTACAGATACTCCAGTCTCTGCTGTGGAACTCTGCAGTTCCTCCAGGGTTACCTTAGGTCTCTGTGCTGCCTCTCTGATTAATGCCCTCCTTGCCTGGTCCGTGAGTTTTGGTGGGCAGCTGTCTCTTGGCAGGTTTCCTGTTGTGCCATGTTCTTTCCATTTGGTTATGATAGATTTGATGGTGCTCCTGGGGATCATCAAAGATTTGGATATTTTTTTATAACCTAACCCTGACTTGTACTTCTCAACAACATTGTCCCTTACTTGTTTGGAGAGTTCCTTGGTCTTCATGGCAGTGTTTGGTTGGTGATGCCTCTTGCTTAGGTATTGCTGCCTCTGGGGCCTTTCATGTATATGTAATGACAGATCATGTCACACTTAGATTGCACAAAGGTGGACATCATTTCACTAATTATGTGACTTTTGAAGTTAATTGATTGCACCAGAGCTTTTTATTGACCTCACAACAAAGGCGGTGAATACATACGCACATGCCAATTTTCTGTTTTCTATTTCTAAAAAATGGTTTTATGTATATATTTTTCTCATTTCACTTCACCAACTTAGACTATTGTGTTCTGATCCATCACATAAAATTCAGATTAGCAAAACATTGAACTTAATGCTGTAATGTAACAAAATAGGTAAAACGTCAAGGGGGTGAATACTTTTGCAAGGCACTGTATATGACAATCAGTGACATCATTCATGACATCACATACGGTATGGTATGGCTTTTGACTTCAGCTGTGACATCACTGTTAATATCATATATATTTAAAAATGATATCATCATTCTATTACTGATAGACCCTCTATGTTGTCACTCAATACACATCTCATGGATTCAAAAGGTAGCAGACAGAGACATTTTTTACAAGCTGAAAAAAGAACACACTTCACTGCTACTTTTCTACCTCACTGTCCAAACTCCTCAGTATGCCATTTACCTTTTTTTAAATTGTTGTCATGGCTAAACATTCCCTCAATAAATGTTATTGTAATTTGTAAAAAAAGAACAGAAACGCCTTGTGTATCTGTTTTGTCCATATAAATGTCTGAGGAATTATTCAAGTTTTCTCACCAGTTTTATTGCAATTATATAGTTATAAAACAACAGATGTAAGAGCAACACACATAAAGTTATAGTTGTCTTTGGTTTATAACATTGTAATATGTTTGATGCATGTTTAGAGTTGATGGATTGGGGGAGAGGGCAAAGAATGTAGGGGTGTATGGGAAGGAAATGAGAGAAAGGGGGGGAAATGAGGAGGGAAGGGTTGAGATAAGGGGAAAGTGAGTAAAGAAAGAAAAGTGTAGATGAGATAGGGATAGAGGAGAGTAGACAGATGTGGATTGGGGATAAAAAGGTGGACAGGGAATAGAGAGATAATTAGTATTGTATATAATTAGTATTGTTTATCTAATATCTATTAGCTAAACTGACTGTATTAGTTTTTAGTAAAAGTAGAAAGTATAAAATGAAAGAAAAATGTTTTTTTGCTCAATTACTAAATTTATTTAAAAAAATCCCTTTATAACTTAAATAACAAATATGCCAACAGATAGCTGAACTTCTTCTTCTTCTTCTTCTTCCAAAAATATATATATATATTTATATTTGAGCATGTGCATACAAATAAGGCAACATGAACTATGTCTACACATATGTACAGCAAAATGTTGTCTGAATCCCTGGTATTGAAAATGTAGGGCCATATTCTATTCGCTAATTCTCAAAGTTACACACACTTAAACCCACTCTGAAAATTGCCACATTTTTTATTAGCTACTTGCAATCTGATTACGGGTTCCCCGCACACAATCACTACAGGCGAGCCAAAGCCGCAAAAACCTTAGAACTCCATTGGTTTTAGTACAGCTGGAATATTACAAGCTCTAAATAATTAAATTTACACAAAATAAATATTCTTTTAGACCCAGAGCACAAGATCGCAAATAAAGTCTAACCCGCAACTGAAAAAAGTATCACATTTCTGTCAAAAATATTACGAGTACTAAATAGGACTCGCAAGGGCTTTTTCAATCAATTATTAAAGTCTTAAGAGTTATGAGACACGCAATACTGTACTTTAAAATGATGGGAAAGTATAGAAATACATTTAAATTAATTACAGAACAGTCTCAAAACCACAAATATGCAATTACATTTTTTTTTCATGTTTTTTTTCTGTGTGTGAAATTGATCACAGAATTTAAGGGGTTAATACATATTATGGAACCCACATGGACTAGAACAGTTGCTTTAATGCATTTTTTATTGATTCCTACATTGCTGAATTGTGAGCTTGATCACTAAATTTACTTTTTGACACTAATTAATTCGTAGTCTCTGAGCGAAGTATAAATATAAACTCCATGTTTTACTGACGTCGTGATGCCAGTCTCATTTACTATTGGCTGTGTCTAAGAAGTATTGCGAATGTTTAAGAAGTAAATTACGGGCTTGCTTAAATATTGTCAGATCATATGACCCGACTTAAAATGTCACAGTTCGGCCTTGTGGTCAGAATTTGCGATCTGGAGTCAATATGGTACATCTAAAAAATTATTTAAAAAAAAATACCTGCAGCCAAATGTATGAGTTTGAGGCATTTGCGAGCAGCTAATAGAATATGGCCCATAGCAATATAGGTGTTGATTTTGAAGAAACATGTTTAATCCGTCAAGTATAAACGTATATATATATATGTATGTATATATATATATATATATATATATATATATATATATATATATATAGATATATTAATCAAAGTAGAATAGAGGAGATGCTTAAAGTGATGAAAAATGGCAGAGTATGCGTTGGAAGTGGCAAAAATGTTTTTTATTATTGCAATTGGTTGTTATTGAAAAGAGTAGATGAAAGTGTTACATAATTGAGCTTAAAAGTTAGGCATTTTAAGATAACTTATCTGAAAAGGTCCTTTAGTTTGCTAAATCTTTTTATCGAAGGCCATTAATTGACACTCACACTTATGGTGATTAGGAAGAGCATACCCAGTTAAATTATAATGGTCACAGAAACTTTTACATGTTAAAAACCTTATCATTATTCCTATTTACTAGCGACTTGCCTGTCAAAAATGACGGCAATACAATTTGAAGCCATGGCAATGCTGTTTGCCACACAATTTAAGGCTTTTGCTCCTCTGTGGACCTTTGGCGCTCATTGTGAGCCCTGCGCTGAGTGCCTTTGGCGCTCATCACATGGTTTGCAATGAGCGCCTTTGGCGCTCATTGCGAGCCTATCCCCTTGTGTACTTCAAGTGTCTTTGCAACGATCACCTTTGGCGCTCATTGCGAAGACAGATATATGAGTACAGTGTAAAATCAAATAAAATGTGAGTACTGTGAATTAATAAAGTAATATGAATTAATAAATGAATATACTTTACCTATTTATATTTAATATGAAGCAATCAATATCTTGAAGAGCTAACAATCTATTTGGATTTTCCTGCATCTGAAAATGTACAGTTGGAGTGTTGATCATCTGAGGAGAAAGTGTCAGCAATGTTGCAAGCGTGCAGTGTAAATAGGCTGCGTGCGCGAGGGCAAACCGTTTGTTTAGGCGGGTAAAGCTGCATTTTAGAATCCTTATGTTATGAGTTGTAAGTTAGTGTTGTAAAATGGTGGCTTTTTGGTATGTGTTACTTGGCTTGCAAGCATTTTCCGTCTGTTGTAATGGTATATTTTGTATCCCCTACGTTCCTGTGTAACTCGTACATGCCTGGCGATGATTTTCGCGGCTCTGTCTCCTTTAGCCTCGTTTTAATTTTTTGGGACCGCCATTTCATTTTTCACTTAGCCGATTTTCAAGTAGCGAAACTCCTTAAATACGACTTTAATTTGCGTGCAACCTCACCCCCAGACATCCTGGCTGTCCCCACGTGCTGTGTGTGATGATTTTTTTAATGTTTTTTTTGTGTTTTTTGATGTACGCATTTCGTCGTTACCGTATTTTTTTTCTTCATTGCAGTTTATGTCCACCTCTGCAAATGCGGCCCCTCGCTTTGCGGGGGTCCGCATTTGTGGCCTGCGAGACTTCGGCTCATTGCAGCCTCTTCGTGAGCTCGCACAGCGTGATGACAACTCGCAGTTTAACAACTATTATTTGTGACTATTGACTTGCCGGTCAAAAATTATGGCAATAAAATTTGTAGGCTGGCAATGGTGCTTGTCTCACATTGTGAGCCTCTCCCTCCTCTACTTCACCAGCCTCGCGATGAGCGCCATTGCGAGCCTCTCCACCCCTCTTCCACTCTCTACTTGATGGGAGGCTCTCATTGCGAGCTTCTCCCCCCTCTAATCTTGTCCCTGACATCCTTGGACAGCTCTTTGGTCTTGGCCAAGGTGGAGAGTTTGGAATCTGATTGATTGATTGCGTTTATGGACAGGTGTCTTTTATACAGTTAAGAGAGTGCTCCTAATCCCAGCTTGTTACCTGTATAAAAGACACCCGGGAGCCAGAAATCTTGCTGATTGATAGGGGATTAAATACTTATTTCCCTCACTAATCTGCAGATCAATTTATAACTTTTTTACGTGTTTTTTTTTGTGTTATTCTGTCTCTCACTGTTAAAATACATCTACCGTTAAAATGATAGACTGATCATTTCTTTCTCAGTGGACAAACGTTCAAAATCAACAGCGGATCAAATACTTCTCCCCCCTCTGTAGATTGATATAATGTACTAGCTGTTGATAGTAATGTGCTCCCTGGTTTGATTACTGATAATAAATATACTAATTTTACACATTTTTTAACCTGTGCTAATTTCATTGTCTTCTTGCAATGATGTATTTTTGTGGTTTTCTTTATAAATAAGGCTTTCTCATAAAAGTTGATCAATAGCAACTATTCTTTTAAGATACATTAATAAAACAATTATCTTGTATTTATGAAACATTATCAAATGATGTATGTAGAATAAGTAAATATTACAATGCATAGTAGTTTTATCTTGATATATGCCATTGAAAAATATAAATGTGGGTGGCAATAAACTGACACATGCTTTTGAGAACTGAACCTCATGACTGTTCTTAGAATTAATGTAACTAATTTCTTGTTTTGAAAATCAGATACTCTGTTTATTGTGTGACGCTGCATTATAAAAGGCATTACATGACTCTGTGTTTACCGTACAGCATCCTAGTGCAGAGCAAATGTTGACATTACAGCATTTAGGCAGATGGTCACAAATTTAGTGGAAAATAGTAAATATTTAGAATTGCCCTGACTGAGAGCACTAATGGAGATAAATAACAATTGCTGACACTGCTCAGTCAGTAATTTGTATTCCAGATTTATGAATCCATTTGATAATACTAAAATATACTATGGTCACATACCTGATTATTTTTATATATTTACATGTAATGCTTCTGTGCATTTGTTCATTAATGTTAAAATGGTTGGGCATATAAATCAGTGATGTTCTGGTCGAATTGGCCAATAAATCCTTATATTTTCAATATAAATGTTTTACAAAACTTTATAGATGAACATGATTAATACACCAATGTAGTTTAAAAAGTAACAATGAACGACCAAAAAAAAACATGATTGAATATGATACTCTTCTTTACATAAGAAATATACTTTGTTCTTTTTTATATTTTTATTAAATTTATTTCCTTTTTCCTTTCTTATTATTTTTGAAATTATATATTTTTTTAAAGGCTTTGTAAATAAAAAATAAAAAACAATTACTCCACAAGAGGAATTCAATGATGAAACTGGAAATGTAATATATGCCTACAGTTTATTAAGTACAGATTGTGTTTAATAGCATTAGACAAGTATATAGTATAGTATATGTTTTATATAATAACTGTATGTTTTTCAATTAAAAAAACAACTTTCTAAAAAAAACATTAAAATGTCTATACACTAGTCATATTTTCTAAACCAAAGCATGGTTGAGATATTCACCTTTGTCTCTGTTTATGTTAGTTGTCAGTATCTGAGTCTGCTAGGGAAAGTACTGGAGAACATTTGTTATTGTCCAGTATGGTAGTCACAGCTAAAGGGAGAGTAGAAACCCAAAGCATTAGGAAGTCAGCGTTAACCAATCCCTCTCTATGTAGCTTGATTTTATAATGTGTGAGCTTGATCCAATGCGGGAGAGGAAGCACAGTAATTCCAACGATGGCCAACAATATAGTTACTCTTTCTTACTCTTTGCTTGGTAGGCTTCATGGGGACTAAGGTAGGGTGCAGATCTGAATTGGTGTGTTCGGGATATGCGCTGAGTGAGTTTGTTGTCTGCTCTAACAGCTAGTCTGGGAGCAGGACCTTGTTGTGGCTCTGTTGGCAATGAGGGACACACTTCCTTGCATTGCAGCCCTAGTTCAGCTATTGTTCCATCTTCTTCTTAAAACTGTCCAATGCTTTAGCATTTGTTTCACAGCACTTGGCTTCCTCTTTGACATTACCTTCAGCATTTCCTTCTCTAGTACTTCACTCTCACTACCCCAGATAGTTAAAGTACCAAAAGTATCAGTCCTGGAACACTTGTTAATTTCTATTTCGACAACAACCTTGTTTGGGTTTCATTCATACCAGTATTTTGATGAGATCCAAAAGTATTTTTTCTCACCAGGCTTGTCACCTACTCTACTAACTTGAGTTGCAAACTGCTTACTAGAATTATCTTCCTGCATACCCTCATGCTACTTCCGAGAAGTCCAGCTCCTACTATTGTGTCTCTCAGTAATGGGTCACTTTGACATTGATCAGATTTTCCATCATACCCGCTAAGTTGCACAATCTGACATACAAGATTTCTCTGAGAAAGACAGACTGAGTTTTCATCTATAATAGAGTGACTAGCATACGAGCAATACACCTTGGGTCAGTGAAAGTAAATATTCTGGTGCCTCAAGATTTGTTTTCCTCATAACCTTTATGTAAAACCTACCAGATCTTCATGTGGAGTGCACATACTATAAAAATACATGGTATTTTCTGCGTAATCAATGCAGTAGCATGCAGAAATACAGCAATAAATGATAAAAGTGCTTTAGGCAAGCTGTCTTTATATACAATGGCTGAGAGCATGATGCAGTGCTGTATATAGCAAGTCCTAAAATACCAAAAGTACATTGTGTTCAAGTGTTTTTGCGCTTCTTCTATTAGACCACAAATGACTACAAATGCTTGAATGCATGCCAACTTTTAATAGCTATTTGCTTTTGTTGTCTATACAGGTATCTGAACCAGACTGTACCGGAGGAGACATCAATAACAGTAAATACTCAGAACAGAGAAAAATTAGCAAACCTGAAACAGGCCCTAAGTGCTTTGGGATTTAACAACCTGGTGAGTTATGTAAACTCTGTATTCTTCAAGGCAAGCCACATCAATTCTTTGACGAAAACAGAGGTAAAAGCAGGTAGCTGATGATCCATTAAGAAAAATCTAATTGGTAACATTAATGCTAATTCCTCAATCTATACAGAGCTAATGTACTTCCCAATACACACACACAAATATACAATATAAAGCATGACGTTTTGTAAGAAGTATTACATTAGAATAATTGACATTTTAAAGAATAAAACACACCTTTAACTTTATAAGCAAGAAAGGACACACATTATTATTTATCTACAGCCTTATTAAATTGTGATACGGCAAATCGAATAGGGCTCTATATAAGCACATAGCATACTTTTTTACAGAAGTTTTTAGTTAGTGAACTTCTATCCAAAAGCAAGGTCTTCACTAACTAAAAACTTCTGTAAAAAAATATGCTATGTACTTATATAGAGCCCTATTCAATTTGCTGATTCACAATTTAATAAGGCTGCTACTAATCAGGATATTTGCCCTGTTAACCGTAAGATTGCAACATTTGCAGCTTTGGTCCCTAGGTTCACTAGAGCAAGGTTCAGATGAGGTAAGATGTTAGACAGGATGACCTCAACTCACCTCAAATGATCCACAAAGCTGTATCAATATAATATAGGCAGTAAAGGTGTGCCAAGGCTCTCGCCATATTTGAAGGGATACATAATGTGGAAACAGAAATCTTACATGGAGCACAAGATTTTACTAGCTGTAATCAAACACAAAGATCTTTCCTTCTTTGTCAGCTTTTCATCAGTGATTGCCACTTAAAAGGCATCTGTATGAAAGATGTTTTAAAGGTATACTGCCTGTGTATGCCGGTACAGGCTGGTTCAGATACCTGTATAGACAACAAAAGCAAATAGCTATTAAAGTTGACATGCAATCAATCATTGAAAATTGAGCATGTTATTAAAAAAAATATCTTATTTTTAAGAAATTGTTTTTTTATACCATGTGACTGTTTGCAGGTATGATCAAGCAGTAAATGTCTTCCTTTGCTGCTGATTCACTCTAGGAAGATTCTATTTAAATTATGTGTGCATGTGTTACTGCACATTGTTTCTCCAGACACATTGGGCCTCATTCAATTAACGGCCGTAAAATGGCCGCAATGCAGCGATTCCTCTGCAGCCATCTTACGGCCCTATGTAGCGCTACTGCTACCCTGCTATTCAAATGGACAGCGCTGCAAGGATATCCCCCTTACGGCCGGCCGCAAATCATGCAATCGTCCGCAAGTGTTTCCCGCGCGTGTTTTAAGGCTGCAAAGTCGGAAAACTGTAAATGCAAATATAAATTCAAGATAGCACTGTAATGCTCTGTAAATGCTAGGCATCATAATGGGGACATGAGGATTAATAGCAACACCCTCGCAAGCTGGCACATCGCCCAAATCCGATATTTCATTTCCGGTTTATTTTCCGTCCCAAGTCCCGCGGGCTGGTCCTTGTTAAAACCTGTATGGGTTCAGAGGTTAAAGGCCGCAAACTCAAAGCATTGTAGAAGCCAATATATATTCAATCCAGCACTGCAAAGTACTGTAAATGATGGGGAACATAATGGGGGGGCATGAGGAATAATAGCAAACCATTCTCAAGCTTGCACATCGCCAAATTGTACTTTGATTTTAAAATCCGTCCACGTCCCACGGCCTTCAATGATCAAGCCCGTAGCTCCTTATTCAAGCCTGTGCGGGCTTGGAGGGTGAATGTCCTCCAAGCCCGTAGCTCCTTATTCAAACCCATGTGGGCTTGCATGATAGATAGAACACGAAGATTGAACATGAAATTAAATGTCTTTATTTGCTGATTTGAGAGTAGGGGAATGTTGAGCTATTAATTCTAAGAACTAAAATCACTTTCACTTTTAATAAAAGTACAGAATGGCTTTTCTATGCTTAATGTGCTACGTTTTGTAAGTAAGCCCTTTACGACCTGTGGGTCTATTTTACCCATTTACGTACTTGACGGAGGCTAATCCCGCAGCCTTTGCGGGTCTGGTGTGCTCCAAGCCCGTGGGACTCTGGACACGGAAATTGAACATGAATTACAATAAAAATGATTTTCAGATTTTAGTGTATGGGAATGTTGTGCTATGAATTCTAACACCTCCAATCACTTTCACGTCTCATCAAAGTACAGGATGGCTTTTTTATGTGCTTAATTAGTGCTACGATTTGTAAGAGCCTTGCGTGAACCTTTTTGGTGTAAGTAAGCTGCGGCTCGGTTTTAGCTAATTAGGGCCTTAATGGAAGGGTTCACGTAGCGTTTGAATAGTGACCTTGGCTTTCTTGCGGCCAAAAGTCTTGCGGACGTGTAAGATCAAAGGCTTTCCTGCTGCAGGGACGGCCGCAAGGGATAACAGGGCGCCGGCGCAAGCCTGCTGGAGCCCTCGGCCGCAAGGGAATAGAATACGAAAGTAGCCTGCGGCCGGTCCTTGCGGCCATGTATCTCCTATGGCCGTAGGATGCTCAATTTTCAATGATTGATTGCATGTCAACTTTAATAGCTATTTGCTTTTGTTGTCTATACAGGTATCTGAACCAGCCTGTACCGGCATACACAGGCAGTATACCTTTAAAACATCTTTCATACAGATGCCTTTTAAGTGGCAGTCACTGATGAAAAGCTGACAAAGAAGGAAAGATCTTTGTGTTTGATTACAGCTAGTAAAATCTTGTGTTCCATGTAAGATTTCTGTTTCCACATTATGTATCCCTTCAAATATGGCGAGAGCCTTGGCACACCTTTACTGCCTATATTATATTGATACAGCTTTGTGGATCATTTGAGGTGAGTTGAGGTCATCCTGTCTAACATCTTACCTCATCTGAACCTTGCTCTAGGGAACCTAGGGAGCAAAGCTGCAAATGTTGCAATCTTACAGTTAACAGGGCAAATATCCTGATTAGCAGCCTTATTAAATTGTGATTCGGCAAATTGAAAAGGGCTCTATTTAAGCACATGGCATATTTTTTTTGTGCAAGCTTGAGAGGGTGTTGCTATTAATACTCATGTCCCTCATTATGATGCCTAGCATTGCATGATTTCCGGCCGGCAGTAAGGGGGGTATCCTTGCGGTGCCGTCCATTTGAATAGCTGGGTAGCAGTAGCGCTACACAGGGCCCTAAGATGGCCGCAAGGAATCACTGCATTGCGGCCATTTTATGGCCGTTAATTGAATAAGGCCCTTTATTAGCCGCAATCATGTTGCCTTTGTCCCTAACCAGATTATAAATCTGGGTTCAGAAAAGATCTCTATTCAGTTCTATTAAAAGACTGTCATTTTTGTTTAACCATTTAACAGTTGGGCAAAAAAGAAGACTAAACTCCAGTAAAAAAAAACTTCCCCCTCAAGCTTAAGGCAGTCTAACGGCGCAAAATAGAATCCACCACGACATACGTGTCATATTTCTCCAATAATGCTTTTATTTAATTGCCTGTTACATGCATGATATGTTTTATTTATTTTCCAATCTACAGCATCCCTTTTAACATATAAATATAAATAAATATATATATATATATATATATATTTATATATATATATAGGCACTTAGCACGGAACTTGCAATGAGCGCCGAAGGTGCTCAGCTTGTGTGGCAAACAGCATTGCCAGGCTTAAAATTGTATTCCCGTCATTTTTGACGGGGGATTTCTTAGTGTATATATCTATATATATAACTGAAAATGCAACGATTATAAAACTTTAAGCTCTAATGGATTTAAAATCGTTTAAAATCTTTATGAATAGAATTGTCAGACAAGCTACTCAAAAACAACTTTTTCAATTGTTTGCTATTAATTGTTGTGGCTTCTGGCTGATTATGCAGAGGTGTATTTAAGTTTCGTGCTGCCCTAGACCATTCATATTCCTGCATCCCCCACAACCTACTTCCAGTGTCTCTTTTTCACTTTCTATATCTCAAATCATAAGTTTATATATGTTTATGCATATATGTAGTGTGGCAGAAACGGTCATCTTGCTGCATATAGACATTTCTGTGCATATACAAACATATTTCAGTGTATTGCGCTGCATCTTCAGACAGCGTGCTGCCACCTGATAATGTGCTGCCCAAGCTGGACTTTGTGGGCAAAGGCAGAAATACAGCCTGGGCTGATGTGTAAAGTGGCAATGTGTTCTCACAATCACAATAGATACACGTCAGTCATAGTGGACAGAAAGATTATTCCAAATGCAAATATATTTTTATGTCAGTTCCCAGAACCATTTGCTTCACTGCAAATGCTGCATACATGATGCAGTGAAACCGGTTGTTGAATATACTGGAGGCACATAAGCAAATTCATCAGCCGATTTGTGAATTATCGATATTACAGTAGTGGAGGATTTTTCATTGCCTCTATTCTCACCATTTACACTTGTGTATAAATAATGTATAACTTGCATGCCTAACTCAAGTACTTTCTTTTGATAACTTGTTTTAAAACTCAAATACATATTCTGATTTTCATACCAGTAATGTTGTACAGTCCAATTCTCTGTGAACTTTCAAAAAAGCAGACAGGTATTAAAAAGCCTTTGAGATATTTTCCCTTATCCTGAGTGTGACACTCTAAGCAATGTACATATGAATAATGTATTTAACAGAGTATGTCACAACTGTCATCTATTTAAAAGAAACTAGGTTAGCATGTATGTATTTGCTGAAAACTTGCTTGTTGCACAAAAACAATGTGTTCAATCTGTACTTTTTTGCTTTTCTGACTCCTTTTTATTGTCTGAAGTGGATTAAATGGTTATAATCAGAGTAATTGAGGCCCTGTCCTCAGCCATGGTTTGATGCTGTAATGTAGTTATATGTAGTTCAGGCTATAAATCGTCAGATGATTTCATCTGCAAAGAAGAATCGGTAACATATTTTACTGCACAATGTTTTAATTTTTTCCTGAAAACTTGTTTTGTTCCATTCCAATAATGATCAAGGTTTTTGTACGTCTTTGTCAATTCTTTCACAATTTCAGTTTATCAGTCAACAAGTCATAGGATTAAAGGTAAAAGTGTAATTGTAACAGAGTTGGAACACGAAGTCCAGTATCTCCATTGGTATACGGTAAAATATCCAAGAAGCACTGCAGTCTCAACAGCCCCAACCTCCCATATCGGACGACACTCAATTGGGAGTCAAAGAATACTCTCTTTATTTTGTTGTGCAGAAATATATATACATCTCTTCCCACAGGCAATTCACATCCCCCATATTTGGCCACACAATACACATAGAGGGACAATAGGTGTGGTCACACCTCCCTGAGGCTACCTGGCTACTTTGATACAATCAGACATTGATCAGATTATACTCTTTGTTCTTATGTCTGATAATGAAAACACTTTATACAATAGACTTCCTTATCTTATGAGGAGTCTCTGTAATAGGATTATCTATTAGCCTAGTAGCTGTAATATTCTGAGCCAATATATTCTGTAGAACATAAAACAACATATCTACAGTACAGCAATGTGATCATATTTTAACCATAACCATAAAACAGGGTAAAACAATGATGGGTTCTGTTACAGTAATATATGCAACTTAGGAAAGATATGATAAATACGTACAATATAATCCGACATGAAGAATAGGGAATATTTGTACATGTATTTGTGTAAATCTATCTATCTATGTATCCTATAAGTTAGCGTGTTTGAAACTTTGGCCAGTAAACGTATTGTTTAGTACATTCTGTAAGTGTCACTCCAATGTATACCGTATAAAAATTAGTCATTTTCAATACCATTTTCAATACCGTTGTCGTAAATGTACTAATGTCATTGGTATTTAACTATTTGTTGTGTCATTATAACAATCTTATTAGGAAAAATCTAGATCTATACCTTATACCATAGAGTGTGTGACACAACTGGAATATAATATCCTAGATCAAAAATAGAATATGATACACAAAAACCAGTTTGTGGTCATACACAAAAACATTATTTTTGTTTCTATCCACATTCCGACTTGCCTTAGTCACCATTCAGGTTCAGTTGATAGAAGCACTAGTTAGATCATGCAGAAAGTGCATTTGAGTTAAAAAAATGCATTTTTGTTGATGTGATTTGTTTAACCTAAAAAATTATTAACAGAAACTAGATATATGTCAAGATATAATAATATTTAAAGTTACACAGTGATATAAATAAAAACACAGTAGAAATGATAACCCAAACAAATATAAGGTACACTTTTCAGAAGTTGTCCAGTCTAAGTTTTTTTCACATTTATCAAGCACTTGCCGAGACATCTTTATGAATGAATCCTCTAAAATAAAAATGTTATATTGTTTTATTTCTATGACACCAAGTGGTTGTACATTACAAAAACAAGACAGGGAGCAGTATCTACTATAGCAGATAGATTGATATAATGGATACTGCAGTACATGCATTAAGTGTTTCTACCAAAGAAACTGTCTTTTGATGCAAGTATCTTTCATTATCACTGTAATTATTTGACTGATGAGTCTCTTATAGCTTGTTTAAAACTTAATTTGCATTGTGTTTAGGAGATAGAGAACTTGTTTACGATCATCTCAGCCATTTTGCACATTGGAGATATCCGGTTTACTGCCCTGACAGATGCTGAAACAGCCTTTGTTTCTGACCTGCAGTTTCTGGAGCAAGGTAAGTAAAACATGAACTGGCTATTAGGTTTTCCTTTGGCCTAGCATAGTCCATTATAATATTCAGTAGTAACTTGCCCGTCATAAATGACGGTATCATATAATCAGTTCTGCTCTCTCTCTGCTTGACCTCTGACTCTCTCTCTCTCTGTGCGCCCTCTCTTTCCCATCCTCTGCCCCTCCCTCTCTCCCCTCTCTCTCTCTTTCTCCCTCCCTCTCGTTCTCCATCCCCTCTCTCTTTTTCCCTCCCCCTCTCTCTCCCCCGCCTCTCTCTCTCTCTATTCCCCGCCCTCTCTCTCCCTCCCCTTTCTCCCCCTCTCTCCCTCTCCCCCTTCCTTTCTCTCTCACACCCTCTCCCTCCCTGGCCTAGCATAGCCAATTATAATATTAAGTAGTAACTTGCCCGTCATAAATGACGGTAACATATAATCAGTTCTGTCTCTCTTAGAGCTCTCTCTCTGCTTGCTCTCTGACTCTCTCTCTGCTTTCCCTCTCTCTCCCACCCTCTCCCCTTCCCTCTCTCTGTCTCCCTCTCTCTCTCTTTCTCCCTCCCTCTCATTCTGCATCCTCTCTCTCTTTTTCCCTCCCCCTCTTTCTCTCCCCTGCCTCTCTCTCTCTCATTCCCCCTCTCTCTTACCCTGTCTCTCTCCCTCCCCCTCTCTCCATTTCTCTCTACTCTCTCTCTCTCTACTCTCTCTCTCTCTCTCTTTCCTCTCCCTTTCCCCTGCCTCTCACTCTCTCTCTGTCTCCCTCCCATCTTGCATGCACGCTTGCACACTCACCGCACTTTACAGTTAGTAGCTGGTGAGTAATGCATGTGCAGACCGCACCACGCAAGTGTTACTCACAAACGTACTATTTCAGTGGATTGTCTGCTGTGGCAGATACAGTGCTCACCAATAGATGGAGTTCTCATACTAACTGTAGCAAAGAAGAAAACATAGTTGTCTGTTTCATGAAATATTGCTTAACATTTTTTTTTCATTTAATCCAAACTTGACTTGATAGTTGCTTTATATATGAGGTTTTTTTTACATAATATACTCAATATGGAAACAATCCATATGCCGCAAAAAAAATCACGTTTCTCAAAGAATGTTACTTCTTCAAAAAAATCACGTTTCTCAAAGAATGTTACTTCTTCAAAGTCAATATTTTTGAACAGATAAGCTAATAAGGTTTGTTAATTTTCTGTTTCAGTGGCAGGAATGCTACAGGTATCACCAGATGAGCTATCTACTGCCTTAACAACTGATGTTCAGTACTTCAAAGGTAAAAAATAACTACTTATTTTATGGATACTTCATGTTGTTTTAATCTGGTTGATAAAAATTACTAGCAGAGCCTGTTATAGTAATATACATTAATCGATATTGAACTAACTACATATTTTTCACACAGAAAGCATATATTTTATACTAATTTGTACTTAAAATGCATCAGTGATAATTGTTTTTTAATTTCACAGGAAATAATAAATACATGTCATGTGTCGCTGAGCGCACACAACGTCAGGGCATTTATCTGCTGGGAGGCAGATGCTTTACAGTGCATATGTAATATATTTAGTATATGTATATATGTATTATTGGGCAAACATTTTAAATGTCGGTAACAATGTTATTTTATATATAGGTCAAATAGCTCAGTACATTCTAACCACTATAAATATGGATAACTAGTAACTACAATGTAGTACAATGTACAATGTAAGTTTAATTAGTGTTTTGATAATGTATACAGAAATAAAATTTGCTATCTCTCTCTAATATACAGGAGACATGATAACACGTAGGCATTCTGTGGAGATGGCAGAATTCTTCCGGGATCTTCTAGCAAAATCATTGTATTGTCGTTTATTTAGCTTTCTAGTGAACAATGCCAACTTCTACCTCCAAAATCAAAGTGAACAAAATAGGTAAGGTATAATTGCCTGCTTGTAATATGAGAAATATACTTTTTTCTTGTTTGAAAAGGAAGAATCTAATTTCATTAAATGGGCTAACATGTTTGACTAATTTGATTAAACGCACTGGAATAAAGCTGGAATCTTGGCCAGAATTATTACCCCAAAACATAAGACAAGCCATGACCTCCAAGGGATCATAGTTCCAGAAAGAATACTTATCATTATGGTGATATGTTGGTTTGTAGCAGATAGACTTTAACAATTACATTTTTCACAATTGAATACAAAATTAGAAATAATGAGATAAAACATAAAAACTATAGAATATGATGATGCAATCTGAATTTTATCACATATATAGTTGTGAGCAGCTTTGCGAGGGCTGCAGTTGCTGGCAAAGAGTGCCAAAGGCGCTCCTTGCCAACAACTGTGGACCTCGCAAAATTTACATAGTTACGAAAGCAAAATACGAGACACGTTACGACCCAAAAATCATCCCAACCTGCGCACATGAAAACATGAAAAACACAATAAATACACACAACAAATACTTAAAAAGCTTACCTACAGCGAGGGGGGGGGGGGGGGCACCCAGGACCTCGAAAACTGAAGTTACACCTCAATTTAACTCCAAATAAAAGAGTTTAGACACTCAAAAATCCCCTAAGCGAGAGAAAAAATGGCTGCCGAAAAAATCGAAAACGAGGCTACAGCAGTCTAAAGACGCAAAACACCACCAAACACCTACGGATTTCCCGAAAAAGACGTACGAGATCCGAAAACAAGGACGCAACCCGCGCAGCCCCAAAAACATTGCAAACACAATAAATACACACAACAGACACATAAAAAGGTTACTCACAGCATGTTGGTGCACCCAGGACCTCTGTAAGTGAAGTTACACCTCGATTTAACTCCAAAATTCAGAGTTTAGACACCCGAAAATCACCCAAGCGAGAGAAAAAATGGACGCCGAACAAAACGAAAACGAGGCTAAAGGACCCTAAACACGCAAAACACCACCAAAACGGCTACGGATATTTCCAAAAAAGTCGGACGACATCCGAAACAAAGGACGCTAAATTAGCCAAAGCCGCATACCACACATTAGCCACCATTTTAGAACACTAACTTACACAATCCGGAAGTACACAGCTACCCTAACGGATTTGCCTCGTGCACGCACACTATTACACTACACACTGCACACGTTCATGACACTTCCACAGCAGCTCCACAACACTGAAAACACACATTGTATGCTGCAGCAACATCAAAACAGATTGCCAGCTCTTCAACACAATGCTTCCTGCATATATTACTTGAAAATAGGTAGAGTATATTACTTTATTAATGTATTATTGATTTGATTACCATACACCAAACAGCACTGGCTCACTTAGAATTTCATTGCCGTCATTTTTTGACAGGCAATAGTCTAGTTACAATAATAATTTCTACATTTCTATCTCAATATATACATCACACTTTTGCTAATGGTAATAGTTTGTTATAAAACCCTAGCTTTAGACTGTGTAACTTAAGAGCATGCTTGCTCTAACATATCTCTAGAAAGCACTTACCATTTGTATTTTGTTGGATCTCTTTCAGAGTTGCCTTTGTATGCCTATTGTTACCTTTTGCATCGCATACATATTCAATTCTTCACATATTTCAAGAGGAAGATGAAACACCAAGTTAACAAAGCTCCTATGAACAATGATCTATGGTCTTAACATACAGTTTATATATATATATTTTTATATTTATCATTTTCCTAAAGAAAGTGCATAACACTAAACTAAAGTACTATTACAAATTTAATTGGGACTATAATTAAAAACTATACATTTATTATATCAGATGACAGAGGCGAAATTGAGACAAATGAAAACACAATTAAAAAACTGTCTCACCCTTTGTTACTTTTTCAATGTGAGGTATCTTAGCGTAATTACCTTTTATTACAGTTATTTATTTTGGTATATTCCTTTATTAAAGTACCACCCTCTCTCTATTCATTTTTACTCTATATGTGTTCTGAAGCTTATAAGGATCAAACAAAAGCAGGCATTACAACACTTTACTGAAAAAAATAATACCAACGGTCTTTAGGTTATTCTTCAATGATGTGTAAGATAGGTACAGGATGTTTTTCTACTTCTTGATATTTCTATGAGGAAATAACCTTTTCCTAAAAAATGAACACATAGTCAAGCTACTTTTACCTTAATAATTTTTACCCTAAATAGCAGTCTTTTTAAGAACCTACTGTGTCTTATACTTTATTAACCATAAACCATATTCTCTAAATTTATTCTAGACACATCACTCTTTTTCCTTGAGACTTTTTTTACATGTATTTTCCCAGTGACCTGTACCAATCTCTATATTCAGCTTACAGTGGATATTAAAAGTCTACACACCCCTGTTAAAATGTCAGTTTTCTGTGCTGTAAAAAAAGAGACAAAGATAAATCATTTCAGAACTTTTTCCACCTTTAATGTGACCTATAAACTGTACAACTCAATTGAAAAACAAACTGAAATTTTCTAGGTAGAGGAAAGAAAAAATATAAAAATAAAATAATATGGTTGCATAAGTATGCACACCCTTAAACTAATACTTTGTTGAAGCTTTTGATTTTATTACAGCACTCAGTCTTTTTGGGTATGAGTCTATCAGCATGGCATATTTTGACTTGGCAAGATTTGTCCACTCTTCTTTGCAAAAACTCTCCAAATCTGTCAGATTGCAAGGGCATCTCCTGTGCACAGCCCTCTTCAGATCACCCCACAGATGTTCAATCGGATTCAGGTCTGGGCTCTGGTTGGGCCATTCCAAAACTTTAATCTTCTTCTGGTGAAGCCATTCCTTTGTTGATTTGGATGTATGCTTTGGGTCGTTGTCATGCTGAAAGATGAAGTTCCTCTTCATGTTCAGCTTTCTAGCAGAAGCCTGAAGGTTTTGTGCCAATATTGACTGGTATTTGGAACTGTCCATAATTCCCTCTATCTTAACTAAGGCCCAGTTCCAGCTGAAGAAAAACAGCCCCAAAGCATGATGCTGCCACCACCATGCTTCACTGTGGGTATGGTGTTCTTTTGGTGATGTGCAGTGTTGTTTTTGTGCCAAACATATCTTTGGGAATTGTGGCCAAAAAGTTCAACCTTGGTTTCATCAGACCATAACTCCTTTTCCCACATGCTTTTGGGAGACTTCAGATGTGTTTTTGCCAAATGTAGCCTGGCTTGGATGTTTTTCTTCGTAAGCAAAGGCTTTCGTCTTGCCACTCTACCCCATAGCCCAGACATATGAAGAATATGGGAGATTGTTGTCACATGTACCACACAGCCAGTACTTGCCAGATAGTCCTGCAGCTCCTTTAATGTCGCTGTAAGCTTGGTAGCCTCCCAGACCAGTTTTCTTCTCGTCTTTTCATCAATTTTAAAGGGAGCTCCAGTTCTTGGTAATGTCACTGTTGTACCATATTTTCTCCACTTGATGATGAATGTCTTCACTGTGTTCCATGGTATATCTAATGCCTTGGAAATTCTTTTGTACCCTTCTCCTGACTGATACCTTTTAACGATGAGATCCCTCTTATGCTTTGGAAGCTCTCTGTTGACCATGGCTTTTGCTGTGGGATGCGACTAAGAACATTTCAGGAAAGACCAACTAGAGCAGCTGAACTTTATTTGGCGTTAATCAGAGGCACTTTAAATGATGGCAGGTGTATGCTGACTCCTATTTAACACGATTTGGAATGTGAT
This sequence comes from Discoglossus pictus, assembly GCA_027410445.1. Classification (NCBI taxonomy): domain Eukaryota; kingdom Metazoa; phylum Chordata; class Amphibia; order Anura; family Alytidae; genus Discoglossus; species Discoglossus pictus. The sequence goes on along the minus strand of CM050164.1, from coordinate 313,236,363 downwards.
TGCTTAATTCTGAACACAGCTACATCCCTGTTATAAGAGGGTGTGCAGACTTATGCAACCACATTATTATTTTTTTCCTTTCTCCACCTAAAAGATTTCAGTTTGTTTTTCAATTGAGTTGCACAGTTTATAGGTCACATTAAAGGTGGAAAAAGTTCTGTCTAATTTTTTTTACAGCACAGAAACCTGACATTTTAACAGGGGTGTGTAGACTTTTTATATCCACTGTATATTATATTATGTCCCAAGGTACAGATTATCAGCCTTATTAAATTGCGATTCGGCCAATTGAATAGGGCTCTATATAAGCACAGAGCATATTTTTTTTTACAGAAGTTTTTAGTTGTTGTGCCATGTTCTTTCCATTTGGTTATGATAGATTTGATGCTGCTCCTGGGGATCATCTAAGATTTGGATATTTTTTTATAACCTAATCCTGACTGGTACTTCTCAACAACATTGTCCCTTACTTGTTTGGAGAGTTCCTTGGTCTTCATGGCAGTGTTTGGTAAGTGGTGCCTCTTGCTTAGGTGTTTTTTGCCAGAGACCTGTACCAATTTATATATTCAGCTTACAGTGGATATAAAAAGTCTACACACCGCTGTTAAAATGTCAGTTTGCTGTGCTTTAAAAAAAGTGAGACAAAGATAAATCATTTCAGAACTTTTTCCACCTTTAATGTGACCTATAAACTGTACAACTCAATTGAAAAACAAACTGAAATTTTCTAGGTAGAGGATGTGTGTATATGTAATGACAGATCATGTGACACTTAGATTGCATACAGGTGGACATTGTTTCACTAATTATGTAACTTCTGAAGGTAATTGGTTACACCAGAGCTTTTTATGGGCTTCATAACAAAGGGGGTGAATACATACGCACATTCCAATTTTCCGTTTTCTATTTCTAAAAAATAGTTTTATGTATATATTTTTCTCATTTCACTTCACCAAATTAGACTATTCTGTTCTGATCCATCACATAAAATTCAGATTAACAAAGCATTGAACTGTAGTGTAACAAATTAGGTAAAAAGTCAATGTCAGTGAATGCTTTTGCAAGGCACTGTATTCCTCACTGCTAATTATAGTCAGATCTATATTTGTATCCTACTGTTATTTACAATAAGAGGATATGGCTATACTTACCTTATATCACTATAAAGTCAAGAAGCAGACTAATACTACAACTAAATTAGATGGGATATTCATTTTCTGGTATATTTATATCCAATCTATTCATCCCATATGTATTTATCATGACATTTATACTTACCACAATATAGATGATGAAATTCACTTTTCATTGTTTTTTCTAAAAATCCAAAATGAGAAATAGAGGATGTTCATGATTCATAATCTATAATACAAGCTTCATCTCATATAACCATTCAATTATTTTTTAAGGTATGAGATGGCACTTAAGACCCTACATTTAATCTTCTATGATGATAATGATTTCTATATGTAATATATAATAAAAACATATTTCCTAAATTCACATCATAACATCTACTGGTATGATAATTAAATTATATTCCTGGGCACCCAAGTCAAAACATGAAGAGATTATTTTGTAAATATTGTAAATATTGCATTCTGTAAATAAGTACAAATGCATGTGTCTGAGAAGATAAATACATTTCTATCTTCTGATCTCTTCTTGCAAAATGTATTGTAAATAGTTGTATGTCTAAATAAAAAAATATATTGTTGTCATTTCAACTTCAAAAACACTAACATTAGAAGGCTCCAATATGAATGGATTCTTACCACATATTGAAGTAGAAGAGATATAAAGACTCTAATATTCACACTTATTAGACAACAAATAGTTAACTAGTGAACGATTCAGAGGTTACCATGGTAACATTAAAATTATAAATAGTTGGGCAGTCAGAGCATCATCACCTTCTCCCTTTGAAAAAGACGCCCTCAGGGTGCAGAAACGTGTGTTAGGGCAGTACTTCTGGATCTGACATCAGACGCCAGATCTTATGTGTTAGAAACGCAAAGTGATAGCTGTGCTTGACAGCATTAAATGTATACTCAATATCCAAAAAATAGTGGCAGCATTAAAGGTATACTGTAAAAATAGTGGGGTTTGGCAACTTTAACTTTAGGAAATGTTGAGCTACTGGCATTTAGGCATAGATCGTGAAGTAGGAATATTCCACTTAGATTAACTATTTAACCATAAAAACAGAGTGTAATCCTGAAAAGGATACCTGGTACACTTTGACACAGAGATATAACCTGTACCTTGGGACATAATATAATATAAGCTAAAAATAGAGAGATTGGTACAGATCTCTGGGAAAATAAATTTAAAAAAGGAAAAAGAGTGATGTGTCTAGTAAAAATTTTGAGAATATGGTTTATGGTTAATAAAGTATAAGACACAGTAGGTTCTTAAAAAGACTGCTATTTAAGGTAATAATCATTAGGAAAAAGTAGCTGGACTATGCATTCATTTTTTAGGAAAAGGTTATTTCCTCATAGAAATATCAGGAAGTAGAAAAACATCCTGTACCTATCTTACACATCATTAAAGGATAACCTAAAGACCGTTGGTATTATTTTTTCCCTAAAGTGTTGTAATGCCTGCTTTTGTTTGATCCTTATAAACTACAGAACACATACAGCGTAAAAATGAATAGAGAGAGGTTTGTACTCTAATAAAGGGATGTACCAAAATAAATAACTGTAATAAAAGGTAATTACGCTAAGATACCTCACATTGAAAAAGTAATAAAAGGTGATTCAGTTTTTTTTAATTGTGCTTTAATTTGTCTTAATTTCACTGCTATAATCCCATATAATAAATGTATAGTTTAAATTATAGTCCCAATGATTTTTGTAATAATTCTATTTTTTATAGCAGCACTAAAGAATGTTTTTGCTAGGTGAAAGCCACTGCCCCCCCAAAAAAAATATCACTGAGGCTGCACCAGAATATTGCATATGCAGTGCTGTCATTGAATCTAGTACTGTCCCTTCCTTTTCATGCAAACATAGTCATTTATATAAAAAAAAGACTTCATCCAACCCAAGGACTCCAGCTTCCCCACTCTTATTGTTTAGAACTGGTTATCACCTCCAGGCGTGCATCAGAATACATGTATATGTTTGTTTAGTCAGTATGTACCGTAACTCATTTTGATAGATCAGCATGTGCTAAAGTAGGGATATTGTGAAATTCTGCTGTTGGGGTCTGAGGACTGGCATTAGGATTCTCAATTGTAAAATACTTTTAGGAATAGGGTGGTTAAAGTAGTATTTATTTATTTATCACTTAAAGCATACATTTTATCTTTCTGAAGTCTCACCATCCTGTTTTTTGTTCTAAAATAGTTTTCAAACATGAATGTCTATTTCATCCAGTCAATGTTGCAAAGAAGGAAAAAAGACTAACACAAAGGTCATTGTGATCTTACGCAGCCTGTGAATCAGTGAAACAGCCAGCTATTTTGAAGAAAAATAATCAAAAGATTCTGTAATATGAGGAATAGCGCCTAGTGCCGAGTTCACTGTTTATACTTAACTCCCATTATATGCTGTTTCCTGTGATGTGGACTGTGCTTGACTGCAGTAGTTTGCCATGTTTGAAAGCAGGGAGGCAGAAACGTTCACTATATTATGTTTTTGTGTTTTCGGGAATATCAAATGTACGTGGAGTTCTTGTTTTCTTAACTATAAAGGTGATGTCTTACTAAAGATATATAAACTGGCATTATCACCACTCTCTATAGCTTTTACCATTCTACTTTTTCCTCACTTCTATGCTGCTTTACATTGAAAAAAAAAAACAATGATACAAAATATATGTATTTTAATAATAACAATAATAATATGAAGAATAAGCATAGCTGCTGGTGCTAGGAACTATAGATATCAAGCTTGACTCCTGTCCGGTAAATATGTGTGTAAATATGTAAACATATTGCACATCAGAATACATTTTATATACATTGGCTATAATGGTACTTTAGTTATTATAGGGTGTGTGTATGGACATGAGGAACAAGTTACTTGTGTAGTACTAAGGAATTTGGATCAGATTGGGCTCAATTCTGTTTAAATGTTAGATATGTTGCAGATGCTATAGAAAATAATTATAATTTAGTTTGAAGGTTGATCAAAAGAACAACTTACCAAATTATTCAGTGTGAACAGGAATATCTTGTTATACAAGAAACTGCTATACAAGTTTTTACTTATACAAGTAAGGGAAATTGTTGTTGTTTAGTCGTTCAGTCATGTCTGATTCTCCATGACCCTATGGACTGCAGTACGCCATGCACATCTGTCTACCACATCTCTGAGGTCCATCAAGCTCATATTCATTTCTTCAATGACTGCATCTATCCATCTCTGCCTCTGCCATCCCTATAAATACCTATATATCCATTATAGAAGCTAAATGTTACTCTTACAAACAATTGTAGCAGATTGATGCAGTGCTGCACTTCCTGGATCTGGTAAAATTTAGATCCAGCCAGGATCAGTGCAGTAATCGGAACATAATTTATTCAGATTGCCTTCACTTCTATAATTCAAGGCATAATAGTATGAACTGTAATTGCAGGAGTGTATACACTTAGCAGATAGACACGCATAGAGAATGTACAACCTGAGGTGATAAACACAAGAGGAGAAGGTAGTAGCCACAGAATAACCAGGTGTTTGGAAATTCCGACAGTGCCCATCCAAGGGGTGGTCTCTAGGCACCTAGAGGTCAAGGCTTCAATGGATATGAAAAATGGAACCTCTGAACGATTCAAGGAGCATGATTGTTCTTGGCTGGTTCCCATTAGTTCTCAAAGGGATCAAACCTCTTCCGTTGGATTAGGTATTGCAGCTGAAAATCCCATACTCTAGAATTCAAGCTACAATTCACATCATATTCCTCCTGGCCATTGATGAGCAGAGGTGGTGAAGGGGGTTTAGTGTGATCGCCTCTCATCTTCTCCACCCTACCTCTCCACTCCTCTCCCCTCCTCTCTCCTCCCTCCATATCAATCCCAAAAATAATAGAATGATAAATAAAAATAAGTGTTACTGAAATATATTATGGAAAAAAATGTGTGTATTATGTGTAATTAATGGGGGTGTGGGGGATGGAATGCGGGGGGGTGTATGGAGTGACCTAGCTCATTATGTCTCTATGTGTGTTCTTTAAATTATGTCTATTGCAATTATGTGGAATCTGGAATCTGTAAATATGTGTAATCAAGGATTAAGTGCAAAATCGTAAATAGTATAAGAAAAATTAACAAAACCGCAAATTACTGCTCTCAAAATACTCCTGCTCTCTCTCTCTCTCTCTCTCTCTCAAAAACCTCCAACTCCGGGACCTGCATGCTACTTCGTCAGAATATACATTACAGACAACGCAGATGGGAGCGGATGGAACACAAATGTAAAAACTCCCTCTGCCAATCATCTGCGCTAGACTGCTTTCTATTGGCTGATAGGCCTGTGTCTCACTATGTTATACCGCGATTGGATCGCTTCTCAGACAGTCCCTTAATAGCTTGCGTGTGCGGAAAGGGTTCACGAGCTTGCGTCTACGGCTTGTAGGTCGCGGCATGCTTGAATGTAATAGCTCTGTAACAGCAGAATTTCAAGCCTGCAGGCTGTGCCATTGCCACTATCGGCTTCGAATTTAGCATGGCCCTAAGTCTTCAACAAAATGTATGTCCATCACATGGGTTTCCTCTTTAGCAACGAGACGCTTTGCAGGGTTTAATAACAACAGGAATTGACAATCTCCCTAAACTCTGGAACTGAGTTTGATCAAACCCCTCACACTGATCACTGAATTGTGGTTCTGTAGGCAGAAACTAGGAAGAAAAGATCCTGGTACCTCAGGGTGTGTAGATGGGTTTATCACATTTTGACCCATAATATATTTTTGAAATTTCCTAATTTTGACAGTACCAAACAAAAGTACCAGAAGGTGAAACACCAAGACACAGCAGCCTAACCCATGCACAGACGTTTAAACACACACATATATATATATACTAGCGAATTGCCCTGTAAGGTAGCTAATGGTGTTTTGTGTGTACTACTGAAATATGTAATTTAAAATAATAAATGAATATACTTTACCTATTTTGAAGCATTGTGTTGAAGAGCTGGCAATCTGTTTTGATGTTGCTGCAGCATTAGTGGTGTGGAGCTGCTGTGTAAGCGTGCTGAATGTGTGCAGTGTAATACTGTGCGTTCGCGAGCCGTAACCGTTAACGTAGTTGTGTACTTCCACATTGGAGTAAAATGGCGGGTAATGTGTGTTATGCGTCTTAGCGGATTATCCGTAGGTCTTTTGTGGTGTTTTGCAAGTTTCTTGTGGTGTTTTCCGTGGTTAGAGTGCTGTAGCCTCGTTTTCGTTTTGTTGGCCGCCATTTTTTCTGTCGCTTAGAGAATTTTTTAGTGTGTAAACTCTTTTATTTTGATGTAAATGAAGGTGTAAGTTGTTTTTTTGAGGTCCTGGATTCTCCCTCTTGCTGCAGGTAAGCTTTTTATATATGTGCTGTGTGTATTTATTGTGTTTTACATTTTGTAATGTTCGCGAGTTGCGGACGATTTTTTCTGTCGCTTAGAGAATTTTGTAGTGTGTAAACTCTTTTATTTTTAGTTAAGTTAAGGTGTAAGTTGCATTTTTGAGGTCCTGGATGCTCCCTCTTGCTGTAGGTAAGCTTTTTATGTTTGTGCTGTGTGTGTTTATTGTGTTTTTTTTTTTTCATGTTCGCGAGTTGCGGACGATTTTTGCGAGGTCGTAATCAGTGTTAACATGTCACGTATGTTGTTTGTGAGGGTCGTTGGTGTGACGTGTTGTTTGCGTTATATAAGTAAATTTTGGGAGGGTCGCAGTTGCTGGCAAGGAGCGCCTTCGGTAAGATGTCATACAGCACATATGGTAAGGTATTATAATGCACATAGTAATATCCCATACTGTACAGAAATTAGGTTCAAACACAGTGCTTATAGTAAGAATATATACAGTGCATTAACTAACATCATTAGTGTATATAGTACAGACAGCACATATGGTAAACACATCTATGGGGCATATAGCAGCATGATATGGAGGTCACTATTTATGTTATATAAAATACTTTTAAAAAGATCATGTGCAGAACATATGGTAAGTTCAGATACATAGAATCCTATAAGCACACATGGTAAGATCAGAGGCAGAGTATATAACTGAATCCTATAGGTGCAGGTATTTCCATGTTATACAATCATATAGTAAGATCCATTCCAACCTATATGATAACATTCTAATATTAATAGGTTATTTCATATGCAATATGTGCAGACCTCTATATCTCCATATATATCACCCCAGATGCCTATAGGAGACCCCATCTACTACTACCTGACCCTCAGCATGTAGAGCATTAACCCCTGCAGGCCCAAAACAGGCCCACATAGCAGTGCAGGGGTTAACCCTCTCAGTGCCATTGCCCATGCATTGCTGGGCACACTCACCAGTAGAGTCTGCCCATGGAATCTCCATGCGGTGTGGCTGCTGCATGCTGCAGGATCAGTGTCCTAACACCCCCCGGGGCACAGCATCCACACAGGCTCACTGGCACAGCCTCCTCTTCAGGCATAGTCACACCACAGCAGTGTCCTACAGGAGACGCGAGGGCCGCGGCTCCATGCCAGCAACTGAGGCCCTGAATCTGTAACCACAGACTATAAATCTAGTGGCTCCTGGGGGTTATGGTTGTAATATTAGGGAATTATAGGTTCATTATCTTGTGGTGTGCTGTGTATTGGATGTGTTAATAGGAGCATGTGTGCTTGTGTCAGTGTGTGCTTGTGTCAGTTTAACCCCTGCAGGCCCAGAACAGGCCCACATAGCAGTGCAGGGGTTAACCCTCTCAGTGCCATTGCCCATGCATTGCTGGGCACACTCACCAGTAGAGTCTGCCCCTGGAATCTCCGTGTGGCTGCTGCATGCTGCAGGATCAGTGTCCTAACACCCCCCGGGGCACAGCTTTCACACGGGCTCACTGGCACAGCCTCCTCTTCACTCACAGTCCCACCACAGCAGTGTACTACAGGAGACGCGATGGCCGTGGCTCCATGCCAGCAACTGAGGCCCTCGCTTCGCGAGGGCCTCAGTTGCTTTGTGAGCATATGGGCCGTTGCTCACACTTGCGGGCCCGCAAGCGTGAGCAACGACCCGTACGCAGTTTAACCCCTGCAGGCCCAGAACAGGCCCACATAGCAGTGCAGGGGTTAACCCTCTCAGTGCCATTGCCCATGCATTGCTGGGCACACTCACCAGTAGAGTCTGCCCCTGGAATCTCCGTGTGGCTGCTGCATGCTGCAGGATCAGTGTCCTAACACCCCCCGGGGCACAGCTTTCACACGGGCTCACTGGCACAGCCTCCTCTTCACTCACAGTCCCACCACAGCAGTGTACTACAGGAGACGCGAGGGCCGTGGCTCCATGCCAGCAACTGAGGCCCTCGCTTCGCGAGGGCCTCAGTTGCTTTGTGAGCATACGGGCCGTTGCTCACACTTGCGGGCCCGCAAGTGTGAGCAACGACCCGTACGCTCACAACTATATATGTGATATATATAAAATCACCTATATAGTTGTCGTACTGTGAGTTGTCGTCACGATTTGCGAGCCTCACAATGTGAGGTGAGCAGTTTGCGGCCGCAACTGCAATTCTTGCACTGAGTGCCGAAGGCGATAATTGCACTGCGAACCTTGCAAGCGAGGCAAGCAGTTGAAGCATGCAGGACTTATGCAGCAATGAGCGCCGAAGGCACTCATTGCAGGGGTGGGCACGAGGATCTTAGCAGGTCTCATCACAAGGCCCCTGCAAAATTAGGGCCCATAGGACTTAGGACCGAATCACGTAGATGGACTGCGGGGCTCGCACAAATACGACTTTAACGGCTGAACCACCAAACTGGAAAAGCCTTCAAAAAAACAAAAGGCTTTATACAAATACACTCACACACAGCACAGGGGGAGAGCCAGGGAGCCTGTGAGTGAGGTTGCAAGTTAATTTGAGGCACATTTTGTCTTTTTTAACGATCGAAAATCGCTGAAGCGGGGAAAAAAATGGCTGCGGAAAAAACGTAAACAAGACGAAAACTAGGCTGAAGGATGTAAAATGAGGCCGAAGGACATAAATACGAGCCCTAAGCACTAAGACTTAAAGCAAACCAGTAACACTTAATACAAGGCAGTAACACTTAACCCAAGTCAGTAGGCCCCTAAACTACACAGGCCTATAAAGTACACAGGGGGAGAGGCTCCCAATGAGCACTCAGCACTGGGTTTTGCGATGAGTGCCGATGGTGCTCAGAGGGGCCATATCCTCGCATTTTGTGGCAAACAGCATTGCCAGACTTCAAATTTTATTGCTGCTGATTTTTGACGGGCAATTTTCTAGTATATATATATATATATATATATATATATATATATATATATATATATATATATATATCATATTGAACTAGCATGATTTTAATGTGCTTTTTGGAGCTTTTTCAAGTCTTTGAAATGCATGCATTGCAAATATAATCACAGATAAAATACCAACCAGTTTGAAAAAAACTAATTTTTTTTTTTTAAAGATTCCAAGTGTAAATTACAGTAGCATTAAAGGATAAAAAAAAAAAAAAAAAAAAACATGTATCCAAGTATTGAATAATTAGCTAATTTTGTTTTTTCAAATACATTTATTTAATACACATTAATTGAACATTTATTGTGAAGTTTCTTTACTTCTATGCAAAATGTTATATAAAAAGACATGCATGGTAACATTATTTACGACAAGTATTTTCTCAAATAAATAGAAAACAGGAGAGTGATAAAAGCAATTCTGTATAATAAAGCAACAGTATATTATTTTAAAAGTTTTACTAAAATTATGCAGCCAGTCTTTAAAATAAATGTGTGTTTCATACCCAATGTTTTTTTTCTGAATACATTACTTTTTATTGTTTTCTCCTAAGCTGACCTCTACTTATTATTAGATATGGCAACAGCCCAAAAACTGCATTTGTACTTTGGAATGACACTGTACGGTAGTTATATAAAATTGAGGATGCGTGATGTATTGTTGTTTACAATACATTATGTTTCCTGTTTACATCTTTTACTTTCCATGCATAAACAGACCATTTTGAGTTTAGTCCTTAAAGCAGCATGTGAATAACTGGAGTACAGATGGCCATGGGTCCCACTGAGTCTCCACCCTGCTCTCCTGTTACTCTACCCCAGGGACCCTAAATATCTGATCTATAAGGTACAAAACTATTTCTATAAAATTTGCAACATCCTTGAGCCTTTCTTACTCAGTGAGATATATACTGGTCAGAATTCTGGGTCCTATATAGCAGTCAAGAGGAGGGACCAGTTGGACCGGCCAATAAATGGATCCCAGCAGGGTATTCTTCCTAGACAGCCCATTAGCATTACCATTTTACTGCCAGCTCAGTGATCATTTGAAAATTGCAATTGTTGCAGACTGAGGAACAATCTAGTTTGTTTCCTTATTTTGAGGCATCTCTAAGGCCAATTTTATAATAAGGCATTTCTTCTTCAAAAATTACATAATTCTTTCTTCCCTGGTGAAGGTTGCGACTAAGGAAAACAATAGGATGTTCCATACCTAAACAGTCATGTGAAAGTACTTCACCTCAGTTGCATCAATCTGCACTAAGAGCTCTATTGTGAAGTCTAGCGCAACCAAAACGCATCAGCACACAGGGCCTATTTCATCTAATGCTTGCTCTGCCTTTTGATAGAACCTCTCACCTTAGTAAGTCTGTTAATGGGGCTTCTGGATGAACCATGTATAATAGCCGTGAAGTTTTAAAACATACTTACCGCTTTTTTAGTTGCTTGACTCTTATTGGAAGTAGTTTACCTTTACCATCTGCATCTTAACCAGCCCCCTTCCAATGGAGAATCACAACTATTTTGCCTCTTCTGGCGAACTCAGCACTTTACAGGATCAGCTGTTAAACACGCATTTTTATTAAAGCTTAAAGCAGCCTGTACCTCACTATGGATTGCCTCATCATCCAAAATAGGCACAGCATAGCTAGCATGAGTCTCAAGGCCTTATCCGTTAGTCTGGACTGGAGGTCCATCTATCCCCAAGGGCAAAAATATGCACTGTAAGAGATCATCTGGAGTAGAAAAAATATTTTCTTTAGCTCTTTCTTTTAATGGAACATGTGCCCTTTGTCAAATCTAAGGTGGTAATATACTAAGCCCTACCTAAATTCTCAATCATTGCATCAACCCTGAGCAAAGGAGACGCATCAACATTCAAAACAGTGTCCGTAAATCATTACAAAATAGAATAGACATATCAGGCTTTGGGAGTAGAAACATTTGGCTATTCCAGTTACTTTTGACTCCTGAATAACCCCTAGTTCTAAAATCTATTTAACCTACAGTATGTGTCAATATCTTTGTGCTTTGCCTCATGAATTCTATAAGCTTTAACAGTTGTAGCTGTGCCTTTGGGCTTCTTGTGCTCTTTGCAAATGTTCCTTTTTATGCCAGCCAATACTGCTGGCAGTAGAACCTCTCAAGGACCTTTCTTTCTTTTTTTCTACTTCTAAAAACTCCTAAAAAAATTGTAGGTGACTTAGAGTAAAATTTTAAATATTATTTCTGAAAGCTCTGGTGACCAGTAACTGCATAAATATGTATTTGCTTTGTTTTCTATGCAATATATTAGATTATTGTTTACTTCAAAGTGGGGGTAAATAAGTTCCTTCTCTGGTTACCATCTGAGACTTGAATATTCTCTCTTGTCTTTATTAGAGTGGGATCCTCTCACTTTGCGCTTCTGAAATCCCTAACTAACTTAGGAACATCTTCTGGATTGAAACCTTCTGGTCTTACATCTTCTCCCTCTAACAAAACCGTAGAACTATTCTTTAACATTCTGAGGACATGTTAGAATCGCCTTGGTTAGGTTAATGTCTGCATTATTGCTATATGTCCATATTTATTTATATATCATATGCACACTAATTTATTTAAAAAAAATATGTTTGTAGTTGCAAATATATCACAATATCAAAGTAGTTGTATTAACCTCATCTTCCTTCTAAAATGTATACATTTTTTGTTTGGTTAACTTTTTAGTTTTTTATAAGCTATATACTTATATCTGATCATACTAATGTTGAGTTATATTTTTCCTGTAACAATTAAAACAAACAAAAATCAAGTTTATTTGTTATCACACTCATTATTAAAAAAACAAGAATATTTGTGTGTTTGAAAATCATGAAAACCAAGTTTCAAATTACAGATAATGGGATGGCAAATAAAATATTAATTAAAAATTAAAATTAAAAAATAAATTACAGCTGATATGATTTTTTCATGCAATGCATCATCAACCAAAACAATGATGGAATAGATATTGATTTTTGCTTTGCAATGTATATGGAAAGAGCAAGATCAAGGAAATTAATTACATTAATAATAGTATCTATACCATAATATCTATGTTGTTATAGTTTGAGGCACTGTGAGATTTGAATGACTCCATCAAGGTCATAGCTGCTAGAGCCTTATCTATGCAGATATTTAATATTAAACGCATCAGTCCTTGTCTTTTAGCCATAATGTATCACTAATATAGTTGGCGTAGTGTGTAACATTGTTTTACTGCTTGCGCACTATGGAAAATCATGACAGAAAGTGCCTTTAAATATATGTGTAGCACAATAAGAAGTTATAAAATACACTTTTGTTTGGACACAAGCACCACACACATATGCCACACAGAAGCTGTTCAGCTTACTCGCCCTGTGCATTTCATTTTTCCAGTTTAACAAATGCATCACAGGGATATTGAGCTGGAATGGAAATCAGTGAAAATCATGACAGAAAGTGCACTTAAATATATGTGTAGCACAATAAGAAGTTATAAAATACACATTTGCATATTTATTTATTTATTTATTAATTTTGGGCTCCAAAACTAGGGGTTGTCTTATACATGGGGGCGTCATATACACAGAAAAATACAGTAATTTTTTAAACTATCCACATATGCAAGAAACTGATCCTTCAACTCCTTTCGGAAAACTGGTTTATGTTAAAAAGATTTGGGATTGTTGTTTGGATTTTAATTTCTTAAGAATTCAATTAACATTCCAATTATTTTAAACTGAAATCCTGGAAAATTGTTGGCTTTAAGCTCTGCCCACTTACTTCAAGTTTCTTTTTTTAGAAACTACACTTGAACACAATGGACCTGTGAAATCATAGTTTTGAACTAAACTGATTGACTAGTACGCATAGAAAGAGGTAGTTAATGGGCACAGCTTAGACAGCGATTTTTACTGACTTTTAAGTAAAAAAACACTTTAACTCTAATAAGTTCAATGAATAAGATTCTAGTTTTACTTGTGATGTGTAACTTAAATAGAAGACCCATTGATAATATTGTACATACTGTACACTGTATTTCCATGATTATTTGGTAGATTCTAATAATAATTATCTTTGTTCAAAGAATATTTTTTCTATTATAACTTTTCTTGAATGAAAATCTAATGTCAGTCACAGTGTTTGATAAAACATTTTATAAACAGTGGGTTTTATTGTATGTAGAATAATAGAGAGCACATATTACAGTTGTATCCTCATTTCACATAAAACCTCTGCTAGGGCACTCTTTAACAAGGTCCCTGTTGGTTTGAATCAGGAAGGAACTTCCATTAGGCAGCATATTTGAGCTTTTGTAACTGTCTGATTTACGAAAATGACAATTTTACCTGATGGATAGGGAGCCACTTGCCTGCCTTTTATTCCTTGATAATGATGTGAATCAAAATTCAGGGCACATATTTCTCAAAGTAATACATATTCCTGCCTCTGCTTTCATTTTCATCCCTTACTGAACAATCCTCGTTCATTGACATACTAAATGTAGTTTTCAATACTATGCTTTAAAGTCCAGAAAACATATTTGATTAAATTGCTGTTTTAGCACTATTGACTTGAAATCAATTCCAGTATTTAGAAATATACATTCTTTTGTACATTTCTATGCTTATTTGTTTTATTTATTGCAAAAACCTTGACAGACTTAGAATTACATTTTCATATGTAAATATTTAATGGTTATACAGGATTCTACATATTATATTTAATCGATAAATAATTGTTCTCATTGATTCATTTGTATAGTCAACAATTGTTTAAGTACAATTGTTCAGAGTTAGATATTGTATTAATTTTTTCCTAATCAAACATAAGCAGTTAGAAAAGCTTGATTTCTTTTGTTGCCAGCATTTTTGTATAATTTATTCAGAACATGGCACTCAGAAATAAAAAAAAATCAGATTTGTCAGATATGAATTTCAAAGCATAAATTAAAGATTATTTGCAATGCAATTCATGGTGTTCAAACAATAACAGAAACAGTCTGATGAAAAAAAATACTGTAATCATATTAGATTTAATAGAATATCAATGTGCCATTGTATTTTCAATATTTTCAACTCCATTGATTAAGAGCTATTTCCATAAATTGATCAATTATTGAGTGTTGGTTAATATCTAATTATATGATATCTAATTATATGATTTATAAAATATTACTAAATCATGTAAATCAATTTGTATATTTGCATGTAATTTTTACTTGTGCATATGTTGATTTTCATTGGGCACACTACTTTGAGGTTATGGGGAACAATTGGGCCATAAGTACTAAAGGGTCAAGTGTTGATCATCTCTTGGAGATGTCAAATCTTAGTATATAATATGATGATGTATGAGTGGGGAGATTGTCTAAAAATTCCCCATAACTCCTGTTCATACATTGGCAGTAGAATAACATGTTCAAGAAATTTCCATAGTGCATAGTTGTCATAAACATCATAATTACAGTAGACTGCATAAAGAATTGCTGTATTCTCACATTTTTTAATATGCTTTTTGGAAGAACTGCACTAGATAAGGGCAATTATTTTAGAGAGTAAATATATCCTTAAATTTTAGAAAGTAAATATATCCTTAAATTTAATAACTGGTAAACAAGACAACCCCCTTCTGGATCACTACCTTGTCGTGGTGAATGGACTTGTGTATTTTAATGAAGATGTGAGCTATACCATGTAGGGTCACTAAAGATGAGCAGGTCATAGCAGAGAGGTCAGACAAATTGTGGTCCACTGGAGAAGGAACTGGTAACCCACTTTTGTATCTTTGCCAAGAAAACCATATGGATATGCACAACTAGAAACACAGAAAGGTGTGCCTGGCGTGTTGTGTCCATATGATCACCGAGATTTGGACATGACTGAAGGACTGAACAACAACAAACAAGGCAACACCTACCCTCATCAGTGAAGAATAATTGCATGTTTGAGTTACATTTTTTTACTTTCTAAAACATTTTTTTCAATGGTCATATCTAGTTCTTCAAAACACATACTATGAATGTGAATTTTATAAGTATAGACTAATTGTACGGAAAAATAGACTAAAATACAGAACCAATCTGTTTAATTTATTTATATGCTAGAAGAACTGAACTATGGTTTTAATTTTAATAAATGGTTTTAATTTTAAGAATGTCAATCTTATTTTCAGACTGGTAACCTTTTTACTTTTTACTTTTTTTTTTTTCTTAGTTACCAGCACCTCACAATTGGTATATTGGATATATTTGGCTTTGAAGACTTTCAGAGGAATTCCTTTGAACAGGTATGTTTTTGAAATACCTATATACTTTAGCAGTGTAAAAATATTGGGGCCCTCCCTCAGCATACAAGACGATGGGGGAGAGATAGCGACAGAGAAGGGTGGTAAAGAGACAAAAGGTATGGAGAGGGGGCGAAAGCATAGGGATAAGAGGGGGGAAGAGTGAAAGGGTGAAGGGAGAGAGAGAGGGAAGGGAGAGAACAGGGTAGGATAAAAACGATTAGGGGAAGAGGAGAGGGAAAGAAAATGAGGAAAGGAAAAGGGGAGAGAGAGAAATAGAAGGGATAAAAAAAAGAAGAGGGTACAGAGAATTAGAGACAGGTATGGTAATTGAGAGAGAGGGTGAAGAGAAAGGAGGGGGAAAGATGGAGAGATTAGAGTGGGGTGAGATGGGAAGAGAGAACAGTGAGTTAGAAAAGGGATGAGAGAAGACAGAGACAGAGAAGAAATGAAAGAAAAAGGGTGAATAGGAGAAGGAATGGGTAAAAATAGGGATGTGTAAAAGGAATGGAGAGGAGGGGTGAGAGAGGAGCGGGAGAGATAGGAGAGTTGAAAGAAAAGAGGGGATAGAGCAGAGGGGTGTGAGATGAGAAGGGGTTGATAGAAGAGGAAAGATAGAACATTGGAAGTAAAAGGGGGAGAGGGGGAGAGAAAAACATATGTAAGGTGATGTAGAGCGAAAGGGGGGTGTATAGTGGGAGAAAATTGGTGTCAAAGGAATAGAGAAAATGGGAAGAAGAACAGAGAGAAGTGGAGGTAGAGAATGGGGAGGAGGAAATTGCAGAGAAGTAGAGACATAGAGAGAAAAGACAGGAGGTGAAAGATGAGGCATAGAGTTGAAAGAGGAAAGACTGAGAATGGAGGCAGAAGAGCGAATTAAAAGGGGCAGAATGGAGGAGGGAAAATTAATAAAAAAGAGAGGAGTGGATGAGAAAAAATGGAGAGAGAGAAGGGGAGAGATGAGTGTAAAAATGTGGGAGTATATATGATGGTGTAAAAAGAGGGAATTGGGAGAGCAGAGACAGAAAGAGACGAATAGGGATGAATAAAGGAATAGTGACGAGTGGAGAGAAAAGAGGGGAGTGAGAGAATCTTGGAAGAAGAACAGGGAAGAGGAACAGAAAAAGGGGAGAGAGAATAGTGAGAAAAGGGGGAGGAGGGGGAGAAAAAAGAGAAAGAATGAGGAAATTGAGGGGGAGAACAGGAAAGATCAGAGTGGGAGAAAGAGGGGAGAGAAAGGGAAGTGAAAGAGAGGGTTAGAGACATGAGCAGAGATAAAGGAGGGGGAGAGTAAAGAGAGAAAATCAAAGGAAATAGAAAAAAATGGAGAAATAGGATGCTAGTAGGTTGGGAGAGGGAAGAAGGAGGAAGATAGGAGGAGAAAGAAGAGATGAACAGGAAATGGGACAAGGGTGAAATTAGAGAGAAGAGGAGGAGAAAAGAGTGGGAGGGGGATTAAGAGGCGAGAGAGTGAGGGAAACCAGAAAAGAAAAGGGGAAAGAAAGATAACAATGAGCAGCATGGGGGCCACAGGAGGGACCATGAAGCCATAGGGGGTGTTTTTGACCATGAGGAGGGTTGTAAGAGGACCAGGAGCTGCCATGGAGACAAGAAAAGACAAGAAAAACAGTGGAGGGCCATAGGTGGCCATTAGAGGAAGCAGGAGGATTGGGAGGGGTTGTGGGGGTCAGAAGGGGCTGCATGTAAAGTGGGAAGCCAAGAGATACCCTTGGTGGCTCCTTTCCTGCACTGGTCATACGTTCAGTCTATTGGCTACTGTAGTTGTATCCCAATAGTTTGGATTTGCTTCACTATCGGAGGTATAATAGGAAATTGCATGTATGTACATGTGTGTATAATATATAGGGGATATACAGTATTGCTATTGATTTTAATTTATTATGCCTCTTGTGACATTCCTTTCATGAGTTTTATAATTGCTTAAGTAATCTTTTTTTTTTTATTATACATTTTATATTGTCTAATCCCTGGACTAGATCACTAGATTTTACAATGTATTATAATTTCAGAATATCCCGTAACCTACAATAAAACATTTTTGCTGATGAAGTGTTTCCTTTTTTCTTTTTGCATTTTGACAAGGAGGTCTGCAATCTCTAAGTGCTTACAATTTCAAGATAAAGATATGAGAAAATATACAAAATATATCCAAATAGTTATAATTTGCTTGAGAAAGAGATAGACATCCATCACAAATGTTATAAATATCTGTAAACATTTATCTTGTATGGATGCTAAATACATCCAATTGACACACAGTAAAACCTACTTGAATCTATAATGAAGTGATAAGTGCTCATACAGATTGTATTTTCCTGGTGTTAAATATCTTTCTAATGAATATTTAATGGAGTAATCTATATTTGCATAAACAATGACCAGACCGTCAATATATTTATCACCTCTCAAAAAATAAACAGTATCAATGTTTTAATGCAATGTTCAATATGTAATGCTTGCAGTGGTAAATATTTAGCATAATATTACTGGTTTATAGGAAAGCAAGAGCTACTTTGCACTTGAATTCTTCTTTTACTATAGAATAACTATAGCCCAGGCAATACACTGAAAGGCCGGTTATGCTTTATCAGATGCATTCTATAGTAATCCATAGTACATGAATATCATTTAACAAATTACATAATATTCTACAATTATTCTGCACCTTAATGATGACTAACACTGATGTTTTAAAAACTGTTGTCAATTTTAATTTTTTTATGCAATATGCCACATATTGCATATATTACTTCATTGTCACCTAAGATAAAGCAACCAGAAAATTACCATCAATTGTTAATACATCTGATAAATAATATGGCAAACAGTCTAAGGGCAAATTTCTCATTTGCTCATCGCGAGGCCTGTAACTTAAAGGGAGGAGAGGCTCCGAACGTCTTACGAGTTACAGGCTTCAACAGAATTACGGGTTTAAGGTCCGCCATTTTTTTCATGCTTGTAAATCGAAAGCCGTTCTGGGGCCACCAAAAAAAGCTAATTGATTAAAAAATTAGCTTACACATAACACACAGCACAGGGGGATAGGCAGGGAGCCTGTAAATTAGGTTTCTCGTTTATACAGATTGTATTTTCTTGGTGTTAAATATCTTTCTAATGAATGTTTAATGGAGTAATCTATATTTGCATAAACAATGGCCAGACCGTCAATATATTTATCACCTCTCAAAAAGTAATTTGCTATTTAATTGGTGTTTTTTGCCGGTCTCAGAACTGCTAGGCGAGAAAACAAATGGCGGCCATAAAGCCCCAATTTTTTTTCAAGCCCCTAAATCAAAAAAACATTTCGGACTTGGGAAAATTATCAATTTCCCAAGCCTGCAAATGGTTTCACACCCTTAAATGGAAACAGGAGCACAGAGGAGGACGAGGAGGGAGAAAGACACAGGGGAGGGAGAGCAGGGTGGAAAGAGATACAGGGAAGGGAGTGGGGGTGAAGAGACACAGGCGTGAGAGAGGGGGGAAATAGTCACAGGGGAGGGAGATAAGGGGAAAAAATCCTAGGGGAGGGAGAGGGGGCAAAGAGACACAGGAGTGAGAGAGTGAGGAGAGGCCCAAAAGTTGTGGGTTGGTCGACGTTTGCAATGAGCGGCAAATGAGCAAGTCGCTAGTGAATTATAATTGGGGTATGGTGGCACACAATTCTAAATCGGCCTAAGACAGCATAAAGCCTAAATATGTCCCTCGTTTATTAGGTAAAAAAAATGCAGCCTTTAATTTAGTCACTTTAGTTTCCAATGGTAGGCACACTTTTTAAGGTGGGAGCAGGCTTTGAATACAGATAGGAAGTTTCTATCTGCACAATATGAATGTGACAGCTAAAACTGCCAGTGCTCTCATTATCTCTATTTAGTTTACATAAAAGCAGAATTTTGAGACAAAAGTGTTTACATTTAGAAAAAATGGTTTCCCAATATTGAGCTTACCTTCCAAAGATGATACAGAAAAATACTGACTACAGTGGTAGTTTAATTCTGATTTTGAAGCAAAGTGAATTAGGGCTCACAAATAATGTCTCCCCATTACGAAGGAGATCTGATTTGGTGTACTAGCACTCAAACCAACACTTTGCAACTACAAAGGAGCTCTGGTTTTGTACAACACAAAAATTCACAATGAACTACAGCTTAGAACAGGAGTAGGCAAGTTCAGTCCTGTGAGCCACACACAAACCAGAATTGAGGATATCCCTGCTGCTACAGGCAGGACTATCACGTCTTCAGTCATCCAAGCCAGTGTGTGGTTCTCCATAACTGCATTTGCCTTGCCCCTGGATTAGAAGATATATTTTTCCCTAGATAGACACTGGCTCTGTTCATGGTTATTTTGTCCCGAACTGGTTCTCCTCAGGAGGGAGAGATGTAGTCAAGCATCTCAACATTCGTGTAACCAAGAGGACATTATTCTTGGAAAAAGATGCAAGGCTGTATGTGTATTACGTAGGTGTATGACCTAGCTGTACGATAACTGAACTTGTGATACACACACTTAATATGTGCACACTCATCTATACACAATTAGCTTCATTTTTTTCTTGGGCCTTAAATAAAAAACAACATGAGGGAGCATAGAAATAATGAGGTTGAGCTTGTAGGTGAAGACCTGCACTTAAATATGTGACTTTTTCTCAAACAAAGGAAATTTTGGACCTTGAACAGACAAAGACATGTCCAAAAGAGAATCAGTTCAGAGGTATATACGGGTAAAGTTCCAAGTCCAGTCAGCTTCCAAATAAAGACACGTAGCTTGAAGTATGATACTGTGTAACTAACTGGAATTTATGAATGATGTTATACTATATATATAAAGTGTATTTGCAATCACATACTCAAGAGATGAAAGAGGCTTGTGTAGTTGAAATCAAAATTCAAAACACCCTGTTTGTTATCTCAGTGACTTTCTAACCATAAGCATGTAAAATATTTTTGTTAACAGCTGTGCATTAATCTGACCAACGAAAAAATCCACCAGTATATCAATGAAGTTCTGTTTCTACAAGAGCAAACAGAATGTGCACAAGAAGGAGTTTCCATGGAAACCATATATTGTCTTGGCAACCATACAACAGTGCTCGATTTTTTCTTCCAGGTACTGTACTCATTTGCGATATGTATATCTTGCAACATATGTCTTATACAAAAATTAAAGTAAAAATGTCTCTAAGTAGCTTATAATTTTCTCTAAGTAGTATTTTATTTTTAACTTCTAAGAAACAGCCAATGTTAAAATGGGCATATTATTAAGAAACAGATGTGTCTGATATCTCAAAGATGTGTCTGCTCTGATATATATATAGGATTTGTATTGTATGTATTTAAATATACATATACTAATTGTGTTCTTCTGCAATAAAATAGTAATAGTAGGTAATAGTCCTTAAAATAATGCATCCATTCTTCATTGTTGCACATTTGGGCCGGTCTTGCCTTCCTCTTAATGCACTACCTGCTGAGAACAAAATATTACATTCACAATTTTATTTGCAGTACTTTTTGAAGCTGAAAGCAGGTACACTTTTGTAGAATTAACAGATTAGGCAAGGGATCAAAATGCAAACCTGGTTTAAATCAGGAAAAATATGGATTCTTGTCCTTAACTTTAATTTCACACAAAAAAAATCTGTGAATTATGTAAAACTAATTGACTATGGCTGGATAGGACCAGTATATAGTAACAATAATGCTGTTTGTATTTGAGAAGGAGATGCAGAAAAAGTTACATGTGAGATGTTCCCTAAACATTTATGTCCTTTGCCACCTTGCAACTAATGTGTTTTAATTACTCTTTCTGATTGGATTTACTTACATTTAATGTGACAAAGAGAGATCCAAACAGACACCCAGTCTCTCTTGCATTGTGCCCTTTAATATTCTCTGGTAGTTAATTACATTTTTAGTTATGATTCATTTCAATGTATTGATATAATTGCTTATTATGAAGTATTGCCAAAATTACCAGATAGCATTTGAGGTTAATGATGTCTAATTATTTCTGTGTTAACGTGCATTGGCTAGAATAAGGATTTATGTAAATAATGGTTTGGAATTTCTTCCATTCAATAATGAAACTACAATGTTACACATTTTTAATTAACATGAGTTGTGTTTTGAGAATATTATGGAACTAAGAAAATGGAGATTGCACTTATCAAATACAATTATGGCAATACCACAGAATAAAATGTTGTTGTTTGAGTGCACTAGGCAAACTCCAAGCACTATGGGGCACAGGGAGTTTAAAATATCACTTAAATTGTCTTGTAACACAATAAAGAATAAAACAAGCGAGTAAAAGAGAGGCATATCTAATGTGTGAAATTCTAATGAGCTTTTTACATAGTCTATTTTTTCATCTCTACATTTTACCTGGGAACTAGGTTCATAATATATTTAAAATGACAGATTTGAAGTTTCATAACATAATGTACGTTAAGTTCTTTTGCATTTCAGAAACCACTGGGGTTCATGGCTGCGCTAGATGAGGAAAGCCAGTCAATTCATTCAATGGAGCAAAGTCTCTCAAAACGTCTACAGTCACTTATAGAAATGTCAAATACCAATACTGTATACTCATCTGCAAAAGATGGAAATGGCAATGTCACATCAAAGGACCAAGGTCCTATCTTCACAGTTATGCATTATGCTGGACGGGTAAGCTGATGTTTCTCTGCAAGTGGTCACATGCACATCCACCAAAGATAGTATAAAGAGTTACAAAATCTATATAATCATAGAATTGTTTTATACAACAGTGTATCAGAATAGGCATACAAATACAAACCATAACATGAGTACTGGATTTGTTCTTGATGAAATGAGCCAGAAGTTGCATCAGGATCGACATTTCATGCGGTGGCCATGGCAGTAATGGCAAGGTGGGACAACAATGAAAAGTGGATAAGTATCTATGTTCTACAGTGTGAAGATGATCTGTCTATATTACTGAACCTATTAATATGTAGACAAGATTCACTTGGTCATGACAAATGTGCTTATGCTTGTGTCATACTGAAAGATTCCTTGATTTTTTTTGTAATATATACCAATCAATTTGAGCACAATATTTTCACTCTGATTTGCAGCATGCCTGTAAGTAGTACAGCATTACTGTATATTGTAAATAACTTACACACTACTTAACCCTGCTAACACTTAACCTCTATGAGATTTGAACCTTCCATGGACCTGTACAGACAATGTTACCTAATAGTTCCCATTTGTGACGATCAACAAAAAATACCAAAAGTAAATTGTGTAACCTTATCCTGGTTCCATGTAATTGCCTTTACCTCCAGGTTACACAAAAAACTTAAGTTATTACTAAGCGACTGTTGGAATATATTTAAGAAGTTCAACAACAGCCTTCTCAATTCCTCCTAGCAGCATTCTTTTATAATTAACTCAATGGCAAGAGCCAAGCATCTCTTGTAATCGGAAAGTGAAAGACATCAGGTGCAGAAAACACGTGGAGGTTCAGATCAGTTGCTTCTAAGATTAATAAAGGATCTTGTTTTCATATCTTGAAGGGAATAGAACACAACTGTTTTTTCATGCATTTAAGAGAGGATGTTTTAAACATTACAAAATTTGTTTTTTAATAAAACCTGTTTAAACATCACTGAAAGTAACATGAAGAAAGCATGCTTTAGATCTTAGTGGCTGACAGAGGGCAAGCCCCTAAGAGCACTTTTCCATGTCACTTTAAGAGATGTGCCTTTTACAAAATATTTCAAACATTAAGAAACTAGTAGTTTGAAGACATCCTTATGTTTGTGAAAATATTTTACTTCATTGTAGAAGGGCTTTTTTATGATGGTTTACTACAGCCAACTCCAACCTTCTTAGAAAACATTAAATATTATGTGTTTGTACTATTTATGCATTTTTTATTCCAGTTGATTACATTTATACATAATTTGAGAAGTTAAGTTACAATTTAAACTAGCTTATTATTATTATTATCCAGATCCAATCTTTTTTTCTTAAACTTATTTTTTATGTTTTTAAAATGGTCTAGTTTCAGAGTAAGAATAAGAAGTGCAAGGTAATTCTGGAGAAACATCATATCTATGATTTATTTCTCAAGTAGGGTATTTCCTAGAAAATGTGGATTAACTGTCACATAACAATGCTTTTAGAAAATAACTCTGTGTGCCAAAACTTTTATATTAATTCGGATGACAAAATACTTCATACTTAATCACAAATCTTTAGACTTATAAATAACTATAGTTCTGGCATTCAGTATTCTGATTATATCTAGAAAAGTAATTTACATTTATTGCATAAAATGCATAACAGCGTATGAGCTATAAGAAGGCATGAACCAATAAATATATTTTTCACATATTTGTTGTACATGTAACATTTACAAGATATAGATGTGTATCAGCAAAATTATAAGGTATGAATATTTTTAGCTGATGTCTAGTTTGGTTGTTATTTCTATAGTTATGGATTCTATTCAGCTTTGTATACCTTGGTTCAACCACATTAGCTGCTGTGGTAGGGTAATTAACTAAAAATCTTTTTTGCTAATTTAGCTACACATTGCACTAGTTTTCAGAAAACTATCA
Organism: Discoglossus pictus; assembly: GCA_027410445.1. NCBI lineage: Eukaryota > Metazoa > Chordata > Amphibia > Anura > Alytidae > Discoglossus > Discoglossus pictus. The sequence continues at coordinate 313,212,002 of CM050164.1, read as the reverse complement.
CCCCTTGAGGCAGGGATGAAGACCAGGGAGTCAAATGGACCCTCATTATTTTCTTTAACATTAGGTAGGGCAATATTGTTTTGAACATTTAATATTTTTACTAAATTGTATTATATATTAATCCTCACCCACTGGACTAGAAGGCTGGCTGCACTCTCATTCAATAAATGGGTTCTAAGTTTGATCATATAACCAGTGATTTAGGAAAAAAAGTGTGAGGTTATATAGGGGTCACAAGGGCTTTTTCAAAGGGTTGGGCTAGGCAGAAGGGTATTAAACCATTTCCTCACCTTTTAACTTTTGTTTAATTTTTATTGGGAATTGTTTTTGCAAAGATTTGTGTGTTAACTTTTATTTTAACATGCTTAGGGGAGCTAGTCAGTGTTTTGATTGTTTTGATGATCTATTGTGCTTAAAGGACCACTGTATCAAAAAATAATGGCTGTTAATTGAAAGTACATGCATAAGTGCACTTAATTTATAATGTTTAAATATTGCTGTGCTGCTTAGCTCCACCCCTTTTGCATACATAGGGGTGTGGCAGCTGTAGCAGATGTCCTGCTGTGTATTCTGCAGTATATTATTCAAAAAGGGATGAAGCTAAGTAGCAGCTTTAAAATAGAACAACTAGCAATACAAACTTTAAACATAAAAACTAAGTACTGTATACTTATGCATGTACTATCATTTTAACAGCCATTATTTTTATAGTACAGTGGACCTTTGAATTCCTTTACCATGGCCCTCATTCAATTGTGATTTCGCCAATTGAATAGGTCTCTAGATAAGCACATAGCATATATTTTTTAAAGAAGTTTTTAGTTAGTGAAAATCTTGCTTTTGGATAGAAGATCACTAACTAAAAACTTATTTTTAAAAATTCTGTTATGTGCTTATTTAGAGCCCTATTCAATTGGCCAAATTGCAATTGAATGAGGGCCCATGAGTTTATCTTGTTAATGAGAGCATTTTTCAGAGCAGAGTTTTAATGTGAATACAGATTAGATTTATAAATGCAAAGCCTCCATTTATTTTCAGGCTTCGTTTATGTATTAATGGGGTGAAAGTGTTTGAGCACTCTATTAGCATAGTTGCCAATTCTAGACTACATTGTTGAAAAGACATTGAAGTCCCAAATTTGCTAAAGTGTATAAATTAGAGCAGTTTTTAAACATTACAAAAGTTTGTCTACATGAACAACAAGCTCTGAATTGGTTAGGGTAGGTTTCTTTAAATCCCTGTACAAATGGCTTTTGCAACAAAGACTAGACCTCTCTGATTGTTTTAGCTATATTAGGCTCAGAGTGCCATTATACAACCTAATTAGAGTTAATCATGCAAATAATTGTTTTTTTAACATTTACATTTGTGACATTGCTGCCCCTTTTACAGAGGTTTCCAACCCCAGGGGCTCAGGGATCAATCTCATACCACATAATCCATATATATTGTTTCAGGCATAGCCATTGACTAAATCATATTAATTTACTTATTTAGCCCTAAAAATATGTACAGGTCATGGGCAAGCCTAACTTATTCATATCTATTAACATTTAAACTATATGTCGTTTTTTTCTCAGGTGACCTATGATATTGCTGGAGCAATAGATAAAAATAAAGATTTACTGTCCCAGAATCTTCTTTTTGTCATGAAAGGTAAGGTATGCCAGTAAAGTACCTCTCAATAATCTAATTGTGAAACATAATAGTTTGAGACTAGATTTGAACATTGTGCAATAGACAGGACACTGGCTGAAAGATAGGAGTCAAAGAGTCATAGTTAAAGGAATACAGTCAGAAAAAGGGGTGGTAACCAATAGAGTCCCACATGGATCAGTCTTGGAGACGTATTTGTTTTATATATTTATTATTGATATTACTAATGGAGCTTCACTCGAAAGTTTGCCTCTTTGCAGATGACACAAGTAGATATTCCAGGAAGCATGAGTCAAATGGAAAATGATTTCATAAAAAAGAGCAATGGTCAAGTATCTGGGATCTAAAATTCAGCACTAAGAAATGCAAACATATGCTTTTAGGCCACAAAAACCCTAAAGTAGAATATTTATTTATTGGTAAAATTATGGTAGAAAATTATGAGGAAATGGCCTTGGGAGTTATTATGTTGCATTATTTAAAAATAGGCAAGGAATACACCAAAGCTGCAGGAAAAGCAAGTAGGATATCTGGATGTATTGGTAGAGGAAGTAGTGGCAGAAAAAGAGAGGTACTAAAGCCAACCTACAGATCCTTAGTTAGACCTCACCTAAACTAGCGAACATATATTTAAAAGGATGTTAACAAATTAGGAACAATTAAAAGAAGTGCAACTAAAATGGTGCCTGGTCTAAAAGACAAAACTTACAAGGAAAGGCTTCATGGCTTGAATATGTGTAGCTTAGAGGATAGAAGAAAGAGGGGAGATATCATAAATAACTTCAGTTTCAAGAGAGACGTGTCTTTGAGAAAAGTCTAATATAGCAACAAGAAGTCATGAGTTGAAGTTGCAGGGTGTATGTAGCTGTAGGGGCAAGGTGAGAAAGTACTCACTTTACAGAAAAGAGTAGTAAATAAGATGAAAAATAACGATATGGTAAAAATGTATTCAATGTAAACAAAGAAGCCTCCAATGTTTTATTTTATTTTTCATAATAACTACAGAAGATGTTATATAAGGAGTAAAATACATATTAAGAAAGCTGAATCATGACTCCCATTACAATACGTTAACTTAATAAATCCATCCTCTTTGTTCCCATGCTTAAGTCCAACAGAAAACAAAAGAAGATAAATGGTGGCAAGGAAGGGGGAAGGGGTTGGTTTCAGAGCCCAGACAGGGTCAGTTGCCCAATAAATCTGATGTATTTTTAATTCAAGGACATTACTCCTTCTCATAATGTGCTAGATGACCATTAAGCATATAGGTCAGTCTTTCTAATGTGAAAATGTCTTTGGCTTTGCGGATAAATGTGGGCCAAAAGAGAAAGTGTGATTTACATTGGGCACAGGTGTGTAATTTTGCTACCACCAATATTGTGGGAAGTATTTTTTCCCTGTAGATTTAAGGTTATGTAGAAATCCCCTAAGAAGACATTGTTGAGGGTTGAGGATGAGTTTAAGTGGTCTATATTGCATGTCACTTTTAAACATGAAATCCTAGGTAGATTTTATGCAAAAAAAGTAATCTGAATGAAACTCCATATGTTGAAACACAGTTATTGTTGCTTGACCTAGCTATCAACCACAGCTTCAACTGAATGTTTGCATTGTTTCTGACCATACTTTAGCTCCTTTGATTGAGGAGGTGGCAAACTGAGTCCAAATTCACATTCACTTTTACATTAAAATACTACTCAGGTATCAGTCTCCCTTTAAGTCATCTTATTTTCTTGCAATGCAGTGCCATTATTTTGATAATGTAAATTTATATTGACATCATTTTAAAATGGCTCTTAGACATATGTTTGCCAAGAGGTGTTAAGTTCAGTATCATCATTTATCTCAACTACCTGAAGGACTCAAATTGTATCAGTCTGATGGCTATATAATTATAGATTGTACAAATAAGGTGTCAAAATTCACATCATTAATATGACTAATTTGATCTGTAGTTCACATTAGTATAATTATCATGATATTAAAACTAATTGTTTGACTCTACAAAAGTGGACTTAAATCATTTATGAAAAGAAAGGCTGTACTAACAATTTGAAAAAAAAAATTAGAAAATGTGCTGCAATAAATTGATGTGATTGCTTCTTTTTGTAGTTCAGGAGAGCCTCAAGATATATATATATTTTTTATGAGATTGCGAAACACCAGTCAACACAATGAGAGGTCAAAATGTATTTTTCAGTTTATGACATACTATTGGCATTACATATTGAAAGCTGTATCTCTTATTTTGTAACTTAATATATGCAGCAGTTTGTCAAATGGGATAATATATGATAGGTTGTTTGCTTCAAAGATAATCCTATTCCACATGAAGCCAGCAAGAAAAGGTAGCGAAATGGAAACAGTGCACAAACAAATTGAAGAGTAAAATCTGTGCAACCTTGCAATAGATCCCTCTTTGTAAAATCAGACAATAAAATTAACCAAAAAATGAAGGATACTAAATATAGGATCATAATTCATTATACGTTGAAGTTTAAACACTGTAGAGCTTTACAAACCCACAACACCATACAAATCCTACTGTGACATGTACAGACATTAAAAATTTGTGTGGAGCACATGTCAGGTATTCCCTGCTTTTGCATAAGTGATTTAGTCAGGAACGTATTCACCTGTGCACAATAAGGGAAGTACTGACATCTTAGGCATTGATTAGCATTTTAGGCCAACATTTCCTGAACCTGCAATATTTTGTTGGCCTTGAGCTTTATTAAATACTGTAAGAGTACCGTAATCAAGGACCTGGACATTGTGTTATGCAATTAAAGTGGAGAATATAGTTAAGAGAAAAGTCAATAGTTCATACCACATCCAATTATCATGGCAGTCTCTTATCTAGTCCAGAATTTGGGGCAATGCTTCTCTCAGTTTCAAGCCTATCCACTCTTCAGCCATTCTTTAAATCCCAACAGTTTAAAGGCATTTACCAGTCACTTTTGCGAATCACCTAACAAATTATCATTAGTAGGCATGTAAAATATTTAACGTTTTGGTAGCTTTATATAAATGACATTAATATTCACTGTCTTTATCACTGTGTGTGCCCCCATTTTAAACAATGGTATACTTTGCCGTGGACTTTGGTCCTATCAAGCTACAAAGCTCATTCACTATAAGTATTTCAGCAAAATAATTTATTATAAGGTGTCCCAGTAATACATTTACCAACTACAATGTCATTAGAAAAAAACATAAGTTCCCAGACTTATATCCGGTGATGCCTTTAAAAACAAGTGCACTCAAAAACACTATTATCAAAATCACACTAGCAGATTTTGGAGTGGTAACTCATTTACTAGCTTCTTATTCTTAAAGACATTTGCACATTTTTAGGCACTGGGTATTTTCCCAGTTTGTCCTTAAACATGCCCTCTATTACCTCAACCCTTCATACCAGCAAGTAGCAGTATATACTGACCTCCAAGAAAAAAGCTGGCCAGGATTCATGGAGTGCCAATGTATTACAACATTGAAATACTATAACTGACCTTCATATCAAGGTTATAACAACACACACAGAGTGTAATGAACTTGTCAGCACTTGGATCTTGGCAGTTGTCTGCTTTTATTAACTCCATGCTGTGAAAATGTTATAATTTTACAACAGATGATCCTCATATTATTTTTATTTTTCCTCAATTACATTCATAATTGGTATCTGAATATTGAAGGACTCTCCAAAGATTCTTCAACAGCTTCAAGCAAAGTGCTGCAAATAACATCAGCGTTGATTTATTTTTTCTTTGTCATTCAGTTTTAATGACTTATCAAAAATGTCTTGCTATTTTAGAATTTATATAATAAGGAACTGTAAAAATGCACGTGGTCTTCAAGGATCACTGATTTTAGAAGAAAATTTGATGTCTGAAAGAGCACTTACTAGTTTATTAGAAGAGTGACTGTTTGCAATTTAACCAGTAAAAATAACAAATATAAATGACTGAAATCAAAAACAATGTATATGCAGTATGCCATATGCATTTGGGTCAAATAATTTTTTTACAAATATACATACTATTCAAAAACAAATTGTAAGCCTGACAAATGCTACTGTTTTTATAAACTTATCCAAATAGAATATATTTAAAAAAAATGTATGATATTTCTGCACTTGGCTTTGATATTGTGAATGTTAATGTGACATTAAATATAATGAGTATGGGATATGCAGTATTCATCTACACTTGCATAATTTTACATGCATTGTTCTTTCTTTTATTAATTATGTATACACATTTCTTACTGAAGGTTTACTTATCTCTGGATTATTTTTTTAACAGCCAGCGAAAATCTAGTGGTCAATCAGCTGTTTCAGTCTAAATTGACTCAGACGGGATCCCTTGTTCCTCCTTATCCTCCACTCAGACTCAGAGGACCTAAAGCAGCCTTACTTTTTAAGAAGACAATATCCACTTCTAATTGTGAAACCAAAAAAATAATTGAACTCAGCAAGGTAAAACATTAACTGGTATTGCCATTTCAAAATATACATTGAATAGTTTTCAGTATCATTTTTAACATTGCACCTTCCATTACAAGATATGAAAATAAAGCCCATGAATTTCAAAGATTCAGTAACCAGGAAAACTTTTGTGAGATAGTATCACATAACACTAATTTATATTGAAGAGGTATTGTGATATTGTATAAACATTGATATAAATGTATCTAATAGTGTAAAGGATTAGTCATCATGTTAGTCATCATCATGTTAAACTGTTAAAGGCACTTTTATGAGTTTGATGTACAATACCTCTTTGTTGTCTTTGTTCCTCAAAATACAAAGAGATTATCTTGTTTATTTAGGAAAGGAATAGAAACAAGATTCAAATATTGCCTATGTTTTAATATTTATGTAGTGTTTCAAGTGTATAGACTATGCTATGTGTGTGTTATTAAATTACAATTTAGTAATACAAAATGTAATTATTAATTTGAAATATGATGCTATAGTGAGAACAATACATCACCATTGTAATTTTTTTGCTTCAGCCGGTAGATGTTTAAGACAAACTGCATACTTTGCATATACAGTATTTCTAGTGATTTGCCCATAAAATCTCCATTTCTTTCTTATTGGATACTAATGATGCATAAATGGCCATATAACATTATTAATAGAATATCATGATGTCAAAGTTGCATCTTTCCTGTATGAATATAGGCCATTATGCAGCCTGTAGTATTACTACCCCTGACACACCCTTATCCTAATGATTTCAAACGCTATCTTTACATGGAGATTAAAAGTAAATAATTTTAAGATTTTGGGTACCAATTTTTAATGAAAACTAATTAAGCAAAACTTTTTAATCCTTAAACACTTTTTTTAATATTCTCAGACAAATGTCTGTGCCCTCTTAATATTTTTCATAACTAGTTTTAAATTCCCTTTGAACACTGTGCTTATTTATGCCAAACTGAGCAAATCACAAGATAGCATTCAACAGTGTTATTTTTATAATCAAATTTCACTTGCAAAAGTGACACAGAGGAAACTAGAATGATTTGAATACTCGTTTTTAACACAGCTATTAAAAAAGAAAGGATCATCTTCATTTCTTCAGAAGCTAGAACGAGGCGGTCCAACCACTGTGACTACGCAACTCAGGGTAAGTATTTTATGCTGCACTATTGTATTTCATATTTTTAATCACCTTTTCTAAAATATTGCATTGCAATTAAACCTCCCCACTGAACTAAACCTATAGAATACAAATCTAAACCTTATGCGACTTACCTAGCTCATACCTTGTCTTTATATTCTATCTGCAGAAATCTCTTACAGAGATCATTGGAAAGATTCAGAACAGCACACCACATTTTATGCATTGTATCAAGCCTAACAATTCTAAACTTCCAGAAACATTCGATCATTTCTATGTATCTGCACAACTACAATATATTGGAGTTTTGGAGATGGTAAAGATCATAAGGCATGGTTATCCCATACGCCTTGGTTTCTCTGACTTCTTAGCAAGGTAGGTTTGATAATTACTTAAAATTATATTTTTTCAAATGCTTTTTGTACTGTCTATATTTGCTCTGCCTATTTCCATATATTATTCTTATTACCATAATGTTATTTCAACCATGTGCCTGTTTACATACAACTGGATTTTAGTAGTAACAGAGAAACAGAGCAGCAGAAGTTGCTTACCTCTCTTGCCATAAGTCTGCATCTTCCTAAAAATAACTGTTAAATAAATGCTGTATACTAGCTGATTGGTTAATATATGTTATATGGTTTAGTAATAGAGACCAACTTAATTGATATGATATGGGATCTTCATAAGGTCATTACATGGATCTGGAACTCACCAAAAATGCTTTGCACTTTTAGATAAATGCTTGAAAATAAGCTGAGTTATAGGCATTTCTAGTTACTGCGTTGACAGCCACGGAAGTCGTCATACAAGCTGCTGCATAGTTTATAAGGATGAAGACTTGGCCATAAAGCCATGAAGCTGCTGGATTTAGCCTCCAGAGCTCTGTCTGCATCTCACTAGGGTGAAGCATAACAACTTTGGCATTTATCTTGTGCAAGCACTGCAGGGGAGAAGTGATTCTAATTGGATGGGGGCAGAGAAACTGAGAGTAGGTTGACACATATTTCACCCAACTGGAATCCTCAAAATTACTATATAAGGTGAAGGCGAGCTCCAAAAAACATTAATCTACACGGGAGCTCCTCAGAGGAGGAGCTCTGTTATAAGTAGTATTTTTTTTTAAAGTGGCAGGTTTTCTTAGACGGGGGCCATTTCCACGGGCTGAAGATGAGAACCAAGTGCTTCAATTCTTCTGTCAGCATGGAAGTGCCTGTTTATCCAGAGCCAAAGAGTGATAATGAGTGCTTCCAACTATAGGAAATGTATTGTTTTGCCCCCTTACAGGCTTCATTAATTTTTTTGTAGTATTTTTTAATTTTAGGTATGTAGTGTTTGGGACTTTGAGAGTCCCCTTGGTTTCGTTAGGGTCCATGGCGGTTCAATATGGTCTCCTGTGGACACCCTGATATAGGGTTAATGTTAGATGCCATTGAGGAACCCCATGGTAAAGAAGTTAATGTTACATGCCACTGGGGTCCGTTGCCATAGGGCTCTGTAAGGACACTTGTGGTTATACTTTAGATAGGGGAATCCCTGGCTCATAGAAGGTAGCAAGTAGGAAGGGGGATCCCCAATGTCATAAAGTAGCTGGTAGGAACTGGAAATCCCTTAAGGTGTTGGCTTTGGCATACAGACTGGTTTGAACCATCCATGCTTCTCTGAGGCAATTTTTGTGTGGTGTTGGAAGTACGTATAGGCTTTTTAAAATGTTTGGGGCACTCTGAAAGACTTCCGAGTTAACCTCAGCAAGATTGGATATCATTACAGGGGGCATATGATAAAGATATGTAAAATAGTTATGGAACAGGCACTCAGAGCTAAGGATCATAGGGAAACTTAGATTTCCAATGGGATTCCAATGGGATTGAGGCCTTAAATGGCTCATTATGTAATCTACTATTGGCGTTTCATTCTTTAAGTTCTCTCCCCACCAACCTTTCCGTCATATGAGCTTGTCGCTAACTAGCCATTAAGTATATATTTTTTCTCTTTCTTTCTTTCTTTCTTTCTTTCTCTTATTAGTAATAACCAAAAAAGAGGAATTGAATTGAAAATGTATGGATGTTAGCAGTTTAGCCTAATAAACCACACAGAATTACTCCATAAGGATTACTTATATTTAGACATCAAGTAAACCTAGATCATTGACTCAGAAAGGTTGTTTATGATTAATCCTACAAGAAAAAATGCTTGGATTACCCCAGCCAAACCAAAATATTTTGTAATCTCTCTCTAAATAAATATAATCCTCAAGTGTTGACCTACCAGCTAAACTAAGTGTGATCAGCAAAATAAATAACTTTAAAGTTTTACATGATATTATATGATTAATATAGGTGGGGCTACACAATGGGAACAAGGAGTTAAGCGTTATAATATACATTGTTTGTATCAACCATATCAACAGCAATTAAATAAGTTTAGCTGTGGTGGGTAGTAAAGTAGAAGAGCATGTCCAGTTGAAAAAAAAACAGTGACGGGGACCTTTAACAATGGAACAATTCAATTTAATTGTTAAAGGTCACTGTCACTATTTCAGTTTGTTTAACTGGATATGCTTATCTTCTTTATTCATCTCCCACCCCCACACGCATGCACACACACTGCTGATCTTAATAAAATGCTGCTGGATATACTCTTTCCTTAGAGTTTATCTTTTTTTTTTGTAATTTTATATATAATTTATATACAAATTTTAGGCATTTTCACTTTTATTACAGCCAACTTCATTTATGTTGTGTTTATGTGTACTTTTTATTTCTTCAATAAATGAGTAACTATAATGATAACTTGGCAAAATCTATACTTGTGGCTGCTAAATCACTGCAATACAGACACAATTTAATAAAAACATAGCAAATTCAAAAATATAAGAACGTTTATTTATGAAGGTTACTAAATTTGCACCATAACACCCGCAATCAAATATGTATAATTAGTTGCAAAATTCTCCAGATCTGGGTATCAGAAGGTCATGTAAAGCTTATGTATCACATAAGGCTGAGAAGCAAATGTGCGAATTCAACAATCATCTCTCTAATTATTTTTTTACGTCGCTTTCCATTCTTTGAATTGCAGTAATTTTTTTAAAGTATAAATCCTCCAACTGTAAAAAAAAAATCTTACACTTTTAACCTACTGTTAACATATTAAAATATGTCATATTTATAAAAGTAATTCCTTTTATAAAGTTTATAATGTAAAGAATATACCGCTGAGAAATGACTCATAAAGCAATGTAGTTTTCCAGTGTGCACTCCATAATATTTCTTTAATGTAGGGAACAATTTACAAAGCTATAATTTAAAAGGCATTTTGGATCTATTTATGTAGTGTGCTGTGAAGGTGTTTTCCATAAACAGTTGAATGGTAGACAGATTGGGTAAGAAAATAAATCATACAGTAGTTTATTATACCGTAAGCATATGACCATACTCATGATTTGAATATTTCCACAAGACAAGGTCAGCAGGGATCTTTTTCACAAGACCTTTTATAGAGCCAAATACTTAATCCCACAGACTTCACTCTCAGAGATTTCTTTTTTTTTCTGCTCTTTGAGAAATTACAGAAGGAATGTTTCATTTTGGTGCCAAGCACATAAGTGCAATTGAGGTCAGTAGACATTAACTGTAACATTAGGTAAATGCTTTCTTTTGAGACATATTTGGTATATAAACAGCTGAACATCTCTGCTTTAAATTTGTATAGTTCTAGCACTTGCAGATAAAGCTCTGCTTACTGCTAAAAAACAAAAAGGGGGTGGTTTGTCGGAAACTATGGTTGTGTTTGGTTTTTTTTGTGCCCTACAAAGAACTGTGAAAATTCTAGGATCTTTCCTGTTGGGTGGGCGGGAGTAGTTCGGTAGCAGCGTGTTGAGGGACCACTAGACGGTGCAGTGGACATTTTACACAATTTCTAACCTTAAACTGTTACCCTTACCCTAACCCTTACCCTAACGCTATATAATTGAGTTAAATTTCAGATGAAACTCACTGAGATCGGCAGTAAAATTCCGGCAGTGCCATCTTCTGCCACCACTGCTAGCAGTCACCCAATAGGAAAGGTCCAAAATATATAGTATCATAACTCTAATATAAGTGTAGATGAGGTAAAAAGGAATTAGATTGGATAAAAATCATAATTGTAATTTAGTTTGTGTTCTATTATTTGTAAATACATATTTAAATGTCTCAAACTTTACCCTCTCATATAAAACAACTTGTTAAACAGGAAACGTCTGATTTTTACTTTAAATTTGCACCTAATCATTGCTGACTCTCTGAAATGACTTATAAAGATCATAAACTAAATATGGCACAATGAAAATTTTACATATTTTAATCTTAAACTAAATCAATAGCTGCAATTATCTTAAAGGGACATAGAAATGTTATTACAGTCAGTGCCACACACTTTGTAAATACTACAAGTGGGTTTGGGTCTGCGCATCAGAGCCACTTAAACATATTTATTTACCTAGATATGGACTTTTAGCACCTTGCAGAACAGTCATATATTTAGTTCTGTAACATGAGCTAATATATCTATATATATTACTGATTTTCATAACATTTTAAGAAGCAACAAAACTTTGCAATCATACACTGTAGTCTTCCAAAACTGTACAGCAAGACTATTTAATTATCTGGTGACAATAATCCACCTATGTAAAAAATGGAAATGCTAAAGCTAACTAAGCAATGAGGTTATACCTTAATCCGTTACAGTTTACAGTTGATTCAATTTTTATTTTTAATTATATTTCAATTATATTTTAATGAACTATTGTCTTCTGTTTTTATCTTGGCATATAGAACAAATAGGATGCTTGGCTTTTGCTTTTGCTTTGAAACCCGGTCTGTAGATATTTCCAGTATATTATTATTTAGTGCACCCAGCTTGGTAAAAAGATTGTCATTAATACCATGTCTGTTTTATTAGATACTGTAGGTTTGGCAGACACAGCATAAACCCTGTAATGCTTTAACACCTTTAATGCTGCTCAATCTTTTAAGTAATTTTTGAATTATACACTATAATCTCTCCTTGAGTCAGCAGATGGGATAAATAGCTTGCTCCAATATGTGAAGTTTGGATGAGCTTAGAATGGTCAGCAAAAAATTCTATATTCTTCATCAAATTCTACGTTTAATGTTGGAGAACTGAATGTGACTGATAACAGAGTATTTGTGAGTTGGCTGTGATTTATAGTGTGTGACCAGTTATACTTAACAGTTGGAAAATGAAGGTTAAATAAGCTAATTATGCCTGTGCCATTCTATAAAATATGAATAAGCTAAATATAGGCATGTATGATTTAGACAAATATGTATTTCAAACAATTAATGTATAACAAAGTATGTTTGGCCATGAATATTTTCCATTTGATTTACTTTTTTAATAAAAACTATGGCCCCTATTTAACTCCAAGCCTGTAATTACTGTTATACAGGCTGTATGTCTGCGGGTTAGAAAATTGCAAGTTACAGAGGTATTTAACTGAGCAAGCCCGAAATTACATGGACAAAGTCTAAAACAGTAAACCATGAACCTGAACGTAGCAATCCAGGGCATGATCATGATCAGTTAAGCAAGCCCGTAAGTTACAGTTTAGACAGAGCCAATAGTAAATGAGGCCGTCATCATGACATTAGTTAAACATGGAGTTTAGACTACAATCAATTAGTGTTTAGAAGTCCGATATGCGATTGTACTCGCAATTCAGTGATGTAAAAATCAATAAAAATGAATTAAGAAACTGGTCTAGTCCGTGTGGGTTTCCTGATTAGCATTAACTCCTTGATTCCTGGGAACACGGAATAAAAATATTTTTTATTGCAAATTTGTGAGCTTGAGACTGTTGTGCAAATAATTCTAATGTATTTCATTGCTTTCCCAGTATTTTTAAGTACATTAGTGTTTTTATTTGCATTTGCTGTGTTACGAACAGGTGTTTAACCCACTTGCGAGACCTATCTAGTACTCGTATTTTGATACATTTGCTATTTGCGGGCAATTGCAGGCTTGTTGAATTTTTTAAATTAAATAAGGAATTTGCGTATTTAGCACTGGTAACATTTGCGGGCTTGATACATCAAAGGAATAGATAGGATGGAGTTACGTTTTTGACAACCGCCGGGATTTTGAGCCTGTTACATGTAAATTGATTGCGGCAGCTAAAATAAGCGAATAAAATATCAGTAGCTTTAACAGGCTCCATTACAGGCTCTTGCAACCACAATTTGTCCATTTGAATAGGGCCCTATGTATATCAAGTTTTAACGTGCTTAATTGTTAAATAGTACAGTTATGTAAATGTTTTTTAATGGTAAGTCATTTTGTAATTCTTTTCATTTTTAGGTATAAACATTTGACTGAGATTGTAACAAGAGCAAAAGAAAAAGCATCTCCTGAAGAGAAATGCCGTCATGTCCTTCAGCAATGCAAACCCCAAGGGTGGCAGGTTGGTGATTAACAGCATTTACTCAAGAAAAACTGAACTTGTTTGTAAAATGTGTAATAAGCTACCAACACTCTATAAGCTATAAACATAAACATATTTTTAGAGAAAATATGATTTTGTTTCATCATCACTGATGCTTGATGCAAGGGGTGTGTGTTTTTTTTTTATCTCAGTGTAGGAAGAGACTAAGAGGGTTAGTAAAAAAAATAGACCACATTGAAACTGACACCAACCCCTTTCCCCATGCACATGTTTAGAAGCCGGCAAACTTTTATCAATAGATGCAAGCCCTGATCTTCATAAACGTAAATGCCCCTCTCACACACAAAATCTCACCAAATTATTTTTTTCTAAGTACGATTAGCTTTAGGGCTTTTCCCCTGGCTATGGATTAGTCAGTCTTAAAGTTTTCAAATATATATATATATATATATATATATATATATATATATATATATATATATATATATTATGTCCTTAATTGTGCATTGGTCCTTAAACAAAAGTGCACACAAACACACACCATTTGATACTTTTACATCAGTGGTATATGTTAAAACAGAGTATAACAAATCAATATCACTCAGCACTGTTTGTTATTACATAAAGAATATGTGATGTCACAGTAAGTGTAAGATTGCAGGAAAGGAAGGTGAGGCTGTAAAATTATGAAATGAGTCTTTATAAATTAAATATTATTTAGGGATATTATTTAGTGATTATTATTTAGTAATATCTGAGAGTATTGTCAGATGTAAATAAGCAATTATATCTCATCCTAAACTCCAGGAAAACATGAGCTAGTCCAAAAGGTAATCAAATACTAGATCGAGCAATGCATACCTGAGAACCAGCAAAGTAGCTTGCTATATATGAACCTGTAAGAACAATGTGGATGTATATTTTTCTTGTCTGCCTCTGTCAATGAGTTGCTGATGATCTTCAGACACAGTAATCTGGGGCCCATGTATTGATTATCCTCCTACACTTATGGAGGACATGATTTGAATTTCAGAATTGGGCGTCAGACATTTCTCCTCTGTAGTGGCATAATTAAGCTACAGGTGTACATATCTGACTTGTCTTGTCTTTTTAGTTTATTTAAAATACCCACTTGTCTCTGTGCGAACATCTCCAATCTCCTTCCCAATACACCAATGCTGCTCACAGCGTTTTACTTAATTTCCTCCAATTCAAAATTAATCTGATTACTGAACATAAAATCCCTCAACTGACTTGTGATATTCACACAAATGGATGGAAAATCGCACATAAGGTTGTTACTTGAGCATTTCAACATAATTCTAGGGATTACATTTCCTCTTCATCTCCCTCTACAAACCAGTGTAACTCAGAATGTAATGGTTGTAATGACTGCATCTACAGTGATAAGGGTTCTACTAAGGATTGAACAGGGGAGTGTCAGGAGATTCAGTGATTGAGACATGGAGGAACAATCACATTATCAAACACGAGTACAAGAATAAGAATAAGCAATGGATTGTATGAATACATGAATCGTATGAGTACCAGATAGAACTCGCAAGGGGGTTAAACACCTGATCATAGCACTGTAAATGCAAATAAAATATCAATACTGTATTTTAAAAGACAGGGAAAGCGATGAAAGACATTAGATTTAATTGCACAACAGTCTCAAGCTCGCAATTTTTTTAATGTTTCATTTCCGTGTTCCGCGTCTCAGGAATCAAGGCGTTAATACATATCAGGCCACCCACATGGACTAGAACAGTATCGTCATTCATTTTTATTATTTTGTACATTGCCGGATTTCGAGTCCGATCGCATATCGGACTTCTAAACGCTAATTGATTGACGTTTAACCTCCATGTTTTACTGACTGCATGATGACGGTCTCATTTACTATTGGCTGTTTCTAAATTGGTAGTTACGGCCTTGCTTAATTGATCATGATCATGCTCTGAAATGCTAATAAGGGGGCATGGTTTACGGTTTAGGCTTTCAGCCAGGTAGCTGCGGGCTTGATCAATTGAATCGCTCTGTAATTGTTGCAAGTTTCAAGCCTGCAGATTTACGGACGGTAATTGAATAGGGACCTAAGACTTGTTTTTTACTTCTCTTCTAGTGCATTGTATAATATGGTATAATGTGGTGTTGTTAAAGTTGGTTTTGTTCCTATGTTTAATTTTTCTTTACTATGAAAAGATTTACTATTACATGTGTTACTATTACATCAGTTGTGACGCACATTATGAACTGTCTTGAAAACAATATATTATAGCTCTAAACCCTTACAGTATACCTAACAATACATTCTGAATATGTTTTCCATCAATATAGGTGTCAAAGGTCACTTCCTTAGTTATTGACCATGATTATTTATTTTGACCATGAAACTAACTATGGTGTTTAAAATACAAAGGCAACCATTGTTATATTATGTTTTTTATGAATGATGCATTATTATGACATTAACAGCCTTATTAAATTGCGATTTGGTAAATTCTAAAGGGCTCTATTTAAGCACAGAGAAAATGTTTTCATGCTTGTTTAATAAGCTTAATGTATAAAGGATGGATGTGTCAATTGTATGATTTAAACAGATTAGTTGTAACTAAATGCTTGAATTACACATTTCAGACAATAGTTATTTTTTTCATATACAGTAATTATCACTCTGTTTACAATTTTACAACCTTATTAAATTGCGATTCGGTAAATTTAAAAGGGCTCTATTTAAGCACACAGCATATTTTATTTACAGAAGTTTTTAGTTAGTGAAGACCTTGCTTTTGGGTAGAAGGTCACTAACTAAAAACTTCTGTGAAAAAATGTTCTCTGTGCTTAAATAGAGCTCTTTAGAATTTACCAAATCACAATTTAATAAGGCTGTTAATGTCATAATAATGCATCATTCATAAAAAACATAATATAACAATGGTTGCCTTTGTATTTTAAACACCATAGTTAGTTTCATGGTCAAAATAAATAATCATGGTCAATAACTAAGGAAGTGACCTTTGACACCTATATTGATGGAAAACATATTCAGAATGTATTGTTAGGTATACTGTAAGGGTTTAGAGCTATAATATATTGTTTTCAAGACAGTTCATAATGTGCGTCACAACTGATGTAATAGTAACACATGTAATAGTAAATCTTTTCATAGTAAAGAAAAATTAAACATAGGAACAAAACCAACTTTAACAACACCACATTATACCATATTATACAATGCACTAGAAGAGAAGTAAAAAACAAGTCTTAGGTCCCTATTCAATTACCGTCCGTAAATCTGCAGGCTTGAAACTTGCAACAATTACAGAGCGATTCAATTGATCAAGCCCGCAGCTACCTGGCTGAAAGCCTAAACCGTAAACCATGCACCCGTAAGTAGCATTTCAGAGCATGATCATGATCAATTAAGCAAGGCTGTAACTACCAATTTAGAAACAGCCAATAGTAAATGAGACCGTCATCATGCAGTCAGTAAAACATGGAGGTTAAACGTCAATCAATTAGCGTTTAGAAGTCCGATATGCGATCGGACTTGCAATCCGGCAATGTACAAAATAATAAAAATGAATGACGATACTGTTCTAGTCCATGTGGGTGGCCTGATATGTATTAACGCCTTGATTCCTGAGACGCGGAACACGGAAATGAAACATTAAAAAAATTGCGAGCTTGAGACTGTTGTGCAATTAAATCTAATGTCTTTCATCGCTTTCCCTGTCTTTTAAAATACAGTATTGATATTTTATTTGCATTTACAGTGCTATGATCAGGTGTTTAACCCCCTTGCGAGTTCTATCTGGTACTCATAAGATTTCCTTCTACATTTGCCATTTACATGTGTGAAAACAATTGCGGGCTTGAGCAATTGAATAGCGATTTGTGATTGTAACATTTATGGAATTGGAAGATCAAAAGCTTAGATGGGTTGGAGTTACAATTTTGACAACCACAGGGGTTTTCAGCCTGTAACCCACAAATCGTTTGCGGGTAGCTAAAAGACACCAATTGAATAGCAAGTTAGTTTATGGGATTACATTACGGGCTTCAATAACTAACAATTGCTCAATTTGAATAGGGGCCTTAGTCTTCAATATTGATTTGAATAGACTTGAAATTTGATAACAACAGCATGTGTCAAGGAATGGGAAACATTTTAATTGAAAATATTTAAAGGAACACTGCACAATATTTTAAAATTTTGAGTCTAATACTAAGAACATAATGAATTATGCAGTAAAAATGTGTTCAGTTACTTTTAATTACAAAAACTATAAATCGATACCTGTATTTTGATTTCCCAAAAAATGTTTTTATGTCAATATTTTTTGTAGTTTGGTATATACTATATAAACAAGTGTCTTCTTTTCTTGAACTGCAGTGGTCCTATATATTAAGTCACTATAAACATTCAAGACTATATAAGGATATGCTGAGGATCATCTAAACAATAGATAATATTATTATTAAGGTATTTTAAACAATTCCTTTATCAGAAAATGTTCTTGGATGAATGCAGTTTGATTTGCTCTAGTACTAGAATAATACATTGACAGGGGGCGGGAGGGGGGTCAATGGGTGAATGTTTAGCTACTCAGTTGGCTAAATATCCCATGATAATCTCATTCTCAACAAAATAACAGATATCTACCCTAATTTAGGATATTAGATGAACAGCCTCTGTTACAAACTGCAAATTACATTTAAAAATAGACATGTGCAAACAATTTTGCTGAAAAGTTCTACCTCCTTATTAATAGGCACTAAATGTAAAATAGCTTACCAAAAACGTCTTCTGAAGTACATGCTTTAAAAATGTAAACAGATAACAAATCAAAGAATGGATGAATGGCATACATAACCTGCTGATGAATTAACTGATTACCTGGAACTAACATAGATTGTTTGAGGATTTGCATCATTTAATGTTTTTTTTTATTATTGTGAAGCAAACAACAAATAGGACAAAATAACAGAAAAAGTCAATGTGCATAACTATTCACCCCCCTAAAGTCAATACTTTGTAGAGCCACCTTTTGTGGCAAACACAGCTCCAAGTCACCTTGGATAAGTCTCTATCTTACCATTGGGATTTTTGCCCGTTCTTCCTTGCAAAACTGCTCCAGCTCCTTTAAGTTGGATGGTTTGTGCTTGTGAACAGCAAACTTTAAGTCTGACCACAGAATTTCTATTGGATTGAGGTCTGGGCTTTGACTAGGCCATTCCAACACATTTACATGTTTCCCCTTAAACCACTCAAGTGTTGATTTAGCAGTGTGTTTGGGGTCATTGTCCTTCTGGAAGGTGAACCTCCGTCCTAGCCTCAAATCACGCACAGAGTGGTACAGGTTTTGCTCAAGAATATCCCTGTATTTAGCACCAGCCATCTTTAGCTCAACTCTGACCAGTTTCCCAGTCCTGGCTGCTGAAAACATCCCCACAGCATGATGCTACCACCACCATGCTTCACTGTGGGTGTTCTTTGGGTGATGTGATGTGTTGGGTTTGCGCCAGACATAGCGTTTTCTTTGATGGCTGAAAGGTTTAATTTTAGTCTCATCAGATGCATTTTCACAAACTCAAAACGTGCCATTCTGTTTTTTTGCTGAAAGTAATGGCTTTCTTCTTGCCACTCTGCCATAAAGCCCAACTCTATGGAGCGTACGGCTTATTGTCGTCCTATGTACAGATACTCCAGTCTCTGCCGTGGAACTCTGCAGCTCCTCCAGGGTTACCTTAGGTCTCTGCACTGCCTCTCTGATTAATTCCCCCCTTGCCTCTTTGATTAATTCCCCCCTTGAGTTTTGGTGGGTGGTCGTCTCTTGGCAGGTTTGCCGATGTGCCATGTTCTTTCCATTTGGTTATGATAGATTTGATGGTGCTTCTGGGGATCATAAAATATTTGGATATTTTTTTATAACCTAACACTGACTTGTAGTTCTTGACAACATTGCCCATTACTTGTTTGGAGAGTTCCTTGGACTCCATGGCAGTGTTTGGTTAGTGGTGCCTCTTGCTTAGGTGTTGCAGTCTCTGGGGCCTTTCAAAAAAGGTGTATATGTAATGACAGATCATGTGACACTTTCATTGCACACAGGTGGACATCATTTAGCTAATTATGTGACTTCTGAAGGTAATTGTTTGCACCAGAGCTTTTTATGAGCTTCATAAGAAAGGGGGTAAATTCATACGCACATGCCAATTTTCTGTTTTCTATTTCTAAAAAATTGTTTTATGTATATATTTTTCTCATTTCACTTCACCAACTTAGACTATTGTGTGCTGATCCATCACATAAAATTCAGGTTAACAAAACAATGATTTTAAGGGTGTAATGTAACAAAATAGGTAAAAAGTCAAGGGGGTGGATACTTTTGCAAGGCACTGTAGAACTGGGAAAATATTGCACATAGTGATTAATTGTCAGGAATTACATGTAAGAGTTTGTAATAGCTAAGTTACAGTTTATGTGAGATTTGTTTTTTTTTTCCTACAGGATTTGAGCCCTAAACTAAAAAGTCATATCTTTTTCGAATTTCTTTGTTTTGTCTGTATTACTAGTAATAATGGATTTTAAAGAATTTTGAGAGATTTTTGGGAGAAAACATGTATTGTCTACATTTCAGATGGGAGCTCGAAAGGTTTTTCTGAAGTACTGGCAGGCTGACCAACTTACCGACAAGTGTCTTCAACTACAGAAGAAAATTATACTATGTCAAAAAGGTGAAAACTATTGTTTTTAAATAACTTTTTTTATGCTAAAATAACTGTTCTATAACAAAACTTTATGCTTGATTTTCTTATTGATTTCCTGATTCTTTGCATTAGCTTCTCAGATAATTTAGTTTATTTTTAAAGTACATGATTGCGTATGACCAGAAGCTAAAGTATTTTTATTAATCACATATATTTTTGTATGAAGTTCCAATTTTATGTCAGTTTTCTTCTGATCCTTATAACTCCCTATGTTCTATAACAAAACCTTATGCTTAACCAAGATTTGCTTGATTTTCTTATAAATTTCCTGTTTCTTACCATTAGCTTCTCAGATAATTAAGTTCAGTTTTAAAGTACATGATTACGTATTACCAGAAACTAAGGTATTTTTATTAATCACATATATTTTTGTATGAAGTTCCAATTTTATGTCAATTTTCTTCCGATCCTTATAACTCCCAATGTCTTCACAAATATCCAAGGGTATCAATTATTTTTCATGCACCAATGGTAATTATTAAGTAGGGTTTTTTTTCAGCTGTCTAATAATCTAATTGGTTACAAAATAAAAGTAATAGTAATAAAGGAAGCTGAAAATGTTTTAACCTAATTTAACAAATTATTGTAATTGTCTAACAAAAATATATCACTGTTCAAAGATTTAGACTTACTAATGTGATTCATTCCATTTAAACCCTTAAAATATAAACATTTTTAGAAATTTCACCAAACTGTAGATGTAAGAGAAAAGCAGGTTGTTCTTCTTGATACATTGGTTCTTATTTCTTGATGAAGACACAACATCAAAAATATTGTAAACGGATACTATCAGTGAATATTTATTTTAAAAGAAAGGGAAATACAGCATTATTTAAATGTAGCACATGCTTTTTCACATTGCTCTATATTCTGAAATAAAGGCCACAAACTCCATATTATATATGCTTCTTCTGGTTTACTAAAAACCAAACCCAGAACTGTACTGGGAGATTTCTATGTAAATGATTTCACACATCAGTAACTATAAATAGAGGACATGATGCAGATGTAATTAAGCTGTTTTGCTAGTAATAATCCATTCAGAAAAAGTGAAAAGCTGCTATGTGGATTACAAAGTATAATGACGAGTTTTCACTATAAGAGTCATGTGTCACAGCGGTCTACCAAATAGATAAAAGAAGCTCTAACTTGTGATGTGATAATTACTGCAGTTGTTTTGATTCGTCTCTACAGTTTGTGACAAATGGCACTTCAGAGGTCGTATAATGATAGTTTCTGAATTGCTTTCTCGTTCAATTAATATTTAAAGTTGTCGCCTGCCTAACTTTCACTTAATAACTACTACCTATCTTTTGTTCCCGGTGATGTCATGACCTAAAATGAAATCTGATATACCACTTTCCTAACCCATCTCTTTCAGCATCAGGCCTTTACTTTAAAGGTATATGCAAGTGAGCTGGGTTATGAATGTATCTGATAGAGGGGAATTAGTAGTGTATGATTACATTTATTTGTATGCACTATGTTTTTTGAGCTTTGCATTAAAAAAACTTTTGCAGGTGATGTTTACACCCTTAGAATTGAGCTAGGCTTCTCAGGGTTCGATTTTGTAAAAATGAACCCTGTATGTGAGCATGCCCAGCTTTGTAGCCAATCAGCAATGCTGTATGCAGCTAGCTAGATAATGCTACTACAATCCGTAGGACTAAAGATCTTTAAAGGACCATAAATCAACATTCAAGTAAAAATGTTTGAGCTGGTATATGGTTGTTCTTTAGACATACACCCTCTCCTACACAAATTCTAACAAATTATAATTGTATTGAAACCAAACATTTCAGCTTTTTCTTTCTATTCTAATCTGTCTTTTAGGTGAATTAGCATTTATGCTTGATTTATGGACCTGCAATGAGTGCAAAGTTTGAGGAAGAAAGGTTTGCATGTGTCTCTGTGTGACTGCATGCAATTCACTGGGGCTGGAAGAGATCTCAGGGGCAATTCACAGGGGCTGGAATAGATCTCACTGGGAATTCACTGGGCTAGGAGAGATCTCAGGAGCAATTCACTGGGGCTTGGGAGGTGATGGGGTAATTCACTTGGGATGGTGGAAGTTTCACCTGGGATGTAGATAAAACAATCAGTGAATGAAGGGACACAGACCTTTTTCTGGTTATTACAGAAATCTAAAGGAAAGCTGCAGCTCAATCCACAGACCAAAAAGATACAATGTATTATGTGTGTTAATTTTCCCTGGGATTTTCAGGGGGTGTCAACATTGATAGAAAACAGTTTGCAAATGCACGAAATTCAGCAAACTTCAGGCTAAAGGTTTAACTGTTTATTTTGGTATTTTTTCATGCAAACATTTTTTTTCATAAACTACTAATTCTCCTCTATCAGATGCATTCATAATCCAGCTCACTTGCATACTGTATACCTTTAAGACTGTAAAGACTCTGGAGCAAGAATATGTACCTTTGTTATACGCATCATATATTTATTGTACTCTTTTTATGTAGTTCTGTAGAAAATGTTGGTGCTTTATAACTAAAACTAGCGACTTGCCCATCAAAAATGACGGGGCAATAAAATTGTAATGCTGTTTGCCACAGACAGTAAGTGTTTTGGTCGTCTGAGATCCTTTGGCGCTCATTGCGAGCCTATCGGTTGGTGTATTTTTTGTTATCAGAGGCGCTTGTATTTTTTTGTGTAAGTCCGTATTTAGCTATTGCGTGTTAGATTTTTTTTATTTCAAGGTCCCGCTTCTGTGGCTGTTTGTAACCGCATGTGAGCCGCCATAGAGCCTCCACCTCCGCAAATGAGACTTTGGCTCAATGCAGTTGACGTGGGAGCCTCCACCTCCGCAAATGCAGCCCCTTGCTTTGCGAGGGTCCGCATTTGCAGCCTGCAAAGAGCCTTCGGCTCATGGCAGCCGACGTTGGAGCCTCCACCTTCCGCAAATGGGCCCCTCGGTTTGCGAGGGTCCGCATTTGCGGGCCAAACTGCGGCCCGAACTGCGGCCCGAACTGCGGCCTGAACTGCGGCCTGAACTGCGGCCCGAACTGCGGCCTGAACTGCGGCCCAGACTGCGGCCCGAACTGAGGCCCGAACTGCGGCCCTCGCTTTGCGAGGGACGCAGTTCTTGCAAGCTAGCTTTGCGAGCTCGCAAATCGTGACGACATTTCATAGTTTGACAACTATTATATGTGATAAGATCTAACTCAATGATGTGAAATGGCTTAAACCCAAGAATCCATGAAATTGTTTCAATGTATTTAATTAAAGCCATGGAATTTACAGGGCTATAGAACTTACATGTCACATTACACCGAACACACATTACCGAAGGGGCTCATATGGAGGCACGAAAGTGGTGGGTTTGCTGAGGCCTGCGATGAGTGCTCATCACGTGGCCCATAAAGTAGGGGGAGGAGGGGAAGAGGCTCGCAATAAGTGGTTGCCTCGTTATTCAACCTGACATGAGAGGTTATTACGCTGGCCCTTTAATACTATCGATATTACAGCCAGAGAACTTCTGGAAAAAGTATTTTGTTAGAGTCAGATTATATATAAAATTACAGATGTAGGGAGGATCATCTCAGTGAGGTCATTGAAAAAATAGTTGCAATGCAAAAGAAAATCTATTTATTTTATTTACATTTCATTGACATTTCAACAAGAACACAGTAATACAAAAAGCTGGCAAGAGTGTCACTGGGCAACATATAGGATGTTTAGTGCTTGCTGGCACAACCATATTGCCCCTTGAATAATTCCAACCCCTGCATAGATAACACCATATATGTATTGGTTTATCTTCTACCAGGATGAGTCGTTAAGTGTTTGGTAAGAGTTTGATCAAGTTTGATCTATATGTTTTTAAGAAATATATCATTTCTATTCTCATGTCAGGTTTATATAATACTTCCGATAAACTTATTTTTAGATAATCGCTGTTAGACTCTGTTACCCAGAAAGTCCACATCAGTTTATGGAAAAGGGTTGAGGGCAGAAATTTATGAAAGACAAAATATAGGTTTTGGTACAGATAAATCCACAGTGCAAATTAAATGTGCAATATATATACATGTTCATGTTTCAAAAACTGATTCTTGCAGCACAGTGAATGGCTTAATCAGAGAGAAGAACCTAAATCATTAGTTATATCATTACTGTTAGTATTAGTAGATACTCTTTTCATGATAGTAAATCCATTGGTGCTTTCAAAAGCATGATGTCTGGATGAGTCACTATTTAGTCATTTTACTTTCCACATAAATATCTGCATGACTTGTGGAAATATAGACATCAACATTCCTTTCTCTAATAACAATTTTCCAAAAATAATTTGAGTGATCTGTTAGAATGCATACATATATTCATATTTAAACCTCAGTATATCTAAGGTTTCTTGGCTGCAAAACAGAGGCAAGAAGAATAATGCAGAACTATAGTAGCCTTTAAAATTAACCTTTTCCTTTTTTCCTGGCTGTGCAAGTATACAAGAATTATTCTTAATCCTGTATTTGAATGTTTTTCAATCTAGCTAAAATATGAAATTTAGTACACTTTCCAATACTTTTTGATTGATTAAAATTCTATAGAGATAACCATTACTATTAAGATTTCCAGCCATTTTGAAAACCCTATTAGCCAAGTAAATATTTGATATGATTTTTTTTTTAATACTGCCTCTTCAGTGTAACTATATTGGCTTCTCTCCCTCCTCCCAAGAGCATGTCACAGGGCAGTAAGCTGTGAAACTCCATTTTGTAGAAGCAAACATCTTATGACAGTATGGGCCAATAGTGAGGGTCTGGACTTATTGTATTGCCTGCCTATCTGACACAGTGGCAACCCCTAGAGCAAAGCAGGAGGTTAAAAACCTAGCAATGCTTGAATATGCTGTTTCAAATTTATAACTACTACAGACCTGTGGAATCTGTTGGTACATTTTAAATAATAACCATTACATTGATATTTAAAAAATTTAAATTGAGATAATTTTAGTTTGTTGTATGCTTTTGGTAAATATATGATCTATCTTGTTTTTTTTCTTCTTCTTTTCAATTGAAGTCCTTACTTGTATTCTTTAATTTATATTGTGTTGTTTTATTTCAGTTATAAGGAAATTTTTAGCCCGTCAACAACTGCATCACAAGATGGACATTAAAAAAAGTGAGTTCACATCCGTTAAAGACTTCCTTCAAACTATGGAGAATATGGGGCAGCAGGTTTACCATTCCTTGGTTATCCAGAATGCATCTGATATCGCTCGGGAAAAAGACAGACTTCGGAATGAAACCGATACACCATGCAATACGATAAGTTCATCACATAGCCACGAAGAGTCTCCCAAAAGGTAAATACAAATTTATTTGTTTAGAATCACTATATACTAGTGATAAAAGACATTGACACGGAATTCCAGAGTAAATCATCAACATTGTTTATTTATTTTTATTTTACATTGTTGATGAAGAGAACCACCACTTCACAGCAAAATTACCCATGCTTTATTTGGATAATGTCTTAATTATATTTAATTTGCTGAAAAATGTGATCATTAGCCAGGTAAAGACTGAATTATAGACCTTATTCAAACATAAGTACTTAAAAGTTGGACTCGATCTTATTACAGTATTAGACTTGTGTTTTCTACCAAAACTTTCAATATGAAAATCAAGATGCTTTGTACTTGTGTAATTGTTATGATGCAGTTTCATAGTAGTTTGAATCATACAATGTGTTTAGCTTGCATAGCCCAGCGATTGTTATCTTGCTCATTAAGGTACTTCCAAACTTTTTGAAAAATAGTTAAAATACAATTTTGCATGCTCAGCCTACCTAAACTGTACTGCAGTTTGTTTTGCTTATATTTATTATTGTAAACTATACATTTCTAGAGCAATAAGAATAGTCAATGTGGTTTGAGGTAGCAGATCAATATTACCCTAATTAATGAATTAAGATGACGAAACAGATCTTACCCTAATTAATGAATTAAGCTGACTAACTGTAAATAAATGTGAGCCCTATCATGGAGGCCACAGGAGGATATCCAGCATCTGGCTCCTCGTTGGTTCTCCGAATTGAAAGCCTGTCCTTGGCAATGCAAGACTTGAAGAATCATCTGGCTCACCTGTAGACAATAGGTTATGTGTCAGTAACTTCTAGAGCTACTAAGTCTCAACCACCAGAACCTCGGGTGCATCTCCTTTAGTGAAGACCGTACTCGGGACAGGAGTATCCGCAATGCATGTCAGCTCCAGTTTCTTTTGAAGTCACACACTTATGCTACAGAGTTTTTTAGAGTCGGAACAGTCATCATGCTCCTTCAGGGAGAGCCTATGAGGTTAGCCCACAATTCTCTAGAAGCTCAGAATCCAATTCTAGACCACTTTCAGACATTTCGGGAGGCTATGGGGCAGTGTATGATGACGCACACATGACGAATATTGCTGAGATAATCTTGTACAGCCTAAGTGTTGAAAATTTGCATATGAATACTTCAAATTCCACAGTTAGCTGTCAGAGACACAATGGAATGAACCAGCTTTAGTCCACCAATTTCAGTTTGATTATCCAAACAACTGACAGATGAACTGGCTCAAGCATCCATACCCAACACATTCGATATGACCAGTTTAGTTGTACAAATAAACTGCAGTTTTTTAGGTAGAGGCTGGAAAAAGCTAGAACTGGATAACATAATCTCCCAGACTGTGAGTGTGTTTTTGCTCTTCCTGCTGCTCCTGCTACCCCAAATCTTTACAGCTTGGGGCTACTCGAAGGCCACTTACCCAAATAAGAGAATTCAGAAGGGCTAGCAAGCTGCCAATTTTCTACAGTGGAGATGAGAGATTATGAATAGACATGCCATTATTATTCTTCTGATCCAAAACCTTAACATCCTCAGAATTACTAAGTCATTGCCTGTCCCCATACAGCTAACTGATGGGAACAGCATCAAATCTGGGCCTGTTATGCAAGGATCATTCCTCTGCTCCTTTTCACCATCCACGATCATCAGGAACCCATGATGTTGTAACATCTCCACTGCTTCCTCTTGTCCTCAGATTACCCCAGTATTTACTGGGATTGCCAAACTCTTACCTTCCTGAATGAAAGATATCCAGCTCGCCATATAATTCTACACCTTGTGTGGGGCTGCCAGTTCCAGTCCTAAAAATTCAGCACTAACAGATGCCAGTTACAAAATGAAAGCTAACATATTGACGCCTCACCAGATTTATGATTATCCCATTGATCTGATCCCGGGGAGAAAATTCCCTTTGACACATCTATCCTCTTTCTGAAAAAGAATGGCAAAAAAGTTATCAGTTCACTCCTTCTGGAGGAGTTTCTATTTTAATTGTGAAGAAAAAAGAAAATACTCTGAGATCCTGTATTGATTGCTGGAAGCTGCTACCATTCCTGTTAAAAAGCATGTATCCACTCTTCTTGATTCTTTTTTGGTCATGTCTGTGACGCTATTCTATTCTCCAAGCTTGATCTATGAGGTGCAGACAAGCTTGTACATATTCAGCAGGGAGATGGATGGAAGACAGTTTTTCAAACCTGATATGGATATTATGAATACCTAGTCATGCCTTTCGTACTGCGTAATACTCCTGCCACGTATCTTCATTCCATATCTTCATTAATTTACCTGAATTTGATCCTAGGGTTTTTTTCCACTCTAGAACAACATAGTCCAAGTACTGTTACTCCTTTGAATGCATTGATTATATGCTAAACTAGAAACAGTGTGATTTTGAAATGGATAAATAGAATTTCTTGGATTCATTATATATCTCAGGGTTTAAAGATGAATCCACAGAAGGTACAGGCTATTTGTGAATGGCCAGTTCCACATACTTGGAAAGAAGTACAGTGTTTCCAGGGTTTTGCAAATTATTTTTGATGTTTTATGGGACTTCTCCAGGGTAGCTTAGCCAATTATTGTTGCTACAAAAACCACAATGCCTTTCCAAAGGACTACAGCCACTCAAAAAGAATTTGAAGAACTCAAACATCTCATTTTTCTCAAGGTGGATGCGTCCGAATCAGCTGTAGGTGCTGTACTGTTTCATCAGCATGGGCCCAAGCTTCTTCTCCACCCTGTCCGTTATTTTCAAAGAAAGTAACACCCACAGAACAGAATTACGATGTGGACAATGGAAAATTACTGGTCATAAATCTAACCTTAGAAGAGTGGCATCCCTTACTTGAAGTAGCTGCACGCCTTGTTACAGTGTATGCTGATCATCGAATGCTTTAAAACGCCTTAATTCCAGACAAGCACATTGAGCTCTGTTCTTCACAAGTTTTTCAATTCACATCACTTACCGCAGGAGTAGAAATTAGAAAGCTCTTGCTCTGTCATGAAACCCTCTCCTTTCTAGGCCTAGGAATCAAAGCCTTTTCTGCCCTGTCACTATTTCTTGTGCACCTGTACTGCCTTAATTGAACAAATATGAAAATACTTCCCATAGTCAGCTATATGTTCCAGAAGGACAAACACTCCGCAGACAAACTTTACTATCATGGTGACAACATGTATGTTTCCCCTCATCTTCATATCATTCAGGAAAATCATGGCTCTCCACTAACAGGACACCCAGGCATGCAGAAAACTTGATCAGCCAGTAGTCCTGGTAGCCAGCCCTGCCATCATCAGTAACCGATTATCTGTTCTCCTGCAATGTTTGTACCACTTCCTGTCAACCTTCTTCAGCCATTTCTGCTTGTCATTGATGCCTCATTTCCATTATTTTTCATTGCAGACTCTTCTCTTTCACAGCATTTTTCCATTATTGTAGTGGATTGTCTAAGCAAGATGGCACACTTCATAACATTCCACAAATTACCTATAGTGCAAGAGACATCTAAGTTCTGGAAAGGTTTTGGTACATACCTGAAAATAGATCAGAGTACCACGTCAGCTTTCCATCTCAAGTCCAGTCAGCAAATGGAATGAGCAAAAACAAAACCCAAGAGCAAAACCTGAGATGCTATACTACTTCTCTCCAAAATGACTGGTTACAACTTCTTCCCTTGGCTGAAATGGGTTATAATAATACAGTATATTCTAGCACTAAGATGCCCCCTTTCTAAACTAACAAAAGATACCATCCACATTTTGACATTGATGTATCTGCCTCCTCTTTAGTACTAGAGCTTTACAAATGTCTTCAGCAATTGTAACTTCACTTTACTTCTTTTCAACATGCTGTTTAAAGGTACCAAAATGTACATCATCTCCGGCATCATGGATTCACGTGTTAAAGGTGCCCAGTTAAAGTATTTTAGATTCTCTGGACATTGTTTGGGCCTGCTGATGACACCTCGGATGCTGCTGTCAATATGCATGCCACTGATGTTTACACTATGTCAGTCCTTTGAAGTCTGTTCCTCTGAGAAGTCAGGTAGCCGTCTCTAGAGATTGGGTATTGTTAGAGCTTCTCTTGTCCTGCAATGGACTTACCTGCTGGCAGCATTGCTTCAGTATCCCTATAAGCTTCTGCATCAGCTTTTCCTGCAACTGCATTATTGGAGTCTCCTGCAGCAGGTCTGAACTCTGAAATTTAAAGGGACAGCATCCTAATTATGGAACAACCTGCCTTGAACAACGCCTTGAAAATATTTAAAATCATTTTTGTCCACCAGAATACTGTTCATTTGTGTTGCTCTGCCCCTCACCTCATTATGCTTCAGGACTTTTCTATACTGCACAGCCCTGGACCATCCTTATTGCTTCTGGCCTCTAGCCTTGTCTCAGCTGCAGTTATCTCACAATTTGTTTTAAATAATTGTATATATAACTATAGTGCATTATAAAATTATAAATATAACCTAAGAATAATAACTTTTCCATGAGATATATATAGGGATTTGATGGTATATGGTATTATAATTTGAATTCAGATGCATTATACCTATTGGTTTATTGTAACTGTAAGTTAATTTTAACCTGTGCTGTGATCTATTCAATTAAATATAGACTGAAGATTTCGAAAAACTTTCTACCTTTCTACCTTTTTGAAGTATGCAATATATTAACAAGATCATCATAAAATCTTCTTTAGGTAGTTTTTTTGTATTATTATAGTAGGCACTGCTTGTGCCTCAGGTGTGCCATCTTTGTGTCTTCTTGCTAGCTTGGAGACTAAGTGGAAGTTTTCTCCTAATGTAAAATGTATTCAAGTGTGGAAGGCAGAGGAGTGAGGGGATTTTTGATTCATTGGTGGATTCAGAAGAAATTTCAACACAGGACACATTTCCTCTCCCTTCAATAGGCTCAGTAGAGGCTACTTGCAACTATATTTGCAAGCCATTTTTTGTGTGCATTATTGAGAAATGGAGCTCGATTCAATTGAGCAATCGCAAGTTACTGTAGCCGTTAATTTGCTATTCAATAGGCGTTTTTTTTTCCGGGCTCCGAATGGGTTACGGAGCTGGAAATTACAACCTCCCGAAGCCATTGATCTTTCAATTCTGCAAGAGTTATGATGGCTAAAATCGCCAATCACTATTCAACACGTTCGGAGCCCGCAAAAAAACGCTGATTGGATAGCAAATTAACTTGCGGACTCTTGTAGCCTCACTTAGGGGCTACAATAACTTGAGATAGCTCAATTGATTCGGGCTCTTAGTTATCAATTGTATTTTTTGAGGAGAAGAGAGCAAATTTGCTGTTTAAGAGAAAAATTAATGAAGAGAAGCTCATTCCTCCACAGAAAACGCACTAGTTACCAAAAGTATTAATATGGTAATTAAATTCAGAACTCACAAATAACTAGAAAAAAAAACAACTCTTCATAAAAAAAGAAATGTAGTTTTAAATATTAAGTTTTGTTTCTTTTATGTTTGATAAGCACATATTATACCAAGTTATAACATTACATTATTAATTATAATTAAACTGTTTTCAAAACAAAGTGTTGCAAACCTATATTGCAAGAAATAGGTTTTAAAAAATTATAATATTAAAGAAAAAAAAATATGATGATTTTTATGTGATGAATAATTATTACAGTGATATATTTCCATAGCAAATGCATTTGTTAAAATCAAAGATTCATATTCATGAATTCGCAACCCAACTAACTTGTGTAGGAATATTACTATCATGTCTGTGTGCTGCTTCATATGAGTCCAGGCAAAATAAGAGCAATTCATTCATTAGAAAACAGCTTTTCATATAAAATTGGTTAAGAAGCAAGACAGGTTGTTTATTACATACTTTTTCAAAACTGTTTGCTTCAGTTAACTCATTTTTACTTGGTGAATAATACCTCTGGGTGTATTTTCTGTTTTTCAGAACTGAAGAAATTGGATTGAAGTTCTCTGAAAATAGCCGAATGGGCTGCCGTTCACCTAAACTCTTTCATTCTGGTTCTGTTCCTGTTCCCATAAGTACTGGTGGCTTCTCCCGTTCCTTGGATGCATCGTCGATCAGATCCCTTTCTTTGCACTCCGTGTTAAGCATGGACGATAGTTGTAACCTTCAGTCACCTAGGAAACAGCCTCCTCCGAAACCAAAAAGAAACCCTACCACAAGATTAAGTGCTTCATATGAAGCTGTTAGTGCCTGCCTTTTAGCAGTTTCTAAGGACATCGACAATGAAGGTTAGACACATTAAAACCTATAATGGTTTTGCAATATGTGAAGTAGACAAGTAATATAGTTAGAGTCATTGAGGTTAAGCATATCCCTCCAATATTCAATTTGAAATTAATATATATTATAAAACCAATCTCATCCGTAGGCATAGTAAAACAAATACTAAAAGATCATGGCCAATACCTGCCTAGCATTGGCAAAACATTTAATTTGGAAACTGGGACAGCCACAAAGCATAGTTCGGCCATGTTATCTCTCAATATGGATAAATATATATTTCATCTTGTGTTATCTGACGTAATAGCAAAAGCCCATTAAATTAAATTCTGTCAATTCAAACTGTGACATATAGTTACTGTGTGAAAATTGTTAAAAACATTATGGAATTATATTAACAAGAAAAACAATATATGTACATATGACACATTGGAACTTGTCCTGTGAGTAGGCCAGCAGCATACAGAACTTGCCATAGAACTGACCTTTTTAAAAATCTCTGACTAGCTGTATATATGCAGACACATTTTAAGGCACTGATCTTCTTGATTATCATGCACACAATATATGTAAAATGTTTTAAGAATATATCATATTCATTTGTAAAAATGCAGAGGTTATAGGAAGAATTCACTTGTGTGAAGTGTTTTTATGTTTGATTATGCAGATGATTTGCTGAGGGTAAATGTGCTACCTTATTGTCATGCGAAATTATAAAAAACATTATATAGAATTTTATAATTCATGGATCCTTATTTAAAGACCAAAAAACTAAATCTCAAACATCGAACTGTGGAAATATAGTAGAACCTATAGATAATTCTGCAAAGCCCATAGTGTTATTTTGACTCCATGCAAATATCCTAAAAGGAAAGATGACACGGGCATAGCTTTTTTCTTACATGTATACGAAATATTGCTTTGCTGAACTAAAGTGATAAAAGAATATTTGTCCAACAATACTTTCAAAAGATTTTTTTTAAAGGATACCAAGATAAACAAATGTATCAAATGGAAAGCTTCACGCAAGCAAGAAGCAGAAGGGGAGATGTTTGTATTTAACGTTATATTTCAGTCTTAAATTTGAAATTTAGATACATATTATAATGTTTATAAATATTAAAAACACACATCTTCACTGGTTCTGAGTAAAGGGAGACTATATTTAAAATAATTTGTCATTATCCTTTACTTATAATATGTAAGCTTTTAATTTTATTAATCAGTTAATACATTTCTTTTCCAGCTCTCACTCGACCGAGACCGCACAGTGATGATTATAGCACAATGAAAAAAATCCCACCGCCAAAGCCAAAACGAAGCCCAAATACTAAGTTAAGCAGCTCTTATGAGGAGATATTTGCCCAAAATTCTGGAGACATAAAGAAATTCAGTGTTGCAGTTAAAAAAGGTTATTTTGATATTGGGATGATACAAAGGGCGGCATCTGCAGAGGGACCTCACCCAAGGATATTCACTTTGTCCCAGGAAGATGATGAAAATGAGCCTGTGTACATTGAAATGGTTGGCAATGCCAGAAAGAGTTTTCTTATGGAGGATGACAGCCCGGAGCAAGGAGAGGCTGTTTATGAAGAGATGAAATATTTTCTTCCCCATCAGATTAATAGTAATGCAGTGTTGACAGGGATTTCCCAATCATTTGGGCAGAACATGAATTTAGTTAGGGTTGAGAACATTAATGCGAGCAATAAAACAGACATAAATTGCAAGCAAGCCTGTGACATTCCAGCTCCTTTTCCAAATCTACTTCCCCATCGTCCTCCGCTTCTGGTCTTTCCTCCAACTCCAGTTACAGTTTCTAGCTCTCCTGCTTCAGATGAATCCCCTTTAACACCACTTGAAGTAATAAAACTTCCTGTTCTTGAAACAAATATAAATTTTTCAATACAACCTGACAGTTCAAATCCTATCTCGCCTCAGTTTTCCAAACACCAAAAAGGCGACAATGAAAGGCCATCATCACCTGCACTGTCTGTATTTAGCATATCAAGTAAAGTAACTCCTCCTGCTACTCCACCTATTCCACCAACTTCAGCTCCTTTTCAACTTTCAGCACACTTCACTTTCCCTACAGAGTGTCCATATGCTTTGCTTGTTAATACTGGAAAGAAGACTACAAATCCAGATGCTTTAAAAACACCTGCACAATCGAATCCAGCCGCAACTGAGGAGCCATGCAGTTCATTGACTAAGTTGCCATTCACTTCTCCAGTGAAGCTTGCAAGGGCAATACAAAATAAATCACATTCAAATTCTCCTTCCACGTGTCTAGCCAGCATACCCAATAGCCATTTAACAAGCCCTCTTGATGAGTTAACAACTTTATTCAATTCAGGGAGGAGTTTGCTTAGAAAATCGGCTGCAGGTAGAAAAATTAGAGAAATGGAAGGTAAGTTTTTGAATACTGAGAAGAATAACATACAGTATCCCTCTAGATGTAGAAGTATATGTACATTTACATGTTTGTTACACTATAAATTAGATTTATGTTATTACACAAGTTATTTTTCTTTTTTTTTTATAAGATTTAGCAGTTTTAGTTTTTTTGCCTTTATTCTGGGGAAAATAAATTCAGTGAATATAAATACTTTGGAGGAAGTACATTTTTCTGTTACATAATATTTCTGTTCTCTACTTCTTGATTTCCAGTCAAATGTTTTATGCTCAATTTAAATTGTGTTGTGCAACATTATTTGATTCTATAGTATAAAATGGAACCTGGATTACATTTCTATTCTTAAATTTATTAGACTGTAATAGATCAGATCAAAGTTATCAGTTTAAATATGAACACTTAAAGGGCCATAATAGAGGTTCTAATTATTTTAGAATAATAAAATACCAATAGAAATATTAATATTTTGCAACTGGAAGTTATTTTAAAAACTGTCATTTAGTAACAGAAAAATGTATGTGAATTTAAATCTGTTTTCTACTAATAAATGGCGTTTCTAAATATTTTAATTTGTATTGGTACTTTACTATAATTGGAAACTGAATCCCCTTACAGCTATTTTACTTTTCAAAGCTTTTCAGGTCATTTTGTATATGTAACTAAATAAATCTAAACACACATTCTAATATTTGTGCATTATTTCTTAAAATTGTGTTCTACCCAGTGAGGCTCAGACTGCTTATTAGACCTTGCTTAGATAATGACACCAGAAGATAGATATATTTGGTACAGGCAAACCCGGTTTAACGCTACCCCGTTTAACAGGGATTCGCTATAAAGCTGTTTTTGCCTGACACATCCCTGATTTGCTCTGCTTCAATGTTTGTGTATCATTGCAAGACACCAAGGGCCATGAATAGAATTTTAAAATCGAGCTTACCTATGATTGACTCTGTTTTATGTAGCACCCGGTCCTCTAGGAATGCATCTACAGCATTAAAAGGAATATGCCTGTATATGGGATATTTACTACAGAGAATTAAAATCTGTTTGTAACAACTTATCATTATAATTGGGATGCTTCTGTGAAGTCTGATTTGTAGGTAGACTGATATTGAGAAAGCTGTCTATTTGGGAACATACTGGGAGTTGTTTTTTTTTCATTTACTTATCTAGTAGCAAATATATTACAGAATACAGTAAATAAACATAAACTTATCTATTCAAATGAAATGAAAGAGCTACGAATCTGGTCTATATGAGTAGACAAAAATATAGAGATACTGTTCAAAATAAAGGAGTACAACTATATTTAAATATATTAAGTAAGAAAATGGGGATGATGGTGGAAGGTGACATGGGAGTCAGAGGTTATTAGTGTTGATTATTAGTTTCTCTCAAATTGTTGAGTTATCAGAGAGAGTTTATAACTAATGTATTTATTCTAGAATCCATTTTTAAGAATAAGGCCCTTATGTAATCTTACCTATACTCTTTTGGACAGGCACCTTAAATTTAGCTAATAATGTATCGCAATGATCAATACATAATCTATGACATACAGTATGTTTCAACTCCCATATTTGTTCATTACAACATCTTGCAGGATGCCACAGTGACATGTGTAGTGGTGTCACTTAAATCCTTCACTGCCAGAGGAATCTGAGCAGCAGTATATCCCACTGTATCAACAGCTTCTTGCTAGCATCTGTATAATATGATAGTAATTGAAAAGCAAATACATAACTACAACTATATGTATTGATGTATTGTATTAATATGTTAGACAAGAAAAATATCTGCAGTGAAATATATAAAACAAATGCTACAAAACACAGAAATAAAGCACATTTGAATATTTTACTGACTTCCTTCCAGAGGTATGTTTGTAACCCCTTTTTTCAAGTAGGTCATGCAAAGTTCTGCAATCTATTGCTGACATCTAAGCTACTAAAGGACTTAAGGTGTGAAATGTAGTGTTAGATTTATGTCAGATGCATGTGGCAAGAATTCCAGAAGTATGATACATCATAAACATGGTCTTATGACTGGCTGATTTTAAGAGAAAAGGTCAGGCATGTGTATTGGTTATACTTGGTGATATATTTTATTAGCTTAACGCAAGAGCTTTATAGGTTTAATCATCTAATGTACTCTTGATGATAAATTACTGGTCCACATATAAATATCACTATGAGTAAACATATTGCCATACTTATTTGTTGTTTACTACTACTTTATATGGTATTAAGGATAAATATAATGGAATACAATAAGTACAACATAGTGATCACCATCTTGTTGTAGTTTGTTATAACTTTTAGTGGATCAACAAATATTTTTAAGAGAGAAAGTAGATTTTTCAGAAGAACGTTTTTAAAAAGAAGAACATGTTGTGTGTTTGCACCTAGTTTGTAAACTATAGATCAAAAAATCATATTGTTTGGAATGCTAATGTATGGCTAACTGAGTAGAATTAAATTGCAAGCCCTGTCTGGCAAATAAAAATCTTACTCGGTTAACCTATAAAGTGTATAGTATCTACTACCCTTGTTTTCTGTTATTCCACAGATAGCATGGTACTACACTTTATTTAGTTGGGATTGGAAATGAAATAGGCACAACATTTTACAGTAACAAACAATGAAAACATTCTGGACAGATGTAGATGTGACCAAAGAGAACACCAAAATGAAATAGGTCTAGTTTAAGTATGTAATAATCCAACAGAGAAGTTAATAAGGCATAGTCAATTAGAAGAGTCTTGAATAGTTTAGGAAAAAAACAATGGTAATATCATGCATAAAGCATATTACTGAAATAAATCAATTGAAAATTAACCCTATCTAGCAGTTCATCTACTCTAGGCATAGGGTAGTTATCAATAGTCGTCTTGTCATTTAGTCTACACTAAATTGGATGGTTGCATCCTTCTTAGTGACCAACACCACAGGGAATGCACAAGGATTATAGTATGAGTTGATGATCCCTAGCTCTAACATTTTATCCAACTTCCCCCTTATGTTCTCTTTCACAGTCTCATGGACTCTATAAGAGTGCTGCTTCAGTCGGGAAGTGTCAGGGTTAAGAATCTTGTGGAGTAGTAGGTCTGTCGTACCCAGTCAGGTCAAGAACAATCCTAGGTAGCGCTTTAGCACCCCCTCAAGTTGCTGTTGATTAGGATAAGGGAAACAGGGGACAGGTCAGCAGGGGCAAGTGTGTCTGTAATATCCCATGCTCATAATGTCCCCCTTCTGCTAGACATATGGCCATTACTTGGGGATTCTGACTCTGGTCAGCCCTGCTGATCAGCTCTTTTAGTTCAGTCATGCTGAGCTCATTATACTGGGTCATCGTTACTGCTGCTTCTCCACTCCCTTTTGATTGACCTTTCCCATTGATAGCACAAATCTCACCACTGCTACCAAATTGCACTAGCCATTGAATAGATCCCACTGGTTAGGTTTCTGTGTTAGTGCTAGGGATTCCCTGGAAGGAGGAATGCTTCAGGCTCTGTGATAGATATACAGTGGACCCATGGTACTTGTCATTAATTGGTTCCAGAAGGCGTAATAAGTGCAGAAAATGACAAGTACCAAATTACTATAAGGAGTAATGTAGGAAGCGTTGAGTTCCAACTTATTTTTTGCTCATCAAGACGAGTCAAATATTGAAATCGACAAGTTTTGAGGTAGTGGAGTACCAGGGGTCCACTCTATATAAAACATGAAATGGACTTTGTAAATTTCATTCTTATTATTTAACTTTTTAACAAATATAATATGGTTGGCAGACTTGACATTATAAGCAAAATTTAGGAATATGTGGTGCTGCTATTTTTTTGCCACATTTGCAGTTATTGTATGTCAATAATGACGTTATTACAATCATTGGATCTTGGTCCATTGATTTTGCATGTGTGGAATTGAAACACTTCTGTATTTAGAGTCTATTAAAATGCACATACTTGACCCTTAAAAACACACATGCTTTATTCTGTTCATGATATGTAAAGGGGGTGTGAATAGGTTGGATACATAATGCAACATTGTGAATAAACGCTCCTCATTACGGACCTAATTATAAACCCAAATTAGTAAGTCGCCTGAGTAGCGCTAATACATGATGTGCAGTGGTAGATTGCGGCTTTACGCACAATCTCTTAGTAAATCCCCCTATTGTATTCACCCCCCTTGGCATTTTTCGTGTTTTGTTGACTCACAACCTTAACATGGATTGTTTGAGGATTTGCAACATTTAATTTACAGAACATGCCCACAACTTTGAAGATGTTTTTTTATTTTTATTGTGAAGCAAACAACATCACATCTTACCACTGGAATTTCTGCCCATTCCTCCTTGAAAAACTGCTCCAGCTCCTTCAAGTTGGATGGTTTGCGCTTGTAATCAGCAAACCACTCAAGTGTTGCTTTAGCAGTGTGTTTGGGGTCATTGTCCTGCTGGAAGATGAACCTCCGACCTAGCCTCAAATCATTCACAGAGTGGTACAGGTTTTGCTCTAGAATATCCCTGTATTTAGCACTATCTATCTTTCCCTCATCTCTCTCATCAGACCAGAGCACCTTCCTCTATACAGTCTCTCACATGCCTTTTTGCAGACTCAAAATGTGCCATTTTGTTTTTGCTGGCCACTCTGCCATAAATATTTTATAACAGAAGAAAGAAAAGACACCCTTTTTCCAAAGATAACTCCACTATAGATTAAATTGAAAAGAGAAATTAAATAGTTTGAAAAAAAATATAACTTTTTATTGATGTATGCTTTAAAAAGAATTAAAACATAATTAAAAAAAGGATAGACACATAGTAAGCTGCCTTCATGGCCCTCCCTCGGTGCCCCACGGCCATCCCACGGCCCTCTCACAGCCCCCCTAGGGCCTTTCTGCGGCCTTCAAGGCCCCTCCCTAGGTGCCCAGGGTCCTCGTGCAGGCACCTTGGCCCACCTGCGGCCCTCCTGTGGCCTTCTCAGCCCCGTGTAGCCCCTTTTATACCTCAGTGGTCCTCTGTGGTCCCCCTTATCTCCGTCTCTGGCCCTCCTTTTCTCCTTGTGGTCCCCCATGGCCCTCTGTAGCCCTCTATGGCCCCCACATCCCTATGCCGGTTCCTGTGGCCCCCTCAGCCCCTTGTAGTCCTTTTCAGCCCTCTGTGGTCCCACTTGGCTCCTTGTGGCCCCCGGGGGCCATCTGCTGGCCACTATCAGCCACCTGTGGTCCTCTGCGACCCCCTGTGGTTTCCCAAATACCCTGCAAACTTTTGTGGCCCACTATTTATATGTACAAT
The DNA here is from genome assembly GCA_027410445.1 of Discoglossus pictus. Lineage (NCBI taxonomy): Eukaryota > Metazoa > Chordata > Amphibia > Anura > Alytidae > Discoglossus > Discoglossus pictus. The sequence goes on along the minus strand of CM050164.1, from coordinate 313,172,187 downwards.
TTTATACAGTCAGGTCCATAAATATTGGGATATCGACATAATTCTAATCTTTTTGGCTTTATACACCACCACAATGGATTTGAAATGAAACGAACAAGATGTGCTTTAACTGCAGACTTTCAGCTTTAATTTTAAGGGTATTTACATCCAAATCAGGTGAACGGTGAAGGAATTTCAACAGTTTGTATATGTGCCTCCCACTTTTTAAGGGACCAAAAGTAATGGGACAGATTAACAGTCATAAATCAAACTTTCACTTTTTAATACTTGGTTGCAAATCCTTTGCAATCAATTACAGCCTGAAGTCTGGAATGCATAGACATCACCAGACGCTGGGTTTCATCCCTGGTGATGTTCTGCCAGACCTCTATTGCAACTGTCTTCAGTTCCTGCTTGTTCTTGGGGCATTTTCCCTTCAGTTTTGTCTTCAGCAAGTGAAATGCATGCTCAATCGGATTCAGATCAGGTGATTGACTTGTCCATTGCATAACATTCCACTTCTTTCCCTTAAAAAACTCTTTGATTGCTTTTGCAGTAAGCTTCGGGTCATTGTCCATCTGCACTGTGAAGCGCCGTCCAATGAGTTCTGAAGCATTTGGCTGAATATGAGCAGATAATATTGCCTGAAACACTTCAGAATTCATCCTGCTGCTTTTGTCAGCAGTCACATCATCAATAAATACAAGAGAACCAGTTCCATTGGCAGCCATACATGCCCATGCCATGACACTACCACCACCATGCTTCACTGATGAGGTGGTATGCTTTGGATCATGAGCAGTTCCTTTCCGTCTCCATACTCTTCTCTTCCCATCACTCTGGTACAAGTTGACCTTAGTCTCATCTGTCCATAGGATGTTGTTCCAGAACTGTGAAGGCTTTTTTAGGTGTTGTTTGGAAAACTCTAATCTGGCCTTCCTGTTTTTGAGGCTCACCAATGGTTTACATCTTGTGGTGAACCCTCTGTATTTACTCTGGTGAAGTCTTCTCTTGATTGTTGACTTTGACACACATACACCTACCTCCTGGAGAGTGTTCTTGATCTGGCCAACTGTTGTGAAGGGTGTTTTCTTCACCAGGGAAATAATTCTTCGGTCATCCACCACAGTTGTTTTCCGTGGTCTTCCGGGTCTTTTGGTGTTGCTGAGCTCACCTGTGCGTTCTTTCTTTTTAAGTATGTTCCAAACAGTTGATTTGGCCACACCTAATGTTTTTGCTATCTCTCTGATGGGTTTGTTTTGTATTTTCTGCCTAATGATGGCTTGCTTCACTGATAGTGACAGCTCTTTGGATCTCATATTGAGAGTTAACAGCAACAAATTCAAATAGCACACTTGAAATGAACACTGGAGCTTGTATCTGCTCTTTGTAAATGCGATAATGAGGGAATAACACACACCTGGCCATGGAACAGCTGAGCAGCCAATTGTCCCATTACTTTTGGTCCCTTAAAAAGTGGGAGGCACATATACAAACTGTTGTAATTCCTACACCGTTCACCTGATTTGGATGTAAATACCCTCAAATTAAAGCTGAAAGTCTGCAGTTAAAGCACATCTTGTTAGTTTCATTTCAAATCCATTGTGGTGGTGTATAGAGCCAAAAAGTTTAGAATTGTGTCGATGTCCCAATATTTATGGACCTGACTGTATATATTATTTTGTGATGAGAAATCACTAGCAGTTAACTATGAGAGTGAGTGATTTTAATACAGGTCTCATTCTTGCTACACTGTTATTCTTCATAATCTTCTCTCCCCCACTTTCAATCCAGTTTAAATGATTTAAGTTATGCTTTTTCATTTCTACGAAGTACAGTATATTTTCTTTGCTGCATAGTCAAGTAAGTATCTTAAATATACATTTTTGGTGTCAATGTAAAGTTATGTTCAGATTTGAATACAACTGGCACATTTCCCAAACAGATGATATTTCAGTCTGAGCATCATATCTCCTAATTAATTACTTAATAGCTCTCAGAGATAGAATAGAGTGCATATTTAGTCCTGTCCAACGTGTCCAACTGACACCTCTGTAGTAGTATCAGCTTGCATAGTCTACTACATACATGGTCTGATAATTTTATAATGAGATGGTAGCCTACTTTTTCTAAACTCAGGAAATAATTGCTATGTCTAATTAACTTGCCATTTTCCTTGTTTTCTTCAGTTAGTCATGGGGCACACATTGTAATGTATGTATCATAGTTTCATTACACTTTAATGTACCTTATGACTAGTCAAAACTGAAAATGTAAAATCAAGTTTTGACATTTTACCTGTAATCTTGATCTAAAATGTACCATTTTAAGCTACAATTTAGTTTAAAGTGAATAAATGAATAGTACTCTGTCCATGGAATGCTCAAATAAATGTGCCTTTTTTACCTTTTCCATCTGAAATTTTAAATGTAGAATATGGTGCCATCAATTTTATAAAGATAAAAGGGCTGTTTTAAAGCAATTTGGTCATAAAGTGTATCAGTAAATGTAAATGATTTATAGTGAAACTAAATATCCGTAAAATTATTAACATTTCAGCCATTACAGGGGCCTTATTCAACTTTATTGAATAAGCAGTAATTTATTATTCTGGTCAACATTTTGCCTTACATACCCCAAAGGCCAAGATGATGAACATATTAATGGTTCTATTCCAACTATTTTAAACCCTATATTTATCGGTTGGCACATTTTGTCAAGGCAGTTTAATGATTCATAAAGTATAAAATATACAATTTTATTACCTTCCAACTTATGAATCACAATAAAGAAAGTATATGAAATTGCTAGCTCCTATAGCCGATAAAATGAATATGAATCAATATTTACTCCATTATTACCTTTTTTAAGGTTACATATACAGATATAGTTCTGACGAAATGTTGTTGATTAAAATCAGGTTGGTCTTATGTGTCATAAAGAAAGCATGGATGTTCATTTGTATAAAATATTACTTCTGAAGTGCAAGACAAGGGGCAACAATTAGGCTTTCATTTTAGAGAACTTTAGAAGAGTGTGTAAGAAAGATGTTTACATCAATAGTATATAGTCCATTAAATTCAACCTTTTTAGATCTCCTCTGATCCTTGTATTATGTGGATTATTTGTTAATTGATCCAGATGAAGGAAAACAGAAAAAAAATATTAATACATTGCCAGTTGTTTCATAAAGGGAAAAAGTAAAACATCTGCATAATTGGCATGATATCATCTTCCACTTCCTTTGTCATTAGTACCAATATGTACCAAGACCGCTGGTTCAATTCCAGCCCCTCCCAAAAGGTTGACACATTATATCAATGCTTAAACTGAGAACTTGATGTCTATACACTATTGTAAGTTTTAAAATCTACTTTATGTTCTTGCAGTATATTCAGATTTTATTTCATATTGTTATCTAAGAAAGCACCTAACTGATCTCCAAAAAATGCCTTTCAAGACAAACTCAACTATTAAAAGCTATCTCCTTTACTGAACTAATTCCACAGCTTACCCTGTACCAGTCTTTGCCTACCAGCACACAACTAAAGAGAAATTGTTGGAGGATCAGATAGAGGTATTGAAAGTCAGATTGGAACAATAAGATCAAATCTAGGTCACTGCTTTGTTATAGATACCTAGCAGGTGGAGGTTGTTTAAGGACACGTTGGTCATTGACTGCATGAATAGAAGACCAGATCATTTTATCAGTATAGCAGTAATTCTGTTCTTTAACCTCTTTTAATGTACATGTCACTGTTTTTTGTGTTGTTGGCCTATTTAATGAAATAATATGGTATTATATATTTTAAAAAATCATAAATAATTAGTGAAGATGAAAAAATTATCATGTGGAAGCTTACCTAATAACCTTCTTCCTTTTGCCAATGCCACAAAATATTGCAATAGAGAAAGGAAAAAGACAAATTGAATTCCTTCATTACATCTGATTTAATTTGCCACATTATCAGTAAATGAGTAACACAGTTTATTTTAATTAGTACACAGTGTTAAGCCCTGCCATATGAACAACCTCATTATTTGTGCTTTAAGGATCAATTCTACCGAATCAGTAAAACAAATGTATTCTTGGCTGATACAGTATATACTTTCAGCAATGTTTCTCATTCTTTTCTTTTCATAATTTTGTTAAAAGTCTGTTTTTTAAGAGTTCACTGTTAAGTACAGCTAAGATATGCTAAATTTTAGAAAATAATTTCCAGCAGCTTCAACAATAAAAAGCACAGGGCGCCATTCCAATTTTTTTAGCGTATTTATTTGTCAAGTTGACATGCATAACACTACCTAGTTATTCCAAACTACTAAAAAATCCAGCACTGCATGAAGGCCGCTCTGAATAGTGTAAAATGATATACGTTGGCAAATTAGGTGTCGCTGTCACATTCAAATTTCCCTCCAAGCCATTCCAATCCAAGATACAAGGAGTTCACTTGACGCAAATTAGGATTTGTACTTAAGCCCTTACGTGACCTGATTTTTTCAGTCCTATGTGTAATCAGACCTACCAGTAGAGACAAAAGAATGCCTCTGATAATGCATCAAGTGTTAAATTTGATGCTATGATCAGTTTAACACCTTAAAGGTATATATTATTGGCAACAAATTGAAATCTTGATGCCCACACCCCCAGAGCTGCTTACATCAGCAAAAAATCCTAGCCTATAGCAGCACAGCATTCAAATAAAGGTTTTAACCTGTTAGTTACTCACTGGCTGTGCAGCTCATATTACTTGCTTGGGCAGCAGGAGAGAGAGAGACAAACAGCTTTCACTGCAGCTGACAGGCGATTCTGATCAGAGCTGAGAGAATGAGAGGGTGTTTATGTGCAACTGTAGACTGTGTGTGAGCCACCAGCTTGCACTGAAGGAAGCACACAGGTAGCAGCTGACAGAAGTTCAGTTTTATGTGATGGGGCAGAGATAGAGAGGGGTGTGTGTGCGCTGTTAGCCACCTAAATAAAAACACACAACTGTCACCTTACATGGATATGTGCCAACCTCTTGCTCTGAGGTTTTATGCAGCCAAGCTCATCAACTCACAAAGGACTACACATCCCATGACACTTTGCTGCAGACTCATTCCCCAGACTTTGCAACAAATGTTGTAGCTGCTGATTGGCCACTACTATATATGAATTTATGCTAATTTAGCCTAAGCTGTGAATTAGCATATTGAGTTACACATTAGCCTCAAAACAGTGTTTCTAAGGAATGATTTACTGTAGAGAAAAAGGGTTAGGAGAATGGTTTGGCGTGTTGTGGATCAGGTAAATAAATTATTAGGAGGTGCTGGAAATGAACATCCAAGTTAGACAGGGAGACAGAAGGGGCATAGAGAGGTTAATGCGTGGCTGAAAAAGTGGTGCACTAAAGTGTATTACCGGGTAAACTGTTATAGGGTTACCTGATTGTAGAACAGCTGGGGGAGTTTTTAAACTTGTAGGTGGGGGGAGGGACTATATGGAAGTAATTGGGTAGAAAGTGTAGAGGGGGTAAGGGATAAATTAACTACTCATGGGGGAGGAGATGGGGGAGGATAAGTAAACAGGGTGGTATTGCTGGGTAACTCAAATACACTGGCAACCACCATAGAGTCTTAGCAACATAAACTGTATGCTTGCTAATGTCAGAAGCTTGTCAGAGAAAATAAAGGAGTTAGAATTATTAGCAGTAAATGAGAAATTGGACTTAATAGGCATTACTGAAACATGGTGGGATGACTCTCATGACTGGACTGTTAATTTGGATGATTATCACTCATTTATAAAGATGGGGCAATTGCAGAAGAGAAAGGTATTTTTATTGTATGTTAAACCTGAATATAAGCCTGTAGTTAGAGAAGATATTTATAGTAAAACTAGCAATATTGTAGAATGTATGTGGGTTCAGTTAAATAGGGGAGGAACAAACTCTAAAAGAATATTGGTAGGAGTAAGTGAGGAACTACAATTAGTGTTACAGATCTGAAATACAGCTAAGAATAGTCAAGTTCTAATAATGGGAGATTTTAACTACCCTGAAATAAACTGGATGAGTAAAACTAGCAGTTCAGCTAAGGGGAGCAGGTTCTTGAGTATACTCAGGGATCATTATCTGGCCCAGGTTATAAAAGGACATACTACAAATGAGGCTATCTTTGATTTAGTAATCACAAATAATATTGATATGGTATAAATTGAAATAGGGGTACCCTTGGGAAACAGTGATCACAACAAAGTCTCTTTAGAGATTGAATAAAAAAAAATAAAAAACAAAGTTGTAAGGGGCCAACAAAAACATAATTTTAAAAGGGAAGATTTTGACGGTCTAAGGACAGCAATACAACGTATAGACTGGGACAGAGAACTGGCAGGTAAAAATACTGAACATAAATGGACAACATTCAAATCCTTACTAAATATACATACGTATCACCATATACCATGTGTAAATAAAAGTAAAAGGAGTAAATCACATCCGATGTGGCTTAACAATGATTTAAAATCAAAATACTGAGAAAAAACAAGCATTTAAATAATACAAAAAAGAGGGCACAGAGACAGCTTAACATAATTGCATGGAAATCAACAAGGCTTGCAAAAGAGCTATCAGACAGGCTAAAATAGAAAATGAAAAGTTAGTTGCAAAGGAGAGTAAGACTAAAATGTTGCTTTAAATATATTAATTGGAAGAAGGTCGGAAAGGAAGCTATAGGAACATAACAATGCAAAACAGGTTGTCTGATAATCACTGATGAGGAAAAGGCAGATGGGCTAAATAAATTATTTTCTTCTGTATACACAAGGGAGGTACCAGTGGTTGGGATACAGCAACAAATGGGGCTACACTACCTTCACCAAATAACTGGTTAATGCAGGAAGAAATCCAAAAGAGGTTGGAAAAAATAAATGTTAATAAAGCCCAAGCTCCTGATGGAATACATCCAAGGGTACTGAGGAAACTGTGTTCTGTAATAGCCAAAGCATTATACCTAATTTTTCAAGACTAACTCAACATAGTCAGGACCCTGGATAGTGCCCAAACTGTCTGTACACATCGAGATCCTATTAAATCCACCTCTAAGATTTTTGAGGCGGACCTTTGAAATTCATTATCACTGATGAAGCTGTCTCCAGATAAAGGGAAACGCGTCTGTTTTTAAAACCATTGGCTAAATAATATAGAATATCGGGATCCTGTTTTTTCGGAAGAGCTCACAGACACTCGGGCCGAGTAGGATAGAAAAAAGAGCACCCTACCTTAGATACACGATTCAATCGCTTCCAATACCTTATTCTCTTGAGGTCGGACCAGGTGAGAGTCCTTCTTTTTTTGAACCGCACGTTACCTTTATCCACAATAATTTATATAATCTGCACCAGGAGATCCTTGCGCTTTCTCTCCTACCCCTCGATATTCCAGATTTACAAGTTTTTATACACTAGAGATACCAGTGTATTCTGAGAGGCAGCAGATCACGGGTTACAAGATTATATCCAACACAACTACCAAAGACGTAGATTGAGGCGCCTGGAGTGTGACCTAGAAAAAGCAAGATAAAAGTACATTGTTGCACCTGTTACACCGTGACTAAACGCAGAAGAGTGCTGTATGTGGTAGCGGATTCCCCCTTTTCCCTTCTACGTTCCTATTAATCCTTGTTCGGACCTTATATTTGGGATCCTTGATCTTCCTCAATAACTCAACAAAGGGTCGCTACCAGATTACTGGAGAAAAAACAATGTGATATCTATATTTAAGAAAGGAGCAAAAGCAAATCCATGGAATTATAGAGCTGTGTTATTAAGGGATAATATACAAGTTATATGTCTGTTGGAACAAGATTATAAGTAGGAGTCAACACACAGATTTATGATGGATAGGTCATGTCAAACAAATCTAATTAGTTTATATGAGGAGGTTAGTAGGGACTTGGATTAAGGCACTATATGGCAGTATATAGGGTCAGGAAGGAATTTGATTTTTGTTCCCCTTTTGAGACAATTGACAACGTTTGAATTTTTTATTTCTGTTTGGTCAATTAACAACTAACAATCTGCATTTTGAAAGTCAGAGGAGATTTAATATGGTTAAACTTGATGTTACTATGTAACCTTGTAATGTATATCCATTGTTTCCTGCTCTTTAAGATGAAACCAACTTACTGTTGGGGTGACACTGTCCCTTTAATATAACTCTAGTTTTCAACAAAAGTTCCAATTGTTTTTTCATTTTAAATCAAATTGTTCTTTAATGTTAAAAGGTCAGATCTTATAGAATTAGTTGCTCACTGAATGCTTTTTTAGATACTTCCTGATATATACACATTGCAAGAATCTGCTTTACAGTTGATCTGCTTTTATTTTAAATTCTTTGAGTTTGGAACATATTCCTAGCATCAAACACTGGCCTTTTGGATTGCCTCTAGGTTCTAGAGGTTCCCTAGTGACTGCTTTGCTAGTCGAGTAGTCTGTGGTCTATAATATATCTGCAATTACTTTTTACTATAGTGGAGGGGCCATCTCTGTATTTTATTCAAATAATCTGCTACATTGAAATATGACTTTCATATATCTTAAATTAATATGTTTATTATGATATCTTATGATTTCATTTACATAAAACTTTTGATTTCTTCAAAAACAGCTCATTTAGCTTAAATGTCAGATGAATTGTATCCATTTCAACCAAATCACCTGTACACTCAGTTAAAAACAAAATATTTATTTTCTATAGGTGTCGAAATGAATATGAACATTTGCAGTGGGGAAGATCAAGCAATTCCAGATACACAAGATAAAAATGCAAATAACCAGGAGAACCCAACAGCAAATTCGCTATCTAGCTGCACGACCTTTGAAAATGGAAATTCACTAACTCATGGTAAAGTAAACCTCCATGTTTGCAGAATATTACAGTATTTTAAAGTATTTCTTAAATGTATCAAAAATTACAAAGCATATAATACAACTGTGCACCTGCTAGCTTTCTGTAACACACCTTTAGTTACTTTCTGTTTGTTTATGAAAAGAGGGAGGGATTATCAAACTGCTGTTGGCGATGTTTCAAATACTTTCAAATGCATGACATCAGACAATAACTAAAATAGTTAATTAAGGGCTAAACTACATGTGAAGCAGGGAGTAGACTCAATATTTTCAAAAGCAAATATTGGATCTAGCACTATAGAAATAATAGAAATCCTGACGAAGGGCCCCACTAAAGTTGCAAGCCCACAATTGTCTTAAGATTGTAAGTTTGCGATTTTTTCAATCTTGCAAGGTGCTCAAAGACAGGGCCCCCCATCCTTTGCAATGGGTTAATACTGCTATTGGTTTTTGCCTCGATTGTAACCCATGTATAGCGCTACAGACTAATTGTCTCTAGTCCGTTATGTTGCTATATTTTTAATAAACATTTAGACACATTCAATTATCTCTAACTTGCAACTGCGCTCTCACGGCCTCCACACGGAAACTATGCACTTGTGAATAGTAAGTAGGGCGTAATAATATGACCTGACAATATTTAAGCAAGCCCGTAATTTACTGCTTAGACACAGCCAATAGTAAATGAGACCATCATCATGAAGTCAGTAAAACATGCAGGTTATAATTAAACTTCACTCAGAGACTAAAAATGATTTAGTTTTGAGAAGTATATTTTGTGATTGGACATGCAATACAGCAATATAGAAATCAATAAAAATAATTAAAGCAGCTGTTCTAGTCCATGCGGGATCCATGATATGTATTAACCCGTTAAGTCCCGGGATGGGATCCATATTAAACAAAAAAACACAAAATATTTTTTTTTGTATCGCATATTTGTGGGCTTGAGACTGTTGTGCAATTAATTCCAATGTATTTATATGCCTTCCCGTGCTTTTAAAGGACATTAGTTTGTTTCAAATTGCTGTGATTTGGTCGATTAAATGGGGCCAAAGTACCCAATTGATATTACTTTTGCTGAAAGATTAAAACAAAAATGTTAAATGGCCACAGCAGAATGAAAAAAGTTTTTTGAAAACATTAAGTCTGATTCAGAGCATAATTAGGCAGGAAAAAAAAGTTGTACACCTTGTTCCTAAGAATGTATTTATTTATTATGCTTTTTTTTCCTTACATGACTTATTTTTCCTTTTGGCTAAGATCAAGTATGTGTCATCCTTGAACCCTCACCCCTCACCAGCACAATGGGAAGGGATTTTCTAACATAAGGGGTTGAGTTTGTTTGAAGTTCCAGGTCAAGGGGATGAGGTCCCTATACCCATGGCACTATTGCACAAGGCATGGAACACTATTAATTTTAGCACATTTATTTGTACATTTTAAGCACTTTTGCTGAAGGAAATTCTATGGGAGGTGTCTCCCTAAGGCTCTTAAAAGACCACTGTAGTGCATTTACAAGTAAATCTTGTATGGTTGTTTGCTGCTATTAAAAATGATATACAGTTTAAAATAAAAAAAATGTTTTTCTTAGCTATTCAACTGTGTGTTTTTTCTTAAAGCAGAGCTGTGTATCTCCTCCTACCTGTGTCTATCTGGGGTGTGTCCAGCTCTTCCTGGGTGCTGGACTAAAAATAAAGTTTGACCATTTTAGGTTTAATTTCAAACTGAGCATGCTCAGTAAAGGAGAAGGACTATTATGGCTTGTTTTAAAACAGTATCGTATCTACATTTCAATTCTGAACTCTTAGGAAGTGTTATGCAGGTATTATTTAAAACCCCTCAGACCGGGACATCATGCTAAATTATTTAAAAAAAAAAAAACACAATAGGCAACTTGAAATCTCATATATCTTTAACAGCAACTCCCCCCCCCCACCAAACAAAAAAACACATATATATCTTTACAAATCCCTAAAGGATGCAGCCCTTTAGAAATACTTGTTTATTGTAATTACCCATTTGAAAATGTAATTACTAATTGATTATTTTACATTTTACACAGGTTATGACGTATCAGTAAATTATTATTATTTTACATTTTGACAGGTTATGACCTATTAGTAAATTAGCATAATTTAGATCAACATTCAGACCATGTGGATATTGAAGCAACTACCTTTTATAATTAAATAAGTAAGATTTATATTGTAAAAGTAAAAGGACAATTGTAGGTTAACATTTGTAAAATCATGAGATTGACGTACAAATGACTTATGACAACATGGATCTTAAATTCATTTTAGATTAAATAAAAGTCATGAACAGTTGTGATATCAAGTTGTTTACACAAATGCATGCAAGGGAAACTTTTCAGAATGTAATCAACAACTTAATTTATCTTTCCAAACTGTATTGGCTCTAATTTAAAGTCCTTTATCTTTGTTGACGCACTTCAATGAACTTTTGAGCACATGGAAACTTTACTTTTTTGATAAGGCATCTTATCTTGGCTGTTAATAGAAAGAGACAGATGAATGACTGATGCAGTGGCCCTAGATCAAGGCTTTCTATTGATATCCATGAATTATAATCAGAATTAATGTTATTTTGAATCTAAAATACCTCCTATTGAATGCAAAACGGTATATTTATCATTCATCTTTTCAAGGCATTTTTATTTATTTATTTTAAGTTCCCTCTCTACAATGTCATGCACAGCTGTGAACTGCTGCATTTGAGAGACATTAGGACACTAATTTTAATTTTTTTATTTTAAGGTGCTGGTAACCCCAGAATCACACATATATCACTCTAACTTGTGAGTTTGTGTGATTGTCATATTGTCCATATAATTGTGATACTATAAATATGCATAATCATTAGATGGCGTAGTTTTGCAGAATATTCAGAATTTAGAAAATAATTTAGATCACATGTGCAGGAAAATCACTTCACAATGGTGTTGTCATGAAGGAGAGTTCAAGAAAGTCATTCATATGAATTGACTAGTAACATAAAGTATGTTATATTATATTGTATATAATATTAAAAGTACAGTATACCTTGGAGATGTGTGATAAAAATGTAATTTTTTGGGGGGACAAACTATTAGTTAGAATAAACAAAAGGTCATACACTGGCGTTAAATGCTAAGACACTTATATGTAGTATGGAAATGCTACTGTAATGTATTAAATGACCTCCTAGGAGAACTGGTGGCAGTGGACAGAATAAGGAGATTGAAATCAATAAACAATAAAGATAATTGCCATCAATTACCATATTTAGTTCTCAGTCCTTAACTCTATCATACTTTTTATTGTTAGAAAGGTACAGGAAAACTTTCTTGATATTCGCAGAATTGGTCATCAGGATAATGCAATAAGAATTGGTCTGCCAGTGGACATTACTAGTGCAGAGTAATTGTGCAGGGCTTGGATGATCCACTTCAAAAAGTATTTTAATCTGTAAATTCAGACTGCATTAATAAATGTACGTTGGTAAAAATGTGTCTGCTTTATGGCAAATTATACTTTATAATTACATCCAACATGGTACAGTTCCAGGTCTCATTAGACAGTGCTTAAATGTATAGTTTTTTTACCTTGGAAATATGCAGCTTGGTTGTAGTAGGTAATTAGAGGCAAACTTGTGTTAAAACCTAAAGTGTTAAAACCTAAAGTGTTTCATCTATGAAGCCATTTTTCACTGACTACAACCAACTATTTTGAGTAGATATACATTTGTAGTGCAGTCCATGTTGTAATATATACAATCTCTATACTGTAGATGTATATTCGGGACACGGCTGTTCTAAATTCTGGTAAACTGGTTCCCTGCAGTTCTTATTGTTGAATTAAGTTTATAGTCTTCCCACCGATGCATGAACAAATGGCTCCTCGCTGTCATGTCTTTATTACAGTGCATCCTGCTGTTGCAGCAAGTTCATTGAGTGCTGCATTTACCACAGGCTGCAGATATTGTGTTGTGAGTCCTGCGGGGAATGGTAGTGGAGGTCTCAAGCATACAGTATAATATATGTATATGAATGTAACATTAACCATAATATTGTGTTGTATTTACTTGTTATATTGAATATTAAAGCATTTATGCACCATTTGGGGTGCTTTTGGAAGAGGAACCAGCACATATTTTTTCTATAGTTCTGTAAATTTTAACCCTCGCGTTATATTTGCGTCTGGCACTTTTTACCCATTCACCTACAAAATTTGTAACCCTTAGTATATTCACAGTATATTCGGGCGGCGATATATTCAAGTATCTACGGTAGTAGTTATCAGCAGTAGCCCATGCAGAAATACTTAATGCAAGTGTAGAAAATAGGGTCACAATGTAGATCATAAAAAAATACTAACAGGCTAGTTTAAAAGAAGAGTAGTTAATAAAATTTGAAGTAGGTTAAGCCTTTGTTGAATACAATATCAAAATATATGTTTGTCCTGTATCTCAAGCATGTTCTTTCAGTGATATTACCTGATCTGACCTATTAATCCTATTTCTGAATTCCTTCCTGTTACTCTTACTCTAACCCTGCTGTAACCCTACCATTCCCTCTTTTATTGTTGTTTAGTGCAGCACGCCAGGTGCAACTTTCAGTCACTGCCCCTCTGAGCTCCATCAAGTTCATGTTCATTGCTTCAGTGACCTCATCTATCCATCTCTGCCTCTGTTGTCCCCTTCTTCTTGTGCCTTTAATCTTTCCCAGCATCAGAGTCTTTTCTAGGGAATCTTGCCGTCTCATAATATGGCCAAAATATTTGAGCTTCAGCCTCATGATCATACCTTCTAGTAAACAGTTTGTCTTGATTTTCTGAAGTATTGATTTATTGGATCTTCTTGCAGTCAAGGGGTCAATTTTTACAAAAATTATTTAGCAACATTGTTTTCAAATTATTTGCTAAACTGAAATCAGTTTATTTTAAATAAAAATGTTTATTTTAAGTTTTTAAAAGTTTATCAGAATAGAAACTACTATTTGTGGAAAGATGTATGGTTTAGATTTTTTTTTTTTTTTTTGCTAATTACATTTTATATTATGAATGGAGCAATATTAAAATGTTTTAAGCATTTATAAAAAAAAACAAGTCTATGCATAGTTTTAAATTTGTGTTTGTTAATTATTTAGATGCAAACCTGGCAATTTTGGCTTTTGTGTGAAACATACTGAAACTATTGGCAAACCCTAAAAAAGACAAGTTCTCGTGACATATTGTACTTTTATAATGAAAACAAATACAATTTTCTATTTGTATTTGTGAAAGAAAATGTATGTTATATTGTTAAGCTAAATATAACTGATACTAATCCCTGAATAGTAGAAACCTGTACTTTAATCTGCGCCAGATACCGATAACACAATTATTACATTTGTATGTGCAAATGGTAGTTTTCTTAAAAGATAATAACCAGTTGCAGTAAAAGTGATATTTTAGGTATCAAAACTGCCAATATCAAAAGTAAAACATTTGTTCATATTTGGTTTATCTACACATGTTTTGCATCACGTAATATCTATTATTTCCTTTTCCCTTTTCAATACAAAATGCCCAAATCTTCTATTACAGGGGTCTCTAGCCTATGGCGTTAAGACTAACGCATGGAGGTCAACAACAAGCAATATTCCTTAGGGCAAGCGTAGTTAATAGGCAATAGGGTTCAAATCAGGATTTCCTGACCCTTACTTCTGGACCTTCATTGCACTATAAAATGTATCATGTGTGTCAGCTGAAGCTTCCAAATGCTTAAATAAACTCTTAATTACTTTTTTCCCAATAAGCCCCCTACTCTAAGTAAACATCCATCCTCCCTGAGCCCTTCTGAATATCATTAAATTAAATTATTTATAGGTGCATCCATAAAAAAAATATGGGTTTTGGACCTTTACATCTTTTTCATAATTACATCCCGACCTTGGTGAAATTGACAATATATTTTTGACTACACCTCCCTAGAGACACAACAAAAATTATATATTATACGCTGTCTTTTTCTTAATCTTTTACCCTGTAGTTTGCTTCTTAATCTCTTACTCTAGTTTGCTTGTTTGATCATAAAAAATTGCAGTTCCTTGTTCTAAGCTGTGAAATATTATTTTTTCAATTGGGTAACTCTTTAATAGTAAAGTTTTTTTTATTTAATATGGTCATATTCAAACTTTACAGAAGATAAATCTTTTATGTACAGTGCAATTTTGTCTATGTACCAGTAGGTTAGTTTCAAAAGTGTCTTTTTCTTTTCACAGTTAAAGTGTAATGTATTACCTAATGCAGATTATCATATTGTAATGTTTTCTATACTCCACAGTAGAAAATATATTTGATATATTTAAAAGCAAAGGATATGTGCAAAATATAGGACATATTAGAAAGTGTTTTTACTCTCAATTTCAGAAAATGAGTGAAAATAAGCAGCTGGAAAATATATACTAAAATAAACTGTATTATTTTATTTACGTAATACATCTATACACAAGACAAGGTCACTCAGCTACATTTCAGGAAGTTAAGTCATGTGGTGCATTCCTGAAATAATTACTCAGAACTGTGTTTCGGTGTCAGTGTATAACCTTCATCATCACAAGCCCACTAAACAATTTACATACGTAAAAGGAAATCAGCATGCCAAAGAAAAAATGTCTTATGTAAAAAATACTTGGAATATTTCTTGGAAATTTTTTAAATTAGAATGTCTAGTAATGTATTGAAACTATATCTACGAATTAATACCTAACCCTTTTTCTCTTGGTGTAGTTATTAAGACACTCGTAGGAAAGCATAGGCAAAACATTTCTAAATCAAATTTTACAGATTACAGGGTCAAATTTCAGAAAAACCAACATATAGAAAACACATTTTTCTCGACTGCTTAACAATACACCTTAAATTATAGCATACAGTAACAGATTACTTCTTATCCAGAAATAGATGTCTACATACATACTGTATACCAAAATAATAAAAAAAAAGTACAGGGCAAAATAGAAGTTACAGGTTCATATGGTTAAAGTATACTTAGTTGCATGTTCAGGAGTTTTAACAAATCTGGATATAAACATTGGGCCTCTTTAAATTCCATAAATTTTGCAGCAGTTACAGATCAATTAAATTGAACAAGGCCGCAAGTACATGGCCGAAGCCTCCAGACCGTAAACCATGCACCCGTAAGTAGTATTTCAGGGCATGATCATGATCAATTAAGCAAGCCCGTAACTACGGATGAAGAAACAGCCAATAGTAAATGAGACCGTCATCATGACGTCAGTAAAACATGGAACTAGACAAATGAATTAGTGCCAATAAGCAAAACATGGTGTTTAAACGACAATCAATTAGTGTTTAGACATCCAATAGGTGATTGGGCTTGCAATCCAGCATTGTAAAAATGTATAAAAATGAATTAAGAAAATGTTCTAGTCCATGTGGGTGGCCTGATATGTATTAACTCCTTGATTCCCGAGATTGATATAACACGGAAATAAAACCTGAAACTAATAATTATAATGTCTTACATCGCTTTCCCCGTATTTTAAAGTGCAGTATTGATTTTTTATTTGCTTTTATAGTGTTATGAACAGGTGTTTAACCCGCTTGCGAGTCCTCTCTAGTACTCATAAGATTTTTGGCTACATTTGTCATGTACGGTTGTGAAAGCAATTGTGTGCTTGAGAAATTATAGCATTTAATAGCAATTTGCGATTTTAGCACTTGTAACATTTGTGGGCTTGAAAGATCAAAGGCTTAGCTGGGTTGGAGTTACGATTTTGACAACAATAGGGATTTTCAGCTTGTAACCCGCAAATAGATTGCGGGTAGCTAGAGGAGAAATTTAATAGCAGTAACTTTTGCGGGCTGCTTTATGGGCTACAGTAACTACAATTTGGACAATTTAATCAGGCCTATTTTGTTTACTATTGTACTGCAGGGACTATTGCATAGAAATCCTCGAAAGTGTATTAAAGTAGCACTATGAGGAAGTATTCCAGGGATATTTAGCTAGACAAACTATATTCCAAAATAAACAGTTAACGTCTGGGAGAGAATAAAGGGTACAATAGCCCAATGGATATTACATTACTAATTGATTACCTTTACCTTGAGCAATTGGTATATTTTGTTAATACATATAATGGAACTTGCATGGACTTGAATATCATATTTACTGATTTATTAATATTGCATCATTTCTGGAATGCGGGTCTGATCATAACTCATAATTGAGATCCGTAAGGCTTTGAAATCTAGCCTCCATTTTTCAGTGACATAATGATGAAAATCTCATTTGCCATTGGCTCCATCTAAACCTGTAACTACGGGATTGACTAATTAATCATGGTCACGGCCGTACATCCAACGTGCAAAAGAATGGTATACAGGTTTGCGTCTCCGGCCCGTAACTCGCAGCATGGTTCAATTTAATAGCTCTGTAACGCAGCCGAATTTCAAGTCTGCAGCCTTTGCTGGTGTCCTGATGCCGCTACGGGCTTCAAATTTAATAGGGCTGCAAGTCTATTTCATTGAAATATATTATATATATTTAACTACTAAATGTCGGCTAAACAACTTAAAGAACAGTGCATTTCATTGTTTGATTTGTTGCATCTGAAAAAGGACATTTTATAATGTATCACACTGTGAGTTTCTTTTTTTTAATTCATGTTCTGCAGTAGAAGAAAATGATTTGAATGTATAATTGTCTTTGGGACCTTGACCCTGTCAGGCAATAAGGAATACAGCTCTATGAGACATATTTCTCTGCCAATGAGATTTGCTCTCTCTCTTTAAGATGATCAGTTGCGGTCTTTCTTTATGGCAGTTTTCTAAAAATGTCAGTGTTTTTCAAACCTGTATCTAGCTTTTATTATATTCCTTTAATGTGTTACTTATTTTACTTATGCTTTCAATGTAGACGATGAAGATATGAACTGCAAATTTCGTACTAATAATGGAAGCTCTTCAGTACCAAGAAATAAGGAAAATCACAGTAGTCAGGTAAATAATGCCATAGCAATTTGCTTATTAATATTAATGTATTTTTTCTTGTAATTTTGGTAATTCACTGTAATTGAAATTGTGTTTTATACTGGACCTCTGGAAAAAAAACAATTTAGCTTTCTTAATGATATAAATAGCAAATACTTAGCTTAGTTATGTAAAATATTTCTTTTCAGTAATTTACAGCAATTTGTTATAGTACATTATGTATATTGTGAGGCTAAAATAACATGCAGTTCTTTTTAATTCATTTATGGAATTTATTTGCTAAACCAATGTTCTCATTAGTTCTGCTCACTTGCCATTTGTTCAGCTAATCTAACAGAAAGGATTGCACCAACTATTTTAAGTCAGTAGCAAATAACTTACTAAATTACTAGGCAACAACTATTATTACTATTTTATTATTAATAGTTACAGCTCTTAAGTATTGCAGTGTTTGAACACATTTTCATTCCTATATATTTTGCACTCATCAAATGTCTATAATAGAGAAAATAAATGTAAAACATTAAACTATATGATACATATATATTCAGCAAACTTTCTTACAATTTTCAAACATCTTATCCCATGGGCTCTGCATATTATTAGCATATTTTAGATACATTTGACATACAGTTGAAAACAGTAAAAATTAGATAGACAGCACATATACATTGGTGCAGGAGGAGATGGGGGCCCTGTTCTCATGAACGTTTTATAATCTTGCATTCAGTTACCTATGACCCTGAGTCTTTCAAAATGCCTCTCAGCTCCCATCCCTTCTTTTTCAAATATTTAATTTGATTTCTTAATTAACATACTTTAAATGATCTACACACTCTTCAAACATATTCTTATTGGTTCACGCACAATAATTAATTGCATTTCACTGCACACTCAATTGATATTTCACCAAACATCTTGCACTCTGTTCAGTGTGTGTGGAGGAGTCTTCTTCCTTTCTTCATTTCTGTTAGCTTCCCATATCATCTTCAAGCATTCTGAACTTCTCTGCATCCTTTTGTGTTTTGGGCTCCTTCTTCTGGTTTTAATAGTTTCACTTCCAAATGTGTATTTTAGCTTCCACTCAACAGTATCTCACAACATCTCCTCTTTGACTAATAACTTACTGCAGTTTATCTCTCAGCTGTTCCAGCTTATTCTGTTGCCTCCTGTCCTACATGATTACTTTTCCCTACCCTCTGTCTCCCAACTTGCCCGAGTCTCCAAGCTTCCCTTTCCATGTTTTCCCAGCTTCCAAGTTTTCCATCCCCTCAAGCTCACTACATTTATTTTCTCTGACTTTCTTCATCCCATGACCCTTCTAAGTTTTCATCCTATTTGTCTCCCAGGCTCTCCAATATTATACAAGCCACTTTATTATGCACGATTAACAAGATTTGCCATAGCAGACCCCAGTGAATCTCACTCACAAAGTTCAATTAATGTGTTTAAATACTTCAGCATTTTGAACCAATTTACAAGATTAGTGTATTGACTGTAGAGAACAGTGACAAAGCAAATCCATTTGCTGCTTGGGGAAAAAAGGTAATAATATAGAAATCAATGCATGCATAATGAGTCTGAAGGTCTTCACCAAGTGAATTTTTAGATCTCACAGCAAGGGAGCAACTCTGGATGCCTATTTATTGTATTGTAGAATATAAGTGCCTACTTACCTTTGTCTGTTCTTCTGTGCCTCAATATTGCACTTTCTTGAACACTGCTTTGTCATCAACAGCATAATATAATGCACTTTAAACACAGTTTGTTTGTCAAACTGATCAGATATAGGCATAGGGATCTAGGTGGCAGGTTTTCCTGGATAATGTTATTTATTTAAGTACTTGTCTTATTAAGTGTAAACTACACATATACACATAGTTGTAAATGCAAACAATAACTTAAAAAATATCCCAGACATTTTAACATTATAATATCAATATGTATGTCTAGTTAATATTTATATTATTATTTGTGAATTATAATGTCATTACTGAAGTGAAATATGTTGTTTCAACTCTCCAGTATTTTTCAGAAAGATCATATACGTGACCTACATTTAGGAAGTAGTATTTTGATTCCAGGTGTAGTGAATTTATAACTGGCCCACAAGTGTATATTTTTGTCATGCAAGAGCTGATAAAGGTAATTCATTACATTTACAATGCTGGTGGGACCCTGGAAAGTACCCATATATCTTCAGGCACCTGCTGTAATGCATGAAATAACTCTCCACAGAGCCATTTGACTGATATTTATTTTATACCTGGTTAATTAAGAAAACAGAATGTACACTAATTATGTTATCTTAGCATGATTGGAAACATATGGCTATCTTTACTGAGTAACTACAAAATGATGAACATTGTCTTCACATTTTCTATTTCCAGACATTTAAATTCTCATATTAATCTTGAATGGTAATATTTACTATGTTAGTGATGCACAAAATAGAGTAAATACTAAAACCAGCATAATCTGTGAAAATTATATCAAGTAAACCATGGAGTAGTTTAATGGGTCAAAGCTAAAATATATTTCTCTATTTGCTCAATATAATACACACCGAATGCCTATCACTGAATCTAAAAGTACACCTTTTTTCTAAAATTAGATTTACAGTAAACTCCCGGTTATCCGGCACCTATCCAACCGGCACTCTCAAGCAACCGGCACCGGTATAATTTCCCCATTTTTTATTTACTCCCGCTAATCCGGCATAACCGGCACTAACCAGAGTTCGATACTGCAAAATAAAAAATGCTAACTTTTTTTCTTATTATTTTTTCTGGGCCTAAATGGCCCAATTTAGGTGCTAATGCCTTTTAAAAGGCATTTTTATGGGTTCTGGAGTGTTTAAGGGTAGTTTAGACCCTTAAATTCTGAGACTCCCAATTAACCGGAAACTACACTTATCCAGCAACAGGGAGTTTGCTGTATTAAGGTAGTTATTTTCCTATTCCATTAAAATATCATATATACTGAGAAGGCAGATGTGTAGCCTGAAGTAATCAGAACATACAACTAGTCTCAAAACAACATGCATAGTAAAGAAAATGACGTCACTATCTAATAAAATTGCATTTTTTACCATAATCAACACATGGAAAGTGGTAATTAATTTGTTAAAAAGTTTGATATGTTATAAAGTTTGGATCAGGTCAAATCAGAGACAGCACGGAATTTGGATTGAATGACTACTACAATATCATGCCATCAAAAAAAATAAAAAAACACAATCCCCTGCACAAGTGAGGAAGATTACAGAGCAAAAACCTAATTTTCCTTTAAATTTTTTAAATTATTATTTCAGGTGTACATGGTTGGCCAATCTCACAATATTCACTACCAAACTCTGATGTTTTTATAAAAAGAACCTGGTTTCAATACATCCATACACATGTTCTCGATATCCTCGATAACTGTTTGTACAGTTAGTTGAGTGTATCCCAGTTGATGAGCAGTCTAGAGTTTTCTATATTCTCACCATGTTTGAATCAAGAGGGAACCCAACATAGATAATATTTATATTCAGCATTGAACTCTCTATTTTTTTTAGGTTTTTCAGCAGTTACGGCTATCAGAAAATGAAAGTGCTGCATTGCAAGAACTAATGGATTGGAGACGAAAGCTTTGCGAAGAGAGTGAAGAGTGGCAGAGAGAATTGAAACAAAGTGAGGAGAAAAATGCCACTTCTACTCAATCATCTTAGAATCACGCAACACTGAGAATAAAACTACTACTTCCTTCTAAAGGATTTCTCCTGTTCTTAGAGACTTATCCATATGAACAATATTGCTACAAGAGAAGCAGTTGACTTTCTCAATAACTGCATTTTTTTTTACATATAACTCAATGACAACAGCAAGCATGAATAACTAGTTTGTTGAGTCTGTGATAAAATGTGTGTGCAATTTATGTTTTTATAGATGGTAAGGAACTCTGTACATTGTATTTCAGGTTTATCTAAATTATATGGTCTAAATATTCAGGTCTACCAGACCTAGAAAAAAATACAATGAACAATTATATGTAAGGGTTCTCCAACATGAGTTCCTGGAGTGAGTAAAGAAAAATATCAATGTGTATATTTGTTTTATATCATTAAACATTTCAGGATTATGCTGTACAGATTGTTTTAAACATATATTATATGTATACACATGTATGTATGTATGCATAAATAGAGAGGATGAGAAGATGAGAGAAAATAAATAAGCACTAGTGTCTGCAGGAATGTACAATTCAATGCACCATAGTTAATAACATGTCAGTCTTATAAAGGATACATGTCTGTAGATCTTGGAAGGGAAAGATATGTTGTTCATTATCCTGACAAAAATCGTATGAATTGTTCAGTTGTTATGGACCTGTGAGTGCCTAAGCAACAAACCCATAATATACAAGAAAGTTCATGTGATGGTATATATATATATATATATATATATATATATATATATATATATATATTGGTCTGAACTACTGATTTACAAATGAATAAATACATATCTACTGCCACAGTTTTTTTTATACTTTCAAATGGTGCTGTTGATGTTTCCTCAAAAACGCAGGTAATAAAAATGCAGTACTTATATGCGCCTGTTTGTTGTTTTTTTTACTAATGCTGTATGGTCATTAGACATTTGTATCACATTGCTGTACACATTAAAATCAGTAAAATACAAATAAATTATACAATGATATGGATACTAAACTAGCAGGCCTATTAAATTCCCCAAGGCTATTAAATTGGCCTCATAAAGCTACCCGCAAACGACCTGCGGGTTACATGCAGAAAAACCATACAGGCTGAACTTGGTTGCCGCAAAGCCTTTGATCTGTCAAGCCAGTAATTGTTACGGTTGCAAATTGCTATTAAATTGCTACGAATCCACTGGCATTCTAACCCGTAACGCGCAAATGGAGCCAAAAAGCCTATGGGTACTAGAGAGGACCTGCAAGGGGGTTTAAGTCCTATCCGTAGCACTGTAAATGCAAATATCCATGCACTCCTGTATTTATAATGAAAGGGAAAGTGATGTTAGGTATTAAAATTAATAGCACAACATTCTCAGGCTTGCAAATCTTCAATATAAAATATATTTTCTTTAAAGCTTAATTTCCGTGTTATAACAATCCCGGCAATCAATTTGTTAATACATATAATGGAACTCACATGGACTAGAATATCATATTTTCTGTTTATTAATATTGCATAATTTCTTGAATGCGGGTCTGATCGTAACTCATAATTGAAACCCGTAAGGCTTTGAAATCTAACCTCCATTTTTCAGTGACGTAATGATGACGATCTCTTTTACCATTGGCTCCGTCTAAACCTGTAACTACAGGTTTGACTAATTGATCATGCTCATGGCTGCACATGCAATGTGCGCAATAATGGTTTATGGGTTTGCGTCTTTGGTCGCGGTATGGTTGAATGTAATAGCTCTGTAACAGAGCCGAATTTCAAGCCCGCAGGCTTTGCGGTTGTACCGGTGCCGCTACGGGCTTCTAATTGAATATGGCCCTAGGCCTGTATCATAGTGGTTAAATTTGTCAATTATTTTATCTAAAAGGGATGTTCATCTTTTTCTATAGAGATTTCTTTTGATTTAAACGGTTGATAAATGTGCGCATTATATATATATATATATATATATATATATATATATATATCAAATGCTAAATGCTGAGTGCTAAAAAATGATTTAACATTTTAACTGATAAGCTATAGGACTAACTGTATAATGCAGTATAACACTACCTTATTTATTTGTATATTATTATTATTTAGTTTTTTTTAAAATAAAATTCAAGTTAAGGCGTGGTAATCGCTAGATGGTTACACTGCCAAGTGACGTCACACGCTGAAGACCCGTAGCACTGCGCTTGATTGGTTGCAGACCTGGTGAAAGAGCCTTCGGCCAGCAGTCAGGAAGAGATCACTACCTAGTAAGTACAGGGTGATACATAGCTAGGAATTCTATTTGGCATAGAATACTGCACTGTTTATTATTATAGATTTGATACTGGTATTGGTACACAGATTGAATATTTTGAGCGCTTATGTATCTTAGTTATTACTCACTCACTGGGCTTGTGCACCTGAATCTTTGGCATCTAACTCTTTCTATTATTTTCATTTTTATATGTGGTATTTTTAAAATTAACCAATAAATGGAAAGTTATCTCTTTTCCTACATGTTTGGCTCAACCCAGGAGTAAAAATGTAATTACATATGATACACTTGGATGTGTCTCATGATTAATCCCTTTGAGGATGTTATTGTTCATTTGTATAGGATTTGAATTACATTTTTCATAGAGTACCCATCAATGGGTCTCCCAATGATTTGATTTTGCCAATATATTACACATTCTTGATTATACTGGTGGCGGTAAGGACATTTTACCATCAACACAGATACAAAAGTGGGCGGTAGGTATTAAATGGTTGACAACCCCTGTTGTATATGAAGGATGTTTGAAAATAAAAGTGTTTTTTTTTTCTAAGCAAACAATGGACTTACAGTTATCTTAAATGCATATTTAGCAACCAAAATTGTGCGTTTCATAGTTCAGTTTCAATAGGATTTGGGTTTTTATTAGGGAAATAATAGGGAAAAACAAAAATCACTGCATAAATTTAAGTCTCAGTTTACCTCTTTTATTGCTGCATAGGTTAAATCTCCACTGAAAAGGAATCAATAATTTTCCTGTATAGAATGCGTATCATTTTTGCAGCCTATGATAAAAGGTAGTTAGTGAATAATAAATATTGATTAGGCAATTAAGCGTGTAGTGTTTATGAACACTATTACATTTGGGAGTCAGTACATTTTAAATGGTTTTATTTATATTTAGTATACTTTATCTGTTTCAGATTGAAAGTTTTCAAACAATCATAACCTTTATCATTCTTATATTGCTCATCTTGACTTTGATTTACTTTGTGCCACAGATATTTACCAAGAGTATACTCCATAATAGGTTATAGATTTATAAATGTAGCAACCTCAAAATATCTCTATGTAAGAAGTAGGCAGTTTAGGCTGTGCAACTAGAAGGCATCTAGAAGGCAGTAAGCAGAGAACAAGATGCTTCTTAGGAGAGATAGAGAGCCAATCCCCTTGAATAATACAAGTCGTCAGGAATAATGAATAATTCATGAATCTTAGGTTACGGATCCCAAAATTTACAAGGAACCATCACCTGGTACTTCAATATAAGAATGGATGAATGTGATTGAAGCTAATAGAGGGGATTGTTAGCTGAATGCCTTGTGAAAGTATCTGCACAATTAAATAAGAAAATACAAGGAACTTTGTATTGGTCTTTTTTAAAGATTGGCACATAGCTATGCAAAAGAGATGGCCTCTGAAGTAGTTGCATAAGATACTGTAACAGAAATAGTGAATCATAATCCTTTTTGAAAAACTAGAGATTCTCCAAGTAGGTTTATTCTCAATCATGTGGTATTTCCAAATTTACCAACAGTTTATACATTAAAGAACTAAGGAAAAGAAAGGAATGAATTCCCAACCTGATGAAGGCTTAAAGCCCCATTAAATTCCCTCTACGTGTTAAATCGTAGCTTGTAACCTAGCTTGCAAGACTTAAGGCTATTAAATTGGCCTCTTAACGCTACCCGCAGACGACTTGTGGGTTAGGTGCGAGAAAGGCCGAAAAAAGCCTATGGAACGGGAAACTTCCCAGCCGCAAATCTTTTTTTCTCTCAAGCCTGTAACTGATACGTTTCCAATTTAGCTAATAAATTGCATCAAGATCACTGGCATTCAAACTTGTAACTTGCAAATGAAGCCAAGAAGCCAACGAGTGCTAGAGAGGACCTGCAAGGGGGGTAAAGTCCAATCCATAGCACTGTAAATGCAGATATACACACACTACTGAACATATCACAACAGGGATAGTGATGCTAGTTATTAGAATTAATAGCACAACATTCTCAAGCTCGCAAATCTGCCCCGAAAAAAACTTTATTTCATGTTTAATTTTTGTGTTACATTGATTTTTGTGTTACATATAATGTAACTTGCGTGTGATAGAATATCATATTTACGGCTTTATGAATATTGCATTATATCTGGAATCTATTGGGTCTGATGCTAATTTGTAATTGAGCCCCGTAAGACTTTGAAAATCCCACCTCCATTTTTCAGTGACTTCATTCTGACTATCTCTGTTGCCATTGGCTCCATATAAACCCGTAATTACAAGTCAGACTAATCGATCACGTTCACGGCTGCACTTCCGACGATCGAAAAATGGTCTACGGGTTTGCCTCTTAAGCCCGTAACTCGCAGCAAGTTCTAATTTAATAGCCCTGTAAATCTGCAACTTTTCAAGCTCACAGCAGTTGCGGGTCTCACGTGGCACATGTGAGCTTTGAATTTAATGAGGATGTTAGTGACTAAGCTCCACCCAACTTAACAGAGTTTTGTCACACTGTGCCATATTTTTCTCAAACTAATGCTACAGTTGTGCTCAAAAGTTTGCATACCATGGCAGAAAATGTGAAATTTGGGCATTTATTTTGACAATATGACTGATCATGTATACACATGTATTTTATTGAAGGATAGTGATCATATAAACCCATTTATCATCACGTAGTATTTTGGCTCCCTTTTAAATCATACTGATAACAGAAATCACCAATATGGCCCTATTCAAAATATACATACCCTTGAATGTTTAGCCTTGTTACAGACATACAAGGTGAAACACACAGGTTAAAATGGCAATTAAAGGTTAATTTCCCACACCTGTGGTTTTTTAAATTGCAATTAATGTCTGTGTATAGTCAATGAGTTTGTTAGCTCTCACGTGGATGCACTGAGCAGGCTAGTTACTGAGCCATGGGGAGCAGAAAAGAACTACCAAAAGACCTGCGTAACAAGGTAAT
Organism: Discoglossus pictus; assembly: GCA_027410445.1. Classification (NCBI taxonomy): domain Eukaryota; kingdom Metazoa; phylum Chordata; class Amphibia; order Anura; family Alytidae; genus Discoglossus; species Discoglossus pictus. Next base: position 313,145,390 of record CM050164.1, on the reverse strand, counting down.
GGAACTTCATAAAGAGGGAAAAGGATATAAAAAGATATCCAAAGCCTTGAAAATGCCAGTTAGTACGGTTCAATCACTTACTGAGAAGTGGAAAATGTGGGGATCTCTTGATACCTAGCCAAGGTCAGTTAGACCAAGAAAGATTTCAGCCACAACTGCTTGAAGAATTGTTCGGAATACAAAGAAAAACCCACGGGTAATCTCAAGGAGCACAATACAACTATACTTGAACAACAATTAGCTGCATGGTTGAGTTGCCAGAAAGAAGCTTTTACTGCGCCAATGCCACAAAAATGCCCGGTTACAATATGCCCAACATCACCTTGACATGCCTCACAGCTTCTGGCACACTGTAATTTGGAGTGATGAGACCAAAATAGAGCTTTATGGTCACAAACATAAGCGCTATGTTTGGAAAGGGATCAACAAAGCCTATAGTGAAAAGAATACCATCACCACTGTGAAGCATGGTGGTGGCTCACTAATGTTTTGTGGTGATGGGGTGGGCGGGGTTGAGCTCTAAAGGCATGGGGAATCTTGTGAAAATTTTCGGAGACGACCAAAGATTTTGCATGACCTGGAGGCATTTTGCCAAGACGAATGGGCAGCTATACCACCTGCAAGAATTAGGGGCCTCATAGACAACTATTAAAAAAGACTGCACGCTGCCATTGATGCTAAAGGGGGCAATACACAATATTAAGAACTATGGGTATGCATACTTTTGAACACGGTCCTTTAATTTTTGTCTTTGTTGCCATGTTTTGTTTTATGATTGTGCCATTATGTTATAACCTACAGTTGAACATGTGTTTTGCCTGCTTACTTATGTTTTCTTTAAAAATGTTACATATATTACCAATTCGCCAAGGGTGTGCAAACCTTTGAGCACAACTATATTGTTTAGTAGTTCAGAATAATGAACAATAAAAACGTTTCATCTGTATTGCAAATCTAAAGCTGTTTTTTCTCTGAATCATGATATTTTAGCACATCTTTTGGAACACATCATTAAACAGTATTGTTATTCTGTTTCTAACATTAACATTTTTAAAGATAACAAAGCTGTAAATTGTAATAGTGACACATACAGTATATATCCAATCAGCAGCTTAAGTTGTAAATAACTCATATACATGATATCTAATAATGCCTCAACGCCTATTTATAAAAGGAAAACAGTTTACTTTATATACTATTGCATACAACTATATTGTTTCTGTACTTTTGGAGTTTGTGGTCCCATTTCCTATTAAATTATGTCTTAATATATTATGGAAACTAGAACAATATTAATATTGCATACCATTACATGAATAAAAATTGCAGAAATGTGTTCTGCTCTCTCTTTTAATATTTTTTATTAATGTACATTTAGCAAATTGGTGCTGCAGTTTACTAAACCTCTTGAATTATTATTTAAATTTACATGTATTCAGTAAAGTTATTTTCACAGGAAAACATTACAATACTACAATACTAGAGTTTTCTTTTTAGAAAAAAATCTAATTCACCCAGTTTCTGAGATTGGCCTAGCATGTCCCTTTATACTTCATCTGTTCTTTTTATATCTATATTGATGATGGAAAGAGATGTCTAAATTTCATATCTGACTGTCAGACAGACAGCATAGGTCATGTGAATAGGAGAACTATTGTTTGGACAAATTAAATGTTATATATCAGATGCCCGATATACTACTCAATAATCAAACATGAACCCCTAAAAATATTTTTTACGTCCAACAAACCACTTTCCATTTTAAGGTGCACAAAACCATGTCAAATAGATACCATACTAACTGGAAAAAAAACATTATTGTGCCTCCTTACCCATGGACCAACAGAAATCTTTCTCCAAAATGACTGGTCATTCTTTGGGTAGTTTTCTTTTTTTATCCTTATTCTGCTAGTCAAGTTGTTTTCAAAACAAGTAATTTTAATATATAGAAAAAATACTAATATATGTAGAACAAATATATGTAAAACAAAAAAGTCAGGCTGTAGGAAAAGTTTGCCAAAGCACCCTACAAGATAGGAAACTCACTACTTACAATCTAAGGGAATGGAACAGACAGAAACCTGGTGAAGAAAAGGTAAGGAATAGCAAGGGTCAGGAAGAAGGTGAAAGATTGCTTAGGTGAGAAGGTGAGAAAACTCGGAAAGTCGTTCGAGGTGACTGGCTCTAGTATGTATTATGATACTTGCCCCTAGTGGTCAAACAATATAGCCTGCACATGGGAAAGTCGAGGGTTAGCTTTACAGAGTGGTGAAGGGTTCATTTTAGACATACAGAGACAAAATACAAACACATGGAGTGTTTACAGAGTTAGCAGCCCTGGGGGCTGGGCATGGCAGATGAGTAGAGGGACTGAGGGAGGTGAAGATAAGCAGGGGGAGGAGATGAGAGTTGGACTTAAGAAGAATTTCTGCTTATGAGCTTTAGAACATGAGTGAAATAGTAAGTGGAGGATGGAGGCGAGCTTGTGGGATCAGAGCAGAGGGGAGGAAAATAGATAAATTAGGGGAAACTCGTTCTCCTTGTAAAGGCTGGGGAGATGTTCCTTTCAGTGGGAAGTCTACTGGCATATTCCAAGTAATAAATGCAACAGATTCATGAATTCAAATCACTTACAAATAGTATGAATGTAAGAACTTATGTTGACAAATCCACATAGATATTTCTACATTTTATGCCCCACAGATTTTTACGTATTTTTGTATTCTGATGCTTCATCGGTATATCCCAATTCAGTAAGTCCACCACTTATATTGGGAGAGTCATAAGTACAGAGTAAGTGCCATATTTTTCCGTGTATAAGACGCCCCCATGTATAAGACAACCCCTATTTTTGGAGCCCAAAATTCATAAAAAAAAAAAAAAATGCAAATGTGTATTTTATAAGTTTTTATTGTGTTACACATATATTTAAGGGCACTTTCTGTCATGATTTTCACTGATTTCCATTCCAGCTCAATATCTTTGTGATCCCTGTGTTAAACTGGAAAAATGCAATTGCACATCGCGACTAAGTAATAAGTGATGTGATCATAAGGATATTGAGCTGGAATGGAAATCAGTGAAAATCATGACAGAAAGTAAATATATGTGTAACACAATAAAATCTTATAAAATAAACATTTCTATGCAGACTTGCAGTGAAATGCAATCTAATTGGAACCAAATGCATTTCCAAATGTGTGTCTTTTCTCCTGCCTTAAAACTAGTGGCCAGATGCAGCATTACATTACCAGACCAGGGTATCTAATTAAAACATTCCGTGTAACCCTAATTTAGACTTTAAAAAAATGGTAAAAAAATACTGTCTTATAAACAGAAAAATATGGTATTTTACAACAGAGTTCAGTGTATATTTTGCTTTAGAGTATGACAATTGCATACTTCTAAATGTTTGTTAATCAATCCAAATTAGACATTCAAACGTAAATCCATGTTACTTCTTCATTAACTAGTTAATAAATAGGATGTTGGCCTACTATTAGTATGTCTAGTATTATTTTGAATATTTGCATTAGAAAATAAATGGGCTTCCAAAAATTTCCTAAGAAAAGATAGAACACATGTCTGTCAGACATTGAAGATGCCTCCCACAGTGCATCTCCAAAGATAAGTAATTTTGGAAATCTTGGGATTCATAAATAAACTGCAACATCAGATTAGATTAAGTCAGTTCTTTATTCAGATAACTTTATTTGAATAAACCTTTTAAATTTAGGCTTGCGTCAATATCATAAGTGAAGCTTCTTCATTAACATTAATATTTTCTTCTTTTGAACACTATATCTGTTTTTAGCAGCTCATGTCCCTTTACTTTCCTTATGTACCACCCACCAGACGCCACCTCTATCTTCTTTAAGTAGCTAAAATGACTTCAGTTTTCCAGTCTTCCCATTGCTCCACCTATTTGCCATACTAGGAAATTCCAATCTCTTCAATCACCCTACCATTAACTCTACAATGAACTCAGCATTTCTACCTCTTCACACATTACCATCTCCTACCCACTTCTCTGGAAGCACCTTTGACCTTATACTAAACTCTTGCTTTACAGAAATACCAGCCAATTGCAACCCTTCGGATCACCTCTTTTTTCGTTACTGTCTCATTTCTGTCTCAGATAACCCTCCCAACCTGCTGTACTCTGTAGATGTAATGTTTGTACCCTGGATCCCCATGACGTATTATGCCTTGCATCTTCCCAACTTCCTCCAAACTCTGATATCTGCAAGAAAATATTTGATCCACTCCTGTATATTCATTTGCCTTGGCTACTGCAACTCACTCCTCATCGTTCTCCTAGCCCATGCATTCACCCCACTCTAACAAATCCAAAATGCCTCTGCAGGTCTAATATTACATTTTACCCACACAAACGTCCAATTGAAATAGCTTCCTGTCTATCACTGCCTTTTCAAGTATCTAGTCATTCTCGACCCAACTCAATTGGCCTCCTGTCTATCACTGTTGCCTTTTCAAGTTCCTAACCCTTCGTTACCAATCCCTCCCTATCTCGCCTTGCTATTCTCTCATATGTTCATTGACAGTCCTTTCATTCCCAATCCCCCTCTACTCACAGTCCCTTTCCCAGTCCTTATTACAGAATCTGTTTTATTGGAGCAGGTGGTAAAATGTATTATTCCATTAATATTTTAAATAAAATGTATATTTAATACAGTAAACAAATCTGAGCATATCTGAATATGCATATGATTTCCTTAGTTTAAGCCTTTTCTCTATATAGAATGGGTTAACAAAAATGGCCTATAGTTTTATATTTGTATCAAACACTATGGGCCTCATTCAATTGCAAGGCCACAATGTCTGCAGGCTTGTTGCAGTTTTAACTCTTCTACAATTACGCCACTATTCAATTGAACAAGGCCGCAATGTCATGGGCCGAAGCCTAAAGACCGTAAACCTCTCCCATGCCGCAAGCTGTTAGTGGGCTTGAATAAAAGCAGTCCCCCGTTACAATACAATCCCATCATTATGGAATGTGATGCAGGCCTCTCAGCCAATAGAATGCGGGCTAGCCGAAGATGATTAAAAGAGAGAGATTATAAAGTTGTGTTCCACGCGCCCATGTGTTGACTGTGTTGTAAATTCTGACGAAGTAGCATGCAAGTCCCGAAGTTGGTGGTTTGAGCAGTTATAGAGAGAGAGTAGGTGATTTTTGAAAGCAGTATCTTCTGGTTTTATTATTTTTTATTATTCTAATTATGATCTTACACTTAAACTTTCATTACACATAATTACAGATTACACATAATACAAATACACATATATTAGATAACACACTTCCAGGGAATTACATAAAATAGAGGAATGGGCATCTAAATGGCAGATGACATTTTATACGAATAAATGTAAAGTAATGCACCTGGGAAGATAAAACAGCCATGCAATTTATAATCTTAATGGAGCAAATATAGGGGTATCAGATATTGGGGGAATACTTGTGGACAACCGCCTAGGTAGCAGTGTTCAATGCGAAGCAGCAGCTGCAAAGGCAAATAAAATATGAGCATGTATTAAAAAGGGTATAGAAGCAAGGGAAGCAAATATAATTCTGCCACTATACAAATCTCTAGTACGCCCTCATTTGGAATATGGAGTACAATTTTGGGCAACACTTCATAAAAAGGACATTTTAGAGCTGGAAAACGTTCAGAGAAGGGCTACAAAACTAATAAGGGGAATGGAGGGGATAAGTTATGAAGAAAGACTAACTGAATTAAGCTTATTTTCTCTAGTAAAAAGATGTCTAAGAGGAGATATGATTACCGTATATAAATACATCCAGGGTCAGTATAAAGATTAACAAGTGGGCTTTTTGTGCCAAGAGGTTTTCAACTGACAAAAGGACATCCTTTGAGTAAAAAGGTTCCACCTTAAAGAAAGAAAATGGTTCTTCACAGTAATTGTGGTTAATCTGTGGAATTCTCTACCAAAGGAGGTGGTGACAGCGGATTCAATAGATAACTTTAAAAGGGGACTGGATGTATTTCTAATCAAAAAGGGCATTCAGGGTTATCTTGGATAATTAGAGAGGGAGTATTGATCCAGGGAGGAATCCGATCACCAGTATCTGGGGTCAGGAAGGAATTAATTATTTTTTCCCTTTGAGACGATTGGCTAAATTTCACTTGCCTTTCTCTGGCTCAATTAATTAACAACTAATCTGCATATTGCTGATTAGAGGAGATATTAAAAGGTTTAACTTGATGAACTTGCCCATAAAATGTGAATCCTGGAAATGCTGTTTGTCACACAATTGGAACCTCTCCCCATCTACTTTACTGGCCGAAGGCGCTCATCGCGAGTCTCTTCATCTGTCTACTTCCTCACTTGTGTTTCATTTCCCCCTACTCTCCCTCCCTTGTGTCTCCTTTCACCCCTCCTCTCCCATGCCTTCCTCCACCCCATGCCCCTTCAGCACCCCTCCACCCAAACCCATAGAAATAGGCAAATCTACTACAGGGACAGTGGGGGGGGGAGCTTGATCCCAGGGAAGGTGGTAGTTCGGGGGAGGTACAAGTCTCAGGGGCAGATGAGGGAGCAAAGGATCCCCGTCCACTGTTGGGAGGGCAAGAGGCTAAAGGCAAGCACAGGGCCCATAACTACATGCACCCGGAGAATGTGGTCCTCCTTGGTGCGATCTGTGAAAGCCCTGTTGTACTTGCGGGGGGAGGGTACTTAGGCCCGGGTCTAGGGTCCAGGCATGGAAGGAGGTAGCAGCCGCAGTAACAGCAGTGGGAAAAGTGGAAAGGGATGTGAGGTCTGTGAAGCACAGGTTTGATGACATCAGGGCCAAGGTGAGGAGGATAATGGCCAAGGAGGACAGTCAAACTGCAGCACAAAGTGGTGGCCCCAGAGTGACTGTGAAGTACAACGAGTGGGAGAGGATGGCCGCAGGAGCTTCAGGCCTGGTGCCGAGTAGGATCCAGCCTCCATGTTGGGTGAATATTACATTCACCAACATGTCACCACATGTACATCACATCACACATGATGACCAACAAGGACACTGACATGTTAGCTCTATGGAATTAACAAGGGATAGATGGAAGCATCATTAAATCCACAAAGCTGACAAATCACTGTCATTCGTAGGCACAACAACAGTAATCAAACAACAGAGAGTCCATGTATGGGTGTGCCCACCGCAGCAAATGCAGTTACATTCCCCTGAAGGCCTGATAGGAATATGACAGGTGATGATGTGATGTGATTGATAGCAAAACACTTGATGGAATTTCATCAAATGTCAATGGGTATACATCTGGGAACATGGCCACCAGCAATGGCGTGGCACTTTCAAGAATGGGCGTATGGTAGATTGTCCCTGATGGAGGTGAGTTGGCTGTTGCTCCATGTGCCTCTGCACAATCTCCATGTGTGTTTGCGGCCCTTCCTGATGGGTTAGAGTAGATAAGTGTGGTGTATGTTCCCTTGGCCCTTCTGGATCGCTACTTTGTGGTGGTGAAGGGGCTTGTATACTTCAATGAAGCTTTGAGCTATACCATGTAGGGTCACGCTAGGTGGGCAGGTCATAGCAGAGAGGTCAGACAGAGTACAGTCCACTGAAGAAAGAACTGTCAACCCACTCCGGTATGATTGCCATGCAAACCTTGTGGGAAAGCACAGACAGAGACATAAGTAAGTGTGCTGCAGTCCATAGGGTCACAGAGAGTCGGACACAACTGGTGGACTGAACAATAAAATCTAAAATGTTCCCCTGGTATTTGATATATGTCATGTGTCGGTGTAATTTGACCACTATTTATTTTCCCAATGTAGATGTGATGAGTGAGATGTATATAAGATGATCTTTGTATGTTTAGGGTTCACATTAGAGCCTCTATGAGTGGGAAAGGAATATTATGGCAGGCAGTTTCATGTTTCTGTGCAATTTAATCATGTAATGTGTATTTAATAGCTTTTAGCATCTTGCAGCATGGCATTCCAAAAAAAAAGAAGATAATGTTTAAGGCCTATTTGTTAATTGGCAATTGTTGTCCAATGAATTCTAATGTCTTCAATTGCTTTCCTCATTTTTTAAAGTCCATTGGTGTGTTTTTATTGTCTTTTGCAGTGTTACAAACTAAAAACCGAAAAAAAGAATAGACTTCCCGGTCGACTTTACATTATTCTCATCAATAAATCAATCCACCGACAATAATACATATCAAATAATACCACAAATCACTATATCAATCAAAAAGTATATATATTTTATTGGTACAGAAAAATATTTAAAACAAGTCGATTAAAATAACTGAGGTTGTCCCTGTTCTCAGAGTTAGCCCTACTGCATCCTATCTCCAAAGAAGCATGTATAAATCAAAGTATCACTCTTTTATGATGTAAAGTGACTATTCCTGATTTAATTATAAAGTGCAATAATAGTGCAATACCAAAAAAAGGAAAAAAAGAAAGAAGGAGAATTTCCCTATTCTGTGTGGCAAGAATGGAGACCCCCACTTACTCCCTAATGTGCACAAAAAGAAAAATCTATCCTAAACCATCATATAAAACTAAACCTTCTCTGAAAGAAGAAGACTTTATTAGTATGTGGGGGTATTGGGGATTGCCACTTATCCCCATTGCCTCATACAGTGACCTAAACTATACTATATGATACACCAGAAAAAAATAATGTACAGTAGTCATCAATATCCTGTCTTAGATGCACAAATAAATAATGTTAATCATAAATGAATATTATATTCTTACTTTCATATGATTAGATGCATGAGGGTATCTCTCGGTAAGTTAGTCAGCTGCACATATAATACTTTAAAAAAGTAATTTAGAGAAGTATCTGTGTCCATTAATCCCCGGGCGCAAATAGCTCTGTTTGTTTGCGGTTCACTTCCGGTTCAGCGCAGTGACATCAATTCCGGGGTACACTGGAACAGCATGGCAGACGCAAGCATTTTGCCTTGGGCTTCTACCAGGGCCTACAGTGTTACAAACTAGTCTGTAAAGCCTCTGTGTGTCCTATTTAGAACCTTTAAGATTCTGGCTTACATTTGCCGTTTGCAGACTTGAATGCGTTTGCAGTCTTGAGGAATTGTAGCAATTGAATAGCGATTTGCGATTTTAGTGATTGTATCTCTTGCAAACTTGAAAGATCAAAGGCTTAGATGTGGTGTAAGTACCGGTTGTAACAACTGCAGGGATTTCATGCCCCTAGCATGTAGACCGTATGCGGCTCTCAAAGAGACGCCAACGGAATAGCAAATTAGCTTACGGCCTACATTACGGGCTCCAGTAACTTACAATTGCTCAATTGAATGGGGCTCTATGTTTTTATTTAGTAACTAAACTTTGTATAAAATGTAAAGCATATATATTATTTTTATCGTTTATTTGTAACGTGCCAACATATTCCGTAATGCTATACATAAGTTAAGTTACAGGCAATGACAAGTTCAAGATTCACACATTGCAATGAATCGAGGGCCCTGTCTTTGAGCTTGGAATCCAGTGTCCATAGCGCTTTCCTTAAAGCACCTTGTAGGATTGAAACTCACAGACTTACAATCTAAAGGTTGAAGATATATATGCAAATACAGACATATAAAGTCCATATGAAGTTCATAATTTATATTACAAGGGCTCCTATGCTTAAAGAATTTGAAAATGCATAACAAATGCTAGTAAAAACCCTATAATAGTGCATTGTTTTTCTATATTCTATATGTAGTGCATTTGAATATAACACAAAAAATATATTTATTTATAAATTCAAGGGCATCAATAATATTTGGAAAACAAAATGCAACAACACAATGCAATCAACATATTTTCCAATCTTACATTCTGTTCTTTCTCAAATAAGAAAATAGTATCATAATGTACTGCTTTGTCACTCTTTGCTATTAATATCTTGGACAATATCCATGGACATATGAGTACAAGGAAATATTTTGTTCTGAGCAATCACTAAAGAGTTTAGATGTTTTTATGATATCCAGGATAGAAACATTTTTCAACATAGCATATAAAAAGTTCAGAATTTTCCATCTGTTTTGAGAAATGGTATTATACATATCTTAATACTGAGAAATAGGAAGAGACATTTGGTTCTTGACAGGCACATTTTGAGAGCTTATAAAGCAAAGGAATGCCATTTGTTATCATAGTTGCACGTTTGTTGTAGTAACCCAAATTAGTTAATTGATTAATTCAATAAGTAAAATTTCATGCAGTAACAATATTTCAGTAAAGAGTTTTTCCTTAGCATAGCACAGTGATATCTTCTGTAGTGTCAGAGAAAATCACATGGCATTACAGCAGAGGTGGCCTGCTTTACCAACTAAAATCAAACACATTTTCTGATATAAAAGGCTTAATATTGTTAAGGGTAAATCAAGGTAAGGGACAGAATGTATCACGTTAATGGGGATTTTACAAACTATATTGGATTATTATAATTCAAGTTTTAAGACATATGCAAAGAGAGCAATATATCACTGTACATACTGTATATATTTTTTGTGTTATTTCCATTCAATTAGACTAACAAGTAAGGTAGGCCTCACTGCTCATGAGTCTTAGTTAATTAATCATATATACGTTATCTGCTCCATATGTGGTGGTGGGTGGCAACAGCACTTATCCCGGAGCCACAATAAATTCCAAGCCCGTAAGTGCAAAGTGAGACCCGCAACTGCTCCAGGCTAGAAATTTGGCAGAGTTACAAAGCTATTAAATTAGAACATGCTCATGCTGCAAGTTAGGAGCTTGAGACGCAAACCCGTAAACCATTTGTTGAAGGTTGGATGCATGGCCGTGAACGTGATCAATTAGTAAAACCTGTAGTTATGGGTTTAGATGGAGCCAATGGCAACAGAGTTCGTCAGAATTACATCACAGAAAAATGGAGGTGGGATTTCAAAGTCTTACGGGTTTCAATTAGGAGTTACGATCGGACCCACATTCCAGATATGGTGCAATATTGATAAAGCCGTAAATATGATATTCTATTACGTGCAAATTCCATTATATGTATTAATACATTGATTGCCAAGATCGGTATAATATGGAAATTAGACATGAAAGAAAGTATTTTATATTGCATATTTGCGAGCTTGAGAATGCTGTGCTTACTAATTCTAATAATTAACATCACTTTCCCTTTTATTATAAATAGAGTAGTGTGTGTATATGTGGATTTAAAGTGCTACGGGTCGGACTTTACCCCCCTTGTGGTTCCTCTCTTGGCTCCATTTGCGGGTTACAGGCTTGAACACCAGTGAATTCTTTGCAATTTAATAGCATGATTGGAAACGTAACAGTTACAGGCTTGACAGATCAAAGGTTTTGCGGCCTTGCAAGTCGAATTCTCACGTTCCATAGGATTTTCTCGGGAGAGAGAGAAGGTGAGAGGAGAGCTGACAGAGAGAGAGAGAGGGGGAGAGCTGACAGGGTGAGGGAGGGGGGGGGGGAGAGGAGAGCTGACAGAGAGAGAGAGAAAGAGAGAGGGGGGAGACCTGACAGGGAGAGAGAGGGGGTAAGGAAAGCTGACAGAGAGAAAGAGAGAGATGGGAGAGCTGGCAGGGCGAGGGAGGGTGGGGGAGAGAGATGGAGGAGAGGAGAGCTGACAGGGAGAGAGAAATAGAGGAGAGCTGACAGGGAGAGAGAGGGGGAGAGAGAGAGAGATGAAGGAGAGGAGAGCTGACCAGGAAGTGAAAGGGGGAGAGCTGACAGGGAGAGAGAGCGGGGAGACAGAGATGGAGGAGAGGAGAGCTGACAGAGAGAGAGGGGGTCGAGGAGAGCTGCCAGGGAGAGAGAGATGGAGGAGAGCAGAGGAGAGCTGTCAGGGAAAGAGATGGAGGAGAGTTGACAGGGATAGAGGGGGAGAGAGATGGAGGAGAGGAGAGCTGACAGGAGAGAGAGATCGAGGAGAGGTGACATGGAGAGAGAGATGGAGGAGAGGAGAGCTGTCAGGGAGAGGGAGAGAGAGGAGAGCTGATAGGGAGAGAGAGAGGGAGGAGCTGACAGGGAGAGAGAGAGGGGGAGAGAGAGATGAAGGAGAGGAGAATTGACATAGAGATAGAGGGGGAGAGAGAGATGGAGGAGAGCTGACAGGGAGAGAGAGAGGGGGGAGAGAGATGGAGGAGAGGAGAGCTGACAGGGAGAGAGAGGGGGTCGACCTGACAGGGAGAGAGCGAGGGAGAGATGGAGGTTAGGAGAGCTGCCAGGGAGAGAGAGATGAGGAGAGGAGAGGAGAGCTGTCAGGGAAAGAGATGGAGGAGAGCTGACATGGAGAGAGGGGGAGAGAGATGGAGGAGAGGAGAGTTGACAGGGAGAGAGAGAAGGGAGAGCTGACTGGGAGAGAGAGTGGGGAGAGGAGAGCTGACAGAGAGAGAGAGAGAGGAAGAGCTGACAGGGAGAGAGAGGAGGGAAGAGAGACGGAGGAGAGGAGAGCTGACAGGGAGAGAGACAGGAGGAGAGCTGACAGGGATAGAAATGGGGGAAAGAGAGATGGAGGAGAGGAGAGCTGACAGGGAGAGAGAGGGTGAGAGCTGACAGGGAGATAAAGGGTGGAAATAGAGATGGAGGACAGCTGACAGGGAGAGAGAGGAGGAGAAAGATGAAGGAGAGGAGAGCTGACATGGAGAGAGAGATAGAGGAGAGCTGACGGGGAGAGGGAGAGCTGACAGGGAGAGAGAGAATGGGGGGAGAGTGATGGAGGAGAGAAGAGCTGACATGGGGAGAGAGAGATAGAGAAGAGCTGACGGGGAGAGAGAGTGGGATAACTGACAGGGAGAGGGGGGTCAAGCTGACAAGGAGGGAGAGGAGGAAGAGAGAGAGATATGGAGGAAATGAGAGATGACAGAGAGAGAGAGATAAAGGAAAGCTGACAGGGAGAGAGAGGGGGAGAGGAGAGCTGACAGAGAGAGAGAGAGGGGGTAAAGGAGAGCTGGCAGAGAGAGAGAGGGGGAGAGGAGAACTGACAGGGAGAGAGAGGAGGGAGAGATGACAAGGAGAGAGAAGGGGAGAGGAGAGCTGACAGGGAGAGAGGGGGTGAGCTGACAAGGAGAGAGAGGAGGGAGAGAGAGAGATTGAGGAAAGGAGAGCTGACAGGGAGAGAGAGGGGGATAGAGAGATGGAGAAGAGGAGAGCTGACAGGGAGCAAGAGGAGGTAGAGTCGACAGGGAGAGAGAGAGGGAAGAGCTGACACAGAGAGAAAGGGTGAGAGCTGACAGACAGAGAGAGGGGGAAGAGAGATGGAGGAGAGAAGAGCTGACATGGAGAGAAAGTGTGGAAATAGAGATGGAGGAGAGCTGACAGGAAGAGAGAGATAGAGGAGAGGAGAGCTGTCAGGGAGAGAGATGGATGAGAGCTGACAGGGAGAGAGGGGGGAGAGAGATGGAGGAGAAAATAGCTAACAGGGAGAGAAAGAGAGAGATGGAGGAGAGCTGACAGGAAAACGGAAAGGAGGAGAGGAGAGCTGACAGGGAGAGAGGGAGAAGGGAGTGCACAGGGAATGGGGGGCCTACACTACATAATAAAAAATATATATATAACAATTATATATATACTAGCGACTTGCCCGTCAAAATGACAATAACATTTTAAGCCATGGCAATGTGTAGCCTCGTTTTCATTTTTTTCGACCGCCGTTTATTTTTTTTGCTTAGTCGATTTTCAGGTGGTGAAACTCCTTAAATTCAACTTTAATTTGCGTGCAACCTCACCTGCAGACGTCCTGGCTGTCCCCCCATGCTGTGTGTGATTTTGTTATTTTTCAGAGGTTTTGGTGCTTTTTGATGTACGCTTTTCGGCCGTTAAGTTCGTATTTTTGTGAACTCGTATTTAATTATTTTTTGAAGTCCCGCGGGCCGTAGTTTTTCGTATTTTTTTTTCTAAATCCTGCGGCGTTGTTTTTGTTTTCAAAGTCACGCTTTTCTGGGTTGTTTGTTACTGCGAGTGAGGTGCCGTAGAGCAACGAGGGACGCAGTTCTGCGAGCTTGCTTTGCGCGCATGCAATGCGTGACAACGACTCGCAGTTTGACAACTATTATATGTGATATATATATATATTTATACATACAATTTTTTGACCCAATGGGGAGTAGAGGTCCCGAAAATGTTTTTGCACCCAGACTCTCCATTCGCTAGTTCCGCCACTGATTACGAGCTACGGTTTTACACGTTAGGGGAATTTAATGTGGCTTCTAGTTAGGAGAGCTCCTTTCACGGTAACCCACTATATCCATCACTTCTATAATGTTAGTATATTGAATTGTAAGTTTGCAAGTTATAAATCTTGTAAGGTGCTTTAGCACCCACTAGATTCTATACTCAAAGACAGGGCTCTCCACTCATTCAATGTGTCAATTTTGTTTTACCTTGTACTCAACCCTTGTTCAGCGCTACAGAATATGTTGGTGCGTTACAAAGATAATAAAAATAGTATATAGGAAAACAATATTGTAGGACATTATGGACGAAGACAAAGAGTAACAGTAAATTAAAAAAAAGAGTCATAATAAAAATGTGGAGTGGATTGCAATAATCTATTAGTGTCCCTATTTTACTGTTCTGAAATTGACTAGACTCTGCAAGGGTTTGGTACTCACAGGTGTTAGCAAAAAATACTGAAATGAGGGAAGGAGATGGAATGAACTATGGATTGGACTATGATTCAGGGATAATTAATTTCTATAAATGTATGGATTAATAGCCAGTATCAATTACCATAATTATAGATTATCTCTCCCTGATCCATACATTACACTCTGCAAGTGCAATAAATAGGCAGGCTGTTTCAAGCAACTCACTAATGCTGCATTTAACTTACAAGATGTCAACAATAGCTATACCAAAAATGTTACTATCATCATAGGAGATTGGAATGCAAAAGCAGGGAACAAAAATATACCTGGAATGACTGGCAATTTTGGCCTTGGTGTACAAAGTGAAGCAGGTCAGAGATTAGTATAATTCTGTCAAGGTAATTCTCTGGCCATAGCAAACACCCTCTTCTAACAGTTCAAGAAATCCGATTGACTATACACTTTGTAACCAAAGATGGAGGAGCTCTATACAGTCAGCATAAACTAAACCTGTAGCTGTCTGTAGCTCAGATCATGAGCTTCTAATTGCAAAGTTCAGAATTAAACAGAGGAAAAGACCAAGCTATTAGGGAATCAATAATATCCCCATTATATATGCAGTGGAGGTAAAAAAATAGATTTAAGGGGCTTGACATGGTAAATAGAATGCCTGAAGAACTTTGGACGAAAGTCCGTGACGTTGTCTAGAAAACTGAAATAAAGAAGTTCCCCAAAAGAAAGAAAAGGCAAACTGTCTGTCTGCTGAGGTTTTGAAAGTAGCCCAAGAAAGAAGGAAATTAAAAGATAATGGAGATAGGAAAATATGTGGCTTGCTGAATACAGAATTTCTAGAAGATATCAAGAAGACACAAGGAGATATTCTATTATGAGTGATGTAAAGAGGTAGAAGAAGATAACAGACTTGGAAAGTCAAAAGATCTTTTGAAGGAAATTGTGGATCTCAAAGGAAATTTTCAGAAAATTGAAAACAACATTTATTCATACTGTATTGTAAAAGCAACTAGGAAGGTATCAAAAGTAATCAGTGATGGTCATCTAATACTAGAACTTTATCTATTTTTAAGCAATATCACACTTTCTCTTACAGATGGTCCAGAGAAATATGGGACCACTATTGACCTTGCCTACAAGGTCTTCAAGCTTGCAAACCATTTGAAAAAATATAGACAAATAAAATTGCTTTCTTTTCCACTGCCATGTTCAAGCATAGGTCAAATGTTTTAACGACCATCCAACATTTGTTAATGCTGTGGTTTCCCTCTTACATTATTAATACTATATAATTCATTCTACAAACACTACTGCAGATTCCAAGAAATTCTCATTATCTCTGTTTAGGCAACACCAGCTCCATCATCAAAGGTTCCACATATTATTATTATTATGTACTAGAGCTTTGCCTGTCAAAAATGACGGGGCAATACAATTTGATGCCACAGGAATGCTGTTTGACACATGTGGCGCTGATTGCGTGCCTCTACTCTCATGTACTTTTGCTCCTCTGAGCACCTTCATCACTCATCAGAAAGAGAGATATATATTTATCTATATTTAGTTAACTAATCATTAACTAATTATTTACTGACTAAATTAATGTACTTTACCTATTTGTAATTTATATATCCAGCAATCAATAGCCTGAAGAGCTAACAATCTGTTTGTATTTTGCGGCAGCATACAATGTACATTTTGAGTGTCGGTGCCCTGATGACAAAGTGTAATGAATGTTCCAACTGTGTATTAGAAATAGGCTGCGTGCGCGAGGGCAAACCGTTGGTTTAGTTGTGTAAAGCGCCATTGTAGATTCGTAATGTTATTAATGTGTTACGCGCCTCGCAAGCATTTTCCGTCATTTGTAATAGTGTATTTTGTAGTTCATACGTTCCTGTGTGAAAGTGATATGCTTTTGGCAGTATTTTGCGCGGTCCGGGGCCGTGTAGCCTCATTTTCATTTTTTTTGTGGCCATTTTTTTTCTCGTTTAGACGATTTTCGAGTGGCGAAACTCCTCCAAATCGACTTGCATTCCACCACACTCCCAGACGTCCTGGCTGTTCCCACAAGTTGTGTGTGAGGTTTTTGTTGTATTTTTATATTTTTTTTGTTTATTTTTTGTGTTTTTTGGTTTTTGCGGTTAGGCCGTAAGTTTCAAATTTTTCGTATCTCGTATATTTTTTTTTTACTGTGTAATAGTGTATTTTGTACCTTGTACGTTTGTGTGTCAAAGTGCTATGCGGTTGGCGCGGTCTTGGTGCGTGTAGCCTCGTTTCATTTTTTTGGGCGGCCATGTTTTTTCCCGCTTAGGCGATTCTTGAGTTCCTAAACTTGTCAAAATCTACTTAAATTTGTGTTCCACCTCACTCCCGGATGTCCTGGCTGTTCCCCCATGCTGTGTGTAATGTTTTTGTTGTATGTTTTTGTGTATTTAGCGTGTTTTTATTGTATTTTGGTTTGCGCGGTTCGGCCGTTAACCTCGTATTTTTCCTGTCTCGTATTTATTTATTTATTTTTTAATCCTGCGTTTGTCTACTGCTTGCAGGCTGGCGATCCCGTATTTACTAAGTGTTTGGTGGCTAAGGCTCGTAGGTGATGAACACCTTCGGCGCTCATCGCCTAAGTGCTCCGTATTAATGGCTTGCAAGGTTCGCAAGCCATCGCCTACCTCGTATGCACCACGCAAAGCGTGACGACGGCTCGTAGTTTGACAACTATTATATGTGATATCTGTAATGCGCCAACATATTCCGTAGTGCTATACAAAGGTTAAGAACAAGGCAAAAATTAACACATTACAGGGAATTGATGGTCCTGTTTTTGAGCTTAAAATCAAATGTACAAAGTGCTTGTTTTCAAAGCACTGACATATGATTGAAAACTCGCAAACTTACAATCTAAAGGGTTTAGGTGTGATACAAGCGGGTGACAAATGCAAGATGGCAGTGTGAAAGCAGTTTGTTCAGACAAGTGGAGGGGTCTGTGTGTTGTACTGTAGATTGTGGGTGTAAGTGTTACTAAGCTGTGGAGTGTGCAATTGTGCATATTAAGGCGGAAGGTGATAAGCTATTTTTAAACAAATGTGTTTGTAGTGATTTTTGTGAAGGTTTTGAGGCAGGAAGAAAGTCTAATGGAGCGGGGCAAGGAGTTCCAGATAGTAGGGGCAGCACAAGAAAAGTCTTGAAGGTGGGAGTGAGAGGAGGTCATAAGAGAGGAAGAAAGAAGAAGGTCATTAGCAGAACATAGGGGGCGGTTGGGAGAGTATTTTGAAACAAGAGCAGAGATTTAAGGGGATGCACAGTTATTTAAGGCTTTATATGTTAAGGTCATGATTTTAAATTTGATTCTAGGGGCTGTGGGAAGCCAGTGGAGTGATTGACAGAGAGGAGCTGCAGACACTGAGCGTTTGGTATGGAAGATGGGTCTAGTGGAGGCGTTCATTATGGATTCGAGGGGAGACAGACGAGACCATGCAATATGCACAGAAGTGGAAATGTCATCAACAGAACACCTTGACGTCATACAGATAAATAACCAGGTTCAACAGAGAATCCATTACTACTTGACTTAAAGGCCCACTATACTTAATAAACTGTCATGCATGCAAAGTATTTGTTAAATCAAGTAAAAAATGCATATTATATTTAAAAATATAGCAATAAATGCTCCATTACTTTTTTAAAGTTTGTATTGTTTGCCTCAATTTCACCCTCCTTCAATCTTCACAGCCCTAAATAGGTGTGTCACAAAGTGACGGGGTTGGCTTGCAAGCTGTGCTGCATGGACATACAGCTATACTTTGTTTAATGCTGTAGAAAGGTTCCAAGCAATACGAGTGTTAAGCGAAAAAGCTCTAAATGGGTCATTTTAACATAGGGTAGAATGTGTTAGGGGAACTCATGAAAAAAAATACACAATTGCAGTTGAAATGTAAACTTTTTCTGTTTTATGTGAACTTCAAACAAACAGTAAACATAACACTAACATAAACTAAACAGGACTAGCAAAAATATAAACTTTACATTTGTGATGTTGAAGCTTCTGGCTCACCTATAGTGAAACAGTGATAAAATGGGTAGCGTTAAGCAGGGTGTAACTGTATATAAATACAGGCATACCTCTTTTAACTCTGTAGATGTGTCCCTAGAATGCCAAGTGCTAAACAAAACAGTGTTAAATGGGACAATTTTAACATATGGTATGCCACAGGTAAACTCCATTTTAAAATTCCTTCCATGGCTCTTGGTGTTTTTGGAATGATACACAAGCATTGAATCATTGTTACCCGGGGATGTGTCGGCCAAAAAGTGTGTTATATCCAATGGGGGATGTGTCAGGAAAAACAGCTTTATAGGGAATCAGTGTTAAACGGGGTAGTGCTAAGCGGGTCTGCCTGTATTTAGTTTTAAGTTGCCCTAGGCCATTCCGATTTGTGTACTCCTGACACCCCACTTGCAGCTCCTCATTTCCCCTTTCTATATATCAAATAATCATTTTATGTGTGATTATATATATATATATTTATATATATATATATATTTAATATAGTATGTTCAAAAGTGTCAACTACACTTAGAGATAGAAATATCACGGCATATAGACATTTATGTCCATATACAAAGATACTTCAGTGGCACCTTCAGGCAGCTTTCAGCCCCTGATTTTGTGCTGCCCTAGGCCTGAGCCTCATGGGTCACATATTACTGAGGCATATATGTATTTGGTTTTCCTTTTTGAACTTGAGTTTAGTATTTTTGAAATGCATGATATATATGAATATAATATATGAAGAAAACCAATATAAAAGTGCAATGAAAGAAAATATGTGATATTCTTGACATCTTATATTTATGAAGAATGAGGAGGGTGTCTAGTTGAAATGCAAATGAACAGAACATATTAAAAAAAACAGAAAAATGAATCTTTTATCCTAGACATAAAATATATTTATACATAATGTCATCCTAACATCTTGCCAATAAACACCCATTTAAAACATATGTACTGATAATATATAGTTAGTCTTAAACAGTGGAAACGTTTATGTACACTGTCCAATTATATTAATGTTTCATATTTCTTGGGTCACCGAAATATCTGCCACATACTCTATAGGGTCAAAATCAGACAATTAACATTGGTATTGCTATTTTTTTCAAAAATCCTATTATCTAATAGTCCTAGAAAACATAACTCAGATGCTCTACAACATAAATGTTGTTCAAACAAATGCCAATTCCAACAGCCTTTAGATAACACTATGGTCGCTTGGATATAAGGTATAATTATCTTTTGTAAGAATTTTGAGTCTGATGTATTATACAATTGATACAACTGATACAAATTCACTCCCCTTTTACTTAGACTAATGGTATTTTATGCATTATCCACATGTATACAATAATAAGTTCCTGAGTTACCTAAACTGATGACTTAGATATTGTCTCCAAGGAGAACATTAGACAAACATAGGCCCCTATTCAATTGAGCAATTGTAAGTTACTGGAGCCCGTAATGGAGCCCGTCAACTAATTGGTAACTTTTCGCTAGCCGCAAACGATTTGTAGGTTAGAAGCTCAAAATCCCTGTAATTGTTAAAATCGTAACTCCAGCGCAGCTAAGCCTTTGATCTTTCAAGCCTGTAAATGTTACAAATCGCAAATCGCTATTCAATTGCTACAATTCCTCAAGCTAGCAAATGTTTATTTTGTAGTGTTGGGAAATAATAATAATTATTTCTCTCTGTGCATAACACCTATTTATATATATTTTTAATAAAGAACCAGAGAAAAACAAAACAATAAATCTTTATTTATATTATTGGAGATATCGTCGATTAAAAACTTCTTTAAAATCAAGGGAATAGGAAGTAATTCCTTAAAAACATTTAATATTGACTCCCTTATTTTTGCACAATAGACTAGTTATTGAGAGATAAATTAAATGCTATAATCTCATCTGTTTTGTCTTGATCAGTGCATTATACAAATATTAAGCTTGACTTTCCTTTCTTTTCTTAGTATGTATGTATATATCTCAATTTCAAAGAGATTACATTTTATATATATATATCCGGAATTATAAGTCCTGCAGGTTACCAGTTTATATACCAATGTTATATGGTGCCTTATCACACCCTTTTATATTTCTTTAATATGCTGCAGTATTCCTATCTAATCTCATTCACAGGGCTATATAAAGAATACTACCTCTTTATATTATATTCCTATGAGGTATACTGATCGTTTTTCCAAATATATGTATATGTATCCTTTTAATGGCGTTCTTTTGTCTTTATATTTGCCACTTGGATTTAATGTGCCACTTTATAATATATGCACTTGATCAGTATATTGCCATTTGTTAAGATCTAAATTTTGAGCTCTCCTGTGTATTTGAGATTAAAATGCAGTATACATATTAGGTATATTGGGTGTTCATAGCACTATACTAGGGAGATTCAATGTTTGTATATATCTCTGTATTGTCCACATTTGGACTACCCCCGTATATAGGCTTCTCTATGTTTGCTCGGTTCTCATATTCAAGATGGCATTTATATTTATATCCACATTTAAATCCACATTTATCTAGTTTGCAGTGTTCTACGGGATAAATTAGTCTTTTGCTACTTGTTAGAACTCGGCACCGGGCTCTCCCGTGTGCTGGAACTAAAGCACAAAGTATATCACTGGTAAGGACTTAGGAATCACGGAGCTGCATTCAGTTAAAAGGAAAGCGTTTGCTCGTTTACAAAATCGGCATCTGACGCCTGCAAATGTTCTCACACAAATATTGAAGAAAAACCTGACGTTTAACCTCCATGTTTTAGTGACATAATGATGAAGGCCTCATTTACTATTAGCTGTTTCTAAATCGGTAGTTACGGCCTTGATCAATTTATCATGATCACGCTCTGAAATGCTACTTACAATTGCATGGTTTAACGTTTCGGCTTTCGGCCCTTAAATTGCAGGCTTTTTCAATTGAATCGATCTGTAGCTGTAGCAAATTTCAAGCACTCAGCACTCCAGGCACATCTTGTATCTGGTTGTGCTTATCCGTAAGGTTTTCTTGGCACAGATATGGGAGTGGGTTGACTTCTCTGCTATGACCGGCCCACCTTGCGTGACCCTACATCGTTTAGTTCAGCCCCTTCAACACAACAAGATAGTGATCGAGAAAGGGCAATAAGCTTAGTCCTTCAAAAAGGTTCCCCTATTATATTTTTTTGAGGGGGATTTGAAAAGCAAAGTCATAACATGTCCCAAGTTTACTACACATAGAGATAAAAACTGTTGAAAAAGGAAAGCTTTATTTTTAAAGACTATCATTAAAGCAAATGTTTTTGTATTTAAAAAAAATAGACAGTAGAAGAATAGCAAAGTGAAATACAGTGGTGTACTTTCCTCTCTGTTTCCTTTTCTGTTTATATATTTCATAATAGATATGAATAGCATTGTTAAAGAAACAGCAAATTGGTTATAATGGAGATATAAACATAGGCGGCACAATTTTAGTATGGACAAGTTTCACCATTATGAGTGATCCAAAAGTGTACTTTTGCTTCATGGGATAATCTGAATGTAAAGAATGGGGATTTATCCTTTTTTGAGGGATTTTTACAAAACATGTTCCCATCTGAGATGAAGTGAGAGGAGTTGAATTATTGTGAGAAGGGCTGTTTTCCCCCATATCAAATAGTACATAGAAAACGAGGAGATGATATGAGATCTTTATTAAATAGAAAATAAAGAATAAAGTAATACTATTGTTTTCGTTCCTTGCACATTAAACCAAATCCCTACTTTTGAATCCTTACAGTTTGCAGAAGCAGATGATGGTTAATAACATCCATGGAGAAAAAAGCCAAAACTATACTATTATTTGCATACTTCCTTGTATTCCTTTGTTTTGAGTAATTAATAGCAAATCAGATAATGATTTTCAATAAAAAAAAACAAAAAAACATGTTTTAAAAAAACCCTTTAATGAACAAAATAAATTACATTTGAATTACATTAGTTAATTTATGGAAAAAGTGCATGACAGTGTTAAATATAAAGTGAATGCCTTTCTAAAAATATTCAGAGATAAAGATGTTTTCAGAAAAATAACATTTCTCCACAGGCTTAAAACACGTATTACATTTTAATTTATAGTACAGCTTCTAAATGATGCTTCCTGTTAATTGACAGGGTCATTGCAGTAATCCGGCAGTAGGATCGTATCATTCTATTATTTGTGGTCAATAGCTGACTTTGTTTATGGTATAAGGGATTAGCAATTAATAAAGTACACAAACAGATTTTGACAAAAGCTCAAGCAGTATCCTAGATACATTTTTGTGTAAAAAATGTTGATAATTACATTAAGCATTAGAAATTCACTTTTCTGTAAAAAAGTAATCTTAGACCCTTCACAGATTATGTGATTCTTAGTGGGTCTGGCCCATAATGAGACAGGTTCTACAAATACATAAAATATTTCGTTTTTAAAGAATAAACTCATATACCAATATGAAAACTAATATAATGCAGTGGGGAAATAATACAAATAAGGGAAATAATAAATTATACTTCTTTAAACAAGTGTTGGTAAGCTTCAGGTCTCAGACAGATCATATTCAACCACATGATAATTTCCTGAAAATATAAATACATATTTTTAGAAACATTCTCAATTTCAGACAGCATTTCCAGAATCATTGTATCAGTTACCCAATAAAAAAGATGGTAATCAGTCCACAGAAACAGCAAATCAATATTATTTATTCCTATGTCTGATGTGCACAGCGCATTTAAAACATGTTTTAGCTAAAAGGTTGCAATATTTATATTCTACAAAAGAACTTGTTTCCTGTGTCTCTTCCCCCCTCTCCCTTCCCTGTGTCTCTCCCCCCTCCCTTATCACCCTCCTCAACCCCCCTTCTCAACCTCCCTCCTCAACCTCCCTCCTCATCCTCAACCTCCCTCCTCATCCTCCCTCCTCAACCCCCCCATCCTCAACCCCCTCCTCAACCTCCCCCCTCAACTTCCCTCCTCAACACCCCATCCTCGTCCTACCTCCTGAACCACCCATCCTCATCCTCAACCACCCCATCCTCAACCCCCTCCACAACCCCCTCTTCAACCTCCCTCCTCAACCTCAACCTCCCTCCTCAACCTCCCTCCTCAACTGCCCTCCTCATACTAAACCCACCTCCTCATTCTAAACCCCCCTAAATACCTCCCCCTCTACCTTTCCCCTCACTTACCTGCTACTGCTCCGGGCTCCGCTCCTTCTTGACCCGGCGCGCATGTGACGTCACAGGCGCGCCACCCGGTATATGCTAATGACGTGGCGCGGATGTGACATCACGTCATTAGCATATACCGGGTGCCGGCACCTGGTATATGCTAATGACGTGGCGCGCCTGTGACGTCACTTGCGCGCAGGGTCAAGAAGGAGCGGAGGCCGGAGCAGAAGCAGGTAAGTGAGGGGAAAGGGAGAGGGGGAGGTATTTAGGGGGGTTAGAATGAGGAGGGGGGTTTAGAATGAGGAGGGAGGGTTGTGGATGAGGAGGGGGGAGGGAAAGAGACACAGGGGGGTTAGAGAGACACAGAGGGGTTGGGAGACACGGGGGGGGTTAAAGAGACACAGGGGGGTTAGAGAGACCCGGGGGGAGAGTGACTCGAGTATAAGCTGAGGGGGCTATTTTTAGCCTTAAAAAAGGGCTGAAAAACTCGGCTTATACTCGAGTATATATGGTAATTACCTTAATTAATAGTTACCAAGGTTTTAGTGATAGTTTCCTAGAATATATCTATGCACATTTTTAGAAACATTCTCAATTTCATACATCCTGTTTGAAATTAACCTATCAGTTACTCAAGGAAAATTGAAATCAGTTCACAGGAACAGCATATCATTGCTATTTGTTCCTAATTCTGATATCACAGAACATTTGGACACTATAAACTGCTGCCTTAATGAAGAAATAAACACTATTTTATTATAGCACACTATGTTTGTTTGCAAAACTGATATGATTTAACATGTGGTAGTCTTGTGGTCATGACCACCTAGAAAGGAGAGCTACAAACAAGAAGGAAGCTGCTTGTGAGACTGACATGCTGCAAGATGGGATATTGTGAGTATATATACATATTACTATACTAGGGTTGGATACTAGTGGATATATAACATAGATAGATAGACAAACATAGCTTAATTTTCACAGTTGAGTAAAACATAAAAGCAGTGCTCAGTCTAATCTTACACAGACCAGCAGTAGGATGAAGTTCTATACTTTCCCTTTTTAATCTCTACAATCATTGATAAGCATTTCTACTATGCAAGTATGAGTTTGGTGAGTTTTATATTTCAATGTCAGATGTTGACAAGACGGAATGGGTTATATAAATTCCATCCACTGTTGTAGCATCAGCACAAATGTATATGTAACTGTGTAATATACATGGTGGCTTCACTCTGATCATATTATCTGAGGTATCTGCATGGAGCAATGTCAGGTCAGTACCTCGTGCTCACTGACATTATGTCACACCTCCCTGTATGTCTGCACCTCCACATCATGTCCGCCACCGCATGAAGCTTCTCTGTCTCGGTACTTTGACTCACCTGCAAATTAAAGCAAACATATCCCCACTCATGCTTTATTATTCCACTTGTTTATGAGTGCATCCATTTTTTTGTGTTTTTGTGTATCTGTGTGTGCATCTGTGTATATGTCTATGTGATCATAATGTGTATCTGGCTGTCTGTTCACCATCAGAAATAATAGTACACAGGAATAAATGTAAAATACAAAACATTCTTATATGATGTATTGTAAGGGAGGGCAGCTGGTGAGACACATCATGATCATACACTCACTGATCACTTATATTAGCAACCGCATTCAGATATCACTAAATGCCCACTGCAGTTCAAGAAAAACACTTGTTTGTCAAGTTTGTTGTAAGTCATGGACATAAACATACAGGGAGTGCAGAATTATTAGGCAAGTTTTATTTTTGAGGATTAATTTTATTATTGAACAACAACCATGTTCTCAATGAACCCAAAAAACTCATTAATATCAAAGCTGAATATTTTTTGAAGTAGTTTTTAGTTTGTTTTTAGTTTTAGCTATTTTAGGGGGATATCTGTGTGTGCAGGTGACTATTACTGTGCATAATTATTAGGCAACTTAACAAAAAACAAATATATACCCATTTCAATTATTTATTTTTACCAGTGAAACCAATATAACATCTCAACATTCACAAATATACATTTCTGACATTCAAAAACAAAACAAAAACAAATCAGTGACCAATATAGCCACCTTTCTTTGCAAGGACACTCAAACGCCTGCCATCCATGGATTCTGTCAGTGTTTTGATCTGTTCACCATCAACATTGCCTGCAGCAGCAACCACAGCCTCCCAGACACTGTCCAGAGAGGTGTACTGTTTTCCCTCCTTGTAAATCTCTAATTTGATGATGGACCACAGGTTCTCAATGGGGTTCAGATCAGGTAATCAAGGAGGCCATGTCATTAGATTTTATTCTTTTATACCCTTTCTTGCCAGCCATGCTGTGGAGTACTTGGACGCGTGTGATGGAGCATTGTCCTGCATGAAAATCATGTTTTTCTTGAAGGATGCAGACTTCTTCCTGTACCACTGCTTGAAGAAGGTGTCTTCCAGGAACTGGCAGTAGGACTGGGAGTTGAGCTTGACTCCATCCTCAACCCGAAAAGGCCCCACAAGCTCATCTTTGATGAAACCAGCCCAAACCAGTACTCCACCTCCACCTTGCTGGCGTCTGAGTCGGACTGGAGCTCTCTGCCCTTTACCAATCCTGCCACGGGCCCATCCATCTGGCCCATCAAGACTCACTCTCATTTCATCAGTCCATAAAACCTTAGAAAAATCAGTCTTGAGATATTTCTTGGCCCAGTCTTGACATTTCAGCTTGTGTGTCTTGTTCAGTGGTGGTCGTCTTTCAGCCTTTCTTACCTTGGCCATGTCTCTGAGTATTGCACACCTTGTGCTTTTGGGCACTCCAGTGATGTTGCAGCTCTGAAATATGGCAAAACTGGTGGCAAGTGGAATCGTGGCAGCTGCACGCTTGACTTTTCTCAGTTCATGGGCAGTTATTTTGCGCCTTGGTTTTTCCACACACTTCTTGCGACCCTGTTGACTATTTTGAATGAAACACTTGATTGTTTGATGATCACGCTTCAGAAGCTTTGCAATTTTAAGAGTGCTGCATCCCTCTGCAAGATATCTCACTATTTTTGACTTTTCTAAGCCTTAAAAGTCCTTCTTTTGACCCATTTTGCCAAAGGAAAGGAAGTTGCCTAATAATTATGCACACCTGATATAGGGTGTTGATGTCATTAGACCACACCCCTTCTCATTACAGAGATGCACATCACCTAATATGCTTAATTGGTAGTAGGCTTTCGAGCCTATACAGCTTGGAGTAAGACAACATGCATAAAGAGGATGATGTGGTCAAAATACTCATTTGTATTTTTGGGAAAACCTGAATTTTTTAATTCTCTGCTCACACAGCAAGAGAGCGATATACATGTATATAAAATGGAAAAATATATGTGTGCACACGCAAGGGCTTCACTGCCTAGATGCACCAAAAAGGCCCTGCCTGTGTTTTCCAGTTTAATGACTACATCCATTTCACATACTGCTTGTTGATGGAAACAGGGCAATTAAAAAGATATCAAACTTATCTAAATGTGTCCAGTTTTGAGAAAACACTTTTAAAAATGGCATCATTGTGTTTCTACTTCGTCACTGAATAAGAAAATGTCATAATGGACATAATGGAACTGTAGCCTGATGAAAAAAATGTTTGATATAAAAAATAAATCAAGATAAATGGAATGATACATGTAACAGTAACTGCAGCAAAATACATAGAATGACAAATTCAGCATGATTTACAGAATGGGGACTGGAGTAGAAGGCAATATATGAACTAAAAAGAGACGTATGAAATGTTAACAGCAGCAGGATATATGGAATCAGAGCGGTTACAAACAGTATGTTATTTACTCGTCTAATGACTCTAGCAGATATAGTACTTTAAATCTGTTTTTATTTATATTTTGACCAACTCCGCTAATGCAAGATTTTAGCAATTCCACACATTACCCTCTGCTATGGTTTTGATACTACTGTTTTCTAACCCACCTTTTACTGTATGTTATTATTGTGTCAAATGTGTGTATTTAAATCTCCAATAATAACTTTAATTGTTTTCAGATAAAGCCCAGCCACTGAAGTGAACCACAAAAAACAAAATATAATTTCTTCTTCACTGTCATCTGCTTGGACACGTCTCCACAGACGTATGGCCTTGGTGGAAAGATGGAGGCCATGCTAAGAGTGACTAGTGGACCACGGTGGCAAAAAAAAAAAAAACTCTACACAATTCTGTTAGAAATCAAATAAATAAATACATACCTAAGTATAGTGTTTTTTTTTTTGGTTGTAGGTCAGACAGAACACAAAGTTAATTTGCAGATGATGTCATTATGACTATCACCCAACCACTAACTACATTACCAAACTCTTTTTTAGCTTCTGGGAACCTTTGCGTACCTGTCAATGAAGTAAAATTGGAAGCCATTAATCTAACAGTACCCCCACAATAATTAAACTGATACAAATTATTTTTGACTTCCAGTGGCACCCTAAGTTAATTTTTTCGCTTTATATGAAGACATGCACATCCTAAGTAAATAGGAAAACCATGTACTGTACATAGAAATGAGAGAGATATCTCAATATCAAACTTAACAAAATTGTTTAAGGCTGCCCAACTGAACTAAATACAGCAATGGCATTCCTGAACTGATACTGCAGGCTGGGTATCAATTCAAAATCAAATACTTCCTTGAAACAATATCCACAATATAATGTGGCTATCTAGAGATTACCTCCTTGAGAACCCAAATATCAGACCTTAACATACCCTCTCTGAACATATGTAACAGACTAAAATATAAATATAAATTATTTACACTAAACTCCCAAATGACACCATTGCTATGCAATGTAGACTTTCCACCGGGTAATAATACAGGACAATGTAAACCAAGGATAGACAACAGGAGAATAACTAATTTCCTTGATGGGGCAACCTAAGACACAGGGGAGGGGAGAGGCAAGAAGACA
The DNA here is from genome assembly GCA_027410445.1 of Discoglossus pictus. NCBI lineage: Eukaryota > Metazoa > Chordata > Amphibia > Anura > Alytidae > Discoglossus > Discoglossus pictus. The sequence continues at coordinate 313,116,588 of CM050164.1, read as the reverse complement.
CAGGAGAGGGGAGAGAGGGGAAGACACAGGAGAGGGGAGCAAGACATAGGGGAGGGGGGAGACACAGGGGAGGGGAGAGGGAGGAGAGACACAGGGGAAGGGAGAGGAGGAAGGGACACAGGGGAGGGGAGAGGGGGAAGAGACACAGGGAGAGGAGGGAGACAGGGGAGGTGATACAGGGTGAAGAAACACAAGGGAGAGGAAGAGACACAGGGGAAGGTGGGGAAGAGACACAGGGAAGGGGATAAGAGACACAGGGGAGGGAAGGGGAGGATGGGAAGAGATACAGTGAAGGGGAGAGGGAGAAAGAGACACAGGGGAGGGGAGAGGGGGAAAGAGACACGGGAGGGAAGGGGTAGAGCCACACGGAAGGGGGAGAGACACAGGGGAGGGAAGGAGAGATACATGAAAGGGGGGAGAGACACTGGGAAGGGGAGGAGAGACACAAGGGAGGAAGAGGGGGGAGGGAGAGAAAAATGTAAAATGATACCGACGTTAATTTACTAGTATACATATATATATATATATATATATATATATATATATATATATATATATATATATATATATATATATATACATATATTGTGGCCGTTTGCCCCTTAGAGGATGATGACAAGCAAGTGGAGTAAAGAGTTCTTGACAGGAGTGACAGAGTTAAAACTTCTGAAGAACTCCTAATTGGTGCAACTCTTCTTTAAAAGCCTGGAAAGCAGACATGGAAGGTGGGTGTGGCTGGCTAGGCTCTGGACAGGCTGTGTGCTGCCAGAGCAAGTCAGAGAGTGAAGCTGACAGAGGATCCTGTGTGGAGTTACAGTGAGAGCTTTGGAAGCAAGCCTGTAAGTGTTCACCTGATTTACTGTGGCTGCGTGTACTGAGACAACAGCAGGAAGTGTGGGCTGTTTGCAGGCGCAGGACGCATAGAGCTGGAAGAGTGAATACAGCCTCAGGAAGCCAAGTAAGTGAAGGGATTAGTGAGGATCCCCAGGCAGAGTTGCCTTAAAGGCCTAAGCATGTGTGTAGCTGACAGAGGCCTCTGAATGAAGGTACCCAGACGTATTATGCCCCAGGGAAGAAGCTAAGTTTGGAAGACGGAAGTTAATACAAGTTAGTGTTGTGATATGCAAGGGTCCCTGGAGTGAAGCATACGGGAGAGACAGGCGGGCCCTATGCTTCAACCGCGACTAGGTAATGTGTACCGTGGAGAATAAGTAAGAAGAGATTATGTGTAACCTGACCACAAGGTGACAGTAGAAGTAAGAAGAGATTATGTGTATCCTGGCCACAAGGTGGCAATATAAGTAAAAAGAGATGGTGTGTATCCTGGCCACAAGGTGGCAATATAAGTAAGAAGAGATTATTTATATCCAGGCCACAAGGTGGCACTACTACCTCCATAAGAATCTAACAAAAGATGAACAACAACTCTCTAAATAAAATAGAGTAAAATGTCAATGTGAATAACGAGTCCCCATGTGTACTGGGTCTACAGTGCCTTTCCCCACCACACCATAGAGACACACAAGACTCTATTTGAAAATTTGTAGCAACAAATAAGGAAAATCTAAAAAAATAACTTTATTAAAGAAAAAACATATATAAAAAATGTGTATATGCAATAATGTAAATTTAAAAAGATATACTGACAGTATATCAATAGCAGGCTTGTACTCGGGGGGTGAGCTAAAATTAATTAACCCTTATAAATTACGTGAAATGCCCCACTTGGAAAAATGAAGTAATAAACTAAACAAGCACCTGTCTAGTTTAGAGGACAGATTACAGCTTGCAGTTGCTAGTGTTGCTTATTGAAGTGGATCTCTATGAGTTCCCTAAGGAAAATTGACCCAATCACTCTAGAATTTGGGCTTAGATGTGATTTTACTTGGTCAGCATAGAGATAATTGCCACCTAGTTGTTTTGATAAGCAGCACAATGCTGTAATCAAAATTACACTGTCCCGGCTATCAACTCACTGATAAATAGATTTACCTGGTAAACTGATTACCAATATAGTATCCCATAAGACAAAAATGTGCTTACAGATAAAAAATAAGCTGTTACCTTGTAATAGTGAATGGATAAATTCAGCACCGGGCATGTGGGTATTATGCACCACAGTGGGAAAGCTTACCCCCGCAGCCTGCTATATAGTTCCCGATGCGCGTTTCCCCGCAGTTAATATCTCGGATTCATCAGGGGACTAATGCTAGAAAAAGTAGCGGGTTTTTAAAGGATCCCGCGAAATCACGTTTATCGCGAGACTAGAAGTTCAAGATCGCGAACTCACGTAAATCGCAAGATTTGTAGTGAAGTTGTCTTTACAGCTAGTACCTGTGGTTGTGATTATACACTTTTTATCCATTCTGGCTGCCTCATTATTAAACAATGTATTTATGCATCATTTACAATAAACTCGCAAATGGAGAAGATAAAATATATAACAAGCTGTTACATTCATTTTTGATTCAGGCTAACAGTTTTGGAGAGGAATTGATTTATGGAGGCAATAACCAATCCAATTTTGAAAAATATCCTATCCTGAAAGGTGCCAAAAAGGAACAAAAAGGGAGGGGAATATTACAATAAGAGCACACACGGACCCCAATCAATGGACTCAAAGGTGAACCTTTATACAGAATGGGAAATCAAAAAATGGAACTAAGGGGAAAAAGATCCCAAAAGTGACACAATGTGGGGAGGGGAGGACAGTAAGGAAGGCTTGGGAAGAAAAGGCAAGAAAAGGCAATGAATATCATGTCTTACTGATAGATCCCAAATCCTTTAAACCAGTGAGTTTAAGGGTTAATTAATTTTAGCTCAGCCCCCGAGTACAAGCATGCTATTGATATACTGTCAGTATATCTTTTTAAATTTACATTATTGCATATACACATTTTTTATATATGTTTTTCCTTTAATAAAGTTATTTTTTTAGATTTTCCTTATTTGTTGCTACAAATTTTCAAATAGAGTCTTGTGTGTCTCTATGGTGTGCTGGGGAAAGGCACTGTAGACCCAGTACACATGGGGACTCGTTATTCACTACCTACATAAGAGACTGACTGTATCCTGGCAACTAGGTGGCGCTATTGTGTGAAAGCTACTCCTTCCGGAAGACACAGTGTTGTAGTGTTTCTTCCCTGTAGTAGATAAGCTGCACAGGAGTACTCAGGGTGTTCCTGAGTTATAGTCAGCTAGTTTAAGTAGAATTTTATTTCCATTATTTTTAAGCAGAGTTACTGCTCAGTTGTTACTTGCATTTGCAAATAAACCAATTTGCTGCAAGAAACCACCGAGTTATACGACCATCCTTGTTACAATATATAAAAGCTAAGTTTTCTTGTTCCTCTTCTGTAGTGCAGTGGACCCCTGCAACCCCCCAGCAGCACCTTTCAGCCCACAACCCCCCAGTCGCACAATTCACTCCCCCCAGCAGCACTGCTTAGCCCCACAATTCCCCCAGCAACACCATTCACGCCCCAGCAGGACTTTGTAGCCTCCAGCAGCACCATTCAGGCACCAACCCCCCAGCAGCACGATTCAACACCCCAAGCAGCCCCATTTAGCTCCCCCCCAGCAGCTCCATTCCACCCGAAGCAGCCCCACTCAGCCCCCCCAGAAGCCCCTCGACTCCCCCAGTAGCCCCATTCTGTCCCCCAGCAGCTCCATTCAGACCCCCAGCAGCTCCATTCAGCCGCCAGCAGCCCCATTCAGCGCCCAGCAGCCCCATTCAGCCCCACAACCCCCCCCAGCAGCCCCACAACCCCCCAGCAGCCCAATTCAACTCCCCCCCAGCAGCTCCATTTAGCCCTCTCCTCTTACTTGTGCACTGAGCTCCATGGTCCGGTTCCCATTAGTCAGAGGCTGGATATCCTTCCCCAGCCGGCACTTCATACTGCAGGGGAGGGGAATTCCTAATGATGACCACGTGAACCGGCAGTATGAAGCTCCAGCAGAGGAAGGATATCCAGCCTCTGACTAATGGGAACCAGATTACTGAGCTCAGTGCACAAGTAAGAGGAGGGGCTGGGGGCTGCTAAGGGGGCCCTGGGGGAAGACAGAGCAAGGGCCTTGGTGCAACACAGTGATATATCCGCCCATGGTCCACAGACAGATCACTAACACCTTACGTGTCTGTAACAAAAAAATAACAAAAGATTGAATTAGCCTTACAGTATATATAGCCAGAGAATCTTCTTGTATAGATCATCTAAATACATTAAAACAAACTGAGGGAACTGCATGTAGAAATCAAACAAAGAGACTGGGATAAATGCTTGGACCATATTGACCACAGCACAAGCAACTATATTTCACTAGAATCTAACCTCAAGTATTGCATGGATGGATCTGTTTCCACGTATATTTATACCTTAGCCACCCAGTACAAAACTTTCAAGGCTGCAGAGAAATGAGAACACTTTATCACTCATAGTGATCAGGTCCAGTGACTCAGAGAATCAAGAAAACCTATCACTGAAGTGTATGACAGACAGGTACCCTTGTGCCTAATGAGTATTTTTCCAAAAATCTATTATCTGCTTGAAAGAAGCTACTATCTACCTTATTTGGTATTACCAAAATTCAAATAGCTTTTAAATGGAAATCATCACGCTTGTCGTGATACCAAATACTTAATAACATTGAAAAAACAGGTCTTGCTAGAAAAGCTGACATAAATGTTAGAATCACTGGAACCATTACCTAAAAAATTAGACACCTTGGTCAAACCAAAAAATTGTGTAAAATGGACCAGAGACACCCCTCTCAACTATCCTTCAATTATGGAACTGTTGCATATTACCTATTTTGTGACTATATAAAACCAGCATGATTGTATGACTATGGTTAACTGTCTGTGAAGCCGTATCACTCTTCCAAAATAATAAAGAGAAATTTATAGAAAACTGAACATTGAAGCCGGCTGGTGACTCCAGTGTCACTGTCTCAGTCTCTGCAGAAGTGGTTGCATGAGTCCTGGTGATAAGTGGAACTTCAAAGTCAGGTAATGAGTGTTTCTGCTTAGTGTCGGTAGCTCCGACCCATGCAGAAGTGGCTCATTGAGTCCTGGATAAAATGAGTTAGATAGTGTGTAGCCCGTTGTCACAGTTTCAGCACTCACAGAAGTAGCAGTCTAAGTCCTGGTAGTAAAAGCTATATTAATTTTTTTACTGGAATGCATTTTTTGTGCCTTCACTATTTTGAGGTGTATGTTTATTACAATGGCATTACAGCATACAATCGCTTAATTTGGCTATATTTTCTTTTCATGTGTCATTTGTGTATGGTATAAAGGCGAAGGAACAAAGTTCATACATTGTACATCAGATCCCCTTTTTGGTGTGCATATGCCATTCTGACAACAACATTGCTGCAAAAGGTTGTGCCACACACTTCTCATTTTACTACATGTAATGTGTTGTCATTCAAATAAGATATGGAGTGCATCCAGCAATGGGGCCACTTCATGCCATTAACATGAAGTTTATACAAAAGGCCTGATTTCACTAATTTCAATAAAATCATGTCCTAAGAGAGCATGAAAAGTAAGGGTATCAGAAAAAAATAGCACTCCATATATAAAGGCCATATACTGTATACAGGCAACCTTTCTACCTTCTCTTTTTTATCGTTCTCTTGTTTTTCTTTTGTTACTTTTTTCCACTTTCTACATTTCTTTTTACATTTCTTTTGCCCATGAACTATGACTCAGATGTTTAATGAAATTGCAAATAGTTTAGCTACATTAAAATTAACATTCCTACTCTTTATATTTGTTTAAACTAACAGATTTGACATATAGCACTGTCAGAATTATTAAGCATACTTGAAATATTCTTAAGATTGTCCTGATGATATATAAGCCAAACCTTTAGGTAGATTGAAAGGGCATACTAGATAAGACTATTATTTCTTATGTATATGTTTCCATAAATGTAAAAAAAATAAAGTAATCTATTTTTGGCATGAACAAAATGAAAGTACTATATTTAAAACATTTGCTGGGATGTGTGCCAGACCATTTAGCAATAGTAGTTACCACTGTAAATGTATTAACTGTGGCTAATTTGCTTTCAAGAACGAAAGTAAAAAAAAAATTCCATTAATTAGCTCAGCAAGGTTACATTAATTAAGCCATAAGCATTCCATTGCAATTTTCAATTTGCCTACCCTATTAGGGAAGAATGCAATTTCTTTTCATATATGCACTCTGTGTGAAAAGTTACTAAAATCCCTTAACACATTTACATGACATTATCACTTCACATTGATCAAATTGCAGTAATTAAATGTAATTTAAATAAATTGTACTACAAAAATCACAGAGAAGAGCTTCAATGACTATGATGAGATAATTGACACAATTAATAAAAGCTTAGCATAGTAGACAACATTTTTAGATTTTAAAGGACGAAAGTTGGAGACTGATTGCTTGCTTTACTTCCTTTTAGATTAGACTAGCGAATTGCCCGTCAAAAAATGACGGCAATGAAATTGTAAGGTAGCTAATGCTGTTTGTTGTGTAATAATGAAATATGTAATACAGTAATAAATTAATATACTTTACCTATTTTGAAGCATTGTGTTGAAGAGCTGGCAATGTGTTCTGATGTTGCTGCAGCATTAGTGGTGTGGAGCTGCTGTGTAAGCGTGATGAATGTGTGCAGTGTAATAGTGTGCGTGCGCGAGACCAAACCGTTAGCTTACTCGTGTACTTCCGCATTGTCGTAAAATGGCGGGTAATGTGTGGTATGCGTCTTAGCGGAATATAGGTCTTTTGCGAGTTTCTTGTTGTGTTTAGCAAGTTTCTTGTGGTGTTTTGCGTGTTTAGAGTGCTGTAGCCTCGTTTTCGTTTTGTTCTGCGGCCATTTTTTCTCTCGCTTAGAGAATGTTTGAGTGTCTAAACTCTTTTATTTTGAGTTAAATGAAGGTGTAAGTTGCTTTTTTGAGGTCCTGGATGCTTCCTCTTGCTGTAGGTAAGCTTTTTATGTATGTGCTGTGTGTATTTATTGTGTTTTGAATTTTGTAATGTTCGCGAGTTGCGTCCGATTGTTGCGAGGTCGTAATGTGTGGTAACGTGTCTCGTATGTTGTTTGCGTTGCGAGGTAAAGTTTCAGAGGGTCGTAGTTTGTGTGTCATGTTGATTGCGTGGTCGCGGTTGTTGTGTGGTTGTTTGCATTTGAACGTAAATTTTGCGAGGGTTGCAGTTGCTGGCATGGAGCTCACAACTATATATGTGATATATTGCTATGACCAGTAATACTCATCCAATATTATAAATGCAACATTGTATAACAAAGACTAACAAAAGTCATGGAAATGTAACACATGTTTTCATTTACCTAATTTGCAAACATTTAAATGTAAATCAAGTGCTCGAAGTTAGGGCACTGCTATAAATTGTCTGCAGGAGCTTTTTGCCCCCTAAATTCTACAATAATATAAATCTTTTGCTCCCTCATGTTAGGACACCCAGTGCACAACTAGAAATCATGCCTTAGCCACAACAGATTTCTGTGTAGGGATTAGCCAAACCAAGCTTTACGGATGAGACAGCTGTAGGCGCCAATAGAAAATGCGAATGTCATGAATATTATAATGAGTGGAAAGTGCTGTAACAAGTGCCGTAAAAGCTCCTGCAAGGCAACAGAGAGATTAATATGAAGAATTCTTTTTTTTTTTTTATTAGTATATTTTGATATTAAAAAGATGTGAAAATTGTATTTAAGGCTTAAATAAATAAAGATGTGTTTATTATGTGTTAAAATTTATTTAAAGAGCTTAGCGCAGGCCATTCGATCGGAACCGGAAGTAAAGGGCTTACAATTTGGGCACCATCACTATAAAATGTCCTTGTTCGCAGACGACATCTTGTGTACCCTAACAGACCCACACTTACGGGCATTATTCATGCATTTGGCCTCATTTCGGGCTAATGTATAAAAGACAATGGTAATGGCTATTGTCGTACCTGACCGTTTAAAGCAAACATTAAAGAGCAATTTAGTTTTAATTGGGTTATATGGCATATTCAATATCTAGGTCTTAAAATTACCCCTTTTTTAAGCTCCTTATATAAAGAGAATTACCATCCGATTTTGAAATCTTTAGGTCAGGATCTGACAAAATGGTTAAACTCCCGATACCTTGGCTAGGCAGAATAAATGTCTTCAAAATAAAATATACTCCTTTAACTTTTGTACCTTTTTCAATCCCTTCCTTTACCCATCAAATTAAATGAACTTATGGGGTTCCAAAGGAAAGTCTCCTGATTTGGAAAAATGTTATAGGGCTGCCCAACTTTCTTTCATACCTATTGCCCACTCGGCACAACATCAACCGGCATGGGTTTTTTGGAGGACCACTTATTGGCGCCATTCTCTTGGGACACTCTTATTTGGCTAGATACAATTCAGGATTGGATCTATAAAATGAGACACCCGGCTATACATCATACAATACAATGCTGCAAATGGGTGAGGGTTCACTCCAGTTTGTTCTCATACCCTTCCTGTTTAACCCCTACTCTTCATCACCCATAATCTCCAAAGGGTTTCGGTAAAGATTCACTTTCTTGGTTGAAATCGAGGGGATTGGACATGTTAGGAACCTGGATCAAAGATGATAAACTATTGAGCAATAAGGAAATCAGAGACTCCTTTAACCTACCTCTACATGAACATTATAACCTGTGTAGGATTTGACACTTTATTGACTCTATGGTCAGAACCCAGGGCCTTCCCAGAGGAACCTGGTTATCCCGGATCTGTCTCAAGAACCCCACGGCGAAAGGGATAATAAGTGCTATATACAATCTATATAATTCCCCGGATCCATCCATCAAAGATAGCTACATGCGGAAATGGGAGAAAGATTTAGCGGAGAGTTGGGACATGGAAAAATGGGAGGTCTCCTGGGGGAATATCTATCTCTGTCTCTTAATCATAATATTCTTGAAACAGCTGTAAAGGTGCTACACCGTACTTATCTCACCCCAGAAAACTTAGTGAAGTGATTACCATGGATTTTGTATCATAAAATGGGCTAAATACTAACATATCATATGTTTTCAATTACAAATATGTTGATATCAGATTGTTAAGTGTTTTTTGTGCTATAATGTCACTTTAATGCTTCTGGGGGACTCAGCAAGGGTTTGAAAACCACTTGTGAGTGGTCTCTGGTACAGGTAAATCTTTCTTCTGCTTTTTACAGTTACAGCAGTGCCCTGAATTGCAGAAGATCCGTAAAGTTTTATTATCATAGGGTTTTGGGGAAAAGTCTCCCAGGGTAGCTCATAGTTTATTGTCAGTGCAAAATTCGATGGAGATGTTTGCCTTGCTTTTCAGCTTTGTCGTGCAGTTTACTCGTAGCAGTCCTCTCACAATATTTTATGAATGGGGAATTAACATAGCTGGGTGGGATTTACTTTGCTTTTGCTTTTGCAGAGATTTACATAGGGTCCATGGTAATTATAGGTATATGGGGAATTTTGCATTAGATTAGTTGCACCTTAACCAGATTTACATGTAGAAGGTATTATATATACAATACAACTTGCTAGTAAAGAGATAGCCTGCAATAAAATCACAGTCAGGTTCACAATTCAACTGGACTTTTTGAAAAACAAAATGATTACTCCTATCTTGATGCTATAGTTCATCCCAGGAACTCAAAGTCTATTTATGAAGCTGCCATTCAGATCTATAATTGCTGGCTGACCTAACAGCAAATACAGTCCAGTGATAAAATACAGCAAAGGAAATGCATTGGATCATAATATTCTCGTGTTCTAATGCCAAGCTGACACTTTTATCAGGGCAGAGTCAGTCCCGATGAAAGTGTAGAGTTGGCACAGCAACAATTTAATATTATGAACCAATACATTTCCTTCACTTGGCATTGCTATGCACACAATTTTTCCTCACTTGCTTAACACCAAAATTAGAATTCCTGGCTTACCGGAAAAAATGTCTACTAGCACCAATACACACATGCCTAAATCAATATGTGGATGCTGTTCAAGGCAAAGTGCTGAAAAGAAAGCCTAGGTTATATTTCCCCTCTACTGGTATTTATAACACTGCATGTCACGCAATAATATGAAATGTGTAGCAGAGAGGTCATCAATAAGTGTTTTGCAGAACAAATACAGTATTCAATTAAATTTAAATACGGGGACAAGTTTACACATCTATTGCATTCTGCTGTCTCCTCTTATATCTGTCAAATTGTGACGTTGTCTTTATAAGGAAGCTAGTGTATAGTCTTCATTTCTTGTATAATACAAAATATAAAACCAATGTTTTCACGGGTTGTGATATTTCATAGTAAAAGAAATATGATTTGTGCCCTCAATCTTGACCTTTTCGATGTATTCTTTCCTTATTACATTCTATTTGCTCACACCTATACACAGTGTATGTAGTAAAAGCTGTGGTTCTCATTGTTATTCAGCAACATGTAGGACACTGAAAATGCTGCCACATGATGCCACATGTGTCATGAAAGAAAAGATTTTGTAATATAGTAAAATTAGACATTTCATATTGTTGGTAAACTTTGAGAGAAACAAGGAGCCATCAGTCATTGCTTCACGGTATTCTGCTCAATAGGCAGCACACTGAGTTATCATTGACATTTTATAAATTATATGTAAACCTTTTCAGATAAAAAATACAAAAATCAGAGAGATGCTGGTAAGGTCAATTAGAACATATTCTACTCTATTACATTATGAGCCACTGAATTTACTTACCATTCTATCTGACATTTTTAGACACTAACAGCCCTTTAAAATTCCAAGCGTGTAGCGGCAAAGTGAGATTCACAACGGCTGCGGGGGTTTGAAATTTGGCCGAGTTACAGAGCTATTAAATTAGACCATGGATCGAATTACGGGCTTGAGATGTTAGCCCGTAAATCTTTTCAGCTCCCGCAAGCTGTAAAGGGGATAGACGAGCCGCGATTGGCCGTAATTATCAATAACGTAGTGCGACACAGACCTATGAGGCAATAAAAAGCATTCTAGCCAATATGATTCACAGAGGGAGATTATAAATTTGCGATACACATACCCAAGCGTTGACTGTGTTGTATTTTTTTTTCGAATTAGCACTCAGGTCCCGGAACTGGTGGGTTTTCAGAGTCAGAGAGAGAGTAGGAGTTATTTGGAGAGAGGTAGTTTGCGATTTTATTGATTTATGTTCTATTTCATACGGATTTACACTTAATACTTGCTTAAACATATTTACAGATTCCACATATTTGCCATACATATAGTTTAAAGAATACACATAGAGTTAGGTTACACCTCCCCCATCCCCCACACCCCATCCCCGAACAGTTATCACAACTTTTTTTGCTTTATCCTTATTTTAATTTTGGGATATAATGGAGGGAAGAGAGAGGAGTGGATAGTTGGGGAGGAGGAGAGTGGGGGACGAGAGAGAGGAGCGAGAGGTGGCCATGGGGAGTAGAGGTGGGGAGTAATATGGAGGAGGGAGAGGAGGTGGAGGAGGGAGAGGAGGAGGGAGGAGAGGAGGGAGAGGAGGAGGGTGAGGAGGAGGAGGGCAAGGATGGGACGGTGAGGAGAGAGAGGAGGAGGGAGAGAAGAAGAGTGCAGGGGTAGGTGGTGAAAGGTGGGCCCGAGCATCAGGCACACTTAGGAAAGGAAGGGGCCTGATCCAGGGGGGGGGGGGGGGGGCTTTGGTGGTAATTCAGTGAAGAGATAGGCCCCAGGGACAGGTCAGGGAGGCAAGGGTCCCCGTCCACAGTAGAGAGGGCAAGAGGCTAAGGGCATGCACAGGCCCCACAATTATACTTACGAGAAGAATGTGGTCCTCCTCTGTGCTAACTGTGGCAACCCGTCATTCTTGCAGGGGGGAGGGAAGTTAAGCCAGGGCCTAGGGCTCAGTCTTGGAAAGAGGTAGCAACAGAGGTAATGAGGTAGCCACAGTGCCAAGGGATGTGAGGCCTGTAAAGCACTGCTTCAATTACATCAGGGCCACAGAGTGACCTATAATGAGTTGGAGAGGGTCTCCTGGTACCTTCTGAGACCGTTGCCCGCAGGTGGATCTTCGGCCTGGTGGCCCATCAGGACCCAGTCATGTCAGGTGAATATCACATACACCAACATGCCACCACATGTGCATCACACACATCACATATGTACATGATGACCAACAAGGACACTGACATGTCAGCTCTATGGAATTAACAAGGGATTGATGGATGTGTCATTAAATCCATGAAGCTGACAAATCACTGTTATTCCTGGGTACAACAACTGTAATCAAGCAACAGAGAGTCCATTTATTGGTGTGCCTTCTGCAGCCTATGCAGTTACAGAAAGCAGACGGAAACAAGATAGCGCTAGGAGCCAAGAACGATCAAGACCAAGAACCAAAGAATAGATCATATCTAGCAAATGATAGCTAATCTGAGTTGCAATTAGGAGAATCACCCAGGTTCAAGCCTATATGTCAGATAGTTAGGAATGAACACATAACAATGTATTATTCATCATACTAATGATATATACATTTATTTTCTATCTTTCAGAATCCAGGAGGAGGTCTGGGACATGTGGCGAGCCAGAGATGGGGGCGCCAGCAGGAACCGGCACAGGGGGAGTAGGAAGGAAGAGGATCTGAGGGACCTGGCTCAGAGGAGGAAGATGTCATTTTGGTGGTGGGGTCACTGTCCAGACCTTCGGCAACCCTGCTGGGATTTGACCCCACTATCCCCCTCCTCCAAAGACTAAGGATTTTGCTGGGGCCCTCCAACTGGACCTACGCCCAGGACAGCAGCCAGCAACCACCTCCTTCCCCACACAGCAGTGCACTAGCCTGGCCACCAACACCACCAACAGCTTCACCCCAGGCTCCAGACAGGCCCCAGACCCTCCCCACTCCCACACCCCACAGTCCTCCATCCCCACCACCACCGTCACCACCAAGCCAGGCTGCGCAGGCGGAGATGCTGGCACTGGTGTGCCTATATTGTCCTTTACAGTGCTTAAAAGTTGTCTGTAAACCCTTTGTGAGTCCTATTTGGAGGCTGTTAAGTTTTTGCCTCCATTTGCCGGTTGGGTCTTTGGAAATTCGTTGCAATTTAATAGTGAAATTGGAACATAGCAGTTACAGACTTGAGACAGATCCTGAAGGCTTTTTTCGGCCTTAAGCCGCAAGTCGTGAGTGGCTTTCTTTACGGGGCCAATTTAATAGCTGCAAGTGTTGCGGGCTACGTTACGGGCTATGGTTTTACACGTTAATGGAATCGAATAGGGCTGCAAGAGCCTCATTCAATTAGAAGCCTTCATCTTGCTGTATACAGGCCATATATGGCCCCAATTCAATTGAGGTTTTGGGAGATCCGGAGGCCCATACGTGAGGTTGCAAGCTACTGCAGGCTCTGATCGTCTTAAAAGTTACGAGCTTGAAAAAATGGTGAATGTTAAACTCGCAACATACAGCCTCCAGAAGCCCATGATCTCTCACTTTTGCAAGGCTAAAATCGCAAATCGCTTTTCAATTGCTCAATTTCCCCAAGCACGCAAATGTTTTCAAACCCGTAAATGGCAAATGAAGGAGAAAATCCTACGAGTGCTAGAGAGGACCTGCAAAGGGGTTAAACTCCTATTCGTAGCACTGTAAATGCAAATAAAAAAATCAATGCTGCACTGTAAATAACGGGAAAAGTGATGACAGACATTAGAATTAATTGCACAACAGTCTCAAGCTCACAAATTGGCAGGATTTTAACTTTATTTTTATTTGTCATTTCGGGGTTAAATTGATCTTCGGTATCAATGAGTTAATACATATCAGGCCACCCATATGGACTAGAACAGTATTAGCATTCATTTTCATAATTCTTTATTTTGCGGGTTTGCAAATCTGATCACATATTGGAGACCAACAGGAGCCTGCAACTCACTCGCAGACATTCAGCTGTCTGCAATCGAGTTGCGAGCTTGGAATTGAATATGTCCCTATGTCTGTGGGCCTGCTGCAGGCTTGCACTCTGCTACAATTACGGTGCTATTTAATTGAACAGTTAGGGGCCAAAGGCCGAAACCGTAAACCATGCACTCATATATAGCAGTTCAGAGCGGGAACATGATATGTATATCACATAATCTCTACAATCTGAATACCATATTTATATTTACAGCTGGAGTAAACCACATTTAATTATTAACCTTATGCAAATCTTCCCAAACCTATATTTACTGGGTAAGCATATTAAATGCAATTTTAAACTGGAAAAACAAATATGATTAATCTAATAAAATAGGATGCAGATTGAACAGTACATTTTCCAGAACTACATGTAAAATATGACATATAACCATTATAACCTTAATGAGTGTACTATATAAATAAATGTTATTACATACATCTCTAGTCCTAGACATTGGTTACCAGAATGGTGTATTGATCAATCAAACCCACCTTATAACACAATAAATGAATTGAATTCCTGGGAAAAGTAAGAAACTTAAATATTTTGCATCTCCAATTTACAAGACAAAGATCTGAGAAGAATTTTGCTGTGAAGTTTTGATACTAAAAGGCATTTGGCCTCAGGATGTGTAAGAGAAACACTGTCACAGGGGGAGTAAACAAAGCCAAGTGGCAGGGTTGCTGTATTGCATGAGGGGCATTTTATCAATCAACTCCAACTGCTAGTAACTAAATTGCTCTTTGTGGAAGGAAGAGGCGGGGCAATAGAGGGACTGACCGTGTATGAAGCAGCTGAGGGCCCTAACCCGTGGAAGAGGCAGGGCGAGAGGGACCCGAGCACAAATATATATATATATATATATATATATATATATATATATATACAGTATCTCACAAAAGTGAGTACACCCCTCACATTTTTGTAAATATTTTATTATATCTTTTCATGTGACAACACTGAAGAAATGGCACTCTGCTACTGTGTAAAGTAGTAAGTGTACAGCCTGTATAACAGTGTAAATTTGATGTCCCCTCAAAATAACTAAACACACAGCCATTAATGTCTAAACCGTTGGCAACAAAAGTGAGTACACCCCTAAGTGGAAATGTCCAAATTGGGCCCAAAGTGTCAATATTTTGTGTGGCCACCATTATTTTCCAGCACTGCCTTAACCTTCATGGGCATGGAGTTCACCAGAGCTTTACAGGTTACCAGTGAAGTTTGCTTCCACTCCTCCATGATGACATCATGGTGCTGGTGGATGTTAGAGACCTTGTACTCTCCCATCTTCCATTTGAGGATGCCCCACAGATGCAAAATAGCGTTTAGGTCTGAAGACATGCTTGGGCAGTCCATCACCTTTACCTTCAGCTTCTTTAGCAAGGCAGTGGTTGTCTTGGAGGTGTGTTTGGGGTCGTTATCATGTTGGAATACTGCCCTGTGGCCCAGTCTCAGAAGGGAGGGGATCATGCTCTGCTTCAGTATGTCACAGTACATGTTGGCATTCATGGTTCCCTTAATGAACTGTAGCTCCCCAGTGCCGGCTTCAGTCATGCAGGCCCAGACCATGACACCCCCACCACCATGCTTGACTTTAGGCAAGACACATTTGTCTTTGTACTCCTCACCTGCTTGCCGACACAGGCTTGACCTTATCTGAACCAAATAAGTTTATCTTGGTCTCATCGGTCCACAGCACATGGTTCCAGTAATCTATGTCCTAAGTCTGCTTGTCTTCAGCAAACTGTTTGCGGGCTTTCTTCTGCATTATCTTTAGAAGAGGCTTCGTCTGGGGACGAAAGCCATGCAGATCAATTTGATTCAGTGTGCGTCTTATAGTCTGAGCACTGATAAGCTGACCCCCCACCCCTTTAACCTCTGCAGTAATGCTGGCAGCACTCATACATCTATTTCCAAAAGACAGTCCAAAGTGCACTCAACTTCCATGGCGATGCCTGTTCTGAGTGGGACCTGTCCTGTGAAAATTTTTTATGGCCTTGCCCACCATGCTGCAGCTCAGTTTCAGGGTCTTGGCAATCTTCTTATAGCCTAGGCCATCTTTATGTAGAGCAACAATTCTTTTTTTCAGATCCACAGAGAGTTCTTTGCCATGAGGTGCCATATTGAACTTCCAGTGATCAGTATGAGAGAGTGTGAAAGCAATAGCACCAAATTTAACACACCTGCTCCCCATTCACACCTGAGACCCTGTAACACTAATGAGTCACATGACCCGGGGAGAGAAAATGGCTAATTGGGCCCTACATGGACATTTCTACTTAGGGGCGTACTCACTTTTGTTGCCAACGGTTTAGACATTAATTGCTGTGTGTTGAGTTATTTTGAGGGGTCAGCAAATTTACGCTGTTATGCAGGCTGTACACTTACTAACTTACATTGTAACAGAGTGTAATTTCTTCAGTGTTGTTACATGAAAAGATATAATAAAATATTTACAAAAATGTGAGGGGTATACTCGCTTTTGTGAGATACTGTATATATATATAGTACATTTGTGTTCACATTTGAATTTCTAAAACAAGTTAAAAAAAATGTTTCATGCCCAGAATACTGAGAAATACAGTTATTACACTGCATTCTGTGAACCTTGGCAGGGACATGCAAATGTGCCCACAAAGGCTTTGCTCTTGCAATCCATAGCAATATCAAACATGGCTTCCATTAAGCATATGTCTGCTGTATCAAACAGCTTTGAGCAAAGCTAGGGTTGGATTATACACAAGTTAAGAATCCCACCCACGTACAGCTGTTTCAAGGTTACTGCCTCTCATCAGCATGGGGTCGGTTCCTTAGCTTGTGTAGTGGATATTTTGAGTAGGTAGTTCACCACAACAATCACTTAATATATGGTGGGCAAAAGAGCGATAGAAGTCCTCCACCGTACAGTAGTACCGAAAATAAATAGTACCTTTGTGTTCACATTTGAATGTCTAAAACACTTTAAAAAACTTGTTTCATGCACAGAATTCTGAGAAATACAGTTATTACACTGCATTCTGGGAACCTTGGCAGGGAGAGAGAGAGAAAGATAGATAGATAGATAGATAGATAGATAGATTACAAAAAAAAGAAATTCTACATCTCCACCAAGTTTTATTTTGCAGCGGGGCCCCCCATTAACAAGCTCCACACCACCATCACCACCACCAATAAGCACATCAATTTGTGAATGCGTCTGCAAGACTCAACCACTTTACTCACCACTCCTTTCTTCATTAAACCTCACTATCAGTCTCTCCCTTGGCTCCCAATACCCTACATAATAAATTGAAAAAAAACAAAAAAGAACTTGTATCAAGACATTTCTTATTTGCAAATGGTTAATGTATTTGAGAAAGTTTATAAAAATATTGTGTCAGCTAAATAAGTGTTTTATACAAGTTAAGTCATGGATAGAAAATCAGTAGTGAGAACATGCCTCCTTTTATAGCTGTATTGAGTAAATGCTGTTATCTTTCTTATAAATTATTATGGTAACTCTTTGGAATAGAGTGTAGAGTGTAGACAGCTATTCAGCAGCAGAGACTGGGTATAGTGCTCACCAGAAGCAGACTGGAAGCCAAAGACACAAACCAGCACACAGATGGAAGTGAGTGCTGGAGCAAAGCAGAGTAGTAGGTGCAGAACTCCTGACTTTACAACTAGTACATTGGTACTATGTGCATTCTATTCCATATTAGTTTTGCTTGTTTTCATGAAAATGGATCTGAAATTATGCATTGGTCTTCTTAAAGAAAAGCTGGAGATGCACAGCACTCGATATGTATAATTAGTAGAAAAGATTAACAATAACTAATATTTTTTTTTGAATGTTACTCTGTTTTGGGCTCTGAACACAGATGCGGGAAACTATCTACCTACAAAACGGTGGTTGGGACATACATATTTACATATCTGAAACACTACAGAAGCCAGACACCAAAGCATCCAATAAGATTGTGGGCTCAGTTCAAAATACATATGCACCATAAATGAAGTTTAGTCTAAAATCTAATTTTAGAAGCATAGGTTTGTTTAATACACATGCAACACATTATTTACTCTAACACATAGTTATGAATTTTGCACCAAGGCCAGTAGCTCAGAAAAAAATAATAATTAGGGTCCACATATTAAATGTTCCCAGCACCATTTGTTTTATATGGCCTGTGACAATAGACATGGTACCTGACCCAGTGTAGGAGGCTGTAGAGCACCCTCTAAGCTAAAATCTGTTCCCCTTACTTTTCCCTTGCTTGTACCCTGGATGTGAGATGTGCCAATGTGCAGGATACACGTACTGGGAGAAATTAAGATAAGGGATGAGACTTGATATCAGCATCCTGGTGCCTTGGTTAATAAGTAGACCATGGGAGAGGCCCAAGGGGGAACAAGGTTTAAGTTGGGTGTCTGGACTTATCTGGGTATCTGGACTTATAGTTTGTTCTGTAGAACACATAGTACCAGGCAAGCAGTTGAGGCACTGAAAAACGCGACTCGGAAAAATACGTCATTAACAGCCAAACCGTGCTAATCAAAACCACAAAAACCCCCCACCAAAACCACAAAAAACTCCCCACAATAATAAAAAAAATAAAAACACACGCACAGCAGGGGGGGCAGCCAGGACGTCTGGGAGTGAGGTTATACGCAAATTTAAGCCGAATTTGCCGAGTTTCCGCACCCGATAATCCGCTAAGTGAGAAAAAAAATTGCGGCCCAAAAAAATTTAAACAAGGCTACACAACACCAAAGCGCGCAAAACATCGCCAGGCACGTATGACTTTGCCAGGGACATACAAGGTACAAAAATACACTGTTAGGAAGCACGGTAAATGGTCCCGAGGCACGTAACACATAGAATATCGCCGCCATTTTACAATACTAAGTTGAAATTCTACGCATTATGATTGTGAAATGGTGGCTTTCCTGCCTAATCCAACAGATCTGTCTCGCTCACGGAGCCTATATACAGGGAGTGCAGAATTATTAGGCAAATGAGTATTTTGACCACATCATCCTCTTTATGCATGTTGTCTTACTCCAAGCTGTATAGGCTCGAAAGCCTACTACCAATTAAGCATATTAGGTGATGTGTGTCTCTGTAATGAGAAGGGGTGTGGTCTAATGACATCAACACCCTATATCAGGTGTGCATAATTATTAGGCAACTTCCTTTCCTTTGGCAAAATGGGTCAAAAGAAGGACTTGACAGGCTCAGAAAAGTCAAAAATAGTGAGATATCTTGCAGAGGGATGCAGCACTCTTAAAATTGCAAAGCTTCTGAAGCGTGATCATCGAACAATCAAGCGTTTCATTCAAAATAGTCAACAGGGTCGCAAGAAGCGTGTGGAAAAACCAAGGCGCAAAATAACTGCCCATGAACTGAGAAAAGTAAAGCGTGCAGCTGCCACGATGCCACTTGCCACCAGTTTGGCCATATTTCAGAGCTGCAACATCACTGGAGTGCCCAAAAGCACAAGGTGTGCAATACTCAGAGACATGGCCAAGGTAAGAAAGGCTGAAAGACGACCACCACTGAACAAGACACACAAGCTGAAACGTCAAGACTGGGCCAAGAAATATCTCAAGACTTATTTTTCTAAGGTTTTATGGACTGATGAAATGAGAGTGAGTCTTGATGGGCCAGATGGATGGGCCCGTGGCTGGATTGGTAAAGGGCAGAGAGATCCAGTCTGACTCAGACGCCAGCAAGGTGGAGGTGGAGTACTGGTTTGGGCTGGTATCATCAAAGATGAGCTTGTGGGGCCTTTTCGGGTTGAGGATGGAGTCAAGCTCAACTCCCAGTCCTACTGCCAGTTCCTGGAAGACACCTTCTTCAAGCAGTGTTACAGGAAGAAGTCTGCATCCTTCAAGAAAAACATGATTTTCATGCAGGACAATGCTCCATCACACGCGTCCAAGTACTCCACAGCGTGGCTGGCAAGAAAGGGTATAAAAGAAGAAAATCTAATGACATGGCCTCCTTGTTCACCTGATCTGAACCCCATTGAGAACCTGTGGTCCATCATCAAATGTGAGATTTACAAGGAGGGAAAACAGTACACCTATCTGAACAGTGTCTGGGAGGCTGTGGTTGCTGCTGCACGCAATGTTGATGGTGAACAGATCAAAACACTGACAGAATCCATGGATGGCAGGCTTTTGAGTGCCCTTGCAAAGAAAGGTGGCTATATTGGTCACTGATTTGTTTTTGTTTTGTTTTTGAATGTCAGAAATGTATATTTGTGAATGCTGAGATGTTATATTGGTTTCACTGGTAAAAATAAATAATTGAAATGGGTATATATTTGTTTTTTGTTAAGTTGCCTAATAATTATGCACAGTAATAGTCACCTGCACACACAGATATCCCCCTAAAATAGCTAAAACTAAAAACAAACTAAAAACTACTTACAAAAATATTCAGCTTTGATATTAATGAATTGTTTGGGTTCATTGAGAACATGGTTGTTGTTCAATAATAAAATTAATCCTCAAAAATACAACTTGCCTAATAATTCTGCACTCCCTGTATAGGTCACAATTGCCATATTGCTGACACTTTCTCCTCAGGTGATGACAGTCTGACTGAACATTTGCGGCTGACGGAAAATCCAATGAGATGGTTAGCTCTTCAGAATATTGATTGCTGGCTATTAATTATAAATAGGTAAAGTATATTAATTTATTAATTAATAAAGTTTTACTAAAAAAAAATAATAAATATATATTAATAAAAAAAAAATCAATCTTATATTTTACACTGCCTTTAATTTATGAATAGATTAATGGTTTACGTTTTCAAATATATTTATTAATTTATTAAATAATTTTTAATGAACATTAATTTATTGATTATTAATTAGTAAGCATTATCCAACAAAAAATTATGTTTTTAGACTGCCTTTACTTTATGAATATAGTAATGCTTACCTCTTTCTAATACATTTATTCATTTATTAACTCATTATTAATGTACATTAATTTAGTAATTATTAATTAGTAATAAAAAAAAACTATTTAGAAACTGCCACAAAAAATATGTACATTTTACAGTGCACTTATATATCTGTGTTGCTGCTAATTGCACGACAGGGATAGGATCCTCAAAACAGTTAAGTATTGAAATCAGTTTATTAGATTAGGACAGCTGCTACATTTAACATTTTATAGTGCATATATTTATGAATATATCCATGCTTACACCTTTACATTTTGCATGTATGCCATTTAAACATCATACTTTTAATGAATAATGAATTCATTGCATTAAAACATTAAAAATGCTTTACATTTTTTTTTACAGTTCCATCATCTCTGCAGCTGACTGATTACACAGAGTGACGTTGCAGCATTTGATCTGCAATAAGATCACCTTTACAAGTATATCATTTAATGATGCTCTTTTTTAGCAGAAAAGGATTAGGGCTTTTTGTTTTGCATTGATCAAAGTTATTGATTAATTAATTAATTAACATCTATTAATGTATTATGTAATTATTAATTAGTAATCATTATTTAAAAAAATATTGTCTATTTTACACTTTATAGATTTTATATTGCGTTTAAATATCTGGAGTACTGATCATTAACGTACATTCATTGATTAATTAACTATTAATTATTAATAATTACAGACTCCTGCTCATTGCCTAACAGGGATAGGACCCTATAAGCACTTAAATATTTAAATCAGTTTTTTTATATTATGACACTTTTTAATACTTTAATTAATGCATTTACTTAGGAATATATTGATGATTAGGCCTTTATCTTGTGCATGTATGCCAATTAAATAGGATACTTTCAATGATTAATCAAATCATTGAATTAAAACATAAAAAATGCTTTCTATGTCATTTTACAGATTCCTCATCTCTGCACCTGCTTGAAGACAGAGAGTGAGCTCTACAGGATTTGATCTGCTTTAAGATCAACTTGACATGATTTAATGATAACATCCTTTAGGACAACAAGATTAATCATTTTTATTTTGTATTGATGACAGTTATTGATTTATTAATTAACATATTTTATTTCATTAATTAATTATTAATCAAAAATTTTAAAACATGAATACACAAAAATATTATGAATACATATATGCTTAGCCATTTATGTTTTATGAATGACAATTACACCTCATAACTTGATTTATTGATTAATTCATTTAATTAAAAGATTACAAATCTTTTCCAGGCCAATCTATAGTTTGCTCATAGCTCTTTCTGTTTGCCTTTCTTTAGAAACACCTGTTTATGTTTTGCATTGATGAAATTTTTAGATTATTTCATTAATTTAATTTATTAATTACTTTATAATTAATTATAAAAAAAAACATATTTTAGCCTGAACTTATTTATGAATATATATATATATATATGCTTAGCTCTTTAGCTTTTCATGTATGCAAATTAAAAATAACCCATTGATTTATTAATTAATTAATTTAATGAAAACATTAGAAATGCATTTCAAGTAATTTTACTGATTCATTACTACTATTTAGGTTTTGCATTGATGACAGGTAAAAACAATATGTACAATAATTTTTTTTTAAAGATCTTACACCTGCATTTACAATACAGATTACAATGGCGGACAACACAGAAGACAAGAATGAACATAAAAGAAGAAAGGCAAGGGAACATAGGCAAAGATGGAGAGATGCAGAGTCCCCCGAGACTTTGCAATGCTTAAGAAAAGAAGACTTTTAAATAAATGAAAAATTACTAAGAAAGCACAAACTGAGTGTGCTGGAGCCTCAAAGAAAAGAAAAAGTAAACAAAAAATGTCTGTAAAACATTGCCTACTGACCAAATATTGCCTCCTGAAAGCAATGTTCATACACCTGACAGCGATGTAGATATATGTTGAGGAAGCTCACGATAGTGCTTTATTTACAGCACTAACAGTAGACACTCATTATTGTGGATTAATGAATGTGGTTTGTCAGTTTTGTGGGGCCTATCATTTTCTCAAGGAAAGACTAACTGATGGAGAGTTTATTAGTTGCTGTCAGAAAGGAAAGGTAAGACTTCCAGAAAGACACACATTTCCCGAATATTTAGAAAGTATAATGAGTGATCCAAAATTTCCAAATTATACCAATTTAAAAAAAAAAGAAATTAGGTCTTATAACAGTGCAATTTAATTTGCTTCAATGAGTTCAACATTAGCAGAAAATGTCCCAGGACATGGTCCTTACTATTTTAAAGTACAAGAACAAATGTACCACCAGACTTTATATTTACACCCAGAAGCAGGAGAGCAAAGGAAATTTGCACAGTTATTTGTCCTTGATACAATGGAAGTTGTTGAACAACGAATGATGCTTCCTGAAAATAAACAATGCTTACCCATATAGTCAAGCATACAAAAAATTAGCAGAGGTTAAAAAAGGACAACAGGCACATGCACAAATAAATAAATTGCCAATGCCAAGAGTAAATATGGTTCTCAAAAGAGATTGCCATACTGATCAAAGACGGTATAATTTACCAACAGCAAATTAGGTTACCATGGTATTTAAAAATGATGATGGTGAACCACCATTTGAGAGGGATATTAGAATATATCCATGCAATTAAGAGCAACCTTTTATAAATATAAATATATTAAGTAGTAATGGTAGTAGTAATGGATCCAATGACATATCCCATTTTCTTTCCAAATGGTGAGCCAGGATGGCAACCAAAATTACAATTGCAAAGTTATCCCAATAGTAAAGTTTGTTAGAAACAATATTTCTATTCTAGAATATAAAGTGGCACAAACTGCTATTCAGGATCATTTTAATCCTAATTTATGTGGGGGGAAACTCAAACAACAATGGATTATTGATTCCCATCTATAAGTCAAATCAAATAATCTAAATTTTGTGAATTTTCAACAAAACAAGCTTTGAGTAGAACAATATTGTGGATTGATGAATTATGTCGCTGAATTGGCTGCAAGCAGAGATATTCCTGGTGGAAGAGCCATTATTTTGCTATCCTCTTCCCAAGGATCTCCTTGCAATATGAGAGAAAGATACAATGATGCCATGGCTATTGTGAGTAAATTTGACAAACTAGATTTATTCATTACAGTCACTTGTGGCCAGACATAAAAAAAAATGTCAAACTTAGCCAAAATACTTCTGGCTAGAGTATTCAAAATAAAACTAAATTAATTAATTCATGATATAACTAAAGCACACTTATTTGGGAAATGTGTGGCTTTTGTTTATACCATTGAATTTGAAGTTCTGCCACATGCACATATACTTTTAATCCTCCAAGAAAAAGATACATTGAATACAGCAGACAGAGTGGATTCAGTAATTACTACTGAACTGCCACATCCAGAAAAACATTCAACACTTTATGAGATTGTAACTCATAGAATGATTCATTGTCCATGTGGCGATACCAATCCAAATTCACCATGTATGGAAAATAAAAAAAATGCACAAGAGTTCCCAAAACGATTTAAAATGCAGACTCATGCTAATTGTGATGAATACCCTTTGTATAAAAGAAGAGAAGGACAAACAGCTATTATCCATGGCCAAAAGGGTGATAATAGATATGTGGTTCCATATAATCCACATTTGCTGATGAAGTACAATGCCCACATAAATGTGGAAGCTTGCACTTCCATCAAATCCAGCAAATATGTGTATAAATATATATACAAAGGATATGATGCAGCAACTGTTGTTGTGCAAGGTGCATAAAATGAACAAGAAAATAAAATTTTACATGACGAACTTTCATCTTATGTAGATTCTCACTATGTAAGTGCTCCAGAAGCAATGTGTTGTCTTCTTAACTTTGAGATGCATGATCGGTCACATTCTGTGTATTGATTAGCTGTCCATTTGCTACAAAGTCAATTTGTTAGCTTTACTGCAGGGAATGAAAGAAATGCTTTAGCACAAAGTGAACATAGAGCAACAACACTTACTGCTTGGTTTTAATTACATTTGCAGGACACTGAGGCCAGACAATTTTTATACATTGACATTCCACAGCACTATGTATGCGTAGATGGCCAATAGCGATAACGAAAAAAAGATAATCATAAAATTATCCCACAAATTTATATCGTTAGTCCAAGACACATTAAGCATTTCAGTTTAAGATTACTTCTTTTACATGTTCCTGGTGCACAAAGTTATGAAAATGTATGCATAGTGAATTACATAGTTTATGATACTTTCCAATTAGCTGCAAGACATCAAAACTTCCTGGCAGATGATACAGAATGGGAAAGATGTCTAGAAGAAGCAGGACTATGTCAAATGCCAAAGCAAATAAGAGAACTATTTGCTTTCATTTGTATCTTTTGTAATGTACCTGATGCATTAGCTTTGTGGGAAATATTTAAATTACATATGTGTGAAAACTTCTTGAAACGTTACAATGAAACCATTGCGCTATTAAACGCATTAATGAGAATTCAATAAATCTTTCTTTGTCATGGATTAAATTGTGCAATTTTAATCTGCCTGATCCAGTACTTATAGATGAAATTAACTTTGAGGAGTATGACACTGAGATTGAAACAAAAAACACAAGAACAAATTGGAACTTTAAATGCATTACAATTGGAAGTTTTTAACGGCATTACAAATGCAATAGACGTTGACATGCTCAAAGAGCGTTATCTAGATGGCTCTGGTGGATCAGGAAAAACGTATCTATATAATTTATTGATGAGTTGCATTCGAGCACAGGTTCAAATAGCACTGCCAATTGCAACAACTGGAATTGCCGCACTTTTGTTAGAAGGTGGTAGAACTGTGCATAGTGGATTTAAACTGCCAGTTCCCATTCTAGAAACATCAGTGTTGGATATTCAAATTAATTTATTACATGCCAAACATTTTCAAAAAAGTAAATTAATTATAATAGATGAGGCAACAATGATGTCATGTCATGCCCTGCAATGTATTGATCGATTATTAAAAGAAGTTATTGGTAATGATTTGCCATTTGGTGGAAAGGTGATGTTGTTAGGAGGAGATTTTAGGCAAATATTACCTTTTGTGCCACATGGAAATAGAACTGATATCATTGAAACATGTATCAAGACAAGTAAACTGTGGAAAATATTTACACATCTTAAATCAGAAATATATATGAGATCTGAAGGACAAAATCAATTCAATGAATGGCTAATTCAAATTGGAGAAGGAAAACATAAAAAAATAAATCTACCTGATGATACTGTTGAAATTCCATCAGAAATGATTTGCAAAGAATCACTAATATCAATCAACAATCTTTCTCAATACGATCAATAACGAGGATTACTCAGACATTGCAAGCAAAGTCACATTGACATAAAAAAATATAGATGCCTTGAATCTAAATAACAACATTTTAAATTAATCAATGCACCCCAAAAAAAACTATTACAGTGCAGATTCCGTTCTGGCTGATGACAAAGACAGTGAATCTAACTTTACTATGGAATTCATTCATTCTTTAACTCCCTCTGGAATGCCACCACATATTTTGCAACTTACAAAATGGGGCAATTGTCATGCTACTGAGAAATATGAATCCCAAAAAAAGGCTTTGTAATGGGACCAGATTAATTGTTAAGGATTTAAAAGATCATTTTATTCATGCAGAAATTATGAATGGTACCCATAAAGGTTTTTATTGTTTGCCATCCTCTGGATTCAATACCTTGAAATAAAAGTTGTATGTTACAAAGCATTATGTAATGGTTGCAAATACTTATTCAGAGAAAGTTGACCTATCCTTTTATTACTCATGCATACCTGAATTAAAAATGTTAATATTGTTAAAAAAATGGTTCACCATTGTTTCAAATATAAGTTGCATGTTAAAATGTATTATCTAATGTTTTACAATACATATTCATAAAAACTTCAGCCATTGTTATGTTATATTCTATATTTCTTCTGCATACACAAGAATTAAAATAGTTAATATTGTTCAAAACTGATCGTTTACCTGTTGGTGAAATACAAGTTGAAGGTTAAAAAAAAAAAAAAACTTTATTATAATTGTTGTACTTCTTTGTAGATAACAAAAAGGTTAAGAGTGTCAGAGACTCACATTGTGTGGCAAACAGCTATTCCAGCCTGAAAATGTTAATGCCCCGTCATTTTTGAGGGGCAAGTCGCTAGTAACAATATATCTGCTGAAACCTGTTTTCTAACTATGTTGCAGCTATCAATAAGCCCTTTAAGTTTACCTTTATTAACGTCACTACTTCATGCTACTTCATGTTTTGACCTGGATTTTCCAGTATTGGAATATTTGTATTAAGGAGGATTCTTCTTTGTATTTAATGGCAGGAGAAAATAGTTGGGGACTCTTGTTTTGAAACCATGATAGATGTATTGTACAGCAAGGAAAAAGTAACAGGCTAATTGCTGAGTTAATAATTTAATTAAATGACCAGTGCTCAATATCAAATTCACAAGTACATTTTTATTAAAAGCTCTGCACTTTCTAATGGTGTTTCCTTGTTTCCACAACAAAGTCTGTATATAAAATAATAAAGACAGCATGAATAGAGCAGCCAAATACATCACTCTCAGAAAGATTGCTAGTTCAATGTCATGGAGTTCATAAAGAGATAATCCTAGAGAATCTTTTTTTGGTCAATCTGGCTAGAGGTGCTTGATTTACTGCTCCAAGAAGTGGGACAGTTGTTGGTAAGACAGTCCTCTGTAATTTGTGAAATTAATCACATTATCATGTGCTCAAATACTGCCTTTATTATGGTGGCTGTATTTTTTATTTTGCTGCTTTGTAAACATAATTTTTGAAATTAGCAGTGAATGTTTCCTAATAAGCAAACTAGTAAATCACTCAGGTACTTAGAGCCATATTAAATTCCAGCCTCGTAAATCCAACGGGTAGCACGTAAGGGCTGAGTGCTTCGAATTTGTCCGAGTTACGTTTCTATTAAATTAGAAGGGGCTGCAAGTTACGAGCGAGAGACACTATTTTGTAAACCAGCTCGCGGCCGGCGGACTTGCATGCTTGCATGCAAACAATTAAGCAAGCACGTAGATACAGGTTCAGATGGAGCCAATGGAAAGAGAGATCGTAAGCCTTACGTCACTGAAAAGGGGAGGGTAGATTTCCAAGTCCTACTTGCTTCAAATCCAGTTTGCGATCGGTCCAACAGGCCAGATATAATGCAATATTAATAAATCAGTAAATATGATATTCTATTATATGCAAGTTACAGTATTTGTCGTGACACATTGAAAGCAGGGATCGATATTACATAAAAAAATAAACATGAAATAAAGTATTTTTTAAGGGCCGATTTGGGGGCTTGAGAATGTTGTGCTATCAATTCTAAGACCTAACATCACTTTCCCTAATAATACATGTACAGTAGAGTGATTTTATTTACATTACAAGAGTTATTGTACTTTACCCCCCTTGCGAGTGCTCTCAAGCACACGGTGGCCTCTGGGCTCCATTTGCGTGTTACATGCTTGCTCGCGAGTGACCACGTAGCACTTTAATAGCTGAAATAAACAATTAGCTGTTACGGGCATGAAAGATCAAAGGATTTACTTGCGCGAAGTTCAACGTAGCTCTCCACATAGCCTATTCTCGGCCGTTCTGCGTGTTAACACGCAAAGTCGGCTGCGAGCAATGTTAAGATGCATCTTAGCACGCAAATAGCTCTAAGATGACAGTTAGGAGCTACGCGTAATCACGTAGCTCCAATTTGGCTGATAATTGGTCAGGATTCCATTGTACGGCTGATATGATGTAGTTGCAGAATCTACTGAAGGCACTACTGGTAAAGAATGTGCAAATATTTGGAGGATGCATGATACTGTAAAACTAGGACCACAATTAAATCACAAATATTTCAGTTTACAGGTCACATAAATCAGAATTCTATTTTTATGATGACCTACTTCATAATGCTTTATAGAAGGAAATGAAAGGCTGCATTTTACTATTTTACACCCACTGATAAAGTGTATAATTAGAATAGTCCTGTGTCTCTCTTATGGGTAAGTGAGAATATAAACTGGCACTAATGCATATAATTTGTACAATATTGTGTTGAAAAACATTTAAGAATGGAGTGATCACATGCACAACTGAGCTGCAATTTCACTGATGTATACTGTGGGTCACTTGGAAAAAAAGATAGAAAACCTTTTTCATTTTGCAGACAGATAATAGAACTAATATGCTGGCATTTTGTCAAGGGGCATTGGAGGGCAAACTGCTAAATTAGTATTTCTGAAACATTACCCAGACAGAATAACCCTTCACTAAATGTTCCAGCCAACAATGATCTTTGCTATCAGACAGCATGATTATATATTCTGGCTGTTTTGTTCAGAGGAATTATGTGAAAAATATCTCACATAACTTCTAGCAAATTCTAACCACTAGTGTTTACAGTTTATTTTGCACGAATAAAACACAAATACCTAACATAACTCTTCAACTGACTTGCAGTCATGCTGATAGAAGCAAAATAAAAAAAAGAATTTTAAAAGCCGAGCTTTGTAATTTACATACACTATGATTTTATGGATATATTTAATTCATTCTTTCTCTTTTAACACAACACTGATAGTAGAGATATTACGGTCAGGAGACTGTGATGGCTACTCCAGAACCTTTACCCTTTTCTGCTGTAACCACTGGAGGGTCAAATTGGCCTTGTGCTTAGGGTCGTTGTCATGCTGGAAAGTCCAAGAGCACCTCATGCGCACCCTTCGTGCAGAAGAATGCAAATTGTCTGCCAGTATTTTCTGATAACATGCTGCATTCATCTTGCCATCAATTTTCACAAGATTCCCCATGCCTTTAGAGCTCACACATCCCCAGAACATCAGTGAGCCACCACCATGCTTCACAGTGGGGATGGTATTCTTTTTACTATAGGCCTTGTTGACCCCTCTCCAAACATAGTGCTTATGGTTGTGACCATAAATCTCTATTTTGGTTGCGTCACTCCAAAATTACAGTGCGCCAGAAGCTGTGAGTCGGGTCAAGGTGTTGTCAGGCATATAGTAACCAGGCTTTTTTGTGGCATTGGTGCAGTAATGTCTTTTTTCTAGCATCTTGACATTTCTTGGTCTACCTGACCTTGGCTTGGTATCAAGAGATCCCCAAATTTTCCACTTCTTATTAAGTTATTGAACAGTACTGACTGGTATTTTTAATGCTTTGGATATCTTTTTATATCCTTTTCCATCTTTATGAAGTTCCATTATCTTGTTATGCAGGCCTTTTGAGAGTTCTTTTCTGCTCCCCATTGCTCAGTATCTAGCCTGCTCAGTCCATCCACATGAGAGGTAACAAACTCATTGACTATTTATACACAGACACTAATTGCAATTTAAAAAGCCACAGGTGTGGGAAATTAACCTTAAATTGCCATTTTAACCTGTGTGTGTCACCTTGTGTGTCTGTAACAAGGCCAAACATTCAAAGATATGTAAACTTTTGATCAGGGACATTTGGATGATTTCTGTTATTATTATGGTTTAAAAAGGAGCCAAACAACAATGTGATAATAAATGGCTTCATATGATCACTACCCTTCAATAAAATAATTTTGTTTTGCATATTCAGTCATATTTTCAAAATAAATGTAAAAATTTAACAATTTCTGCCAGGGTACGCAAACTTTTGAGCACAACTATAAATGTAGGATAAGCAAGGATAAGTGGAATTAGAATATTAAATAATCTCCAAATCATATGTTTTCTGTGGTATCTATTTATCATTCTATTTATTCTGTTTTATAAATAGTCCTTATAGAAAACATAGGAAATTGGATATGATATATAAGTATAACTTATATCCCCATTTTTATCCTGCATGATAAATATGGTCTTAGGACTTGAGTTATTTCACTATATTCTCTACTTCTAGATAATGTACGAGCAGATAAATCTGAAAAAATTCTAAGATTCTCATAAGGAGGAGAGAACTTTTGCTTGGCAAATGACGCCCTCATTATATCATCTTTATACGATCGATAGTGGACTCTAGCTGTAACCTCCCTAGGTATAGATTTATCTAGATGTTTAGCTAGGGGTATTCTATGAATAACATCGATAGTATTTTCGTTTGTTAAAGCATTTGGAACCAATGTCCTCAGAAAGTCCTCCTCATAGGATTTTAAATTGCTATCTGATATTGATTCGGAAATGCCTCTAAAACACAGATTGTTCATCCTACTTCGATCTTCTATGGATGATATCTTGTTCGTTAGGTCCTCAATTTTATTTTCCAGGGTCGTTGTATATTTAAGAAGGTTGTTATTGTCCGTAATTAAATTGTCACAGACATTTTCTACTGATTCCAATCTTTGGATTACTTCTTTAATTAATAAAGTATTATCTGCTATTTTTTTTGTCAGATCCGAGATTAAATTTGTCTGGAAAATCTGTAAGATTTCTTGCATTTTAGAACAGGTGAGGATTTCCTCTTCGTCTACGCACTTCAACATATGCTTTATATACATACTATGTATATAGTGCATTCTTATACTTTCCCTACGAATATCCACTTCACTTAATTAATTATAGCATGATATATCAGTTATTTCTGTGATTTCAACATATGCTTATATATACATATTATGTATATAGTACATTCTTACATTTACCCCATGCAGATATTTATAATTATCTATCTATTAATTAACATGTTATTTCAAGTACTTACTATGTAAAGCGCAGTAAATTTATTTACAGTACGAATATCCATATTAAATGTTGGTTTATTTATCTTACTGAATGTTTCTTACTCATATCATTATATACATAACATGTTTACCCCCATTAATATCCTCATCAACCCTTAACTAATGCTTATAACATCTCTGATTAACAGTACCCATTATTATTTTCGCATTATCTGATCTTATTGTCTGAGAGGCTTTATCTGGTGATTGATTCATCATCGATGTTGATAAGGTACTATCTATTTGAGTACTCGTAGTAGAACCCTTTTTTGGGGGTGAGAACATAGAGGGTGTTTTTATTGTCTAACTTTTTGTTTTTTCCCTTGATTTCATTTTAGTTGGCATATTTTATGAAATCTGTAGACAAATTCCAAGTCCAGATGTCAATTGGTAGAATTTTAATTAAGTCTGCAGTGTAGAATAAAAAATGTATAAGCACATCCAGGTGGGAAAAATAGAATCCACTGATTTTGATTGCTTGACAGTCAGCTATTTAACTCTTCCAATGGGATTTCTGATATTCCTTATCCATATAGGACTTAAGAACTTATTAATATATCACCCTCTTCAAACTAGATCCTTTGCTCATGATACAGTAGAAAAAAAACAAAGAAAACACTCTTTAGGTGCTATTGTTGGCAGAGAGAGGACCTTAACAAGCATCTTCTCCTTAGCTATAGTAAGGCTTTACTTTCCTAGTGGTTTAGTTATTTTATAAAGGATCCTTACCCACTTCCAATCCTCTCATATATACGGGATCCTTTATACTGTTTGGGTAGTATTTTGAGTTCATTCATATAGTTATAGGATAATATACAATATCCCACCATGAGGCCTACATACCACCCTCCAGCTCCGACTGTTACACAGTCCCTTCAGGCTGGATACTGTGTGTCTAATCCCCCCTACCTCCGATTTTCTGGCCGTCCATTCTGGCGTCTTTCCAGGTCATCTGGGCATGTCCCACATGTTAAGATGCAGGTGCCCACGAAATACCGGCTCTATGAGCCTCGTGGTGACTCCTTACGGTGATGCTTGTAGTGTGCTCTGCACCTCCTCCTCGTTGATCTGTACTTTAGTGTGTGTGGTTCTTTATAATTACAGCGGGTAACCTCGCTGTTAGCCTCGCAGTCCGCATAGGTCTCCTTGAGGCACTTCTTCGATGTGCACAGCTCCTTCTCCTTCTGGTCTTGTGCTGTGTTCGGAGGCAGGGAGATCTAATCAGGGTGAGTGTATAGTATAGCTCGTCATGGTAAAGGGCGGATTAGAGGGAGACAGAGGCCGGTATCATCTAGTACGCCAGTCTCCGCGCCATCCTAACGACAGCCTCACGCTGACGTATAATCCATTTCCTGTGACGCCCCACCTGTAAACAGGATATCTATTCATTCGCATGATAAATATGGTGTGCACAAATTCATCACACAACCCTCGGGAATAGCTAGTCAGGTAATTTAGGTATAGATAGAGTATGCACTGACTAGATGGGATTATTGATTTCTATTTGCAAAAATAAAAACATATTTCAATGAATGAAGCTGTAGATAAGTCAGTTTTAGCAACCAAAATCATGAATCTTCACATTTAAATGATTTTGACTTTCATCAGGCCAACAGAGGGTATGGTAGCTTAAAGAGAGTATGCTAATTTAGTTAAATGTATACAGAAGTTTCCTGGGTTTCAAATGTTTCCTAAAAAACAGCCACTGATTAGTAGAAAAATATGTATTATATTGAAAAGTTGAATGTACTTACTGTACATATTTATATGCTGGGTACTACTATATGGAAATGCACACCACTAGGGGGGTTACACAACAGTGGGTACAGTTTGCACAGCATCTAGGTACAGGTTGTGACGTCCAGGAGGAAATGCTGCCAGTCACATGGTTGCTAGGTTCACAGCTTATTTCTGTATGCCTGTCTCCTTGTGGGAAATGTTAACACAACTAGCAGTGATGCAGGGCATAGACAAGCTGCATGTGTAATGTAGTGTTTATGTGCTGCACAGATTGGCACATGTTAGAAAGTACTATTTATTTTCACATGAGTCTGACTACATATCCCAGGCTGCTTTGCAACACAGATAGCAACCCAAAATGCTTCAGCCTCTGATTCTTCCTGATTGACCAAAACAATTTTCAAATGAATGCTAATTTAGCCTGGGTTTAGAGAGGGTGTTAACCCTTATTTCCAAATGTCAGAAATTACAAGACATCTAACTAATTTCAAAGTAAGTGTTTAAATGTTTATTTTGGTATTTTTTCATGCAAATTTTTTTGCAAACACTACTAATTCTCATCTATCAGATGCATTCATAATCCAGGAAACATATGTATGCCTTTAAGATGTTTTTTTCTCAACATCTGATTAGTCACGTGTTGATTTTAAATCATGTTTGGTATAGATTAGCAGTAAATAAAAAATTCATAGTAAATAATAATTTATGGTTTCTACATGTTTTTGTTAATAAGGCCAAAAACTTTTTACAATCTTATAGCTGTAAATTTGTTACCTAATTCAAATTTAAAAAAAACAACAAGTCTTTCAATTTCCCTAACTTTCCTTTATATAATGTTGCTAGATATGCTAGGGACTGGAGGGGGGATTTCTTCCTACTCTAAACCTGTCCTTTATACTGCACACTGAAATCCAGGCAAATCTACTTATATATAACACAGTCAAGGTGCGGCAAGAGGTGATGAAAATATCACATAATCAATGGCATACATCACTCTCAGAGTTGTGATATAGGAGAATAAGGGACTGAATTCGATAGGCCACTCGATTTTACCCAGTAATACAACTAACTTCCACCTTTCAATATTAATGAATAGACATAATTTGCCGAGATTGCATCTTTATTTCCTTCCAAGGCGCTATTTTAATAGGTTATACACAGCTTACAAAGCACAACTACTTAATCATTTTGATTCAATTATCAAACTATATTCAGGTCTTTTAGTGATAATAGTTGTGAGCTACAAATGTATTACTCCTACACTGAATTCTGAAAATTATAAAAGTGGCCCAGGAGGGTTGTTAAAATAACATAATCATCTTCTGATGGAAGGCTTTATGTTCAGCTTTGTTAGACGACTCAAAAATTCCTTCTATTTTTCTTAATTATTGCCTTATTTACAGACTGTATGTACATCCCATACTGGCCTGATAGCTAGGCCTCACTAGACAATACACCTATGTTATGCAGAACTCCACAATTCTAAAACCCAAATCACAGACTCCTATAAAGTAGTAGTCTAAGTTTAGCAAAAGTAGGGGCACATGTCATATTATATTAGGCATCACAATGATGCAATAGGTATTGAAACAACAGATATCCAAATTGTTTAATTTCCCAATTCCCAATAAGGATAATGTAACACACTTTGTAATGCTAGAACGAGCAGTATCCATTTTTCATAAAGAAGAAGACGGGAAGAAGACGGGGAAATGTTTATTCTACCTAGGGAACTATGTATTCATACTACCTTCACGCACACCAAAGAGAACAAACAAATGTTTTCAAGATGATACGTGGATGGAACTGAAAAACTTGGATAATATAACCCCTGTTTGGATTAGCGAGGGCACAATGGAGACAGGTAATACTGAGGACTTTGCCTTTTTTATGTCAGACTCAAATAAGTTGTTTTTTTGGGGGGGGTTTCTATTGTAATAACTTAACTTAGTATATGGGAGAACAGCATTATTATCAGGCCCTCACCAACTTAACACACTCAGAGACATTTACACACATTTTCTCCAGTCGATTAGAGTAGACCATTTTGTTTGTGTACATGCTCTGACATGCAACAGTGTATTATCAAAGACAGTTTTGACTGATTTCATTAACAGCTGTATTTCATGCTCTTCTTTGTTCTCCATTTTACATATTTGCAGATTGTAAAGGTGTCTTTACATACTTCTTTCAACTCACTCCCAACTGCCATAGCTCTGCTTTTCTACAGAGACACATGACAATCTCCTTACAGCAATCTTACAGCATTCACTTCCAACTGCCACAGCTCTGCTTTTCTACAGAGGCAGGGGACCATATACTTACAGCAATCTTACAGCATTCACTTCCAACTGCCATATCTCTGCTTTTCTACAGAGGCAGGGGACCATCTCCTTACAGCAATCTTACAGCATTCACTTTCTACTGCCACAGCTCTGCTTTTCTAGAGAGGCAGGGGACCATCTCCTTACAGCAATCTTACAGCATTCACTTCCAACTGCCATAGCTATGCATTTCTAGAGAGGCAGGTGACCATCTCCTTACAGCAATCTTACAGCATTCACTTCCAACTGCCATATCTCTGCTTTTCTACAGAGGCAGGGGACCATCTCCTTACAGCAATCTTACAGCATTCACTTTCTACTGCCACAGCTCTGCTTTTCTAGAGAGGCAGGGGACCATCTCCTTACAGCAATCTTACAGCATTCACTTCCAACTGCCATAGCTATGCATTTCTAGAGAGGCAGGTGACCATCTCCTTACAGCAATCTTACAGCATTCACTTCCAACTGCCACAGGTCTACTTTTCTAGAGAGGCAGGTGATCATCTCCTCACAGCAGTCTTACAGCATCCCCTCACTCCTTGCCCATCTCCCACCTGCCCCTGATTACTGTTAATTTATTGACTTTTACAAATTATATTCACCTGATCAATTAGCAACTCCTGTTAACTATTCTTAATTATTCCCTTACATTACACACTGTCTCATAATGTTTCCCAGTGCTTTCTTCTTCCTCATTATCTGCCTTTTTTCTCAGGCTCCTCTCCACACTATGTTTACTTAACTTAACAATTTCTCCTTCTCTCCTCTCCTCTTTTATGCTCCCATGAGCTCCTCTCCTTCCTTTATTTATTCCTCCTCCTAGTGCTCACAAACAAAAACACTTCTCATCTTGCCTCTCTCTCGCTTTCTCTTTCTTCTACTAGCTACAGGAGATATATCTCCTAATCCAGGCCCTCATTCATTACATCCTGCTATCAGCCATGCTCAGGCTAAGGGTAGCAAACACCCAAAACCCTCATAATTTAATAACAATTTCCTGCCACAAACCATACACCTTGCCCTTCTCCTGTGCCCTCTGGAATTCAATATCTGTATGCAATAAACTTACTTTCATTCACAACCTTTTAATTTCCAATTCCCTCAATCTTCTGGCTTATCACTGAAACCTGGCTCTCTTCATTAGACACTGCCTCCCCTGCAGCACTCTCTGAGGAGGAGCGTAGACACAGATATAGGATAACCCCAAAAACCTTTAGTAATTGGTTACAGGCTTTTGTCATATTTGCCAGCATAGTGGGGGAGCATTTCCTGGAGTGTTGTTCCTCATTGTTCTACTATTTGGATGAGATTGAGTGAATCCATAGAACCTACGGAGGGCTAGCGTGGTGGGCTTACAATGAAAAGTTTAGGCAGAAGTTGGCAGTTAGGCCTTCAATGCTGTGGAACGACAGGGACATGGGGAGTTGGCTAAAAATAGTGACGCCACTTCACCCAGCATATGGGGCTGGGCAAAAAACGGTCTTAGGGGGTTCAGGTAAAAAGGGGTTTTGTTTCTCCTTCAATGAAAGCTCTTGCACATGGGGTTCATCCTGAAAATTCAGACATCAGTGTTTAGAGTGCGGGAAAAGGCATTGGCTTTTCCAATGTTTTAAAAAGGGCAAGGCACAGAAAGGGGGCGAGTCAGCTTCAAAAGGTGATGAGTCCGGTTTTGTTAGAAAAGATGTTGCCGTGGCTAAACCAATACTCTAGTCAGATGGGAGGAGGATGCTAGGTTACTTTATTGTGGGTTTGTCGTCGGTTTCCATATCCCTTCTTCTGGGGTTGACCCATCGGTTAGGCTTTCAAATCTACCGTCTGCTAGGGATAATCCTAGTTTGGTACGGGATAAGCTCATGAGTGAGGTTGGCAAAGGTAGAATGGCTGGCCCGTTTGTGGTAGGTTCGTTCAGGCTCATCCAGCACCTGTCATTCCCTAGGGGGTTATCTGTTAACGACAGTATTGCCAAAGAGTTGTCTTCTGTTACTTATGGGTCGTTTAAGCGAGCCATCGGTTTGGTTAGGCGCACTGGAAAAGGGGGCGTGGGTGGCAAAAGCTGACATTCAGTCTGCGTTTAGGGTTAAGCCGGTTCACCCAGATATGCAAATATTGTTGGGGTCTTTTATTCAGGACAGGTATTTTGTGCATCAGTGCTTGCCTATGGGATTCTCCTTCTCATGTGCCTATTTTGAGAAAATTAGTTTGTTCCTCGAATGGGTAGTGAGCCAACGGTCTGGTTTGAGTTCAATTGTTCATTATTTCGACGATTTTCTGTTTGTGGGCTTGAATGGGGTGGACAGTAGTATTCAGTCTTTCCGAGTTTTCAGAACATGGTGGTAGAGTTTGGCATCCCTCTGGCTCCAGAGAAATTGGAGGGTCCTTGCCGTTCATTGAGTTTTTTGGGCATTTGCGTTGACTCAGTTAATTTTGAATGCAGAATTTTCCAGGAGGTTGTCCTTTTCCACGGAGGGAGTAGTTAATCCGAATCATCTCATTAAGGTGACAAGGGAGCACAAGGCTGATTTACGGGTCTGGTATCTTTTTCTACAACATTTCAACGGTTGCACTATGATGCTTAAGGAACCAGTCGCCAACGATGCCCTGGAGCTGTTTACTGATGCGGGTGGACTCGTGTGGTTTCGGTATTTACTTTAAGGGACGCTGGTGCGCGGCGGCTTGGCCAAAAGGAGAGGATGTTAATGAGCTTGGTTTGGAATTTGACAATTTTAGAACTGTTTCCGATCGTGGTGGCACAGTGTGGAGGTCGGAGATGCAAAATCAGCACGTAGTGTAGTGCAGGCCATTAATTCTATTACTGCCTCTTTGCCACCGGTGGTTAGACTGCTGAGGCGATTGGTATTAAGGTGCTACAGGATACAATTTTGCTCCGGGCCTCCCATATTGCAGGGGTAAAAATGTGGTAGCGGATGCTTTATCAAGGTTTGACAGGAAAAGATTCAAGGAGGTAGGTTTATTGATTAGTTGGTCCCAAGTTACACCTAGGATCGCTTGGCGGGGGTCTAGGGATCCCTTAAAGCTTGACAAAGCTAGGCGTTGTTTAAATAAGATTATAGCATCTTTCATAAGGAGGAAGTTTTTTTTTCTATCAGGCATAAGGACATAGAAAACCCTGCTGCCCGTGATGTGAATATTTCCGCAAGGATGGGATACACCTCAATGAGGTGGGTTTGTCTTTGTTAAATTTCTCTTTAAAGGAGGGTATTATTCAGGTCATGACTGTGGTGGTGCTGAGTCCATTGGTCTTACGGGTGGCGGAGTTCTGCATCACCTTAGGCTGTAGCTCATCAGATGGAAAGGTATCTATCTGGTGGTGTTTGGTTACAGAGATCTCCTGGGCACAGGGTTCCTTGGGACCTCTGAGTGTGCGTTGAGCTCCATCCAGAGGAAGTGTGCAGCTTTCCTTTTTTATTGTTTATCAATAAAGCTGTGGCCTGGTTATTACCAATTTCATAAATTTGGTGTCCTGTCGTTATTTATGTTGGGGATGTTTATTGGGAATATGGAATAAGTGAATTATACCTAGGTCAAGTAATGTAACAAACATAAAATGAATTCCTGCGAAATTCATATTTAAAAAAAAAATGCTGTATGTCCATGGTTTACACAGCTGCTAATATTGTTAGTTTTCTTTCTTGAACTGTAGTGGTCCTTTAAAGATCCAATATTGATGGTGTTAAAAGTGTTTTTACCTTTGCCTTGCATTCTAAATATTCTATAAATGCCAGAATATCTGAATTTCACAGGGAGACAAAATGCTGACTGCTATATGAGGAAATGTAAATTTTCAAACTTGAGCTTGTATCCTTAAACATCTTTATTCATAAAGTATCCTAATAATAATCATAATCAAAATATACAGTGCCTTGCAAAAGTATTCACCCCCTTGGCATTTTTCGTATTTTGTTGCCTCAAAACCTGAAATTAACATGGATTGTTTGAGGATTTGCATCATTTAATTTGCAGAACATGCCCACAACTTTGAAGATGCTTTTTTTTATTGTGAAGAAAAACAACAAATAGGACACAATAACAGATAAAGTCAATGTGCATAACTATTCACCCCCTGTTTTGCTCAAGAATATCCCTGTATTTAGCACCATCCATCTTTCCCTCAACTGACCAGCTTCCCAGTCCCGGCTTCTGAAAAACATCCCCACAACATGATGCTGCCACCACCAGGTTTCACTGTGGGGATGGTGTTCTTTGGGTGATGTGTTGGGTTTGCGCCAGACATAGTGTTTTCTTGATGGCTGAAAAGTTCAATTTTAGTCTCATCAGACAAGAGCCTCCATATATTTTGGGAGTCTCCCACATGCCTTTTTCCAAACTCAAAATGTGCCATTTTGTTTTTTGCTGAAAGTAATGGCTTTCTTCTAGCCATAAAGCCCAACTCTATGGAGCGTACAGCTAATTGTTGTCCCATGTACAGATACTCCAGTCTCTGCTGTGGAACTCTGCAGCTCCGCCAGGGTTACCTTAGGTCTCTGTGCTGCCTCTCTGATTTATGCCCTCCTTGCCCGGTCCGTGAGTTTTGGTGGGCAGCCGTCTCTTGGTAGGTTTGCTGTTGTGCCATGTTCTTTCCATTTGTTTATGATAGATTTGATGGTGCTCCTGGGGATCATCAAAGATTTGGATATTTTTTTATAACCTAATCCTGACTTGTACTTCTCAACAGCATTGTTACTTACTTGTTTGGAGAGTTCCGTGGTCTTCATGGCAATGTTTGGTTAGTGGTGCCTCTTGCTTAGGTGTTGCAGCCTCTGGGGCCTTTCAAAAAAGGTGTGTATATGTAATGACAGATCATGTGACACTTAGATTGCACACAGGTGGACATCATTTCACTAATTATGTGACTGCTGAAGGTAATTGGTTGCACCAGATCTTTTTATTGGCTTCATAACAAAGGGGGTGAATACATACGCACATGCCAATTTTCTTGTCTCTATTTCTAAAAAATAGTTTTATGTATATATTTTTCTCATTTCACTTCACCAACTTAGACTATTGTGTTCTGATCCATCACATAACATTCAGATTAACAAAACATTGAACTTAAGGCTGTAATGTAACAAAATAGGTAAAAGGTCAGGGGCGGTGAATACGTTTGAAAGGCACTGTAGTTTCATGTTTATTCTTGTATCATTTTACCAGGGCTGTCACATCTGTTAACTAATTTTTAGTATTCTACAATTAAATATTATACTGACACCACAATTTACAGAACATTCTAAAATGTACAAAATAATTTTTCATGAACACAAGATAGATGAGCTTCCCCTAAAGAGACACTCTGAAAAGGACAAAATACTCACTAAATAATTAGAACCCAAATGTATTGTGTACATGGAAAAAGACTGACATGAAAGTCATCATTCATCACATACAGTATTTAATGTTAAAATATTTTTTTGCACTGTTTCCAAAAGTTTAAAATAAATACAATAATCAGGATGTAAAGGTTATAGTAGAGCTGTAGGAAATGTAAAGGAATTATAAATTCCCAATTATTTGTCAAAGCCTCATCACTAAAATAAATGCCCTGTTTAAAAGGAATGTAAAAAAACAAATGGTGTATTTGTATTTAGCTGTCTTCTATAGGTGTATCATGATCTTTTCTTTATAAAGCCCAACCATATCACAATAGGGTAACAGTTTATAGAACAAATAGAGAGAGATAATGTTTATTGTGAGAGACAGATTCTAAGGTTGGGGGAGGTCTGCATAGAAGAGTTTACAATCTTACAGATGGACATCTGTTCAGTAGTGCAAGGCTCAGGCCTTGACACCTGTCCATAACACATCATTTCAAATTACTGACAGTGACAAGCAGCGGAAAAGATAGCCATCTTATTGTTGTGTGAATCCTACTGGAAGATAAAACAACCTGACACTTGTGAGAACAAGGCTTTCAAACTCATTGTATTAGACATTAAAATAAAGTCAGATTGCAATATCTTTAAAGTGACAGCATGGATTTGTATAAATGAATAACAAAAATATTATTGGTCACAAAATCTTAAAAATAAAAAAGTGACAGCTAAAAAATAACAAAGTACTAATTTGTGAAACAATGTTGTAGAATTTGTAAATATATATATTTTGAAAATAAAAGTATGAGTTTCACATAAACAAGTAGAATAAAATAAAGTTTGCATTTTGATCATTTATAACTTGAACTGATAGATTTCATAGATGAATTAATAAATGGAGTATGTAGTGCCTTTTTATTCACAGACTCAACAAAATTGTCTAAAAATAAAAAAACAATAATAAGGCAACAAGAAAAACTATTTTTATTTACAATTACCATAAAGCTGCCAGATAAGGAAGTAGAATCAAAATGTTTCCTGCACAACTATACAAAGAAACATACATTTGACAACTGATAAGAACCTAAAGGCCCATCTGATCTACCCATTCTCTCTACCTGAAGGTTTAGCTTAATCAAGACTCAGGATAGTCTTACACTTATCCCATGCATGTTTATTTTTTTAGCAGTATTCCACTTATCTATTATTCTTTCTGTAAAGCAGTAATTTTTTTTCAAAGACACTCCCCCTTTGAAATATCAAATGCTTTGACATATTTGAAGGTTTCTATCATATTTTCCCCAGGAGGTGTGAAAATGTTAACTTCTGGAGAAATTTGATTAGCTCAGCTGTGTATACACTTTAAGAAATTGGAGCTGAGAAATGAGTGTGTTTGTTTTATGGACTGCAGTGTTGCAGGCCTGTTATGCAGTGCAGACTTGGACACAGTGTATTAAGATTAGGTTTTACATGTCTTTTAAAAGGCCAGTCATAGAGGAGTCATATCCCTGCCTGTTGACAGGGAAACAAAGTCAAACAATATAAGAAACAACTGCAAAAGAAACTGAAAAAACAAATAAGGTGTTTGAGCTGAAATGAATTATTGTGGGGGATACTGATCAGGGCTCAATTGAGCCGAGAAATGGGTGTGGTAATTTTATGGACTGCAGCCAGCAGTTTGGCAGGCCTGTTTATGAAATGCAGCCTGGCAGTGAGAGGCTGTAAATGAGGTAGCTTTGTTTGGGCTTTCAACCTTGGAAAGGCTGTAAAGGAAAACTGAGAAGAGATTGCATGGATAATACAGTTGTTTTTGAGAGCTACAAAGAGAGAAACATAGTGCCTATTGGAGCTGCAAGCAGCACCCAGAGAGAAAAGTGTGTTTTTTTGTAGCCGGAGAAAATACTTTTTTTGGACTTTTCTATGTTTTGGGTTTTTGTTCCATCTAGGTTTATCTGGAGTGTCCTCCCT
The DNA here is from genome assembly GCA_027410445.1 of Discoglossus pictus. Taxonomy (NCBI): domain Eukaryota; kingdom Metazoa; phylum Chordata; class Amphibia; order Anura; family Alytidae; genus Discoglossus; species Discoglossus pictus. Next base: position 313,073,534 of record CM050164.1, on the reverse strand, counting down.
GCTGTAGATTGGAAATTACCTGGAATCTGCTGAAACTGTCTTGAGTATTAAGTTTGCTGAGGTGAAGGAAATGTATCCCCTAATAGTGAAAGCAGCATTGATTATAGGGGATATGAATGTTTTATTGTGTAATATCCTGCCACAGCAGGCTATGGCAATATTCACTATTGCTAAATTGCAAGTATGTAAGTATGTATGGATACTAATGCACATGATGGGGCTAATTTTAACCCATATAGAAATTATTTATGCTTAGCTATGCAAGCACATTTATTTTCCACTGTTAAAGATCTGACTACCCTCACCAAGTTCTTTTTAGGAAAAAACGAGGACCCCATTGATTATATTCACAGCAAACATGGGGAGAGGATACTTGAGAAGGATGGAGATCTGACAGCTATGATTAAAAGACTCTCCAGCCCACTAAAAAAAGCACTGGGATTAGGATACCCTGGAACCAGGTACATGCTAATATTTTGTATCATACACATCTAGTAAGAGATGAAGAAGAGGAGCAAGAGAATAAGATAAGTGAGGCCCAGTCCCATCTGGTTAAAAACAGTTGGCAATACTAGAGAAGGAGAAAAGGGACGTGCAAGAAGCAGTCATCCTCAGTCCAGTTGTAAGAAATAATCAATCAAATTTTCACTCTTCCAACAGTCGCAGCAAGGAACCCACCAATACTCATTCCCACAGATTGCCATTAGAACAACCATAACCAAGGAAATCAAGTTAGCCAGGCACAGTAGCAACAATAGGGAGGCCCAGTGAAGACCATAGGGAGCAACCATTGAATGGCGGAGTCCATGCAGAGCCCATGAACAGCCCAGGAAAGAAAGGGATTACCCTTGCCAAATCACACTGCACACATCCAGACTGTGCACATTGGGTACCATATACCCAATATCCTCATATATGCTCTGGAAATGAAATGTCAACATTATTTAACACTTAACGATGCAATATTAACCTATGTATAATTTAAAACAAGATGAAATGTTAGTATTAAGCTGTTTTATGATGCATAATACAGGGTAACACACAGCCCAGTACTCAAGGGGTTAATACACATCATGAAATCCTGTTGCCTAGGAACAAATGCTCTAATGCATTGCCTATAAATATATCATATTTTAACACAAAATAAACACATCTTTATTTATGGAAGCTATAAATACAATTGTCACATCTTTTTAACATCAAAATATAATTACTTTATATATATCTCAAATTTTTACTTGCCCAAGAGTTATGGCACTTCTCACTCATTATAATATTCATGACATCTGCATTTCCTATCGGCTCCTAGAGTCCATTCTCATCTGTAAAGCTTGGGGTCTCATTCAATTGTTACTTTTTCGAGATCCGGGCCCACAAGTGGAGATAGCAAGTTACTTAGCTATCTAATTGCCTCCTACTTGCAGGCACTGATTGGGTTACTTGCTGCGCACTACTATCCATTGTGATTCTTCAAATCGTAAATTACTTCCCTCAAAGCCTTTGATCTTTCACAGCCGCAAGAGTTGCGGCCGCAAAAATCACAAATCACTATTCAATTGCTCTAATTTCCTCTCCCATCAAGCTTGTAAATGGCCCAAAGCATGCTAGAGCTTATTGTACCACAGAGGTTGCGCAAGGGCTAGCAAAGCCCTAACTTATCCACCCCACTGGTCCTAACCCCCCCCCCCCACACTCCTAAATTTAACCCCCATGATGCCGGGGTCCTGATCAGGTTAATGCACGGTGCGTCCATTAACCCCATGATGCAGGAGTATTCTTTTTATATCTCTATAATTAGTGGGGTGCTAGCAATTTTAGTAGGGGTTTGGGAGGTAGTGTAGGGGTTAATAGGTAGGGTAGGAGTTGGGTAGGTAGTGTAGTGGTTAATAGGGTAGGGTAGGAGGGGGTTTATAGGACAGAGGTAAAGGGTACATTTGGGGTTAAATAGGACCAGTTAGGGTTAAATATGTACAGTTAGGGTTAAATAGTATTAGATAGAGATAACTGGATCTAGATAGGGTTAAGTGGTTAGTGATAGGGTTAATTAGGTATGGTGAGGATTAAATAGGGTTAATTAGTTAGAAGGGGGTTAATTAGTTAGAGGGGGGTCAATTTGTTAGAGGGTGGTTAATTAGTTAGAGGGGGGTTAATAGAATAGTACAAGGTAGGATAGGGTTTAATAATGTAGTGTAGGGGTTAATAATGTAGAATAGGGGTTTATAGGGTAGGATAGGGGTTAATAATGTAAGGTAGGGGTTAATAGGGTAGGGGTTTATTGAGGACAATTAGGGATGTTTAGGTATAGTTAGGGTTAATTGGGTATAGTTAGGGGTGTACAGGTATAGTTAGGGTTAATGGGGTATAGTTAGGGTTAATAGTGTAGTTTAGTGCTTAGACTTTGTGTCATGAGGGTCCTGGAGGACCCTCATGGCACTTATAGTGTTAATATAGGGGTTAATAGTGTCCTATAGCCATCTATATAGACTACTATTGGACTGAGGTGGTTAATTATAGTCTCATGAGGGTATATATACTTATAGTACCCTTGTGGCAGGGGTTAATTTTTTATTTAGTGCAGGTCCTTTAAGGACCTTTAAGGTCCTTTCAGGACATGCAGGGCAGGATTTTAGAATTTTCAATGCAGCGGGGGTCCCAATGGGGACCCACTCTGCAAGGGTTAATGTGGGGGGTTCCCGATGGGGGCACCGCAGCATGGGGAGGTTAATGTTAAATGACGCAGGTGTACTTACTGTACCCCCGCGGCATGGGATTAACCATTTGTGTGCCATGGGCCTTTTAAGGACCCTCGGCAGGGAATTTAAATTTTTTCTATGCTGATCGGGACCCCTGCATCATGGGGTTGATGTGGGGACCCTGCAGCAGGGTTGCCACCTGCATTTTCCCAAGTCCTACGGTCTTCAAAGCCCGTTGGCTTGGAGGTCGGAATAAACAATGTCATGATGACGATATCTGTTTCCATTGGCTGAATCGATAACGAGAGTTACGGGCTTCATGTTCAGTCTCGTAGATGCTGCTTCCGACGGCATGGTTTCCAATTCTCGGGAAGGGGGACTAACTTGCCTTCCCTGCCAATTGAATAGCAAAGTACAAGTAGAGCTACTCGAGAATGCATCTCAAAAGTAGCAAATCGGGTATTTACTTGCGAGTAATGGCCCCAAATTGAATGAGGCCCTTGGTTTGGCTACTCCATAAGCAGAAATCTGTTGTAAGGCAAGATTTACAGGTGTGGGCTGAGTGCCCTAATTTGGGGGAGCAAAAGATTTCCATTAGGGTAGAACTTAGGAAAAAAAACTCCTACAACTGATTTACGCCAGTGCCCTTACTTAAAACACTTGATTTGCATGGAGGCTAGTGATGTCCCGAACAGTTCGCCCGCGGACTATTCGCAGATTTTGGCATGTTCGCGCTCGCAGCGGACGGCGAACACATGTGCTTTTCGGTCCGCCCCCTATTCTTTATCATTGAGGAAACTTTGACCCTGCACCTCACAGTCAGCAGACACATTCCAGCCAATCAGCAGCATACACTACCTTCCAGAGCCTTCCATCTGAAGGGCAGCATCCATTTTAGAATCATTCTGAAGCTTCATTCGTTGAGAGAGGACAGATATTGTAGCTGCTGCTGATTTAATAGGGAAATAGATAGCCAGGCTGTGTATTTAGCTTCCACTACAGACCTGAAGGACTCATCTGATATCTGCTGCAAGGACAGCAACCCAAAAAGCCCTTTTTAGGGCTAGAACATCATTTATTTTTTTATTTATTTTTTTCTGTGTAATCTAATTGCATATGCCTGCATGCCAGCGTGTGTGTGTGACAGGCTAACACCTAACAGCTTATATTGTGCTCAGTGAAATAAAACAACACTTTTTTGACCGTAATCGATTGAATATTAGTTGCCTGCCTACAGGCGTGTGTGTGAGGCCTACAGCGCCTACTCTGCCAACTTTTGCCAGTGCACAGTGACACTCATATCTGGTGCAACCTAGTGTACAGTGACATAAAAGAACCCTTTTTTGACTGTAATCGATTGAATAACAGTTGCCTGCCTACAGGCATGTGTGTGAGGCCTACAGCGCCTACTCTGCCAACTTTTGCCAGTGTACAGTGACATTCATATGTGGTTCAACCTAGTGTACAGTGACATAAAATAACCCTTTTTTGACTGTAATCAATTGAATATCAGTTGCCTGCCTACAGGCGTGTGTGTGAGGCCTACAGCGCCTAATCTGCCAACTTTTGCCAGTGCACAGTGACACTCATATCTGGTGCAACCTAGTGTACAGTGACATAAAAGAACCCTTTTTTGACTGTAATCGATTGAATATCAGTTGCCTGCCTACAGGCGTGTGTGTGAGGCCTACAGCTCCTACTCTGCCAACTTTTGCCAGTGCACAGTGACACTCATATCTGGTGTCACAGTAGCTTGCACGCATAGTACCACTAATCGAAAAAAAAATGACAGGCAGAGACAGGCCACCCCGTAGGGGCCGTCGTGGTCGTGGTGCTGTGATTCCCTTTGGCCCTAGAATAATGCCCAGTTTTCAGAGGCAACGTACCCTGAACTTGAAAAGTTCTGAGGACATGGTTGACTGGCTAACACAAGACACCCAATCTTCTACAGCTTCCGCTCGGAACCTAGACGCACCATCCTCCTCAAAATTAGCTTCGGGCACCTCTCCAGTTACCACTCGCCCGCCTGCCGACACCACCAACACTGGCACCACAGCCGCTTCACTTGATCCGTCAGTTATTTACACATCCGTTGGAAGAAATGAGTGATGCACAAACATTAGTGCCAGAGGATGTAGATAACAGGGATATGTCCCAGTCAGGCAGCATTACACACATGGACGTACGGTCTGATGATGATGATGATGTTGTACCCGGTGCTGCTTCCTTTGTTGAGTTGTCAGATACAAGTGAAGCGGTTGATGATGACGATGCGTCCGTGGATGTCACGTGGGTGCCCGCTATAAGAGAAGAAGAACAGGAGGAAAGTTCAGATGGGGAGACAGAGAGGAGGAAGAGACAAGTTGGAAGCAGGGGGAGGTCATCGAAAGTAGCTAGTGGCACAGTCAGACAGCATGCATCGGCACCCGGGGTCAGCCAGACAGCACGCCAGTCAACGCATGCTGTTGCCACCACCAGAATGCCGTCATTGCAGAGCTAAGCAGTGTGGCAATTTTTTCGTGTGTCTGCCTGTGACAACAGCGATGCCATTTGCAACCTGTGCGAAAAGAAACTGAGTCGTGGGAAGTCCAACACCCACCTAGGTACAACTTCTTTGCGAAGGCACATGATGTCACATCACAAACGCCTATGGGATCAACACAAGCAGCACACAAAGTCAAAGCCACCATCCTCCTCCTGGTCCCGCATCTTCAGCCACGTCAACCACTGCTGCCCTGCTTGTCCCCTCTCAACCATCCGTCACTCCGTGTCTCGCCCTGAGCAGTCCCTGCTCATCTGCCCACAGTCAGGTGTCTGTCAAGGACATGTTTGAGCATAAGAAGCCAATGTCACAAAGTCACCCCATTGCCCGGCAACTGACAGCTGGCTTGTCTGAACTCTTAGCCCGCCAGCTTTTACCATACAAGCTGGTGGAGTCTGAGACGTTCAATAAATTTGTAGCTATTGGGACACGGCAGTGGAAGGTACCCGGCCGAAATTTCTTTGCACAAAAGGCAATCCCCAACCTGTACTCGATTGTACAAAAGGAAGTAATGGCATCTCTGGCACACAGTGTTGGGGCAAGGGTCCATCTGACCACTGATACCTGGTCTGCAAAGCATGGTCAGGGCAGGTATATCACCTACACTGCGCATTGGGTAAACCTGGTGACGGCTGCCAAGCATGGAATACGTGGCTCTGCAGAGGAGTTGGTGACATCGCCACGACTTGCAGGCAGGCCTGCTGTCACCTCCTCTACTCCTACTACTCCATCCTCTTCTCATAACCTCCTCGGTTGAGTCTTCTTCTGCTGCTGCTATGTCTTGCTCCACATCAACGGCACCCCCCCAGCTCCACAGGCACTATTCCACATCCCGGATACGGCAGTGTCACGCCGTCTTGGGGTTGACTTCCCTGAAAGCAGAGAGTCACACCGCACCAGCACTCCTGTCCGCCCTGAACGCACAGGTGGATCAGTGGCTGACTCCGCACCAACTGGAGATCGGCAAAGTGGTTTGTGACAACGGAAGAAATTTGTTGGCGGCATTGAATTTGGGCAAGTTGACACATGTGCCGTGCATGGCACATGTGTGTAATCTGATTGTACAACGCTTTGTGCATTAGCACCCAGGCTTACAGGAAGTCCTGAAGCAGGCCAGGAAGGTGTGTGGCCATTTTAGGTATTCCTACACGGCCATGGCGCACTTTACAGATATCCAGCAGCGAAACAACATGCCAGCGAGGCGCTTGATTTTAGACAGCCCGACGCGTTGGAATTCAACACTCCTAATGTTCGACCGCCTGCTCCAACAAGAAAAGGCCGTTAACGAGTATTTGTATGACCGGGGTGCTAGGACAGGCTCTGAGGAGCTGGGGATTTTTTTGCCACGTTAGTGGACGGTCATGCGCAATGCCTGTAGGCTTATGCGTCCTTTTGAGCAGGTGACAAACCTGGTCAGTCGCACCGAGGGCACCATCAGCGACATCATACCATTTGTTTTCTTCTTGAAGCGTGCCCTGCGAAGAGTGCTGGATCAGGCCGTAGATGAGCGTGAAGAGGAAGAGGAAGAGTTGTGGTCACCATAACCAGCAGAAACAGCCTTATCAGCATCGCTTGCTGGACCTGCGGCAACGCTGGAAGAGGATTGTGAGGAAGAGGAGTCAGAGGAGGAATGTGGCTTTGAGGAGGAGGAGGAAGACCAACCACAACAGGCATCGCGGAGTGCTCGTTGTCACCTATCTGGTACCCGTGGTGTTGTACGTGGCTGGGGGGCAGAACATACCTTCAGTGAGATCACTGAGGACGAGGAACGGGACATGACTAGCTCGGCATACAACCTTGTGCAAATGGGGTCTTTCATGCTGTTGTGCCTGTTGAGGGACACTCGTATAAAAAGAATGAAGGAGAACAACCTGTACTGGGTGTCCATGCTACTAGACCCCCGGTATAAGCAGAAAGTGCCTGAAATGTTACCGAATTACCACAAGTCGGAAAGGATGCAGAACTTCCAAAATAAATTAAAAATGATGCTTTACACAGCATTTAAGGGTGATGTCACAGCACAACGGCAATCTAACAACGGAAGAGGTGAACATAATCCTCCTCCTCCCACGACCACGCCGTCAAGGAGAGGACGCTTTACAGACGTGTTGTTGATGGAGGACATGCAGAGCTTTTTAAGTCCTATGCATCGCCACAGCCCTTCGGGGTCCACCCTCAGAGAACGACTCGACCGTCAGGTAACAGAGTACCTAGCCTTAACTTCAGATATTGACACTATGAGGAGCGATGAACCCCTTGACTACTGGGTGTGCACGCTTGCCCTGTGGCCTGAGCTATCCCAATTTGCCATAGAACTTCTGTCCTGCCCCGCTTCAAGTGTCCTGTCAGAAAGGACCTTCAGTGCAGCAGGAGGTTTTGTCACTGATAAGAGAAGTCACCTAGGTCAAAAAAGTCTAGATTACCTCACCTTTATTAAGATGAATGAGGGATGGATCCCGAAAGGACTGACAGTGGGCGATACATTCGATTAAAAAAGGCCTGATAGATGAGCTATCTTGAGCTAATAATGGTCCACACGCTACTGTATTTTATCCCTTAATGCCGGATGACTTGCGTGACTTATCCGCCACCAACTAGGGTTCAAGACGCAATGTTTTAGGGCACTTTCTGCCTGGCAAACTAACATCAATTTTTCTGGTCGCTGCAACCATACCTCATTTTTGCATTTAAATTCTTTTATTGTCAGAAGGCGTACAGCATGTAATGAAAAATAAAGCATTTTTGAACAGTCTTGCATAACAGTTGTGCAAAAATACATATTTACAATAAAGACATTTTGTAAAAGTTAGCTGGCTAGTCCTTCTCATTTTTACTTTTTAGGTTAATAATTTTTCTTATTTTTTACTGTGATTGCAAGTTAAGAGATACCTAAAACATGGTAAAACAGACAATAGTAAAGAGTATATCTGCAGGAAACACCAAAGTCCTATTAGCTATCATGCCTCCAGCAGTATTAGCTTATTATTTACAATATCTTACCTGGACAATCACCCTTGGGTTACCCTAGGGCAGGCTTCAGTAAGCGACCTCTCCTTTCCTGGGATGATTTTGCCGCTGGATGCTTCTGAAGGGTCTCCAGGGCTCCCCCACTTCGGTCCTTCCCCCAGTGTCGCTTCAACCAGTAACAAATGTTTTATATTTGTAAAGCGACCCAATGATCCCCCTTGATAGAGGTTTTTTTTTACAAATTTTGGTGAACCAATTTAAGACCGGTGTCCCCTGTTTCTGGGTCAGGGAGTGTGTGAAATGCCTCAGTCTACAGTAATTGTAATGTTCTGACAGCGGTAGCTCATGCTTGTCCCTCAGTTCCTCATAGGTGAGCATCTGGCCCTTTACTAACCAGTCTCCCAGTCTATCTAGTTGTGATGTTGTGCTCATGTGTTTCGGGTCCTGAGGGTGGTCAAGAATTGGGGTCATTTGGGTGGATCCAGTGAACAAACCTGTGTGTTCCTTGGCCCATTTCCAGTATGATAGTGAGTGTCTGATTAGGGGGTTTGGCGAGTTTTTAAGGCTCTGAGGCAATTCTGATAGCCAAGCCACCTTGTCCCAGGTTAAGGGCCTTAAAGTGTGGTTCTCTAAATACACCCAGGCCGGTTGCTGACAAATAGAATGTGCTATTGGGAGGAAAGAATACTGAGCTGCCTTGTGGTAATATTTTAAGTTTGGACACAATAGTCTCCCCTCTGACTTATGAGGGTACATAATTTTTTTGTGATGCATGAGGGAGAGTGGTTCCAGATAAACTGAAATATTTTCCTTTGAATATTTTCTAATTCTTTTTATTTAATCAGGATCGGGAGTGTTCTAAATATGTAGAGCAACCTAGGAAGGACATTCATTTTTATCGTATTTATTCTCCCTAGCCATGATAACCTATACTTTGTCCATTTACTCAGGTCATTAATTATTGTTTTCTAAAGTTTGGAGTGGTTGGCTTTGTACAAGTCCTCTAGCTTAGGGGTTAGTCGGATTCCCAGGTAGTTTATGTGGTTCTTATGCCACTTAATATTAATCTTCTCTTGGAGACCCTGCTTCTCTACTGCTGTTAAGTCAATCGCTACTGCTTCTGTCTTCTCTATGTTCAGATTAAGGCCAGAAAACTGACCAAACTCCTCCGTAGTTCGAATCAACTCTGGGACCGATTGGGTAGGGTTTAAGAGCATACACAGCAGGTTGTCTGCAAATAGACAAGTTTTGAAATGGTGATGGCCTATTTTTATGCCTGTGATCCCAGCGTTGGCCCTAATTGTCTGAGCCAGGGGTTCTATTGCTATTGCGAATAGAAGGGGAGAAAGGGGGCACCCCTGTCTTGTTCCTCTTTCTATTTTAATTAAGGATCTCTCATCTCCCGGAATCTGTAACCTTGCCCTGGATGATTTGTATAATGAGTGTATGAGATTTATGAAATTGCCTTTAATACCAAATTTTTCAAGCGTGGCATATAGGTCCACTCCAGGGAATCAAACGCCTTTTCAATGTCAAAGGCCATAAGACAGGCTTGAATTTTAGAGGCTTTGGTGTGGTACAGTAGGTTCATGACTTTTCTAATGTTGTCTCCCGCTTGCCTGTGGGAGACAAAGCCTACTTGGTCATTATGTATTAACTTAGGCAAGAAGGATGACATTCTATGCGCTATTATTTTTGACAGGATCTTTGTATCACAGTTTAGTAATGATATTGGCCTGTAGTTTTTTGGTTCTAGGGCATCTCGACCCTCCTTAGGGAATAGAGCGATATCTGCCCTGTTCAGCTCTGCTGGTGTTTGCTTGCCTTCTAGAACTCTGTTAGAGTGACCAAGTGCGGGCCTAATATGTCTACAAATGTTTTATAATATAAATTGCTGTACCCGTCTGGGCCTGGTGACTTACCAGGTTTGAGGTTCTGGACTGCTTTTCTCACTTCCTCTAGGGTCACTTTGGCATTTAAAGTTTCTAAGTCATTTTCTTCTATTAAGGGGAGATCACAGGAATTAAGAAATCCCCTCATTTTGTGTAGATCTATGTGTTCTGTTGCCGTATAAAGGGTATTGTAAAATTTTGTAAAAATCTTCTGGATCTTATTTGGGTTTGTTGTTTTTTCTCACTTCGAGGTCTTAATTCGAAGTATCCTATTTTGTGTTGTTTTGGTTTTTAGTTTACTGCCTAGTAACGGGCCAGGTTTATTGGCTTTATTGAATCCGATAGGAATAAATAGTACAACTGAACACACCACTCCTATCTGGTGGCACCTTAGATTGCATGTGCAGTGCCCCAAATTTGAAGTGGGAGGACCGACCAAGCATCTTTTTCCATCTCCCTCTTCCAAAAATCTATGCCATATACACGTTCCCTGATAGGTGACGTAACAGGTATTAAACTGATAGGAATAAATAGTACAACTGAACACACCACTCCTATCTGGTGGCACATTACATTGCACGTGCAGTGCCCCAAATTCGAAGTAGGAGGTCTGACCAAGCATCTTTTTCCATCTCCCTGTTCCAAAAATCAATGCCATATACACGTCCCCTAATAGTGGACGTAACAGGGATTAAACCGATAGGAATAGTACCACTTAACAGTACACACCTTATAATAACGCAGACAGAGGCAACGCAGAGAGAGGAGTCTGAAGAAGAGGAGTTAGAGGAGGAAGGTGGCTTTGAGGAGGTGGAAGACCAAACACAGCAGGCATCCCAGGGGGCTTGTTGTTACCTTTCGGGGACCCTTGGTGGCTGGGTGGAGGAAGAGACCATCAATAACATCAGTGAGGACAAGGAACGGGACATGGCTAGCTTGGTATCAAACCTTGTGCAAATGGGGAGTTTGCGGTTGTGCAAAGGGACTGTTTGTGGTTGTTTGCAGTGCATTAAACGGGGAGATTGGTCTGTTACTGTGAAGCGGGTGTAACCCTTACACTACCTGATCGATACAACATCATACCTGATGTTTTAAAGCATGTTATTCCAAACAATTTAGGAATGGAATTTAGAAATCTTAGGTGATTTATGCCCTTTATGGCTTAAAACCAGACTCTGCATCAACTATGTAATTTTCTGTGGGAGTTTTGCCATGGATCCCCCTCCGGCATGCCACAGTCCAGGTGTTAGTCCCCTTGAAACAACTTTCCCATCAATATTGTGGCCAGAAAGAGTCCCTGTGGGTTTTGAAATTCGCCTGCCCATTGAAGTCTATGGCGGTTCGCCAATGTTCGCCCGTTCGCGAACATTTGATGAAATTCGCGTCCACGGTTCACGAACCGAAAATTTTATGTTTGCGACATCACTAATGGAGGCACATGTTTGCAGTTTAAGATGGTACTACTGGAGGAAAAGATTTATGGTGTGCCAGTATTTGCCCTTAGAGACTATTCTTCCTGGTTATTGGGGGATTTCTGTGGACAGCTTAGAATCTCTTTGCTCACAGAACTATGGGATCGCTGACAGAACAAATGAAATCACAGAACAGTTCCTCTACTGCTTTAACTCCAAGCATCAGGGCACTTAGGATAAACAAAATTGGATTCAAAATTAAATAAAAGTAGCAAAAAATAAGTAATACTCCTAGGTGCAAAATATATCTTAAATGTAGATACAAAAGGATCATAATAGAATCATATTCCAAAAAAAATAATAAATAAAAAGCCAATTTTTGTTTTAATAAAACAACTTTTATTATATACAGCTAAAACTCAATAATGCTAAAATATGAACTGCTAAAAATACTAAAAAAATTGTACTTAGACATCAGTATGAGTACCTCCTTTCACTATATTTGTAAGTAACATAATCTTAGCTATCTAACCATTAGAATGTCGCTGGTTGTTAACTCAAATTGTATGCCCTTATGGTACCCTCTCAATTAGGGTTAATTATATAAATATCATATTTGTATATTGCCAGAGTACCAATTGATAAATCAATAGAAATGAGTCATAAACAGGTCACTACTAAACATTAGCTCAAATATATATGATGAGAGTTTGTGGTCACTGTGCATTGAGCAGGAGGCTAATGTGAATCACTGCAGTTTATTTATATTAAGCACTATCAATATTGGTCTGTCTGCAAATTAGCGATGTAATTCATACAGTGCATACAATGCTAATAGCGCATTGACTTGATATGTGGATGAACTGTCAATCATATACTGTATAACATAAAATTAATACCTAGCAACTGGTTCTGCAGCAATATAGAAAAGGAAATGGAAATTAAATAAACATGGATTTATGGATTTAGTGAGAATATCAGGAATATAGAACAATGTAGAGATTATTATGCACATAAAATAAGTAAAAGTGAACCTGTCACATTTTCAAATGTAGCATAAATGGATAAAACAAGTTAAAAGGTGTTCATTTGTTTTCCTAACATTTTTCATTGTAAAACGTATTGTATTTAACCTAAATGTAACTTCCTATGGTATCAGCTATTTTTTTTCTGTGGCTTATCAAGTACCGGTAAATTGCTGGCATGGCTTTCAAATAAGATACACTGTGAGCTGTTATTTACATCTACTAGCAGCTTTGTTGTCTGAACTCCTTCAGCCAGGAGATGGGGAGGTGGGACTAATAAAACAGTAGTAATATAGTTATGCTAAATATTTAGAGGGTATTGAATTCACATACTAATTTGAGTTGGTTGCTTCCTTGCACACAATTCTTATTGTCATGGTTATGTTTTTAATTTATACAATTTGCATTACAAATACTTATGGACCTTCAAACTGCCAGAGGATAGAATTACAATCTTGTTAGGTCCACTTTAATTTCCACTGATTGATTATGGAAAAAACATTCAATAAATACACTTAGGTTACTAAGTTATGGTGCATGCTGCACCTTTACTGTCTGTGCAAAAGATTGAAATGGAGAAAAATGTCATTGCACATTGTGCATTAAAACAGAAATTAATACTATAAAAAATAAAACCACTATACACATATGTCCTTTAATAAAAAACTAAATTTTCTTCGTATTTTTCTTATTGTGAAACCTATTAAACTAAGTACTATGTACTAATAACTAATAGTAATAGCTTCAGACATCCAAAATTAAATAGGATTTTTGTGTGCTGGATAGCCCTTCTTAGAATATCTAGAAGCACAGGGAGAGAATAATAATAGGCTATATAATACCATATGAGAAACCACTTACTGGACCTCATTTGATAATGGAAGTTTACTAAACCAGTACTGAAGTCAGTTACCTTCCTAACTAATAAGATAACAAAAAGATGATATTTGACATTTCATCAAAGTGAGTTATCATTTTAAAAATGACGGCCCAGCACTCTCTAAACTGATTTTAGTGGATAACTGAATTGTGATTGTGTGTGTCCCTACTCAGCAAGTGAACTGTAAAAAAAAACAATATGAGACAAGTGTTTCATGCAATGAAATAACACATTGCTGCATTCCTTGTTTCAAAAATTGGTGTTTTCTATTTGCCTTGTTGGGGTTCAGAAATCAGTCTGCAGGTGAGTGGAGGGGTAATTTTACCTGTGTATGTTTATACCTGTATGTGAGAGTGGCTTGTTTGACTTGCCTCTGTTCTGTGAGTTATGGAAAGGGTGTTTACTATTTGCCTTGCTGTAAGGGTTCAGAAACCCAAAAGAGGCTAAAAAATAAATGTTAACAAAGCACCAGGTCCTGATGAAATACATCCAAAGGTACTGACTTCAGTAACAGCCAAACCATTATATCTACCTTTTCGAGATTAACTCGCCACAGGCTCTGTACTAGAGAAAAACAGATGTGATAACTTTATTTAAAAAGGGAACAAGAGCACATTTAGGAAACTAGACCTGGAAGCTTCACTTCTGAAGTGCTGAAGCTTTTAGAATGGTTAAGAAGGGAATATATCCATGTGAACAAGATAATAAGTAGAAGTCAATACCGAAACGGTCGTGTCAAACAAATTGCATTTGTTTCTATGAGGAGGTTAGTAGGAACTTGGATCAGGGTGACTCGGTGAATGTCTAATATGTAATCATGCCTTTTTAATGCACCGCAACCAACCACAAACAGTCCCTTTGCACAACCGCAAACTCCCCAAGCTAGCCATGACCCGTTCCTTGTCCTCACTGATGTCATTGAAGGTCTCTTCCTCCACCCAGCCACCAAGCGTCCCCGAAAGGTGACAACAAGCCCCCTGGGACGCCTGCTGTGTTTGGTCTTCCACCTCCTCAAAGCCACCTTCCTCCTCTAACTCCTCTTCTTCAGACTCCTCTCTCTGCTTTGCCTCTGTCTGCGTTATTATAAGGTGGTACTGTTAAATAGTACTATTCCTATCGGTTTAATCCCTGTTACATCCACTATTAGGGGACGTGTATATGGCATTGATTTTTGGAACAGGGAGATGGAAAAAGATGCTTGGTCGGACCTCCTACTTCAAATTTGGGGCACTGCGAATGCAATCTAAGGTGCCACCAGATATGAGGGTCACTGTGCACTGGCAAAAGTTGGCAGAGTAGGCGCTGTAGGCCTCACACACACGCCTGTAGGCAGGCAACTGTTATTCAATCGATTACAGTCAAAAAAGTGTTGTTTTATGTCACTGTACACTACGGTTGCACCAGATATGACGTATCACTGTGCACTGGCAAAAGTTTGCAGAGTAGATGCAATAGGCTTCACACACACGCCTATAGGCAGGCAATTGCTATTCGATCTATTACAGTCAAAAAAGTGTTGTTTTATTTCACTGAGCACAATATAAGCTGTGAGCCTGACACAAGCAGGCAACTGAAATTAGATTACAGGAAAAAAATGGTTGTTTTCAATGTATGGTACACCACCAGTTATGAGTAGTGAAAATAAGCACAATATAAGCTGTTAGGTGTTAGCCTGTCACACACACACGCTGGCAGGCAGGCATATGCAATTAGATTACACAGAAAAAAATTATAAAATAAAATAAATGATGTTCTAGCCCTAAAAAGGGCTTTTTGGGTTGCTGTCCTTGCAGCAGATATCAGATGAGTCCTTCAGGTCTGTAATGGAAGCTAAATACACAGCCTGGCTATCTATTTCCCTATTAAATCTCCAGTAGCTACTCTATCTGTCCTCTCACAACGAATGCAGCTTCAGAATGATTCTAAAATGTATGCTGTCCTTCAGATGCAAGGCTCTGGAAGGGAGTGTATGCTGCTGATTGGCTGGAATGTGTCTGCTGACTGTGAGGTGCAGGGTCAAAGTTTCCTCAATGATAAAGTATAGGGGTTGAACCGAAAAGCGCATGTGTTCGCCGTCCGCTGCGAACGCAAACATGCCAAAATCGCTGCAAATAGTCCGCGGGCGAACTGTCCGCGACATCTCTACAGTTCAATATTGGAGGCTAATCTGCAAACTAAAGGACACAGGAATTGCAGTAAATATATCCACATGTACTGAGAAGTGGCTAAAAGACAGGAAGCAAAGAGTAGTTGTTGTAAATGGAACATACTTAGATTGGACTAATGTAGCAAATGGGATTCCTCAGGGTTCAGTATTAGACTTAGAAGAAGGACTGGAAAGAGTATTGTCTCAATTTTTGCTGATGACAAATCAGAAAATGACTTACATAAATTAGAAGAATGGGCAGATAAATGGCAGATGATATTTAACACAAATAAATGTAAGGTTGTGCATTTTGAAGGAGAAATAAGCATACACTTTATATTCTACTTGGATCAAATCTAGGGATTTAAGAGTGCTAGTGGACAATGGATAGCTCAATGCCAGGCATTATCTGCAAAGGCAAGTAAAATATTAGCATGTACTAAAAAGGGTATAGAAGCAAGGGAGGTAAATATAATTCTGCCACTATACATATCCCTACTACGCTCTCATTTGGAATACGGAGCACACTTTTTGGTACCATTTCTTAAAAAGGACATTTTAGAGATGGAAAAAGTACAGAGAGAGACAGCAAAACTACTAAGGGGAATGGAGGGAAATAGCTATAATGAAAGAATAACCAAATTAATATAAAAAATATTCTACCTTAAAGAAAGAAAACAGTTATTCACATTAAGGGCATTTAAACTATGGAATTCTCAACAAAATGAGGTTGTGACAGCAGATTCAATAAAAAAGTGGATGGTTTCTCCCCTTGATGGACTTGATGGACTGAAAGTCTTGATTCAGCCTCAATTACTATGTAACTGTATTTGAATGTTTTTTTTATGAGAAAAAATATTTTTGAATGTTTTTATTTCTGACATGTATGTCCCTTTAATATGAATTTACATTTAACATATTTGTTAGAGTATGACACCTTTTTTCCTTTTGATTATGGTGAAACTTTATGTCAATTTTACTGTGAACTTTGACTTTGGCTCACTGACACATTCCATGAAAATGTATTTAGGACATAAGATATTAAGATTTTGGGAAAGAATGTAAATTTACATGGTCATGCTTCTGTGAGAGCACTGTTCAGTTTGTGGAGCAAGTGTCCTGCCTTACTGCAGAACTACTACTACTATCTCCTGAAGTTATATAATTTGCATTTGTTATTTATATCATATCCCCATGATGTTTCAGTTAAAAACATTAAAACAAAAATATGTTTAAACTATTGTAAAAGCTACACTACAAGAAAACCCTATCCAAATGTTTTACATTTTTCTTTTACAGTAAAAATCCTTTTGCCTGTTGCCTGTTCTCAGCCAGTCAAAGAGGTTTAAGGAGAAAAAACATTGCAGAATCACCTTTGAAGTATTTAAACTTATCTATAGGAATAGAGTTTGTTAGGTGCATCTCAGAAGAATACAATGGATATAATTACAATTGCAGCCGCCACAATCAACTGCTACCCATGTGATGGCTTAGTAAAAATCCCACATCTTCTTCTTCTTCATCTTCATTTCTTTTTTTTTTTAGCACACTGATTCCTATATTTTTAGTTGCTTTTGCTAATACAGAATCTCTTTTATGATAATCAGTCTATACCAGAGATATAGTTAATTACTGACTATTCAGAAATCAATTACATTACATGTTTTATATGGGCTTCAGCCACTCATTATGAAATTAAAAAAAAAAATATTGTACTGAATAAAACATCTCAGAACATGGCTATTCAAACATGATTATAAGTAGAAGCCAACATGGATTTATGAGGGATACGACATGTCAAACAAAGCTAATTAGTTTCTATGAGGAGGTTAGTAGGAACTTGGATCAAGGATCTAGTCTTTTTAGATTTTGCAAAGGTTTTTGATACAGTGCCACATGGGAGACTATTGTGCAAACTAAGGGATACAGGAATTGCAGTAAATATATGCACACGGATTGATAGCTGGCTAAAAGTCAGGAAGCAAAGGGTTGTTATAAATGAAACATACTCAGATTGGACTAATGTGGTAAGTGGGGTTCCTCAGGGTTCAGTATTAGGTCCTCTCCTTTTTAACATATTAATTAACGACTTAGAAGTAGGACTGGAAAGTATTGTCTCCATTTTTGCTGATAACACTAAGTTGTGTAAGGTAATTAAATCAGAAAATTATGTACTTTCCCTCCAAAGGGATTTGCATAAATTAGAGAAATGGGAAATTAAATGGCAGATGAGATTTAATACGAATAAATGTAAGGTTATGAACCTGAGAAGGAAAAATAACCATACAATTTATAAATGTAATAAAGCAAATCTAGGGGTATCAGATATTGAAAGGGATTTGAGAGTGCTTGTGGACAACCACCTACGCAACTGTTCTCAATGCCAAGCAGCAGCTACAAAGGCAAATAAACTATTAGCATGTATTAAGATTGGTATCGAAGCAAGGGAAGGAAATATAATTCTAAAACTATACAAATCCCTAGTACGCCCCCATTTACAATATGGATTACAGTTTTGGGCACCAATTCATAAAAATGACATTTTAGAACTGGAAAAAGTACAGAGAAGGATAACAAAACTAATAAGGGCAATGGAGGGGGCTAAATTATAAAGAACGACTAACCAAATTAAACTTATTTTCTCTAGAAAAAAGGTGTCTAAGAGGGGATATGATTACCCTATATAAATACATCCACGGTCAGTATAAAGATTTGTGAAGGGAAATCCTGAAGTTATATAATTTGCATTTGTTATTTATATCATATCCCCATGATGTTTCAGTTAAAAACATTAAAACAAAAATATGTTTAAACTATTGTAAAAGCTACACTACAAGAAAACCCTATCCAAATGTTTTACATTTTTCTTTTACAGTAAAAATCCTTTTGCCTGTTGCCTGTTCTCAGCCAGTCAAAGAGGTTTAAGGAGAAAAAACATTGCAGAATCACCTTTGAAGTATTTAAACTTATCTATAGGAATAGAGTTTGTTAGGTGCATCTCAGAAGAATACAATGGATATAATTACAATTGCAGCCGCCACAATCAACTGCTACCCATGTGATGGCTTAGTAAAAATCCCACATCTTCTTCTTCTTCATCTTCATTTCTTTTTTTTTTAGCACACTGATTCCTATATTTTTAGTTGCTTTTGCTAATACAGAATCTCTTTTATGATAATCAGTCTATACCAGAGATATAGTTAATTACTGACTATTCAGAAATCAATTACATTACATGTTTTATATGGGCTTCAGCCACTCATTATGAAATTTAAAAAAAAAATATTGTACTGAATAAAACATCTCAGAACATGGCTATTCAAACATGATTATAAGTAGAAGCCAACATGGATTTATGAGGGATACGACATGTCAAACAAAGCTAATTAGTTTCTATGAGGAGGTTAGTAGGAACTTGGATCAAGGATCTAGTCTTTTTAGATTTTGCAAAGGTTTTTGATACAGTGCCACATGGGAGACTATTGTGCAAACTAAGGGATACAGGAATTGCAGTAAATATATGCACACGGATTGATAGCTGGCTAAAAGTCAGGAAGCAAAGGGTTGTTATAAATGAAACATACTCAGATTGGACTAATGTGGTAAGTGGGGTTCCTCAGGGTTCAGTATTAGGTCCTCTCCTTTTTAACATATTAATTAACGACTTAGAAGTAGGACTGGAAAGTATTGTCTCCATTTTTGCTGATAACACTAAGTTGTGTAAGGTAATTAAATCAGAAAATTATGTACTTTCCCTCCAAAGGGATTTGCATAAATTAGAGAAATGGGAAATTAAATGGCAGATGAGATTTAATACGAATAAATGTAAGGTTATGAACCTGAGAAGGAAAAATAACCATACAATTTATAAATGTAATAAAGCAAATCTAGGGGTATCAGATATTGAAAGGGATTTGAGAGTGCTTGTGGACAACCACCTACGCAACTGTTCTCAATGCCAAGCAGCAGCTACAAAGGCAAATAAACTATTAGCATGTATTAAGATTGGTATCGAAGCAAGGGAAGGAAATATAATTCTAAAACTATACAAATCCCTAGTACGCCCCCATTTACAATATGGATTACAGTTTTGGGCACCAATTCATAAAAATGACATTTTAGAACTGGAAAAAGTACAGAGAAGGATAACAAAACTAATAAGGGCAATGGAGGGGGCTAAATTATAAAGAACGACTAACCAAATTAAACTTATTTTCTCTAGAAAAAAGGTGTCTAAGAGGGGATATGATTACCCTATATAAATACATCCACGGTCAGTATAAAGATTTGTGAAGGGAAATCCTGAAGTTATATAATTTGCATTTGTTATTTATATCATATCACCATGATGTTTCAGTTAAAAACATTAAAACAAAAATATGTTTAAACTATTGTAAAAGCTACACTACAAGAAAACCCTATCCAAATGTTTTACAGTTTTCTTTTACAGTAAAAATCCTTTTGCCTGTTGCCTGTTCTCAGCCAGTCAAAGAGGTTTAAGGAGAAAAAACATTGCAGAATCACCTTTGAAGTATTTAAACTTATCTATAGGAATAGAGTTTGTTAGGTGCATCTCAGAAGAATACAATGGATATAATTACAATTGCAGCCGCCACAATCAACTGCTACCCATGTGATGGCTTAGTAAAAATCCCACATCTTCTTCTTCTTCATCTTCATTTCTTTTTTTTTTAGCACACTGATTCCTATATTTTTAGTTGCTTTTGCTAATACAGAATCTCTTTTATGATAATCAGTCTATACCAGAGATATAGTTAATTACTGGCTATTCAGAAATCAATTACATTACATGTTTTATATGGGCTTCAGCCACTCATTATGAAATTAAAAAAAAAAAATATTGTACTGAATAAAACATCTTAGAACATGGCTATTCAAACATGATTATAAGTAGAAGCCAACATGGATTTATGAGGGATACGACATGTCAAACAAAGCTAATTAGTTTCTATGAGGAGGTTAGTAGGAACTTGGATCAAGGATCTAGTCTTTTTAGATTTTGCAAAGTTTTTTGATACAGTGCCACATGGGAGACTATTGTGCAAACTAAGGGATACAGGAATTGCAGTAAATATATGCACACGGATTGATAGCTGGCTAAAAGTCAGGAAGCAAAGGGTTGTTATAAATGAAACATACTCAGATTGGACTAATGTGGTAAGTGGGGTTCCTCAGGGTTCAGTATTAGGTCCTCTCCTTTTTAACATATTAATTAACGACTTAGAAGTAGGCCTGGAAAGTATTGTCTCCATTTTTGCTGATAACACTAAGTTGTGTAAGGTAATTAAATCAGAAAATTATGTACTTTCCCTCCAAAGGGATTTGCATAAATTAGAGAAATGGGAAATTAAATGGCAGATGAGATTTAATACGAATAAATGTAAGGTTATGAACCTGAGAAGGAAAAATAACCATACAATTTATAAATGTAATAAAGCAAATCTAGGGGTATCAGATATTGAAAGGGATTTGAGAGTGCTTGTGGACAACCACCTACGCAACTGTTCTCAATGCCAAGCAGCAGCTACAAAGGCAAATAAACTATTAGCATGTATTAAGATTGGTATCGAAGCAAGGGAAGGAAATATAATTCTAAAACTATACAAATCCCTAGTACGCCCCCATTTACAATATGGATTACAGTTTTGGGCACCAATTCATAAAAATGACATTTTAGAACTGGAAAAAGTACAGAGAAGGATAACAAAACTAATAAGGGCAATGGAGGGGGCTAAATTATAAAGAACGACTAACCAAATTAAACTTATTTTCTCTAGAAAAAAGGTGTCTAAGAGGGGATATGATTACCCTATATAAATACATCCACGGTCAGTATAAAGATTTGTGAAGGGAGCTTTTTGTGCCAAGGGTTTTTCAACTGACAAGAGGACATCCTTTGAGGTTAGAAGTAAAAAGATTACACCTTATAGAAAGAAGAGGGTTCTTCACAGTAAGGGTGGTTAATCTGCGGAATTCTCTACCAGAGGGTTCAATAGATAACTTAATTAACCAGAATAACCCTGAATGCCCTTTTTTATTTGAAAACATATCCAATCCCTTTTTAGCGAGGGAGTATTGATCCAGGGAGGAATCCAATCGCCAGTATCTGGGGTCATGAAGGAATACATTGTTTTCCCTTTTGAGACAATTGGCAAAGTTTCACTTTTTTATTTTTATTTATTTGCCTACCTATGGATTAATTAACAACTGTAACGGAACCCATCACTGTTTTACCCTGTTTTATGATTATTATGGTTAAAATATGATCCTACTATATGTATGCTGGTTTATGCTCTGCAGAATATTAGCCAGACTTTTGCAGACCTAGGCTAATAGTTAATCCTATTACAGAGATTCAAGATATAAGAAAGTTGTAAAGGATCCTTGCATTTTCCAAAGTGTTTTCATTCTCTGATAACAAAGAAGGATGATCTAATTAATGTCTGATTGTATCCAAGTTGCCAGGGAGGTGTGACTCACCTATTGTCCTATATGTGTATTGTATGGGGGATATGTGACATGTCTGTGTGTTATGTGTAAAAACATACTTTTACTAACTTTTGAACCCCTGGTCTGATTCATGCCATTTTTGTATATTTTGTTCCCCTGGGTGAGAGCTATTGAACGGTGCTGGACTTAAAGGTGTACCCCCTGTATTTGGGGTACATCCAGAATGTGGTTAAAATTGTGTCTGTTTTAATTGTGTTACCTGTTATCTGAGGGGAGGAGACGTGGGGGTTGAACCATGTAGATAATTGGCTGTTGTGATAATTATGTGGGTGTAGCCCTTCAGAGGGCACCATTGCATAAAAGGAGATCCCCTGTTATTAAAAAAATAGTTCCTCTTGACCCTTCAAAACGTAGCCTCGTCTCGTTATTTGAGGGGATCGCTATATCATACTGGGGATTGCTATGTTTTTGCATACTCCCTTGAGCTGTACCAACTGAACCCTTGTTCCTGATGTACTATCCTTGGAGTCTGTGGTGGTTTTGGTGTCCGGTGCGGTGCTTGTAGGCCTCGGCGCAAACTAGGACGCGTCTATCAACGGAGGTACCCGGTCGGGGTGCCAGTAGATCCGTTACATTGGCTGGCAGTGGTGGGATGGCGTCCTAGTAAGAGGAAAAGCAGCACGGAGACACCGGTAACGTTTGGAGTTACAAATTGAGGGCAACGCTAGTATCCGTACAGCGCCCCTGGCTACAGCAGGATGGAACCGGCTAGTTTTCAGACAGCGTTTCATGATGAGGAGGAGGAGGCGGCCGCGGACTACAGGGATGCAGACAGAAAGGAACTCTGGTATGATGCCCTGGAAGATGCCCAATGGCGGCGAGGTGAGAGTCTCCCCAGTGATGAGCAGCGGTTACAGAAGCGTGTGGCGATGCGGATGTATCTATTGGGAGAGCAGCCCCTGGATGAGTGGGTGACAAGACTAGAAACCCTGGAATGGCGAGAGATCTGGCTAGACAACGCATACCAGGCCCTCTGGTAGCATACCGTTCGACTTACCCCCTGGACGTCTGAACACGACTTACCGGAGGGGGATGATTATGATGGCCCGGGTTTATTATGGGATGCCTTGGAGGACGATATTGATCTTGGCAGCACGGAGGGGTCTAGGTTTTGGGACATCTACGACTACCGGATGGGCATGTATGTCTGGGATGACGAAGGCGAGGTGAGCAAAGACATGACCCACCTGGTAACGAGAGAGTGGGAGCTGGAGCAGGACTACCAACATCCTGCTCAGCCTTGTGCAGCCCCAACCTACTCGACAAGCAGAACCAGACTTCATTGACTGGTCCTGGGATGACCTCCGGATGGCAGGTAGAGATGGGACCGAGGTCTCTCTACCGGCCCTACAGAGGGCATAAGGTGTCGTTCTTCCCCTCCAGCGGCAGGGGGAACCCCAGGGGGCAGAAGGTGTCGTCCTTCCCCCCCAGCAGCAGTGTGAACCCCAGGGAGCCGAAGGTGTCGTCCTTCCTCCCCAGCGGCAGTGTGTACCCCAGGGGGCCGAAGGTGTCATCCTTCCCCCCCAGCAGCAGTGTGTACCCCAGGGAGCTGAAGGTGTCGGCCTTCCCCCCCAGCGGCAGTGTGTACCCCAGGGAGCAGAAGGGGCCGTCCTTCCTCCCCAGCGGCAGTGTGAACCCCAGGGGGCAGAAGGTGTCGTCCTTTCCCCCCAGCGGCAGTGTGTACCCCAGGGAGCTGAAGGTGTCGTCCTTCCTCCCCAGCGGCAGTGTGTACCCCAGGGAGCTGAAGGTGTCGGCCTTCCCCCCCAGCGGCAGTGTGTACCCCAGGGAGCTGAAGGTGTCGTCCTTCCTCCCCAGCGGCAGTGTGTACCCCAGGGAGCTGAAGGTGTCGGCCTTCTCCCACAGCGGCAATGTGTACCCCAGGGAGCAGAAGGGGTCGTCCTTCCTCCCCAGCAGCAGTGTGAACCCCAGGGGGCAGAAGGTGTTGTCCTTCCTCCCCAGCAGCAGTGTGAACCCCAGGGGGCAGAAGGTGTCGTCCTTTCCCCCCAGCGGCAGTGTGAATCCCAGGGGGCAGAAGGTGTCGTCCTTCCCCCTCAGCGGCAGTGTGAACCCCAGGGGGCAGAAGGTGTCGTCCTTCCCCCCCAGCGGCAGTGTGTACCCCAGGGAGCAGAAGGTGTCGACCTTCCTCCACAGCGGCAGTGGGTACCCCAGGGGGCCAAAGGTGTCGTCCTTCCCCCCCAGTGGCAGTGTGAAACACAGGGGGCAGAAGGTGTCGTCCTTCCCCCCCCAGCGACAGTTTACCCTAACCAGGGGAGACACCAATCTCCCAGACGGCGCAGATGGGACTGTGGTCTCTGCGCCCACAGCTTGTCCAGACCCCCAACTACCCTCACTGGGACAACCGAAGGAGGGGGTAAGTACAAATTCCCCTCCCCAGCTAACTCCTAATGTGGCCCCAGGGTTAACAGAGGAAATGTTAACCCCCACTGACTCTCACGTTTCCCTGGCTACTGAGCTGGAATATGTCCCAAGTACCCCAGCAGAAGAGCTGGCATCAGGGCAGAGTGCCGCTGGCCTCTGCCCCTCAAGTCCCCTCAGCGTGTTGCCCCATCACCACAGCGAAATATCCAGTTGCAGTAACGGTTTGTTGTGGGTGGGCTGCTCTTGCACTTTGTTGTTGTGGGGGGGCTGCTCTAGCACTGGTTTATTGTGGGTTGGTGGATCGTCTAACAGAGGCACTGACCGGCAGAAGATCAGGTGCCTGGTTAGACTTCCCCCCAAAGGGGAGATGTGTGACGAAGTGCCCTTCACCACTTTGTCTTGGAGAGGACTGTTTGCCAGCCTCCTGCCCTGCGACTATGGCCCTGGGACATATTGCCCTTTAAACACAGTATTCGGCCATACCAGAGTGAATGTCACTCATTCTGGCCCTTTACATACAGGGGGGTCATTCTGTACTTGCCCTGTGGGAGCGGTGATACCCCAGATAACTATGCCATGGAGCCCATTCATAGGATGAAAGACTATGGGAAAGACTTTAGCTACATGGCAATTGAACTGTGTGAAGAGGATCTGAGCGCTATTCGGTAGTTTTCTGCGCTCAGATCTCAGCTATCTGGGGATATGTGAAATGTGAGTCAATGTGAATTGCAGTAATGCTGATGGGTTGTCAAACTAGAGAATTGACCAACAAATACTTTTGTCCGGACATCCCCAAGCCGATCCGTTGGGATCAGACCGTGTATGCCGGCTTATGGTCACGGGGGAGGTGTGTAACGGAACCCATCACTGTTTTACCCTGTTTTATGATTATTATGGTTAAAATATGATCCTACTATATGTATGCTGGTTTATGCTCTGCAGAATATTAGCCAGACTTTTGCAGACCTAGGCTAATAGTTAATCCTATTACAGAGATTCAAGAGATAAGAAAGTTGTAAAGGATCCTTGCATTTTCCAAAGTGTTTTCATTCTCTGATAACAAAGAAGGATGATCTAATTAATGTCTGATTGTATCCAAGTTGCCAGGGAGGTGTGACTCACCTATTGTCCTATATGTGTATTGTATGGGGGATATGTGACATGTCTGTGTGTTATGTGTAAAAACATACTTTTACTAACTTTTGAACCCCTGGTCTGATTCATGCCATTTTTGTATATGTTGTTCCCCTGGGTGAGAGCTATTGAACGGTGCTGGACTTAAAGGTGTACCCCCTGTATTTGGGGTACATCCAGAATGTGGTTAAAATTGTGTCTGTTTTAATTGTGTTACCTGTTATCTGAGGGGAGGAGACGTGGGGGTTGAACCATGTAGATAATTGGCTGTTGTGATAATTATGTGGGTGTAGCCCTTCAGAGGGCACCATTGCATAAAAGGAGATCTCCTGTTATTAAAAAAATAGTTCCTCTTGACCCTTCAAAACGTAGCCTTGTCTCGTTATTTGAGGGGATCGCTATATCATACTGGGGATTGCTATGTTTTTGCATACTCCCTTGAGCTGTACCAATTGAACCCTTGTTCCTGATGTACTATCCTTGGAGTCTGTGGTGGTTTTGGTGTCCGGTGCGGTGCTTGTAGGCCTCGACGCAAGCTAGGACGCGTCTATCAACGGAGGTACCTGGTCGGGGTGCCAGGAGATCCGTTACATTTTTTATTTTTATTTATTTGCCTACCTATGGATTAATTAACAACTAATCCTCATATTGCAGATCAGAGGAGATCTTAAAAGGTGGAACTTGATGGGCTAAAAGTATTTTTTCAACCTCAATCACTATGTAACTATGTAACATAAGAACGATAAATTTACTGGCCATTTTACAGGGGCCTTGGTGGTAACTCCACTACAGCCCACTCCTTTCTCTACAAGTTTTGTGTTATCACATATATAGTTGTTAGTGTGGGTAATGTTTGCAATGTTGGTCACGCTTTGCGATGGGCCGCAACTGCGCGCCTTGTGAAGCGAGGCGAGCCATCGACCACCTTGTACTTAGGCTGCAATGAGCGCCAAAGGCGCTCACTGCACAGCAAGCCTCGCAAAGCGAGGCGAGCAGTTGAGGCATACGGGACTTAGGCTGCAATGAGCGCCAAAAGATACCAAGGAAAATGGGATATATACATGATGGCAGACTATGGTTGGAATCTTATGCAGGATTGCTCTGGCAGTTCCCACTCTCAGAAGTCTTCCAAAAGGAGCTTCTTGTGAATGGAATGACTGAAAAGTTTGTATCATAAATCTGTACTTTTGACATTAAATAAATAGATTTGTATGTAGAACACTTTCCTTTTAATTTTTATTATGTTTTCTTCATGCTTAAAAGTTATTAATTAAAACACTACTATTTAAACACCCAGATTTTTTATGGGTGAGCAGAATAAAGAGTGGTTTATGGCATATATTCTGTATCTCAAAATCTAAAGCTGATAGGGGAAAACTGGATGAGCAGGTCAAATATACCCAGAAACAGGTCTAACAAAATTTGAGTCACCAAAATGTGTGTTGGCCTGTGTAATAGATGCATGGATCTTGTAAAGATGTCTGAGTACATGCTTGATAAATCCAGCCAATATCTTAACTTCATATTTTATGTTGTAATACAATATCAAATGTAAAAACAAATCCAAACCCGATAACTAAAACATTTAATATCTGATCAAACTTTTTCATATAATTCACTGTATTATCATGTATACTATTTAATCCATTATACTGCACAGTATGTTCTTACTGTATGTTCTCACTTCCAAAGTTAAATCAGACCTATGGAACACTCATCAATACATACTTTGTGACCCATTACACATGTTGGAAAATTACAAACAATAATGTAGTGACATTATTACACCTTATTATTAACATTACACCTTTTAAGTATGCAATACACCTGCAATGTGTACGTAGTTCTTTATTTGTATAGAAGTATTAATATAAGGATAAACATTATTTGAAGGATCACTGTCGTGCATTTACAAGTAAAGCTCATATCTTTGTTTGCTAGTCATAGGCTATTGAACACAGTATGCAGTTTAAAATAAATACAAGGTAAAGCATTTTCTCAGTTTTCCCCTCAAGCAGAGTCGCGGATCACCTCCTACCTGTGTCTATCAGCTCTGTCTATGGGCTGGACTATTATGGAACTGGAATCAGGCTGGACTGATGTCACTTGCCCTGCCCCATGACATCATTAGCTCTGTCCCATTGCCTACACATACGTAATAGCTCTATTTTAACATGCCTTCAGTCGTCCCATAGGCCCTGCCCAGTGACAGTGCATGAACCAGCATAGCCCCACTCCCTTTACTGAGCAAGTTCAGTCTGAAGCAGTAGTTACACTGATCAGACTTTATTTTTAGTCCAGTACAGATAAGAACTGGGCACACGTCTTATTATCAGTAATATATTTAAAAAATATTTTAGGTTTAATCTTACTTTCCTTTGCAACTGACTTCTCGTTTTCTATTTTAGCCAGTCTAATAGCCCTTTTGCAAGCCTTGTTGATTTCCTTATATTCACTATAGCAGCCTCTGTTCTCTCCTTCTTGTATATATTAAATGCATGTTTTTTTTCCTTATCATGATCTTTAAGTCATTGTTAAGCCACATGGGATATGATTTACTCCTATTCATTTTATTTCCACATGTTATATATCGATGTGTATGTATATTTAGTAAGGATTTGAATGTTTTCCATTTATTTTCAGTATTTTTCCCTGTAAGTTCTTTATCCCAGTCTATATATTGTATTGCTTCCCTTAGCCCATTAAAGTTAGCCCTTTTAAAATTTGGAGTTTTTTTTGGCCCCTTACAACTCTGTTTTTTGTATTCAATATCAAATGAAACTGTGTTGTGATCATTAAGTTGCTTAGACCATTGTAATATAGAAAAATGTGCTACCTTCTTATCTATGATGGCAGTCATTCAGTCATTGCTGATTCAAACAATATGTCTAAGTGCTAGTTACAGTTTTGTAATAAATTCATCATTATGATAACACATTTCACTGGGATTTTAGCTAAATAATTAAGCCAAACAGTATGCAAACACAGTTTCTGGTCTCCTAAACTAAATTGTCCTTATGACACATTACATTTTTATACCTTACCATGAATAGAGTATTTTTATGTAAATAAAAAAAAACATTGTTGAATTAATAGTTCACAAATTTATCCCAAACTACTATGGTAATTTCTTTCCCAATGAACGGAATATGTTGTATTCACTAATGCTTCCTTGTTTAAGTGTTTTTATTGACCATATGGAGAATTTTATAAGCATTTTATCACCTGGGATGAGGTGAGAAGACGTAAGAAGAGCTGCTTTACCAATATGAAATAGTGCATTGTAAATTAAGAAATAAAATGAGATGTACTTGAGATGCTTAGTAAATTCTCCCTAAGTTGTATAAAATATATACAAATGTAAACATACATGGGTGGGATTTCCTGAGTTGACATAAGGAGAGGAATGTACTAAAGGATTGTGGGTACTAACACTGGTGGGATAGCCTATGTTAACCTGCAATCCAGCACCTCAGGTCATTGTGTGATCTCTTAAAGGCTTTTACTTCCTTAAAAGCGAGCATATACTCACTAGGATTTATTATGAACAGGATGTTTAATTGGCATGTTAAGGCGTGTAATTGGCACCCAAATTTTCCAAATTTAGTAATGACAAATCTTGTTTTTCACAACCATGTGATAGCAGTATATTTTATAGTTACATCAAATTATATTACCAATATTCAGCAATTAACAGAGAACCTAGGGTTCAATTACAAGTAAAGTTGAATCACAAAAACCTAGCAAGTTCATCACTCCACCTAAATAAAGTTACGAGAAATGGTCACTGGTAAATTTCAACAAATTGCAACCCATTAAAATCCTCACCAAGGCCATTACATTGTTGCAGTATTGAAATCTCAGCACTCTGAGCTGTACACATAAGTCCTTCCAAGTCATGAGATGTTGGAAAAACCCTACATGTACCCTCACACTGTCTGAAGTTCTGCTGAAGTCTCTCCACTACCTGTAGGCCTCAGTCTCTCCTCTCCCACTCTCTCTGGAACTACAATCAAACACAGTGTCTGAAGTTTTGCTGAAGTCTCTACACTACCTGTAGGCCTCAGTCTCTAATCTCCCACTCTCTCTGGAACTACAATCAAACACACTGTCTGAAGTTTTGCTGAAGGTATCTAAAGACACTGTGGAGCCATTTCAACTTGTACTATATGTAATATTATCAATATTGGTATGAATGTTTCTGTGATATAATATCTGATGAGATAGAAACCTTTACTAAGCAAATCTATACCTATGCATTTGTCTGAAACCCCCCTTACCTTGCCTGCTCCACCACCCCCAAAGCCTGTTTTTTTTGCTTCTTATCTGTGAATTTACATTTGTCCATCCTTCTCATATTCTGTTGCAGTCTCTCCACTACCTGTAGGCCTCAGTCTCTCCTCTCCCACTCTCTCTGGAACTACAATCACTTCCCACCCCCTTGCCCCTCACCCACCCGCCCCTTGTTTCTCTTGATTTATTGAGTCACTCAAATTTCCCACAGCTGATAAATTAGCAACACCTGCTAACTATACCTAATTAATCTATTACACAATGTTTCCTCATGCCTGTTCCTTCCTCATTGCATCCTGTCTTTTCCACAAGCTTCTCTTCTCAACTTTACCACATCATGTCTCCAACCTAACCATCTCACCTTACATGCTCTCCTCTCCTCTTTTATGCTCCCATGAGCTACTCTCATTCCTCCATTCACTATCTCCTCCCCTTCTACAGCTCATAAGCAGAAACACTTCTGCAAGTCCAAATCCCACTTCCTCTCCCTCTCTCTCTTTCTTCTGCTGGCTACTTGGGACATACCTCCTAACAAAGGCACCTCACCTCTTACTCGCAGATTATACTATCTGACCACTAGGGCCAGATAAGATATTACATACTAGGATCACTTACCAAATTACTTTCCAAGATGCTTTCCTTTTCATTCTATATGAAAAAACATTCTAACTTTGCATACCCTCCTAACTAATGAAACTTCACTTTCTTCCTGACCCTTGCTATTTCTTATCTGCCTCTTCCATTCCCTTTAGATTGTAAGTAGAGAGTTTACAATCTTGTAGAGTGCTTTGGGAAAAAACACTTTTTACAAAGATTCTAAGCTCAAAACATTTTTTGCAGTTTGTTAAAATTATATTTTTCCTTGTTCTTTTCCTCTGTATAGCGCTACGGAATATGTTGGCGCGTTACAAATAAAAGTAATAATAATAATAATAATCATTTAGTCCTCAAAGATCTCGAAAAGTCAACAAATAGTTTTTAAACCATCGGACAAAGGCAGCAATATGGTTATACAGAAACAATTAAGTTACCATCAAGAAAACTTACGTCTACTGAGTGATATTGACACTTATTGTAAACTAAGGAATCACCCGACATTGGAATTTAAAGCAGATTTAAAAATAATTCTAAATGATGGTCTCTGGAGCAACGTGATTTCAAGATCAGAGTCCAATTATTTGCTGAAAAATCATCCTACTATTTCGACGTTCTACTCAATCCCTAAGGACCATAAGAATTTGCAAAAGCCCCCAGGAAGAACAGTTTGTCAGAACATCCAAGTCGATATGTCGACCAAATATTACGTCCCTTTGTGGAATCCTTGACATCATATGTTCAAGACACTAATAGTGTTCTGAAAAGATTACAAAATACACATTTATTTAAATTATTCCTTTTTGGTAACACTGGACGTAGAAGGACTATATTTGTCAATTCCACATGAAATAGGGATTAAAGCCGTGAAAAAATTTCTAGCAACCCGGGGAAAACAACATGGCAAACATAATGAATTTATCAGTAAATTATTAGATTTTATCCTGAATAAGAATTACTTTATCTATGATAAAATCTTCTACAAACAGATAAAGGGGACAGCCATGGGGACTCCTTGTGCACCATCATATGCAAATCTCTATTTAGGGCAGTGGGAAGAATTCATTGGAGAGGACCTCCTGGAATACACAGACTTAATACCTATATGGATTCGTTATATAGACGATATTTTTCTCATTTGGAATGGGAGCATTGAGAAATTATTATTGTTCATATCCATCTTAAACCAGAATGATGTAGGCTTAAAACTTACACATACAGTTATTGTAGCCCAAATTTAATTTTTGGACTCGACTGATAATAGATTGATAACTAAAACTCATAGAAAGGAAACGGCAACTAATAGCCTATTATTAGCCACTAGCCATCATCCAATACATCTAATCCATAGTATCCCATTTAGTCAATATCTGCGTTTGAGGCGCAACTGCACACTGATACGGGACTTTGAGGAATCGGCGAAGGATTTATATCTGAGATTTCGCCATAGAGGCTATTCACACAACACGCTTAAAAAAGCATATGCAAAAGCGAAAATGAAGACACAAAGCGAAATGTTGATGAAAAATGCCCAAACGATGCAGCAATCTGAAAATCAGATCAGACTTATTGGGACCTTTAATGTACACAGTGAAAAAATAAGAAACGTTCTACAAGAACATTGGCATCCTTCAATCAGATAGTGACCTATAAAACATTATAAGTGAAAGAGCCTCTATAACATTTCGATGTGCCCCCAATATCAAAGATAAATTGGTACATAGCCATTATGATGCCCCCAAAAAAGCAGGTTGTGAATGGCTAACAAAGACAAAAGTAGGATCGAAAAGCTGTGGCTCATTTTTAGGCCTGCACATATATGCAACAAACTGATGAGATAATGAGCTTTGTTGATCAATATAAATATAAGATCAAAGACACGATCAATTGTAGAACGATATCAGTTGTGCGCCTAATCTCCTGTCGGTTTGGGGTCCAGTATGTCGGAAAGATAACAAGACAGCTCAGTAGGAGAACCCTGGAACACATTAACTCAATGCACAATAAATTGGATGTTCCAGTAGCACTTCATGTGATTTCCCAGCATGCTGGTGATGTTAGGTCGCTCAAATTTCCAGGTATTGAGAAAGTGAAAATCCCTGATCGGCGTGGCAACATTATTATTATTATTTATTATCTTTTATTTGTATCGCGCCAACATATTCCGTAGCGCTGTACAGGGGATAAGAACAAGGGAAATACAAGTTTAACAAAATTCAAAAGTTGAAGAGCTTAGAATCTTATGACATTGATCAGAGACTACTGCAGAGAGCTAAACTAAAGAGTTTGGCCCCTATGGGACTCAATGAGGGCTTCACATTTGCCCCATTCATTTAAGGGGTACATTTTAAAATCTAGTTTGGAATTTTAGTCATAGTGGCTATCTTTATCCTTCCGTTCTCTAAAACCAACCTCTCCCTCCCTCCATCCCCCTTTCCCCCTAGGATAATTTTACCCAGGGTTCAGGATCCATCTTGAGGTTAATCAGGACAGGTAACATATTTATAAGAGTGAACAAATAGACACAGTAGTTAAGATAATTATATACTCAGCATAAAACCATAATAGAAGAGAATTTAAGTCATACTAAAATAGAAGCATATTCAAAACATAAATACAAATTTGATTAAATCCAAATATAAATGCAGTATCATGTCAAGGAAATTAGAATTAACATGGAAAGTCAATAGAATTTCACTTGAATGGCAGAAAGTGTGTCCCTACCTCAGTGATAAAGACACTGTAATTCAGAAATAATTTTATACTAATTTACTAGATATAAATGGATTAAGTAGTGTTGAAAATATCCAAACAAGTAGAAACGCCATAAGAAGCATTTTTACTCACACAAAAAAAATGTAATCTGCCTAGCAACCAATATGCGTCACGCTGTAATTCGTGACGCAACTACGTTCAATTATGCAAATCGGGCTAAAAGCCCACAAAATGAGGATTTTGATATTCCCCTGATGAATTTATAATGAATATACAGGGAAACGTACGTAGGGAATTACAGGAGGTCTGAAAGTAACTGCTCCCTCAAACAACATTATGGAAGTAAGCATTCTTAATTACTTGGCATGGAGAGGGTAAAACACAACAACACAAGGCAAGATAAGGTATACATTACCTTCTTTCCACTCCTTGTCTCTTCTTATTTTGCTGATAATTTGACAGAGAGCCACACTAAACTGTAGTATGAGCTTCTGTGTTGGAAAAGCGAGTTAAGTTTTCTCATGCCTTTATTATATCATTTAGGCAAGTGCTGCCAACGAGTGGAGAATAAAAATAAAAAAATAACTTTAGAGTCCTAAGTTTCATAAAAATTAAAGCAACATAATAGGAATATAAGTCTTATAAACTGGACTTGTGTTACCTTGACATAATTATATTATATATCAATTCTTCACTATCAGCATAAATAAATATCCACCCAGAAATGTGTCAGCGCTTACTGTGTGAAAATAGAAGTATGACACGTAATGGCACGTTACCTGTTATATACAGGTTGGACCTCCTTGTAAATAGTGTAAATATATATTTTCTTTTTGGTGTTTCATTTGCGGCGTTGTTTTAACAATAAAGTTTATGTATATATACTTGTTTAATTTTTTCATTAGATTTGGTTGCTACATTTAAAAAAATAGAGTCTTTGGTGTACCGGATACTTTAGGGAACCAATACAAGTGGTAACCCTAGTCTGGTTTACGCTGTTATTTACATATTTATATAATTACTCTATTACATTTAGAGGTTGCCTTTTTAATTGTTAAATTACAACATCATTAATGGCAGTACAAATGTTCACTTACTTTTGCATGTTTATTCCTGTACTTATATGATATACATGACATTAATGACCCACCCAGTTCTCACTGCCAGCTCCATGTTCCTATGTCTCTTTCCTCCTATTCTGCCAACACTTTTTCCCTTTCCTACATCTACAATAATCTTGTATGCCATTTCATTATGTATATATCTCTAATAAATATATTGAAATCAGTGTAGTATTAGTTTTTTTCTATGTTACCCACCCATCATGCAGATTATTATGAACCTCTGATGCAGAATATTGAAACAGGACATATGTGATAATGGCAGGAATTTTAAACTTCAGGTCCCACATTTCAGATTAACCAGGATCAAATTGTAAAACTGTGCTAACGGAGCATGAAAATCTGCATACACAATCTTATCACACATTGTCAGTTCACATACTAACAATAACATCTGTGCCATTGTGATGGCCTGCACTGATCAGATAAACATTGTATTCTACGTCACTAAAAACTTTGTGTTAAAAATCTTGTTATGTATAATGCAAATTTCTTGGGTTGTTTACACCAACATGCAAATTCATGTTAAATATAGGCAATGTTAACATTTAAATGAACTTAACAAGTGCTAACAGTTGCACATACCAACATAAACGAGTAATTGACAAAATGTTTTATTAGTGATATGAATGGAGACATTGAGGTGTTAATAAAGGTATATTTTCATCCTGTCTTTTCTTAAAATTCACAACTGCAATGTGCTACAAAATTGTTCTGCTATTGAGATTGTGATGATTGCTTAAGAACAGATGTATGCAAACCCAGTATGTCTTGACACATGGTTATACAGATGTATGCCCATAGCAGATCATCAAATATATGTAATGTATGTACATGTCCCAAATCAGCAAACATGAGAAATCATGCAGACAAAATGATAAATGTTAAATAGACATGCCATTTTATTATATCTAAATAGTACATTAATGAACTTTAGAACATCATGTAATAATTTCATTAGTGTGATGCAAATGGATTCCAAGCTGACTAAAAATAAAGAGACTTCTTTCTGTGGACTAACACTGTATCAAAATGCACAGTATTTACTTAAGTCAAATGTGATCATTGCACCACAATAACAATAAATTGAGAAAGTTTAATCACATCAGTCCTAATTTCATAAAAAGAAGCAACAATTATTGTGCTCGGCACATACATCATGTTTTCATCTGCTAAATTAAGCAGCATGGTTGGGAATAAAATTACAAATGTGTATTTGATTATTTATTTGGTACTTATACCTCTCACAACGACGATTAAAATGTTCAAAACAAGGAAAGAAAGGGTGTAGTAAAAACAGAGCCTTCCAAGAGGCCAGGAGTGGCACAAATTTTATAGGATAATCAATATCTCAGAAGCTAAATAGCTAGTATTAGTGTTATTTAGATATGGACATTTGGCTTGCTTCTGTTCTTTCTTGATCGCTCACAAAGACCATTTATATATTAAAATGTATCGCTTACATAGCCTCTTTATTAGCTTCTATCATTCTCAAAAAATTCTCTAAAAGTGTTGTATTTAATATACTTGAAGAAGGCTAAAAATGTGCCCCTTTGGTACTTATAGTTCTTATAGTGTAAGTGGTAAGAGCACATACATATCTGGTTTCCGTTGAAGCCTATAGAGTAAAGTGTAAAATATTATGATTACTAAAAAGCTAGAAACTATCACCTATAAGAACGTATCTGGTAATAAATATAGGGATATAAGATCTTATTTTCGGGGGAATTGCTAAAAGTGATTAATAATAGAAGAGCGCGAGGTAGACAGAATGCAGCCAAACAGTCAGCGCCTATATGCGTGTCACGGTGGACCACGTGAGACGCTCCCGCCTGACGCGTTTCGACAAACGTATGACGTCTTTCTCAAAGGGCAAACACGGAAGTCATGTCTAGTGAGGTATTTATATAAGATGGTTGCTACGGCAACCATAAGAAGTGACAGAGATATATTAAATGCAAGCAAAAAGTCCAAAAAAGGGGTGATAATGAGTTAAGAAAAAAGTAGAAACTAAAAATTATGAAGGCAATGATCATAAAAAATACTAGAAAGAGGGAAGTGGAGAGAGACAGGCCGTAATACTAATCATATAGCAACACTAGAAATGGGAAAGAAAACAACAAGTGAAAAATCTAACTACTAATAATTGGAGTAACAGGTGTGGTGTATCACCAAATTAATATATATAAATATTACACAAGGTTCGTCTACATTAAAAGGTATTTATTAAAAGGCAGATAACACAATACTATAAATGTATTACAAACACAACAGCCCAGACCCACGGAGCAACACCCCCTTTTAAATCTATCTACCTATATATATAGTAATTCCCTTCCCCAAACGCTTGATCTTACCCACGGTCAGACCATTGACATCACCTCCATCACCATCAAGGAAGAAAACAGGAAACAGCACCAGTTTCCTGCCTGGATATATCCTTAGTTGAGATGATGTAATTTACATCACATCCTGTCCATGACTTCCTTTAGCAATTGTGGGAGGGAAGTAAAGATTCTCAGCCCTCCTACAAAGGCCTGTTTAAGTAGTCCTGAATTACCATTCAAGGAAGACAAGTTACCACATTCCCTCACTTTTTCTTCTTCTATGTTGCTCAGTTTTCTAGTTATCCCTCTAGTACAGGAGAACCTAGTGGGAGCAAAAACCTGATATACAGGAGAAATTCAACCCACCGTCCCTCCGGAATAGTTCCCTCAGCGACATAAGTTCTCCTGTACTTTCCTATGGCTGTCAATCCACATATTACACAAAAACAGAATTTATAGAATTTAGGTGAGAGTGTGTGATAAATGTTTATGTATGTGCAATGTAAAACTTTATTGAAGAATGTATGAGAGAGAGAAAGAAGAGGAAAAAGACACATTATTATATATCCTCCTTGCAAGTTTCATTGCCACACAAAAGTATATTATTATAATTGTCGTTAATACTTGAATGAACATGAGTACCAGCGACAGTGTTCGTAGGACTGGATGTGTCTCTGACTCATGAAGTTCCAAGGTAAAAAGCTTCATTGTCAAATTTGTCCAATCTGCATTTGCAGTAAAATTGATCATTTCAGTGGTAAGGTTTCTTGATGGAAATACCATGATACAAGACCCTTCTTCCACCAAACATATTTCATCAACTGTCCTATATTCAGAGTGGCCGATAAAGCATGCAATGTCCCCTATGCGGATCACCTCTTGCACCAGGTTTTCTTTTATCAACTGCACCCAGCCATCCTCCTCAGCTCCTTTCTCCCAAACACAACTGCACAGCCATCGGTGTTGAGATTTCCTGCAACAGCTTTCATCCATCTCCAATTCTGTAATAGTGGCCAGTCTTTTTGATGGGAAGTGTTGCCTGTAGATTCCATCACTTAACGTGCCAATGCTATGTATAAAGTTCAGTTGCTCCGCCTGCCCCTCCCAGCGGGGAATTGCCAGGATTAATCCTATTGTCCCAGATTGTAGTCCATGTGG
The DNA here is from genome assembly GCA_027410445.1 of Discoglossus pictus. Lineage (NCBI taxonomy): Eukaryota > Metazoa > Chordata > Amphibia > Anura > Alytidae > Discoglossus > Discoglossus pictus. The sequence goes on along the minus strand of CM050164.1, from coordinate 313,035,725 downwards.
CATCCATTGATCTGGGCCTTCAATATTGCTGTATTTAAGATTGTCCTCAGTGATGTCCACTCCTTTTCTTTTCAATTACGTGATAATCCTTGTTGCATTGATTTGTCTTGCCCACTTGTTTTCCTGGATGTCTTTAATAGTTTCCTTTAAATCTGCCAACAGCTTTCCTCCAATCATAGAACAGAAAATGGCAGTTCCCACTATTTCATTCTTAATGCTGTTAGCAATGGAAGCAATATTTTCCTCAACTAGATGCAGGTTGTTGGCAATGGTGTGTATGTCATCAACATTGTCTGTCAGTCTACTCACTATAAGGGAGTCAGCTACTCCACCTGTTTTCATAGCATGTCCCATGCCATCAGTAAGGGAGTTTATCCGGCTGTTCACTCCAATGATGTCTGCTGAATTCCATACTCCCAATCCAGTTCCGACTCCTCCTAAAAGGGCTGCAAGTGTGTCCCGTTTTTCTCGACTCCCTGCTCCGGTCCACTCAATGATGGTCTCTTGTATACTTTGCTTAAACCACTGCCGCTGTGATTCCGGGCACTTTGGAGGAATAGAAAAATCATTAAAATTTAGAATTATTGGGTAGTAAGTCCACCCAACCCCTTGCACAACTGTTTCATGTGTTGGTACCACCACCAATCCGCCTATTGGCCATGGTACCTTCTTCTGATTTTTACAACGTTGCAGCTCCTTTACAGAGACAAATACTTCATCTATTGTTAGAACACACCCCTTTCCAGTATCAAAATTGCAGAATTCCTCTAGGTCAGGCTGGGCAGCTATAACTGCAGCGTCCCATTCTCCACCTTCTTCTAATGTTAAGTTACTCACTACTACTGTAATATTTGTAAACCTCCCTTGTATTGGAGCTCTAAGAGCTAATCCCCTGGTACTATTATGTGGCAAAATAATGTTTACTTGTAACCCTCCACCCTCTTTTACTTCCAATTCCCTGGGCCAAATAAATCTATCTGCTTGAACATAATGTAACTCCAATCTTTTCAAACTCTCTCCCTTATTTGCGGTATCTTCTGGCCTTATTGCCTGTCTCCCCATTCCTACTGTGATACAGCTTATACTTATCCATCCTGGAACAAGGATCCACCACAATCTTCTGTTGACACGCATCTTCATTCTTATACAGCCGTGCTCTGTGGGAACACTAGATTCCATCATTAGAAACATATACATAACAAAAACAACAGGGGCCATTCTTTTTGCAAGTTTGTTCACGGCCCTGTAATCAATGGTAAGTCTCCATGATGAGGCTGCTTTTTCATCTCTATTCCCTTTTAACACAGCTTTTCTCACAGGCCAACATGGTGAGTTACATGCATACCCATTTCCAGATTTAATTATTCCACTTCTCTCCAGTATTTCTATCATCTTGGTGATTGATGCCACTGATTCTCTTGGGACTGGATATTGCTTTTGCCATTGTGGGTCTCCTCCTTCCAAAAAGACCATTCCTTTCATTCTTCCACAGTCTAATTTATCTGTAGCCCAAACAGGTATGTCTTGGATTAGCTTCTGCAGCCATTCTGGTTGTCCGTCTAGTTTCAGTTTGTTTTTTTCCAGACTTTTTATCGGAGAGACAATATATGCCATTGGGAGCACAACCCCTTTTGTCAACTCTGTACTTACCTGATTCACCTTTTCTGTCTTCCACAAACAAAAATTGGCAAGATCTACAATGAAATTTCCTTTTTTTTAAACTTCTATTCCCAATATTTCCTCTGGCCAACCCACTATTGCTTCTACTTGTATTGTTTTTTCTCCAACTGCTACATCAATTGGACCTGCTCTAACCTCCTGTGGATTCCCAGTAACTCCCATACTACTTACTGAAGAATCCCCATTTTTGACCCTGTTGGTCATTGTAACTGCTGCTCCTGTATCTACCAACATATTTTTCCCTACCCCTGCGATGACTGTATAACTGGTAGGCCGACCTGCCTCATCCATGGTTAAATTAGCTGAGTGAATGAGATGCTGAAGCGCAGGGGTTGGGATTTGTCATTGTGACTCACTTCTACTCCGTCCCTCTTTTATAACACTATATTGCATCTTTGCCTCACTTTCCTTCAATTTCCTCTCTGACTCAGCTACCTTGTTTTTAAGTATGTGATTTTCCTCTTCTATCCTATCCTTCTGTCTCCTGAGTTCCCAATAGCCCATGTTACCGTTTCTCTCTCCCTCCTGATTAGCCCTCCAGTTGCTGCCATCCCTATTCCTATAGTCCCTAGGTGGATCTCTCCATCTTTTGTCAAAGTTCTGTTTTGGTCTCCAGTTTTGATCATCCTTCTTGTTCTGGGGTACATCCCACGTCTGGTTTCTCCAATTACCATCTATATCTCTACCAGACTCGACCTTAAATGTTCTTACAGCTGAAACAGAGCAGGCCTGTTCTGTGAAAGGATGCTTGATCCACCACGTATCAGCTCTAGTTAGTACCATTTCCAAGTCTGTTGGTGTTGGATCAAAAAGCCTGATAAATTCTTGACACTCCCGGGGAAGGGCTTCCATTACTTTTGCTATATGTTCTGGTGAGCCCAGCACTAGAGGCTGTTGAGGTTGTCGTAGAGTATACCAAAAAAATATCCTTTGAGCTACCTCTCTAGGACCATCTATTGGCCTCATGGTAATATTTGCTATTTCTTTTTCTATGCTAAGTAGATAGAAATTAGTTGCAGCAATTCTTCCTGCCTGATCAGACACACTGTTATTAAATCCCAATAGTCTACTAGCCAAAGGACCCATAGCGTATTCTAACAGTTCTGTCCATTCCTCTAAGTTAAGACCTCCTTTTTTAGCTCTATCTGCTCCCCTCATAAACCAATGTGTAAACGTATTAAAGTTGTTAGTTGGCATACTTCCCCACCATTTCTGGAAATTGTCTTTATCTGCCATAGACATCGGTCGAGTCTGCATAGAAAATCCTGTAGGTGTTTGCCTTGCATTAAATAATTCTGAAACAATAACTGGTGCTTGTGGTATGGTATCTACTTGTGGAACAGAATAACATAAGAAATCTTTTCTATCTTGGTTCATTTTCGGCACTGGTTCTTTATTTTGTGCCACGAACATATCCAGATCTGGATATATTTTGGCAATGTCTCTGACTCCTTTTATCCCTTCTAACTTTGTTTTATTTTTATAGTCCATTATTATGTTTTGAAGTTCTGTTATTTTTACTCCATAAACATCCCTCTGCTTTTCTATTTCCCTTAACTCCCTTTCTAGTTCCCCAACAATTGTAGTTGTTCTCAAAGCTGCAATTTTTAAACAATCCCTTTTGTCCATTGCTTCCTCCATTTTATTTGTTGTTTCCAAATTATGCTGCCGTAATTCTACAACTAAGTCTATTAGGCCTCCTATTGTGGCTACAACAGCTTGTGTGACCAAACTTTTTATCTTCTTTGTTCTATACTTTTTGTTATTTACAATTTGTGTTAGAACATCCATTAATCTCTTTTCTTTTTCACTGTCTGGGTTTGCTGGCTCTGGAAGCTCATATGGACCATCATGTTTTTGAATATGTTTCCTAAAGTACTCACGCACTTCTGTGGGAAAGTATTTGGCCCCTTGAAAAGACATTCCTACTCTTTTACTCACCCAAGTAAGAATCCAAATCAATTTGCAACTAAAGTAGCATGCTTCTGAGTAGCCAACAATAGTTGATGACTATTCAGTAGGCCAGGTGTAATATGTAGAAAAATAGATTAGTACCCACAATGCAAATTATACTTACCTTAGTATGGTGAAGGTAATACTTGCTAATTAACTTAAAATATAATAGCAAGGCCTGCAGGGTAGGAGATAAACCCGAACTAGGATATGCAAGACACCCAAAATGTATAAGGTATGGAAGCCTATAGTGTATTAAAATGCACGCCTGAAATAATATATATATATATATATATATAATATTTAAAATGGTTTATTTATTATTTTTCTCCAGGCCTGTACTATGATAAAGGACTAGAGAAAGAAAAAGAAAGAAGAGAAAAAAAAAACCAAAAACAAAACAAAAATAATAGTATTAACAAACTCAGGTATTTGAAACACACAACAAACTAATTGTGGCCTGGTGCCCAAGCTTGTATATTAAAAATGGAGGCTTGAATTAGCATTTAATTACACAAAGAAGCCACATGGATTCTATTCAAATGCAAAGCTAGGCCTGTACTCAAAAGCACAACAACTCAGATAAACCCACAAAAAGAACCTGTATGATATATATATTTGTTTTATGTATCAAAATAAGCTAGTACGAACAAAACTCAACTCAGAAGCTAGTACGATATAGTACGATATATTTGTTTTATGTATCAAAATAAGCTAGTACGAACAAAACTCAACTCAGAAGCTAGTACGATATATATTAAAAATGGAGGCTTAATTTAGCATTCAAATACACAAAGAAGCCGCATGGATTCTATTCAAATGCAGGGCTAGGCCTGAGGCTTATCCTAGACTCCACACACAATCAGCACTTGATTTCCCATGCAGAGGATAATTAGACAAAGTACTTTTTTTCCTTCCCCACAAAAAAAAAATAAATAAATAAATAAATCTGACTATCTATTAATGTGATATTACCTCATAAATAACCTTTGTAGAAGTCTAAAATTCGTGGTCGCCAAATGTGGTGTATCACCAAATTAATATATATAAATATTACACAAGGTTCGTCTACATTAAAAGGTATTTATTAAAAGGCAGATAACACAATACTATAAATGTATTACAAACACAACAGCCCAGACCCACGGAGCAACACCCCCTTTTAAATCTATCTACCTATATATATAGTAATTCCCTTCCCCAAACGCTTGATCTTACCCACGGTCAGACCATTGACATCACCTCCCTCACCATCAAGGAAGAAAACAGGAAACAGCACCAGTTTCCTGCCTGGATATATCCTTAGTTGAGATGATGTAATTTACATCACATCCTGTCCATGACTTCCTTTAGCAATTGTGGGAGGGAAGTAAAGATTCTCAGCCCTCCTACAAAGGCCTGTTTAAGTAGTCCTGAATTACCATTCAAGGAAGACAAGTTACCACAACAGGCATCTATTAAAATAAAATAAATAAAGCTAGTGTATGTGACAAGAAAAAAGAAAAACATCCATGGACATGTGATAGAATCTATCTCTATAATGTGAAATATTGTCATTATTCAAAATAAAGCCCATAAGAGTATAACAACAATGGACCTATAAAATATTTTTAAGAAGGGCATCTGAAAGGCCCCCATTAGATTATAATGTGATTGCAGTGAGCAAAGTAAATAGTATAATTGAATATTATCAAAATATTATAATGTGATTGCAGTGAGCAAAGTGAATAATATAATTGAAAATTATCAAGATAAATAAAAATAGAGTATTGGCACTATTATTTGTCTACAATCCAACAAAGATGATTGGATCCTTATTGAATGGTATCCATATTAAATCTAAATCCTATGTATGTTTAAATCAGAGCAAGACCCAGTTTTATTAAATAAAGGCCGTATAGTTGAATCCTTCATTTAGGCGGAGAGAGGGCCTTTAGTTTATATATCCATTTTGCCTCACATTGGAGGAGTCTACGGTCAATATCACCCTGTCTTTGACTCATGGTGACTTTATCAATGGCAAAAAAGGTTAGAACTTTACTTTGGTTTTTGTGGTAAAGATTGACGTGACGAGCAATAGGGGTGTCTAGCATATGTTTGATACTTAAGACATGTTCCCCTATTCTACGTCGTAGTTGGCGGCTAGTTTTTCCAACATAGATCTTATGGCAAACACAAACTGCTACATATACTACACCTGTAGAACAACAGTTAAAGAACTCGTTGATTTTATATTTAGTCTTTGTTATTGGATGTTCAAATATTTTTGTAGGTGTAATGTAATTGCAGTATTTGCATCTGCCACATCTAAAACAGCCTGATGCAGGTTTAAGCCATGTAGTGTTTTGTCCTTTTTCTTTAAAGGCACTATGTACTAGAATATCTTTTAGATTTCTTCCTCTTCGGTAAGTGACTGAGGTATTAGCTGTTAGTATTTCAGTGAGATCTTCATCACTTTTCAGCAAGTACCAGTATTTGGCAATTGACTCCTTTATCACTTGGGAGTCATAGCCAAAGGTCATTATGCAGCGGATGGAATTTGAATCATTTGGAACATTTCTTGAGGAGTTTTTTCCATGAAGGAGAGAAGTTCTATTACAGTTCCAAGCATATTTAAAAGCTGTTTTGAGGCAGTTCTTTGAAAAACCTCTTTCTTTGAATCTTTCTCTCAATTTTTTTGCTTCTGTTAAGAATTCTTCATCTGTGCTGCAATTCCTTCTGATACGAAGGTATTGGTCTTTGGGTATTCCTCTCTTGAGGGGTTCAAAGTGTTGGCTTTCCCATCTCAACAGGTCGTTTGTAGCAGTGTCTTTTCTGAATGTGGTTGTAGATATTTTGCCATCTTCATCTTTCTTAATTATTAAGTCCAAAAAAGTGATTCTCGAATCATTAATCTCGTGAGTAAATTTGAGGCCTAATGGATTAATGTTTATTTTTTCATAAATTCTTCAAATTTATTTTTTGTACCTGTCCATATTAATACAATATCGTCTATGTAGCGCCTCATACATAAGTATGGATTCTTCCCACCAACCTAATAGAAGGTTGGCGTAACTTGGGGTTAATGGGGTACCCATAGCTGTTCCTTTAGTTTGATGGTACCAAATACCATTATAGATGAAGTAGTTATGTTTATGGACATAATCCAATAAGTCAATAAGAAATTCATAGAATTTTGCAAATTTGTGCCTTTGCTCTGTAAGAAGAATTTGGTTGCTTCAATACCTTCTTTATGAGGAATACTGCTAGACAAAGCCTCTACATCTATAGTGGCTAAATAGGCATCCATAGGTATTGTGAGGTCCTCAAGTTGTTTTAAGATGTCATTTGTATCTTTTACAAATGAAGGTAAGGTTTCAACCATATCTTTTAGACTTGATTTGTAAGATAAATTATCAGTTCCTGACACAATGGGCCTGCCAGGGATTGGGGTTACCTTTTTGTGGATTTTTGGCAGGGTATAAAAGATGGAGATTGTAGGATGTTTTGAAAAAAGGAACTGGAAAGTTTGCTCATCAATAAGACCTTCAATTTTAGCTTGGTCCAAAGATATTTGAACATCCAATAACAAAGACTAAATATAAAATCAACGAGTTCTTTAACTGTTGTTCTACAGGTGTAGTATATGTAGCAGTTTGTGTTTGCCATTAGATCTATGTTGGAAAAACTAGCCACCAACTACGACGTAGAATAGGGGAACATGTCTTAAGTATCAAACATATGCTAGATATCCCTATTGCTCGTCACGTCAATCTTTACCACAAAAACCAAAGTAAAGTTCTAACCTTTTTTGCCATTGATAAAGTCACCATGAGTCAAAGACAGGGTGATATTGACCGTAGACTCCTCCAATGTGAGGCAAAATGGATATATAAACTAAGGCCCTCTCTCCTCTTGGCCTAAATGAAGGATTCAACTATACGGCCTTTATTTAATAAAACTGGGTCTTGCTCTGATTTAAAAATACATAAGGGTTTAGATTTAATATGGATACCATTCAATAAGGATCCAATCATCTTTGTTGGATTGTAGACAAATAATAGTGCCAATACTCTATTTTTATTTAGCTTGATAATATTCAATTATATTATTCACTTTGCTCACTGCAATCACATTATAATATTTTGATAATATTCAATTATACTATTTACTTTGCTCACTGCAATCACATTATAATCTAATGGGAGCCTTTCAGATGCTATCCTTAAAAAGATTTTATAGGTCCATTGTTGTTATACTCTTATGGGCTTTATTTTGAATAATGACAAAATTTCACATTATAGAGATAGATTCTATCACATGTCCATAGATGTTTTTCTTTTTTCTTGTCACATACACTAGCTTTATTTATTTTATTTTAATAGATGCCTGTTACTCCAATTATTAGTAGTTAGATTTTTCACTTGTTGTTTTCTTTCCCATTTCTAGTGTTGCTCTATTATTAGTATTACGGCCTGTCTCTCTCCTCTTCCGTCTTTCTAGTATTTTTATGATCATTGCCTTCATAATTTTTAGTTTCTACTTTTTTCTTAACTCATCACCCCTTTTTTGGACTTTTTGCATGCATTTAATATATCTCTGTTACTTCTTATGGTTGCCGTAGCAACCATCTTATATAAATACCTCGCTAGACATGACTTCTGTGTTTGCCCTTTGAGAAAGACGTTGTACGTGCGTCGAAACGTGTCAGGCGGGAGCGTCTCATGCGGTCCACCGTGACACGCATATAGGCGCTGGCTGTTTGGCTGCATTCTGTCTACCTCGCGCTCCTCTATTATTAATCTCTTTTAGCAATTCCCCGAAAATAAGATCTTATATCCCTATATTTATTACCAGATACGTTCTTATAGGTGATAGTTTCTAGCTTTTTAGTAATCATAATATTTTACACTTTACTCTATAGGCTTCTACGGAAACCAGATAAATTGTATCTGCTCTTACCACTTACACTATAAGAACTATAAGAACCAAAGGGGCACATTTTTAGCCTTCTTCAAGTATATTAAATACAACACTTTTAGAGTAATTGTGATAATGATAGAAGCTAATAAAGAGGCTATATAAGCAATACATTTTAATATATAAATGGTCTTTGTGAGCGATCAAAAAAGAACAGAAGCAAGCCAAATGTCCATATCTAAATAACACTAATACTAGCTATTTAGCTTCTGAGATATTGATTATCCTATAAAATTTGGGCCACTCCTGGCCTCTTGGAAGGCTCTGTTTTTACTACACCCTTTCTTTCCTTGTTTTTAACATTTTAATCGTCGTTGTGAGAGGTATAAGTACCAAATAAATAATCAAATACACATTTCTAATTTTATTCCCAATCATACTGTATATAGTTATGGTAATACCATTATTAGAGTGTAAAACTCTTGGGATCTAGAAAATCCTTTTTCTTCAAATAAATTAAGTAGCTGCAAATAATACTGGATTATGTAATCCAAATCAATTACATGTGTGATTAACTAACAATTAAATAATATGACACACATATGACATAATCTGGGGATGATAAATAAAAACAACCTACTTACATTGTACATTGTGAGTGCCTGTAACTGTTAATAAAACATGACTCACCAGTCAATGCTTTTTGGTTCATGAGACATCACTTATTAGGAACAATTGCATATATTTAGCAATAATATGTTATCTCACAATGAATGCATAGCTCTGACCACATTACAAAGGCCACGGGTACTATCACTATCTCTATATGAAATTGATTAGTCACATTGATTTGGAACCTGCAAGGTATACTGGTGTTATCCTATTGAACCATTGTTTCTCATGATATCCAGAAGTTGTGGACATGAAAAATGCCCGATTAGCAACAGTGATTTCATTCCTGTAATTTTACCACACATGGTTATCTGGTCACATACAGTTTTGAAGGATGACATGCCTAGTTTTAACTCCTAGTTTCCTTTAACATATATATGTAGTACTATTGCATTCAACATGCAATTTGTGTGGTGGTACATGTTGAAATGGACATGAAGCCTTGTAAGCCAAAAATTATTTATGTGATTTTTATATGGCATGAGACCTCTTGCAGCAGAAGCGATGTCTTTATTTTGATGGCTATATGATAGCCACTGTCTATAGTTTACGTACATTATTATGTAGCGCTGCTGTCAGATAAACAAACTGCCCTAATGTATGTGAACATTGCACACAATTAAATAACAAGAACAAATTAATGGGGGAAATAATAACATAGAGCTTGCATTATCTCTTCTCAATGGCATTTCTCAGTGACAATCAATTTGTGAAATGTTAGACATATCCATACTTGTCCACAGTTAACATTATCATGGCCAATTTGATGGAAATAAGTTATGTGGCTTGTATATGTCACCATAAAATAGTCCATGATCGGTTTCTCTGTAGCCAATCATGGCTAGGTTAACACTTTGACAAATAGATGGTCAGTGAACCTAACCGCTCCACTTTGTTCCACTATGTGGTCTCCCACATGAGCCTAGAGCTGCTGGTGAAGCTGGAGTATGGAAGACATACGCTGATGGGCCAGGCACTTGTTGAGGGCCGCATCAGGGGGACCTCTCTGCTGGAGTGGTTGATTGGGACTCCAGCACTCAAATTTGGAAGTCAACTAGAATTTGGAGGAGCCCCATCATCTGCTCAAAGCCCCTTGTGATGGCCTGTGCAATGTCAGTTTGCAAGAGATACTGTACATGCTCTGCCACTCTTCTTCATGCCACATGTTGTGCCTTCTTGTTTTGCACACCAAATGCCTTAGCATACAGTAGCTATTCTTCTGGGTTCTCCCTCAAGTGCACTCTCTCCAAGTGTACTCTCTCCAAAGTGTATGGTTCTTGCATGTGCAAGCTCGACATCTTCCTCCACCATGGGCTGAGAGGCCCTCATTAGTTTTCATTAAAAACAATCATATCATCACTGTACCCAGAATATGAGTGGATATTGATAACATGAAGATTATATATCAGGTATCATATCTTATACTGCACATATTGTACAAAACAAACAATACATATATAAATAGTTGTCAAATATGTTATGTACTATGAGCAGTTCCTATCTGATAAGCATATGCATCCTATTAACTCAGAGCCACCTCACACTCTAATCAAGGTGGGCTACAAGCAAATTCAGTTGGTAATATAAATATTTAAAATTCTATGTAATAACTAAACTTGACGGTCACCAGTTACCCTGGAATACAAGTAAAGTTAGCTCCCTGAAAAGAAAACACTCTTTCAGGTATTGAGATCCTTAGCTTCATACATACGCCTAATATGTTTAGCCATTCATGGGCTTCTTGTAACTGCGAGGCAGCTCTGAGATGCAAGGCTGCACATAACACACACGAACAGCTACATTGTACAATATAGATTACAGACATTATTCTATGGATCTTATTTGCTTTGTATTTGTACATTTTGTATGATATCTCATTTACATTATATACTCTTCATGTCATGAATATGCATGCATGGTCTTGTTAGACTTATGTGAGGTGCTCATGTTATTTATCACTAATATTGGTAACATTTGAAATACTTTTTACAATCAATGCTCATATGATGGATTTGTATTATGCTCATGGTGATATGTGTTTTCTGTGTTATTGAGTAAATGTTCATAACAACAGAGTTTTATTTTTTAACATGAGGGATATGTGCCATTAGGGTTTTTGAGTCCTCAATTAAACCCTCACCATTGTAATGATGACATTATACATATGACACCATTTCGTGTCATTTTTAATTTTAAAGGTCTATGTTACCTCAGAATAAGTGTTTTTCTAGTTTATGATATGAGTTGATATGAGTGTGATAAATATTTCTTAATAGATTAACTAATTTTAGATTTAATATGGTTCTTGTTGCATGTATATGTAACCTCGCAGTTATTAATTTTGTGCTTTAACGTGTTAACGAATATTACAAGCTGCTTGCTTGTCTCTGCAGTGGCCAGCTTAAAAGCTCTTATGTTCTCTTTAGTTCCATTTTTTCTACCCCCTATCAGTATTCTAAGGCCAAAGTTAGTATATAGGAGCATCACAAGCAATTCTAAATATATTACAAACACATCATAACATTACTACTGTCCTTTAGTAATGGCTCCCACTCATTATAGTGAATGATTGTTGGTGCTCCAACACCTATAGCCCTAGCACTGGCTACCTCTTGTCCCATTTTCCTCTTCACCTTCCCTCACCATCACATAGATATATCTTACAGCATGGACCTCTCGACACTCTGACCAGGCAGTCATCCCTTCCCTCATGTAGTACTATTGTGGAAGGCACGTTGGAGGTCCATGAACTCCTCATTCGTATTGTTGGGGGTCCTATGCTTACTTACGGTTTCCTGTCCCCCTGAATGCACCAGGGAATCAGTCTCTCCCTGAACTTGCCCTGAGGCCTTCTGTCTCTGGAGTTTGTGTGCCTAGTACTGTGGAATCTATCCTTCCCATTTGTTATCCTCTCCTCATCTCTCCCATCACCTCTCCCTCTCTCCCCTCCTCTTCCTCCATTTGACACTCTCCTGTTCTCCCTAGGGCTCCCACTCTCAGCTACCTTCTCCCTCTCTCAGCACCTCCCCCTCCTCTCCCCCCTCTCTCACCTCTCCTCCTCTCTTACTCCCCCTCCTTACTCTTTCCGCTGTTCTTCAAATCAATGTATGTGTTTAAAATAAAATAAAGGGTACAATATGTGTATCTGTTTAAATCAAATATGTGTGTGTTATGTGATTTTTATGTGTAGTAAAATAATGTGGGGTTTGGGGGTAAATGTGGGGAGATAAGGTTTTTAGGAATGGGATGAGGCCTAGTGGTAATATATAAGTTAATCATAAGAGTAACTATGTTTATGTGTATTACTGTAAACTACATGTACAATTGTGTCTACAGAATCTCCTTCTATTTACTGCTGTCTCCCTCCGCCACCACTAACGCAACCTACACACCTCAGATCTGTGTGAAAGCTAATAAAGCACAACACAGTCAGTACTTGAGTGGAAAACAGGATCATTTATAGACTATAAATGGCAGTTAATATGATTATTGGTGCAAAGACTTAATGAGTAGTGCAAAAACGTATAACACGCAGATTGGTTAAGAGTCTGATACTCCATTTGTTTGTTATCTTAATAATAGAACACCAGTTTCCGATATTTGGATTTATTGCTTGTGGAAATACTGATGTACTAGCTCCTTACACATTGTTAAAAAAGCTGCCTCAGTTGTGAGAGGGCCATTTCTCGCAAATATGAGCAGCCATGTGTAATGGAGATCATAAGTGGTTAAATATAACTAGCAAAATCTGCATAAAGTACTGAATATAAAGATCTCCATAGTCCCTAAAACTACCATCACCAATTAAATTAATTACATAGCAATACATAAAAGAACTACAGAAAAAAGCAACATAAAAATAAAAAAGACGTACATAAAAAAAAGACACTAAAATTATAAAATGAAAATAATAAGCCGACTCACAGCGTTCTGACTATTTTTATGGCTTTCGATTAACTCAAATATGTGTCTATTATTTATGTGTCTTATCTATTTGCCCCTTTTCTGATTGATTAAGACTTTATCTAATCAGAATGCACAGACTGAAATGTGTGCATTCCTACTGGTCAGCTTTTAGCCATCTAAAGTACTCAATTTCTCTTATTCTAACTGGTTAAAATTCCAGCCAATTAGAATATGTCTTAACAATAATGTGAACCGTCTGTGAGTGGCTATTGAAAAAGCCAATCACAGAAGAGATTGTAAGCTTAAAAGGGGTTACTGAGTCAGAGTTGCTATATTCAAAAACTGTATTCTGAGTGGCTGAAATATGATGGACATATACACTATATATGAGCCAATCAAAAGCTATGCAAATAGTATATAAGGGTAGGGCACAGTCAGAAAGTCATTAGACGACAGGGGAGCTCCTCTGAGGAGGAGCTCCATTAGTTACATTATTTTTTTATTATAGAGCTGCAGCTTTTTTTAGGAGGAGGCCATTTCCATGGGCCGAAGAGAGGAGTTGAGGGTCTTTGTAAATAAATGTTTCTTATATTTATGTAGATCTTTTTTTTCTACAGAATTTTCTGTAATTCTTTCTTTGTTTTTTTTAAATGTAATTTATTTATTTAGGTGGTAATGTTAAGGACAATGGCGGTTCCTGTGGCTCCTATGGTGGAATAGTGTCCATGGTGCGCCATAAGGACACCTATGGTAGTCAGGGTGCCATGAGGGTCTATAAGGAGATAATGTTGCATGCAATGAGGGTCCATAAGGAACTCCAGAATCATAGATTAGATTACCATGGGGGTCCTTTGTGCCCTCCAAGGTAACGAGTTATTGTTAGTAAGGACCCCAATGGTTATAGTTAAGGGCCCCAATAAAATTTTGACTACCAATGATGCTGATATTCAGCAGTGTGGAGCAATATATTTTACTTATAAACAAAATAATCAAATTAATATTCACGTAATAATATACAACATGCACTGCTATATATGATATCTTTTTTTTATTGTTTTATACCACAAAGTTACATGACATAACAACATTAAAAGACAAGTAATAAAAAATTTCCTCTAGCTCATTCAAGTTTACAGTAAATATAATACAAGAGAATTCAGCCTTTTAAAATCATTGTTTGTGAAAACATCTATACAAAGACTTACAAATTACAAGACTAACAAAACAGTCTGGGTGAGTTAATCAATCTAATTCACTTTCTAAGAGCATATCATTATAGTGCATCATCTTTTACTATCTGGTTATCAAAATTACACCATACAACCTATATCCCACCCAATTTACAAACGAAAAAGACAATGTGCGAACTGTGAATATAGCAAACTTAAGATTGACAAGAGAAACGTAAGAGGAGGGTATGGGGAGGCAAGGCTAAAATGTACATGCTAGTTGCCATGTGCAAGATTTCCCCTTTTTTCCCAAACATCCCATTTATCAGATGACCTCAAATTTAGCATGGCAATCTCTTTCAAGCATATAATTCCAGTTTATTACTGCTTCTAATTTATTCCAAACTGGAATTTGTGCTTGTTTCCAGTAACGAACTAAAAGCCATCTGGCTATAGGCAGAACTAGGATAATTAATGCTTTCATGTTCCAATTCAATGAATCTGGAAGTATATGTAGCAGAGCCATGTCTGGAGTTGGTTTAATGGATACATTGATTAAAGCTTACATTTTGGAGAAGCATTATCTCCAAAATTGTTGCACTTTACTACAACTCCACCAGATATGTAGGAAAGTACCTTGACCTTCCACAGTCTCTCCAACAAAATTCATCATTCGAATTATCGGAAAATCTAGCAATCTTATCCTAGGTCAAATACCATCTATTAAAAATCTTGAAAAATACTTCTCTTAACGGTGTATATTTTACAACTTTATTAGTCAATTCCAATGTCTTAAACCACGTTTCTGTTGGCTAGAATTGATTGATATCTTTTTCCCAGATTTTCATACCAATTGAATGAAATAGGTAATGAAATAGGCAATGAAATAGGTCTGCATTAGTCGTTGAACATCTTTGACATTGTCATAGGATTGTTGAATCACATTAATGTCTATGTTTGGAAGTATAATTTAGTATTTGCCATGATATGGTATGTACTAGATATTATACTTTGAACACAGAACTTTGGAGTTAATTGCTTGCTACAAAGGAATTGGTGGGATCTTGGAAAGTAATGGAAAACTGAATATAATGGTTACAAATTAAAAATCTTTTACCTTCTAAAAACATTTTGTGCATTATCAAGCCAACTTCTGAACAGCTTACTATAAATGACACTTCAATGGTCCATTAAATAGAAAATGCTTTTGAAAACTTTGCTTAAGCCCACTGCATTGAAAATATTCAGATTAAACCATGCACTGTTTATACTGTATGCAAGACCACAAGTTTCCAACTGATAAATACTGTAATGGTAAACATAATACATGCTGTTAAGAAACATCTTAATACAAAGGAAATGTATTCAGTGATATACCAAATAAGCTAAAAGAATATTGTTGATTCGGACAGAAATCTGATTGCCTTTATTGAAGTCAGGAAGGATTTTTCCTTACTGAGATGTAATTGACAAATGGTTTCACTGCAGGTTTTAGCTTGCCATTCACGGGATCAATATAACTATAAATATACAGTAGGATGACTATTTCACCTAATTGGAATTTTACAGTTTAAATTCAGTGAATATTTTATATGCTTCTTTATCCTGATCTGTTTTATCAAGATCTAGCAAATATACTGAAATCTAAAATGGCAATAATTATTAGACAAAAATGTGTTTATAAAATGTAAAAGTACCAGTTAACCAATAGTCAAGCACAACAGAGGTAAAATTAGTCTAAAGAAAATACTGTGGTTGATCTATATTATATAAATACATTTCTAAGAGGAATAATCGGCTTATAAGTAATAGTCTCTAATGCTGTTTATCAAAGAAGTGCACATGTATATATAACCAAAACAGTTATATAATTATACACATGAAAATATAGACTAGGGAAAAACAAACCAAGGACAAAAATTAATTTTGTTGGACAAAGGGTTTTTCAAAAAAATGGAACAGATAATCGTTAATTCACTGGTAAAAAAATGTACTTTTCAGGATTTTCCTTTGAAAAGAAAAATAAAACAGCTGTCACAATGTGTTTTATCTATTGTGAGCAAATGGTAGGGGTAGACAGTTCATTTAAATAAATCATTTAGAGTAGGAAATTGCCTAGTAGATGTTTACAGGTCAAGGTCATGTCTCTATAAAATGAGACCTTAGAAATGTATATTGTACAATATCAACTACTTAGCACTATATTGATTTATCCACTCTGCTAAATAAGAGATCTCCTAATAGATTTTATATCCTAGGCTGGCTCTCAATATATCTCAAATGCCACTCTTCTCTAAACCTACAATATGTGAAATGTTATTTGCTGAAAGATAGTGTTATGAATGTACTAATATGTTGTATTGTATTTATTGAAATAATGACTGGTGTTAATAAAACCATTAACAAGAACAGCATGATGTTACTGAATAATCGAACCAGAATAGCATTCATACTGTTTTTATATTTATTGCTAAAAATATAGTAAAATACTATAATTATAGGTTTGTTTTTGTCATACATTTTCTTTTCATGTTTTTCTAACATATTTTTCTGAATTATCCAGTAATATAAGCAATGCTGTTTTATGACATGTAATGTGTCTAGTGTCAAAAATATTAGAAACTAGCGAATTGCCCATCAAAAAATGACGGCAATGAAATTGTAAGTGAGCTAATGCTGTTTGGTATATAATAATACATTAATAAATTAATATACTTTACCTATTTTGAAGTAATATATGCAGGAAGCATTCTGTTGAAGAGCTGACAATCTGTTTTGATGTTGCTGCAGCATTAGTGCTGTGGAGCTGCTGTGTAAGCGTGATGAATGTGTGCAGTGTAATAGTGTTCGTGCGCGAGACCAAACCATTAGCGTAGCTGTGTACTTCCGCATTGTATAAGTTATTGTTCTATAATGGCGGCTAATGTGTGGTATGCGTCTGTAGCGGAATATCCATAGGTGTTTTGTGATGTTTTGCGTGTTTCTTGTGGTGTTTTGCGTGTTTAGAGTGCTGTAGCCTCGTTTTCGTTTTGTTCGGCGGCCATTTTTTCTCTCGCTTAGAGAATTTTTTATTGTCTAAACTCTTTTATTTTGAGTTAAATTAAGGTGTAACTTCATTTTTTGAGGTCAGGGATGCTCCCTCTTGCTGTAGGTAAGCTTTTTATGTATGTGTTGTGTGTATTTATTGTGTTTTTAATTTTTTCATGTCCGCGGGTTGCGGACGATTTTTGCGAGGTCGTAATGGGTGGTAACGTGTCTCGTATGTTGTTTGCTTTACAACGGCGCTCCATGCTTCGCAAGGGCCTCAGTTGCTGGCAAGGAGCGCCTTTGGCACTCCTTACCAGCAACTGCAGCCCTCGCTAATCGTTAGCAACAACTCGTATGCTCACAACTATATATGTGATGGTACAGTCCTTTCTCTACCTCATTGTAACATGCTCTGGGTAACAACTAGACTCATGTGATGTAAATAATTGTAGATAACATTCATGTAAGTGGCATTCTGTACTTGAGTATCATATTTCGAACAGTTCTAACAAAATATAAATAACAAATAGTAAAATAATACAAAAATAATAAATGATATAGATTTTTGGAATTAACACTATTTGAATAATGAGTTGCAATTCCATTTTGAACACTGTGTTTTTTTGTAATCATATGTAACTGCTGTAGTAATGCTGCACAGCTTGAATGTAAAATATTCAAGTCCTAAACAGAGTACAATTTCCTGCGCTATTACCTTGGGAAATATGAGTAACAAGAAGGGGTCCTAAGGATTTTGTCATTTGAAAGACAGAAACTCCAGCAGTGGGTTTCTAAAGAATATAGCTGGCATATGGCAATACCAGACATTACCTGGGATGAATGCACAGTGTATCTATGTTCTTATTAAGGTTGCTGCTGTAAATGTCTGCGAAGAGCAGCAATGGCCATTTGCCCTGAGTAAATAGACATTGCAGCCCCTTGATGCTTAGTGAATCTGTGATAATGAGTAGTAATGTTATGATGCATGTTTTGGTAAGTTTAAGATGCAGTTTAAATTTAAAGGGACTGCTAAACACTTTTCATAAGCAAATATCAAGATTGTGGCGCTTGTAAAACTATTCTGTTTAAGCTATAGTAACCCCAATCGTGTGTATAAACAGCAGAAATAGTGAAATATGAAAGGTATTCAAACCATATAAAAGTATAATAATAATAAGGGATGGTAAAAGTATTTTTAAAGGTATAACAAGTCCCAGTACCATGAGTCAATAGTAGAGATGTCGCGAACAGTTCACCGGCGAACACATGCGCTTTTCAGTTCGCCCCTTATACTTTATCATTGAGGACATTTTGACCCTGTACCTCACAGTCAGCAGACACATTCCAGCCAATCAGCAGCATACACTCCCTTCCAGAGCCTTCAATCTGAAGGACAGGCTAATATTCTGCTCTGTTTCACCAGTCATAGTTGGTGTACAATACATTGAAAAAAAACAACCCTTTTTTCCTTTAATCTAATTTCAGTTGCCTGCCTGTGTCAGGCTCACAGCTTATATTGTGCTCAGGGAAATAAAACAACACTTTTTTGACTGTAATAGCTTGAATAGCAATTGCCGGCCTACAGGCGTGTGTGTGAAGCCTATTGCATCTACTCTGCCAACTTTTGCCAGTGCACAGTGACACTCATATCTGTTGGCACCTTAGATTGCATGCGCAGTGCCCCAAATTTGAAGTAGGAGGTCCGACCAAGCATCTTTTTCCATCTCCCTGTTCCAAAAAGCAATGCCATATACACGTCCCCTAATAGTGGACGTAACAGGGATTAAACCAATAGGAATAGTACTACTTAACAGTACACACCTTATAATAACGCAGACAGAGGCAACGCAGAGAGAGGAGTCTGAAGAAGAGGAGTCAGAGGAGGAAGGTGGCTTTGAGGAGGTGGAAGACCAAACACAGCAGGCGTCCCAAAGGGGCTTGTTGTCACCTTTCGGAGACCCTTGGTGGCTGGGTGGAGGAAGAGACCTTCAATGACATCAGTGAGGACAAGGAACGGGACATGGCTAGCTTGGTATCCAACCTTGTGCAAATGGGGAGTTTGCGGTTGTGCAAAGGGACTGTTTGTGGTTGTTTGCGGTGAATTAAACGGGGAGATTGGTCTGTTACTGTGAAGCGGTTGTAACCCTTACACTACCTGATCGATACAACATCATACCTGATGTTTTAAAGCATGTTATTCCAAACAATTTAGGAATGTTAGGTGATTTATGCCCTTTATGGCTTAAAACCAGACTCTGCATCAACTATGTAATTTTCCGTGGGAGTTTTGCCTGGAAGTTTGCGCCCGCTGTTCGCGAACTGAAAAATTGATGTTCGCGACATCACTAGTCAATAGGGGTATAATGATAGTCCTTTATATTATGAACAGAAAACCAAACTCAGCATGTTCAGACATACAGTTCTAATCAACAAAGTGGCTGTGTGGTCATCCAAGTCCTATTATGGCCCCCATCACTGTGTTAACAGCCCCCGTAGTATGGTAACTCAATTTGTTCAATATTTGTGTTCGATATTTGTGGGCTGGCTGCTTGCTTAGATAAAAAGTGTGGGGGGGAAAGTGCAAAGCATCCTAGTTGCATAGCTCAATAAAATATATTATAAACAAAATGTAAATAAAGTATATTGCAATCACATTTATTATCCTCAAAGTTAGAGGTATGTTTGCAGCATTTATGAGTCTGTTGCTCTGTTCTTGATTCTTTGTGCTTTGGGGTCCACTGGTAGTTATTGATTACACTAGAGAATGCAATATACTTTATTTACATGTTGTTTATAATACATTTTATTGATCTATAGTATTGTATTAGCAAGCTTTGCACTTCCTCCACCCTTTTTATCTGTAGTTTACATTTAGCCCAACATTTTTATATGCAAAAAATATTACTTGCTCTTTACAAACTGTCGGTAAGCCTGTGCTTATTGTGTCACATGCTTGCCTCCCGTTATATCCACAAAAGTTAAACCTTACCTAGGATATTGCAGCAAAAAAAGAAAGCTGCAAACTTCCACATTTAAAGTGTTCTATCTCCATTACATTTTGTCTGTAGTTGGATGTTATCTAACTGCATCCTGCCTAGTTTGACTGTGCGTGTGTTGTGGTTATCAGCGAACCTACAGGAAGGCTCAGACTTTGCTGAGTTGCTGTATTGTGTCTTTTCTGTGATCCTGATTCTGACTTCCTGGCTTCTGACTTTGGTTATTGGATTCTGTTCTGTATTGCTGTCTGGACTGACAATTTAGCTTGTTTAATCATTTCTGAAAACTTGCTGTCTGCCTCTGACATCATACTGACTGAGTATAAATCTTATCTTGCCCGCTTGTTCTAACACTCCTTGGATACTCCTGCACACAGAATCCTAGCATTTGCTCGTTTGTTATATTTTGTATCAGCTAAATTACAGAATAGTGAATATATAGTACCTAATCATTATACGACTGGCTGACAATCTGCACTGGACATATTTATTTGAATATGATTGAATTAATTTAGACATTGTATTGCTAGTATTACTGTATTTTAGCAAAAGCTTACAGCTACATCTTTTTGAAGACACATTACTATTTGTGATGGTATATATAATGCTATTATGAATTTATGATATAATTTAATCTAATTTGGTATAAATTACAGTATGCATTGATTCAAAATGTTCTCCAAGAACCACCAGAGAGGTCATGATTTAGGTTTTACACTATGTGAACACAAGTGAGGCAATTACTATGCAATAGGCCATGCAGCCTCTAATTATCTCACCTGCATTCACACAGTGATACATCATGGTGTGTTTTGTGTCGTTGCAGAGAAGATTGGGAATCACTGTATTATGGGCTCCA
This sequence comes from Discoglossus pictus, assembly GCA_027410445.1. NCBI lineage: Eukaryota > Metazoa > Chordata > Amphibia > Anura > Alytidae > Discoglossus > Discoglossus pictus. The sequence goes on along the minus strand of CM050164.1, from coordinate 313,014,564 downwards.
CAAGGAGATAAAATAATTTCTCTCCAAATATTAGATGTGAATCTAAAACTTGAAATAGTTGTTATCAGTAGATAACTATTCAACAAAGATTTGTGTTATAAATGCATTTCATATATGACTTGTACTCCATATCTTTGACCAAGTATAGTGCTGGGAACTGATTGATTGTTTTATATTTGTGGAATGAGTCAAGGTCAAGGATGGCCGGCATGCAGGCCCAGGCAACCTGAGTGAGTGAGGCTTATCTGGGATACACCCAGGTGGAGAAGCAGTTGTCCAAGGAAAAGGGTTATCATGAAAGGGCATTCAGGAATTAAGTCCCCTGAACTGATTGGGTTGTCCACTGGAGAGTGCACAAGGTCTACTGTCCTACCTGAGACCATTGGCAAGCAGCACAATCCGATTGTCCTCCTTTCTCCTTCCCTTCAACCTCCCCCTTATACCCTACTCACAGGCTGCAGGCAAGAGGCATCAGGAAAAGAATGGGGCACTTCTGGGAATAGTGAGATTTCCTGCAGATGTGCATCAGCAAGTGGAGGAGCTGCTGCATCAAAGAGAAGGAGTGATGTGGCTGGAAAGAAGATCCTTCTGCTTAACAAGCTCAATCCAGACTGGCAAACAGCTGCAAAGGCAGGTAAGTGTAAGGGGCCCACGTCTGTAGTAACAAGGTCTGATTTTACTGCAGGGAAGAAGTTGGTAGCATTGCTGAGGTCTGAGGAAGGGCAGTCAAAAGGAGGAGACACAGAGAGAGTATCTAAGGTCTGCTGTGAATGAGGAACAATTCCCCGTCTTGGAGGTCTGATCCACAATTGAACATGGGGTCTTATCTGGGGTCTGGGGGGAAGGGAGCAGCACACATGGGGGTGTGTGATACAAAGAAGAATGTGTATATTAAACAAGGGGTACAAGCAGCAAGAAAGAGGCAGAAAAAGTGTAAGCATAGTGCAGCTCTGCAATCAGGGTGTGATAGTAGGAGGGATCATATAATATAAGAGCTGGAAAAGTAGGGGGGCAATTGGAGGAGGGGGTAGAGACAGCACAGAGGCAGCAGCCGGTTAATAGTGGCAGCAAATGATGGACATGATGATGCAAATGCAAAAACATTTCTTATGGGAGAAGAAAGTTTAGAGTAAAATAATTTTGGGGAAGGTTGGAAAAAGGTAATAGAAGAAAGAGGTTTACAGCTGCAGAATGAGGAAGCAGCAGTGACAAACAGGGTTTTATCATCTACTGTGGAATGTCCTATTTTTTATTCATGTGATCCAGGGCAAGGTACATTGAATACTTGGAATAAGACACGGATCAACATGGGTCATTGCAAAACACTGCCTGGCGCAGTGCCAGGTAAGGAAGGTGCAATTGGAGAAAGGAGGCAGCAGTTTTCTGCTAGATCAGGATGCAGGGATTTGGAGGAGCAGATGGTCTTGGAGCACATACACAGAGAGGTGGTAAGGATAGACTGCCCCCTATTAATTTGCTTACAGACAGAGAAGATTTAAAATGCCAAGATAGGATGTAATCAGAAGGTCTACTTCAAATGGACGCAGGAACAGATTTACTCCCTCCCTTGAAAATCCCGCTCTAGAAAATGGTTGCAGTCAGGATCACGTGATTTTGGTGAGAGAAGGTATGCAGAAAGTGGAAGGGATTCTTTCATTACATAAGTTCAATATCTAATTCTAGCATTGGCATACAGACTGGAGACTGCCTTCTGAAGAGTCTAGGAGGGTACAGAACACATCACTAAGAACAAGGAGAGAACAGGCTGATAGCTTGAACCGCTTCATTCTAGGAGTTATGAAAGGGAAAGCTTTATGGAAGCGACATTAGAAGGAGAAACAGCCTCTACCGGAAATAAAGAAAAGGGGCATCATGGGGAGTCTACAGGTATTAAGCAATTAGGTAATACACAGTCAGGTGACAACGAGAATATTTCAGTGCAAAGTTTATTATTAGGATTGAAAGGTTTGCAGTCGCATGAACATAAGAGGGTATTGGGTCCAGCGTCAGCATGGGTAAATCAGCAGTTAACAGTGGTTAGTCCAGTTGAGGATGAAGGTCAGGTCATTGAGGAACATTTGTTTGGAAAAGGGAAATCATATGTAACTACAAAAGAAAAACAGGATGGGACCAGTATCAGTTCTGAGTCAGTTATTAAGGTTGCAGATAGGACACTTAGAAAATCTGTATAATGTTCCATAGGACTTATTGGGGAGAATATATCTAAGGAATTAGGAAAAAAGATTTTAAAAAGGAAGCTGCTTTAATGGGGGTCGAGTAGTTACCTCTTGCTTTTTGTTATACAGTATATGTTATGTGCAATAAAGCTGTGGACTGGTAATACCCAATTAGGCTTTGGTCATTATTGTGTTTTCTCTGGGGGAATGTATTGATTAATAGCTTGAGCCATACCATGGTCACATATGCTTAGGTCAAGCCATATTTAGGAGCAAATAAGCTTGAATGATGATGATGATGATGAGATTAACAAAGACAAATTGTATCACTGCATCAACAGAGATTTAAAAAATATCTGTTTCTTCCCAAACCTGTTCATGGCTTATATGTTGTTAGGTTTTGACATACTTCACAAAAAAAGTCCCTTTTTTATCTACTTTGGTCCTTTAATGAAGTTGAAAGAGTCATTAGCAAAACAATATTGATTAAACAGGAGCTAAAGGATCAACCTTAGAAAAAAACATTTTTTATGGACAGGCTATAAAAAAAATATAGAAATAGAAATGTATAGAAGTTTTACAAAAAATCTATTATGTTAAAAACAAATATTCATGTTTAGAAATAAAAGTGAAAGTTCACATGCTGGGCTGTAATTAAATATACTACAGACTGAGGGCCCCATTACAATAGGATATGTTTCGATTTACGTGTCAACTTGACGTGTAAATTGCTAATGTATCAATCCAAATCCACCCCAAAATCAGCAATGTGTGAAGACAGCACTGAATAGATTAAAATGACCTGCGTTGACAAGTTACAATTAGCTTTTTCAATTACTTTTTCTCAAAGCCTATCCCAGTAGCAATTAATTGTCCTAATGCAAGTTTGTCATGACGGATTTTGGGGCTCCCCTGGGACTCTATCACATGTGTTTGCTAATATCAAAGGCTTCGCGAGGGTCCGCATTTGCGGTAAGAAAGTCGTAGGAGATTGTAGGGATGAGCGCCTACGGTGCTCATCTCCACCAGTGCAAGGAGCGCCTTTGGTGCTCCTTGCCAGCAACTGCGGCCCTCGCTTTGCGAGGACCCTGTTGCGGCGGGCTCGCTACGCGAGCTTGCAAGCGTTAGCAACAACCTGCTTGCTGACAACTATATATGTGATGCCATTCCACAGACATATGTGCATTGGTACATATTAAAAGTAACATCAATCATGGTACAAAAACATGATACAGTATATGTATTTATTTATAATGCTACACCCGGTATCCAGGGTACTGGAGGAGGTGTCGGTGTAGGAGCTGTGTGGGGTTGTGTGGTTGTCTGAGGAGGTGACGGCCGCAATCCTGTATCCCCAGTTGGCAGATCAATCTGTAGGAGGAGGGGGCCAGAGGGGTCGAAGCCCACTGCAGGTTCCCCTGCTAAATCTATAAATTGATCCTTCTCCTCTTCATATGCTGGGTCTTCCTCTTGTAGATGTTCCTCCTGCTGGTACTGCTGCTACTCCTCCTCTGCATATGGCTCCTCATACCAGGGATCCTGCTGTATCTCATATTCTGTGCCATTGAAGTTGAAATGAGATATCAATAGAATATCAGATAACCACACTGGATGAGCATATAATCTCTGTATGTTACAGTATACCTGACTTCATGATGTGTTGATCCTTCATGGTTAAATTAATCCTGATTGTAAGGAGTTTATATTTGCCTGAAATTATCACTGATGCCATTAATTAGTATATGTGCAATAGGCTCAATGCACCAATTTGTAGCATTACGGCTTAGAATCTCTAATGTGATATTATAGATTGTTTGATTTTGGATAATTATCACAACAATGTCTAGGTCATTGTTAGCTATACAATAGTTCTAGTAATTGGAGTCAGTGACTAAATCTCATAGCATCATTAATGAACATCCATTTGTCATAAACATATCTACTAAGGATGGTACTTGATGGTACAATGTATGGAAAGATAAAGTGGAGCACACATCCATCTCCTTCCTTTTGGGATGACAGAGTCCATATAAAGGGATATGTAACGATTCTGATTGATGAATACATTTATGATTTACTTGATATGTAATATACTTGGGTACCTATTTTTTTAATGCAGTTTGTTTTCTTTAATGTTTTTGAGCTCTGTCTGTACAGCTTCATATCAAACCAATATCCCCTTCTCGGGTATTTTCTCTGCAGCTCAAAAGACACAGTTCTCTTCTGTCCTTGCTGGCAGTGTTTCATACTAACCAATTAGTGACCATATCTTAGCAAGATTCTGCAAGATGTTGCTGAGACATGGTACCTGATTGGCTAGGACATTACACTGCACATCAAGCCCTACTGTGTCTATATCGGCATATTTTGCAGTGGGCAGACCCATCTAGGGAGTATGTATTTGCTGTATATTAAGTTAAAATAAATGTATTCATTGATTCTCAATTAAACCAGGTCTGTCAGAGGAATTAGACATACAACTATATTATATACCTAGTCAAATCTAGGAACTTTACATGTTGCTTTAACTGATGGGCAGCATTTACATTGGATGCGTGTTATCTATATGTTTAGTGTACATGTTTTAGTATGTGACAGGATGATATGTGTTTATGATATTCACCTAGCAGGGTCCCTGACTGCTGAGTGTCCACAAACCCAGGAGTCTAACCACCATTGCTGGTGTGATCCAATCCCTCAGCATACTCTACTACTCATTGACTTGGACTTTAGGTGGGGGGCCACCACCAGTTGCTTTGGCACTTGCTGCCTCCTCTGACACCTTCCTCCTCACCTGGCACTGGCAGTCATCATACCAGTGCTTTACAGACCTGACATCCCTCACATACACACCCAGGGCACTGACCTCAGTGACTACCTCTTTAGACATACTGGCTCTCTTGTCTTGCCTCACATCCCTACAACGTGGAGTATACTGGAATGGGCAAGAAAAGCACGGGTGAGCAACATGAGCTCCTTATATTTAGGGTCCATTTGCTTAGGAACAGCATCCTGTCTTTCTTGGGGGCTCTGCCCCTGAGGCCTTCCCCTCTAGAACCCTCTCTACACCACTAGGTGCATGCTCCTCTCCTTATGTCCCTTATCGATGTGTTCCTAGCACTGGAGCATCCCTGCCTTCATCTCTCTTTCACTGCTCCCACTTCATTCCCTCTCAGACACTACACTGCTCCCTCTTCTCCTTATCTCCACTCTCTCTCTCTCCCCAACTCTCACCACTCCTCTCCCTCACTCCACACCTCTCCCTCTCTTCTCTCCTCTCCCTCTCTCCCAGCTCTTTTCTTCAGGCACCCTCTCTCCACTCCTCACTCATTCATCCTCTCTTCAAAAAAATACATTGAAAATACAAATAGCTGTGTATTAGAAAACAAGCAGTATTTAAGTTTCACAGTAACATTAGTATATAAATATTGAGTTAATATATTGTGTGGTATTTTGCATCAAATCTGGGATGGTTTATTACGGATTGCAAGAAAATTAGCCACTCTATTGGAATAAACATAATGTGTTTATCACATAATGCTCATGTGTTAATGTAATCAGCTTGCGGGGCCTCTGTTCTTGCTCATCAGATAAAATTATATAGTAGGTATTTATGAGGTCCATGTGCTAGTGAATTACCACTGTGTTAAAGCACATATATCTATAGCTCCTTAGACCACATCAATAACTCTTGTATTGAATCATTTTATTTACAGAGGTCAAGCAGTATTGCAATGCTTGTAAGATTGTTGCTTGCTAAACTAGGACTGCTGTAAGCCATTAGCAGGGGAAAGACTAGGAAGCAATCAGTATGGCACTCAAGCCTAATTAAGTATTGTTGATGGATAAGGTGGAGCTCCAGCAATGCTGAAGGAGTGGACTTGGTAATTATTCTATTCTCATGACAAGGGGACAGACAAGGATACATGGATAAAATTATATGTTACCTAATGAAATGGTATCCCATACACTATGTAATGCTTTGTGGTTAAGGAATCAGTGAAAGCATATAAAAATACAGCCTAGTCAAAATTATTTTTGGGATATGGTTATCCTTGATTAAGCTGTATTGAATAAAGTCATGGCCACATACATCCTTCACTAGTTCTTCTTTGCAGTATTCTTGTTTCCACATTTCTGGCCGGCGCGGAGGCAGCCCAGGCACGCTGGGTCTGACGCATCGCTGCGTGACCCGGCGGAGCCTGGGCGATGCGGATTGGCTGGGAGCAGGAGGAGGGACTTAAGCCCGTTTCGCGGGCTTCCTCCTCACTCCGCGCCGGCCATTGAGCTGATCTGAGGTCTGCACGTTGCGCTCATAATGGCAAGTAAAAAAGGGCACTAGGCTAATAAAGTGACCCCCGATCCCTCCTTACACATCCCTTATACTTCCTTGGTCCAGCTCACTAGTAGAGCCCCCCTTGGTCCTGGCAATAGGGCCCCAGGCTATAATCAGTAGCCCTATAGTCCCCATAGCAGCATTCCCTGCTTTGTAGGTCCCTGGGGAGGGTGTCACATTTGTCCCAAGTGGGGTGGCAGCTTATTATGGACCCTGGGGATTTAGACGCCTTGCTGACCATGGTCAAAACTAGGGCTTTGAGCCATGGGGTTAGATGGGTCCAGGACAGATTGGGCTCAGGCCATCTAGGGGGGGAGGTTGATGCCACTGAGGCACCGGCCCGGCCTGCAGTGACCGGTAGCCTAGGCCAGGTGGACAGGCCTCATAGCCTAGATAGTCTGGTGGAGCAGCGTGCTACCTCTGAGCAATAGGGCTAGGAGCAGCGTGGAGGGCACGGATATGGTCCTTGAGAGTCAGGAGCTTATCCCCCCCACCGCTGTGACTGCGGTGCCAGCGGGAAGCGCGGGCGAGGGCCTAGACATCCGGCCACCACCCAGCTTCTTATCCCATGGCCCACAGCAGAACCAAGGTCCTGGTGACAACCCCTGAACAGCCTTGAGGCTCCAGGGGGAACAGCAAAAGTACAAGGAGCTCTAAAAATGCTCCTACAGGTTCTCACCGGTTGGCCCCTGCGGTCCCCACTGCCGCACCCACTGCCAGAGCTGCAGGTGTTTCGCAGGGACGACGAAACGCCAGGGGAGAGGCCAAGAAGAAAAAAGAGATGACTAGAGGAAGAAGGGATCAGGTGATCAAAGAGATGGCTGCTGAAGACAGCATGGTGGTCATCGACGAGGTTCCGGTAGCGGCCAAGGTGGCACGGCAGACACGCCCCACCAGGGTCAGAAAGTCAAAGAACAGGTACAGTCCCTTGATTTTCACCTCGACACCAGCCAAGAGACAGAAATCCCCTGACAGGAGAGCTAGGCCACAGCGCAATTCACCCATCCCTGACATCATCACGGATACAGGGACGCCCATAGTGACTCAGGGGCAGGACCGGTGTAGGGATAGCATTGACCGCCATAGGCCGCTGAACCGGAGGGAATCCTTACGCCTCAGCGTAACCGCCGAGTCGGAGTACTCCTTTGGGGGGGAGCGGACCGCGCATTCCCTAACGAGGGATAGACACAGGAGAGCTTGTGATTGTTCTTCATGCTTCCCCAGAGCCAGAGGGAGATCCAGGTCTCGGAGCAGACGGTCTTGCGGCTGCAGCTGTGCTTGCGCAATAGGGGGCGAAAGGAGCCCACAGCGGTCCAGACCGGCAGGTTGCCCCCAGGATGGCAGCCGCTTTGGGGCAAGGAGAATCAGGTGAGAAGCTGGCAAATTTCAGGGAGACGGGGGTGGCAGTACATTGAGCCTCTCCCAGGGAATCTCAATTCTTGTCATCCCTGAAAGCCCTTATAGAAACCCATAACATTGCCGTCTCCAATGCGGAAGTTGGGGCATGGGTGGGGCTTTGGCCAGTAAGGCATGGGCAGAGCCATCCTTTCCCGCTCGGTCGCCCCAAGGGCAGCTTACTGACCCCACTTCACACACGACGAGCCTGGCACCGCACTCCGGAGGAGCGGAACAGGACAGGAGCAGAGGAAATGTACGGGATGCGGCTGCAAGGCCGTCCATCGTTTGCACCCAGGAAATTCTGGGGGCACATTTAGCCTTGGACGTCAAAGAATCTGGCGACGGGAGTACATAGAGATATTTTCCTTGTTGCCAATGTCACGGATGAACGACAATCCAGAGAGGTTTCACAGGGAAGGAGATGACCGGAAGCACACTTTCAGGCGTGTGCTAAGAACGTTCGACAACTGGTTACAGGCGTTTGCCATCATGGCCTGTGTCATGTGAGAAAGACACCCGGAACAATGCTCCGGGCTGTTCGTGTATATGGAGGAAATCAGGAACGCATACCGGACTTATGGTGGAATGGCATGGTGGCGACATGACGAGGAATTTTGGCAATACATGTCCTCCCGTCCGGAGATGGCATGAAGCGTTAGGGCGGTGGCCTTTTGGCTGAACATAATGACACCAATGCGGGCAGTGCCGCCCTTTCGCGGGAACCCAGGCGGGGATAGAGGACCTGCCGATGCGAGCACAGCCGGTCGAGGCGTCTGTCACTCATTCAACGAGGGCAACTGCAAGTGGGCACCAAACTGCCGTTTCAAGCACATCTGTGCAAGTTGTGGAGGAGATCATGCGGCCTCAAGATGCACCAGACAAAAGGACGGATCCAGGGCTGGAGAGCCCACTCAAAAAGGGACGGACCCCATACAGCTGGGCGCAATGCTGCCGTGGATAGAACGCTATGGTAGGTTGGCAACAAAAGCTGGGGCGGCCGCCCTACTACGCGAGGGATTCCAGGAAGTGTTGAAGATTCCATGCTCTCTCGCCCCGCACGAGTCGCTTTTAAGAAACCTGAAGTTGGTAAAGGAGTTTCCAGGAGTAGCGGCGGAAAAAATCCGGACTGAAGTAGAACTGGGTAGGATGGCGGGGCCTTTTCCCTCCATCCCCTTCCAGTGCCTGGTAATTTCCCCTCTGGGCGTAGTGCCGAAGAAGGAAGTAGGAAAATTCCGCCTCATCCAGCATTTATCCTATCCTCCAGGTGATTCGGTCAACGATGGGATTGACAAACTGTACTTGTCAGTGTCGTACGCCCCTTTCGATCGGGCCACGGACCTGGTTAGGCGGGCAGGCATCGGGGCTAAGATGGCGAAGGTGGATATCGAATCTGCGTTTCGTTTGCTCCCGCTGCATCCTCAGAGCCATCTGTTCCTTGGTTGCTTCGTAGACGGACAGTACTTTGTGGATCTGTGTCTCCCCATGGGATGTTCTATTTCTTTTTCCTACTTCAAAGCCTTCAGTACGTTCTTGCAATGGGTTGCTCACACCAAGTCGGGCTGCCAAGGGATTACCCATTACCTCGATGATTTCCTTTTTGTGGGACCGGCGGGGTTAGCCACATGCGACTTTATACTACGGACCTTCTCAAGGATATGTCAAGATTTCGGGGTTCCACTGGCAGAAAAGAAGACAGAAGGACTGACCACGGATCTGACTTTCCTGGGGATTCGGATCAATTCGGACAAGATGTAATGCAGCCTGCCGATGGAGAAGGTGTTGGACCTGTCTGCAGAACTGGCGGCCCTGGAAGGCGCAAGGCGAGTGTCACTGCGGATGCAATCCATCTTGGGAAAGCTGAATTTTGCGTGCAGGATCGTTCCCATGGGCCGTATATTCAGCAGAAGAATGTCGTTGGCTACAGCCGGGATATCTCAGCCGCATCATTTTATAAAGGTTTTCGGGGCCATGAGGGAAGATGCACAAGTGTGGACGGCATTTCTACGGAATTTCAACGAGAGCACCTTGATCCAGCAAAGCAGGGTGACGAATGGGCAGCTAGACCTCTATGTGGGTTCAAGTGTGGTCGGAATGGGAGCCTATTTTAGAGGTGCATGGTGGGCAGCAACATGGCCCGAATCATGGGTCAAAAGAAGGCTTACAGAAGATCCTACGGTTATGGAGACGTTTGCAATCACCACGGTGGTTCATCTGTGGGGCAGGGGCTTCAGGAACTGGCAGGTCCTTTTCAATCAGGCAGCCCGAAAACGGTCCGGGTAGTCAATAGCTTGACGGCTGCATCTAAGTCGTTGATACTGGTCATACGGCACTTGGTTCTTTGTTGCCTATGGGCAAATATCTGGGTGAGGGCGGAGTGTATTACAGAGAACCCGGTTCCGCACACTGGCACCGGCGGCAAAGGATCAAGGAGAGGACATACCTTCAGAACTCTGGGAGCTTGGAGTGGTGCGGTAGCTGGTTACATCACTCAGTCGGTAGCGCCAAAGACGTGGGTGGCCTACAGGAAGGTGTGGAACATGTGGAGCGATATGGTTGAGGAGGCCGGTGGTGAGATTTCAGAAGAGAAAGCCTTAGGAATTCTGCTGTGGTTTTTGCTTCGGAGCGCAGAGAGAGGTGCTTCCAGGGCAACGGTGGCTCGGCAATTGACGGCCCTGGCATTTATGTTCAGGTTGGAAGGACGGAAAGAGTTTGTGGTTTGCCGGGTGGCAAAAGGCATGTTCAAAGGGAAGCACCGGACGGACAGGAGGCGCCTGATCACTTACTCTCTGTTACTACGCCTGGGGGAGGCGTTGGTTGTGCTATGCAGGGATTCCTTCGAATCTCTGCTTTTCCGTACAGCCTTTTCCTTAGCGTTCTTTGGTGCTTTCAAGATTGGGGAACTGGTCTCGGAAAACAGGCACGGTTCGGGGGGGCTGCTGGCGGAGGACATCTGTCTGGAGGGTGACAGATTGTTGGTATGGCTGATGAGGTCAAAAACGGATCAGGCCGGAAAAGGAAGGGAAGTGGTCATATACAAAACTGGAACGGAGGCAAGTGTGAGGTTGTACTTGGCCAACGGGGCCAGGCACACTGCATTCCAATGGCCAGTCCTTAAAGAAGTACTTACGGCAGTTAGGCTTGGACCCGGTGGACTTCGGCACACATTTGTTTCGGACCGGATCCGCTACGGAGGCAACAAGGCTAGGTCTCCCCGAGAGTATGGTTAAAAGGATTGGGAGATGGGAGTCGCATCGCTTTAGGTCATACATACGGCCAAAAAGGGTTGTCTAATTGGAATTTGTTTTATGTGTTGCAGAAGTTAAACAGCTGTGGATCGTTGGCCATTCCTACATGTATTGGGCTCACCGGTTAGCCGCAGTCACTGGCGACAAGGTCCAACTGGGCTTTCTGGAGACGAGCATGCAAGTAAGATTCCGCGGCTTGAGATGGACACAGGTGAATGGCCTGTTGGAGAGCAGCGCTCAGCATCACGGTAGCCCACACATTTTAATTATACACGCTGGGGGCAACAATTTGGGGGTAATGCCTATGAGAACATTTTTAAAAGAGATGAAGAGGGATGTGAAGTGTTGGCTAGAACGGTTCCCAGGCTTGTTCATAGTGTGGTCCGAAATGATCAAAAGGAGATCTTGGCGGAACGCAAGGGATTCGGTTTTGGTGGATAGAGCAAGGCAAAAGTTAAACAAACAGATGGCTAGTTTTGCAAGGAATTTGGGTTTCATTACCATTAGACACCAAGAATTCGAAGGCGTAGGCGCCGATGACTTCTTTCGCCCAGATAAGGTCTATCTAACCGAGATAGGATTAGAGCTGTTTATCCTGGAGCTTAAGGATGGGGCTAGCCGGACCTTGGCTTTATTAAGAGAGCAAGAGGGGGGATCACAGCCTCAGGAGGTATCCATCGCCTGCTCTGTGGCGGGTAGTGAGGCACCCGGCCCACGGGCTTAAGTGGTCGTTGCCCTGCCTCATGGGCGTGCTTAGGAAAGCACTGGGAGGCTCTGGGCGCGGGCCCAGAGCGTGAGGTTACTGACCGGACGGGCTCCTCCTCCTGGATGTTATTTGAGCTGTGATTTAACAATGTTAATTATGTTAATTTATTATTGGTTTATGGTTGCTTTAATAAAGCTGTGGCCCGTATTTTCCCCAAGAAACGCTGTTTCAGTGTGTTTATTTATTCTAAAGCCCATTGGATCTTGCCAGGGTCAAGTCAATTATGGGGTTTACAGGGAAAAAAAACTCCTAGACTATTATCTATAGTTAAATTGGAGAAGGTTCTCACTTTAAAAAAATCAACTGGCACGGAGGAGGAGGCATGTGGATTCAACTTCTTTGTGGAGCAGCTTGTGGGAGATTAGCATATTAAAATATTATTCTGTTTTTAGATGCTTTTGTTGATCACATGGAGAATTACAGAATATCTTTTAACTGGGGCTGTTCAACTTTTGTGCTCCTGGGCCAAATTAGGACCACATATCAGGATATCCTTGCATTAGCACAAAGAAATATATATATAATATGGGTAATGTCAAATTTTACTGGGTCATTGGATCAGTTGTACTAGTTTTGTTGTTATAAAATAGAGTATAGGCAACTTTTTGTTCTTGATTAATATGCAATCTCTCCTGTTGTTAAAAATTAAGCTCATGATCTGTTGTTACATATTTTGTACTTTTGACTTTTGGGATGTCTACTGGGATTTCCTCACAAAAGTATTACTCTGGCTAGTGCACACAATTAAAAAAGAATATTTGGAGAAACAAAAAGTATCTAATTTGAAACTAGTTAGACCCATTTGATTATACTCAATAATGGAGTCTATCATTGGTTCAAGCTGCTTGCAGCTGCTTTATTAGAATTAGGAGTTCAGACTAATGCCATAGTAACATGTTGGTGACTAGTGTTACCATTTATAATGTTATACAGTTATAATGAGATAAATCCCCCTACTATCTTTAAAGCAACATGGAAATAATTATTTCCTTTGTTGCATTAGAAAGAGGGTATTTCATAATGCGTCACAGTGTGTTTTCTTTTTTACAATAAAGGTTTCATAGCAAAAAATGTATTCAAAACTTTAACTGCTCTTGGAGGTTTGCCCTCTGTCAGCCAATGAGATCTACAAACTAAAGTATGTTCTCTGCATTTCCTGTTAGTTTCAATGAAGTTAACAGAGTTTACTTTTCATGCAAAACATTTTATTGTTTAAAATATGTTCTTTTAAATGCTTGAAAAAAATCCATCATTTTTCTTATTATTGTCTGAGTACTTGTGAATAATGATAAGAGAAAGCAGACACGTCTTATGGTCCGTTCCTGGCAACCAAAATATGGGAACCCTGTGCCATTTTCTTTGGCTGTCTCTTTTCTTATAACATGCTCATGTGGTGGTTAATACAATTTGTGAATTAAACATGGCACTCCTTGCTAGGTTGATTCTCCACTTACCAACTCCTTGGAGCAACTCCTTCAATGGGAAGTTGTCAAGAGCAGTGAATTCTATAATGATCATTCAGTTTCAGTACGTAAATACAGTATGTCCCACTTTGAGGTCAATAAAAGTATGTACCATTGACATAAAGGACAATTGCAAACATTGGCTCGTATCAACATGAAATAAATTGACATATTTCTATCTTCTGGCCAATGAGTGTATGTGTAAACTCATTCTCAAAGGGGCAGAGCCAAGATGGCAACTAATCATGATTTTCCTAGGATGAACCACTTCTATGTAAAATTTTAGGTTTATTGGCAGAGCTACCCATATTGACATTCTGCTCTATAGTATTGCTATCATGCAGGTAATCATGGATTATTAATTAGGAAAGCTTGAAACGGTGGACATAGTGACACCGCAAACCTTATGAGAAGGGCTCTAAAAAATATAAGCAAGTATAATTCTGAATAGGATTTCACTTTCTAGTAACTGAATTAATGTCAGTGTTTACTTCTGATGTGCCTTTTGACTTTTAACAAATGCTGTATACCTAAACTTGTAATTTTTATATTTTATTTATGGTGTCTTTTTTTCTAGTTCTGTGTAAGCCTTAACACTGTGGAGCCAGGGCTTTGTTTATTTTATATATTTGGCTGTTTGTTGTCAAGTTTTGATATGTCCCTCTTTCTAAAATGTATGTTGTTTACTGACTCATATTTCATAGCTTTTCTATGTCAGACTGACTTAGATTTTTTATTATTCTTATTATTTCGTCAAGTGTATTATTTGTTCAGGGTACTGAAATAGAAATGTTATTCTCTCTGTACTTACCGTACTGTGTGTTTCATTGATGACTGTTTTGGTTTGTGATCAGTACAAAGGAGAAATGGCTTTGTAGAACTGTTCAATTTTAAAGGTTTGTATCATGGGAGCTGAAAAGGAACATGGCAGGTCTTTTGAAATCACTATAAATTTCATGCAGGCAGTAACAGTTATATGCATCTGTGGGAGCCCAAACATTTATTTCTATGTGATTCCTGTGATTGCTTGCTAACCTATAAACAGGTTATATAGAATGCATACAAATTGATGGATAGATAGATGATAGATAGATAGATATACAGTATATTGTAAATGCATTTGTGAGATCAATGTCGCTATTTCATGTTAGGAAAGTTACAAAATACAAGAAATACAAAATAAACATACAGTGGGGGAGACAATTATTTGATCCCCTGCTGATTTTGAACGTTTGTCCACTGACAAAGAAATGACCAGTCTATAATTTTAATGGTAGGTGTATTTGAGTAAGAGACAGGATAACAAACAAAAAAAACAAAAAACAAGAAATATGCATGTCAAAAACATTATAAATTGATTTGCAGGTAAGTGAGGGAAATAAGTAATTTATCCCCTATCAACCAGTAAGATTTCTGGCTCCCAAGTGTCTTTTATACAGGTTATGAGCTTAGATTAGGAGCACTCTCTTAAAGAGAGTGCTCCTAATCTCAGCTTGTTACCTGTATAAAAGATACCTGTTTACAAACGCAATCAGTCAATCAGATTCCCAACTCTCCACCATAGCCAAGACCAAAGAGCTGTCCAAGGATGTCAGGGACAAGATTGTAGACCTACAAAGGCTGGAATGGGCTTCAAGACCATTGCCAAGCAGCTTGGGGAGAAGGTGACAACAATTGGTGCGATTATTTGCAAATGGAAGAAGCACAAAATAGCTGCCAGTCTCCCTCGGTCTGATGCTCCATGCAAGATCACACCTTGTGGAATTTCAATGATCATGAGAATGGTGAGGAATCAGCCCAGAACTACACGGGAGGATCTTGTTAATGATCTCAAGACAGCTGAGACCATAGTCTCCAAGAAAACAATTGGTAACACACTACACCATGAAGGACTGAAATCCTGCAGCGCCCGCAAGGTCCCCCTGCTCAAGAAAGAACATGTACAGGCCCGTCTGAAGTTTGCCAATGAACATCTGAATGAATCAGAGTCGAGAACTTGGTAAAAGTGTTGTGGTCAGAGGAGGTCAAAATCAAGTTCTTTGGCATCAACTCAACACGCTGTGCTTGGAGGAGGAGGAATGCTACCTATAACCCCAAGAACACCAGCCTCACCGTCAAAAATTGAGGAGGAAACATTATGATTTGGGGGTGTTTTTCTGCTAAGGGGACAGGACAACTGCACCGCATCAAAGGGATGATGGACGGGGCCATGTACCGTCAAATCTTGGGTGAAAACCTCCTTCTCTCAGCCAGGGCATTGAAAATGGGTCATGGATGGGTATTCCAGCATGACAATGACCCAAAACACACAGCCAAGGCAACAAAGGAGTGGCTCAAGAAGAAGCACATTAAGGTCCTGGAGTGGCCTAGCCAGTCTCCAGACCTTAATCCCATAGAAAATCTTTGGAGGGAGCTGAGGGTTCGAATTGCCAAACATCAGCCTCAAAACCTTAATGACTTGGAGCGGATCTACAAAGAGGAGTGGGACAAAATCCCTCCTGAGATGTGTGCAAACATGGTGGCCAACTGCAAGAAACGTCTGACCTGTGTGATTGCCAACAAGGGTTTTGCCACCAAGGACTAAGTCGAAGGGGTCAAATACTTATTCCCCTCATTGACCTGCAAATCAATTTAAAACTTTTTTGACATGCGTTTTTTTTTAGGGTTTTTTTTTTTGTTATTCTGTCTCTCACTATTAAAATACACCTAACATTAAAATTATAGACTGATCGTTTCTTTGTCAGTGGAGAAACGTTAAAAATCACCAGGGGATGAAATACTTTTCCCCCCACTGTATATTCTTACTCAAGACACAACTACATTTTGAATCCACTCTCTCATCATATCTCACCCTGACTACTGCAGCTCTCTCCTTGCTGGCCTCCCCATCAACCATCTCTCTCCACTCCAATCCATATTGAATGCCTCCGCTAGACTCATATACCACACTCAACATAGCTCCCATAGCCTCCAGTATAAAATGTAAAATGATTAGCTTAACGTATAAAGCCCTAACAATAATGCACCCTCTTATATTTCTGCTCTTGTCTCTAAATACTTTCCGAACTGTCCTCTTCACTGTGGCAATTAACTTCTTTCTATCTCTCTTATCTCCACCTACTCTCACCCCAGCCTTCAGGAGAGGGAAGGAGAGAGAGAGAGGGAGGGGGAAAGAGAGTGGAGAGAGAGACAGAGGAAGGGGAAGTGAAAGAGAGAGGTTGAGGGAAGAGGAGAGAGATGGAGAGAGGGGTAGAGGGAGAAATAAAGGAAGGGGAGAGAGGGAGGGAGAGAAGGAGAGAGAGAAAGATGAAGGAGTGGGAGAGGGAGGGAGGGAAGCAGAGAAAAAGTAGGCAGAGAGAGAGGAAGGGAGATAGATAGAGGGAAACAGAGAGAGAGGCAGAGAGCAGAGGGAGAGAGAGGGAAAGAGATACAGAGCACAAGGAGTGCAGAGAGAGGGCACAGAGAGAGTGAGGGTTTACAGAGAGAGCGAGGGTTCACAGAGAGAGAGAGAGAAGGCACAGAGAGAGAGCACAGAGAGAGATAGAGTGCACACAGAAAGAGAGAGGGCGCATGGAGAGGGCGCACACAGAGAGACTGAGGGCTTACAGAGAAAGACAGCACAGAGAGAGACAGAACATTGCAAACTATCAATCAGAGAAGCCTGTAATAGGTGAAAAAAAAATCTTGCAAGACTTGAGCTGTCAGTTACTTGAATGAAGTGTCTGAATATTAAGGGCATATTTACTAAGATGGGTGTTATTTTGGGCTAACATTAATTAAACACAGTTATGCAGTTCTGATGTCTTGGTGGGGTAAACATAGTGATATAGTAGTCGTAACAGGGTCCTGGCAGTATTTTCACAGTGTTTTCCTTCTCACAAGTCCCTAAAACCTTGCATTACAACTTCATCATCATCATGATGATGATGTGCCCATTCTCATAATTAGAATTTTAGATAACATATCAACACCATATTTATTATTACCAATACAATAGGAGTAGAGAGTAACACATATTTTTATATTGTTATCTCTATTATAATCTAAAATATATGATGTATTATAATATATAGTGTATATTCCTTTCCCAAATTACTGAAGGAGTTGCTACAATAGGCAAGGCACCCATGACGGTTTGGCAACACCTTATTTTATTTCTTTAAAGAGGAGCCTATAATCAGTATAGCAGTATATGATAATAAGTTACAGAATGTATTGTGATCTTTATTTTAATTTAAACAAAAGGAAAAACTCATAAAAACCATTGTCTCTAACCAAGGGACCATCCTGAGCCTGTTTATATACACTGGAATCTCTAAGCTAGAGATAATATGTATCAATAGGATTTGTCCAAACAATATAGCCAACCTAAAGTTGGTCTCAAATTGTCATTACATTGAACTCAAATCCTTCATTAAAGGCATATAGACGTTTCATAGATTATAAACGCGTCTGGTGAAGGAGAATCAGTAGTTTATGCAAAAAAATGTTTGGATAAAAAAAAATAAAAAAATTAGCATAACATTCATAATTCGTTGTAGCCAAGATTGTAGCGGTATGGGAAGGCAGCAAAGCATCTTGGGATTTGTAGTTTTTTTTCCCATCACACACCTCTCTCTCCTCTTTTGAATGATGCAACTTCTCTGGATCTCTGCTACTTGCTCAACGTTTAGTATAGGGTTAAAAAACACCTGAATGCAGTGTTTCTATTGGTAGGTACCAGGTGCCTTTGTAGGCAGTTTTGCGGTTGTGGAAACCATTTTTTTTTAAATAAAATTAGTCTATATTTATAGAATGAATAAATGCAGTGCATGTTTCCAATATAAGCCATATATGTTAAATTAGAAAAAGTTAAAAACAGGGAAGCTTTAAGTACTGGCAAGATAGATACAATATATCCACCTGTCAGCTGCAAATTCTAAATCATTAAAATGCGCACTTATGATGATATTTTAGATGGAAAATTAAATGTATAGACTAGATCTTATGCTGGTATAAACAGAATATTCTATACCTAATATCTCTAGTTGGTATTTATCATTTAATATAACAAAATAATGACTATGTCCCTCTTATAGGGTTCAAGGCCTCCGTAGAAGCCACAGATTTTTGGCCTCTATAGAAGCTGTGTACGTGAAACTGGCGCGTCAGGCAGTTTTGTCTGGTGTTATCATTTGCGACGTCAAGCACTTTTCGGTACACCAAACCTGCAGCACTAGCTGTAAGAAACACATATTTTGCTGTGACATGAGTATTGGATTTATTGTATGCTACGGGTATGCTAGCCATAGTCAAGGACATTATTACATTATTTTCAATTAGAGGGCAATTAGCAGGCCTTTCACTGTTTTTTTAATAGTCTGTATATTGGCTTCCAGATTGCAGAGCAGTTGCTCTGTTCAGTCCATTGTATTAGTAAATATTTATATTAAATAATGATCACAAAGTGTAATATACCTCAGCATCAAATGGGATGTATGTTTAGCATAAAACAGCCACAATTTAAAATAGGTTACTATACAGGTAAAGATTGCATTTAAAATGTTATAAGGTAACTCTTGGTAATATTAAACTCCGACTGAAGCTACAGACGGGAGTTTATATATGCAAACAGCTACTTAAATATATTTTTATAACAACTAATGGGGAGAACATATAGATGAGCTGGGAAACTCATGTTGAGTCCAAATACTAGACTTTTCCAAATGTAGAAATCCACTGATTATTGCTCAGATTCATACTGTCACCTTTTCAAGAATTATGCTTCTTTATTTTCTGGGTAAATTTAGAATGGGATGCTGGATGCATTAAGACTTTTATGGAAAATGTAATTTCAGTCTTGAAATATAATAATTAAATTAACACCAAGTCACTTGCAATGTTTCTGCCATATTCTTTTAAAACTAGTTGGTGTTTGTCAACTTATTATACTTATTATACCTGATCTGTTGTTGATGGTTAATTAAACATCACCACCACGGAAGAGAGAAAAAGCACCAGTACCCTTTGAAAGGAAAGCAGCGGCTGGTGCTATTATGACTACATCATAAGAGGCTACCTCCAAGTCAAACTGATCTGTGGCAGACAGAGGAGTCAGTAGTGATTCATGCACACACATTACAATTCCATATAAACACATTACTCAACGGCCTTTGCAGGTCTTCTTAAAATAAAACCATGTTAACATTTAGTTACTAAATATTCTGATAGAGTAGACTTTACAAATACAGCATTTCTGCTGTAATTATATCATCAATATATTTTCAAATAAAACCACTTGATCCTTCTTTCGGTGAGTTCTTGAATAATGTTATCTTTCAGAATTGTTAATTAAATTATTTAGAGCCCTATTCTATTTGAGCAAATCTAATTGCATTACTATGTAAAATCATCTTCAGGAGCTTTTTTACCAACATAGTGTATTCAAAGCTTCTCACTCGCAATATTATGGATCCATGCTCACATCAATAAATCATGCTCTCGTCAGTAGTAGTGAAGGGGCTGGCTTACGAGACCCGCACAAAATAAAAAATCAAGTAAATATTATGGACTTGCGGCAATAAAATTGTAAGGCAGGTAATGCTGTCTGGCACACAATGTAAGGCTTTTAGTCCTCTGAGTATCATCAGGCGCTCATTGCGATCCTCTCCCCTTGTGTACTTTTGTTCCTTTGAGCACCCTCTGAGCACCCTTAATATATTTTTTTTATAAAAATTAATTAATTAAATAATTAATATACTTTATTTGTAATGAATATATACAGGAATCAATATGCTGAAGAGCTAACAATCGCTGTTGTTTTTCCTGCAGCATACAATGTACATTTGGACTGTTGGTGATCTGAGTGTGCAGTGTAAATAGGCTGCGTGCGTGAGGCTAAACCGTTTGTTTAGTTGTGTAATGCGGTATTTTAGAATGGCAATGTTATTATGTTTAAGGTAGTGTTGTAAAATGGTGGCGAGTGTGTGTTACGCGGGTCTCAAACATGTTCCGTCCTTCCTAATACTGTATTTTGTATGTGCCTGGCGGTGTTTTGCATGTTTAGGGTTCTTGTAGCCTCTTTTTCATTTTTTTTCTGCTGACATTTTCTCGCTTGGGTGATTTTCAAGTGGCGAAAATCTGTAAATTTGACTTAAATTCACGTGGAATCTCACTCTCAGATATCCTGGCTGTCCCCCCGTGCGGTGTGTGATGTTTTAAGTGTGTTTTTGAATGTGTGCGGTTCTGCTGTTAAGTTCGTATTTTTTGCGGGTCATATTTATTTTTCACTAAGAGGCGGTTTCCTTTTTAAAGTGTTACGGGCCATAATTTTTTCAGCCGATTTTTTTTAAAGTGCTACAGGTCTTGCACTGTGAATTGTGTATTTTAGTTTTCTGTTGTTCTGTAGTCCCGCGGGTCGTAGATATGATGCTTAATTCCTTAGGCGCTCCCTGTCAAGGTCGTGCGGGGTCGTAGGGATGAGCGCCTATGGTGCTCATCTCCACCAGCGCAAGGAGCGCCTTCAGCGAGGTCTGCGGTTGATTCACAGGGATACATTATATATTTACAAGCTTCCCGCCATAACACTGACTGTGTTGTAAATTTTCTCAAATTAGCATGTCCTGGAGCTGAAGATTTTGGTATCTAGAGAGAGATAGTGCAGGATAAGTTATACATTGGAGTGCAGGTCACCAGGGACCTTCTGAGACTGTTGTCCACTGGACCTTCAGGCCCGGTGGTCCAGCAGGACCCATGTCAGGTAAATATGACATACACCAACATGCCACCACATGTGCATCACACACTACACATGTACATGATGACCAACAAGGACACTGACATGTCAGCTCCATGGAATTAACAAGGGATTGATGGATGTGTCATTAAATCCATGAAGCTGACAAATCACTGTCATTCCTGGGAACAACAGTAATCAAGCAACAGAGAGTCCATGTATTGGTGTGCTCACTGCAGCCTATGCAGTTACAGACTGTAGCCGGAATCAAGATAGCTTTCAGAGCCAAGAACAATCAAGACCATAAACCAAAGAATAGATCAAATCTAGCATTTGATAGCCAATCAGAGCTGCAATTGGGAGAATCTCCCAGGTTCAAGCCTAGATGTCAGATAGTTAGGAATGAACTATTATAAGCTATTATTCATCATTCTAATGACATATACCTTTCTTTTCTATCTTTCAGCAGCCAGGAGAAGGTCTGGGTCCAGTGGCGAGCCAGAAGCAGGGGCGTCAGCTGCAAGGCAACAGGAAGTGGTGGAGCAAGCCCCCACCCAGCAGGAACTGGCGCAGGGGGAGGAGGAAAGAAGAGGATCTGACGACCTTGGCTCAGAGGAGGAGGTAATTTGGGTGGTACGGTCACCGGCCGGACCTCCAGCATCCCCACCAGGATTTGACCATACTAGCCCCCTCCTCCAAAGACTAAGGATATTGCCGGGGCCCCCCAACTGGACCTATCCCTAGGACACCAGTCAGTCACCACCTCCTTCCCCACACAGCAGTGCACTGGCCTGGCCGCCGCCACCACTGGGCACACTACCACCAGCTTCACCGCAGGCTCCAGACCCTCCCCACTCCATCACCACCACCTCCTCACCCATCAACACCCCACAGACCTCCATCCCCACCACCACCATCACCACCAAGCCAGGCTGCGCAGGCGGAGATGCTGGCCCTTATGCGCCAGCAACTGGACCGTCTACAGGGGATCAAGGCCAACATCTCTGCCAATCATGCAGAGGTTATGCTCAGCTTGGCAAGGCACTATAGGGAGGAAAGGAGGCACCATCTAATGACAGAGTCCTATCTAGCCAGGCTGCTTAGGACAGGACTTGTCCCAAGCCCGCCTCCTCTACCCCTGAGGCATCCCTGGGATACCAGCAGCCTGGCCCCTCCTCTCCTCCCACCATGCCTCTGACACTGCCACTTGTTGTGCCATTGCCTCCCGGGGGGTTGCCTCCCCCCGACCCCACCACCACCAGTAGGGAGATGGTGGCTGGCCATGGAGGATGTGGGCCCTGTGGCTAGTCGGAGGAGGACATAGGGGCTGCGGATATGTTTGTGCCTTCTCAACAGCACTCATCAGTGACAATCTATTGGTCACAATGTTAACCTAATCTAGCCAAGCTACAGAGTCTTGCATCTTGGCCCATAGGGATATTTTGTATGCAGATGGGTACCTCCCATCACATGGTCCTTGATCCTCTTCTCTGTGGACACATAGGGTTCTGTTTTACATGTCACCAACTGTTAGTCACTGAGGAATGCTGTTAAGAAGAGATGCTGCAGACGCTATGATTTTTTTAGGGCTTATTTTGTAGGTTTTGTTTTGTTTTCTTCCATTTTTTACTTTAGGTACAATTCAGGTCCATGAAGGCATCTTCTGCCTCTGCAACCATTGTGGAGGAGATGTATAAGGTGTAACATGTTCCCAGTGCTTATCAGATAGACATTACTTAAATGACAGCCCCCCTTAACATGTAACTCCAACAATCTTAAAACTATAATATTGCAAGATATCTCAGACATGATTGTTGTTAGTTTAAATATAGACTAATACCGCTATGGCGGTGGACTTGCAAAGTCTCACAATGGCATGTTAATGACAGCCAGCATTTATATATGCACTAGTGTAGCATGTAATCCTGACCTCAATATCAGTCTGAGAACAGATCATTGGGTCTGATGTAAGTTACATTGAATCTTGCTGCTGACCTTTGTGTCCTCTCCGTATTAATCGCTATTTTACAATTTTGCTGATTATCCAGTGACCTAACTAATAGTTAGCAATGCTTGCAGATGGGAATCAGGTTAGTTGATATATTGTTACAGTTACAGTATTTAGCACTGTACTGTACATGCATGTTGATTAGATGTTTTTATCCTCTGCCTTTTTTTAGTTGACCGCTTTTTTTTTTGTCACTACACTGTATGTGTGAAACTGGATTGGATTACACAGTCCAGAGGTTGAACCATCAGTTTCATCGAGCAGATATAGACAAGTTGTAAGTGATATGCACATCAATGGTTTCTTCAATTAAATGGAGTGATTTCTGATGATCCTTTTATCATCAGATTCCGATTGAAGTGGTGTAGTGACCACATGTGAACCTGGTAGGTGCTATGCATCATGCTTATTCTAAACTATGACATTACCGCCTGTAGGTATCCCCTTTTCCCCCCAAGCCTCTTGCTCTCTCAGGACCTGCCCACACCACACCCATGATATTAATGCAGAGTCTTGACCATTTCTGATTGTGCTCTGTGTATAAAATAAAGCTTTGTTATACCGTTCTAACAGTGTCAGTGTGTTTTCAATGGTTGGGGTTATGGGACATCCACATGCATCAAATTAGTGTCATTCCTATAGATGTAAAGTAATGAGCCCTAGTTAACATAAAATAGATAAATACATATAAAAAGAATAATAGTCATAATAGCATTAGATATCATATAATACTAAATATCAAATATAATAAAAACAAAGGGTTAATACACAAGCCAAGTCCACTAAGTGATATTGTGGAGGGCCTAAAATTAATATAACAGGTGACACTTGAGTGGGTTGCCATTTCCTTGTCTAGTGAACTGTGATTTGTCTGACCTCTCTGCTATGACGTGCCCACCCAGAGTGACCCTACATGGTATAGTTCACAGCTTCATTGCAGTACACAAGCCCCTTCACCACCATCACTTAGCAATGCAGAAGGGGACCAGGGGAACAAACACCACACTAATCTACTCTAACCCATCAGGAGGGGCCACAAAAACACATGGAGGCTTTGCAGACACGTGGATCAACAGCCAACTCATCTCCATCAGGGGTAATCTCCACTACGCCCATCCTGGAAGGTCCCACGCCATTGCTGGTGGCCATGTGCCAAGGTGTATAGCCATTCCCATTTTGTGACCTGCCATTGTGTTCTGCTATTCATCAATTTACTTTAGTTTGGATGCTAAGTGGTGGTGGTGAAGTGGCTTGTGTACCTGAATGAAGCTGTGAGCTATACCATGTAGGGCAACTGTAGGTGGCCAGGTCATAGCAGAGAGGTCGGACAAATCACAGTCAACTAGAGAAGAACTGGCAATCCACTCCATTATTACAGAGTTACATAGTAATTGGGGTTGAAAAAATACTTTTAGCCCATCAAGTTAAACCTTGTAGGATCTCCTCTAAAATTCAATATGCGGATTAGTTGTTAATTGATCCAGAGGAAGGCAAACACAAACAAAACCCAAGTGAAACTTTGCCAATTGACTCAAAAGTGAAAAAAAAAAATCCTTCCTGACCCCAGATACTGGCGATTGGATTTCTCCCTGGATCAATACTCCCTCTCTAATTAACCAGGATAACGCTAAATACCCTTTTATTTAAAAATATATCCAATCCCTTTTTAAAGTTATCTATTGAATCCACTGTCACCACCTCCCTTGGTAGAGAATTACACAGATTAACCACCCTTACTTTGAAGAACCCTTTTCATTCTTTAAGGTGGAATTTTTTTACTTCCTACCTCAAAGGATGTCCTCGTATCAATTGAAAATCTCTTGGCATCAAAAGGTCCCTTGACAAATCTTTATACTGACCTTGGATGTATTTATATGGGGTAATCATATCCCCTCTTAGATGCCTTTTTTCTATAGAAAATAAGTTTAATTTGGTTAGTCTTTCTTCATAACTTAGCCTCTCCATTCCCCTTATTAGTTTTGTAGACCTTCTCTGTACTTTTTCCAGTTCTTAAATGTCCTTTTGTGGTGCCTAAAACTGTACTCCATATTCCAAATGAGGTCGTACTAGGGATTTGTATAGTGGTAGAATTATATTTGCTTCAATTGCTTCTATACCCTTCTTAATACATGCTAATAGTTTATTTGCCTTTGCAGATGCTGCTTGGCATTGACCTCTGTTACCTAGGTGATTGTCCACAAGCACTCCCAAATCCCTTTCAATATCTGATATGCCTAGATTTGTCTCATTAATTTTATAAATTGCATGGTTATTTTTCCCTCCCAGATGCATAATCTTACATCTATTCTTAATAAATCTCATCTGCCATTTAATTGCTTGCTTCTCTAATTTATGCAAATCCCTTTGGAAGGAAAATACCTAATTTTCTGATTTAATTACCTTACACAACTTCGTGTCATGAGCAAAAATTGAGACAATACTTTCCAGTCCTACTTCTAAGTTGTTAATAAATATGTTAAAAAGGAGAGGACCTAATACTAAGCCCTGAGGAACCCCACTTACCACAATAGTCCAAACTGAGTAAGTTCCATTTACAACAACCCTTTGCTTCCTGTCTTTTAGCCAGCTCTCAATCCATGAGCAGATATTTACTGCAATTCCTGTATCCCTTAGTTTGCACAAAAGTCTCTCTCTGTATCAAAAGCCTTTGCAAAATCTAAAAATCTTACATCCACTAAGTTGCCTTGATCCAAGTTCCTATTAACCTCCTCATAGAAACTAATTAGATTTGTTTGAGATGACCTATCCCTCATAAACACATGTTGGCTCCTACTTATAATCCTGTTTAAACAGACATATTTTTGTATATTATCCCTTATTAACCATTCTAAATGCTTTCCCACTACAGAAGTGAGGCTTACAGGTCTATAATTCTCCTGATTTGCTCTTGCTTCTTTCTTACATAAAGGTAACACCTCTGCTTTCTCCAGTCATCTGGTAGAGATCTTGTGGTGAGTGAATCTTGAAAAATTAGATAGTTTGGCTATTACAGAGCCCAGTTCCCTCTGTACCCTTGGATGTATTCCATCAGGACCTTGAGCTTTATTAACATTTATTTTTTCCAACCTCTTTTGGATTTCATTCTGCGTTAACCAATTATTAGTGATGGTAGTCTAGCCCCATTATGTTGCAGTGTCCCAACCCCAACCACTGGTACCTCCCTTGTATGTACCGAAGAAAATAACCTATTTTGCTCATCTGCCTTTTCCTGGTCACTAATTGTCAGATGGCATGTGTCACATTGTAGGGCTCCTATAGCTTCCTTCC
This sequence comes from Discoglossus pictus, assembly GCA_027410445.1. Lineage (NCBI taxonomy): Eukaryota > Metazoa > Chordata > Amphibia > Anura > Alytidae > Discoglossus > Discoglossus pictus. The sequence continues at coordinate 312,988,169 of CM050164.1, read as the reverse complement.
TGGCTTTCTTCCCATTTATATACTTAAAAAATATTTTAGGGTTAGATTTCCTTGTACTCCCGCAAAAGCAGTCTCTGTCCCCTCTTGTTTGTATAATTTAAATGCCTGTTTTACTCTGTATCTTGATCTTTAAATCATTGTTACGCCACATTGGATGTAATTTATTCCTTTTGAATTTATTCCCTCATGGTGATATGTATGTATATTTAGTACGGATTTAAATGTTGCTCATTTATGTTCACTGTTTTTACCTGTCAGTTCTTTGTCCCAGACTATACTTTGTATTGCTGCCCTTAGACCATTAAAATCTGCCCTTTTAAAATTAAGAGTTTTTGTTGGCCAATACAGTTTTGTTTTTTAATTCAATCTCAAATGATCACTGTTTCCCAAAGGTTGCCATATTTCAACATTTGATACCATATCAATATTATTTGTGATTACTAAATCCAAGATAGCTTAATTTCTAGTAGGTTATTGTATAACGTGGGCCAGATAATGATCCCTGAGTGTACTCAAGAACATGCTCCCTTTACCCGTACAGCTGGTTTCACTCATCCAGTTTATTTCAGGGTAGTTAAAATCTCCCATTATTAGAACTTGTCCATGCTTAGCTGCATTTCCAATCTGTAATAATAGTTGCATTTCCACACTTTCAATTATATTTGGGAGTTTATAGCATACACCTACCAATATTCTTTTGGAATTTGCTGCTACACAATTTAACTCTACCCACAAACATTCAACATTATTGCTAGTTCCAGCATAAATATCTTCTCTGACTATAGGCTTAAATTCAGGCTTAACATACAGACAAATCCCTCCTCCCCTTTTACCATTGTCCCTATCTTTCCTAAATCATCCATTATATATAACCATCCATATTGTTATTGTGCACGTAATTGTAATGCATTTCTATGCTTTCCCTATATTTTAAAGTGCACTGGTGTGTTTATATTGTCCTTACAGTATTTAAAGGTTGTCTGTAAACCCTTTGCAGGTCCTATTTGGAAGTCGGAATGTTTATGCCTTCATTTGCGGGTTACAGGCTTGAATGCCATGACGTCTTTGTAAATTTGTTGCAATTTAATAGCAAATTGGAACGTAGCAATTATGGGCTTGAGAGAACAAAGGATTTGCGGGCGCGAAGTTCCACGTTCCACATCCCATAGGCTTTTTCGGCCTTAAGCCGCAAGTCATGACCGGCTTGCTTTACAGGGCCAATTTAATAGTCGGAAATCTTTGCTAAGTGACAAGCTACGGTCTTATACGTTAGAGTAATTTAATAGGGCTAACAGACATGTTTATAGCTAGGCCACACCATCCACACACTCACACCCTATTATATAAAAAGACATAAAACATAAAACACACATAAAACATACATTTCTTGTTTACATAAAAAATAAATACACATAAACTTAGTTTTATTTATCCTTATTTTTTCTGTTACTTACTGATGGAGGGAGGAGAGTGAATGTCAGAGGAGAGGAGGTAAGGTGTGTAGGAAGAGAGGAGAGAGAGGGGGTCCTGGGGAGTAGGGAGAGGGAGGAAGGCGGAGGGAGAGTGTGAGTAAAAGGGAGAGAAAGAGACGTAAGGAGGGTAGGAGTGGAGATAAGGGAAGAAGAGGTAGGGAGGGAGAGGTAGGGAGGGAGTGGAGGGCGCTAGCAGTGGTAGTTCTGGGGGGGAGTGCATGTGTTGTGGTAGAGGGAAGATGGAATTCATCCATAGTGATAGGTACCCTTTTTCAAGGTCAGATGGGGAGGGGACTGATCCCAAGGGGGTAGCGATGGGGAGGGGCAGGCCTCAGGGTCTGAGCATGTAGGTCGGGGAGGACAAGAGGCTGGAGGCAAACACAGAGCCCCTAACTTCAGGCACGAGGAAATGGTGGTACTCCTCAATGCCATCCCTGCTGCTACCTATATCATTACAAGGGGAGAGAAGTTAGGTCTGGGCATAGGGCCCAGACCTGGAAGTCACTGAGGACAGTTTTGCGGAAAGGTATGTGAGGTCTGTAAGGCTTTGTTAAGATGACAAAGATTAGGAGGATGATGGAAGAGGAGGACAGAGAAGCCAGAGCTCCAAGCGGTGGCCCCAGAGTGACTGTCCAGTACAATGAGTGGGAGAGGCTGCTGAAGGAGATGATGACCTCATGGACTGTATCCAGAGCTCCAGGCCTGGTGACAACACTGGATCCAGCATCTTTGCTAGGTGAATATCATATACACCAACATACTGTACAATTACTTGCACACCACATGTACACACAAACACATAGTTAACTTCAATCCCATAAAAATGCTGCCCACTAAATGAAAGTGATATGTCAGGTCAGAAGGGATAGATGGATCATTTATCCCTCCTGAAATCTACGAACCTTACATATCACGTTCATTGGCTAAGTATTATATATATATATATATATATATATATATATATATATATATATATATATATATATATACATATACATATATATATATATATATATATATATATATATATATATATATACTGTATATATATATGTATATATTCCAGGTAATGAAATTACTTGATAGTTGTGGGAGGGTCTCTCTTCTATGGTGACCAGCAGCCAAAGGGTGTGCCTGGGAGCTAACCAGTGGTAGTGTCTAGCGTAGTCTGATTTAGGACATGTAGCGTGAAAAGGAAGAGTGTTTGGTGAATGAGGCCCCCTCACCTCATGTAGCTGTGATGTTGCCATGTAGCTACGCCCTCCATGGCCTGCTTAGAGGGCCAAGGGCCGAGTGAAGTAGAGGAGAGAGGGGAGAGGTGTATGAAAAAGTAATGAAAAACCAGTCCCGCGAATGCTGATTTGGATGCATGAACAAGGTAAGTCTACAAAGGCTGGTGTAGGCCTACGAAGACTTGTGTAGGCCTACGAAGGCCGGTTAGGATTTGTAGTGAGTAGGTTGATTTGGACATATAGAAACCTATTGAAAGGTTGAAGGTTAGTAGATATAGCCTGAAATCCACAAAATATGGCTTAAAAAGGCCAAAGCATAACCTCAGATACTGATAAAGACAATTTGGTGGCTGGTATATTATAAGAAAGCATAATGTAGAGCATGAATACTTACCATGAGGAACCATAGCTCTACAGCAATGGGGATGCTCTTACTGACAAACAGCATTGCAGGAAATCTGACATATTAACAATGCGAGGTAAAATAATATATTGCAAGGTTTAAGGAAAGCAGAGACATTTAACAACAATGTCCTTGCAGACAGCAACGGGCAAAAGGCACCAAAAGCAGAGAGCTTAACCTGGGGAAAATGGTGATGTGATGAGAAGCCAGTGGTAGTAATGGCCTTGTTGACAGGAAAATGGCAAGAAAGCTGCAATGAGCAGAAAGCTTACCCTGCCAACATGTACTGTGACATACGGAAGCAGAACATGATCACCTCCCTTAGGAGACTTGGACACAGGGCAGTAATCCAACACGTTGAGGACCCCAAACACACCTCCAAGATGACCACCCTATTAAGCATCTGTGGGGCATCCTCAAACAGAAGGTGGGAGAGCGCAAGGTTTCTGACATCCACCAGCTCCATTATGTCATCATGGAGGAGTGGAAGAGGACTCCAGTGGCAACCTGTGAAGCTCTGGTGAACTCCATGCCCATGAGGGATAAGGCAGTGCTGGAAAATAATGGTGGCCACACAAAATATTGACACTTTGGGCCCAATTTGGACATTTCCACTTAGGGGTGTACTCACTTTTATTGCCAACGGTATAGACATTAATGGCTGTGTGTTGAGTTATTTTGAGTGGACAGCAAATTTACACTGTTATACAGGCTGTACACATACTACTTTACATTGTGGCAGAGTGTAATTTCTTCAGTGTTGTCACATGATATAATAAAATATTTATAAAAGATGTCAGGGGTGTACTCACTTTTGTGAGGTTCTGAATATATACTTACAATTGAGACTACATTATGGTTGTGCCCACTGCAGCATATGAAGATACGAACCTTGTAGGGGTGGATGTGCAGTGATGTGTACTAGCCTATCAGAGAACACCTCTCTGCAACATGTTAACAACTATTGTTGAGAGTTGTTCACCGATTGGTTAGCTTGAGACTATGCATATTTACTTCTGCAGAGTATGTATATGAAAGTGCTTTAGAATTTAGAATGAATTAAGATATAGTTATGACCCAATAACAAAGCAATAATAGAAAGCAATGATCTAGTAAATGATAGCTTCAAACAATAGCAAATATGTGAACCATCCAGGTTCAAGCATGTCAGTTAGATAGGAACACACAGCAATCAAATGATCATACAACGTTGTTATCCATATACTATTCTTCTTTCATTGCAGCTGGCAAGAGGTCTGGATTCATTGCTCCCGCCCACCAGGACCTGTGAAAGTAGGAGGCGCCAAGGAGAGGATCAAAGGGCCCAGGAGATGATGAGATCTCGCAATTTGTGTGGTCAATGAGGGGGGGGACTTGCTGGCTGTTCCACCACACCCATTGAGTTTCACCCCGCTGGCCCCCTCCTCCCTCAGATTGATACGCCACCTGAATCCTCTTATTGGAATGATTCCAGATCCATGCCACCATCACCACCAGCAGCAGCTCCTCCTCCCACCCCCGGCGCCTCCTGACCACCCCACCACCACTCTCAAGGATCCCAGCCAGTCCCAGCACCTCCCCACGGGACCACCACCACCGCAGCCTGCTTGGACCTCCATCCATAGGCCTACCATTTGAGGTTACCATGGGGGAGATGCTGGTCCTGATAAGTAATCAAAGAATTGCATGGGATCCAGGCCAGCGTCTCCTCCCCCCAGCCCTTTGTGGGCCTCAGCCTCAGAAGGCTCAGTAGGGAGGTGAGGAGGCAAAACCAGCAGATGGAGTCTTACATGGCCAGGCTTCTCTAGGCGGTGCAGAACCAGAGCATGCTTACACAGCTCACCATGGACATCACATAGCATGCTCCTTCATCACAGAGGCCTCCCGACACCACACCCTGGTCCCTCATTGCCTCCCTCCATGCCTCTGCCTCCATAAGTGCTGCTTACCCTAGGGGATGCTTCCCCCTACAACCCCCTCTCAACTAGGTGCTAAATGCATTGGCACAGGTGTAGGGGCCCTGTGGCACGGTGGAGGAGGAGATAGGGGCTGCACTTAGTTTTTGACCTTCTCAAGGTCAGGTCTATGAAGGCATCCTCTTCATCTCCAAATGAGTGAAATATATACACAGATGCTATCTGATAGCCATTCAGTCAATTACAACCTCCAAGGAGAATGACCTCACATGCCATTAACTAATCATATATCATATTTAATAATACATGTTTGTTGTTAAGTTAACTTATACCAATGCATATATTGCATGGGACTAGCAAAGTCAAACAATGGCCTGTTATTCCAAGCCAGCATTAATGAATACTTTAGTTAACTGTGTCATCCCTTCATTAATCTGAGAACAGATCATTTTGTTTGATAGAAGAAACAAACATTATGGCTGTCAACATTTGACTCCTCTCAGTATAAATGGATATGTGATCAGACATCATAATATCCTAACAGTCACATGTGTTTCTTTTGTGCAGTGACTTGGTGCAAGTGAGAGGGGAGTGCTTTTGCCTGGGTTAAACTTGCATATAAGTTTGGGCCTAGTGTGTGACTGCATCTGATTTACTCAGATAAGTAAAGTGTGTTATTTCCTGTGTGCAGTGATTTGGTGCAGGTGAGAGGGGAGTGTTTTTGCCTAGGTAAAAAATTACATATACAGTGAGTTTGGGCCTAGTGTGTGACTGCATCTGATTTACTCGGACAAGTAAAGTGTGTTTATTTTCTGTGTGCTGTGATTTGGTACAGGTGAGAGGGCAGTGTTTTTGCCTGATTAAACTTGCATATACAATAAGTTTGGGCCTAGTGTGTGACTGCATCTGATTTACTCAGACAAGTAAAGTGTGTTATTTCCTGTGTGCAGTGATTTGGTGCAGGTGAGAGGGGAGTGTTTTTGCCTGGGTTAAAATTGCATATAAGTTTGGGCCTAGTGTGTGACTGCATCTGATTTACTCAGACAAGTAAAGTGTGTTATTTCCTGTGTGCAGTGATTTGGTGCAGGTGAGAGGGGAGTGTTTTTGCCTGGGTTAAAATTGCATATAAGTTTGGGTCTAGTGTGTGACTGCATCTTATTTACTCAGACAAGTAAAGTGTGTTATTTCCTTTGTGCAGTGATTTGGTGCAGGTGAGAGGGGAGTGTTTTTTTGCCTGGGTTAAACTTGCATATACAGTTAGTTTGGGCCTAGTGTGTGACTGCATCTGATTTACTCAGACAAGTAAAGTGTGTTTATTTCCTTTGTGCAGTGATTTGGTGCAGGTGAGAGGGGAGTGTTTTTTTGCCTGGGTTAAACTTGCATATACAGTTAGTTTGGGCCTAGTGTGTGACTGCATCTGATTTACTCAGACAAGTAAAGTGTGTTTATTTCCTTTGTGCAGTGATTTGGTGCAGGTGAGAGGGGAGTGTTTTTTTGCCTGGGTTAAACTTGCATATACAGTTAGTTTGGGCCTAGTGTGTGACTGCATCTGATTTACTCAGACAAGTAAAGTGTGTTTATTTCCTTTGTGCAGTGATTTGGTGCAGGTGAGAGGGGAGTGTTTTTGCCTGGGTTAAAATTGCATAAAAGTTTGGGCCTTGGGTGTGACTGGTTACAGGAGGGAGTTCAAAGAAAAGGGTCAAATTGTAGTATTTTATTTTCTTTTTGTAATTGTGTGTACGTCCAGTGGCGACCTCACTCAGTGTACATCCTGTCATATGTATGCACTACTGGAACAGTTGATCCAGAGTCCAGCACTTAGTTATATTCCACTGATATTCCACTGGAAAGGGGGTCACATAGCACAGTTTAGCTGGGCCTAGCATGAAGGGTAAAGCTGGGGCTAGTGAGGATGTCCAGGTAGCTGGGTTACAGTTAGAAGGGGAAGCAGGGGAACAGGCGCAGGAGGCAGGCCAATACTGAGTTGGCAAGCACCAACAGATTTGCCAGATTGAGTGAAACTGTTGGGGATGTCCATTTGGGAATGGCAATGCCATATAGAGCTATTCCCTCTAACAGTCGGGAGTACAGTTCTACTGGAGGAGTGCGAGGGCAGTTTAGGCAGAGCAACAGACAGGTTTTGGTGCTAGGGGACTCTATTATTAGGAAGGTAGACAGGGTGATTTGTCACCCAGATCCCAGCATTCGAACAGTTTGCTGTCTCCCGGGAGCTCAGGTTCGGCATGTTGTGGATCGGGGTAGATGTATTATTGGGAGTGGCTTGAAATAAACTGGCGGTCTTGGTACATATTGGTACCAATGACAAAGTTGGGGGAAGATGGAATGTCCTAACGAATTATGGAATAAGCTTAAGGGAAGGACCTCCAAGGTAGTATTTTCTGAGATACTAAAAGTGCCACGTGCTAGCCCAGGGAGACAGAACGAGCTTAGGGAGGTTAATACGTGGCTAAAGATGTGGTGCACTAAGGAGGGGTTTGGATTTTTAGAGCAATGGGCTGATGTCTCACTTGGGTACAATCTCTATGGCAGGGATGGATTGCACCTTAGTGATGAGGGAGCTTTTGTACTATGGTAAAGGATGGTAGAATGGCTGGAGGAGTTTTTAAACTAATAGGTGGGGGGAGGGACTAGATAGTAGTAATGGGGTAGAAAGTGTAGAGGGGATAATGGAGAGATAGAATTATTGGCAATTAATGAAAAATGGGATTTAATAGGCATTACCGAGACATGGTGGGATGAATCTCATGACTGGAAATAGGACAACCTTTGGGAAACAGTGATCACAACCCAGTCTCATTTGAGATTGAATTAAAAACCAAAACTGTAAGGGGCCAACAAAAACTCTTAATTTTAAAAGAAGATTTTAACGGTCTAAGGGCCACGATACAAAGTATTGACTGGGACAGAGAACTGGCAGATAAAAACACTGGACATAAATGGACAACATTTAAATCCATACTAAATATACATACACAACGGTATATACCATGTGGGAATAAAAGTAAGAGGAGTAAATTACATCCAATGGGGCTTAACAATGATTTAAAGATCAAGATACGAAGTAAAAAACAGGCATTTAAATTATACAAAAACAAGGGTAATAGAGACTGCTTTATGGGAGTACAGGGAAATCAACAAGGCTTGCAAAAGGGCTATCAGACTGGCTAAAATAGAAAATGAAAAATGAGTTGCAAAAGAGAGTAAGACTAACCCTAAAATATTTTTTAAGTATATAAATGGGAAGAATGCCAGGAAGGAATCTATAAGAGCATTACAATGTGAAACAGGCTGCCTGATAATTAGTGACCAGGAAAAGGCAGATGAGCTAAATAGGTTATTTTCTTCTGTATATACAAGGGAGGTACCAGTGGTTGGGTCACTGCACCATAATGCGGCTAAACTACCGTCACAAATAACTGGTTAAATGTCAATAAATCCCTGGGTCCTGATGGAATACATCCAAGGGTATTGGGGGAACTGGGTTCTGTAATAGCCAAACCATTATATCTAATTTTCAAGATTTACTCAACACTGGGTCACTACCAGATGACTGGAGAAAAGCAGAGGTGATAGCTATATTTAAGAAGGGGCAAGAGCAAACCCAGGGAATTATAGACCTGTAAGCCTCACTTCTGTAGTGGGAAAGCTTTTAGAAGGGTTAATAAGGGATAATATACAAAAGTATGTCGATCCAAACACCATTATAAGTAGGAGCCAACATGGATTTATGAGGGATAGGTTGTGTCAAACAAACCTAATTTGTTTCTATGAAGAGGCTAGTGGGAACCTGGATCAGGGCAACTCAGTGGATGTAGTCTTTTTAGATTTTGCAAAGGCTTTTGATACAGTCAGACATGGGAGACTATTGTGCAAACTAAGGGATACAGAAATTGCAGTAAATATCTGCTCATGGATTGAGAGCTGGCTAAAAGACAGGAAACAAAGGGCTGTTGTAAATGGAACATACTCGGATTGGACTAATGTGGTAAGTGCGGTTCCTCAGGGCTCAGTATTAGGTCCTCTCCTTTTTAACATATTTATTAACGACTTAGAAGTAGAATTGGAAATTAGTGTCTCCATTTTTGCTGATGACACGAAGTTGTGCAAGGTAATTAAATATAAAAATTACATACTTTCCCTCCAAAGGGATTTGCATAAATTTGTGAAATGGGTAATTAAATGGCAGATAAGATTTAATATGAATAAATGTAAGGTTATGCACCTGGGAAGGAAAAATAACCATGCAATCTATAAACTTAATGAAGTAAATCTAGGGGTATCTGATATTGAAAGGGATTTGGGAGTGCTTGTGGCCAGCCACCTACATAACAAGCAGCAGCTGCAAAGGCAAAAAAAATATTAGCATGTATTAAGAAGGGTATAGAAGCAAGGGAGGCAGATATAATTCTGCCACTATAGAAATCCCTAGTACGCCCTCATTTGCAATATGGAGTACAGTTTTGGGCACCAATTCATAATAAGGACATTTTAGAACTGGAAAAATTACAGAGAGGGGCTACAAAACTAATAAGGTGGATGGAGGGGCTAAGTTATGAAGAAAGACTATCCAAATTAATTGTATTTTCTCTAGAATAAAGGCGCCAAGGGGTGATATGGTTACCCTATATAAATACATCCAGGGTGAGTATAAAAATTTGTCAAGGGAGCTTTTTGTGCCAAGAAGTTTTCAACTGACAAGAGGATATCCTTTGAGGTTAAAACTAAAAAGATTCCACCTTAAAGAAAGAAAAGGTTTCTTCACGGTAAGGGTGGTTAATCTGTGGAATTATCTACCAAGGGAGGTGGTGACAGCGGATTCAATAGATAACTTTAAAAAGGGATTGGATATATTTTTAGTTAAAAAGGGCATTCAGGGTTATCCTGGTTAATTAGAGAGGGAGTATTGATCCTAGGAGAAATTTGATCGACAGTATCTGGGGTCAGGAAGGTAAGAAGGTCATTTTTTTTCCCCTTTTGAGATAATTGGCAAAGTTTCACTGGGTTTTTTTGTTTGCCTTCCTCTGGATCAATTAACAACTAATCCGCATATTGCAGATCACAGGAGATCTTAAAAGGTTGAACTTGATGGGCTAAAAGTCTTTTTTCGGCCTCAATTATGTAACTATGTAACACAGCACGGGAGGACAGCCAGGATGTCTGGGAGTGAGCTTGCACGCAAATTTAGGTCGCATTTAAAAAGTTTTGCCACTTCAAAATCGGTTAAGTGAGAAGAAAAAAATGAAAACGAGGCTAAAGGACACAGAGCCACTGTACGAGTTAGCCAGGGACATAGCACGTAGAAAATATACCATTATAACGGCCGGAAAATGCTTGTGAGCCAAGTAACACATAGAAAAAAGATGCCATTTTACAACACTTACTTACAACTCATAACATAAGGATTCTAAAATGCTGCTTTATCCTGCCTAAACAAACGGTTTGGCCTCGTGCACGCAGCCTATTTTCACTGCACACTTGCCACATTGCTGACACTTTCTCCTCACAAGATCAACACTCCAACTGTACATTTTCAGATGCAAGAAAATAGCTCTTCAGGATATTGATTGCTGCATATTAAATATAAATAGGTAAAGTATATTCATTTATTAATTCATATTACTTTATTAATTCACTGTACTCAAATTTTTTGGCCATCTTACAGTGTACTTATCTGTCTTTGCGATGACCAATGGTGACCGTTGCAAAGCCAGACAATTGACATGAGGGGATAGACTCACAATGAGCACTGAAGGTTCCCAGAGTAGCAAAAGCCTTACATTGTGTGGCAAACAGCATTGCCATGGCTTAAAATGTTATTTCCCCGTCATTTTTGATGGGCAAGTCGCTAGTAATATATATAATATATAATAATAAAGGGTTAATACACAAAGGCCTGATAGGAATATGACAGTTGATAATGTCAATTGATTGATAGCAAATCACTTCATGGGATGTCACCAAATGATAATGGATATACATCTTGGCACATGGCCACCAACCATGACGTGGGACTTTCCAGGATGGGCGTAGCGTAAATTATCCCTGATGGAGGTGAGTTGGCTGTTGCTCCATGTGCCTTTGCACAGCCTCCCTGTGTTTTCCAGCCCTTCCTGATGGGTTACAGTAGATTAGTGTGGTTTTTGTTCCCCTGGTCCCCTTCTGAATTGCTAACTGGTGGTGGTGAAGGGACTTGTGTACCTCAATGAAGCTGTGAGCTATACCATGTAGGGCCACTGTAGGTGGGCAGCTCATAGCAGAGGTCAGACAAATCACAGTCCACTGGAGAAAGAACCAGCAACCCACCCCAGTATGTTTTCCATCAGATGTATATCAGATGATCTTTTTATTTTTAGGTTCCACATTAGAGCCTCTGTGAATGAGAAAGGGTTAATAGGGCAGCCATTTTCATGTATTTGTGTTGCAGTTTTATCAGGTGTGTCTTTAATAGCTAAATAGCTTGCACCATATTGCAGCACGACTTTTCATATTGGCATATGCATGAACATTACAATTTGATTACCGGGAATTGTTGTAAGTAATTCTAATGCCTTCCATTGCTTGGCCTATATTTTAAAGTCCATTGGTGTGTTTTAATTGCCTTTTGCAGTGTTACAAACTTGTCTGCAAACTTTTGCGGGTCCTATTTGGAACCCGTAAGATTTGGGCTGACATTTGCCGTTTGCGGGCTTGACTGCATTTGTGATCTTGAGGGATTTTAGCAATTGAATTTCAAATCAACTTACGGTATCCATTAGGGGCTACTGTAACTTGCAATTTATCAATTGAATTAGGCTCAAGATGTTTAGAGAAACTAATTTACTGACTCAAAAATACACTGCAGCTTTACAGAATAAAAAAGTCCAGTGAAGCATTGCTGAATGAAAAGCACAAGTGGAGCTTTCCTTATTGGATAGGGGCAGTGGAGCATTTAACCATCTCTGTTTTACCCTGGTAGCTGCTTGTTTACATATACAATTAATACAATAAATAAATACTCTCTCTACCTGTCCCAACTTGTGGAGAAGTCCATGTGATGAATTTGGATGTGACAAGTTTTTAAAGAGGGATTTATTTATTTATTTTAGATTGAGTAAATATGCAACTATCAAAGTAAAACAGATATGGTTGAAAGCTCCACTTCTACTTTGCATTAATTAAAGCTCCAGTGCTGCTTTCAAACTAATATTATAAAGTTGGATGTAATAGTTCATCAAATGGGCTTGTCAACAATTTAGTAGAAGAACAAGTATTTACTGAATCAAAAGGAGCAGTGGAGCTTGGTGATCTACATGCTTTACAAGAACATTGAGTAATACCTGTATCTGTAAGACAACTCAGTTTACATACAATATACACTATACATATAAATCTCAACAAATAACAAGTAACCAGTTTTGTAACAACCTTATAGTTCAGAAATTGAAAACATTTAAAAATGAACTGGAGCTGTTAAACTAACCACTAAGCTCTTGAATTTGAGAACTGTCCTGATTACTGTCTGTTTTGTAGTTGCAAAGTTCCTTCTGGATTTCTGATGCCCTATAACATCTGCGATACTTGAAGAAGAAGCCACAGGGCATACAGTCTTCTTGGCAATCTTGTTAAGGTTTCTTCATTTGTTTTGATCTTTCCTTGTATCATTTTTCATGTAACAAATGCAAACTCATTAGTTCTTGTGCTGTAAAGGTGATATGTTGCTCTAGTTCTTTATTTAATTCACTCACCAGGCCAATTAACTTGTCACTACAATGCTGTTGTATCCAATCTATCATCACGCAGTCGTGATCCATACTCTCACAGTCTTTCATTGTTTTTGTAATGGTATTTTTCTTCTTAGAATCAATATCTAAATAGAATTTCAGTAGTTTTTCTGTTTGCTTCTTGATGTCATAAACAGTTGATTAACCAATTTCACCAATGTCATTTACATTTTTGTAGTCATAGCAAGCTTTTAATATGTACAAAAAATAGACTCAGAACTGCAAATAGTGTCAGTATGACCTCCAAATTGGCTCAGAATGACAAATAAGCTCTGAATGTCCACCTGTTATGGTCAAAATATCAACGAGGCTCAAAAGTTTCTCCTTTTAGGCTCAAGTAGTCAAATGGGCTTAGAATATGCTCCTTTTAGTCTCAAGAGATCCAATAGATTCAGAATGTCCTACTTTTAGGCTCTGGAGGTCAAATAGACTCAGAAATATCTTCCTTTTAGTGTCAAGAGATCCAATAGCCTCTGAATGTCCTCCTTTTAGCGTCAAGAGGTCAAATAGGCTCAGAATATTCTCCCTCTAGGATCATGAGGTCAAATAGACTCCAAAGGTTATATAGGCTTTGAAGGTCAAATACAATCAGAATGTCCTCTTTTTAGGATCAAGAGGTCAAATAGGTTCAGAAAGTCCTCCTTTTAGGCTCTGGAGATCAACAAGGTTCAGAATGACCTCCTTTTAATGTCAAGGGGTCAAATAAGCTCAGAATGTTCTTCTTTTAGGCTCAAGAGGTCAAATAGGCATAGAAGGTCAAACAGACTCAGAAGGTCAAATAGGCTCAGAAGTTTAAATAGACTCAGAATGTTCTAAAAAAAAGGGCCAGTTAAACTACTTGGTCAGAACAGGCTCCAAACAAGCTAAGACTAACCAAATCATGGTACAGAATACCAAAAACCACATGGGGAATGTGTGAGCAGTTCAAGACACATATTATTATTTTTATTATTATATTAACTGTTATTTGTAACGCGCCAACATATTCTGTAGCGTTGTATAGGGGATAAGCACAAGGAAGAATACAATGTTAACATACTACAGAAAATTGGAGAGCCCTGTTTTGAGCTTAGAATCTTTGCAGAAAGTGTTTTTTTCCAAAGCACCCTACAGGATTGGAAACTCGCTACTTACAATCTAAAAGGAATGTAAATGGCAGAAACCTGGAGAAGAACAAACAGGGAATAGCAAGGGTGAGGAAGTAAGTGAAAGTTTACTTAGGCGCTTCCTGCGTGTAATTTATGTCCGGATCTTTCTTCTAGTCTTTGAAAGAATACAGCAGAAGCAACCGGAGAAAGTGAGACATAATCAGGGAAGAAAAACATTGTTTTACCATTCTGTTAAAATAAATTACATATAACTAACCAAAGTTATGCTAGGATGAATCAACTGCCAATCTGAATATATTGACAGAAGTTGCTACTAGAAATCTCACAATATCTGGCACAGATAATGTCTGTCTTATACACAACAGAACTATAAACAGCACCTCATCCTGTGAAGAAGCAATGATGAGGCTGATCTGACATTGCCTTATATTAATTAATATTGCAAATATACTCTACTAAGTTGAGGTTTCCTCTCCTTGAAGGCTACCTTGTTGGGGTGAAGGAGCTTTTGTGAGATATACCATGTAGGGTCACCCAAGATGGGCAGGTCATAGCACAGTGGTCAGACAAATTGTGATAAACCTTATGGATGAGCACAACCATACACAAGATGTCCCTAGTGTGCTGTGGTCCATAAGGTCACGGAGACTGGACCCATGCCCTTAAACAAGGCTTCTGCCTCAGGACAAGGCACATTATCCTTGATAATTTGCAAAGCACAATGTGATAAAGCTTTTTTATTTAATTGCCTATGTTATTATGCTTCTAATGAATATGAAATATTATTTTTAATTGTAATATATAGTTTTTACTTTGCAATGAAACATTGTTTGTCGATCTTTTCTTTGTATTTAAAAGAAATGCCAACGTTAATTTCTGTGAAATCTATTTACTCATCTTAAGTTTAAAAGTTAACAAATTAGTTTAAAAAGAACAATTAAGTAGCCCTCACTTCATAAATATTTGTTTCATAATTCTTTAAACAAAGACAAACAAAACGAAAATTGTAATCATTGTTTAAAGTTGCTTTATTATTGACTTAATATTCTCATATAAGTTTATGTATAATCAAATATTTAGAGCTCAACTGCATAGTGCATGCAAAAAAAAAACCTCTAAGAGTGCTTTTGCCTTGCAAGAGTTTGTTAAAAGCACGATTTAAAAAGTACGTTGGAGGAATTGCTTACTACAGGCTAGCTCGAATAAGTATAAAACGCATTATTCTTCATAGCAATGCTATCCATTAACATGAATATCCTATAAACTAGCTAACACAAATCTCACTCCCTCACAAATACTTTGCTTTAACTTTTAAAATACACTTTAGATGATGGGCCCAAGCGATTGCTCGCAAACGTTTTGGAGCATGTGCAATTTTCTTGCGGATGGAATGTATTCCCAGTATAGAGTAGGTACCCTATTACATGTAGTAATGACTTGCAAAGGGTGTCACATTACATTTTTAATTTGCATACAGGAAGTAATAGCATTAGGATATGTTGGAGATTTACACTCCAAAATATTCTGGGGTGGAATGTAATCAACTACTTGTTTTATAGTTTATCTATTTCTCTTGAACACTATAGGCAAGGCATCATGCTGTGTTTTCTTCAAATGTTGATTAATACTATTAGGGATCTTTTAAAAAGTCTGGTGATTGCATTTCTCATTATGTTTTCCTCAACTGTGCCACTGCTCTCTTTCCTCTTATGAGGGAATCGATACAGTAACTTGTGTGCTAGATAGCAGGAGCTGTGTATATCAATGGACAGTCAAAGGGCATAATGAAACCTCAAATTAATCTTCAATCAGGATTACTAGCTTGGTAAGCCTTCACACATAATTTGTGCAGGGAACTAAAAATAACAATCCTACCTAGGACCTCCCTAGCCCACACCATAGCCCATGAGCCAAACCCTTCCAAAACTAATCCTACCTACCCTTCTAGCACTTACCAGCCTAGAGGGTGAATTACATAAAACAACCCATCTATGGGGGTCCCTAAGGCACTCATAACCCTTGCTCTGAGCTAGTAACATATGATGGAGGACTAATGACCCCCATCCACACTTTTAGACCAGGATCATGGGTGCTCGATAGGACAAAGTAGGTGAATATAGGCATACCTGTACTGTAGGTAATAACTTACTACAAAATAGCGGCACATCACAATTTATTAACAGCATGTTACTAAATCTGTTGAAACTTAGAGTTGTGACGAGTCACAATTGATGTATTCACATAGCTCTCAGTGTTTGAATATGTTCCCAAGAAACATGCTAAGAAATATGCTTCATGACATTTAATTTATTGTTACTGGTTTGTATATACTATTGCTTTGGTTATCCTATGATTTCACTCCACATATTAGGATATATCTTGATGTATGTACAAAAATATTAATTGTTTTAACTTCTTCTCGGCTCTTTTTCATATATTTTTTTTCTTAAAATTAGAATAATGAATTTTACCTATTCATTGGCTCCTCACAGAGCCTTATAACCTATGGAATATCTCTCCCTTTTCTATAATTTATATTTACTGAAAACCTGCCAAACATTTGTTGAGAAGGAATTTATTAAAATATAAATTTTGAGAATAATTCAATTGTAGGCTTGCTCCCACCTTAAGGTTTCCACTGCTGGACAAAGTTCTTGTAATGTACAGGTGTCCAGCTAAAGATAAAACAGATTTCAATCAACTGTTAATGTTTTTGTTTTTTTATGCAGGAAAAACAAAATATATGCTTTTTAAATGCTTGAAGCTAAATGTTTGAGCTGTACATCCTGTTAAGTATGGGATTTTTAGGCAGCGAGAAGAATAACAGACTAGATTGATTTATCTGTTCTTACCTCACATCAAATTTTGTTTCTAGTTTTGTTCTATGTCCCATATATTCATTATACCTTTTACACAGTATTCTGAAAAACAAATGGCCATAATCATTGCCCAGCTTTTTACAGTTACCTTATACTCTGAACTCACTTTTGTTTGTTCCTGTTCAATGCTGCTCACATTATACACTCATTCTTCACACTGTCTGCCACATACTGTCTGTATAATCAGTGCTTGCTGAAGGAGTAAACAGAAAATTGATTTCTGACACAAAGGAGTCTATTTACAACACACATAATTTCCAAAATCTCTGCTGGAGACAAAGATTAAGAACAGCTAGAGTAGATATAAGATTAGTTAGTTAATGATAGTATATTCTAATAACATGAGATAATAAGCAGATAGATTGTCACTCTGGGTCAATTTTTCAACTATATAATTTATTAAAGGTAATGCTAAGCACACATCTAACATTATCAATATTGCTCTGTCTTGGAAAGAATAAAGAAATTCGGCTGCGTTACAGAGCTATTAAATTGAACCATGCTGAGAGTTACGGGCTGTAGACGCAAACCCGTAAACCATACTTGCGCACGTTGGATGTGCGGCCGTGAACATGATCAATTAGTCAAACCCGTATTTACGGGTTTAGACAGAGCCAATGGCAAATGAGATTGTCATCATTAAGTCACTGAAAAATGGAGGTTCGATTTCACATCCTTGCGGGTTACAATTATGAGTTTCGATCGGGCTCGCATTCCAGAAATAATGCACTATTAATAAATCAGTAAATATTATATTCTAGTCCATTCGAGTTCTATTATATGTATTAACACATTGATTGCTGGGATCAATATAACACGGAAATCATCACATAAACTAAGACAAAGGTTCCCTCTTATAGTGCACAATAAGAGGAACATTGGTTATGTGGTATGTCTTTTTGACCCTCAGTGGCACCCTATTCATTGTTCATTACAAACAAGTCTGCACCTAGAACCCCCCCTTTTTCGAACGTAACAGTTACAAAGGATTTGCTCCCGCAAAGTTCATATTTCAACATCTCGTAGTTTTTTTTTTTCTGTAACCCGCAGATTGTTAGCGGGTTGCTTTACGAGGCCAATTTAATAGCCGTAAATCTTGCAGGCTACATTATGGACTGTGGTTTTACAAGTTGAAGGAATTTAATAGGGCTGTTAGCATAGCACATAAGTAGATGCATTATGTCTTTTTTTTGTCTTTTCCGTGCTTTAAAAAACACTCCTGCGTTTGATTTGAACCATTATTCAAGCTGTTATAAATATTTAAACACGTGTTCTGTTAACAGCTTTGCTATAAAATGTATAGGTTTCTAATGTTAAGGTTGGTATATATGTTATAGGCAATGTGTGAAATCAGCCATACGTGAGGTATATAATGGCCCCTATTCAATTGCAAGCCCACAGTTGACTTTATACAGGCCGTAAGTCTGCAGACTTGACATTTGCAACAGTTACAGAACGATTCAATTCATCAGGACCAAAGCTACCTGGCCATAAGCCTAAACCGTAAACCATGCAATCGTAAGTAGCATTTCAGGGCATGATCATGATCAATTAAGCAAGGCTGTAACTACCGATTTACAAACAGCCAATAGTAAATGAGACCATTATCATGAGGTCAGTAAAAAATGGAAGTTAAACGTCAATCAATTAGTGTTTAAAAGAGTTCTGACTCGCAATCCGGCAATGTACAAAATAATAAAAATGAATGACGATACTGTTCTAGTCCATGTGGGTGGCCTGATATGTATTAACCCCTTGATTGCCAAGATTGATAAAACACAGAAATGAAACGTAAAAAAAAAACAGAAAAATATTTGGAGATTTGCGAGCTTGAGACAAAATTTATTTTAATGTCTTTCATAGCCGCTTTCCCCTTCTTTTAAATTGCAGTATTGATTTTTTATTTGCATCTTCAGTGCTACGATCAGGTGTTTAACCCCCTTGCGAGTCCTTTTTTCTACATTTTCCATTTACGGGTGTGAAAACGATTGCGGGCTTGAGTAATTGTAGCAATTGAACAGCAATTTGCGATTGTAAAGCCTACGGGCTTGAAAGAACAAAGGCTTAAATGGGTTGGAGTTACGATTTTGACAACAGGGATTTTCAGCCTGTAACCCGCAATTTGTTTGCGGGTAGCTAAAAGACTCCAGTTGAATAGCAAATTAGTTTACGGGCTACATTAACATTACAGGCTCCAGTAACTAACAATTGCTCATTTGAATAGGGGCCTAAGTATAGGCAATGTATACAATGTCTAAAATTACCAAATAATTAAACTGTTTGTAATTTCATACTTTGCCTAGACATTCATGCTTTTTGACTAGCACGTAGTATAAACACTTCATACAGTGCCTGTTATATAATGTTCTGAAGAGCCAGGCAAACATGAGGCAAATCTGGCAAGACATTCTATTAACCCTTTAAGTGCACCAGAATTGTTTTAGGACCGGGCAAATCGAAATAAGTTGTGCAGAATATAATCGGTGGAGCTGTTGCAGTTTGGTAGTTTCAAATGTGTGTTATATCTGTGTAAAACCTTAATTTTACTGTAAACTGTTACTGTATACTTTTGAAACAAAGTTGTCTGAGTTGGAGCAGCTCAAGCGAAGTCCTGCAGAAGAAGCAACAAAAATTAAGGAACGATGCAAACCATGGGTAGTGCAAAGATAGAGGCCAGTGGAGTATTTGCAGATAAGAGAAGAAATATAAGGTGGCACACTTTTGTTAAAGAATATGTTTGTTAAAATAAATAAAATAAAAATTCTGGAGCCTATGGGAAGCTAGCTGAGTAAGTTACAGAGAGGTGTTGTATAACAGAGCATTGATAGGTAGATGAGAAAGTAAAGGCATTCATTAGGTTAGAGAAGGAGACTCTAAATGTTTGATTTGCTAGATGTGATCTACAAGAAAGCAGTATAAGTGATACTGTGATGCTGAACGATTTTTATTGTAATGTATGTTTAATGAGGAAAGTAGAATTAAATTCAGTTTCTAATTGTTTAATGAGCAATGGAAAACCAGGCCACCGTACATTTTATTTTGTTTTTAAACCAAAAGTCTGTGTTCTGTTTTCTGATTATCCTGGTTTACATGTGTAATTATCATATATGCAAACAAGCAATAATATAATCAGCCATTCAAAATGCACTGGTATATACTTAAAGAGATACTGAAGTCACCATTTGTGTGTTGTCATCAGATGAAAGAAAACATGTGGAAATGTGTTTTCCTTTTTAAAATTGCTGCTATATTAAAGGGGAATGTATACGTTTCAAATGTATGGTAAGAAACAGGCAGTGGTTATCAGAAATATATGTCTATATAGAAAAGTTTATTGTAATTACAAAGTTATAGGCAGAAGAGTAAAATCCAGCTTTGCACACCCACAGGAAACTTACATAACCAAGTATGCGTAGGAAGCCAGCCAAATACTGAATTTGATCCTTCTGGTAGCTATCACAGGAAGTAACTGCTGCTGGATGGAATCACATGGTTGGGTGGGGTCTGGGCTCACAGTTTAATCAGACCACAAGGATAGAGTGAGAGAGACTACAAATCCCAGGCTGGTTTGCAACATAGGTACCCCACAATATGAACCAAATGTATCAAATAACCTCCACTTTCTCCTGATTGGCCAAAATTAATTATTAATTTTATACTAAAGTTAGCATGGATTTTCAGGGGTGTCAACTAACAAAAGCTGCAGTTTGCAATCTGAAAAAATTTAGCGAACATCAGGGGGGATTTGTAAATGTTTATTTTTGTATTGTTTCATGCAAAAAAATGTTTGCATGCACTACTGATTCTCCTCAAATGCAGTCATAATCCATGACACTTACATATGCCTTTAATTGAGTTATGAGCATTTAAAGTTAGTGGCTTTTACATTGCCTCTATCCTGCCTCTGCATTGTCAGAGTACAAAATGAACTGCATTGGTGAGTTGTACTAACTAGAATCAGATATATGTACTGTAGAAGGAACTGTTACACTTCAAATATTAGCTCTGTATTGGTTATATAGTTTTATTTTATCCATTGCAAAGCATGAAAAGACTTGAACCCCTATTCAATTGAGCAATTATTGGTTGCTGGATCCCGTAATGTAGGCCATAAACTAATTTGCTATTCAATTGGCGTCTTTTAGGGAGCTGCAAACAATCTTCGGGTTACAGGATTAAAATCCCTGCGGTTGCCAAAATCGTAACTCCCAACCCATCTAAGCCTTTGATCTTTCAAGCCAGCAAATGTTACAATCGCAAAAATCACAAATCGCTATTCAATTGCTACAATTCCCCAAGGACGCAAATGTCTTAAAAGCCACAAGCAAATGTAGCCAAATATATTACTGGTCCCAAATGGGACCTGTAAAGGGTTTACACACTAGTTTGTAACACTGCAAAAGACAATTAAAACACACAAGTAGACTATAAAATATAGGGAAAGCAATGGAAGGAATTATAATTCATTGTACATCACTTCCCCAAGGAACAAATAGGTCTTATCAATATTTTTTTTCCCTCATATGTTGGAATCGTCATGCATATGCCAATATGAAAAGTGTGGCTGCAAGATGCTGAAAGCAATTAAAGACACACTACCTTATTAAATTGCAACACAAAAACATGAAATTGCCTGCCCAATTATCCCTTTCTCACTCACAGAGGCACTAATGTGGAACCTAAAAATACAATATCTCAGTCATCAGATCTACACCGGGAAAAGAAATAGTGGACAAATGACACTGCCACATGACATATATCAAGTACCAGGGGAACATTTTATTTTTTGTTGTTCAGTCCTTCAGTCGTGTTGACTCTTTGTGACCCTATCAACTGCAGCCCACTTATCTATGTCTCTGTCTGTGCTTATCCACAAGGTTTGCATGGCAAAGATACTGGAGTGGGTTGCCAGTTCCCTTTCCAGTGGACTGTAATTTACCTGAACTCTCCGCTATGACCTGCCCACCTAGAGTAACCCTACATGGTCTGACTCACAGCTTCAATTAAGTACACAAGCTCCTTCAACACGACAAGGTAGTGATTCTGAAGGTGACCAGGGGAACGTACACCACACTAATCTACTCTAACCCATCAGGAAGCGCCGCTAACACACATGGAGGCTGTGCAGAAGCACGTGGTGCAACAGCCAACTCACCTTCATCAGGGACAAGCTCCGCTACTCCCATCCTGGAAAGTCCTACGCTATTGATGGTGGTCATGTGCCAAGATGTATACCCTTAATGACTTGGTTAAATCTCATCAAGTGCTTTGCTATCAATCAGTTCATATCATATTCTCATCAGCTCTTCAGGGGAATGTTGATACTCCACGGTATCACAAATTGGACCTCTTATGTGTATTAACCCTATATTATTAAATTAGTATTATTATTATATGTATTAATCCTATTGCATAGCAACTAGTGTTCATTAGTTTATTGATATAGAAATGTGAGACATATGTGATATATGTTGATGTCCCAAAACCCCTTTCATTGAAAAAAGACTGACACAGTGATAACAGTATAACAAAGCTTTATTTCATGCACAGAGCACACTCAGAAATGTACAAGACTGTGCATTAATATCATGGGTGTGATGTGGGCGGATCCCGGAAGGACAAGAGACTTTTTTTGCAAAAAGGAGAAACCTAAAGGGGGTAATGTCATAGTCTAGAATAATTATGGTGCATAGCACTTACAAGGGTCATATGTGGTCACTACACCACTGCAACCAAAAACTGATGAAAAAAAGGTTTCATGAGAAGTCACTCCATTTAATCGAAGTAAACAGTAATGCGCATTGCACTTACTTTTGATTATCCTCTGCTCAATTAAATAGATGCAATAAATCATGGATAATGTCATACAAATCTATTTCACACACAGTGCGTTTCCATATATTAAGTAATAATCCCAAATAGATGATCAGAATCTGAAAAACAGAAAGAAGGTTGAGGAACACGACTTCATGGTCGTGAGACAAGAATAAGATATCAATCATAACACTATTGGGATTGACTTCAACACCTCATCTCAACGGAAATCTACATTGTACATCAGTTGCTGAAATGTTCAACATAAAACCATGTGTGTACACACTCTGTAGCCAGGCAACAGTATGTCAACATTTATACTAATTAATATTCATTGCAGAGTAGACTTTGGGGATGTTCGCGCCTACCTACTCCTCTTCCTCAGCACTGGGCCCCCACCTTCCGTGTCCGTGCAACTCCTCCCTCTCCCATGACGAGGAGGTGTTGGAGTGAGGGGTGTGTCCACCTGGAGTGGCTGTGTAGCAGCTGGCGTTGGTGGTAAGGTTTGAGATGAGGAGGGCGCAGGCTCTGGTTGCGATGGTGGTGGAGCCGGTGGAAAAAAAGGCTGGAGAGATATGACCTGGGCTTCCGCCAATTGCAATAGCTGCTCACTGAGTCTTGTCTGGGCTTGTCTGTCCCTATTTGCCTTTTGCTCATACTTCTTAATCCTTTGAGTGTGCCTCTTCACCTCCTTACCCCCAACTATTGACAAACTTGTTACTACGTATCAGAGTCATAAGACTACCAAATCTACGACATTAATGAATGATAATGCCAATGACCTTAGTCATGACAGCCAAACTACAATTATCAATTTGTCTCATTTTAAACTGAATCCTTCCCATAAATCTCTATTAATGAAAGGACTATCTTATGTTCCTACAAGTTGGTCAAATTTGTTTATGAACATTAAGGACATTCATTTGTTCACTAGCAAGTTGGCGTTGAAAAAATATTTTTCTATATGAGCTGAAAGAAGACTTTTGGATCTAGGCCTACATCAAGAGGACGAAGGTATTTTTAATGACCTCATGTCCCTTCTAGATGAGCAAAACACACATGAATTAACCACATTTAAAACAATGAAAAGAAGAAATCCAAGTAAATTTACGCCAGACCTTAACCAATATGCAAACATCAAAGTCTTCTTAGATTAGTACCAATTAAACAAAATCTGAATAAATCTGAAAGACAAGCCCTTACTGACCTCAGAAAAAGTAATATTATTGTAAAGCCAGCAGACAAAGGCGGAAATGTTGTCTTGCAAAATGAACAAGATTACATAAAAATGTGTGAAAAGATTTTATCTGATAAGAATACATATACAAGATTGAGTAATAATCCATCTTCTCTCTTCATTACAGAGCTGAGAGAGATATTGAGGGAAGCGAGAGATAATAACTTAATTGATCAAGACACCCACGATTACTTGTTTACAAAATTCCCCACTATAGCGACTTTTTATGCCTTACCCAAGGTACATAAAGGTGTACAAGCTATACCAGGACGTCCCATAGTGTCAGGAAATAACAATCACACTGAGAAAATAAGCAAATTTGTGGATAACTACCTTTTAGAGTCCTTACCGACCTGTCTTAAAGACACGTTAGATGTCCTGAAACAGATTGACGGAATGCATGTTCCTCATGAGGCTCTATTTGCAACAATTGATGTAGAGCAACTCTATTCAAGCATTCCACAAGATTGTGGTCTATCTGCAGTTTCATACTTTTTGGCAGAGAAAAGCAATAACCACACAGATTTTAATGGTTTCATCCTGAAGCTCTTGAGATTCATACTAACTAAAAATGTATTTCTACTTAATAGGACATACTATCATCAGATTCAGGGAACAGCTATGGGCCCTGCATGTGCCCCCAGTTATGCCAATCTATATCTTGGCTACTGGGAAAAAAATATTGTTTTTTCTGACATCATGTCCCCGTGTTCTGAAAAAGTCCTATTTTGGAAACGCTATATAGACGATGTAATTGTCATTTGGGGAGGCACGAACCAAGAATTTAAACAGTTCGTCAGAGACCTCAATATTAACAACTTAGGTCTCAGCTTTACATTCAGTACTGATAGGGATTAAATAGAATTTCTAGATTTAGATTAAAGTGGAGTAATACATACATCCGTATATAGAAAACCTACGGCCTCAAATGTATTACTGAATTGGTCAACACCCCTTGGCCTTAAAGTCTAGCATTCCCTTCATTCAATATCTACGTCTGAGAAGAAACTGCGATACATTGGTAATATTTCAAAGTCAGGCAAGAGAACTCAGACAAAGATTTAAAGAACGTGGTTACCCAAATAGGGTACTTAAAACTGCATATCAACCAGCCTTCAAAGCAGATAGGACAGAACTGCTATTTGGAGTTAAAAAGAGCCAAAAAGTGAAACAAACTAAAGATCTAAATGATCCCCTAAGCTGTATCATGACTTATGGATGTGATTAGAAACAAATTAAGAACATCTTAAGTACACATTGGCCTATACTTTTGAATGATCTGACTCTGAAGACCCATTTGAGCACTTTACCCTTGATTACATATCGCAAGGATAAAAGCGTTGGTGAAAATATATAAATATATAAGTTTCTTTAAACCAAAAGAAGAAACAAAGACAACCTGGCTCACCCCAACTAAAGGACTTTTTAGATGTGGACATTGAAGGGCTTGTCCCTATATACAGCCTAGTCATGAATTTATTCACCCAATTACTCTGAAAAAAATATATTATTATATTTGTAATTTTTTCACAATTTTTTTCATCATTTATACACCCATTCCCTCCCTTCCCCTTTCCCTTTCTCCCTCCCTTCCTTTTCCCTTCTCCTTTACCTCCCTTCCCACTCACTTTACATTCATTTACTTTACTTGCCAATACATGATTAACTTTACACATATATAATTTTCATACCATATTTCTTCACCAACTCACACCATGACATGTTTATTTATTCATTTTTTACACAACACATTTTATTCACATTCACTTTACATATACATTATTTTGTTCATTATCATATTTTCCTTATTCTATTTCCCTGTTCATGTCATTACTCATGTTATTTCACTTTATTCTGAGTCATTTACGATTGATTTATCCATTTACATTTATCTGCACATTATCACAGCTTTTCACTATATACACTTTTTCCACATCCTTAAATAGAGGAACCTGTTCAATTTCCCTTTCACAATTCATTTACAACCAGCCCCTTCAGGCTGCATCACACTATACACTAATATCCCTATAGTATTATGTTTATCTTTTTTCATTTCATCTCACATTCACTACATCCCCTTTTCTCATCCTATTCCATTTATCTGCTTAATTGTGTAAACCTACCACCTTTATTAGTAGTTTTATTCATCACATTTTCTATTCAATGAGATCTATCAGTCTCACTTAATCAATGTCTACCCAATAGTCTTTTCATTTGCAATCTTTGATTCAGTATTGAGTATTGATAAAGTTTCATTATTCAAATCCAAGATGGCAGACGCATTGTGTGCAATGTGTCCACTTGAAACTTATATATAAAGTTTTTAGTACTTCATTCCTTGCCTTCCACGCTCTATATATATAAATGAGAACGCAATGACGTCATCACGTGAGCGTTACGCTACGTAACGTGACAGGCGCCCTTTTTTGATGAATCGCAGAAGTTATCCAGGCCTTAAATAGGCCTAAGCATTTACTATACTTACCACAGAGGAAGCTCCTATTGAGAGCGAAACGGAACGTCGGGACCTGGAGAGAGAGATGTGCAGAGATCATCCAATGGAGGATATAACTTGTCAGGCGCTGTGGTAGTAAAACAGCAAGTATTGGGCAATTGTTATTATTACTGTCTTTATATATATATACATCTGTGTACTTTGCCATCAGTAAAGCCATGATTACAGGTTTGATGATGGAGCTTATATGGGCAATGCACTGTATATGATTATTATTTCTCAGTAACCCATTCTTGCTAAATATCAGCCCTTTTTTCATTATTTATTATAAATCAAAGTATTCAGAATATCTTTAATCTCTGCACATCATCCCTCTCCTCTCTTCTTTGTTTTTAAATTATCTGGTGTGACTTATCATGTTTTAAAGTCTTTACATCCCTGTACTACTTTACTGACATATGAGGATTACAAGTAAACATCCATACAATATTGTATTTACTTCTATTTTATGTACACATCAGAAGTTAATTAATTATTTTTTTCACCCTCTTATGCCAACTTTTATAGACTGGGATAATATTTTGACTTATTTTTTCATGATCACACATTACAGCGTTTTTTCAAATTTTATGACTTAATTCCCCATATTAAAGTTCATACCCTTATACGTGCCTCTTCACCTCACCAGATAGCGATCTGATGCTGTCAACAAGAGTGGTTGCAATGTCATTCTGCATTTCCACCTGGAGTGCAAGTCGTTCCATTAGGGTGGTATTGCTTTCATCCTCCCTCTGGAACTGGTGCATGACCTCCCTCAAAGTGGCTTCTGAAGGGATGTGAGGTCTGTCACTGGACATACCAAGATGTACCAATGGGCTGTGGTGATGACAGGTGTGCCAGTGGGGATTGTGATGCCAGAAGTGCCGGTGGCAATGGTGATGCAAGAGGTGTCCGTGGCGTTGGTGTCAGCTGTGGTGGTGGTGTAGGCCATGATAATGATGTTGGTGTGGGCCGTGTCGGTGGTGTAGCCCAGGTTTGGTGAGCCCAGGTTAGGAGTGGAGCAGCGGTGGGTTCCTGCCAAGGCTTCCATGGTATCAGACCAGGTGGCAGAGGGGGACCTGTTGATGGTAATCTCCAGTACCAGGACATCTGTGAAGGTGGTGTTGGTTGCTGGCTCCATGACATGTGAGGTGGAGGTGGATGAAATGGCTAAGAACATGCCCATGATGTTAGTGAGAGCCCAGGTGGGTGTTTCCCACAATTATGGTGTTAGTGGCCATCTGGCTGGTGATGGGCCAGCTTCCTGCGATGGTCCTGGGCCCTCTGGAATGTTTTCAGCTTCCTCCATCACCTCTTGCAGGGGTGGATGTGATTCATCCTCCTGTGGAGCCACCGTCTGTGTCGCTGTGGGCGGGTTATGCCTCCTAGGTACTGAAATGAAAGGACAATAGTGTTTAAGTTTGGATTCTCTAAAAAATTGTTTGATGTGTGTTTCCATACCGTTATATCATGGTCACTTGTAATTGGCTGTCTGGATTGTTTTAGATAAACATTGACCTGTATAATGAGCATTGTGGATCATGACTCATATCAATTTTTGTAATCCTGGTGCGGTGTGCCATCTGCAGGTCATTAGGACACGTGCTCAGCTGAATCTGCTGTGCAGTGTGTGAGACAGGCCAATCTGTAACCGATTCTCAGCAATGGTTGTTAACATGCAGAAGAGACAGGCTAGTATATGATACGCACATGCAGTCCGTCAGAGTCTCTATCCACATATGCTGCAGTGTGCACACCCATACAAGTACTCTTTTTTGGATGTCAAATCAATCTTGATCTATTTGGCAACTGCTACTCAGAATCAGTTTTAACTGCAGGTATTGGACAGACATTTCATTGATAACAATTCTGTTAATAATATGTTTGCTTCCTGGATGTACATTGTTCTTGCTGCCCCATATATCTTTAGTCATAACGAGAGAGCTTACAGTGCTATTGTATGTCAGTTATCTATGTGTGTGGGGTTCATGTGTGTGCTTATGAGGGTGTGATGGTGTATATGATACTCACTTTGCAGGGTTCCTGCAAAACCCAAGTCCAGCTGTCCTGAAAGGCCCACTACTGCTGTTGGCTCGATCCACTGCTTCAAGGGCTGCTCCCATCCACAATATGTAGTGTCGGCTGATGGTCCACCACGTTTGCATGGGCTGCTCTGGCTTCCACTGCCATCTTCCTCTTGATCTTCACCCGGCTGTCATCATATCTGTGTTTCACAGACTTGACATCCTTGTTTGCAACCCCTAAAGCAGCAACAGCTGTAGAAACCTCACTCCAGACACGTGCCTTCGGCTAGGCCTCACTTCCCTCCCACCATGTATGATGCTATAGCGGACACGGATTTCCATGAGGAGGATCTCAATCTCCCCTGGTGTATAACTGGTGGTCCTGTACATTGGCACAACCTCTTGCTCTTCCAACTGTGCCTTAAGTTCCTGGCCTCCCTGTTCTCTCCCTGGGACCGGTCCCTCCTCACCACTACCTCCCCCACTGGGATCAGGCCGCTAACCCTCTGCCACTACTCCTTGTGTGCCTACATCTGGTGGCACATCCCCCCTCCTGCTCTCCTACACCTCTATCTCCCATTCCCTGACCTGCCTCTTTCCCTCTCTCCATACCTCTACCTCTCATCCTCTCCTCCTCCTCCTCCTCCGGTTTTCCCCTCTCTCTCATTCTCTCCTCCTCCGGTTTTCCCTCTCTCTCCTTCTCTCCACCTCTCCTCCTTTGGTGTTCCCCTCTCTCTCCCCCTCTCCTCTCTCTCCTTCTTTCCTCACTCTCCTCCTTTCCTCTCCTGGAAATTATGAAATCAATATAATATATACATGTATGTGTATGAGGTAAAACAAGAATGTGTGTATTATGTGTATTATTCTATGGGTATTGAGGGTAGGTGCGTGTATAGAGGGGTGTAGATGTGCTGTGTCCTATGTCTATGTATAGCTATGTGTACGTATTAATCTATGTGTGTGAATTATGTGATATCAGTAATTATGTGGGTTGTAAATGTAGTGTTAATACAGGGAGTGCAGAATTATTAGGCAAGTTGTATTTTTGAGGATTAATTTTATTATTGAACAACAACCATGTTCTCAATGAACCCAAAAAACTCATTAATATCAAAGCTGAATAGTTTTGGAAGTAGTTTTTAGTTTGTTTTTAGTTTTAGCTATTTTAGGGGGATATCTGTGTGTGCAGGTGACTATTACTGTGCATAATTATTAGGCAACTTAACAAAAAACAAATATATACCCATTTCAATTATTTATTTTTACCAGTGAAACCAATATAACATCTCAACATTCACAAATATACATTTCTGACATTCAAAAACAAAACAAAAACAAATCAGTGACCAATATAGCTACCTTTCTTTGCAAGGACACTCAAAAGCCTGCCATCCATGGATTCTGTCAGTGTTTTGATCTGTTCACCATCAACATTGTGTGCAGCAGCAAACACAGCCTCCCAGACACTGTTCAGAGAGGTGTACTGTTTTCCCTCCTTGTAAATCTCACATTTGATGATGGACCACAGGTTCTCAATGGGGTTCAGATCAGGTGAACAAGGAGGCCATGTCATTAGATTTTCCTCTTTTATACCCTTTCTTGCCAGCCATGCTGTGGAGTACTTGGATGCGTGTGATGGAGCATTGTCCTGCATGAAAATCATGTTTTTCTTGAAGGATGCAGACTTCTTCCTGTACCACTGCTTGAAGAAGGTGTCTTCCAGGAACTGGCAGTAGGACTGGGAGTTGAGCTTGACTCCATCCTCAACCCGAAAAGGCCCCACAAGCTCATCTTTGATGATACCAGCCCAAACCAGTACTCCACCTCCACCTTGCTTGCGTCTGAGTCGGACTGGAGCTCTCTGCCCTTTACCAATCCAGCCAGGGGCCCATCCATCTGGCCCATCAAGACTCACTCTCATTTCATCAGTCCATAAAACCTTAGAAAAATCAGTCTTGAGATATTTCTTGGCCCAGTCTTGACGTTTCAGCTTGTGTGTCTTGTTCAGTGGTGGTCGTCTTTCAGCCTTTCTTACCTTGGCCATGTCTCTGAGTATTGCACACCTTGTGCTTTTGGGCACTCCAATGATGTTGCAGCTCTGAAATATGGCCAAACTGGTGGCAAGTGGCATCGTGGCAGCTGCACGCTTGACTTTTCTCAGTTCATGGGCAGTTATTTTGCGTCTTGGTTTTTCCATACGATTCTTGCGACCCTGTTGACTATTTTGAATGAAACGCTTGATTGTTCAATGATCACGCTTCAGAAGCTTTGCAATTTTAAGAGTGCTGCACCCCTCTGCAAGATATCTCACTATTTTTGACTTTTCTGAGCCTGTCAAGTCCTTCTTTTGACCCATTTTGCCAAAGGAAAGAAAGTTGCCTAATAATTATGCACACCTGATATAGGGTGTTGATGTCATTAGACCACACCCCTTCTCATTACAGAGATGCACATCACCTAATATGCTTAATTGGTAGTAGGCTTTCGAGCCTATACAGCTTGGAGTAAGACAACATGCATAAAGAGGATGATGTGGTCAAAATACTCATTTGCCTAATAATTCTGCACTCCCTGTATATCTTAGTGGTCAAAATATCAAAAATTCACAAAACAGCACATTCTCTCTCTCCCTCTCCCTCTCTCTCTCTCTCTCTCTCTCCAAAGCTCAGAAACCCACCAAAGCCTAGACCTGTGTGTTCACTTGCTCACTACAACACAGTCAAGGACTCATTTTCGGCAGCGTTAATTAGCATTCTCCGGTTTACTTTTTTGAGGCTTCGCCCCTTAAATTGCGGCCTTGATGAACTGAATCACTCAGTAACTGTAGCAATTGAATAAGACCCTTAGTCTAGTGGTTAACTGATTGGACTGTGAAATAGCACATGTGGGATTCGATCCTATCCTATCTCTTTTTTTGTAATTCGATTTTTTTTATTTTCCTTTCAAAATAAAACTGAAATATATATATCTACTAGCGAATTGCCCGTCAAAAAATTACGGCAATGAAATTGTAAGTGAGCTAATGCTATTTGGTGTATAATAATAAAATAACTAATAGATTAATAAAGAAATATACTTTACCTGTTTTGAAGTAATATATGCAGGAATCATTGTGTTGAAGAGCTGACAATCTGTTTTGATGTTGCTGCAGCATTAGTGGTGTGGAGCTGCTGTGTAAGCGTGATGAATGTGTGCAGTGTAATAGTGTGCGTGCGCGAGACAAAACCGTTAGCGTAGCTGTGTACTTCCGCATTGTATAAGTTATTGTTCTAAAATGGCGGCTAATTTGTGGTATGCGTCTGTAGCGGAATATCCGTAGGTGTTTTGTGGTGTTTTGCGTGTTTCTGATGGTGTTTTGCGTGTTTAGAGTGCTGTAGCCTCGTTTTTGTTTTGTTCGGCGGCCATTTTTTCTCTCGCTTAGAGAATTTTTTAGTGTCTAAACTCCTTTATTTTGAGTTAAATTAAGGTGTAACTTCATTTTTTTAAGGTCTTGGATGCCCCCTCTTGCTGTAGGTATGCTTTTTACTTATGTGTTGTGTGTATTTATTATGTTTTTCATTTTTTCATATCCGCGGGTTGCGGACGATCGTAATGGGTGGTAACGTGTCTCATATTTTGTTTGCGTTACGAAGTAAAGTTTGCGAGGGTCGCAGTTGCTGGCAAGAAGTGCCTTCCGCGCTCCATGCCAGCAATTGCGGCCCCTCTCTACGCGAGCTCGCAAGCGTTAGCAACAACTCGTATGCTCACAACTATATATATATCTATATATATATTTATATATTTACTTATATATATATATACTTGTGGTTGGGTTCCTGTGGCGAACGGTAGCTGGAGTAATATGGCCAAAGCTAAGAAATGTAGCCCGAGTGGTGTGCCAGATTGTCGTAGTAAAGGAAAAAGTGTGTCCTTGGACATGGGCAAGGCTGAACCTTAGTACATGTGGGCCGAAATTGACTATGTGGGCTTGTTGGAAGCCACGTGATGAAAATATTGTATCCTTGGATGTGGGCAAGGATGCTGATGGGGGCCTCTTACGCCGGCCAGATTTGGGTAACTATGCTCACCCCAATTCTCTCTTTCTATGGGTCGCAACTCTTTGTTCAGATTTTGGCACCAGCAGACAATTCCAATGACTGCATAATTTCTTAAGAGGCATCAGACCCCTTTTCATAAGATCCAAGAATCACACACCCTGTACAATTGATTAGTACAAGCAGACTCCAACACCCCCTTTATTTTGGGTGTCCAAAATCAGACTGGCACCTCTTTATTTTTCAAGACATATTTTCAGATAACACAAAACATCTAAGACTCCCTCCAGTTCTAGCCCATCATCCTGGGCAAATAGCTTGCCATACACCCCACCAACATGATTTCCAGATGTATATAGGGGTCTGGCTTTCTAGTTCTCATTAAACATTTTCTATCCAGGGTTATCTGTTTAGGTCACTAATAACCCAGCCTGTGTTTTTGCTC
The DNA here is from genome assembly GCA_027410445.1 of Discoglossus pictus. NCBI lineage: Eukaryota > Metazoa > Chordata > Amphibia > Anura > Alytidae > Discoglossus > Discoglossus pictus. The sequence continues at coordinate 312,955,329 of CM050164.1, read as the reverse complement.
TCCTCTTACAGAGCCATAAAACCAGCTTCCCCCTTCATGACAAAAGCCAGAGGATTCATGCATGGCTGCCTCTCAAAAATTCTTTAGAATCTTTAACCCTTTGTATATCGCAGATTATCTAAGCATAGCTTACTATCCTACTTCTAATACAGATACATTACTTTAATGTTAATCAATGACAGTACTATATGCACATGCGCGCCTCATCGTTAGCATATACCGGGTGAGGATGGGGGGTGAGGTTGAGGAGTGAGGTTGAGGAGTGAGGTTGAGGAGGGGGTTGAGGATGGGGGGATTGAGGTTGAGGAGGGAGGTTGAGGACGGAGGTTGAGGACGGAGGTTGAGGATGAGGAGGGAGGTTGAGGAGGGTGGTTGAGGATGAGGTGGGAGGTTGAGGATGAGGAGGGAGGATGAGGAGGGTGGTTGAGGATGGGGGGGTTGAGGTTGAGGAGGGAGGTTAAGGACGGGGTTGAGGATGAGGAGGGGTTAAGGATGAGGAGGGAGGTTGAGGATGAGGAGGGAGGTTGAGGAGGGGGTTGAGAATGGGGGGTTGAGGAGGAGGTTGAGCATGGGGGGGTTGAGGAGGGGGGTTGAGGATGAGGGGGTTAAGGAGGGAGGTTGAGGATGAGGAGGGAGGATGTGGAGGGAGGTTGAGGATGAGGCCTGGGGTTGAGGAGGGAGGTGGAGAATGAGGAGGGGGAAGAGACACAGGGAAGGGAGAGGGGGGAAGAGACACAGGGAAGGGAGAGGGGAGAAGTGACACGAGATAGAGAGAGGGACACAAGAGGGGGACACAGAGGGCACAAGAGGGACACAGGGGGCAGCACATTTCCCACCCTCGTCTTATACTCGAGTCACTCATTTTACCCAGTATTTTGTGGTAAAATAGGTGCCTCGGCTTATACTTTGGTTGCCTTATATTTGAGTATATACGGTATATATATATATATATATATATATATATATATATATATATATATATATAGATCACATATTATAATTGTCCTGCTACGAGTCGTCGTCACGCTGTTTGCGTGGTCCGTACGATATATCGGTCTTAGCGATGAGCGCCACAGGTGCTCATCGCCCGGCGAGTTTTGCGCAGCGAGGCGAGCCGTTAAACCTTAGTACTTTAGCGGGCTTAGCGAAGAGCGCCGCAGGCGCTCATCGCCTGGCGAGCCTCGCGCAGCGAGAGGAGCCGTTAAACCGTAGCACTTTGGCAATGAGCGGCGCAGGCGCTCATTGCAGGCGAGCCGTTAATACGGAGCACTTTGGCAATGAGTGCCGCAGGCGCTCATTGCAGGCGAGCCTCGCGTAGCGAGGCGAGCTGTTAATACGGAGCAAAAAAATACGGCCGCAACTCACGAACATCAAAAAAAAAAAAAACACAATAAATACACACAGCACATACATAAAAACCTTACCGGCAGCAAGAGGGAGCATCCACGACCTCAAAAAAGCAAGTTACACCTTGATTTACCTCAAAATAAAAAAAATTAGACACTAAAAAAAAACGCTAAGCGAGAGAAAAAATGGCGGCCGAACAAACTGAAAACGAGGCTACAGCACTCTCACCACGAAAAACACTTACGGATATTCCGCGAAGGCGCATAACACACATTACGACATCGCAAAAATCGGAAAACACTTACGGATAATCCGCTAAGACGCATACCACACATTACCCGCCATTTTACGATAATGCGGAAGTAAACAACTACTCTAACGGTTTCGGCTCGCGCACGCACACTATTACACTGCACACGTTCATCACGCTTACACTGCACCTCCACACCACTAATGCTGCAGCAACATCAACACAGATTACCAGCTCTTCAACACAATGCATAAAAATAGGTAAATTAAAATAAAATATTCATTTATTAATTTGTATTATATATTTCAGTAGTACACACAAAAGAACATTAGCTACCTTACAATTCCATATGTATATTAATAACTAAACAACTTTCCAAACATACACATCTCATTGCCGTCATTTTTTGACGGGCAATACGCTAGTATATATATAATGTGACAAGCTATCAGTCTCCACAAAGACCTATCTCTGTACTTCTCTTCCCAGCTCCAAATAACAGCATACACTTCTAGGAGTCTGCTTTTTACTTCAAGCAAACTTTGCACAGTTTCTTTCACAGCTTTTTTTGAGGCTTAAGTACAGCTGTGCATAAATGGCCAAACCCAATCCACAGCTCCAGTTTTTTATCAGGTCAGATCTTCTGAGCTAATCAAACTGTTTCAGGCGTTAACTCTTTCACCCTTCCTGGTGAAATTCCTAGCATCACTTTGTCACAATTAGTGATGTCCCGAACAGTTCGCCGGAGAACTATTTGCAGCGATTTTCGCATGTTCGCGTTCGCCACGAACGGCGAACATATGCGCTTTTCGGTCCGCCCCCTATTCTTTATCATTGAGGAAACTTTGACCCTGCACATCACAGTCAGCAGACACACTCCAGCCAATCAGCAGCATACACTCCCTTCCAGAGCCTTCCATCTGTATGACAGCCTCCATTTTAGAATCATTCTGTAGCTTCATTAGTGGAGAGAGGAGATATATTCTACCTGCTCTTTATTTAATAGGGAAATAGCCAGGGTGTGTATTTAGCTTTAACTACACACCTGAAGGACTCCTTTGATATCTGCTGCAAACACAGCAACCCAAAAAGCCCTTTTTAGGGCTAGAACATCATTTATTTTATTTTATTTTTTTCTGCTGATTTAATAGGGAAATAGATAGCCACGCTGTGTATTTAGCTTTAACTACACACCTGAAGGACTCCTTTGATATCTGCTGCAAACACAGCAACCCAAAAAGCCCTTTTTAGGGCTAGAACATCATTTATTTTATTTTATTTTTTTCTGCTGATTTAATAGGGAAATAGATAGCCACGCTGTGTATTTAGCTTTAACTACACACCTGAAGGACTCCTTTGATATCTGCTGCAAGGACAGCAACCCAAAAATCCCTTTTTATTTTATCTTATTACTTTTTTCTGTGTAATCTAATTGCATATGCCAGCCTGCTAGCGTGTGTGTGAGGCCTATTGCATCTAGTCTGCCAACTTTTGCCAGTGCACAGTGACACTCATATCTAGTGCCACCGTAGTGTGCAGTGAAATAAAACAACCCTTTTTTTACTGTAATCGATTGAATATCAGTAGCCCGCCTACAGGCGTGTGTGAGGCCTATTGCATCTACTCTGCCAACTTTTGCCAGTGCCCAGTGACACTCTTATCTAGTGCCACCGTAGTGTGCAGTGAAATAAAACAACCCTTTTTTTACTGTAATCGATTGAATATCAGTAGCGTGCCTAAAGGCATGTATGTGAGGTCTATTACATCTAGTCTGCTAACTTTTGCCAGTGCACAGTGACACTCATATCTGGTGTCACAGTAGCTTGCAAGCATAGTACCACTAATCGGAAAAAAAAATGATCAACACATCAGTAAAAGCAGCACACAAAGTCAAAGCCGCCATCCTCCTCCTGGTCCAGCATCTTCAGCCATGTCAACCACTGCTGCCCTGCTTGCCCCCTCTCAACCATCCGCCACTCCGTGTCTCGCCCTGAGCAGTCCCTGCTCATCTGCCCACAGTCAGGTGTCTGTCAAGGACATGTTTGAGCGTAAGAAGCCAATGTCACAAAGTCACCCCCTTGCCCGGCAACTGACAGCTGGCTTGTCTGAACTCTTAGCCCGCCAGCTTTTACCATACAAGCTGGTGGGATCTGAGGCGTTCAAAAAAATTGTAGCTATTGGGACACCGCAGTGGAAGGTACCCGGCCGAAATTTCTTTGCACAAAAGGCAATCCCCAACCTGTACTCGATTGTGCAAAAGGAAGTAATGGCATCTCTGGCACACAGTGTTGGGGCAAGGGTCCATCTGACCACGGATACCTGGTCTGCAAAGCATGGTCAGGGCAGTTATATCACCTACACTGCGCATTGGGTAAACCTGGTGACGGCTGCCAAGCATGGAAAACGTGGCTCTGCAGAGGAGTTGGTGACACCGCCACGACTTGCAGGCAGGCCTGCTGCCACCTCCTCTACTCCTCCTACTCCATCCTCTTCCATAACCTTCTCGGCTGAGTCCTCTTCTGCTGCTGCTATGTCTTGCTCCACATCAACGGCACCCCCCCAACTCCACAGGTACTATTCCACATCCCGGATACGGCAGTGTCACGCCGTCTTGGGGTTGACTTCCCTGAAAGCAGAGAGGCACACCGGACCAGCACTCCTGTCCGCCCTGAACGCACAGGTGGATCAGTGGCTGACTCTGCACCAACTGGAGATCGGCAAAGTGGTTTGTGACAACGGAAGAAATTTGTTGGCGGCATTGAATTTGGGCAAGTTGACACATGCATGGCACATGTGTGTAATCTGATTGTACAACGCTTTGTGCATAAGCACCCAGGCTTACAGGGCGTCCTGAAGCAGGCCAGGAAGGTGTGTGCCCATTTAAGGCGTTCCTACACGGCCATGGCGCACTTTGCAGATATCCAGCGGCGAAACAACATGCCAGCGAGGCGCTTGATTTTAGATAGCCCGACACGTTGGAATTCAACACTCCTAATGTTTGACCGCCTGCTCCAACAGGAAAAGGCCGGTAACGAGTATTTGTATGACTGGGGTGCTAGGACAGCCTCTGCGGAGCTGGGGATTTTTTTGCCACGTTACTGGACGCTCATGCGCAATGCCTGTAGGCTTATGCGTCCTTTTGAGGAGGTGACAAACCTGGTCAGTAGCACCCAGGGCACCATCAGCGACATCATACCATTTGTTTTCTTCCTGGAGCGTGCCCTGCGAAGAGTGCTCTATCAGGCCGTAGACGAGCTTGAAGAGGAAGAGTTGTGGTCACCATCACCGCCAGAAACAGCGTTATCAGCATCGCTTGCTGGACCTGCGGCAACGCTGGAAGAGGATTGTGAGGAAGAGGAGTCAGAGGAGGAATGTGGCTTTGAGGAGGAGGAGGAAGACCAACCACAACAGGCATCCCAGGGTACTCGTTGTCACCTATCTGGTACCAGTGGTGTTGTACGTGGCTGGGGGGAAGAACATACCTTCAGTGAGATCACTGAGGATGAGGAACGGGACATGACTAGCTCGGCATCCAACCTTGTGCAAATGGGGTCTTTCATGCTGTCGTGCCTGTTGAGGGACCCTCGTATAAAAAGGATGAAGGAGAACGACCTGTACTGGGTGTCCACGCTGCTAGACCCCCGGTATAAGCAGAAAGTACCTGAAATGTTACCGAACTACCACAAGTCGGAAAGGATGCAGCACTACCAAAATAAATGAAAAAGTATGCTTTACACAGCGTTTAAGGGTGATGTCACAGCACAAAGGCAATCTATCAGCGGAAGAGGTGAACATAATCCTCCTCCTCCCACGACCACGCCGGCAAGGAGAGGACGCTTTACAGACGTGTTGTTGATGGAGGACATGCAGAACTTTTTAAGTCCTATGCATCGCCACAGCCCTTTGGGGTCCACCCTCAGAGAACGACTTGACTGTCAGGTAACAGACTACCTCGCCATAACTACAGATATCGACACTATGAGGAGCGATGAACCCCTACTGGGTGTGCACGCTTGCCCTGTGGCCTGAGCTATCCCAATTTGCCATAGAACTTCTGTCCTGCCCCGCTTCAAGTGTCCTGTCAGAAAGGACCTTCAGTGCAGCAGGAGGTTTTGTCACTGATAAGAGAAGTCGCTTTGGTCAAAAAAGTCTAGATTACCTCACCTTTATTAAGATGAATGAGGGATGGATCCCAAAGGGACTGACAATGGGCGATACATTCGATTAAAAAAGGCCTGATAGATGAGCTGCCTTGAGCTAATAATGGTCCACACGCTGCTGTATTTTATCCCTGAATGCCGGATGACTTGCGTGACTTATCCACCACCAACTAGGGTTCAAGACGTAATGTTTTAGGGCACTTTCTGCCTGGCAAACTAACATTAATTTTTCTGGTCACTGCAACAATACCTAATTTTTGCATTTCAATTATTTTATTTTAGAAGGCGTACAGGATGTAATGAAAAATAAAGCATTTTTGAACAGTCTTGCATAACAGTTGTGCAAAAATACATATTTACAATAGAGACATTTTGTGAAAGTTAGATGGCTATTCCTTCTTATTTTTACTTTTTAGGTTAATAATTTTTCTTATTTTTTTACTGTGATTGCAATTTAAGAGATACCTAAAACATGGTAAAACAGACAATAGTAAAGAGTATATCTACAGGAAACACCAAAGTCCTATTAGCTATCATCCCTCCAGCAGTATTAGCTTATTATTTACAATATCTAACCTGGGCAATCACCCTTGGGTTACCCTAGGGCAGGCTTCAGTAAGCGCCCTTTCCTTTCCTGGGATGATTTTGCCGCCGGTTGCTTCTGAAGGGTCTCCAGGGCTCCCCCACTCGGGTCCTTCCCCCAGTGTCGCTCCAACCAGTAACAAATGTTTTATATTTGTAAAGCGACCCAATGATCCCCCTTGATAGAGGTTTATCTTTGCAAATTTTGGAGAACCAATTTAAGACCGGTGTCCCCTGTTTCTGGGTCAGGGAGTGTGTGAAATGCCTCAGCCTACAGTAATTGTAATGTTCTGACAGTGGTAGCTCATGCTTGTCCCTCAGTTCCTCATAGGTGAGCATCTGGCCCTTTACAAACTAGTCTCCCAGTCTATCTAGTTTCCTTGACCTCCACCAGTGTTGTGATGTTGTGCTCATGTGTTTGAGGGCCTGAGGGTGGTCAAGAATTGGGGTCATTTGGGTGGATCCAGGGAACAATCCTGTGTGTCTCTTGGCCCATTTCCAGTATGATAGTGAGTGTCTGATTAGGGGGTTTGGCAAGTTTTTAAGGCTCTGAGGCAATTCTGATAGCCAAGCCACCTTGTCCCAGGTTAAGCGCCTTAAAGTGTGGTTCTCTAAATACACACAGGCCGGTTGATGACATATAGAATGTGCTATTGGGAGGAAAGATAGGCTACGGAACAGGTATTAAACTGATAGGAATGAGTATTACAACTTAATACAACTCTCCTATCTGTTGGCACCTTAGATTGCACTTGCAGTGCCCCAAATTTGAAGTAGGAGGTCCAACCAAGCATCTTTTTCCACCTCTCTGTTCCAAAAATCCATGCCATATGCACGTCCCCTGATAGGTAACGTAACAGGTATTAAACTGATAGGAATGAGTATTACAACTTCATACAACTCTCCTATCTGGTGGCACCTTAGATTGCACGTGCAGTGCCCAAAATTCAAAGTAGGAGGTCCGACCAAGCATATTTTTCCATCTCCCTGTTCCAAAAATCCATGCCATATACACGTCCCCTAATAGTGGACGTAACAGGGATTAAACCGATAGGAATAGTACTACTTAACAGTACACACCTTATAATAACGCAGACAGAGGCAACGCGTATAATCTTCCATGCAGCCCCCAGACTCTGACCTGAGTATAATATTCCATGCTGGGCAGCGGAAGCCCCCAGACTCTGACCTGTGTATAATATTCCATGCTGGGCAGTGGAAGCCCCCAGACTCTGACCTGTGTATAATATTCCATGCTGGGCAGTGGAAGCCCCCAGACTCTGACCTGTGTATAATATTCCATGCTGGGCAGTGGAAGCCCCCAGACTCTGACCTGTGTACAATATTCCATGCTGGGCAGTGGAAGCCCCCAGACTCTGACCTGTGTACAATATTCCATGCTGGGCAGTGGAAGCCCCCAGACTCTGACCTGTGTATAATATTTCATGCTGGGCAGTGGAAGCCCCCAGACTCTGACCTGTGTATAATGTTCCATGCTGGGCAGTGGAAGCCCCCAGACTCTGGGAGTCTGAAGAAGAGGAGTTAGAGGAGGAAGGTGGCTTTGAGGAATTGGACGACCAAATACAGCAGGCGTCCCAGGGGGCTTGTTGTCCCCTTTTGTGGACCCTTGGTGGCTGGGTCGAGGAAGAGACATTCAATGACATCAGTGAGGACAAGGAACGGGACATGGCTAGCTTGGTATCCAACCTTGTGCAAATGGGAAGTTTGCGGTTGTGCAAAGGGACTGTTTGCGGTTGTTTGCGGTGCATTAAACGGGGAGATTGGTCTGTTACTGTGAAGCGGGTGTAACCCTTACACTACCTGATCGATACAACATCATACCTGATGTTTTAAAGCATGTTATTCCAAACAATTTAGGAATGTTAGGTGATTTATGCCGTTTATGGCATAAAACCAGACTCTGCATCAACTATGTAATTTTCCGTGGGAGTTTTGCCATGGATCCCCCTCCGGCATGCCACAGTCCAGGTGTTAGTCCCGTTGAAACAGCTTTCCCATCACTATTGTGGCCAGAAAGAGTCCCTGTGGGTTTTGAAATTCGCCTGCCCATTGAAGTCTATGGCGGTTCGCCAATGTTTGCCCGTTCACGAAAATTTGATGGAATTTGCGTCCGCGGATCGCGAACCGAAAATTTGATGTTTGCGACATCACTAGTCACAATACATTTGTGTTATGTGCGTGTGTGTGGTGGTATAAGGCAAATATGGGTAATTATAATGCTTTTAGAAAACTATTAAAACTACATACAAATATTGAAGAACCACTGTAGATCAGGAATATCTTTATAGGTTTGTGAAGTTAAGAAATGAACATTAAAATGAAAATGTTTTTATGCCCATAACATTCATAGTTGATAATGTAGTTTGTTTTGTTCATATTTCACTGATACGTTAAATTTTTGTTTTTTAATGTTGTTTTTGTTTGCTTTTTAATATACAGTACAGTGCTCCTTTAATACAAAACATCTATGCATGATAAACAATGAGTAGAGAACTCAATAAAGCTCAACTATAACCAGTGTGAGAGCAGACTTATCTATATACCGTATATACTCGAGTATAAGCCGAGTTTTTCAGCCCTTTTTTTAAGGCAAAAAAGGGCCCCCTCGGCTTATACTCGAGTCACTCTCCCCCCCGTATCTCTCTAACCCCCCCGTGTCTCTCTAACCCCCCCGTGTGTCTCTAACCCCCCGTGTGTCTCTCTAGTTCCCTGTGTCTCTTTCCCTCCCCCCTCCTCAACCTAAACCCCCCTCAACCACCCTCCTCCACCTAAACCCCCCTAAATACCTCCCCCTCTCCCCTAACTTACCTGCATGTGCTCCGGCCTCCGCTCATTGACCTGGCGCCCGCGCGCATGTCACGTCACATGCTTACCACGTATTTAGCATATACCGGGTGCCGGAACCCGGTATATGCTAATGACGCACCACGCATGTGACGTCACATGCGCGCCGGTACCGGGTCAAGGAGCGAAGGCCGGAGCCCAAGCAGGTAAGTGAGGGGAGAGGGGGGAGGTATTTAGGGGGGTTTAGGTGGAGGAGGGGGGTTGAGGGGGGTTTAGGTTGAGGAGGGGGGTTGAGGAGGGGGGTTGGAGGGGATTGAGGGGGAGGTTGAGGGGAGTTGAGATTGAGGAGGGGGTTGGAGGTTGAGGAGGGAGGTTGAGAATGGGGGGTTGAGGATGAGGATCGGGGGGTTGAGGACGTGGGGGTTGAGGAGTAAGGTTGAGGAGGGGGTTGAGGATGGGGGGGTTGAGGAGGGAGGTTGAGGAGGGGGTTTAGGATGGGGGGTTGAGGAGGGAGGTTGAGGATGAGGAGGGAGGTTGAGGAGGGAGTTGAGGGAAAGGAGGGAGGTTGAGGAGGGAGTTGTGGATGAGGAGGGAGGTTGAGGATGAGGAGGGAGGTTGAGGATGAGGAGGGATGTTGAGGAGGGAGGTTGAGGTTGAGGAGGGGGTTGCGGATGAGGAGGGAGGTTGAGGATGAGGAGGGAGGTTAAGGATGAGGAGGGAGGTTGAGGAGTGGGGTTGAGGAGGGTGATAAGGGAGGGGGGAAGAGACACAGGGAAGGGAGACGTTGGAAGAGACACAGGGAAGGGAGAGGGGAGAAGAGACACAGGGAAGGGAGAGGGGAGAAGAGACACAGAGAGAGAGGGGGACACAGAGGGCACAAGAGGGACACAGGGGGTAGCACATTTCCCACCCTCGGCTTATACTCGAGTCACTCATTTTACCCAGTATTTTGTGGTAAAATGGGTGCCTCGGCTTATACTCGGGTCGGCTTATACTTGAGTATATACGGTAGTTTATTTTGGGAGGACTTCAGGAGCTCTATAAACATTAGCTAAAATGACAAAAATTATATTATTTTTGGATGGATTTATAAAAGTAAACAATTTTTCAATTATCAACGATTATGCCATTAACTATGTACAAATGTTCTTTTTGTTAAAGTATGTTAAACATGCAAAGTAAAAAACAATTGAAACTATAGTTGTTTCTTCCTTCATAATTAGTAGTAAACTCAACTGATGAATGGGATTATCATTTTATCTAATATTTTATTTTGAGCTGTATTAATATTTTCACTTATTTAATATTTGAATATTCATTACAGTACAGTGACACAAATGCTTGAATATTGTAAGACTTAACATAAGTAGAACTTTTTAACACACATAAGAAGTCCTAGTAATGTTATTTGGGCTTTCTATAGTCTAAAATGTTGTGTAATATCAGATTGTTCATGTATCAGTAAAGGTATAGAAAGAAAAAAAGTAGTTTGATGACTTATTTTTTTATTCCAAAAAACATACGAGGAAGATCTAAGAGAGAGCTCTCAAAGGGATCTTGCAGAGACCTTTTCAGTTCCCATGCTATCTTGTTTAGGATGTTTTTCAAGTTGAAGACATTTCTCCAGGATCTAAATTTAGCATTAGAATATATGAAGATAGGAATACTACAACACTGTAGTCCATTTTAAATTAGATTTTTTACTTAACATATACCAGTTATGAAGTTGCATGTATAAATCTACCATCTACTAATTTTAGTAGTGACAGATAAGATTTAAAGTAATTATTAACAGTGGTATATGTGATTATATCTATGATACAAATATCCATAATAATTTATTTTATTTTTAGAGGTCAAACAGATTCCATAGCACTAATCTCATTAACTTTTACGAAATGTATTACTAATAGTTCCTAATTACAATGAATAATTTAAATTAAATGAACACACAAGCTGTATGTTTATTATTCTGTTTCAAGTGTGCCCTAATGGGATGTCAGTGGAATGTACTGTAAGGTATCATTTGTATATTTGTATATTTTGCTCCTGAATTGAAAAAAAATAGTTGTCTTTTGAAATTTCACCCATTTGCTGTCAAACATAGAGTAACTGTGAGTTTGCACTATAAAGTTAACTATGGTTTATGGTTTATGTTAGAGTAGTGACTTTCAGTGTCATAGTTTTTTAATGTCTTGAAAATTCTCTAATATTTGCCATACTTGTATTATCCCTTGAGTGGCATAGTAAAGAATGGACATTTTAGTGCAAAGGTGATGGACTGGCAGCCACATTGAATTCCAAGTCCTTAGCGGCACCGGTACACACAAAGCCTGCAGGCTTGAAATCCTGCGGCGTTACAGACCTATTACATTCAACCATGCAGTGATCAACGGGCCAGAGCCAAAAGCCCGTAAATCCTTTCCACGCACGCAAGCTTTTAAGCGGCTGGCCGAAACGCAATAGGCCGTTACGATACAATCGTGGTATAACGTAATGTGACGCAGGCGTGTCAGCCAATAGAAAGAGGTTTTAGCCACAGATTATTGACAGAGGGGGATTATAAAGTTGCGTTCCACGCGCCTATGAGTTGACTGTGTTGTATTTTCTGACGAAGTAGCAGATCCCGGAGTTGAAAATCGGTTCTAGATAGAGAGGTAGTACGAGTATTTTGAGAGCAGCAATTTGCGTTTTTGTTTATTTCTATTACACTATTTATTTAATTTTAATTTTACACTTAATCCTTGATTACACATATTTACAGATTACACATAATTGCAATACACATAATTGCAATACACATAATTTAAAGAACACACATAGAGACACATAGAGCTAGGCCTTCGGCGCTCCATGCCAGCCACATGAGGCCCTTCGCTTTGCGAGGGGCGCGGCTCGTTACGCAAGCAGCGGGCTTGCTACGCAAGCCTGCAAGCATTAACAACAACTCCTTTGCTCACAACTATATATGTAATATCACGGCATTCAAAAGGGCATATGTGAAGAATATCAGAAATGATCCAATCTAACATAGAGCTTATTTAAGGATTAGAGAGCATTAACTGAAAAATAGTAAATATAACGAGCTAGTTGAGGTCCAAGAGAATGGGGCCAATGGTCCTTATCCAGGCAGATGTATGGATATTGACTAGCCCTGATCTATGCACTCAATTTTCTTTCAAATTTATTTCAAATAAAAACAATAATGCTTCAAATGCTTTATAATAACATAAACTCACACTCAGGAAAACAAAATGGAGATCTGGTGTCATATTACAATAAATATTGGTGCTTTTGCAGGTTAAACAAGTACCAGATATCTCATTAAATCAGTGATAAATACAGTACTGAATAAAGTAATACATTATTTTCTCAAAGTAAAATCTTTGTATTTTGTCACATAATTGTTTTACTGTTTCAGTCAGTCCAAGGTGGATAGTCATCTGGATCAGCTTAATCGCCAAACCTATTCAGTGACTTCCAACTGCTTTCAGGAAGAGATGGGCATAGTAATATTTTAGTGAAGTGGTTCATTGATAACATGAATACTAACTAGTGAAGTACTAAAGCTAAATAAAGCTAAAGCCGAAAGCCCGTAAATCCTTTCCACGCACGCAAGCTTTTAAGCGGCTGGCCGAAATGCAATAGGCCGTTACGATCCAATCGTGGTATAGCGTAATGTGACGCAGGCGTATTTTGGGGTCCTGTCTGGAGTCCCCTATCACCCTTAGGGAGACTAATCCCTAAGGGTAATTTGCATAAACAAAATAAAAAAAGTACGGTGCTCAATCAGATATCGAAGTAACCTTAACAGGTTAGTTCTATGGGCATGATAACCCACACTGAGAGCAACCTCTTTAAGCTCACTCTTTCAGACCGCTTGCTCACTGTGCCTTAGGGAATTCAGCTCCAACTAACTGATGAGGCCAACTGAAGGCCAAAACGTATGCATGGGTTTCTTCTGATGAGGGTAGAATTGCCTTGGTATTTCGGAGCTGGATCACACTAGTGAGTAAGACCAGACTGACATACTACACATTTCTCCCTGTGAAGAGCACAAGTGAACTAAAAGAGGTAGCTCTCAGAGTGGGCTATCATGTCCAAAGAACTAACCTATTAAGGTAAGTTCGTTCTCTGATTAAGCACCTCTGACTTCTGTTTTGTTTAAATAATTACTTTACACTTAATATCACTATACACATAAATACTGATAACACACAATATACATACACATAGAGCTAGGCCACACCATCTACACCCCCCCCCCCCCCATACCCAACAAATAAAAAAACACATAGAACATACATTTTGTTATTTTTATTTATCCTTTTGTTATTTTTGGAATTAAGATGGAGGGCGGAGCGAGGAGGGGAGAGGTGCAGAGGAGAAGAGGAAGAGAGAGGGGAGTGAGGGGAGAGGTGGGGAGGAGAAGAGGGAGAGAGAGGACAGGGAGGGAGAGTCAATCAGAGAGGCAGTGGAAGGGGGAGGGGCGGGAGGGTGGGAGTTAAAGGGACAGGGGGAAGGAGAGATAGGAAGGGAGGGAGTGGAGGGTTAGGAGTAATAGTTATTGGGGAGGGAGGTGAGGTAGAGGAAGGGAGGGAGTTAGCCATAATTGTAGGAACATCTAGTTCAGGGTCAGAGAGGGAGGGGCCTGATGCCGGCAGGGTGGTGGTGGGAAGAGCAAGCCTTAGAGTCAGAGCAGGGAGGTCAAGAGGCTAGAGGAAAACACATGGCCCCAGGAACCTTTTGACTTGAACTGCAGTGTTCCTTTAACTACAGGCACGAAGAGATGGTGGTACTCCACAATGCCATTTGTGCCCGTGCCATTATCCTTATAGGGGGAGGGAAGTTAAGCCAAGGCCTGGACGGAGGTAGCAGCTGCAGTCACTGAGGTTGGTTTTGTGGATAGGGATGTGAGATATGTAAGCAATTGTTACAAATACATCCAGGAAAAGGTCAGGAGGATGATGGAAGAGACATCCAGAGCAGCAAGAGCTCTAAGTGGTGGGCCCAGAGTGGTTGTCAAGAAGAACGAGTGGGAGAGGTTGTTGAAGAAGATGATGGCCGAAGGGACCACCTGCAGAGCTCCAAGCCTAATAGCAACAACGGATCCAGCCTCCTAGCCTGGTGAATAACACACACATAGATAACGCTAATCCCATTGAAATGCTTCCCACCAATGATAGTGATATGTCAGCTCCCTAGATTTCAATATGGATAGATGTATCATCTATCCCTCCGCAAATCCAGGAACCTTTTGACTTGAACTGCAGTGTTCCTTTCAATTCCTTTGCTGGAATTGTCTCTAACATTTGCTCTTTCTGTAAACTAGTACTTTAAACCATTAACGTCTGTTCTTACGTTCCTCTTTTTTGCATTTTTATGTCATGTCATGTCTCTCTTTCTATCCTCTAAACTGTACATGGGAATGTCACAAGCTCTTGCTTAGAACATTTTAGACAATGCACCTTTTACTCTTCCTCCCTTTAATCACTTCTAATTTATTAGCATCCTTTTGGAGACACTGGGCCTCATTCTATTGTGATTTGGCCAAGTGAATAGGGCTCTATATAAGCACAGAGCATATTTTTTTACAGAAGTTTTTAGTTAGTGAAGACCTTGCTTTTGGATAGAAGTTCACTAGCTAAAAACTTCTGTAAAAAAATATGCTATGTGTTTATATAGGGCCTGATTCTATTAAGGGCCGTAAAATGGCCACAAAACTGTAATTCTTGTGCCCAACTTACAGCCCTGCGTAGCGCTACAGCTACGCTGCTATTCAAATGGATAGCACCGTAAGGAGATCACAAACTATGCAGTCGCCCGCAAGCATTTCCGCCCGCCAATAATCGTGTTTCAAGGCCGCAAAGTCGGAAAACTGTACATGCAAATATAAATTCAAGACATCACTGTAAAGCACTGTAAATGATACGCAACATAATGGGGGACATGAGGATTAATAGCAATACCCTTTCAAGCTTGCACATCGCCCAAATCCAATATTTCATTTAAGGTTTATTTTCCATCCAAAGTCCCGCAGGCTTCAATAACCTTGAAGCCATGCAAATATATATTTAATCCAGCACTGTAAAGCACTGTAAATGATGGGGAGCACAATGGGGGACATGAGGATTAATAGAAAACATCCTCAAGCTTGCACATTGCCAAATTATAATCTTTGATTTTAGGTTTAATTTCCGTCCAAAGTCCCATGGATTTCAATGACCTCCAAGCCCGTAGCTCGTTATTCAAGCCTGTGCGGGCTTGGAGGGTGAACACGAAGATTGAACATGAAATAACATGTATTTATTTGCAGATTTGAGTGTAGGGGAATGTTGTGCTATGAATTCTAACACCTCCAATCACTTTCACATCTCATCAAAGTACAAGATGTCTTTTTTATGTGCTTAATTGGTGCTACGATTTGTACGTAAGAACCTTGAGGGACCTTTTTGGTGTAAGTAAGCTGCGGCTCAGTTTTAGCGAATTACGGCCTTGACAGAAGGGTTCGCGGAGCATTAAAATAGGGACCTGGGCTTTCTTGTGACCGCAACTCTTGTGACCGCAACGCGTAAGATCAAAAGCTTTGACGGAAGTAAGCTCATTGCAAGCGGCCGCAGCTTGACGGCCATAAGCCGCCCGGAGGCCGTGAATTGAAAAGCGTTGTAGCCTGCGGCCACCCCTTGCGGACTTGCAGCTCTTACGTAATAGAATGAGGTCCATAGAGTCCTATTCAAGGTAACCTTGGAGGAGCTGCAGATTTCCACAGCAGAGACTGGAGTATCTGTACATAGGACGACAATAAGCCGTAAGCCCCATAGAGTTGGGCTTTATGGCAGAGTGGACAGAAGAAAGCCATTACTTTCAGCAAAAACAAAATGGCACGTTTTGAGTTTGCGAAAAGGCATGTGGGAGACTCCCAAAATGTATGGAGGTAGGTGCTCTGTTCTGATGAGACTAAAATTTAACTTTTCGGCCATCAAAGAAAACTCTATGTCTGGCGCAAACCCAACACATCACATCACCCAAAGAACACCATCCCCACAGTGACACATGGTGGCGGCAGCATCATGCTGTGGGGATGTTTTTCAGCAGCCAGGACTGGGAAACTGGTCAGAGTTGAGCAAAAGATGGCTGGTGCTAAATCACATATATAGTTGTGAGTGTACGAGTTGTAGCGAGGGCTGCAGGCGAGGGCCTCAGTTGCTGCTCCTTGCCAGCAACTGCGACCCTCGCAAACTTTACGTCGCAACTCAAACAACACGACACACCAACTGCGACCCTCGCAAACTTTACCTCGCAACGCAAAAAACAAACGAGACACGTTACTACACATTATGACCTCGCAAAAATCGCCCGCAACTCGCGAACATGACAAAATTAAAAACACAATAAATACACACAGCACATACATAAAAAGCTTACCTACAGCAAGAGGAAGCATGCAAGACCTCAAAAAAACCACTTCCACCTTTATTTAACTAAAAATAAAAGAGTTTAGACACTAAAACATTTGCTAATCAAGAGAAAAAATTGCCGCCGAACAAAATGAAAATGAGGCTACAGCACTTTAAACACGCAAAACACCACAAGAAACTCGCAAAACACCACAAACGACCTACGGATATTCCGCTAAGGCGCATACCACACATTACCCGCCATTTTACGCCAATGCGGAAGTACACAACTACGCTAACGGTTTCGTCTCACGCACGCACACTATTACACTGCACACATTCATCACGCTTACACAGCAGCTCAACACCACTAATGCTGCAGCAACATCAAAACAGATTGCCAGCTCTTCAACACAATGCTTCAAAATAGGTAAAGTATATTCATTTATTAATTGTATCATATATTTCAGTAGTAGACACAAAACACCATTAGCTACCTTACAATTTCATTGCCGTAATTTTTTGACAGGCAATTCGCTAGTACAGGGACATTCTTGAGCAAAACCTGTACCACTCTGGTACATGGTTTATAACTGATTTGAGGCTAGGACGGAGGTTCCCTTCCAGCAGGACAATGACCCCAAACACACACTAGAGTGGTTTAAGGAGAAACATGTAAATGTGTTGCAATGGCCTAGTCAAAGCCCAGACCTCAATTCAATAGAAAATCGGTGATCAGACTTAAAGATTGCTGTTCACAAGTGCAAACCATCCAACTTGAAGGAGCTGGAGCAGTTTTGCAAGGAGTAATGGGCAAACATCTCAGTGGTAAGATGTGGCAAGCTCATAGAGACTTTTTTGCTGTGATTGCCGCAAAAGGTGGCTCTACAAAGTATTGACTTTAGGGGGGTGAATAGTTATGCATATTGACTTTTTCTATTATTTGTTGTTTGCTTCAAAATAAAAAAAAAAAAACATCTTCAAAGTTGTGTTCTGTAAATTAAATGATGCAAATCCTCAACAATCCATGTTAATTCCAGGTTGTGAGGCAACAAAACATGAAAATTGCCAGCGGGGGTGGTGAATACTCTTACAAAGCACTGTATATTATAGAGTGTGTGGGATGAGAGGAATATTCTGTCATGTGTGGTTGTCGTGGGGTTTTGTTAAAGATCTTTGGATAATTTTTTTAAATATTATTAATAATATATTATATATTAAATTGCCACTTATTTTCTTATTATTATTATCTTATATGTATAATCCTCCAACATATTCTGCAGCCCTATACATAGGACAAACACAAAGTAAAAACAATACAAAATAAAAAAAATAAAGGAACAGAGGGCCCTGACTTTGAGTTTAGTATCTTGCATATAGAGTACTTTCTCAAGCATCCTATACAATTACAAATTCCAAACTTACAATCTAAAGGATTTGGTTGTGAAATAGGTGACAGGTACGTTGGGCATATTAAGGATGAAGGTGATAAGCTTCATTAAATATATATGTGTTAGTGAGGTTTCGAAGGACTTGAGACAGGAAGAAAGTCTAATGGGTCCAGGTAAGGAGTTCAAAGAATAGGGGCAGCAGAAGAAAATTCCTGAAGGCGTGATTGAGAGGAGGTGATATGAGAAAATGAAAGTAGAAGGTCATTAGCAGAATGGAGGAGGAGGGTGGGGGAGTATTTTGAGATAAGAGCAGATATATGAGGGTGCATTATTGTTGAGGGCTTTATAAGTTAGGGTTAGGATTTGAAATTTCATTTTGGAGGTTTTCGGAAGCCAGTGGAGTGACTGACAGAGAGGTGATGCTAGCATTGAGTGTTCGGTATGGTAGATGAGTCTAGCAGAGGCATTCATTATAGACTGGAGTAGTGAAAAGTGGGTGATGGGGAGGGTAGCAAAGACTATGTTGCAGTAGTCGAGATATGATGAGATAATTTATTCAAATTTTAGTTGTATCTTGTGTTAGATAGTGACTTATTTTAGAGATATTTGTTTGGTGAAAAAGACAAGATTTTTGTTAGTGAATATATATGAGGAATGAAAGGAAGGCAGGATCAAGAAGGACCCCAAGATAACGTGCTTGGAAGGAGGGATTGATAATTGCATTGTTAACAGTGAGAGATATTTGAGGAATGGACGCTGTAGTAAAGGGTGGGAAAACAAGGAGCTCAGTTTTTGACATGTTGAGTTTGAGATGGTTGGCGTACATCCATGAAGATATGCTAGAGAGGCAGTTGGAAACTAATGCTAAAATAGGTGACAGATCTGGTATTGAGAGGTAAATTTGTGTGTCATCTGCAAAGAAATGATATTGAAATCCAAAAGATTTTTATTAAGGTTGCAAGTGAGGAAGTATAGATGGAGAAGAGGAGGGGGCCTTGGACTGAACTTTGGGGTACAGACAGGGGTGAGGTGACGATGTGGTGACTGAAATGGAGACACTAAATATTCGATCTTATAGGTATGATGTGAGCCATGAAAGAGCACGGATGCCAAGAGAGTAGAGAATTTGGATTAGAAGAGGGTGGTCAAATGGCAGCAGAGAGATCTAGGAGAATTAGAATAGAGAAATTACCTTTTTACTTAGAGGCGAGCAAGTCATTAGTGACTTTTGGAAGGTGTCAAGAAGAGAATTGGAGGAAATAAACTGGGTAAGGCAATCATAGACAAAGCACTCAAGCAGTTTAAAATGCAGGGGAAGTAGTGATATAGGGCAAAATTTAGATGCATTAGCTGGATCAGATGAGCTTTTTTAAGAATGGGTGTAATTGTTTCTTTTGTAAATTTTATAAATATACATCCAAGATGTTTTCCAAACAATACTTATATTCAAATGTTTCAATTGTATCGACCATAATTTGCTGGAAAAACAATCAACCAAATATAAATTGTGTAAAAAATAGAATTAACTACTTTTACAAAGTGTCTTTACTTTCTGCAGATTTAAAAGATAACAGTCCCAAATTTTTGAATATATGGTCCCCTTAGACTGATCAAAACGTCCCTATTTATTTTTTATTCTATTTATGTTTAATCTTTAGTATATTTAAAATAGGTTAAATGTGTTTTTTATTTGAATATAGATTATAATATGTTATTGTAACTTTAATATTATTTATATTTGTACTAGGGAATTGCCCGTCAAAAAGTGACGGCAATGAAATTGTAAGGTAGCTAATGCTGTTTGGTGTCTAATAATGAAATATGTAATACATTACTAAATGAATATACTGTACCTATTTTGAAGCATTGTGATGAAGAGCTGGCAATCTGTGTTGATGTTGCTGCAGCATTAGTGGTGTGGAGCTGCTGTGTAAGCATGCTGAATGTGTGCACTGTGTGGTATGAATATCCGTAGGTGGTTTGTGGCGTTTTGCGAGTTTGTTGTGGTGTTTTGCGAGTTTGTTGTGGTGTTTTGCGAGTTTAGAGTGCTGTAGCCTCGTTTTCGTTTTGTTCGGCGGCCATTTTTTCTGTCGCTTAGATTTTTTTTTATTCTCAAAACTCTTTTCTTTCGAGTAAAATCGAGGTCTAAGTTGCATTTTTTAGGTCCTGGGTGCTCCCTCTTGGTGTAGGTAAGGTTTTTATGTATGTGCTGTGTGTATGTATTGTGTTTTAAATGTTTGTATGTCGGCGTGTTGCGTCCGATGTTTGCGAGGTCGTAATGTGTGGTAACGTGTTTCGTAGGTTGTTTGCGTTCCTCGTAAAATTTAGCGAGTGTCGTAATTTGTGTGTCGTGTTTTTTGAGTAGCGACGTGAAGTTTGCGAGGGTTTGAGGCCCTTGCCCAGTGACCTCGCCAGCAACTGAGTCCCTCGCTTTGCGAGGGGCCTCAGTTGCTGGCATGGAGCGCCTTCGGCGCTCCATGCCAGCAACTGAGGCCCTTGCCCAGTGACTTTGCCAGCAACTGAGGCCCTTGCCCAGTGACCTCGCTACGCGAGGGCCGCGGCTCGCTGCGCGAGCCACGGCCCTCGCTTCGCGATGCCCGCTACTCGCTACGCGAGGGCCGCGGCTCGCTTCGCGAGCTCGCAAGCGTGAGCAACGACCCGTACGCTCACAACTATATATGTGATTGTGTATTAGTATTATTAATTTATTTTTATAATTGTTTTATTTTTATACTTATGTTTTTTTTATAACTAAATGAAATATTACTACTTAAAAAACAACAGCTGACATGGAAGTACAATAAATAGGTGTAATATATAAATATCCACTGGGTGATGATATGACATTACATTTTTCCAGGGGGTGGAGACAGTTTTCCGTGTTGAAAACTTTTTTTTAAAATAAACTCTTTCTTACACTTGCATATGACACATAAGATGCTTTAAGTAACCACAAGTGGCACATTGAAATTGATTTGGGTGCGTTAGCACAGGATAATTACATGCAGAAGGTTAAATACTTTTACTAATTAACTTTTGAAAGGTCAAATAAGTAAACAAAGCTTGAATACATGCCTAACTCACATAAATGACATTATGAAAACAGTGAGCATTGTTTTCATCATTATTTGTATTTTGTATTGTAAGTGCATCATGCTTTGTTCAATTTTACCCTCTAAATGAGCAAATTGATTAAATTTAAATTTTAACAGCCAAAGGTCTTGATCACATTAGCAGTGAATGAAAGGCCAAAACCATTACTAAACACACTTTTTCCATAACCTAGATGGCCAGTTATAACATGAGGTCCCTCAGCTACCAAAACTCAGACAAAATCCCCCAGAGCAAATATAATAAGTTAGCAAGATCCAGCTGCACATTGGCCTTGCTAACTTTTAATACGGAAAAAAAAACTCTTGCTAAAACTTAACATTTAGAGTAAGGGCTTTCGTACCAAAAAAATGGGTACCAGCATACTGTCAGTTGGGTGAATGCATGCATCACACCTAGCAACTGTTAAAAAATAGAATAAGCAAGGAGGGTTATTGGATACCCCCTGTACACAGACACACACTTACCATTAGACAGAATAAGCAAGTGCCTAGCAGTGTCTATCTTTATTTCTATCTATCTATCTATCCCTGTTTTTAGCACAAAATCTCAAATAAAATGTTTTCACTGCACATTGTGAGTTTTCAACCAGCAACATAATTATTTTCACAAATAAGCACTATAACTGTAATGATATGTATTTGTTTATGGCGTGGACACCTGAAGAGCCTCAAATTAAAATCAAGCCCTGCCTAGACATCCCCTTAACCATTACTTATGTGTGCTGGAAATTCAAAATAAAAACCAGTGTCATTTGACAAAAATGGAAATGTATCCTCCCCTCCCCTGAAATTAGCCAACCAGAGAGGGAATTAAAAGTTGCCACTTTTTGATTGGCTAAATATTATTGACAGCTATTGCAGCCAATGAGAGCCCATGAGAGTGTTTATAAAAGCACATGTATAACCTGAATTTGGCACTGTAGTTGAGGAGCTCCTTCTATGATTAACTCATGCTTTTTTTCTACTCTTTTTTAGATCAATGGATTTTTTGGAATGCTTTTTCTGAGGGCTGAAATGGGGCTACAAGGACTTTACACTTATAGTACATGATGGCTTTTCATGGATTTTGTAAATTGTAGAATATATTAATTGTTGTATTTATATAATAATGTAAAAAAATTACTATCTTTATTGTCTTTCCCATTAAGGTTTTTATAACTTTTTTTTTCTCTCCTGTGTCACCACTCTTGTTTGCTTCTCCTTCATTTGTAAGCTAGCAAGGAAAAGGAAAGAAATAAGAAAAAAAAGGAAAAAAATGTATGGTCCTTCCTCTTTATATATTAAAATATGTAAAGTATGATGAGAAATAAAGCTTTTGTTAGTACGCAGTACTACCTTACCTACATTTAGAAGGGTGGGAGCATAGGTAAGGTGCTAACCTGACAGGGGTGGGAGTAATGCTAATCCCTCCATTATTCATTTACTAGACTAGATATCTTAGATAGAATCCCTGAAGAACTTTGGACAGAATATATCATTACAGAGTATAGCAAGAAGAGACAAGGAGACATTCTAAAATGAGTAATTTAAAGAGACAGAAGGAGATAACAGAATAGGAAAGTCAAGAGATGTCTTCGCGAAAATCTGGGATTTAAGGGATCCTTTCTTGAAAAAGATTGCTTGATAAAAGACAAAAATGGTAGTGAGCAGAAGGAGATCAGATATAGAAGAGGTGTCAGAAATACAAAATATCTACACAGGAAAGGTCTTAACAACATTAATAACCTCAATAGTTTGTCCAACGAGCTGGAAATGAGAAAGACATTTGTTTCTGGTTAGGAAAGCTATGACAAGTCTGGACAGGCTAATTAAAAGTAAAGGTGTTACTATATCATCAAAGGTCTGCATAGATAGAACTATGGTATTCCCACTAGTAGTATAAGGATGTGAGAGTTGGACCATAAATAAGGCAAAGCGCTTTAGAATTGTAGTACAATTAAAGTCCCTTGGACTGCAAGAAGATTCAGTAATCAATACTATATAGGAAATCAAGATAAACTGGTAACTGGAAGGTTTGATCATAAGGGTAAAGCTAAAAAATTGTGGAGATATCATCAGAAGGTTTTGATGCTGGGACAGATTGAAGGTACAAGAAGAAGAGGGTGGCAGAGGCATTGAAGCAATGAACATGTGCTTGATGGAGCTCAGAGGGGCAGTGGCTATAGATGTGCCCGGTGTGCTGAGGTCCATAGGGTCACGGAGAGTCAGACATAACTGAACAATGACAAGGGTGTGGATTATTTATTTTAGTGATTTACTATAGTTAAATGCCTTGGGATGGGGTGGTTTGGTTGACAAAAGCTAAATGTGAGGGCTGATGTTTAATGTGAATGTGGGTTAACCAAAGTTTTGATCCAAATGTCCCTAATATTGTAAGCCCTAGGTACCTGCCCCTTAACTATTTTACAAATTGCTATCACATGCCTGCCATAAGGATATATGATCTCCTTATGGACCCAATGGTACCAACTTGGGGAACAAAGGGGAATAATATGACAATTTATAAATTAACCTTTATTGTTCTAGCTAACAACAACGATTACAACTTTATAAAAAAACATGGACACTTAGAGGAAATTAAAATAAGGCACATATGAGGAGACTAGTAATCTATTGGCAGATATACATATATTTAAACTCCACAATGGAGTGATACTAGACCTTCTCCCCTAAGTCTGTTAGTAATACATTTGTTTCATGAACTGTTGCTGTTCATATATTATAGCCTGTTTGTCTGGTCCCTGGTATGTACCAGGTTGCAAGACATACAATAGTTGTAGGTCTGTAGTATGTGTATTGCAGATATAACTGTACAGACTCCATCTATGCATCAATAAGTCTTCATGCCCTTCCTTTAAGCTAGTAATAAGCTAACCAAGGCCTATAAATTAGCAGGAACCCAATCTCTCTATGTGAGAGACTAAATACAATCTAAGAGGGACAAAGTACCATAAGAGGAATGGATCTGAATATAGGGGGTTGCTACTGCTAATATGGCTAGATAAATCGAAGGGACTAAGACACAGCTATCAGTAAGCGGGCACAGTCTTACTAGACTACCGGGAATGACAAAGCATGCGTGCGTCCTATGTCAGGACGCACGTAGTGTCGTTATTACGTATATGGAAAACATATCTATGGCAAAAGAAATAAGAATATCAAAGAGGCAATATGGTGGATATTCCACTTAATCTCTAAATTCCATGTATATAGTGCTCAATTTTGAATGATAATTAATGTGATAAACAGCAACAACGAATAAAAGAGAATTAAAGTTATATTCAAATTATGTGATTGATACAAAATTGTTTAAAATTGTTTGCTTTTAACTCAACTTCAGATCATGAAATATTGAAATGGTAATCTATCCCCCAAGAAATAGAGAACATTGAATGCAGCAACTAAACTTTAATTTACTTTGATTATGCATCACTGTGCAGCAATGAGGCAGCTGCAGTGAAATCCCAGTGCTAAGCATTTTGTAAAAGATGGGAAGAGCTCAATTTTCATTGTAAGTTTACTCCCAAAAGATAAAAAAATTTCCATCACATTAAACTGAAAAGTTGTTTATATAGACCTCTGCTACTTAAAATGTATAAAGGATGGATCATTACATTGGTTCTTCACCAATATTAAACATATTAGATAAGCACCAGTACACAGAATGTCTACTTTTGTCATTTTCTTTGCTCCTACAATGTAAATTTCATGTAAACACCCAATCTGAATTAAGCATAAGTCCATGCCCAAATTACTATGCCTTATTTTTTTTAGGTTTTTGTAACTATATTCTGTATAGATCTTCAGTGTATTCCTGCCACCTCTTCTTTATCTGATCTTCTTCTGTTACCATTTTTCTCCCTACCATTTTTGTCTTTTATCACGCCCACTTTAGCATGAAATGTGCCTTTTAGGTCCCCATTTTTCTGGAAGAGATCTCTTGATTTACCCATTTGGTTATCTTCTTCAATCTCTTTACACCGCTCATTGTAGAATGTCTCCTTGTCTCTTCTTGCTATCCTCTGGAATTCTACATTCAGTTGGACAAATCTTTTCTTATCTCCACTACCTTTCACTTTTCTTCTTTCCTGGGTTACTTTCAAAGCCTCATCAGACATGCAGTTTGACTTCTTACTTTCTTTATTTTAGGGATATTCTTTGTTGCTGTTTCATTCATAATGTTGCAAACTTGGGTCCAAAGTTCTTCAGGTATTCTATCTTCTATGTCTAATCCCTTAAATATATTCTTTACTTCCACTGCATATTCACAAGGGAGATTATTTATTTCATATCTACTTCTTCAGTTTCATTTTCAACTTTGCAATAAGAAGCTCATGGTCTGAGCTGCAGTCAGCTCCAGGTCTTGTTGTTGCTGATTGTATAGAGTTCCTCCATCTTTGTCTGCAAAGTATATAGTCAATCTGATTTCTATGTTGTACATCTGGTGATGTCCATGTGTAGAGTCGTCTCGGAGGATGTTGGAAGAGGGTGTTTGCAACGACCAGGGAATTATCTTGACAAAATTCTTCAAATCTATGACCTGCTTCATTTTGTACCCCAAGGCCACATTTGCCAGTTATTCCAGGTGTCTTTTGGTTCCCTACTTTAGCATTTCAATCTCCTTTGATGATAGTAACATATTTTCTTGGTGTTATATCTATGACGTGTTAAATGTCTTCGTAGAACTGGACCACTTCAGCCTCTTCAGCATCCGGGTTTGGAGCATAGACTTGGATCACTGTGATATTAAATAGCGTGCCTTGAATTCGAATTGAAATAATTCTGTCATTTATTGGGTTGTAACCGAGCACTGCTTTGGCCACTCTTTGATTGACTAGGATGGATACTCCATTTCTTCTGCGGGATTCTTGACCATAGTAGAAGATCTGGTGCTTGTCTAATGTGAAATGTCCCATTCCAGTCCATTTAAGTTCACCAATTCCCAGGATACCAATGTTTAACCTTGTAATTTAATTCTTGATTCATAGTTCTAACATTCCAGGTTCCTATTCTGTATTAGTCTTTGCAGCAGAGGACTTTCCTTTCCCCTTCATCCACAGCTGGGTGTCCTTTCGCCTTTGGCCCAACCACTTCATTAGATCTGGTGTTACTTTTACTTGCCCTCTGCTCTTCCTCAGTAATGTGGTAGGCAACTTCTGATCTAAGGAGCTCATCTTCTGGTGCCATATTGTTATGTCCCTGGCTGTGCCTGTCCATAAAGCTTTCTTAGCAAAGATCACGGAGTGGATTGCCAGTTCCTTCTCCAGTGGACCATGATTTGTCTGCCCTCTCTGCCATGACCTGCTCATTTTGGCTGACCCTACATGGTACATCGAAGTACACAAGCCCTTTCACCATAACAAGATAGCGATCCAGAAGGGGACAGGAAGGATCTTAACAGCAGTGATGACCTCAATAATTTGTCCGATGAGCTGGAGCCAGACATCTTGGAGAGCAAAGTGAGATGGGCCATAGGATGCCTTGCTGATAATAAGGCTTCAGGAGGGTAGGGAATCCCAATTCAACTATTCAAAATACTACAGGATAATGCTGTGAAAGTGTTACTTGCCTTATGCCAACATATTTGGAAAACTCAACAATGTCAATAGACTAGAAAAGGTAAGTGTCAAAGAGTGCTCCAATTATCGAATAATTGCACTTATTTCACATGCCAGCAAGGTAATGCTTAAGATTCTATAAGCTCGACTCCAACAATATATGGACCAGAAACTACCAGATGTGTAAGCCGGGTTCTGCAGAGGAAGAGGCACAAGAGATCAAAAAAACATCTTCTTTTGCTTCATAGACTATTCTA
This sequence comes from Discoglossus pictus, assembly GCA_027410445.1. Taxonomy (NCBI): domain Eukaryota; kingdom Metazoa; phylum Chordata; class Amphibia; order Anura; family Alytidae; genus Discoglossus; species Discoglossus pictus. The sequence continues at coordinate 312,928,469 of CM050164.1, read as the reverse complement.
AAACCTTTGACTGTGTGGATCACAACAAAATGCTGCATGTCATTAAAGAGATGGGAGAACCAGATCATCTCATCCGCCTCCTAAAGAATATGTATACCAACCAAGAAGCCACGGTCAGAACCGAACGGGGGTCAACAGAATGGTTCAAGATCGGAAAAGGAGTGCAACAAGTTTGTATATTGTCACCTCATTTATTCAACTTATATGCAGAGTACATCATGCATAAGGCTGGACTAGATGAATCCAAACAATAGTGCTGGAAGGAATATCAACAACCTCAGATACGCCGATTATACTACTCTGATAGCTGAAAGTTCGGAGGAACTAAAGGGCTTATTGATGAGGGTAAAATAAGAGAGTGCAAAAGATGACCTGCTGCTCAACGTTAAAAAGATGAAGATCATGGCAAACAGCAATCTTACTTCCTGGCAAATAGACTGGGAAGAAGTGGAAGCACTGAAAGATTTTATTTTCCTTCGATCCAAGATCTCTGCAGATGGTGACTGTAGTCATGAAATTAAAAGATGTTTGCTTCTGGGAAGGAAAGCTATGGCAAGTTTGGACAAGCTAGTAAATTATCAACAAAGGTTCACATAGTTCGAACTATGATATTGCCAGTTGTAACATACAAATGTGAGAGCTGGACCATAAAGAATATTGAGCGCTGTAGAATTGATGCCTTTGAATTGTGGTGTTGGAGATGACTGAAGATCCAACAAATCAGTACTTCAGGAAATCAAGACAAACTGTTCATTAGAAGGTATGAAGTTCAAATATTTTGGCCATAACATGAGATGGCAGGATTCCCTAGAAAAGACTCTGATGCTTGGGAGATTGAAGGCACAATAAGAAGAGGATGACAGAAATGGAGATGGATAGATGAGGTCACTGAAGCAATGAACATGTACTTGATGGAGCTCAGAGGGGCAGTGAGAGAGAGAGATGCACCTGGAGTGCTGTGGTCCATAGAGTCACTGAGAGTCGGACGCAAATGAACGACTAAACAACAACAACTATATTATATATTGTGATTAAAGGACCACTGCACAATAAAAAAAAAAAAAACATATATATGTTTAAAAACCTTGAGTCCGATTCAATTGAGCAATTGTAAGTTACCGGAGCCTTTAAGTGAGAATGTAAGTTAATTTGCTATTCAATTGGCGTCTTTTTGCAGGCTCCAAATGGTTTACGGATTACGGCCTTGAAAACTTTGCGAAGGTTTAACCCAAAACTTACAGCCTTTGATCTTTTACATCTGCAAGAGAGATGAGAGTGGTAGAGAGGACCCACAGAAGGTTTAACCCCTGTCCGCAGCACTGTAAATGCGAAAACAAACTCAATACTGCACTGTAAATAATGGGGAAAGCGATGAAAGACATTAGAATTACTTGCACAACAGTTTCAAGCTCGCAAATCAGCAGTAAAAGAAAATGTATTTTTATGTTTAATTTCGGGTTTTTAACGATTTCAGACAACCCATATGGACTAGAACAGTACTGGCATTCATTTTTATAATTTTGTATTTTGAGGGTTTGCGAGTCCCATCACATATCGGCCTCCGAACATAATTGATTGACATGTAACCTCCATGTTTTACTACCGTAATGATGGCGGTATCATTTTCTATTGGCTGTTTCGAAATGGACGGTTATGGACTTGCTTAATTGATCATATTCCCGCCCTGAAATGCTACAGACGAGTGCATGGTTTACGGAGTCTGCTTTCAGCCCATAACTTCCAGGCTCCTTCAATTGAATATCACCGAATCGGAGACGAACAGGAGCAGCACGCCCACAGACATACGGCCTGGAACCCGCGAGATGTGGGCTTGCAATTGAATCGGGGTCCTTGAGTCTGACTGAGAGCATTATTAAGAATGAAAAAAGTTATAAAGCTAGTTGTTAACTGGAAAAATGTTGATGCTTCTGCAGGATTCTGGAGAGATACCTGAAAAATTGGTGAAACTTGCATGTGTATGCGGGGAGTTACATCATTTGATGCAGTGTTCTGCTTCTGGGCCAATCAGAGTGCAGTGGTGTGGTGTCAATTTCAGTATTACCATGTGATCGAACAATGGCTCTTGACTTCAACATTTTCTCTCCTCTGGCACACCTCCCTCCACTAATAAGGACAAAAACACACCCCCATAACCTAGCTCTCAGGATGAAATGTAACAAACACACATATAAATATTAAAGCGATAATAATTAGTAAAAATCCTAGCCAATACAAGTGAGGAGCTACTCATTAAACAGTGTTTGTGAAAAAAAAAAAAAATACGTGGAATATCAAGGATAGTAAAAGTATATTTGTTACACAGGGTGATCCTGGATATGGGATTAGCTAGTGCTAATAAGGAGTTTGAGTAAACTCCAAACTAGAGGTAAAACAAAATGTCTGTTACAGGCTTTTCAAATGTTATTCATCAGGAGCCAGTCCAGGTCATATTTTCAGATTATTATGTTGAGTACAGGTTGAACAATTTGTGTCCCTGAATCATTTTGATTTACTTATCTGTATTGCCACGCCAATATCCCAAATATGTGGTCCCCAAGGACTAATATTGGAGTCATCTTTTTTAATATAGTAGAGCATTCTAAATAGGTATTTGCCATCATTATGCATGCATGTGTATTTGTTAGTTCTCTTTAAAGAAAGTGTAATCATAGTGAATCAAGTTAAGACTGCAGCAATGTATGCCCCACAAACTATCAGTGTCTGTCAATGCAAAGGTTAGTGAATCTAGCCCAGTGTCTTGCTTAGCGGTGAGTAATTTGTAAAAACAAACAAAAGGTTGAAACAAGATTTATTTGGTATTCACCGGTATTTTGTGAAATGTTTTGTCAAATCAGCTCAAAAGTGTTTTGTTCTTCAACGAATGTCTCTCTCCTTAAGTTTTCTGGGGTTGACAAAAAACTTATGGGAAACGTATTATCTTACTTATTTTTAAAGGAATGAAAACAATACTGACACTATGACAAAACGTTTTAAATTAAACCCTTAAAATATGAGTCCATATACTGATCAGTAGCTTAGTTTCTTTTTTCATAAGGGGCTTCCACTTCCCCTCTACTCTAAGTAACAGGTGCTTTAATAAATGTTGCAGGAAGCATCTTTGGTAGTATTTAGTGTTTGTAATATTATTATGGAAATGTTTTGCAAACATGAGCATTACTAAGCAACAGAACGTTATGTTCTGCCAACTTTATATTGTGACTGTGCTAAAGTTAAAATTAAATGTTTATAAACCCATTATTTTAACCTATGTTCTGATGTGTGACACTATTTAATTAACTGGAATACTGTGTGAATGAGGATTAGTACAATGAGTCTAGACTCATAGGACGTTTTATCAATAGAATTTAGAGTTTCATTGCTGGTTGTGATGCTTTAGTTCACTTAACAAAATTCATTTGAAAATAAGCTACAAGCAATTATACACTTTCCCATGGAAACTACAGTTTATATCAATGTTCCCAAACATTATGGCACCCAAGAACACAAAATGGAACTCTTGGAAACAAACAAACCATTCCCTGTACTGTCATAATTTCTCTCAATGTCCACCTAAGCCTCATAATGAAGTTTATCTTGTGGGGTCATTTTCACTTGACACGAAGGGCATACAAAATGGAACCCAGTGATCAGCAGAACTCAGAATGTGAAACACTAACTTTTATTTGCCCTTCACATATAACAAAAAATATCCACAAACAATGTTATTAATATTTTAATATTTTGTGATGTATAGATGTATATAATACATGACAAACACAAGATTTGTGCTATTTTCCCATTTAAAGTACACTAATACTTATTTTACCTAACACTTACTAGATGATCATCTAATTTAAATTCCAGTAGTTTATATAATTTGAGTAATTTATTTTAAGTCCCAGAATAATTCTGTGCATTAGATTTATTTGTATCCGGGGTGTAGAAACTGTGTGTTCCCTTTCTTCCCTCCCCAGGATATCAAGCTGTCTTTTTCCCTACCCCTTTACCTCTCTCTCCTCTGGTCTCTACTCTTGGTTACTCTCTCTCTGTTGTAGTCCTGTCTTTACCATATGTCCCTCACCCCTCCTCCTTCCTGACATCATCACACTGGAGCCCTGAGGAGCTGAAGGGTCTACGTATATAGCTGAGTATCTTCCCTCTTTTGCCTCTCACTCTCTCATCCCCTTACGCTTTCACTATATTGTTAATCTACCCCTCCTGTCTCTTCACCTTCTGTGTCTCTATCCCCCTCTCCCCTTGTCACACTCTCTGTCTCTCTGTCTGTCTCTAATACTCACTGTCTCTTTGTTTCTCCCTCCCCTGTCTCTCACTTCCTATTTCACACTCTTGACTTTTTCTTCTCCTCTGTCTTTCTCTCCCCTCTTCTGTCTGCCTCTTTCCCTCTCTCTCACTCTCGCTACTCTCTGCATGTCCCAATCCTATCCCCCTGTCACTCTCTCTATTCTTCCGCCTGTCTCTTTCTTAACACTGTCTCTTCCCCATCTCTAAACCTAAGCCCCTTACCCTCTTGCCGGCTTTCTCTTTTTGTCTCTGTCCCTATTCCCTGTCTCTCACTCACTCTGTCTCTACTCCCATTTGTCTGTAATTCGCCACTGCGTCTTTCAATCCTGCACCTGTTTCTCTCTCCCCCTTTTCTGCCTCTTTCTAAACTTTTATCCCTCCTCTTGTCCCCATTCCCTCTCATCTTCCACCTTCCCCTGTCTGCCTCCCCTTTGTCTTTTTCAAGGGTAGCTATAGTCTCTGGCACTCTGACACATATATAAATCCTCTCAGAGTCACTTAATAGCTGGGTTACCTTCCTGGACCTTCAAGGGCAGCTATAGTCTCTGGCACTCATGCAGCACAGATTTTACCCAGACAGCGATTACATAACTAACTCATTTTTCCCTCTTCCAACTGTCAGATACTGGCTACCTTAACATTCTAAAATATTTAACACTTAATGAACCAAACATGCAGCAAACAGAATCGCACATCACAAGTCAGTCACACATAACATACAGTAATTAACATAACATAACATACAGTAATCAACTTAATATAACATTAAATAACTATAAACAGACTTAGCCCAGTCCTACACTACCAGATCACATGAGTCCCAAAAAATAGTGGTCGCTGAGATCATGATGCTTCCCTTTATATGAAACAAAGTGTATAGGTGAAGTAGTGGGCAAATCAGGTAAGTAAGTAGCCAAATTATGTATGGGACAGATAAATGATGACTATCTGATTTGCCTGAATGATGGGTGATATGAATCTGATATCTGATATCTACTGACTAGATGAGGTAGTATATTTAAGCTTGACCATGTTACATAACTGTTATATAATAGCCCCTCCCTAATTTTCCTTTTAGGAATGAATAATTAAAATAGGTCCTCCCAATTCCAAGCCAACTCAAAGCCCGACCCTTTAACCTGTGCATCCATGGGGTTTCTTTCTCACCTCCTTGTGTTTCTAACCTTGTCAATCTTTCTCCCATTGCCTGTCTGCCTCCCTACCATTTGTCTCCACTCTTCTCTCATTCTAACAATGTCTCCTACCCTGTAATTTTCTCCATCCTGCCTTTACAACCAAGTGTCTCTTTCTCTCCCCTCTTCTGTCTGCCTCTCATTTTCTATGCCTTTTGTCTCTCTCTTCTTCCCATCTATGTCACATGTTACTTTCTATCTCTCTTACCGTATATACTCGAGTATAACCCGAGTTTTTCAGCCCTTTTTTTAAGGCTAAAATGGGCCCCCTCGACTCATACTCGAGTCACTCCCCCCCCGTGTCTCTCTAACCCTGCTGTGTCTCTCTAACCCCCCCCATGTCTCTCTACCCACCCTGTGTCTCTCTACCCCCCGTGTCTCTCTATCCCCCTGTGTCTCTCTACCCCTGTGTCTCCCTAACCCCCCATGTCTCTTTCCCTCCCCCCTCCTCATCCTCAACCCCCCTCCCCTTATTCTAAACCCCCCTCCTCATTCTACCCCTCTAAATACCTCCCCCTCTCCCCTCACTTGCCGGCACCCGGTATATGCTAATGACGTGACGTCAAGACGCCAGAAGCAGTGGAGGCCGGAGCAGAAGCTTCAGATGCAGGTAAGTGAGGGGAAATGGAGAGGGGGAGGTATTTAGAGGGTTAGAATGAGGAGTGGGGGGTTTAGAATGAGGAGGGGGGTTGAGGGTGAGGAGGGAGGATGAGGAGGGGGTTGAGGATGGGGGGGTTGAGGTTGAGGAGGGAGGTTGAGGTTGAGGAGGGAGGTTAAGGAGGGGTTTGAGGATGGGGGGTTGAGGTTGAGGAGGGAGGTTGAGGAGGGGGATGAGGATGGGGGGTTGAGGTTGAGGGGGGGGTTGAGGAGGGAGGTTGAGGAGGGAGGTTGAGGAGGGAGGTTGAGGAGGGAGGTTGAGGATGAGGAGGGAGGATGAGGAGGGAGGATGACGAGGGGGGTTGAGGATGGGGGTTTGAGGTTGAGGAGGGGGTTGAGGATGAGGAGGGGGTTGAGGATGAGGAGGGAGGTTGAGGATGAGGAGGGAGGTTGAGGATGAGGAGGGAGTTGAGGATGGGAGGTTGAGGAGGGAGGTTGAGGAGGGGGTTGAGTATGAGGAGGGGGTTGAGGATGAGAAGGGAGGTTGCGGATGAGGAGGGAGGTTGAGAAGGGAGGTTGAGGAGAGGTTGAGGATGAGGAGGGGGGTTGAGGTTGAGGAGGGGGTTGAGGATGGAGGGGTTGAGGATGAGGATGGGGGGTTGAGGAGGGAGGTTGAAGAGGGGGGTTGAGGAGGGGGTTGAGGAGGGGGGGTTGAGGATGAGGGGGTTGAGGAGGGAGGTTGAGGATGAGGAGGGAGAATGAGGAGGGAGGTTGAGGAAGAGGAGTGGGGTTGAGGAGGGATGTTGCAAATGAGCAGGGGGAAGAGACACAGGGAAGGGAGAGGGGGGAAGAGACACATGGAAGGGAGAAGGGGGAAGTGACACAGGGAAGGGAGTGGGGGAAGAGACACAGGGAAGGGAGAGGGGAGAAGAGTCACGGGAGAGAGAGGGGGACACAAGAAAAAGGCACAAGAGGGGGACACAGAGGGCACAAGAGGGACACAGGGGGCAGCACATTTCCCACCCTCGGCTTATGCTCAAGTCACTAATTTTACCCAGTATTTTGTGGTAAAATAGGTGCCTCGGCTTATACTCGGGTCGGCTTATACTCGAGTGTATACAGTATATCCCTCCTACCAATCTATGTATCCCTCCCTTCCGTCTCAAACCTATCAGATACTCATCTCCCCCCAACTTGTATCCCCCCCTCTGCCTCTCCTACACATGCCTCACTATGCTCTGTGTCTCTTTCTCTTCTTTCCTCATCTCTTTCTAACTTGTCTGCCTCTCCTCCTCTGTCTTTTTCCCTACCCCCTTTGTCACATGCTCCTGCATCTTACATACTTCTCTCTTACTTTTTGTTTTTTCTACTGCTCTCTGTTTCTTCAGACCCTGTACCTCTTTCTCAGCTCCACCTCTCACTCCTCCTTTTCCGCCTGTCGCCCACTTCTGTCTTTCTCCTGCCTTTGTCTAACTCTCTTCGCTTCTGTCTCTTTCCTATCTATCTCCTCCTCTTATGTTTCACCTCTTTCCTTTAATCATCTTTCTGTTATTCATTCATCTACATTTTGACTCTCTTCCCCCCTCCTTCCCTCTGTTCATTTTACTCTTAGTCCCCTTTCTTCCACCGTCTCTTCTTTGATCTTCCTCTGCCCTCTTATTCTTAAACCATTCCACTCTGTTTTTCACTCATTCTGTTCTTTCCTATCTCCTCAAGTCTTCTCATTTTTTCCTCCACTTTCTAATTCCCTTCTATTCCTCTATCCCTATCAATCCTTCTCCCATTTCTCTTTCTGGCCTTTCTTTCATATTCCCTTTTGTTCTCTTCACTTTTTTCTTCCTCCCCATCTCTTTTCTCTATGTATTCCCTCTTACTCCCTTCTCTCCCCATCTCCATTTTTCTCCCTGTCCTCTTCTCTCCTGTTCACATTTTCCTATCTCATCCCTAATTTTTGTCTCTCCCCACTCACTGTTGCCTTTCCTTTTTTTCTCCACTTCTCTTGCTGCCCCCTTTTCCTATCATTCAAGTCGTCTCTATTCTCTACCTTCATGTTCTTCTCGCTTACTGATCTTTTTCTTCTCCCATTCTCCTTTGGTCATCTCTAAATATTTTCTATTCCATTCTTCTATTCGCTAACTCTCTCTCCTCTCCCTTTTTCCATGCCTATTTCTCATCATCTTTTCTTCTCCTCTTAACTCTCTTCTTTTCCATGTATTCTCATTCCTTCATTGCTCTCTATTTTCGCTTACATCCTTTCTTTTCTTCTGTCTCCTCTCTCCCTCTAAATGTCTTTGCTTCTTTGTGCCTCAACTTTTTTCTTGTTTGTGCTTAATTTCTATTTTCTCTATTTCTTATCTTCATATATTTTTTATGTTCTGTTCTGTTGTGTGATTAATTCTAATGTCTTTCATTGCTTTCCCCCTTCTCTTAATGTGCAGTATTGTGTTTTTATTTGCTTTTGTAGTGTTACAAACAGGTGTTTAACCCTCTTGCGAGTCCTCTCTAGTACTCATAGAATATTTTGCAACATTTGCCACTTGCGGGTTTGAAAGCAATTGCGGGCTTGTGGAATTTTTGCATTTAAATCTCGATTCGCGATTTTAACGATTGTAACATTTGCAGGCTTAGATGGGTTTTCAGCTTGAAGATTACGGGTAGCTAGAGGAGGCCAATTAAATATCAGTAACTTTCACTGGCTACATTACGGGCTTCGGTAATTGCGATTTTGACAATTTAATAGGGCCATATGTTAGGTAAGCTGCGAACAAGCATGTAAACAAGAACAACAACAACCTGTGCCCAATATTTTATGTAGTTAGAGACCCCACCTTTATGAAGCACAAGCTGCAAGTTGCCATACTGAACTGTACATTAGCATAATAATGCATCACAAACTATGCTATGCTAAATATCACAGGAATTATTCACCGAAGAAAAAAAAGCTAGCATAAAGTGAAGCCAATTTTAATGCTATTTAAGAAGAAACATACTTGTTAAGGTGACAGTGTCCATTCACTTATGATAATGCCTTTTGCATGGGCAGATATCTATGAATATTTATATAAATTAAAATATATGTCTGTACTGTTTATAATATATTTTATAAGAAACTCTTATAGTAGACAAGCTGTAACAAAATAGGATCAGTGTTTACAATAGCACTACTGGTATGTGTGCTGCTGGAAATCGAGGCACCCTTTTTAATAATTTACTCTTGCATGTGTATTTATTTCACTCTCAAGCATAAAAGTAAACAGATCCAGACAGGAAACAGGAGATAGATGTTACAAACAAGGGCACTCTAAAGTAACAACGGATACCTTTTCTTCATAATAGTCTTGTGTGGGTGTATGTTGTCTGGAATGAGCCAGTCCCAGGGGTATCTGACAGTAAGCAACAAACATTTCGTAACTAAGCAAAGGAAAACCAGCTAGCAAACAAAAACATACAGAGTAACATAGTGAAGGTTTGAAATAAGGGTCAACCATAGAATGTACTAACATTTAGCTAATTGATCCTTGTGGGGATTAAACAACTACAATTTAAAAAAAAGTATGAACATTATTTGGTGTAAACAGGGCATAAAATGAATTTGTGCTTTTCTACTGCACATGAAATAACCTTGTACCACTAAAATTACATGCAAAGACAATTTCATGGATGTTTAAGATTCCTTTCTCAGATATATACCAAAAATATATGCCATTATGATTTAAATATAGTATTTTTATAGCAAAGCTCAAAACCATTAAAAACAATGAACAAACAGTACAAATCAGTGAAGTTATCAAGATCTTGTTTGAACTTTTTAAGCTAAATTGACTGCATTATTATTATATACTACCGACTTGCCCGTCAAATATGACAGAGCAACTTTTTTTTTCTGATAGCAGTTTTATAAGTCCCAGGGGCTCGTTTTTTTTTAGGCTAAGTCCGTAAATTTTCTGTTCTAAGTCCTGTGGTTTTTATTTTTGTGTGTAAGTCCGTATTTAGTGATTGCGTGTTAGATCTATTTTGTTAAAGTGCCGCTTGTGTGGGTGTTTGTAACCGCGTGTGAGGCACCGTAGAGCCTCTACCTCCGCAAATGCGGCCCCTCAATTTGCGAGAGGTAATGGATATTAAGGGGGAATCCCAGGTCTCAATTTCCAGCTCATAGCAGATTGAAGGTAATAGGCAGTGGGTTCATAAAAACCTGTTTTTATTTTTATGTAACCATTTCCCTGCCATGGGAAGCTACTTATATAGATAGGTAGGGATAAAGGACGATGTTAGGGCTAGTGTAGAGTGGACAAATGAGCGGGTACCATTCTGTGGTGTTGCTATGGATACTGCTGAGATTCAGACTCAAAAGTTTCCTGTGAGTATGCTACATGCACACATTAAAGCTGTAGAAGGAAGGAACTATTGAAGATTTAGGGCCCTATTAAATTATCCCTCGTAGTTCTCTCGGTGCTCGCAAAAGGCAGTTTTTCTGCTGTTTGCGAGTACCGAATCTCTCGCAGCGTGCTTTGCGATATGACTGTGAAAAAATGGCCGAGAATAGGCTCCGAGAGAGCTACGTAGCCTTAAATTTACGCATGATTCTCGCATATCGTAAGAATCCCTACGTGGACAAAAAGTGCCCGCAAGGTATCCTAAAGCCTCTACGTACTGCCTCGGAACAGCAGTGTGAGGCTCCCCCCTGCACCCTATACACATCCCCATGCTGCAGGGGTCTCTATTGGGACCACTGCAGCACCCCCACAATAACCCCTTGCAGCGGGGGTCCCCGATCGGCACCGATCAGGCCCCCGCTGCATTTAAAACTTTATAATTCCCCGCCGCGGCTCCTTAAAGGGGCCGCGGCACACTATTACCCAATCTCGGCCGCGGCACCTAAAATTAACCCCCATCTATGCTGGGGGTCCCCATCGGGACCCCCGAAGTGTCCCCACATAAACACATTGCAGGGGGGGTTCCCGATCTGCATAGATCAGGCCCCCCGCTGCATTTAAAACTTTTAAATTCCCCGCCGCGGCTCCTTAAAGGGGCCGCGGCACACTATTACCCAATCCCGGCCGCTGCACCTAAAATTAACCCAGCTCTATGCTGAGGGTCCCCATCGGGACCCCCAAAGTGTCCCCACATAAACCCCCTGCAGCGGGGGTCCCCGATCGGCACCGATCGTGACCCTGCTGCAATTCAATTTTAAATTTCCCGCCTCGTGGGTCCTTAAAGGACCGTAAAGGTCCTGAAAGGACTCGCACTAAAAATATTAACCCCAGGCAACTATAATTACCCCATTAACTCATGGTGGTCAATCCAGACCACCATAAGGCTCTATTTAACCCATTAACTCATGGTGGTCAATACAGACCACCATAAGGCTCTATTTAACCCATTAACTCATGGTGGTCAATACAGACCACCATAAGGCCTGAATTAACCCATTAACTCATGGTGGTCAATACAGACCACCATAAGGCTCTATTTAACCCATTAACTCATGGTGGTCAATACAGACCACCATAAGGCCTTAATTAACCCATTAACTCATGGTGGTCAATACAGACCACCATAAGGCCTTAATTAACCCATTAACTCATGGTGGTCAATCCAGACCACCATAAGGCTCTATTTAACCCATTAACTCATGGTGGTCAATACAGACCACCATAAGGCTCTATTTAACCCATTAACTCATGGTGGTCAATACAGACCACCATAAGGCTCTATTTAACCCATTAACTCATGGTGGTCAATACAGACCACCATAAGGCCTGAATTAACCCATTAACTCATGGTGGTCAATACAGACCACCATAAGGCTCTATTTAACACATTAACTCATGGTGGTCAATACAGACCACCATAAGGCCTTAATTAACCCATTAACTCATGGTGGTCAATACAGACCACCATAAGGCCTTAATTAACCCATTAACTCATGGTGGTCAATACAGACCACCATAAGGCTCTATTTAACCCATTAACTCATGGTGGTCAATACAGACCACCATAAGGCCTGAATTAACCCATTAACTCATGGTGGTCAATACAGACCACCATAAGGCTCTATTTAACCCATTAACTCATGGTGGTCAATACAGACCACCATAAGGCCTTAATTAACCCATTAACTCATGGTGGTCAATACAGACCACCATAAGGCCTTAATTAACCCATTAACTCATGGTGGTCAATCCAGACCACCATAAGGCTCTATTTAACCCATTAACTCATGGTGGTCAATCCAGACCACCATAAGGCTCTATTTAACCCATTAACTCATGGTGGTCAATACAGACCACCATAAGGCTCTATTTAACCCATTAACTCATGGTGGTCAATACAGACCACCATAAGGCCTGAATTAACCCATTAACTCATGGTGGTCAATACAGACCACCATAAGGCTCTATTTTACCCATTAACTCATGGTGGTCAATACAGACCACCATAAGGCCTTAATTAACCCATTAACTCATGGTGGTCAATACAGACCACCATAAGGCCTTAATTAACCCATTAACTCACCGTGGTCAATACAGACCACCATAAGGCTCTATTTAACCTCATCAGTCCCATAAGCGTATATTATTACCATTATGGGCCTGTTACAACCCAACATTAACCACATAAGTGCCATGACGGTCCTCAAGGACCATCATGACACTAACTACAAACACTACACTATAACCCCCAATAAACCATTTAATCTAAACTAACTCCCCTCTACACTAATCTATTAACACTTACACTACCTACCTACACTACCTACCCCCTAATAAACCTCCCCAACACTCTAATTACAAAAAATAAAAAACCTACCTTACAGAACACAAAAAAAACTACCTTACAGAAAACAAAAAAACCTACAGTACAGAATACAAAAAAACCTACAGTACAGAAAAAAATAAAACCTACAGTACAGAAAAAAAAAAATACATTACACCCCCCCCCCCCAGTACAGAAAATAATAAAATTACACACCTGAAAAGGAAAGACAGATATACACAATACAATACATACATATAATACATTACATACATTACATACATTACATAAAATACATGACATTACATACATTACATATAATATATTACATATAATATATTACATATAATATATTACATACGATACATGACATAAAATACATGACATTACATATAATATATTACATATAATCCAAATCAAATACCCCCTATCTATCTAACATACAATCTATTTAATATAAAATAAATCCTAACTATATCAAACTAGAGAATTGCCCGTCAAAAAATGACGGCAATGAAATTGTAAGGTAGCTAATGCTGTTTGGTGTGTAATAATGAAATATATAATACATTAATAAATGAATATACTTTACCTATTTTTTAGCATTGTGTTGAAGAGCTGGCAATCTGTTTTGAGTTTGCTGCAGCATTAGTGGTGTGGAGCTGCTGTGTAAGCGTGCTCAATGTGTGCAGTGTAATGCTGTGCGTGCGCGAGACGAAACCATTAGCGTAGTGTTGTACCTCCACATTGGCGTAAAATGGTGGGTTATCTGTGGTATGCGGCTTTGCGGATTATCCGTCGGTGCTTCGTGGTGGTTTTCGAGTGTCCCATATGGTGTTTGCGTGTGTAGCCTCGTTTTCGTTTTGTTCGTCGGCCATTTTTTGTGTCGCTTAGCAAATTGTTTAGTGTCTAAACTCTTTTATTTTGAGTGAAATTAAGTTGTAACTTGCATTTTTGAGGTCCTGGATGCTTCCTGTTTCTGTAGGTAAGGTTTTTATGTATGTGCTGTGTGTATGTATTGTGTTTTTAATTTTGTAATGTTCGCGAGTTGCGTCCGAGGCCGTAATGTGTGTGAACGTGTGTCGTATGTTGTTTGCGAGTGTCGTAATGTGTGTGTCATGCTCTTTGGGTTACGACGTGAATTTTGCGAGGGTCGCAGTTGCTGGCATGGAGCGCCTTTGGCGCTCCATGCCAGCAACTGCGGCCCTTGCTTTGCGAGGTCCTCAGGTGCTGGCATGGAGCGCCTACGGCTGCAGGCGCGCCTAACGCTGCGGGCTCGCGTAGCGAGGGCCGCGGGCTCGCTACGCGAGCCCGCAGCATTAGCAACAACTCGTACGCTCACAACTATATATGTGATAATCAAATGTAGTATGTATATGCATGTGTAGTATACAGTATATGTAGTGTGTGTGTGTGTATATATATTTAAATATGTTTAAAAGTATATATACATATCACTGCCCTCATTCTTGAGCTATGCCAGCAACTGAGACCCTCGCCCAGTGCCCTCGCTTCGCGAGGGCCTTGGCTCGCTGCGCGAGCCGCGGCCCTCGCTATGCGAGCCCGCAGCGTTAGCAACAACTCGTACGCTCACAACTATATATGTGATACATCCCCCTATCTATCTAATATACAATAAATCCTAACTACATACACAGACCCTAATTCTAAGGTAAAATAAAAAAATTACAGTCCTAACTACACAGACCCTAATTCTAATCTAAAATAAAATAATTAAGAGCTCTTACCTTTAAGATGTTGCTTCAGATCACTAACCTAGGGGTAAAACAAAACAAAATAATTAGTAGAAAACATTAACATGAAATAAATAAACATTATATACATTCTAAATAATATACTCACCTTTCCATCATGTCCCGTCATTGTTTAGCTCTTCCGGCGCGGCCCTGTTAAAAAAACACAATACATTAATACATTAATACAATATATAAACAATAAATAAAATAAACATATAAACATCTAAATATACATTTAACTTACCTCCCCGCGATGTCCCCGGCCTTCTCTCCTTCAGCCCTGGCTGGGCCGCGGAACCATCCGCGCTCTAAAAAAAAAAAAAACTAACTGAGGTCTGCACTCGCAGACCTCCCTGACGCTAATGAGTCTCCCGGAGTCCTTTCCGGGAGGAAATTGGCATTGGCGGCTTGTGATTGGCTGAAAAAGCTGTCTATCAATTTCAGCCAATCAAAAGTCGTCAATGTGTGAGCCAATCAGGATGGGATACACCCCAATATCCCACCCTGATTGGCTAAAACACTTGTCTATCTTTATGGGAACCAATCACAAGGCTCAGATGCCTTCAGCCAATCACTATTGGATACACCCCCACGGAGTGATTGGTAGAAGACATCTGCGCATCCTGATTGGCTCATACATTGATGACTTTTGATTGCCTGACAGCTTTTTCAGCCAATCACAAGCCGCCAATGCCAATTTCCTCCCGGAAAGGACTCCGGGAGGCTCATTAGCGTCGGGGAGGTCTGCGAGTGCAGACCTCCGTTATTTTTTTTTTATTTTTTTTTTAGAGCGCGGATGGTTCTACGGCCCAGCCGGGGCTGAAGGAGAGAAGGCCGGGGACATCGCGGGGAGGTAAGTTAAATGTATATTTAGATGTTTATATGTTTATTTTATTTATTGTTTATATATTGTAATAGTGTATTAATGTATTGTGTTTTTTTAACAGGGCCGCGCCGGAAGAGCTAAACAGTGACGGGACATGATGGAAAGGTGAGTATATTATTTAGAATGTATATAATGTTTATTTATTTCATGTTAATGTTTTCTACTAATTATTTTGTTTTGTTTTACCCATAGGTTAGTGATCTGAAGCAACATCTTAAAGGTAAGTGCTCTTAATTATTTTATTTTAGATTAGAATTAGGGTCTGTGTATGTAGTTAGGATTTATTGTATATTAGATAGATAGGGGGAGGTATTTGATATAGTTAGGATTTATTTTATATTAAAAAGATTGTATGTTAGATAGATAGGGGGTATTTGATTTGGATTATATGTAATATATTATATGTAATGTATGTAATGTCATGTATTTTATGTCATGTATTGTATGTAATATATTATATGTAATATATTATATGTAATATATTATATGTAATGTATGTAATGTCATGTATAGTATGTAATATATTATATGTAATATATTATATGTAATGTATGTAATGCCATGTATTGTATGTAATATATTATATGTAATATATTATATGTAATATATTATATGTAATGTATGTAATGTCATGTATTGTATGTAATGTATGTAATGTATTATATGTATGTATTGTATTGTGTTTATCTGTCTTTCCTTTTCAGGTGTGTAATTTTTTTATTTTCTGTAGTAGGGAGTGGGGTTGTAATGTATTTTTTTTTTTCTGTACTGTAGGTTTTTTTGTTTTTTGTACTGTAGGTTTTTTTGTTTTCTGTACTGTAGGTTTTTTTTTCTGTAAGGTAGGTTTTTTTGTTTTCTGTAAGGTAGGTTTTTTTGTTTTCTGTAAGGTATGTTTTTGTGTTCTGTAAGGTGGTTTTTTTTATTTTTTGTAATTAGAGTGTTGGGGAGGTTTATTAGGGGGTAGGTAGTGTAAGTGTTAATAGATTAGTGTAGAGGGGGGTTAGTTTAGATTAAATGGTTTATTGGGGGTTATAGTGTAGTTAGTGTCATGATGGTCCTTGAGGACCGTCATGGCACTTATGTGGTTAATGTTGGGTTGTAACAGGCCCATAATGGTAATAATATACCCTTATGGGACTGATGAGGTTAAATAGAGCCTTATGGTGGTCTGTATTGACCACCATGAGTTAATGGGTTAATTAAGGCCTTATGGTGGTCTGTATTGACCACCATGAGTTAATGGGTTAATTAAGGCCTATGGTGGTCTGTATTGACCACCATGAGTTAATGGGTTAAATAGAGCCTTATGGTGGTCTGTATTGACCACCATGAGTTAATGGGTTAATTCAGGCCTTATGGTGGTCTGTATTGACCACCATGAGTTAATGTGTTAAATAGAGCCTTATGGTGGTCTGTATTGACCACCATGAGTTAATGGGTTAATTAAGGCCCTATGGTGGTCTGTATTGACCACCATGAGTTAATGGGTTAATTAAGGCCTTATGGTGGTCTGTATTGACCACCATGAGTTAATGGGTTAAATAGAGCCTTATGGTGGTCTGTATTGACCACCATGAGTTAATGGGTTAATTCAGGCCTTATGGTGGTCTGTATTAACCACCATGAGTTAATGGATTAAATAGAGCCTTATGGTGGTCTGGATTGACCACCATGAGTTAATGGGGTAATTATAGTTGCCTGGGGTTAATATTTTTAGTGCGAGTCCTTTCAGGACCTTTACGGTCCTTTAAGGACCCGCCAGGCAGGAAATTTAAAATTGAATTGCAGCAGGGTCACGATCGGTGCTGATCGGGGACCCCCGCTGCAGGGGGTTTATATGGGGACACTTCGGGGGTCCCGATGGGGACCCCCAGCATAGAGGGGGGTTAACTTTAGGTGCCGCGGCCGGGGTTGCGTAATAGTGTGCCGCGGGCCCTTTAAGGAGCCCCGGCGGGGAAATTAAAAGTTTTAAATGCAGCGGGGGGCCTGATCTATGCAGATCGGGGACCCCCCCCTGCAAGGGGTTAATGTGGGGACACTTCGGGGGTCCCGATGGGGACCCCCAGCATAGAGGGGGGTTCATTTTTTGGGCCGCGGCCAGGATTGGCAATTAGTGTACCGCGGGCCCTTTAAGGAGCTGCAGCGGGGAATTAAAACGTTTTAAATGCAGCGGGGGCCTGATCGGTGCCGATCGGTGACCCCCGTTGCAAGGGGTTAATGTGTGGGGGCTGCGGGGGTTCCTATGGACCCCTGTAGCAAGGTGTTCATGTGAGGACACTACAGGGGTCCCGCCGGGGACCCCCGCATTGAGGGGGGGTTAATTTTAGGTGCCGGGGGGGTATTTGGAGTACCCCCCACAGCAGGGCTTATATGGGGGACTGCCGCGGAGGTCCCTTTTAGGACCCCTGCAGCAATTGATGAGGAGTGGGAGCCTGCGATATCATCTCGCAGGCTTTCACTCCTCATGTACATTTACGCAGTGTAGATACGTACGGCCCTGCTGCGTAGCTCAATATCAATTTAATAGCATTGTAAGTTAGAGAAACTTTGCAGTACGTAGGGCTTAAGTAGAAGCCTCTTATTTACGAGGCTGGAATTTAATAGGGCCCTTAGTACATTTGTCCAAAAGGATAATACTTTTATTTAATATCCCTCTGAACATTTGCATAACATATACAGTGTGATAAGCATTGTAATATGTCATGTTTTCATTAAATTAGAATAGAAGGTCTTATGTTTTGGCTAATTTTAGTCACTGATGGTACAATTTATTATAGGCCAAAAGAGATTTACATGGTAATGTGCTTTTCTTAGAAGTACTGGGATTTCTAATATAAACACATATACTGCAATACCATTCAAAATCTGATTAATTGTCCAGTTTTCGTTTTTTGACTACGCTGGTACCCTTGAAATCTTCAAAATAGGTGGATCACTGGAGCTCACATGCCCACTATAGCTTGTGTTAATCCGAGATGAAGCTTCTAAATGTATAGTCTGTTATACTTAATAAAACCCTCTACCACGACGGTCCCTACATACCCTAATGTTAATCTAATCAATAACCATGCTGGTCCGAAGGCACCAATTATTACCACCTATAAAATGGGGGTCCCTATGAACCCCAATTGTATATTATACTATTACCATGTGGACCCAATGGACCCCCATTGTGCCTAACAATAATCCCTATACCATAGTGTCCCTATGGATTCGCATGGTACTTAAACCTGGCCCCCTCCAACGCAAGTCTGTTTGGCTAACTTACCATAGGGGTTCTTATCGACCCCTGTGGACCCTATACTCCCATAGGAATCCACCAGAACCTTCCTGTGTCCTGAAAACAACCCCCTATTAAATAAATTAAAGAATAACATAACGAAAATACTTATAGGTAAAAAAAAGACTTACAATAAGATAAAAAGACTTACAAGAAAAAAAAAAAAACTACTGTAGTAGGGAAAATCAAACTTACTCACCCTTTGACGACCCTAAAGCAGTGATCAGAGATGTCCTGTTTCCTCATTCTTCAGCCCTTGATAAAGCGGGCACATTGATGTTGCTAGAAGACATTGTCCCTCTTCTTTTTTTACTTGAAAGCCTTTAATCCTCATCTTTGACTCATGGAAAGGGCCTTGGCCTAAAAAACTGCTTTGCTCTAAAAGAAAATCAACTTAACTGACGGATCTCCTCCTTAGAGGAGCCCCCCGATGATTAAAAGTTTTCTCACCATGCATTCACGTTTTATAATATCTTCTACTATATGTGTTCATCACATTTTAGCCAATCAGAATCAATTATTTGAATTGCTTTCATTCCATGTCTGTTAGATTAAAAGTCTAACCAATCAAAATGCTTGGATTAAAATCTGTGCGTTCGGATTGGTTAGCTTCTAACCAATCAGAAACAAAGCAGGTGAAATTAAAATACTAGACCAGCATGGCAGGGGGCCTGGTTTAGGTTTTATGGAGTTCCATTGGGACCCTCATGGTATAGGGATTAATGTTAGGTGCCATGGGGATCCATATGGGCCTGTCTCATTGATCCCTATTGTATAGGGATGAATGTTAGGTGCCAGAGGGGTCCTACTAACAGACTTTTAGCATACTTTTTTTCAGGTTTATACCTTGGAAAATTATAGCTTGCATTTATTTAATTATTTGGCTGTTTATTTAAGACATGGATAAACAAGGTCATATATATGCTTTCCAATATGACATAGTTCAGTCTATTACTGAATAAAAGTTGAGTTAATTTGAATTTCTCCCAAAGAGGAAATAGACTGGCAAATAATAATATTATTGAAACAATGGTAAATGTTTGTACTTAGATTCTTTGTTTTACGCTAACTACTTATCGTTAAATCCTTCACAACATAGGGCCCTATTCTATTGCCCAAATTTATACACACCTAAAACTGCTCTTAATATTGTCACAGATTCTATTAGCAACTGGCAATTCAATTATGAGTTACCCACCCATAATCACTATGGGCCAGCCAAAGACGCAAATTTGGCAGTAGAACTACATTGATTTAAGCACAGCTCGAATATTAGAAGCTCTAAATAATTAACGTCACACAAATGTGATATTCTATTAGAATGCAGCACTAGACCGCAAATAAAGTCTAAACCGCAATTGAAAAAAGTATCATATTTCTTTCAAAAATATTACTAGCACTAAACAGGACTTTCAAGGCATTTCTCAAACTCTTCTTAGAGTTGTAACAGCAATTAAAAACACAATACTGTACTTTAAAAGCATTGGAAAGCATGTAAAGACATTAGAATTATTGCACAACCGTTTTAAACCCACAAACATGCAATAAAAAAAAAGAATTATATTTCTGTGTAATATCGATCCCAGGACTCAAGGGGTTAATATATATCATGAAACCCACATGGACTAAAACAGATGATCTAGTGCATTGTATAGAGTGCTAGATTGCTTGAGCCCGATCTGCAAATATTACTTCTTGGCACTAATACATGGTTGATCAAAAGATGCACTTGAGTTGCTTAGTAAATTCCCCCCACTATAGAACTGAAAATGTCTCAAGATGTTCTCTATCTAGCTCTTAGGTTCTCTAATGTATAGGGGAGGGAGTTTATATAAACCTTGGACAAACTCCGGCAGTATAATTAATTGGGTTAATTGTACATGATACCTCTTCTTAACCCTTTATAGTAGCAAGCAAGTGAATGCAGGCATATACATTTCCTGCATAATGCATTGGATTAGTACATTAGAAATAATCATTTTCTACTCTGTACATGTGATCTGCCTGTTTTTGTCTATTATCCTATTTTCCATAACAGCTATATCATCATAAACTCAGTACAAGCAAATAATATCTCATACTAGGAAGTCTGCATCAGACTTGAATAAATGAGCGTTTACCGATTCCAGCACTTTCCTATTCCATTCTATTTTGTTCCTTTGCACTAAGTCCCCCATGGTTTCACTATCTCTCTGTCTGCGGGATCTCACAAGGGAATATTGAAGCTTTATAATCACAGTACAAAACTTTCAAAACTAGTCTGATATTACTGAATATGAAGCTCTTTAAATACTTATTTAGCAGTAGCTCTTCACAGGCTCATTTAGCAATGGGTTATGATTTCACGTCATTATGTATACATTTTATATACAGCATGTTTCTTTCTGCATGTGTGACAAATGTAACTATTTTCTAAACCAGTATTGAGGAATATCTCTGTAGAGCCTCACACTTATTTTATTCTGAACAAATATAAATAAGAGATAAGAAAACATTTTTACTTTCTCATTGAATCTCTTCTCCAGGTTGATTTAAAACATAAATTGTGTTGAATATTAATACAATTACTTAGAAATGCATCCAATGTGCATGATCATAAAACAATGTAAATAGTATCAGGGTCAGGAAAAATAATAATGTTTAATAATAAACAATTTCTACAACTGTTCATCCACTATGATACACCTATTGCTCTCCACATCAACACCTACCATGGAGGCGATGTTAGATCTTTAATGTTTTCCGCCATAGATGGCATCAAAATGATAAGAGCCTCCTAAAACTGGAATTTAAATGGATCTTCTGTCTTAATCCTCAATCCCCTGCTGGTTTGAATGTAGGTTTTTTCCTACATCGCATTCTGTGACTAACAGGGTAGTCACATAAGTTGAGCCCTGGATCCCAGTCCTATCCCTCCCAAATGGCGTATTAGTTTTCTTTAATCTGGTTAACATTTCATAATATCTCCTACAGATGATATTTAATGTTATGCAAAATTATATATACCTTACATATCTTTAGGAAACTATATACAATGTGAATGTCAGTTGTCTTCTATATATATGTTTTATATTTTTATGTCTGTATTAAAAACTTATGGGCATTCCATCTGCCAATCAATTCTAAATTAAATGTTTTATATATTAACAAATTTAATTTGTTTTCAACAATTGGAGACACTATGTTCCAATGGGATCAAATTATTCTTTTATCAATTAGTACATTTCAAATCCAGGGCAATAATAATACACTGCATCATTTAATTACATGAGTGACATTCTCATTTCTACAGTAGATTACTATTGTTCATTTGCATATACTTATAAAGTTTTGTACTTGTCAACATACTAATAAAGTTATTGTGCAATCAAATAAAAAACATTGTGGTAACCCACAACGAAGTACCCAATTAGGTACCGAGATTTAGCTTCCCATGCCATATAAAGCCTGATACAGGAACAAAGTACCACCCCCTGAAGATGTCGGGGTGTTCCGACGAAATGCACATCAGGGATTCCTTTTTCTTAATTATTTTGAAAATAATAAATATGTTCTTTAGCTTATATAACAAAGCATATGTCAGTATGAGGCACTCTTGTCTTGCTTTTTTTTGTTTATGTGAATAATTATGTGATCTACTTATATAAAACAATATGTACACAATATGTACACACACACATCCATAAACAGTAAAATTCCTGTTATCTACTGTAGTTGCCAGTTAATTGGGAGTCCCCAATTGTAAGGGTCTAAACAACCCTTAAACCCCCCAAAACCACTCATAATGCCTTTAAAATGCATTAGCACCTACACTGTGCCTATTAGATCCCCAAAAAACTATTTTAAAAAAAGTTAGATTTTTTTTTTTTGCAGTCTCGAACCACCGGATAGTGCCGGTTATGCCGATTTAGCAGGAGTTTTTTGACAATGGGAAATTGATACCGGTGCCTGTTGCTAGAGAGTCCCGGTTAGTTGAGTGCCGGATTACCGTGAATCTACTGTATATATATCTATATATACTAGCGACTGGCAATGCTGTTTGCCACACAATGCAAGGTCTCCCCCCCCTGGCCTAACTTGCGGGCCTCGCGATTAGCACCTTTGGCCTCTCCCACTCTCTACTTTATGGGCCTTGCAATAAGCTTAGTGAGCCCCGCAATGGAGCTCATTGCAAGCCTCTTCCCGCCCTCTACTTTACGAGCCCTGCAATGAGCGCTCATTGCAGACGTTGTCCAACCCGCCACTTTCGTGCCTTGCGATGAGCGCCTTTGGCGCTCATTGCGAAACTCTCCCGACTCTCTGACCCCTGTGTCTGTTTCCCCCCTCTCCCTTCCCACATCTCCCTCCCGTAAGCTGTGCGCTGATCGCAAGCCCTGCAATGAACGCCTTCGGCGCTCATTGCGCATGCGCATTATTTAACATTGCGTGATGACAACTCGCAATACGACAACTATTTATATATATATACATATATAGCTAATGTTACGACCAAAGGTATGCTTTCTTGGCCTGCTCAGCAGGCAAAGGGATAAAATTAATGATGAAAAGTAGGGAAAGGGGTGTGGATGACATGAAGTCAGTGTGCAGGTAAGTGAGGGGCGAGGAGGGGTTTATAAAAGGGGATTTGGGAGACGGCTCCTCCCACAATTCCAGGCAATAAACTGGCAATTTGTAGTTCGATCTCTCTCTCTGAATAGCTTGTGGTGTGGCCGAACCTACCCTTTCTCAGCCTGCTCACGGGGGTAAAAACTAGCTTAAAGAATCACTGATTCAGATTTGAAAGGCTTGTCGGACTTCTGTTGATGGATCGGGATGCATCTGGTGAAACAGTGAGACCTCCAGCGGCCCATGCCATTGAGTATGTGCACTGACATATTATGTTTGGAAGCTGTTGAGGCTGCCACAATACGGAAGGAGTGCCCAGAATAGGAGAAATGATTGAAGGCAAATCTGGTAAGAATGATTCTGAGATAGTGAATAAATGTAGTGGTGGTTAAAGGCTGGCTGGAGACACTTAGCAAGAGTGCAAAATAGGCTTTTGAAGTAGAGTGTTATAGAGAGTTTGAGAAGTGGATACAGGAAATCAAAGGTTGTGAGTGTGATAGTAGTTGATGACAACGGGAGTACGGCTAGTCTTTGAAGATGGAAGGGTAAGATTGCAACGACCGTTAACAAAAGTGAGGTATTGTCTAGTGAGATACCTGGTTTGTGAAGGTGAGATTGTGAAATTGCTAGGTCTCAGGGACCCATAGATGGCCAGTTTGGTGTTGGCAGTGATGGCCTGAAAGGATCATGCAAGAAGGTTAATATGATTTTTGGAACAAACCACTCATGACGGGTAACCTGGAAGGAAGTAAAGGGGTAGTCATGCGTAAAAGATCTTTATGAAATGGTTTGACAGGTGGAGAGAAGAGACATGATTAGTGAAGATACTGTGTTTGGGATAAATAGTACTGCTGTCAGGTAGGTTTTTATTGTATTAGGTTGAAAAACACCAAAAAGTTAGGTAGGATTATTGGTGGGCTTATGTTGTATTGTGATGTGAAGGTCTGGAATAATTCCTATGCACAATGATAAGTTTGTTTGGTGTTTGAAGCGAGGCCTTCAGACATGGTAAGGTTGGCTTGATGTAGTAGAGGTTCTAAGACAAAGTTGATAACTGGTAGGTGGGAGGATCTATGACTGAGAAGCTCTTGTATGACGGATCCTGGGGAGAGAATGATGACAACTGTGGGAGAATATTTTGGATGTAGGGATACAGTTGGAAATTAAACATAAGTGAGTGGAGAGCTAAGTCTCTGAGGAGGGACAAAGTTGTTAGATCAGATGATCAGAAAAAAGTGTCAGGAGATTATGAGCGACTTCGATAGGAGTGATGTACCTGGAGGGACCCAAAGCGAGGGTGGCTAGACTACTAGATAGATCTGGCAAGGGGTGGAATTAACCCCTAGGGAATTAGGCCAAATGATTGTTGACCAGAATAGGCCTTGAAGAAATGGTAATTCTGCTAATTAATTGAATAGAATGAATGGAAGGTTTGGTGACAAAAAAACGATCTGCTATTCCAAGTTGGAGGAAGATTTTCTATAGGGTTAGGTCGTTGATAGTAGAATGGCTAACATGGATGTTAGATTGTTGATCATCTGGAACAGACACATAGTAAAGTAGGGTGCTAAGAAAAGGTCTGCTTTGGGGTAAGATTTGAGTTTCATAATTAAGGTGACCTAAGAGTACTTGTAGTTCCTTTGAGGAAGCAAGAGTTGGAGAGAGTGGTGGAGGTTATGTACTCTTGTAGGCATTGTAATTTATGGAAGTTGAGACTCCATGCTTACAATGTCTAGAATAATGCCCAGGAATTCTAGCATGGTGGCAGGCCCTTCTATTTTATCTTGAGCACATGGAATATGAAGTTCTTAAAACAAGGTAGTGGTAGTGAGCAAACTTGTTGGAGAGGAATTTGCTGATTCAGTAAAAAGGAAATCATCCAAGTAATGAATTACATTTTTTTATATTTAATAGAATCCAGCATAGGGTTTCAGCAAATAGATCAAAAAGCTTGGGGCTGCTTTTTGATCTGAATGTAAGCTTTGTGGCAAAGTAGTAGATATTTTTCCATTTCACTGCATGCAGGTGCCAGAGGTCCGGTTGATTGGAAAAAGTTTGAAGGCATTTTGGATGCTAGATTTAGACAACCCACAATGGTGGCCCAAGTTGAGCATTGTGGTGATGGTGTCATCGACCCTTGAGTACTTCAAGGAGTAATTTTCTGAAGGTTTGAGAGAGTTGATGCAAGGATTAGTTGAGTTATGTGGGGCAGAGAGGTCTATGACGAGGCGCTTTTTTAGTAAATATTTGCGAGTAGCTATTCCTGAATGATTTATTTGCCAAATTGGGAACGGAGGGACATGGAAAGTCCTATGAGGAATCTGTTGCTGATTTCTGATGCGGGGAGTTCTTTCACTAGTTCAGGCTCCATCACAGCAGTGAGTAAATTACGGCTAGCAAAGGAAGCCTGAGGCAATGCCGATACTCCAGTGTGAAAACCTTGTGAGAAACCTTACTAAGTGCTGGAATGGGTGGTGAGTGAGATATTCAATGAGCTTAGGCAAGTTCATAATAGATAGTCATTTGGTATGCTCGACCAAGGGACACATGGATTTAGTGTGGGGGTTCTTGTGGCAAATGGCACACAAGAGAAGGAGTCTACAGTTGGAGTAGTTACAGGCCTTGGTATTGAAGTTGTTGCAATTCACAGATGTCCCAAGGTAGTGCACCTGCCTGCCAAGATGGTATTTACTAGGCCAGGTTGCTGAGGGAGATTTATGATAGATACAGTAGGAGGAGGATTGGAAACATTGAATTGTGTCGTAGAGTTGGGCCAAAAATGTGAATGCAAACTGGATGCAGAAAAGGTTGTGATCCAAAGATGCCCAATCGAGTGTGAAATTAAATTGGTTTAGGGCGGCTGTTGCTTTTGCAGAAAATGATCTATGGTAATCGGAATAAGTGAAGCAGGCATATATATAGGCCAGATCCATTATCAAATAGAGATAGACATCAATTTTTTGTCTTTTTGATGGGAAGACAATACAGAGAACATTCCCTTAAATCTAGAGAGTAAGAATTAAAGGGTTAATGATGGCAGTTAATACTGAAATAATGACAGTGGAATGGGAAATGCGGTGTGACGGGAGTAAGGATAATAATAGTGGACTGTCTCTTTAAGAAGTGAGGAAAAAGAGTGATAAGGGAATTTGATTTTGTTTAGTAAAAGTTAACTAGGGGTAATATTAAGGAGGGGGAGTTGAAATACAGATGTGGGTATTTAAATATTTTGAATTTGGTGCCAAAGCTGTTCAAATCACACTTCAGCATGAGGCCTGTTCTCAGCAGCCATGCAGGAGAAGGCCAAAAAACGTCTGAAAGAAAAAGCAGCAGGAAGGCGAAAAAGGGAAAGTATAGAAGGAGGGAAGACAAAAAGTGGTAGAAAAGGGAGATAAGAGGAGGAGATATCATGGAAGGGAAGGTAGGGGGAGAGACAGGGGGCTCAGGCAGGAGGAGGAAGTCGAGGGAGGCAAAGGGGCATGACAAGGACACAGAGAGAACTGGGAAGGGGGAGACAAGGCAAGGACAGAAGGCAAGAAGGGGGAGCGGCAGAGAACGGGAAGGAAGGGAGCAGAGAATGCATACCGGCAGTGAAGCTACAGCAACAACAGACCTTAGAGAAACAAACATGTGAAGACAGCGTGTAAGTGAGGAGGGTTTTATAAAGGCGAATGTATATATTATACATCGGAAGACATTGATTTAGTACCACTGACTTAATTATAAAAACATTTTATGAAACTCACTTTCCACTAGACCAACATACTCTGCAACATACACTAGTAAGTCATTGGTTCTAACTCAATGCCTTTCACTTGTTTCCTTTAAATTAAATAATGCAATTATTAACACACACATGACTGATATACATATAAATATATATATGTACATTTTTTTAATTTACAAAACAAGTGGAAGGCAGGGGATTCAAACCCATGGCTTAGCAAAGGAAACACATCTTTAAAACAGATTGCTTACCACTGTGCCATCAGACCCTATGCTAATCCCTGAAAAAACAATAGTGGGTGCCGTAGTGGCACAAAACAATCTACCTAGCCATATTAATCGCCCATCTCTAAAACATTGAGAGAGAACTACTACGGGTCACTGCTACGAGTGAACTTCATGACAAAGCCGAAAAGCAAGACATAGAGCTCCATTCATTTTTGCACTAACAATAAAATTTTACGGATTACTCGCAAACCAGGGCACTTCTGTAACTGCAAAAACCATAAGAAAGATTTACGATTACCAAAGACCACTCGCAAGTAGTTTTCTAACCATTGCTGAGTCCCCCAGAAGCATTTAAAGTGACAGTATAGCACAAAAAGCACGACAAAAATTATGCAATTTCCCCATTACTTGACACTTACCCATCCAATATCAACAAATGTGTTAAAAATATGATATGTTAGTATTAAGCCAGAATCATTATACAACATGCTGGGTAACACACAATACAGTACTCAGAGGGTTAATATAAGTCACAAAACCATGTTGCCTAGAAACAAATGCTCCAATGCATTGCCTATAAATATATTATATTTTTACACAAAATGAACGCATCTTTATGTATTGAAGCTATAAATACAATTGTCACATATTTTTAATATCAAAATATATTAATAAATAAAATAATATGACTTCATATGTGTCTCTGTTTCATTGCCGCAGACTAGTTATGGCAGTTGGTATGGCACTTTCCGCCTATTTTAAGATTTATGATGTTTGCATTTACAATTGGCTCCTAGAGCCCTGTCCTATCCGTAAAGTTTGTTTTGGCTACCCCCTGCGCATAAATCTATTGCATCTAAAGCAGGATTTACGGCTGTGCAGTGAGTGCTCTAATCTGGGGAAAAGTGAAAGATTTACATTAGCGTAGAAGTTAGGGGGAAAAAGGCATTTTACGTCAGTGCACTAATTTAGAGCACCTGATTTACATAGGGCTAATACGTTGCTTATAAACTGAGTATAGATCCTGAATACAAAGTATACCAGTTACAGACCCCAGCCTTAATGACAATGTCAATTCTTGAACAATTTTAAAATTGTAAGCATTTTCCACATAATTTTCTACTTTCTAACTGATGGTGCAGAGCACATATGTTGACTTTTGTAGTCCTTTAAGCATAGACCAAGGGCAAATATTTTTAACTGCAAAGCAAGTCTCTGTTGAACCTAATTAAAAACATAGTTAAAGGGCAACTGTCTCATCTTTATAATATGCTCTTTTGAATTCTATTAGCACTATTGAAAGCACTGACATTTTCAGTTAGCACATTGTAAACTCATCTGCATTTAAGGTCTCTTCCCACCTGTAAAGGGGATTGGAAGTAAAAAAAAAAACATAATTGACTATAATGCAAAATTAAGCGCAAAGACTGGTCACAAGGAGGGAATGAGACTGTGAGTGCTAAAAGACATTCAAATAGAAGACAGTGTAGTGACCCATAGAGTGAAGTTGGTGAGGCAAGGTAGAGAGGAATAAGGCTATTTAGGTTTAGAGAGGAATTTGAAAATGCAGTGGTTGTACACAAAAATCCATTGGAGTGAAAGGGTGGATTTTGGAGGGAACATAGAAAATGATATTTTGAATTTGTTTGAGTGTGGAGAATGCATGAGGTGGAAGACCAGTGACGAGTGAGTTGTAAAGTCCAAGCAAGTGAACATAAGACAGTGAATTAGAAGTTGTGGAATAGATAGAAGTGCAGTAAGGGCAAAGGAGATGAATAAAATACAAATCTACAGAAAATCTTGTGATACTGAAGACGATCTGAGTGTAATCAGCAAGGAAATTAAAAGAAAAATTAAATGATGTAACATTGGCTTCTAAAAATAATATGCAGATGGTGAAAAGCAGGGGTGTGAGAATGGATCCCTGATGGACACAACTGAGAACTGGCAGGGAGGATAGGTTGCATTTTTGAATGATACCACTGTCATTCATATAGGACTGAAGCCACTCAATAGGAGTGCCTACAATGGCAATGTTGGCAAGCATTGAATGGAGGTTAGTATGATCTATGTGTCTTAGGCAGCTGACATATCAAGCAGGATCTTTTGTTGCTGCTGCAACTACAAAATGGGAATCAGGAACTAGTTTCATGAGAATCCATTTTATTTTGCCAACAAAGCATTATTAGTATGTAATTATCAGTTCAAAACAATTACAGTCTTGTTCTCTACAATGCAAATTCAAGTACATACCAGGAAGGTAGGGTGGTTTTCCTTGTAATACCTAGTTGCAATGTGCCCTGTGTCATTGTCCTTGTTGTCCTATGTGAAAGAGACACCTCTATAGATTGATTCATTTCAAAGATGCATTACTTTTCTTAATTAAAGGGACACTGGCCTTAGCTAAACTACTAAGCCAACTGAAATGCAAAAGGTTTAGTTATAAAATAATTTGAAGGGACTTTTATTAATTTTGTATTGTTTGTTTTATCAAAATAATCACACATATCTCATATTTTATAGTATTCAATTTACCTGCTCATTGGTCTAAGATTGTTGCACCCCTGTGCATACTTCAAAGGGGGAACTGTGCATACAGAGGTTGAATAATCTTTTAATAAACCTCTCAACAAGTCAGTCAAACACTGTTGGATTTAATTTATCCTTTGTTTCACTAGAACAAGTTCACATAATAGGCATGATGTGCTTATTGTCAAGATGGAAGTAGGATATTTTTCTGTCTCTTCTAAATGCCACTCTTGCAACCCTATGAACCTACTGGCGATATGATTATGTCATTTAGAATGTTAAAGCGGTACATTCAAAAATACTGACAATCAGACCGCCTTTAGACACCATTAGCCCTTCCCCCTCAGCTCCTCCCTTTCCCCCTTCGCCTCCTCCCTTTCGCCCCTTCTCCCTAATCCTCCTCCATTTCCCCCCTTCCACCTTATCCTCCTCTCTTTCCCCACTTCCCCCTTATCCTCCTCCTCCTCATTTCCCCCTTATCCTCCTCTGTTTCCACCCTTATCATCTCCCTCCTTTTCCCCCCTTATCCTCCTCTTCCTCCTCCCTCCTTCCCATCCTCCTCCTCCCTCCTTCCACCCTTATTCTCCCTCCTCCCCCCCTCTGCAATCACCACCCTTTCCCCTTCCCCCTCTCTTTACTCTGGTCCGATGAGCTGCTGATGATGATCGCTCACCTGCAGCACGTCTTCTGGCTGTGACCAGGACCAGCATATGTTGGAATGGTTATGCACATGCCAATATGAAAAGCCATGCTGCAACATGCATAGCAATTAAAGACACACTACCTGATTAAATAGCAACACAACACATAACATGAAACTGCTTGTCACATTAACCCTTTCTCACTCACAGAGGCTCTAATGTGTACCCTGGAATATATATATATATATATATATATATATATATATATATATATATATATATATATATAATTGTATATACATCTCGCTCATCACATCTACATTGGGAAAATAAATAGTGGCCAAATTACACCGCCACATCACATATATCAAGTACCAGGGGAACATTTTACATTTATTGTTCAGTCCATCAGTCATGTCCGATTCTCTGTGACCCTATGGACTGTAGCACATTTAGCTAGGTCTCTGCCTGTGATGTTCCACAAGGTTTGCATGCCAAAGATACTGGATTGGGTTGCCAGTTCCTTCTCCAGTGGAGTGTTATTTGTCTGACCTCTCTGCTATGACCTGCCCACCTACAGTGACCCTACATGGTATAACTCACAGCTTCATTGAAGTACACAAGCCCCTTCACCGCCACAAGGCAGCAAGGCGGAAGGGGAAATAAACCACACTAATCTACTCTAACCTATTAGGAAACGCTGCAAACACACACGGAGGCTGTACAGAGGCACGTGGAGCAACAGCCAACTCACCTCCATTGGGACAATCTCCGCTATGGCCATCCTGTCAAGTCCCAAGCCATTGCTGGAGGCCATATTCCAATATGTATACCCATTCTCATTTGATGATCTCTCATTCATTGTTTTGATATCAATGTATTCACAATATCACCTGTCATATTCCAATCAGGCTTTCAGGGAAATGTTGATACTCCATACTATCACAAATTGCACCTGTTATGTGTATTAACCCTTTATTATCATATATAATATATATTATTATATTATATCTTATGATCTTATTATTAGTAGTGGTAGTAGTTGTATATGTATTCATCTATTGCATAGTAACTAGGGCTCATTAGTGTACAGATATTGGAATGTGACAAAAATGGGATGTATGTGGATGTCCCATACCCACAACCATTGAAAACACACTGACACAGTGAGAACTGTATAACAAATCTTTATTTTATACACAGAGCACAATCAGAAATGGACACGACTGTGCATTGATACCATGGGTGTGGTGTGGGCGGATCCTGGAAGGGAAAGAGGCTGTGGGCAATCAAAGGACAGGGTTAAATGTTAGACAACATCATACTGATAAGGCATAGCATCTACTAGGGTCACAAGTGGTCAGGACACCACAGTTACCATAATCGGATGTGACATGGGAACATCATATAACACTCTATTTCATAGAAATAACCTTTCATGTGCATATAGCAACCATATGGTCTCCATCTGCCATATTAAACAGATGCTAGAAATCTTGGATCATGTGATACTAATCAATTCCACACACAGTGTGTTTTCATACATGATGATTCCAATATAGATGATAGGAATCTGGAAAACACAAAGAGGAGGTTTTAGAACAATCATAAGCTGTTGTTATAGTACATTTTTTTTGCTCTGGGCACTTCAATAAACCAATTAACATGAACATCATCTATGGGCAGTGATAACCATATTCATTCTGTCCTGTTTAATCAGCGTTCCCGGAATATGTTGAGGATGTGTAATACAACAAGGCATGCTTCACTGTGAACACAATCTTTAAGCAAAGAGCACTGTCACTATCTACATGGAATAGTTGCGCCGTGCTCACTTGTATTACATCTCACTTGTATATGGGTGGTAGCTGTGATGATGGCTGGGGCTAGGAAAACGTTTTCAGGTTTGGTGTGGTTGTTCGTTGGCTCCATAACATGCCCGGTGGAAGGGGCTGGAACAGCTGTGCATAACTGGATGATGCATTTGAGGCCCCGGGCAGTAAATCCCACTTCTGAGATGAGGGTAATCATCTGAATTGTGAATGACCAGCTTCTGTGGATGGTCCCGGGCCCTCTGGAATGTCCTGCCCTGAGATATCAGTATTGCTTTTTGACTTAATAAAAAGATACATTATCTCTCGAAAGATTGTCGCGTTATTATGAATACATTTGTCCAATAAAAAAGGTTTCACTATTCATTGCAGTACTCTGATTATTCAACTGGATTACTGGACATTCACGGCTACCTCACTCTATAGTTTATATATATATATATATATATATATATATATATATATATATATATATGTCTGTGTGTGTTTGTGAGTCCATATAATTTGTTTTGTTTTTGTTTGTTTATATGAATTTGATTACTTACATTGATATAGTAATAATGAAGAAAACTTTGAATTGACACCCCCCAGAATTTTTTATGCAGACACCCTTGCCCAGAATGTAGTAGGCTATGGGGCTCATTAAATTTATCGTCCATGCGGGTGGCATTATATGTATTAACTCCTTTATTCCCAAGATTGATAAAACCCAGAAATAAAACCTGAAAATAATAATTTGAAAGCAATTAATTCTAATGTCTTATATCGTTTCCCTGTATTTTAAAGTGCAGGCTTGAGCTTTTATTTGCTTTTATAGTGTTTAACACCCTTGCGAGTCCTCTCTAGTACTTGTCAGATTTTTGCCCATTTATGGGTATGAAAGTAATTGCGGGCTTGAGGAATTGTAGAAATATAATAGAGATTTGCAATTTTAGCGATTGTAACTTTTGCGGGCTTGAAAGATAAAAGGCTTAGATGGCTTAGACCACAGTTGCTTTTCAGCCTGTAACCCGCAGATCAATTGTGGGTAGCTAAAAGAGGCCAATTTAATAGCCGTAACTTTTGGGGGCTAGGTTACGGGCTTCAGTAATTACACTTTTGTCAATTTAATGAGGCTATGTTCACACATTTTTAGCATTAGTAGTGGATGCAGGTGTTCAATTTTAACCATGTGAATATGATTATGTATGCTATGAGGGTAAGATTGGAATTGTTTGGGAGTGGTTTACTCTGACATAATACTTTAATTGAGTTGAAAAAGGATATGTGACTTTAGGGCAATTGTAAAGAGCAGTTAGTAGGTTGAATGTGCTGTTGTCCCGTTCATTGTTCACAAATAAACACATTCCAAAATAATTTAAAGTTAGTTTGCAATTATTTATTTTCCAACATTGTATTTCATTTCAATGTATGTTATCCAAAAGGCAGCTGTACTAGTAATTAATTTAAATACATCAAAGTATTGAAACAATTAGTAGAAGACTAAGATGAAGAGATCATGTTCTGAAATAGGAGTTTGAAAGTATGAAAAGTTATTAACTTTCAGAAATCTTAGAGGATTTAATTCTACTAGGACCTCAGTTTCACTCTTGAACTCCCAGAAAGTATGTAAATATAATTAATCATTTTAATAACCAATTTATAGATACTTAACACATCCGTGTACAGATTAGTATGTTCAAAGCAAATGTAAAATTGAGAAAGTGTGTGACGGAGAAAGGGTTCAGAGAGAGAAAATTGATATCAGAAGTTTGGAGTTAGGTGGTCAGAAGGCGACAGAGGTATTTTGTAAGAAGCCTTGTAGAACTTGTTGACAAAACCAATATTTGAACAGATTATCCCAATATTGTAGTGGCACCGAAATATGTTTTGCCGTTAGACACTGGCATTTTGCTTTATTCTATTTTTTTACACCAGAATGGGTGGACACTGATATATAGAGTTGTTTTGGTATTTAATGTGTTGCTTTTATACATTTTTCAGACACTGAGAGAAATGCTATATTTTGAGGGATAACCCAAAGTCAGTGAGAATCGTCTATTATATTGTGTGGGGTCATACAAATTGATACAGGCAGCAATCGGAATGGATGGGTTCACAAAACAGGAGAGGAGGATTGCATTATAGATCCTTGCTTAGGGAAGGAACACTTAGATTTACCTATTTTTATCACCTCCTCCCCTCCCCCCAAAGGTATGTAGCGAAATTTACTTTAGCCTCATTTAACTGCAAGCTGGTATTCACCTGTAACCTGAGATTTTGGCTGCAGGTTACATATTTAACTGCAGATTAAATTTTTTCTAAACATTTAGATGTGTTCAATTGTCTCTAACTCGCAATTGCCTTTCACAGCCTCCACACACAAACCATGCACTCGTAAGTAGAGTTTCATGGGGCATGATTATATGATCTGACAATATTTAAGCAAGCCCATAATTTACTTAAACACTTGCAAAACTTCTTAGACAGAGCCAATAGAACATGATACTGACATCATGACAATACGTGGAGTTTATACTACAATTGATTGGAGTTTAGAAGTAAACTTTGTGATTGGCCTTGCAATCCAGCAATGTAGAAATCAATAAAAATCATTAAAGCAACTGTTCTAGTCCATGCGTGTTCCATGATATTTTTTAACTCCTTGATTTGCAGGATCAATATAACACAGAAATAAAAGTTAAAAAGAATTATTTTTATTGAATATTTGCGAGCTTGAGACTGTTGTGTTATTATTTCCTAATGCCTTTCATTGTTTTCCCAGTATTTTTAAGTACAGTAGTGTGTCTCTATTTGCTCTTGCAGTCTTATGAACAGGTGTTTAACCCACTTGCAAGTCCTATCCAGTACTCATATAATTATTTGATACATTCGCGATTTACGGGTTTGAAGGCAATTGCCGGCTTGTTGAATTTTTGTGATTGAATATGGATTTTGCGTCTTAAGCATTGGTAACATTTACAGGTTTGAAAAATCAATGGAGGATATAAGACATTTTTGACAAGCACACAGTGCTTGCAATGCGAGTAGCTAAAGGTAGCCGATTGAACATTTACGGGCTACATTACAAGTTCAAGTAATTGCGATTGGTCCAATTAAATGAGGCCTGTAGTCGGTTTTACCCTAGGATGGTATTAACTGAATTACTAGCAGAATGTGCCACTGTGATAAAACATAGTAGGTCCAGGTCATGCTGAGATGGTGTATCCCAGGTATTTTGCTGTGAAACATTATTTGGCACAGTATCCAAGGCTTAGCTGGTCTAACAACCTAGTTAACACAGAAATTATTAATATCACATATTATAATTGTCCAACTACGATTCGTCGTCACGCTGTGTTGCGTAGTGCGTACGACTTAGCGATGAGCGCCACAGGCGCTCATCTCCCGGCTCGCCTCGCACAGGGAGGCGAGCCGTTAAACCGCACCACTTTGGCGATCGTACGACTTTGCGATGAGCGCCGCAGGTGCTTATCGCCCGGTGAGCCTCGCGCAGTGAGGCGAGCCGTTAAATCGTAGCACTTTGGCAATGAGCGCCGCAGGCGCTGATTGCAGGTGAGCCTCGCGTAGCGAGGCGAGCCGTTAAACCGTAGCACTTAGAAAAAAGTACGACATGAAAAAAATTACAAGATAAGCGGCGGAACCAAAACAGTAAAAAAAACAGTAAAAACACACAAAAAAAAAAAAAAAAAAAAAAGGTCACTTACAGCATGGGGAAGCAGGCAGGACGTCTGGGAGTGAGTTGGAACTCCAATTTACATCGATTTAGACGAGTTACAAAGATCGAAAATCGGTTAAGCTAGAAAAAAATGGC
Source organism: Discoglossus pictus (assembly GCA_027410445.1). Taxonomy (NCBI): domain Eukaryota; kingdom Metazoa; phylum Chordata; class Amphibia; order Anura; family Alytidae; genus Discoglossus; species Discoglossus pictus. The sequence continues at coordinate 312,892,323 of CM050164.1, read as the reverse complement.
CGCCGAAAAAAATGAAAACGAGGCTATACTACTACGAACCGCGTAAAACACAACCACAGACGTATGTCCTCGAAAAATGAGACAAAGGATGCGCATTAACCGCACAATGAGTAAAAAGACAGTAGCGAGTACATTTTACAAAACGCAATTACAGATTTACGCATTAACACAGATTTAACGACTTTGTCTCACGCAACATCGGATTTCATGCCTAAAACAACGCATTTGATGAAATATAAGTTGAAAGTTAAAAAAATAAAAAGTTAAAAAAAAAAGTGTATTTATTTTTAGAAAAAAAAAAGGGACAAATGTAGCTGATTCATTTTGTGTTGCAAACAAATTTCACAACATTTAATTTTTACTGACCGTCATTTTACCGTTTTACCATATTTACCGTTAAACCGTAGCGAGGAGAGCCGTTAAACCCTAGCACTTTGGCAATGAGCGCTGCAGGCGAGCCTCGCGTAGCGAAGCGAGCCGTTAAACCCTAGCACTTTGGCATTGAATTAAACCATAGCAAAAAAATACGGCCGCAACTCGCGAACATGAAAAAAAATACAAACACAATAAATCCACACAGCACATAAAAAGAAGGAGGGAGCATCCACGACCTCAAAAAACAAAGTTACACAAAACGAGGCTACAGCACTATAACCACGGAAAACACGTACGGATAATCCGCTAAGACGCATACCACACATTACCCAACATTTTACGATAATGCGGAAGTACACAGCTACGTTAACTGTTTCGGATCGCGCACGCACACTATTACCCTGCCACGTTCATCACGCTTACACAGCACCATCAGCAACATCAACACAGATTGCCAGCTCTTCAACACAATGCATAAAAATAGGCAAAGTATATTCATTTACCTTACAATTCCATATGTATATTAATAACTAAACAACTTTCCAAACATACACATCTCATTGCCGTAATTTTTTGACGAGCAATACGCTAGTCTACTATAACATTGATACATCCTCAGAAGCTTGATTTTGACATAACATTTATATTAGGTGGCAATTTTGATTTTAATCCTCTAAATTCAGGCTGAGTTAGGGATGTAACAGCAGCTGTAAGTAAGGAACAAAATGGTGGACGGGTGATTCACATTCAGTGTCCAATAACATTCCCCTGTAGCATAGATAGATTAGGGATAATACATGTTTGTTGTAAAAGTTAGCTTGTAGACTATGAGATATTGAGAGAAATGGTGGATTTGTTTGAAGTCATCTGTGTGTGGAATTTGAGTGGTGACATTGATTTAGATGAGAGAACAATGTGAATAATAAAGTGAAGGTGGTGATCAGAGAGTTAATTTAGAAAAGTCAGATGGCTCAAGTGAAAAAAGACAAGGTCAAGTGTATGAGATTAGAGGGGGTTTCTATTAGGATAGGGTAAAAAGGAGATTAATGAAAGCAGTTGGGAGGTGGCAGAGACATTATTTATAATATGACATGTGCAAATGAAACTATGTGGTTTCTCAGTATAGGAATATATTGATTTGAATTCTACATGAAATCAAATGGATTCAGAAGTTTATCACAGCTATATGAGATAATCCACTCTAAATCCTACAAATAATGTATTCGTCAGATGATGATGAATTAATGTATTAACATTCAGGGCCATATTTACTACATAGCAAACATTCTGACTGCAAGGTCACAACTATAAATGGAAGTTGAATTGCTAACGGAAATAATCTGAAATGGAAAGTAAACAATCTTTATAAGAAACAGAAGTATTTAGTCTTAGGCTTTAAAGAGAAGGCTAAATATAGAACTGAAACTTATAATGGATTATTTTTGTTCAATGGAAATGTATTTAATAGGTAATCCTCTGGAACACCAAGTTCCATTCCAATGAGTAGGCAACAAAAATATCAAGCTGCCAGGGAAACTGATTATAATCTCCAAATGTGATTTTAAACCTGTGTTACCCATAGCAGAGGATGTAAAAGACTATTTTGCAAGTGGCATATGGCTCCTGTAATCTTATAGCTTATCACTTGCTTTTTAAATTTGGAAATGGCTATCTAATTTAGACATGCAAGTTTACACATAAATGTTATATTTACTTGAATTATCTTGTATAGTAATGGGCCATCACTCTTTTGCCTTCCATAAGCTAAATGTGTTTATGGTAAATAACAAACCAACCATGAGCCCTATTCAGTTCCCTATTTTATAAAGTTATACTAGCAAAAAGTGATTAGTTACTTTCCCTAACTATTCTATTCACCCTGTTTTTCATGATTACAGGTAGCGAGCTACCTAAAAAATACAAAACAAAGACAGGCATGCAAATTATGGCAAGCGTTGCAATTGATTTTCAATTCAGACTTTGCTGATCACTGACAAATTACGGATGACTCGTAAATCAGAAAAGTTTTAAATGGCTATAGGAAAATGTATGGGTACTAAACACCACTCGCAAATGGTTTTAATACCATTTTTCATAGCTACAGCAGTAATTAAAGAGACAGTAAACCACTAAAAAAACAATATAAAAAATCATTGAAGTGCATCAGATTTAATGCTTAACATTCTCATCAGCACAAATGTGCAATTAAAATAAATATTGCAGTTATTATGAGCTATTTATCTAAATAGCTTGAAAAGGCATATAACTACATTAGAAATAACACATAACACTCCAGATATTATATATTCACATAGCATATTACAATGTCATTGGAAAACATAGGCAACAGTACACAAGAGATTAATACCAAGCACTGACTATTATAGGCCTAGACACACTCCAAACAATACAGTATTGATCCTCACCACAGCACAGTACTGACAGAGATCATCTATGCCACGTCCGTGGGAAGGTATGTCATCTATACAACAACCTTGGGATGTTATATGTTATCATGGGCAGCTTGAAGCTTAATCAGAGGAGTGGGTGACACTGATGGTGGCTAAATGGGGAAGATGAACGCCACAGGTATATCACTAGATATAGCACATGTCAGGCACTGGATTGTCCCATGCAGTATGTAAGGAACGGGGTGTGATAGATCCGGCGGACCAAGGGAGTGGATGGCCCTGGTGCACAAAAATGTTTGGGCCCCCATCAACCAAAGGGCGTGGAGCAATTTTTAGTTTTGCTCTGCACCCCCCCCTCCCCCCAACTCACTCAGTAAACATACACCCACATATAGATAGCTCAAGAATGAGGGCAGTGATATGTATATATACTTTTAAACATATTTAAATATATATACACACACACTACATATACTGTATACTACACATGCATATACATACTACATTTGATTATGTATATATATTTACTAACGAATTGCCCGTAAAAAATGACGGCAATGAAATTGTAAGTGAGCTAATGCTGTTTGGTGTATAATAATAAAATAAATAATACATGAATAAAGTAATATACTTTACCTATTTTCAAGTAATATATGGAGGAAGCATTCTGTTGAAGAGCTGGCAAATCCGTTTTGATGTTGCTGCAGCATTAGTGCTGTGGAGCTACTGTGTAAGAGTGATGAATGTGTGCAGTGTAATAGTGTGCGTGTGCGAGGTAAATCCGTTAGCGTAGCTGTGTACTTCCGCATTGTATAAGTTATTGTTCTAAAATGGCGGCTAAAGTGTAGTATGCGGCTGTGGCGGAATATCCGTAGCTGTTTTGTGGGGTTTATGGTGGTGTTTTGCGTGTTTAGAGTCCTGTAGCCTCGTTTTTGTTTTGTTTGGCGGTCATTTTTTCTCTCGCTTAGGTGATTTTTGGGTAGTTAAACTCCTAAATGTGTACTTAAATTGAGGTGTAACTTTACTTGCAGAGGTCCTGGGTGCACCACCTTGCTGTGGGTAAGCTTTTTATATGTTTGTTGTGTGTATTTATTGTGTTTGTAATGTGTTTGGGGTTGCGCCGGTTGCGTCCTTGTTTTCGAATCTCGGATGTCTTTTTCGGCAATTTCGTAGGTGTTTGGTGGTGTTTTGCGTCTTTAGACTGCTATAGCCTCGTTTTCGTTTTTTTCGGCGGCCATTTTTTCTCTCGCTTAGAGAATTTTTCAGTGTCTAAACTCTTTTATTTTGAGTTAAATTGAGGTGTAACTTCAGTTTTTGAGGTCCTGGGTGCCCCCTCTTGCTGTAGGTAAGCTTTTTATGTATGTGTTGTGTGTATTTATTGTGTTTTACATTTTTTCATGTGCGTGGGTTGCGGCCGATTTTTGCAAGGTCGTAATTGGTCGTAACGTGTCTCATATTTTTTTGTGAGGTCCGCAGTTGCTGGCAAGGAGCGCCTTTGGCACTGCTTGCCAGCAACTGCGGCCTTAGCTTCGCTCGCGTGCTCACAACTATATATGTGATATACAGTCAGGTCCATAAATATTGGGACATCGACACAATTCTAATCTTTTTAGCTTTATACACCACCACAATGGATTTAAAATGAAACGAACAAGATGTGCTTTAACTGCAGACTTTCAGCTTTAATTTGAGGGTATTTACATCCAAATCAGGTGAACGGTGTAGGAATTACAACAGTTTGTATATGTGCCTCCCACTTTTTAAGGGACCAAAAGTAATGGGACAGATTAACAGTCATAAAACAAATTTATACTTGGTTACAAATCCTTTGCAGTCAATTACAGCCTGAAGTCTGGAACGCATAGACATCACCAGACGCTGGGTTTCATCCCTGGTGATGCTCTGCCAGACCTCTATTGCAACTGTCTTCAGTTCCTGCTTGTTCTTGGGGCATTTTCCCTTCAGTTTTGTCTTCAGCAAGTGAAATGCATGCTCAATCGGATTCAGATCAGGTGATTGACTTGGCCATTGCATAACATTCCACTTCTTTCCCTTAAAAAACTCTTTGGTTGCTTTTGCAGTATGCTTCGGGTCATTGTCCATCTGCACTGTGAAGCGCCGTCCAATGAGTTCTGAAGCATTTGGCTGAATATGAGCAGATAATATTGCCCGAAACACTTCAGAATTCATCCTGCTGCTTTTGTCAGCAGTCACATCATCAATAAATACAAGAGAACCAGTTCTATTGGCAGCCATACATGCCCACGCCATGACACTACCACCACCATGCTTCACTGATGAGGTGGTATGCGTTGGATCATGAGCAGTTCCTTTCCTTCTCCATACTTTTCTCTTCCCATCACTCTGGTACAAGTTGATCTTAGTCTCATCTGTCCATAGGATGTTGTTCCAGAACTGTAAAGGCTTTTTTAGGTGTTGTTTGGAAAACTCTAATCTGGCCTTCCTGTTTTTGAGGCTCACCAATGGTTTACATCTTGTGGTGAACCCTCTGTATTTACTCTGGTGAAGTCTTCTCTTGGTTGTTGACTTTGACACACATACACCTACCTCTTGGAGAGTGTTCTTGATCTGGCCAACTGTTGTGAAGGGTGTTTTCTTCACCAGGGAAATAATTCTTCGGTCATCCACCACAGTTGTTTTCCGTGGTCTTCCGGGTCTTTTGGTGTTGCTAAGCTCACCGGTGTGTTATTTCTTTTTAAGGATGTTCCAAACAGTTGATTGGGCCACACCTAATGTTTTTGCTATCTCTCGGATGGGTTTGTTTTGTTTTTTCAGCCTAATGATGGCTTGCTTCCCTGATAGTGACAGCTCTTTGGATCTCATATTGAGAGTTAACAGCAACAAATGCAAATAGCCCACTTGAAATGAACACTGGAGCTTGTATCTGCTCTTTGTAAATGGGATAATGAGGGAATAACACACACCTGACCATGGAACAGCTGAGCAGCCAATTGTCCCATTACTTTTGGTCCCTTAAAAAGTGGGAGGCACATATACAAACTGTTGTAATTCCTACACCGTTCACCTGATTTGGATGTAAATATCCTCAAATTAAAGCTGAAAGTCTGCAGTTAAAGCACATCTTGTTAGTTTCATTTCAAATCCATTGTGGTGGTGTATAGAGCCAAAAAGTTTAGAATTGTGTCGATGTCCCAATATTTATGGACCTGACTGTATATATACAAAATATACATTATATATATATATATATATATATATATATATATATACTAGATTAGATTTCTAAGGCAGCAGGATAAACCACTTACCTCCCCCTGCCTCTGCGATGTTTAACAGGGCTCTGCCGGCCTGCCTTTGTGGAGTGCTTCTCTGCCAGCCTGTCCCTGCATGTCTGCCTCTACTGTATAATCTGTGTGAGTGTTCGCGATCACGTGCACAGAGCAGTTCAGTCCATTCTGGTGGAGGCAAGGGGGTTCAGCTGTGGAGGCCATGAGGGGGCCCAGGGGGAGCTTCCCAGATGGGCAAGGGTTGGGAAGCTCCAGGGGTGTGTGGGGGGGGGGGGGCTCATTACATGACAAAATGTTTTTTTCTTAAAAGAAGAAAGAAAACTATGTTTATTTTTTCCAGAGCCACTGGGCAGGGGCACTATTGGCAACATCCAGCTTCACCTGAGCTTATGCCCCTGCCTCTGGCTCCGTTGAGGACCCAGACCTCCGTCCACTTGAAATGAGAATAGAATGGTATATGAGTTAATAACGTTTCATGATCATTTGATTGCTGTGTGTTCCTGTCAGGGGTTTTACCTATTAAATATATAAATGAGTATACTCCTATATATATATATACCATTTCATTATATATTTCTGATTAAATATATCCTCTTAATATTTTAATTAATACACATATAGAAATTCCTCAAACATAACGGTGTTTGATATCATCGGATAGGAAATATCTTAAACTTTTCATATCTATGTGTTATGTTATACCTATATTGCACATCATCATTTTATTTTGAGTTTTTAATTTTATACACATATTCCATCTTTTCTGAGCTTCACTAACTGTCTACATTGTAATGAGAATGTAAACAGTGAAACCACCAAAAGGCTAGTCATTAGTATTCATACTAGATTCTTTTGATCCACAAATGTCATGAAATAGTCACACCTCAAATTGGAGACAAGAAATCCACCATTTGGCTCTTGTACTGACAATGTCTGTTTGACTGGGCATTTGATATTCATGTATCCCCACTTAACACAATAGTGAGAAATAATTCCAGGATGTGATTAAAGTGATATCTAGATAAGAATGGGTATTTAAAATAGGCCTAAAGAGAGAGGAGAAAAAAAAAAAAAAAAAAGAGAGACAAAGAGGAAAAGGCTAAGAGACAGATGCAAGACATTGAGAAAGAGAGGACCTACTTTTGATTCCTGATATATTTCATTTTTCATATAATAATCGATTTGGGATTATCCAGGCTGACTCTACGTGATATTGGGTTGATTCTGGTATCTGGTAATGTATAGATTTAATTTCAAACTTCTGTGATATAAAAGATAAATTGATCTTATTTATACCACTAAATCAATTATATCACAGAAGCCACCAATATATCTACTGTAGGTATTATTAAAATTGTGATATATTTTCCTTTGTCCCAATAGTATATTTGTTATTCAATATATGGTTATTATTATAGCATCTCCCCATTATTAGTTATATAGGTCTATTGGGGTATATTATATATTCTGCCAACAATATTATTGTGACTTACTATATTAATAAGATTTATTCTCGTGTTTATTATAAATAGCTAAAATAAGGAATATTGATTATAGTAATTTATTGTTATTTTCTATTACCCGAGAAGATTTTGTTGATAAAGAAGTTACAAGGTTTTTCTTGTTTTATTAACATTTTATCGTATTATATTTTAGTAGACTTAATTGGGTTATTGACATCTGAAAATCATATAGTACTGTTTAGAACTTTTTATTTACTTTAAAATTCGATTGTGTTAACTGATAATAAACGTTCTTTTGTTTAAAAGCTATATTTTCCTATAAATTGACGTTATAATCGGACAATAAGTTAAATTGACTATTTCAAATATCATTTTACTATAAATACCACGACTTCCTATATATCTGACATCTGGTTGTCTTGAACCTGAATGGTTCAATTATTTGCAATTGTGTGCATTTGCTAGATGTGATAATTGATTTGTATTATGAACTTGGGTGTTATTGGCTCTTAACAATGTATTGATTCCTGCTGTGGTGTGCCCTCTGCAGCAGATGTATACACATACACTGCAAAACTTGCTGTGCAGTGTGTCATACCAACCTATCAGTGAACATCTCTAAGGAATAGTTTTTACATGCTGCTGAGACGCGTTCCCTGGTAGGCTAGTACACTACACTGCACATCCATACTTTCAGAGTCTGTAGCTGCATATGCCGCAGTGGGCAAACCCATACATGGACTGTCCACTGGATGTTTACTCATTCTATATATAACAGGTAATTGCTGTGAGTATTTGTCACATATTTGATGCTGCCCATCAATGAGACAGATATGTAAACTTCCTGAATTTAACTAGGGATAGATTATACATTAATCCCCTATTAAAATAATGGGGCTCACATATCTCATTGTTCAACAGCATTTACAGTTTTTGCACTGTATTCACCGAACCTGGGCAAATGTGCCTACAAAGGCTTCACTCTTTAATCCAAATACAATTTCAAACATGGCTCTTTTTAAGCATATGCCTGCTGTGTTACACAGCTTTAAGCAAAGCCTGGGATGGATTCTGCACAAGCTAGAAAACTTACTCACAGACAGCACTGTTTTTAGGTTACTGTCTCTCATCAATGTGGGGCCAGTTCCTAGCTTGTGTAGTAGATTTTCTATACAGGGTCGAGTTACGTTATTATAACACTGACTTCTTTTGACGTCACCAATGAAATACGGCACATGTTGTGAGCTGGCTTGGTTGGTATAAAAGGTGACATGAAGGCATTCTGCAATCATATCATTCATCACTGTAATGGGTAATCAATTGATCCGACTTTAAAAAGAGGATGATCATTGGCTTTCGGGCCAAGGGTAGCAGTATTTCTGAAACAGAGCAGTTTGTGAACGGTTCACGTACTGCTGTGGTTAAAGTGTACTGTGACTGGGCAAACGGCACCATTGTGAATAAACAATGTTGAAACTGTGGAGCACCACATGCCATTGATGTCAGAGATGAACGTCAGCTGGTTTAAAAGAATAAACCATAACATCTGTTATCAACAAAATACAGGGTGGGTGGGTGGGATTCCAGTCGGGAGACCGCGCTGCTGTGCTCAACGGCGCAAAACGGGCTTCCGACACGCCCCCCAACGCTCCTGATTGGCTGATAGCCTCACAGGCTCCGCTGGGTCACGTGACGCTACGGGCTGACCCAGGGAGCCTGTGCAGCCTTCGCGTCGTTCATGACCCATGCATGATCCATTTAGGCTAGTTGATGGAATAACCCATGCATGATCCATTTAGGCTAGTTGATGGAATAACTGACACGACAACTTGAGTTGGGAGAAACAACGGGCCACAGCTTTATTTTGAAACAATGTAAACAATAACCATAACTTATTTAAATGACTAATTTAGTCCTTTCCATCCGGGGGAGGAGCCCGGCCATGAACAGTGACCTCACGCTTTGAGCCCTGCCCAAAGCCCCAATGCTTATCCTTAAGCACGCCCTGTGAGGTGGGGCCATCGCCCCCTTAGGCCAGTGGGCCGGGCAACTCACCTCCCGCCACGGAGCATGCGAGGGACGCCTCCCGAGGCTGCGATCCCCCCCTGCTGGACATTAGAGCCAAGGCCCGCAAAACACTCTCCCTAAACTCCAACATCATTAACTCGTACCCTATTTCCGTAAGATGAACCTTATCTTTTCCGAAAAAATCATCAGCGCCGACCGGTTCGAAATCTTTATACCGGATGGCAACGAAACCATGTTTTCTCACAAAACTCGCAATCTGCTGATTAATCTTCTGTCGAGCCTTATCCAAGCATACTGGGTCGCGCGCATTACGCCATGATCTTCTCTTAATCATCTCAGACCAGATAAGGAACGTCCCAGGGAACTTCTTCACCCATTTCTTGATGTCTCGTCTCATCACTTTTAGCATTCGTCTCATGGGAACTGTCCCCAAATCGTTCCCGCCGGCATGAAGTATAATCACACTGGGCTGACCGTAACGCTGCGCGTAAGTGTCCAAGAGACCGTCGAGCTGCGCCCATTGCAGACCCCGAATGCCACACCACCGTACGCGTAAGTCCGTAACAGGAAAGCCCAGTTGTGCCTTTACTTCGGTAACTGCGGCTAACCTATGGGCCCAGTACACGTATGAATGGCCCACAATCCACAGTTGCTTCTGTTCCCCTGTAGTAGAAAGCAACACCATTAAACCACTGCATTTGGCCTTACGTAGGACCGAAAACGGTCTGAGTCCCACCTCCCGATGCGCTTCACTGTCTCGGCGGGCAACCCCAACCTAGCCGCTTCAGTGGCAGCTCCAATCCGAAAGGAGTGTGTTCCGAAGTCTGACTGCTTGAAACCGAGCCGATGCAGTGCGCTTTTTAAAACTCTTTTAAATTGATACTTAGAGCCGTTCCATCGGCGTGTACCAGCAGCGAACACCGTCCCACCGGTCGCTGCTTAAGGTACTCCAATACACATGCATATGGGCAACACTCCGTGCCAACCTGATGCAGAACAACTTCTCTTCCTTTACCCACTTGGTCGGTTTTTGACTTCCGCAACCACAATACCACCATGCCTTCCCTGAGGCAGGTATCCACTAATTGCAGTCCCCCCGAACCGTGTCTACTGTTCGCGACTAACTCCCCTATCCTAAATGCTCCGAAGAACGCAAGGGAAAAAGCCGTTCGGAAAAGTAGGGATTCAAAGGGGTTCCTGCAAACCACCACCAACTCCTGAGCCAATCTCAGCAACAGCGCAAATGTTATGGGCCGCCTACTATCTGGCCTCTGCGCCCCGCTGAACATTCCGCGCACCACCTTGCGCACTAGAAACTCCTTTGTAAGGTCCCTCTGCCCAGCAAGCTTAAACATAAAAGCAAGCGCCGTGACCTGTCTCCCTACTACGGTTCTTGATTCGCCTTGCTCGGCGCACCGCAGCAGGTACCAAAGCAGGATCCCTACGCTCTTGTCTTCCGTCGTGGCACCACCTGCCAGTGCCACTAGACTATCCCATTTTGCCCACACACGTCTATAAGCGGGGCAACAGACTGTCTCACGAGTCTCGTTACCTGACAGCTCCAATCTCCCAAAGCTCCTCGGGGATGTGCTCCCCCAGGGCGTTCGCACAAGGAGCCAGCGCCCTGAAGCGATACTCCTGAAACCGAGAGAGGGCGTAAGCAATTCCGTTTTCCACATTTGTCACATGTCTTGCCTGAAACCATATGTTCAAGCGAAGGCAACATAGCACAAGATGCCGGAGCAATCTAATCACCGGTACGGATGCTGCCGTGATGTTGTTCACGGCTTCAACCAACCCCTTATTACCCGAATGGAAAATGACTCGCCTGTCCCTGAAACAGGGACCCCATAAGTGCACTGCTACCACCATAGGAAACAGCTCCAGGAATGTAGGGTTCAGCAGTAAACCCGCCTCTTCCCATTCCTCCGGCCACGCCGCAGCGCACCATCTCCCTTGGAGATAAGCCCCACAACCGATCGGTCCGGACCCATCGGTGTGAAGATCTAACTCTGCGCTGGTGGTGCCCTCCTTTTGAAGGAGCACCCGCCCGTTAAAATCTGCAAGGAACATCGCCCATACCCTTGCATCATCGCGTATGGCCCTAGAGACTGTTAGGAAATGGTGCAGCTTCGCAATCCCTACCGTAGCCAGCGACATCCGTCTACAGAATATCCGCCCCATGGGGATAATTCTGTATGCGAAATTCAACTTCCCCAATATTGATTGAAGCCGCCGCAGGGTCACCCTCCGTGCGCCCCGTAATCTCGGCTTGCATGTCCACCACCTTCTCTAAGGGAAGACTGCACTCCATTTTGCAGGAGTCGATCCGAACCCTTAGAAAAGTCAATTGCTCCGTAGGGCCCTCCGTCTTGTCATGGGCCAGTGGTACCCCGAATTCTGTACAGATTTCGGTGAACACCTCCAGCATGAAACGGCAAGCGTCGTTTCCCGCTGGGCCAACGAAAAGGAAGTCATCCAGGTAATGGGTAACACTCTTGTACCCCGCCTCGATGCTCACAACCCATTGTAAAAATTTGCTGAAGGCCTCGAAGTAAGCACAGGATATCGAGCATCCCATGGGTAAACATAAGTCGACGAAGTAACTTCCGTCTACGAATCACCCCAGCAACCGATGGCTTGACGGGTGTACGGGGAGCAATCTGAATGCTGCCTCGATGTCCACTTTTGCCATAAGGGCCCCCTGGCCCTCCCTCCTCACCAGGTCGACCGCCCGGTCAAATGACTCATAAGACACAGTAGCCTGGTCTTTTGATATGCCATCGTTTACCGAACGACCTCTGGGGTAGGAGAGATGCTGGATCAATCTAAATTTACCCTTCTCCTTCTTGGGGACCACCCCGAGTGGAGACACTACTAATCCCTGGATGGGCGGGGCTGCAAATGGCCCTGCCATCCTCCCCAATTTTACCTCATTAAGCACCTTAGCTTTAGCTACCCCTGGGAAATCCCTAGCCGACTTCAGGTTTGGGACAAGAAAACCTTGAATGTCGACCCCGCATGGAATCCGGAATCCTTCTCGGAACCCGTCCTCCAACAGGCGCGCCGCTTCGGCGGTGCCTGCCAATTTACCGTAGCGTTTTAGCCATGGCAGCATGGCGGGGAGGCGTATGGGCGTCCTGCCCCTTTGCGGGAGGTTCGCCCCTGCCTCCCTCTTTGGGTCTACCGCATTTAGACAGGGGGTGTTCACCTCCACAATTTGAGCATGCATGTTTAAACCTGCAGTTAGGTGCCCATCTACAGACCCCCTCGTTATACGAAAAACAGGTCTTAAGGCCTGCTCCTGAGGCGTGGGTGGGGCCCTTAGCTCCACCTGCCCCGCTCCGAAAGGGCGTCGTGACTCTCATGGGTGTCATGATGTTTAGCCAATATGCCACCGCTTTGTCACTTCCTCGTCGTACCGCCACCAGGCCGTACCCCCATAGACCTTGTGAGCATTCCGAATTTCATCTATGTAAACAAATAATCCTGAACTCTGTTCGGGGTGCCGCTCACACAGTACGCAAGCCCAAATAGAAAATGCTTGCAGCCAGGTATCAAACGTCCTGGGTAGCCTAGCAAAAGATTTCCCCTCCCTGGGGCCCCTCTCGGCCAAATCTGTTTGCCTAGACATAGGGAGAAGGGAAAACAACTCTATAAATTCCCTCCTCCAGATCTTTTCCTTGACATCCTGTGTAAGGTGGGCACCTAAATTATCCAACGAGCATAGGACTATAGGTCTCATGGCTGCGTCGGTAACTCCCACATTGGTATTCCCAACTGCTGCAATCGCATTGCCTACCGGCTCGGGCGCGCGCAAGCTAGCTAACGCCTCGCTCGCGCTCGCTGGCGCCACTACCGCTGCTGGCTGGGACCATGCACCCTTTGCTAGCCCCCCTATCCAAGCTCCCATTTCGTGTTCGCTAACCGCAATGTTGTGCGCAGCTAGCAGAGTCTTTAATGACCCGATAAAACCTCCCTTGTCTGCTGCGCGGCTCAACTCTGAGCGCTCACCTGCTTCTGGAAGCTTTGGAGTAGATACGGCCAACGGGGTATCCCCGCGTCTCTCCTGACGCTCCGGGGACTCCGACCGTCTGGCCCTCCGCGGGCTTCTCCTCTCAGATCCGGTGCAAGCACAGCTGCACCGACAAGATCTTCTGCTTCTCGACCTGGATCTCCTTCTGGATCTGTGGGTACAAGAAGAACAGTCACTAGCTCTCCGCGACCTGCATGCCCGTGCCCATACCGCCCTTTCCTCGTCTGAGGAACGGTCCTGGTCACCTAAGCTTGCGCGGCTGGAGTAGGCTAGCACTGCCTCCGCCGCCCCCTGTAGGGGTTCCCCTGAGACTTCCTCGGGCGTTGGAATATCCAGATGTTGGTCAGTCTTAGACCCTTTGCGCTGTGGCCTAACCGTATCGCCCTCAGTCTCTACTCTGCTACGTCTTAGCGGTGTGTGCGTAAATAGTAGCGGACTGTACCTGCTCGTAGCCTTCTTAGCTCGAGTGGGGCGTCCTAGTCTCACCACTGCCGCTGTCACAGGCATGTCATCAATCATGACCATGCTGTCTTGGCTATTCATCTCTCTGATCACCCCGTCTCTTCTCTCTCTCGTCGTCGCCATGCTCCTCTCACTGCCAGTTGGGCGTCCCTGTAAAGTACCAGAAGCACTGTTATTGAGGGAAACCCCAGGGACAGTCTGCTTGGCACCGTGAGGGCCTGTAGGAGCCTTTTTAGGACTCCCGGCTTTTCTCTTACCCCCTGCACCCCCCTTACAGGGTTTTAGAGGGGTGTTTCTCGACCTTTGTCGCGGCCTAGGACCTTTAGGCAAGTTGGCAGGTGGTGGCCGGAGTGCTAGGCCCTCACCCCCACCGCCCGTGATCCTGGCGCTCGCCTGCCTGGGGGGTATGGGGTCCCGGCCGCCCTGACCTGTAACCCCCCCATCTCTTGTGTCTCTGCTACCCGATGGACGGGGGTCTGGCAGCCCTACAGTGGTGGGATGGGAAAAAATTTCCCTGGAGGCATCAGAATTGGCTAGGACACCAGCCACCGCAGGCTGTTCCTGTACAATGTGCTGAGCTCCAAGCGCAGAAGGCATGGGAGGTCCCAGCCTGTCCTGCACCCACCTGACCCCTTGGCTTAGGGCACGGGTCCTAACCTCAGCCAGCAAAGCCTCTAAGCCTTCTGGATCCATATTAATACTACCAGGGGGACAAACAGGGGGAACAACAGGCAGAAGCTCAGGCACACACAGACACAGGAACACACACAGGCAAAACACTCACACACAGACAAGACACACAAAGACACAAAACGGAGGAAGAAAAACAAGCAAGAGAAGCCTCAATCAGTATATCACCTTATGTGCTGGTAAGCTTCGGTAAAATCTCAGTAATTAAAGCTTCCTACTTCGTTTTGGCTGCAGGACCTCAGACCTCCGTCCATTCCAGTCGGGAGACCGCGCTGCTGTGCTCAACGGCGCGAAACGGGCTTCCGACACGCCCCCCCCGACGCTCCTGATTGGCTGATAGCCTCACAGGCTCCGCTGGGTCACGTGACGCTACGGGCTGACCCAGGGAGCCTGTGCAGCCTCCGCGTCGTTCAGTACAGTGAACCCTGTATATATGTTGAAAAATAAAAATGTATGTTTTATGTGTTTTTTTTATGTTAAGGTATAGGGTGGGGGGTATATGGATGGTGCGGCCTAGCTCTATCTGTGTCATATTAATCTATGTGTGTGTAAATTTTGTGTTATCAGTATTAATGTTCTGGTAAATTAAGTGTAAAGTAATAGGCTGCGTGCGCGAGGCTAAACCATTTGTTTAGTTGTGTAAAGCCGCATTTTAGAATGGTAATGTTATTAAGTTTTAAGTTAGTGTTGTAAAATGGCAGCGATTGTCTATGTGTTACACGCGTCTCAAGCATTTTCCGTCCTTCCTAATAGTGTATTTTGTACCTCGTACGTTCCTGGGTAAAAGTCGTATGTGCCTAGCGGTGTTTTGCGTGCTTAGGGGTCGTGAAGCCTTCTTTTTTTTTTTTATTGCAGCCATTTTTTCTCTTGCTTAGGTGGTTTCCGAGTGGCGAAACTCTGCAAATTAGACTTACCATATATACTCGAGTATAAGCCGACCCGAGTATAAACCAGGGTAAAAATACTGGGTGAAATGAGTGACTCGAGTTTAAGCTGAGGGTGGGAAATGTGCTGCCCCCTGTGTCCCTCTTGTGCCCTCTGTGTCCCCCCTCTCTCTCCCGTGTCTCTTCTCCCCTCTCCCTTCCCTGTGTCTCTTCCCCCCTCTGCCTTCCCTGTGTCTCTTCCCCCCTCCCTTATCACCCTCCTCAACCCCCCTCCTCATTCTCACCCTCCCTCCTCAACCCCACTCCTCATTCTCAACCTCCCTCCTCAACCCCCTCATCCTCAACCCCCTCCTCAGCTCCCCATCCTCAACCCCCCCTCCTCAACCTCCCTCCTCATCCTCAACCCCCTCCTCAACCTCCCTCCTCATCCTCAACCTCCCTCCTCAACCCCCATCCTCAACCTCCCTCCCCAACCCCCATCCTCAACCCCATCCTCAACCCCCTCCTCAACCTCCCTCCTCATCCTCCCTCCTCAACCTCCCTCCTCAACCCCCCTTCCTCAACCTCCTTCCTCAACCCCCCATCCTCATCCTCCCTCCTCAACCCCCCATCCTTGACCCCCTCCTCAACCCCCCCTCCTCAACCTTAACCCTCCTCTTCAACCTCCCTCCTCATCCTCAACCTAACTCCTCATCCTCAACCTTCCTCCTCATCCTCAGCCTCCCTCCTCAACCCCCCATCCTCAAGCCCCTCCTCAACCCCCCATCCTCAACCCCCCTCCTCAACCTTCCTCCTCAACCCCCCCTCAACCTCCCTCCTCAACCCCTCATACTCATCCTCCCTCCTCAACCCCCCATCCTCATCCTCAATCCCCCCATCCTCAACCCCCTCCTCAACCTCCCTCCTCAACCTCAACCCCCCTCCTCAACCTCTCTCCTCATTCTAAACCCCCCTCCTCATTCTAAACCCCCTCCTCTAAACACCCCTAAATACCTCCCCCTCTCCCTTTCCCCTCACTTACCTGCTTCTGCTCCGGCCTCCGCTCCTTCATGCGCGCCACGTCATTAGCATATACCGGGCGAGGAGGGGGGTTGAGGATGTTGAGGGGGGAGGGAAAGAGACACGGGGGGGTTAGAGAGGCACAGGGGGGTAGAGAGACATGGGGGTAGAGAGACACAGGGGGTTAGAGAGACACGGGTGGGGTTAGAGAGACATGTAGGGGCTGGTCATATTTTTTTTTTCTGTGAGTGACGGTATCCTTTTCAAAGTGTTATGGGACATAATTTTTGCAGACGATTTTTTCAAAGTGCTACGGGTCTCGCACTGCCAATTGTGTATTTGAGTTTTCAGTTGATCTGTAGTCATGCGGGGTCGTAGGGATGAGCGCCTATTGTGCTCATCTCCACCAGATCAGTGAGCGCCTTCAGAGCTCCCTGCCAAAGTCGTGTGGGGTTGTAGCGATGAGCACCTAAGGAGCTCATCTCCACCAGCGCAGTGAGCTCCTTTGGCGCTTCCTGCCTAAGTCGTCCGGGGTCGTAGGGATGAGCGGCTATGGTGCTTATCTCCACCAGCGCAAGCAGCACCTTTGATGCTCTTTGCCTGGCCTCAACTGCGGCCTTCACTTCGCAAGACCGCACTTTTAACGTTGTGTTACCAGTTCCTATGGCTGTGAAAATCCATAAAATTGCGATGATTGGTGTAACTTTGCGAGCGTCATGTAATCAAGCCCCCTCAATATTAACGACAAGAGCTTGGTTTATGGATGTCAGGTGAGGTACATAATATTACGAGTGAACTGCTTTGAATGTGTGTAACGGTACAGAAGAAAGCTCCACGAACAAACATAAGTATTTATATATATATATATATATATATATATATATATATATATATATATATATAGTAAATAAATAGTACATTTGTGTTCACATTTGAATGTCTAAAACAAGTTTAGAAACCTGCTTCCAGCTCAGAATTCCAAGAAATTCCAAGTTTTTACACTGCATTCTGGGAAGTTGAACTGGGACATGCAAATGTGCCCACAAATGTCTCGCTCTTCAATCTTAAGCCATTATCAAACATGGCTTCCTTTAAGCTTATGCATGCTGTATTACACAGCTTTAATGCAAAGCCAAGGTTGGATTAAACACAAGCTGAGTATCCTATCCATGTACAGCTGTTTCAAGCTTACTGGCTATCATCAGCATGGAGCGGCATCTCAGCCTGTGTTGTGTATATATATATATACAGTAGCTTCTCACACCCATGGGGATTAGTAGATGCCAGATAAATGTAGTTTCTGGTTGCTTGAGAGTCACTATTAAAAGAGGCCTAGCTTAACTGCACATATGATGCTCTGCTAGCAGCAGCAGCTTTCACTCCTCACTTACACATAGGTACGTTTGGCTGGAGGCTGCAGTGCTGAACCTGGGGAATGTAACCCAACACTGCACTGGCTCAGTCATTCATGCCTGTCTGCTTCCAGATAACATTGAATTGAGATGGTTAGACACCATAAGACACAATTGTTGTTGTTTAGTCATTCAGTCGTGTCCGTGACTCACTGACCCTATAGACCACAGCACGCCAGGCCCATATTTATTTATGCCTCTGACCTTATCCATGAGGTTATCTTGGCAAATATACTGTAGAGGATTGTCAGTTCCTTCTCCAGTGAAGATACAATAGCCCTTGTTTAATTATAACGTATTTATGTATGTTTTTAATAAATTGTATGCTTGACTCTTTGTTCCATCTAGCTGTATTATCTATTTTAAATCAGTTTTTGCTGTAGTATGTGTGTTTTTATCTTTCTGTTACAATACTTTTTCACACAGTATTTTGCATTAAAATAAACATAAAGCTTTTTCAAAGTTTTAACAAAGCAAGATTACAATTGTAATTTCTTACAAATGATTGCATTTTGTACAGATTAGAACCAAGAAAGACTGTTCTTTTGAAGGGTAGATTTTGTATTGTTTGTTATATCTTTTATTCTAACTACACTAAAAAATATACAATGTTCTATAAAGGTAAAGCACTCTAATTTGGGAGGTACAAAATATCCTGTTATAGTAATTCAATTTACAGGAGGTAGATTAACCATTCTTGCCCTAACAATAAATGTATATTCCACTAAAGAAGTGTCCTTTCCATTCTTCACTCAAATAGCAGGATTCCTTTGTTCACTATATTTCTTGCAAATATTTATTATATTTCCAGCTTTAGAAAATCAATATATCATTGTAAATTCACACATGAAATATAAAGATCTACATTGTACACAACCCTAAGCTATTTATATTCACAGGCCATGTTCAATGTAATATAACATAATGCAATTATTCAGAAAACAGAATGCATCTTTAGAAGATGCCAAATAGTAAAATAATTAATACTAAAATACATCCTTCATCTTTATTAATGATGTTACAAGACACAAAGTATAGGTGAGCTTCAGTGACATTAATTATCCACAACAGACATTAATGTTATGATCCAGAAATATAGAACGACATGTACACAGTAGGATATTTTGTTTTTACAGTGTAAATATCTCATTATAATATCATAAACAGAACACTGGTGTTCCATTCACCTCAACAGAATACAAGCTCTAACAAAAACACATCATCATAAAACTGTATATTATCAAATAAGGAGTCGCCAAGAATACTAAGGCCCCCATTCCAATGTTTTACACAGACAGTTATGGTGCAAGTTACACAATAACTTAGTAACGTATCAATCCCAATCCCTCTAAAATGAATTGCTATGCATATGCACCAAAAATAGTCTAAATAACTTGAGTTATTAAGTTATGGTCTGCTGTTCATTGATTTTTACTCAAAGCCCATTCCCATCACAGTTACCGCACCTCACGCAAGTTACTGAAGCTACGTAACGCCTTAAGGTAACTGATTTTTCTAAAACAAATTTTGTATATTGAATACCACTCATAAGAGCTCTAAAAAGCCTTGCTATTTTTTTTTCAAAAGCAATTAAAGAGACAGTAATGTAATAAAGTTATGGAAAACAAGTGCAAAATAACTTTATATTTAACAATCTTACAGGCACATATGTGTGAGTCTGCATACATCTGTGAACTTCAACTATTGTCAATAATACATGTCAACATAACGTATATCAACTGGAATGGTAAAACAGACTCCATTACTCAAGTGGTTAATACAAATCAGGAAAAGCACATAGCTCACAACAGGTGCTTGGGGGCTGCTCTGGCGTTGATGATGCTGTGCTTGCTATTGCCCTTTTTTGTAGATCTATGTTAATCTGAATCAACACAGTGTGATTGTTTATTGCTTGTATCAGCTTAGCCAGATAGGACTCACCTTGGGAACTGTGCCTCCTTTTCTCTCAGCAGATCATCTTTTGTGTGAATGCAATGGTGTTTTGTGCAGATGACACTCATGTGAGGAGGCTTACTATTATTGCCTCTAATGATTGCCCTGCGGTGAACTGATGGTGGGAGCTGCAGAGGTGTCTGCAGTGGTGATGGTGGCAGCATGGTGGGTAGGTGCTTGGATGGTACTGGTGGTAGCATGGGGGGAGGTGCTGGGGTGGTAGCAGTGGTTGTATAACGGAGTGATCTGGCAAATGCTGTGATCAAGGAGGTGGTGGTGGTAGGTCAGTTCAGTAGAAGGCTGCAAGTGGCGAGTCTGTCTGGGGGATGGGGGGACCAGTAGGGTCAAAGTCCACAATGATGACTGATGGCACTGCAAGTACCCCCACTGACCAAATGAAGCTTTCATCCTCCTCCTAATGTCACAGGTTCCCTCCCCAGCCCTCAACCCATCACTTGGTTCAGGCCCCACCCCCTCTGTCCCTGATCTCTGTGTGCCTACATCTGAGGTCCCTCTCCCTCCCTCCTACCACCTCTATTCCACTGCTGCCATTCCTGGTCTTCCCTGGCCCTCCATTGCTTCCACTCCTGGCCCTTTCTGATCCTCCACTATTGCCACTTCTCCTCATCTCTCCTCTCCCTCTCTTTCCTCCTCTCACTGTTCCTCTCCACACTTCTCCCTCTCACACCTGCTCTTGCTCTTTCCTTTCCACTCCCTCTCTCCTCTCCCACTGTCCACTCCTCTCTCTCTCTCCATACCTCTTCACTCCCCCTCCTTTCCCTCCTCATGCCTCCCTTATTTTTTTCTCCTGCCCCCTCCTCTCCCCTCCTCATCCTCCCTCCATCACAAAAACAAAATATAATAAAAAATATTATATATATATATATATATATATATATATATATATATATATAAACCTATTTCATGCCCAGAGAAATACAGTAATTACACTGCATTCTGGGAACCTTGGCAGGAACATGCAAATGTGCCCACAAAGGCCACGCTCTTGTAATCCATAACCATATAAAACATGGCTTCCCTTAAGCATATGCTCGCTGTATCAAACAGCTTTGACATATATATATATATATATATATATATATATACTAGTCACTGGCCCGTCACAAATGACAGGATAATATTTTATTTTTCTGTCCCCCTCTCCATCTCTTTCTCCCCCTCTCCCTACCCTGTGTCTCTTTCCCCCCTCTCCTTTGTCTCTTCCCCCCTCTCCTTCCCCTGTGTCTCTCCCCCCTCCCCCCTCACTCCCCTGTGTCTCTTTCCTCGCTCTCCCTCCCCTGTGTCTCTTTTCCCACTCTCCCTCTCCTGTGTCACTTCCCCACCTCTCCCTCCCCTGTGTCTCCTTTCTCTATCTCTCCCTCCCCTGTGTCTGCTCCCCCCATCTTCCTCCCCTGTGTCTCCTTTCTATCTCTCCCTCCCCTGTGTCTGCTCCCCCCATCTTCCTCCCCTGTGTCTCCTTTTCGATCTCCCTCTCCTGTGTCTCATTTCCCCCTCTCTACCTCCCTGTGTCTCTTTCCCCCCTCCCCCTGTGTTTCTTTCCCCCACCTCCCTCCCCTTTGTCTCTTCCCCCTCCCTCCCCGGTGTCACTTGCGCCCCTCTCCCTCCCCTGTGTCTCTTCCCCCTCTCCCTTCCCTGTGTCTATTCCCCCCTCCCCCTCTCTCCCCAGTGTCTCCCCCCGTGTCTCTTTCCCCCTCTCTCTCCCCTGTGTCTGCTTTCCACCCCCCCCCCCCCTGTGTCTCCTTCCCTCCGTCTCCCTCCCCTTTTGCCGTGCATCTCGGGGCGCAATGTGCACGTGACTCGCATGCGCATTGCAATGCACATGCGGGCTCTCGTGAGTATGGGGGGGTATATAAATTGTCACCTATCTTTAAATATTAACTAGGTGCGGTTCTATTACTTTAAGTAAAGTGAATTATGTGTTATCAGTAAACTATGTTTGATGTGTAATTTATGTGTACAGTAATATAAGTATAACCGTAAAAAATAAAAACACAATCTACTTTCTCTGAAAAACTCACCAAGTCTTTCCTAAGGACTTTAATAGCCCACCA
The DNA here is from genome assembly GCA_027410445.1 of Discoglossus pictus. NCBI lineage: Eukaryota > Metazoa > Chordata > Amphibia > Anura > Alytidae > Discoglossus > Discoglossus pictus. The sequence continues at coordinate 312,870,269 of CM050164.1, read as the reverse complement.
ACTACTAGACCTACATGTTTACTTGCAAAAGCAATAATACAGTCAGTGAAAAAAACCTACATATTGTATAGTTTACCTACCAAAACATATTATAAATGTAATGGTTACCTTTAATATGGATACAAAAGAAGCAGAAGTAGCTGAGGCTAAAACAGTAAATTCAAACATGCTGAAGATAAGCACAGTTATCCTGGACATAAACTCAGGTCCAGAAAAAATAAATAGGAACCGAGGTTTTAAAGCACACCAGGAAATGAACGTATATGGGTAAGCATTTTTTACCTATAAAATGTGTTGCTTTTATTTAGAGGACTAGGGCTCACCCCTGGATATATAATCTACAACAAACAGCAATATATTAATAGAATCATCACATATTATAATTGTCAAAAAAACAAGAAGAGGGGTGGGAGGGACAAGCGCAAAGCCAAACCAATCGTGAGGTATGTACATCAAGGTTTATTATAACAAATAATTAAAACCATTACACTCGCATTTAATATGATATCAATTCACAGCATATATGCGATGTCACAGATATTGTCCTGTCGTCCTTTTGCCACTTGGTGTTTTTAATCCAGACGGCCCGATGTTCAGTGTCTGAATAGCCCAATATCCAATATATCAATTGTTCCAGGGATACTTTTACAATTAAAGATAGAAAACAAATAATAGAAACTATCTTAGTGCTTCAGTGTCCACGCACAGATCCAGACCTCACTCCCCAGACTGAGACATCTATTGTTGAGGTTAGCAAGCCTCACATAAGATGCTCCAATATCAGTGAGTTTAGGGTCAGCATGAATGACAATTCATATAATGTTTCTAATCTTATAATGGTGGATCTAATTAAGACCCATCTATGGGGCTTCTCACATCAGGGAGAAATAGGTGAAAATAGGTAAAATAGCAGCAACAACAAAATAAATAATGTAATTATAATAAAAGATACAAAGATCAAATTGTACCCTACAAACGCATTTTGGCCAAGTCTTGGCCGTTCTCAATGGTGATCTTGAATGAAAAGTTCACCATTGAGAAAGGCCAAGACTTGGCCAAAACACGTCTAGTTGAGGCATTAAAGCACGCAGGACTTAGGCTGAAATGACCACCGAAGGCGCTCCTGCGAGACTAACGAAGCGAGGCGAGCAGTTGAGGCATGGAAGCATGCGGGACTTAGGCTGAAATGCTTAGGCGGCAAACAGTTGAGGAACGCGGGACTTAGGAAAATTCGGATGTCTGAATCTCGGGGGCACAAAATCTGACCTCGGAAATTGAACTGCGGAAATCAAAAACCACGAAAAACAAGAGAAATAATAAAAGAAAACATACAAACACACTCACACACAGCACATGGGGAGAGACAGGGAGCATGGGAGTGTGGTTGCAAAGGATTTTTAGCCTTATTTCACGTGTTTCGTCACTCGAAAATCGTCTAAGCAAGAACAAATAACGGCGGACGAAAAATGTAAAAATTCCTGAAGCTGGATGAAAACGGGGCTGAGCAGGACTTAAAAACTGCACTACGGCAAAGACAGTAAGTCTGACACAAACAACGCCAGGCACGCGGGACTTAGAAAATACACAACCACAAAGACACTAACACTTACACCAACAATGCCAGGCATGCGGGACACAGCAGTCAGCGCGCACCACACAAACAGCAGAAACACAGAAGAGAAACACACAGGGAAGGCACGGGGGGGAGATGATGGAAAGAGACACATTGCAATCCCAAGCACAAAACTTGCAGGTTAATGAGCCATACAGTAGGCGGGAGGAAAGGTTGGCAATGAGCGCCAAAGGCATTGTGTGGCAAACAGCATTTCCTGGCTTACAATCTTATGCCCATCATTTTTTGAAGGGGAATTCACTTGTATTGATATAAGTATTAAGTGGCTGCAAAATGTTTTATGAAAGTAAAGCAAATTAGTAGACATATAAACCTTTTATTAATGTCTAAATACTCAATATATAAAAACTATATACATTGCTATATGATTAGTTATAATTAATTTTCGCTTTTTTTATATTCATAGTCCCAGTATACCAAGAAACATTTATTATAATGTTAAATCAAGTGGAACGATCCTGCCTTGTGTTGATCCTAATAAGTAAATAATAATCAGGCAAATGTTTATCTTTCTTCAAAGACTTTAAAGTCTTAGTATTATAGCAGTAGATTTATACCCACTGCATAATTAAAAGTGAATTTATTAAAAATGCAAGTCAGGAAGGTCAAGTGCATGAGGAGACAGAGGTATAAATAATACACTACTGTGGCTTCATTCAAGAATTCATTTCTTGTAAACTTTATAAATGAGAGGATGAAAGGTATGAATATTAATTAGAATAGAACAGGAAGAAATTAATAAAAATATTATTTGAACGTGTATAGGTCTAAGCACAAAAATGTTTTAGTCGAGTATAAGAGGAGAATAGGAACATAATGAGTGATTTGAGCTAATATTTGTGATGGTCTTATGAACTATAGCCTTATAGGAAAGGAAGAGAATGTTGTAGTTTATACAGAGATTAATGAGGTGCTAACTGAGAGATGGCAGAAGGTCAGATACACAGACGTGCAATAGAGGAGACCACTGGACGTAGCTGCAGCATTTCAATGAGATTGAGAGGAGTGTATGACTAAGATATCATTCAGGCAGGGAGGTCAGGTACATGAATATTACAATATGTAATCTGGGAGAACAAAGCACATGTTGTAGTATTAATTGTATAGGAAAATTGGAATTGTCAACTGTTGCAGAGTTCAACCATTGCTTGAAATATCTCCTGCTCTGTACCCTGCTTCGCAGCAAAAGACCACATTGCCTGTATCTGCGATGCTAACCAACAAAACTACTTTATCTGTTATGCAACCCCAATATGACCATGTACCCTATGATGTGCACTTATTGAGGACCACTGTAGTGGTCATGAAGTATGGCTTTATTTGTTTCTTCAATTACTGATCAAAATAAGTATTTGGAGGGGGGAAAAAACAGTGTAGCTTTTAAAATTTCCATTTGAAACTAGCATTGCAGCTTCCAGCAGATCTCTCTCTGTCCACCCCTATTAGATGCCTAGAAAGTGAAAGCTAATCTACCTAGAAGACCATTCTATTTTTTTCTGACCAATGCAGATTTGTCTATAATAACCACTGCTATGAAAGAGACAGATTAATGTTATCAGGACAATACATAAAACCCCCGGTAGAATCCTTTTCCACTCAATGGACACCTAATAGCGAATGGAGAGCTGCATATCTGCAAAACACACTTTACATGAGAGTTTAACATTTGAAAATATTTTGAAATATTTTCTTCAAATACAGATACAAATAGAAATATGTCATTGCTTATCAGTAACTAAATTAATAAATAAAACCTTATTGTATGAGCATTACAGTAGTCCTTTCATTTGCCCACTGTCTATTGACTGGTCTATGGTATCACACCCTTTATATATAAAGGTAGGCCACATTACACATACAACCCATATTCCCCATCCTAAACCTTTACATTAAATATTACAAATAATACAAACATTTTTTTACATCCACATATATCCACACTTATATATCTACATATATCCACACGTATATATCCACATTGCATATTTTGTTTTTGAGATAAAGTATGGAGGGAGGAGAGGAGAAGAGAAAGGGTGCCCTGTGGAGAGGAGCTGGGAAAGGAAAAGAGTGAGGAGAGCAACAGAGAGAGGTAGATGAGAGGGATGGAGTAGTCAGGAGAGAGGAAGAGGAGTGGTGAGAGTAGGAGAGAGAGAGGGGAGATGAGGAGGAATGGCAGGAGCATAGGGTCAGAGAGGAGTGGCAGCATTAGGCATGTATGGTTATGGTTAACATGTAATCAATTAATAGTCACTGATGAATGCAGACGAGAAGAGATAATGCAGTCTGTATTTAGGATGGTAATTTATTTCTGCTAAACCTATTTTATTTTTTAAGCACATTTCCCATCCATTGAGGCAGTTTGTTAAATCTGCAAGCAGTGCTACCAAATAGTATAAGTAATCTTTCATATAGCCTTTCAACTGATGACATCCCCTCAGCAGAATGATCTCCAACACTATAAATAAATACATATATTATGTTTTAAGCCCTATTGTTGATGTTACATTTAATATGTACCAATGCACATATAAATGTGGAATTGCATAGTCTTACAATACTATGTTAATCAAAATCAGCAGTTATACATGTGTGAGCTAAGCCTATCATAACAATATGAGACCAGATAGGCTTTTCAGATCTTATTAAAGCATATCACCTTTGTTTGTCAGCAATAATCATGTCTATGTGTTTAGGCATCATGATATCATAACAAACCCAGTCATCATATTATAACACGTGTATACTTTTAACATGTGATATCAATGTGACTAAACAATTGTATATAGAGATAGTGATTGGACTCCTGGCCTATGTATTGTGGTCACAACTAAGCATTTATTTTGAGATGCCACATTATTGCTATATATCTGCAATTGGCCATGGCAACTGATTTCTCGTGACAGGTATAGCATGGTTTGCACTGCTTGTAGATAAATTTAAAGTTAGTTGGTTTATTGTTTCAGTAACAGTATAAAGCACTGTATTGCACATACAGATCTTCTAATGGTTACTCACTTGGGATATGAACATACATTACATTTAGTTAATGATCTGATATGTGCATCCATATCATATTTTAGTGTCTTCATGCATTTTATTATAATAATATAATGTTTTGTTGTTTAGATAATAATGTTGTTATGCCAAGTGTTTATACTTTCCACATTAACTAATATGTTAATATCATCATAATTTACATAAAATTACATATTGGTGCACGCAAATCCTGAAATTTGCTTTAAGTCTCTCTCATTCCTCTCTATCTCCCTGTTCTATCTCTTCTTCCATCTATCTCTCTCCCTCACACTTTGTTCCATTCCTCTTTAAGTGCCAACCGAAAATTAGAATACAGGCCTTCTCTGCTCTGGGATGTGTGCTTGCTAAACACCTGGAAGGTATAGACAGAACTATGGAAGTTGTCTCATCTCAGAAGCCAATATCATTATTAATATTACTACAAATGTATGCCTGTTATTATTTTTTGGGAGATAGAAATTATTTCTAGCAATATTTCAGTCCATTACAAATGTTTGCTGTATCTAGCTTGGATCTTCCCACCCTTTCCCCATCTTATGGCTTGCATAATTTGAACCTCCTTCTCACATGTCCTAAGTCTTTACTGTCTCTTCATTGCTCTCTCTCTCTCTCTCTCTCTCTCTCTCTCTCTCTCATTCTCACTCATTCCTCTCTCTCTGTGTTCTATCTACCCTCCATCTATCTCTGTCCCACACACCATGTTCCATTCTTCTTTTAGTGCCAATTGAAATCAGAATACAGGCCTACAGGGATAACTCTTAGAAATTCTGAGAGCACTTCCCTTCCTCCCTGCCCCTCACCCACCTGCCACTAATCAGATTAATTTTATAATTAGGCATGGAAATCACCTGACTTTCCTATTTGCTGATTATATTATCTCACTATCAATTATGGGTTCCCAGTAACGCTGGATTTACTATGTCTATATCCAGTGTATTAAAGGAACGCCCAAGACTCTATTTAAATATTGTAGCAACCAGTTACTGAAAAAACAAAAAATCTTTATTATAGAAAAAACAATGTAAACTTAGTGTATATACAAAATGTGTCATAAAAGATATACTGATAGGTATATCAAGCAGCAGGCTAGTTAATGGGGGTAAAGGCTAATCAAATTGCCCGTTGGTAATAATGATGATGCCCCACATAATATAATAATATTAATTGAACCAGCACCTGTCCATTTGAAAGGGCAGATGGCAGCTTACAGTTGTGGTTGTTACTAGACAGGTGGATCTCTATGTTTCCCTATGGGAAAAGAAATGACCAAAGCACTCATCATCCCATAAGCTGAAGTGAGTTCTTACTGGGTCAACATAGATAAAATCCACAAATAGAATAGACTAGTAATCTTGATAAACAGCACAATGCTGTAATCAAAATAGTCCCACTATACCAAAGTAATAGGCTAGCTGAACTAAATAATGAATCTTATGGGACAAGTGTACTAAAAAAAGAGAGAAATTCCTCTATTACCTTATAGTGGTGAAGGAATAGGTGTTGTACACCCCAAAGGTAATGCCTGCCCCCAGGAGCCTGCTGCTTAGTTCCCGACGCGCGTTTCCCCGTAGGCAGTGTTTTGCGGATTCATCAGGGGATATGTAATTCACAGGGATCGCAGGTTTTTAAGTAATGACGTCACCGCGTTCACAATCACGCTGTGATGTCATCGCGTACTACGCAATCACGTTTCTCGCGAGACTAGCGAGAAAGGATCTCGAAATCGCATTAATCGCGAGATTTCAGGATAATGGTGCCTCTACAGGCTATACCTGTATACCATAATCTTGCCATATTTAATATCCTTCAGGCTGCCTATTGATAGTGTAATGATTTTTATTTTATTACTAAACACCAATGTATAATTGAAAATGGTGTGGGGAGCCCTAAAGAAAGAATAATATATAAGGGGAGAGTAATCCCTATTATCAACACATACGGACCCCAATCAGTGAGCCACTATGGTGAGCTAATACACTCGGCTGGCCAAGAAATAGTGGGTAAAATTAGTTTGGTAATAAACAATAATAAAAGGGGAGAACCCCTTTTGAGGCATCAGGGAGTAAGGAGGAAAATAAACTAGCTAGAAAAGAACTAAAGTAATTAAGTACCCTAGTATGTACTAAAGCCCTTGTGAAAATTAGTTACTAAGTATTCTATAAGCCTAGCTTGGACTAAATATAGTGACCTAAGTGTGGAATGCTGAGAGCTCCTAAAGGACAGGAAAAACTACGGTTAGAGAAATACTGAAATATTAAAAGGGGAGTGGTAAACTGCTCCTAAAATGTAATATCAGATAATAGAAGAGGGTGACCTACATTCCTGGAAAAAGAAATAAAGGGCTAATGCTCAAATAAAAGGAGTGAAGGTAAATCCTTCATTGAGGCCATAAGGTGTTAATGTTTTTAAATGAAAAATCCACCAAGCTTCTCGTTGGAGTAATTTGATTTCCATATTTCCCCTTCTGGGGGAGATGTTAATTTTTTTAATGCCCATGAATTTAAGACACATTACATTTCCATCATGGATGGAATTTACGTGTCTTGCTACTGCCACGTCCTGCTTATTAATTATGCTGTTGACGTGTTCAAGAACTCGTCGTCGGAGCTGACGCATAGTTTTTCCTACATATTGTAGGTCACATCGACATGAGATGAGGTAAACCACTGAAGTTGTTTTGCAGTTAATATGATCTCGAACTGAGAATTCCTTCTGGCTAGAGAAGCTGGTAAATTTAGTTATGGTTCAGATATGTAGACAGGCTTTACATTTTCCACAGAGCTTGGATCCAGCTGTCCGTACTTGGAGCCAATTACAGCCTGTATTTTTCTGTGCTTCAAAATGGCTACTAGGGGCAGATAACATACTACATACTAGAGCGTTTTCACCTCAAATAACTTTCAGATCCTTTCCCTCTCCCACTAAATGAAAAACATGTCTGACTTTTCACTCTTTCCTACATTAGCAAACTTTCACTTTCTTCCTGACCTTTGCTATTCCTTATCTGTTACTCTTCCCCAGGTCTCTGCCTCTTCCATTACATTTAGATTGTAAGTAGTGAGTTTCCAGTCTTGTAGGGTGCTTTGGAAAAAGCACTTTCTGCAAAGATTCTAAGCTCAAAACAGGGCCCTCCATTTTCTGCACTTTGTTAATATTGTATTTTTCCTTGTTCTTATCCCCTGTACAGCGCTATGGAATATGTTGGTGCGTTACAAATAATAGTTAATAATATTAATAATAACAATAATTAAGTTTGACATCATGATGAAATATTTAGCCTTATTTTCTCTCAATAGCATTTTCATGTGAACAGTATAGGTCATAACAATGACACAGGCACAGTTATTAAGATGTTGCGTGAATAAATGTGCCCAAAGTATGTTCATATAGTATTTTATACTTTGTTAGCACAGATTTCTACATTATGTGTGACCAACAGTAATACTTATTTGCGGAGGTAATGCTACTAAATGTTTATAACACTGTTCTGGATCACCATTCCACTGAAGGGGTTTTAAACAAATCACGTGTAATTTTCATAATAAAATAATAAAATAGCATTAGATATAATTTTACCTATTTATAATATGAAAGCATATTGTCACATGTACAACAACAAAGGTATGGAACTTAACAGGACTAGTGTACCCAAGAGTACAATTGATGGTTATATGTTTCCTAAGGCTCCTTCTGCCTATCCACCGGCTCATTGAGCTCTTGCTAGCCTTCCTTTAACAGCTACATCCAGATCAATGTGATCCCCCATGTCATCATTTGGCCCTATATCCCAATGTCCCTGTGCCTATAACACCCCGTCCCTTACATGCTCCCTAACACCATCCTGTGCATGGCCTGTGCTATATAGTGATTTGCCTGTTGAGGTTCTCCTCCAGCATGGCTAACATTTACCTACAATGAGTGCCAATCACTGAGTTCTCTGATGTGCTCAGGATACATGATGTCGATGACTATTGTTTGGGGTGTGGCTAGCCCTTTAAACGGCAATGCAGCACCTGTTGTAGACCATGTGGATTTCCTGATTTTCCTAAATTTACCTCTTGAGTTCTGGAGTGTTACCATTGCAGTTGATATATGTTATGAGGAGATTAATTATTTCCAATAGTAATGTAGTAGTAATGTTCACAGATATATGCAGACTCAGCCATCATACTTTAAAAAAATATTTTTAAATGCAACATATGTGCCTATGAGAATGTCAAGTATTAATTTATATAGCACTATTGTTCCATTAATTTTATTACAATGTCTTCTTAACTGCTTTTGACAAAACTTTTTAGAGCACTCATAGGTGGTCTTCAGTACAAATAACTTTTTGTTGAAAAATATTCTACTGTAAGGCATTATGCAGCGTCAGGATCGTAAAATTACATTAGAATGGTCGTTGAGTCAAAATCAATGGAGTCACAGACCGTAACTTGATAACACTAGTCATTTCAACCTATTTTGCAGTGGCTTTGTGCTGAAAAGTCGACTGATTGAGATTGTCAGGTTAAAAAAGTTATGGTGCAACCTGCACCCTAACTGCTTGTGTAAAAGATTCTTATGGGGCCCAAGAAAGGTACGGTCTCAATGCAGCTCTTCCTGCACACCTAAAATAGGCAACTACAAAAACAGGTTCTGCATCATGAGAATGTAGATACTTCTTGCATCATGCTTTCCTGCTAATCATTTCTCCTATTCTCCTCCCTAAAATTACCACCTCAACCCACCACGCAGCAGATGTATTATTCTCACTGATCTTTTCATCTCCCATTAGCTCCTTACTTTCCTTAAGACTTTATCTCTATCCTTTCCAACAAGGCAAAAACATGAGCTCTCTCAAAAAAACTCATTCCTATTTCCATTCACTCTTATTCCAACTGTTACAAGCTGCTGGTGACACCTGTCCTATTTCCCCGGCTTTAATTATTTACATTTAATATAGATTTAAAACTATGAAGACATACATCTTGCTCATTTCACACATAAATCTCGCATCACCCACCTTTTTTTAAACAAACTATTTCCTTAATTGACTGCTTGACATTTGACATTTGCACTACGTAATATGTTGTCGCGTTACACAATAAGGATAATAATCACATATATACAGTAGTTGTGTGGGGAATGTTTGCAATGTTGGTCACACTTTTGCGTCCCTAGCGCAGCATGACTTAGGCTTCAATGAGCGCTGAAGTAGCTCATTGCACGATGAGCCTCGCAAAGTGAGGCGAGCAGTTGAGGCACGCAGGACTTTGGCTGCAATGAGCACCGAAGGCGCGCATTTCAGTGGGAGCCTCGCTGAGTGTGGTGAGCAGTTGAGGCACGCGGGACTTAGGCTGCAATGGGCTCAGCAACACCAGGCACGCAGAACTTAGAAAATACGCAATGCCGAAGACAGTAACAAACACGAACAACGGGGGACATAGAAAATACACGACGGCGAAAACAGTAACACTTATACTAACAACGGCAGACACGCGGGACTTTGAAAATAAAACCAACGCAGGTGCTCAGAGGAGCAAAAGCCTCACATTGTTATGGCAAACAGCATTGCCAGCCTTACCATTTTTTTCCCGTCATTTTTTTACGTGAAATTTTCTAGTAATAATAAGAATTACTGACTTTAATATGTAACTTCTTATATGTATTACCAAAGTATTAAAAAGCATCATTATTTAGCTTTTTGGTTTATTTTTATGATCATTTTTGCTTCCTTCCTTTTTGTTAAATTTTACAGGTCACAGCAAGAGGAAAAACTTGCTTGAAATCAAAGACATTTTGTAGTAAAGATGTAAATAATTAAATACATGCTCTTTTATTTGCATGATAAAAAAAATGGAACTTCAATGTTGTTAAAGAAGACTGTATATTATTTGCATTTGACCGTTTGTAACCCAAAACAAGATTGTGATGCAGAGAACGGAACAGAAAGAGATTTGAGTGTTTGGACTTTGTGGACTTTAGCATGCCAGTTCTGTATGTCAGCAACTGCTTTTCTGAGCTCTCTCAAGATCGTTTTTATTGTTTCCATAACACTATCCATGCATCTTATTCTCTCTTCTTTTAACCTTCCATTTTCTTTGCATCGAAGTATTCTCTGGTGAATTCTGTCTCCTCGTTATGTGGCCAAAGTATTTAAGTTTTTGCTTTACTGTTAATTCTTTCAGTGAGCTGTCTGGTTTTATTTATTTGAGTATATATTGGTTTTACCTTCTTGAAGTCCAGGGAACTCTCAATAGTTTCCTCTGACAACACAATTCAAAAGGATTCTTCCTCAGCCTTCCTTATGGTCCAGCTCTCACAGCTGTATGTTATTACTGGGAAAGCCACAGCTCTGATCTGAACTTTGAGTAAATTCCCTAGATACTCATACATTTGATACAGGTGTACAGTTTAGGACAGTAGCTACCAAAACAGACATGCCATTTTTTTTTTGGGATAACAGTTTGTGAATGTAGGTGAGGCTATGAGTTCCTCTATATTAGTTGCTTGCATTTACATATTGTATGTCACAAATATTGCCTTACCTGAGATTCCCTGACGACTGGTTTTGGGACTACTGATTCAAGAGAATACAACATTATCATTGATAAATTAATTGGTTTTCCTCACAAATTATCCCAGTTTTATAGCATGCGACTGTTATTCCTCATTAATAAAAGTCTAGGTTTTGCATTCTATACTCAGCAGAATTTGACTAATCAGCATGTGACTTACAAAGAAAATATTAATAAAATGCAGACACAACACAAATTCAATAGCTGCAAAGGGGTTTGATGTGGTGGTGGTAAAATGATAATAAGGTTTTAGCTGCTTAATTAGTCATGCACATAATTGGGTTGCTGCTACCAAAATGTATAGCAAAATAACACAAAGGAAATGTTGCAAATAAAGGGGTGCAAATAAAGGTATATTTTTTTTAATGAATGGATACATTTGAAACAGTCAGAAATATGAATATATAATGGGAGACTTGACACACTTTTAATTTCATTAAATATTGTATACAATTAAATTAAATATAACACATATTTAAAGACAGCAACATTTTGTTCCTAAACAGACAAACTGTTCTATTACCTATTATTTAGCACTTTTTATTGACTGAATACTAACACACAATTCAGAAAATGTTGTGTGTTTAAAAATTATAGATACATAAATTTAATCTGCAAAACAAGCTAATAAACTATAACCAGGTACGTTACACGTTACAGTATAGGCCATCAAAAATGTGCAGGGCCATGTACACCAGACTGAAGAATTGCCAGATTAAACTGAAGTCATATTTTTCAGTTAAAGGACCACTGTGGAGTGAGAATAAAGTCATATATTTGTAAACTATATTAAACTAACAATAAACCTTAGGCATAAACAAATTTTTGAAAATAATCTTCAATTTAGCGGACTCTACTTGTGTCTGATTTTTGCCATATTGAACCTTTAGATATCACATTGTTGACTTCAGCTTGATGACTGTAAAGTAGAAGAGGGGAAAGAGGCGCTCATTGCGAGGCCCACAACTTAGATGGGGGGAGGCCAAAGGTGCTCATTGCAAGGCTTGCAAAAGAGGATTCCAAGTTGCGGGCTTGAAAAAAAAATCGCCCGTAACTCGGAAGGTGTTGGGAAGCGACCTAAAAGACACCAATTGAATAGAAAATTAGCTACCAACCTCACTCATGGGCTCCCTTCCACCTCCTGGGGCAGGGAGTCCATAAGTGAGGTTGAAAGCTAATTTTAAATTTAATTGACGTCTTTTGGCGGCCTCCCAGCGTCTGCAGAGTTACAGCCTTCAAAAAAAATGGCGGCTTTAAACTTGTAACTTTTTTTCCAGACTGCAAGGCTTGGAGCAATAAAGATTTAAGCTTCAAGTCTTGCAGGCTTTAAAAAAAGTTACAGGTTCAACTGCCACCAAGCCTGCAAATGAGACGGGGAAGGGAGAGGGGGGAAAGAGACACAGGGGAGTTAAAGAGGGGGATGAGACAAAGGGGAGGGAGGGGGGAATAGACACAGGGGATGGTAAGGGGGAAAAAGACTCTGGGGAAGGAGTGGGGGGAAAGATACACACAGGAGGGAGAGGGGTCAAAGAGACACAGGGGAGAGAGAGGGGAGAAAGAGACACAGGTATGGTGAGAGGCTCGCCATGAGTGACAAAGTTATGGGCCAACGCCAGTGGGAAATTAGAGAATCGTTGCAATTTAATAGCGATTTGCGATAGTAACATTTACGGGCTTAACAGATCAAAAGCTTGGCTGGGACAAAGTTCAGATTTTGACAGCCAGTAGGGGTTTTCCGCCTGTAACCAGCAGATCATTTGCGGGTAGCTAAAAGAGGCCAATTTAATAGCAGTATCTTTTGTGGGCTACTTCACGGGCTACAATTTCTAAAATCGTAGCAATTTAATAGGGGTCATAGTGTTCATGAAAGTATTGGCCATTTTATATCGGTACATGCACCTCAGTTTGTCATTAAAAAATGCTAAATAATGTGATATTGAGCAGATGTCTAAATGAGGTCACCTAATTTATATAATCTTATTTTGTATAAAATAATTCATTATTTTATTGAAAAAGGTTAAAAAATATATATTTTTTAATACATCCAGAAACATGCATTTCAATGTTCATCAGAAAATGAGATATCTTGTTATTCACAGTTCTGTATTCACCTACTTTCTAAACGTATTTTTCTTTTTTTAAAGGGTACGATTGACTTTTAGACTTTGTTCTCTTAATGGACATGTTTGTGATCTGTCTGCTGTATCAAAACAAGTAATCTGAAGACTTGAACAAACAGCATTATCTCTGCATACTCATGCTAATGCCCTTTTAGGTACATAGTGGCACAAAAGTAGAAAATTGTGAGAGAGAGCTCCTGTACATGGTATTTCATTTGTTCTTTCATGTTTGTTTTAGGTTGTTTCAGGAGTAATGACTGATAAAGTGAAAGAATGATAAACAATACATGGAATATTCAAAATGAATTATTTAGCCAACAATGGGACACAAATTTTTTTTTTGTAACTATAGTGATTATGTTGTATATATTTATCTCCAAAAATCAGTGCAAAAACTGATGTAAAATCAACAAGAAGAATGCCATCCATATTCAAAGAAAAATTTTAGTTTTAGTAGTTTAGCTGGCACTGTTTCAATATACCACTGGACCCTCAGAGAAACATGTAACTTAAGATATCAATGTCATACAAACATGTTTTGATTATGTATCATACATATGTACAATCATTGTTATAAATAAAATATATTTATTTACAGTTTGCAGAACTTATGGTAAGCAGAATTAAAGACACACGACATAGCACGCATAAACTCTACTCAAGTCCAGAATTCTCAAGACCATCAGTTTTCTGTAGCCTCAGACCACAATCCCTCCATTTGCTTACTAATCTTAGTATCACCCCTTTAGTAAAAGCTATAATCTCCCAATAGTCTCAATGCCCCTGCTCCCACTGCCCCCATCATTGGAACTGACCGAGATGTACTACTGAGATTCTGGGATGAGAGTCAAGAAAGCGGAGCTCTATGACATGGAATGATTAATTCACATGAATGGAATAACCTTGAACAGCCCACATGAATGTTATGATTAACCATATATAATTTGGCAACTATGTATATCTAAAAAAATGTCTCTTATTATAGACTATTATTACTATTAGAAAACTGTTACAAAGCTATTGGGGAAAGTAAACTGATCCCGATATTAAAGCCACAGGGTTCCAGGTAGTTGTGATATCTTAAAAACCTTGTTATTTTACTTGTAATATTACCTACTTTACTTTGCACATACTGTCATGCATCCTGTTATAGAACTAAAGCTTAGAAGTATGTATATATGATAAAGCATAGCAAAAGCACGTGAGTTGTAATATTCCACACAAGATATGATAAGACACTGCTCTGATAAACAATTCAAACTATACAACTGGTGCTCCAAAGTCTAGGAAATATTTTTGCATGATAAGTTATACTATATATAGAAATGCAAATGATTATCAGCCTATACTAAATTTAATAGATTACTCTGAAGATCTAATTTTAGAGATCATATTTATGTAATTGAAGAACCACTGTAGTTCGGGATAAACATCATGGGCCCTATTAAATTATCCCTCGTAGTTCTCTCGGTGCTCGCAAAAGGCAGTTTTCCAGCTGTTTGCGAGTACCGAATCTCTCGCAGCCTGCTTTGCGATATGACTGCGAGAAAATGGCCGAGAATAGGCTCCGAGAGAGCTACGTAGCCTTAAATCTATGCATGAGTCTCGCATATCGTAAGAATCCCTACGTGGACAAAAAGTCCACGCAAGGGATCTGAAAGCCTCAACGTGCTGCCTCGGAACGGCCCGAGACAGCAGTGTGAGGCTCCCCCCTGCACCCTATACACATCCCCATGCTGCAGGGGTCTCTATCAGGACCACTGCAGCACCCCCACATTAACCCCTTGCAGCGGGGGTCCCCGATCTGCATAGATCAGGCCCCCCGCTGCATTTAAAACTTTTAAATTCCCCGCCGCGGCTCCTTAAAGGGGCCGCGGCACACTATTACCCAATCCCGGCCGCGGCACCTAAAATTAACCCCCCTCTATGCTGGGGGTCCCCATCGGGACCCCCGAAGTGTCCCCACATAAACACATTGCAGGGGGGGTTCCCGATCTGCATAGATCAGGCCCCCCGCTGCATTTAAAACTTTTAAATTCCCGCCGCGGCTCCTTAAAGGGGCCGCGGCACACTATTACCCAATCCCGGCCGCGGCACTTAAAATTAACCCCCCTCTATGCTGGGGGTCCCCATCGGGACCCCCGAAGTGTCCCCATATAAACCCCCTGCAGCGGGGGTCCCCGATCGGCACCGATCGTGACCCTGCTGCAATTTAATTTTAAAATTCCTGACTTGCGGGTCCTCAAAGGACTGTAAAGGTCCTGAAAGGACTTGCACTAAAAATATTAACCCCAGGCAACTATAATTACCCCATTAACTCATGGTGGTCAATCCAGTCCACCATAAGGCCTAAATTAACCCATTAACTCATGGTGGTCAATACAGACCACCATAAGGCCTAAATTAACCCATTAACTCATGATGGTCAATACAGACCACCATAAGGCCTAAATTAATCCATTAACTCATGGTGGTCAATACAGACCACCATAAGGCCTAAATTAACCCATTAACTCATGGTGGTCAATACAGACCACCATAAGGCCTAAATTAACCCATTAACTCATGGTGGTCAATACAGACCACCATAAGGCTCTATTTAACCCCATCAGTCCCATAAGGGTATATTATTAACATTATGGGCCTGTTACAACCCAACATTAACCACATAAGTGCCATGATGGTCCTCAAGGACCATCATGACACTAACTACAAAAACTACACTATAACCCCCAATAAACCATTTAATCTAAACTAACCCCCCTCTACACTAATCTATTAACACTTACACTACCTACCTACACTACCTACCCCCTAATAAACCTCCCCAACACTCTAATTACAAAAAAAAACCTACAGTACAGAAAACAAAAAAAACTACAGTACAGAAAACAAAAAAACCTACAGTACAGAAAACAAAACAAAAAATTACAACCCCACCCCCCACTACAGAAAACAAAAAAATACATTACAACCCCACCCCCCACTACAGAAAATAAAAAAATTACACACCTGAAAAGGAAAGACAGATAAACACAATACAATACATACATATAATACATTACATACATTACATACAATACATGACATTACATATAAGATATTAAATATAATATATTACATATAATATATTAAATATAATATATTAAATATAATACATTACATACAATACATGACATTACATATAAGATATTAAATATAATATATTACATATAATATATTAAATATAATATATTACATATAATATATTAAATATAATATATTACATATAATATAATACATATAGTCCAAATCAAATACCCCCTATCTATCTAACATACAATCTATTTAATTTAAAATAAATCCTAACTATATCAAATACATCCCCCTATCTATCTAATATACAAAAAATCCTAACTACATACACAGACCCTAATTCTAAAATAAAATAAAAAAAATACAGTCCTAACTACACAGACCCTAATTCTAAAATAAAATAAAATAATTACAGTCCTAACTACACAGACCCTAATTCTAAGCTAAAATCAATAAATTAAGACCACTTACCTTTAAGATGTTGCTTCAGATCACTAACCTATGGGTCAAACAAACAAAAAAATTAGTACAAAACATTAACATCCAATAAATAAACATTCTATACATTCTAAATAATATACTCACCTTTACAGCATGTCCCGTCACTGTTTAGCTCTTCCGGCGCGGCCCTGTTAAAAAAAAAACACAATACATGAATACATTAATACAATATATAAACAATAAATAAAATACACATATAAACATCTAAATATACATTTAACTTACCTCCCCGCGATGTCCCCGGCCTTCTCTCCTTCAGCCCCGGCTGGGCCGCGGAACCATCCGCGCTCTAAAAAAAAAAAAAAAACTAACGGAGGTCTGCACTGGCAGACCTCCACGACGCTAATGAACCTCCCGCAGTCGTTTCCGGGAGGAAATTGGCATTGTCGGCTTGTGATTGGCTGAAAAAGCTGTCTATCAATTTCAGCCAATCAAAAGTCGTCAATGTGTGAGCCAATCAGGATGGGATACACCCCAATATCCCACCCTGATTGGCTAAAACACTTGTCTATCTTTCTGGGAACCAATCACAAGGCTCAGATGCCTTCAGCCAATCACTATGGGATACACCCACACGGAGTGATTGGTAGAAGACATCTGCGCATCCTGATTGGCTCCTACATTGACGACTTTTGATTGGCTGACAGCCTTATGGTGGTCTTTGTTTTCTGTACTGTAGGTTTTTTGTTTTTTGTAATTAGAGTGCTGGGGAGGTTTATTAGGGGGTAGGTAGTGTAGGTTGGTAGTGTAAGTGTTAATAGATTAGTGTAGAGGGGGGTTAGTTTAGATTAAATGGTTTATTGGGGGTTATAGTGTAGTGTTTGTAGTTAGTGTCATGATGGTCCTTGAGGACCATCATGGCACTTATGTGGTTAATGTTGGGTTGTAACAGGCCCATAATGGTAATAATATACCCTTATGGACTGATGGGGTTAAATAGAGCCTTATGGTGGTCTGTATTGACCACCATGAGTTAATGGGTTAATTTAGGCCTTATGGTGGTCTGTATTGACCACCATGAGTTAATGGGTTAATTTAGGCCTTATGGTGGTCTGTATTGACCATCATGAGTTAATGGGTTAATTTAGGCCTTATGGTGGTCTAGATTGACCATCATGAGTTAATGGGTTAATTTAGGCCTTATGGTGGTCTGTATTGACCATCGTGAGTTAATGGGTTAATTTAGGCTTTATGGTGGTCTGTATTGACCATCATGAGTTAATGGGTTAATTTAGGCCTTATGGTGGTCTGGATTGACCATCATGAGTTAATGGGTTAATTTAGGCCTTATGGTGGTCTGTATTGACCACCATGAGTTAATGGGGTAATTATAGTTGCCTGGGGTTAATATTTTTAGTGAGAGTCCTTTCAGGACCTTTACGGTCCTTTGAGGACCCGGGAGGCGGGAAATTTAAAATTGAATTGCAGCAGGGTCACGATCGGTGCCGATCGGGCCCCCCGCTGCAGGGGGTTTATGTGGGGACACTTCGGGGGTCCCGATGGGGACCCCCAGCATAGAGGGGGGTTAATTTTAGGTGCCGCGGCCGGGATTGGGTAATAGTGTGCCGCGGGCCCTTTAAGGAGCCGCGGCGGGGAATTTAAAAGTTTTAAATGCAGCGGGGGGCCTGATCTATGCAGATCGGGGCACCCCCCCTGCAATGGGTTCATGTGGGGACACTTCGGGGGTCCCGATGGGGACCCCCAGCATAAAGGGGGGTTAATTTTAGGTGCCGCGGTCGGGATTGGATAATAGTGTGCCGCGGGCCCTTTAAGGAGCCGCGGCGGGAATTTAAAAGTTTTAAATGCAGCGGGGGCCTGATCGGTGCCGATCGGGGACCCCCGCTGCAAGGGGTTAATGTGTGGGGGCTGCGGGGGTTCCTATGGACCCCTGCAGCAAGGTGTTCATGTGAGGACACTTTGGGGGTCCCGACGGGGACCCCGGCATTGAGGGGGGGGGTTAATTTTAGGTGCCTTGGGGGGTTTTGGAGTACCACCCACAGCAGGGCTTATGTGGGGGACTGCCGCGGAGGTCCCTTTTAGGACCCCCGCAGCACTTGATGAGGAGTGGGAGCCTGCGATATCATCTCGCAGGCTGTCACTCCTCATGTACATTTACGCAGTGTTGATACGTACGGCCCTGCTGCGTAGCTCATACGTTGCTCGCAGCAGGGCTAATTTAATAGCATTGTAAGTTAGAGAAACTGTGCAGTACGTAGGGCTTAAGTAGAAGCCTCTTATTTACGAGGCTGGAATTTAATGAGGCCCCATGTGTTTGTGAAGTACATAACAAACTAGAAGCATTAGCAGCTATGTAAGTCAATAACTAAAAAGCATTTTCAGAAATCTTTATTTTAGAAGACTGCATGTGCCTGAACGATTTGATTTTTCTATCTTTCCATCTTCCTGCTAAATTGGAGTCTGGGAAGGTTTGTTCATTTATTAAATTTTTTTATATATTTTCTGGGGGTAGAAGGAAGGAGAGGGTTATTTGCTGAATGATTTGTCAATTTAGATAAGCTTAAGGCATTTTACATTTCGTCTCTCCCTTCTATATAGAATATATATATATATATATATATATATATATATATATATATATATATACAGTTGTGCTCAAAAGTTTGCATACCATGGCAGAAATTGTAAAATGTTTGCATTTATTTTGAAAATAATCAATAATATATGATCATGCAAAAAAAATGTATTTTATTGAAGGATGGTGATCATATGAAGCAATTTATTATCACATAGTTGTTTGGCTCCTTTTTAAATCATAATGAAAACAGAAATCACCCAAAAGGCCCTGATCAAAAGTTTACATACCCTTGAATGTTTGAATGTTCGTAATATTTTTGTTCCCGTGGCATCAACTTGCGGCTGAGGAACAGGACAGGATGTTCTTCAGCATTCACCTCCTGTGACAATGCGGCCTCCAGTCCTACCCCTGAAGTATCCATTTGTAGGATACCTTCTCAAAATCAGGGGCTATTAAGACTGGACCTTGACACAGTGTTATCTTTAGGTCTTAGAAAGCTTCCTTAGTAGCCTTGTTCCACTTGACTATGTCAGGTGACTTGTTCTTAGTGAGCACTGTCAGCGGGTGGCTCTCGTGGAGAAATGGGGGATAAACCTCCTGTAATAGCCCAAGATTCCCAGAAAGACCCTCACTTGCTTATTTAAGGGAATTTGCCAATATCCTTTTGTCAAGTCCAGGGTTTTAAAAATCTTGCACCAGGACTGCACCATTCATTTTGGGATTCTTCAATAACCCTGAGATCTAAGATCTTTTTTACTTCTGTTCTGATTTCTTCTCTTTTTGCCTCGGGTATGCCATAGGGTTTCATTCTTACCCTGATCCCGGGCTTAGTGATGATGTTGTGGTAAATGTTGGTGGTGCGACCTGCTTTTGCCGACAAGACAGCCCTGGTTCGGTTTACCACCTTGTAAGTTTCCTCCTTCTGTTCAGGTGACAGGACCAAATTGTCCTAAATGAAGTGGCCCTTTAATTACCAAACTGAATGAACTTGTACATTGAACACCTTTCTAGTGACCCTTGCCCTATGCCATGCTTTGTATATTCCACAACCTGAACAACAACAGATTGCGAGTTAAATTCAACTGCAACCCATTTAGACAAGAGGGCAATTCGACACAGAAGTATAAGTTCAGAACTTTAAAAAGGAAAGAAGGGAAATGGCTAGAGAGGGTGGGTAGGCCTAGCTTTCTGGCGTGGTGGGTGATGGACCACCCTAACCAACATTGATACGAGCTAGGATGGTCTGAGGTATTAGTTTTCTATATTTTTATTTAACCCCAGTGTTATCCAAGGGTTATACAATATAGTAATACACAGCATATATGTAAATTAAACATATACCTATTTCAGATTCTAATGCAGTGTTCATTCTGCAGCAATACATTATTAATTTAGCTATCTAGCTTTCGACTCCAGTCACATAAACAATGCATTGAACTTGGAGTATCTACTACCATATCAAAACGTTAATGCATTCAATAGTATATGAGGCTGTTGAAGCAGACACTAGGCTGTCATAAAACAGTCTATGAGAAATGTTGTAGTTTGGATGAGTATGATGAATGGAGAGCACTAGAAAAAAAGGCCACTGCTCTGGAATAGAATTTGATTCATGAAATCATTGTAGCATTATTATTCTTTAAGGTGCCAGGAAAATGCAGGAGGCTTTGGAACACTCTGAACACTGTGCTAGTTCATATAAAGCAACACAGACTTCTTTGTTAGCTTCAATCTCTAATCTCTTTCTGCCAAAACACAGAATGTGCTTTTGTAATGGAGCACACAGCAGACGGTCTGCACTTCTTCCCAGGGGCCTCCCTCAGGGTTCACTATCTTGGTGTACCAGGTATCCCTGGTGACGTTTTCCAAATATGAAAAGGGTTCAAATGATTTTATTGTCATTATATTTTGTTTTATTTTTTCTTGTTATTTTCTTTTTATAAATCCATGGAGATCCTAGTGTTTACTGATTTACTGTACATCAAATGTGTGTGCACTTTGTAATGATGCCAATTCATATAGTATTTATGGATATATTTATCAAATCTGGCTAAATAAATAGAGTGGTAAATGGAGTTAAAGATAAACAGCCTTATTAAATTGCGATTTGGCCAATTGATTAGGGCTCTATATATGCACATAGCATTTTTTTTTTAGTTAGTGAAGATCTTGCTTCTGGATAGAATTTCACTAACTAAAAACTTCTGTAAAAAAATATGCTGTGTGCTTATATAGAGCCCTATTCAACTGGCCAAATCGCAATTTAATAAGGCTGAAAATATCTCCACTTCCTGTGTTCTCTGTGCAGCCTATTTTCAAGCAGTGACAAAACTGTATACATTTGATAAATAGGCTCCACAGAAAACAGGAAGTAGAGATATTTAACTCCACTTTTTTAAACCCACTTTTGCCAAATTTGATAAATATACCCATGAGCAAAGCAAGAGCTAATATACTAAAAAAGGTGCTATCCCAACTTAGTTCACCTCCCCTCCCGTCCTGGAATTTCCTAAATATTGTTAAAAAATAGACCCCCAATAAATCCGAAAATACAAAATTTCAAACACATACGTCAAGCCAACTCAAAGTTATAAGCTCAATTTTTTTTAGCTTCTATCTATCTATCTATCTATCTATCTATCTATCTAGTATATTTGGGAACTCTGAGTCTGACTTAGAGCATAAGTATGAGTGAATAAAGTCATAAAGCTTGTTTTTAAATATTTGAAAGGGTGTTTACATTTGTTGAGAGCAAATCTTCTTTGTTCCTGCCTGTGTGGGGGAATATGTGTGGTTTCAATTTCAATTGAATCCAATCATATAACAAATACTTATGACTTCTATTTGTTCTCTCCTTCCCTCTTTCTTCTGATAAACAAACCTAGGGCCCTATTAAATTCCAGCCTCGTAAATAAGAGGCTTCTACTTAAGCCCTACGTACTGCAAAGTTTCTCTAACTTACAATGCTATTAAATTAGCCCTGCTGCGAGCAACGTATGAGCTACGCAGCAGGGCCGTACGTATCTACACTGCGTAAATGTACATGAGGAGTGACAGCCTGCGAGATGATATCGCAGGCTCCCACTCCTCATCAATTGCTGCGGGGGTCCTAAAAGGGACCTCCGCGGCAGTCCCCCACATAAGCCCTGCCGTGGGGGTACTCCGAATACCCCCCCGGCACCTAAAATTAACCCCCCCTCAATGCGGGGGTCCCCGTCGGGACCCCCGAAGTGTCCTCACATGAACACCTTGCTGCAGGGGTCCATAGGAACCCCCGCAGCCCCCACACATTAACCCCTTGCAGCGGGGGTCCTCGATCGGCACCGATCAGGCCCCCCGCTGCATTTAAAACTTTTAAATTCCCCGCCGCGGCTCCTTAAAGGGGCCGCGGCACACTATTACCCCATCCCGGCCGCGGCACTTAAAATTAACCCCCCTCTATGCTGGGGGTCCCCATCGGGACCCCCGAAGTGTCCCCACATAAACCCATTGCAGGGGGGGCCCCCGATCTGCATAGATCAGGCCCCCACGCTGCATTTAAAACTTTTAAATTCCCCGCCGCGGCTCCTTAAAGGGGCCGCGGCACACTATTACCCAATCCCGGCCGCGGCACTTAAAATTAACCCCCCTCTATGCTGGGGGTCCCCATCGGGACCCCCGAAGTGTCCCCACATAAACCCCCTGCAGCGGGGGGCCCCGATCGGCACCGATCGTGACCCTGCTGCAATTCAATTTTAAATTTCCCGCCTCGCCGGTCCTCAAAGGACCGTAAAGGTCCTGAAAGGACAAAAAACTAAAAATATTAACCCCAGGCAACTATAATTACCCCATTAACTCATGGTGGTCAATCCAGACCACCATAAGGCCTAAATTAACCCATTAACTCATGATGGTCAATCCAGACCACCATAAGGCCTAAATTAACCCATTAACTCATGATGGTCAATACAGACCACCATAAGGCCTAAATTAACCCATTAACTCATGGTGGTCAATCCAGACCACCATAAGGCCTAAATTAACCCATTAACTCATGATGGTCAATCCAGACCACCATAAGGCCTAAATTAACCCATTAACTCATGATGGTCAATACAGACCACCATAAGGCCTAAATTAACCCATTAACTCATGGTGGTCAATCCAGACCACCATAAGGCCTAAATTAACCCATTAACTCATGATGGTCAATCCAGACCACCATAAGGCCTAAATTAACCCATTAACTCATGATGGTCAATACAGACCACCATAAGGCCTAAATTAACCCATTAACTCATGGTGGTCAATCCAGACCACCATAAGGCCTAAATTAACCCATTAACTCATGATGGTCAATCCAGACCACCATAAGGCTCTATTTAACCCCATCAGTCCCATAAGGGTATATTATTACCATTATGGGCCTGTTACAACCCAACATTAACCACATAAGTGCCATGATGGTCCTCAAGGACCATCATGACACTAACTACAAACACTACACTATAACCCCCAATAAACCATTTAATCTAAACTAACCCCCCCTCTACACTAATCTATTAACACTTACACTACCTACCTACACTACCTACCCCCTAATAAACCTCCCCAACACTCTAATTACAAAAAACAAAAAACCTACAGCACAGAAAACAAAAAACCTACAGTACAAAAAACAAAAAAACCTACAGTACAGAAAGAAAAAAAAATTACAACCCCACCCCCCACTACAGAAAACAAAAAAATACATTACAACCCCACCCCCCACTACAGAAAATAAAAAAATTACACACCTGAAAAGGAAAGACAGATAAACACAATACAATACATACATATAATACATTACATACATTACATACAATACATGACATTACATATAATATATTACATATAATATATTACATATAATATATTACATACATTACATACAATACATGACATTACATACATTACATATAATATATTACATATAATATATTACATATAATACATTACATACATTACATACAATACATGACATTACATACATTACATATAATATATTACATATAATATATTACATATAATATTTTACATATAGTCCTAATCAAATACCCCCTATATATCTAACATACAATCTATTTAATTTAAAATAAATCCTAACTATATCAAATACATCCCCCTATCTATCTAATATACAAAAAATCCTAACTACATACACAGACCCTTATTCTAAAATAAAATAAAATAATTACAGTCCTAACTACATACACAGACCCTTATTCTAAACTAAAATAAAATAATTACAGTCCTAACTACATACACAGACCCTAATTCTAAGCTAAAATCAATAAATTAAGACCACTTACCTTTAAGATGTTGCTTCAGATCACTAACCTATGGGTCAAACAGAAATAAAAATTAGTACAAAACATTAACATCAATTAAATAAACATTCTATACATTCTAAATATTCAACTCACCTTTACAGCATGTCCAGTCACTGTTTAGCTCTTCCGGCGCGGCCCTGTTAAAAAAAAAAACACAATACATGAATACATGAATACAATATATAAACAATAAATAAAATACACAAATAAACATCTAAATATACATTTAACTTACCTCCCCGCGATGTCCCCGGCCTTCTCTCCTTCAGCCCCGGCTGGGCCGCGGAACCATCCGCGCTCTAAAAAAAAAAGAAAAAAAACTAACGGAGGTCTGCACTGGCAGACCTCCCCGACGCTAATGAACCTCCCGGAGTCGTTTCCGGGAGGAAATTGGCATTGTCGGCTTGTGATTGGCTGAAAAAGCTGTCAGCCAATCAAAAGTCGTCAATGTAGGAGCCAATCAGGATGCGCAGATGTCTTCTACCAATCACTCCGTGGGGGTGTATCCCATAGTGATTGGCTGAAGGCATCTGAGCGTTGTGATTGGTTCCCAGAAAGATAGACAAGTGTTTTAGCCAATCAGGGTGGGATATTGGGGTGTATCCCATCCTGATTGGCTCACACATTGACGACTTTTGATTGGCTGAAATTGATAGACAGCTTTTTCAGCCAATCACAAGCCGCCAATGCCAATTTCCTCCCGGAAACGACTCCGGGAGGTTCATTAGCGTCGGGGAGGTCTGCCAGTGCAGACCTCTGTTAGTTTTTTTTCTTTTTTTTTTTTAGAGCGCGGATGGTTCCGCGGCCCAGCCGGGGCTGAAGGAGAGAAGGCCGGGGACATCGCGGGGAGGTAAGTTAAATGTATATTTAGATGTTTATTTGTGTATTTTATTTATTGTTTATATATTGTATTCATGTATTCATGTATTGTGTTTTTTTTTTTAACAGGGCCGCGCCGGAAGAGCTAAACAGTGACTGGACATGCTGTAAAGGTGAGTTGAATATTTAGAATGTATAGAATGTTTATTTATTTGATGTTAATGTTTTGTACTAATTTTTCTTTTTGTTTGACCCATAGGTTAGTGATCTGAAGCAACATCTTAAAGGTAAGTGGTCTTAATTTATTGATTTTAGCTTAGAATTAGGGTCTGTGTATGTAGTTAGGACTGTAATTATTTTATTTTATTTTAGAATAAGGGTCTGTGTATGTAGTTAGGACTGTAATTATTTTATTTTATTTTAGAATAAGGGTCTGTGTATGTAGTTAGGACTGTAATTATTTTATTTTATTTTAGAATTAGGGTCTGTGTATGTAGTTAGGATTATTTGTATATTAGATAGATAGGGGGATGTATTTGATATAGTTAGGATTTATTTTAAATTAAATAGATTGTATGTTAGATAGATAGGGGGTATTTGATTAGGACTATATGTAATATATTATATGTAATATATTATATGTAATATATTATATGTAATGTCATGTATTGTATGTAATGTATGTAATGTATTATATGTATGTATTGTATTGTGTTTATCTGTCTTTCCTTTTCAGGTGTGTAATTTTTTTTTTTTCTGTAGTGGGGGGTGGGGTTGTAATGTATTTTTTTGTTTTCTGTAGTGGGGGGTGGGGTTGTAATTGTTTTTTTTTCTGTACTGTAGGTTTTTTTGTTTTTTGTACTTTAGGTTTTTTGTTTTCTGTACTGTAGGTTTTTTGTTTTTTGTAATTAGAGTGTTGGGGAGGTTTATTAGGGGGTAGGTAGTGTAGGTAGGTAGTGTAAGTGTTAATAGATTAGTGTAGAGGGGGATTAGTTTAGATTAAATGGTTTATTGGGGGTTATAGTGTAGTGTTTGTAGTTAGTGTCATGATGGTCCTTGAGGACCATCATGGCACTTATGTGGTTAATGTTGGGTTGTAACAGGCCCATAATGGTAATAATATACCCTTATGGGACTGATGGGGTTAAATAGAGCCTTATGGTGGTCTGTATTGACCATCATGAGTTAATGGGTTAATTTAGGCCTTATGGTGGTCTGTATTGACCATCATGAGTTAATGGGTTAATTTAGGCCTTATGGTGGTCTGGATTGACCACCATGAGTTAATGGGTTAATTTAGGCCTTATGGTGGTCTGTATTGACCATCATGAGTTAATGGGTTAATTTAGGCCTTATGGTGGTCTGTATTGACCATCATGAGTTAATGGGTTAATTTAGACCTTATGGTGGTCTGTATTGACCATCATGAGTTAATGGGTTAATTTAGGCCTTATGGTGGTCTGTATTGACCATCATGAGTTAATGGGTTAATTTAGGCCTTATGGTGGTCTGTATTGACCATCATGAGTTAATGGGTTAATTTAGGCCTTATGGTGGTCTGGATTGACCATCATGAGTTAATGGGGTAATTATAGTTGCCTGGGGTTAATATTTTTAGTTTTTTGTCCTTTCAGGACCTTTACGGTCCTTTGAGGACCTGCGAGGCGGGAAATTTAAAATTGAATTGCAGCAGGGTCACGATCGGTGCCGATCGGGGCCCCCCGCTGCAGGGGGTTTATGTGGGGACACTTCGGGGGTCCCGATGGGGACCCCCAGCATAGAGGGGGGTTAATTTTAAGTGCCGCGGCCGGGATTGGGTAATAGTGTGCCGCGGTCCCTTTAAGGAGCCACGGCGGGGAATTTAAAAGTTTTAAATGCAGCGGGGGGCCTGATCTATGCAGATCGGGGACCCCCGCTGCAAGGGGTTAATGTGGGGGTGCTGCAGGGGTCCTGATAGAGACCCCTGCAGCATGGGGATGTGTATAGGGTGCAGGGGGGAGCCTCACACTGCTGTCTCGGGCTGTTCCGAGGCAGCACGTAGAGGCTTTCGGATCCCTTGCGTGGACTTTTTGTCCACGTAGGGATTCTTACGATATGCGAGACTCGTGCATAGATTTAAGGCTACGTAGCTCTCTCGGAGCCTATTCTCGGCCATTTTCTCGCAGTCATATCGTAAGGCAGGCTGCGAGAGATTCGGTTCTCGCAAACAGCAGGAAAACTACCTTTTGTGAGCACCGAGAGAACTACGAGGGAGAATTTAATAGGGCCCCTAATTTCCTTATTCAGTTCTCAGGAAGGGATTTGACAAAGACAAAATTGACTCCTGCATTCATATACAGAGAGCCAGATTAATGGAGCAATCATAACTTACTGGAACCAGTAAGTGAAGCCGTAAGTTAATATGCTATTCAGTTGGTGTCTTTTTGCGGGCTCCAAGTGGTTTACGGGTTACGGCTTTGAAAACTCTACGGCTGTTAAACCCGGAACTTACAGCCTCCTGAAGCTTTTGATGTTTCCAATCCCCAAGAGTTACGATCGCAAAAAACACAAATCGCTATTCAATTGCTACAATTTCCCAAGCCTGCAAATGTTTTCACACCCGTAAACGGCAAATGTAGGAAAAAAACCTACAAGTACTAGAGAGGACCCACCAGGGGGTTTAACCGCTGTCCGCAACACTGTAAAAGCAAATAAAAAATCAATGCTGCACTGTAAATGACAGGGAAAGCGATGAAAGACATTAGAATTACTTGCACAACAGTCTCAAGCTCGCAAATCGGCAACTAAAAATTCATTTTTTTTTGTGTTATTTCAGGGTTATATCGATCTCTGGAATTAATAAGTTAATACATATCAGGCCACCCACATGCACTAGAACAGTATTGGCATTTATTTTTATTATTTAGTATTTTGCAGTTTTGCAAGTCTGATCGCATATCTGACCCCCAAACATTAATTGATTGACATGTAATCTCTATGTTTTACTGCCGTAATGATGGCGGCCTCTGCTACGCACAAGTGCATGGTTTATGGCTTTGGCCTTACGCCCGTAACTGGGAGGCTTATTCAATTGAATAGCACCGGAATTGTAGCAGAGTTCAAGCTTGCAGCACAGTCCATGTGGACCCCCATAGTTATAGGTAATTATACCATGTACACAGGGGTTAATGTTAGATGCCATGGGGGTTCGTTGCAGAAGGTTAATTTTAGGTAAATCAATGGAGCCCTTTGGTATGAGGGTAGCTGTTAGTTGCCATGAGGAGTGCTGTTGAGGACCTATGTGGCATAAGGGTTAGTTTTTAATGGCATGAGGGTACATAGGGACTCCCTTGGTTCTAGTTCAATATACCATGAGGAACTGTGGAGACCCCCATCATATAGGGGTTCATGTTAGATGTCCCTTTAGATTGTAAGTTTGCAAGTTTTTAATCGTGTAAGGTGCTTTGTGAAAAAGCAGTATGTTCATGTAGATTTTAAGCTCAAACACAAGTCCTGCAGTCGTTTGCAATGTATTAAATGTTGTATTTTGCCTTGTACATAGCCCCTGTTTAGTATTACAGAATATGTTGGTGTGTTACAAATAAAGGATAATAATAATTCTAATAGGGAACCCCATGGTTATATTTTAGATGGGGGATCCCGAGGCTCATAGCGTGTAGGAAGAGGGAATGACAGGAGACCCTGGTCTCATAGTTGATAGGAAGAGGGAATCCCAGGAGATGCCCTAACTCATATTAGGTAGCAGATTCCCGGGGCATCCACAGACTCATGGGGTAGGTTTATTAAACCTTTAATTTGTTGGATTTAAGAAATCAAGCCTGAAATCCAACACAATTAAAGTGTTCGCTGGATGATAGCAAATCATTTAAAGCATATAGGCTTCTAGGTGTAATTTTCTTTGACTTTACATGGGGTTGCAAGTAGCCATAGGCTTTTTTCATATGTGGGGCACTCAGGAAGACTTCTGAAATAATATCATAAAGATCAGATATCGTTAAGGGGCGCATCTGATAGGATTTTGTTAATTAGTTATGAGGTAAGGACTCAAGGCTTGCAATCATGTGGATATTTGGAACACTCTGATGGAATTTCTCAGAGGTGTGATTTAGGTGTGTGATGTGATTGCTGCATGATTAGTTACAAATGCATTTCAAGTTTTTAACTAATGGAGGCCTTGGTAAAAGACTAATCATACTAAATTGTATGAGCTAAGATGCTGGATCTGGTTAGAAATAGTATAAAAGATGGTTTATGAAAGAAGACAGGTCTTTTATGAATATAACATGGTGGTCACATAGAAAAAGGAAACACATACATTTCCTTTTTCCTAGGTCAAAAAATAATGGTCATATGATGCCATCGACATAAGCATACAAATTAAAAAATGAGGTACATAGCGAATATCAAACATAAAAGCTGACAGAAAAGTGCTTATTTGGTGTCTGCATTGTAATTTTTAGATGCTACTTTATATCT
Organism: Discoglossus pictus; assembly: GCA_027410445.1. Lineage (NCBI taxonomy): Eukaryota > Metazoa > Chordata > Amphibia > Anura > Alytidae > Discoglossus > Discoglossus pictus. The sequence goes on along the minus strand of CM050164.1, from coordinate 312,840,162 downwards.
GTATACCAATGAAAATCTCAGTTATGCCTATTTTGCGTTATTATCTTTAATCAAAATTGTCTTTTTTTTTTTTACTGCAATGAAACACACAGTGAATTGAGTGAAATTTTAATTTACAAAACATACTGGCTTAAATATACTTACAAAAACATAATTTCCTGGCATCCTTGTATGAGTTGGATCATTTCTGGGGGTCCTTAACATACCCTCATCATCCAAGAGTGGCACACCACTTTGTTTACACAGGGAGTGTCAATTCAGGATAAATGAAGGAAGGATGCCTGAGACTGATGTAGTCAATGTCAATTATGACATGAGAGATGGTTACCTATAAAAAGTGTCAGTCTGATCAATCCTTGCCCAAGGCAGGACCTCTGTACCAAGGATGAAATCCTCTGTGATAAGGATTTCCTGGATTTGGTTTGCGACAGTCACTCTAATGATTCCATTGAACTTCAAATTTCACATGTCTGTTACATTGCTGATTCTGTTTGCCACCAGTCCTCACCTTATGCCAATGACCTGTTGATTAAAAACTGGCCTTTTATTGAATACCAACAACTCGTTCGCTAGCAAAACCTGGTGCCCGTCACAAGAGAGAGCCTTACTTCTCTAAATCTTTCCTCATGATTCGAATCTTGTTGAGCAACTGCCATAAAAAAAAAAACATGAAAGCTGTAAAAGTAGTCAGAACTATATGCCACTTGTATTTCTCTTGGCAGAGAAGTGGTTAATTATTTACCCTGTGTGTAAAGGAATTTACACGCATCTGCCTTCTTCACACTCCTTGAGAGGTAAAACTAAAATAATACAAAAAGTAATTACAGATTAAATAAAACATTAGACCCTAGTTTTCAAAGCTATCATACCCCTTAATACTCCATTGGGATGTAGTGGGCATACACATAAAGCCCCTAATTATTTATCCATACAGATCCTCTGTAGCACACACTAGCCCTGTGAGCGTGATGGGCACCATAAAATATTTACTGTCCCACCCTTCCTAATAAATTATTATTTCCCCATCCGCTTAATCATCTCTTATTATTCTCATACTTGGTATTAACAAACTAAAGATGGAATGTATACAGGGACCAGGAGCAAGCCACAAGAAATTCCTTTCACGGAAAGATAAAAATATATAGCTACAGTTTTTATATATTTTTTTCTTATTATTTGGGGATTTTGTTCCATGGGAATATTTGGTTACAAGCACTTAAAATTAAAATTAAAACTTATTTTTCTGCTGCTTCTTTATCAAACCATACACTGATTGACATACAAGAATTTAAATAGTTGTAGATAAAACAGAGTCATGTCCTAAGAATTCATGTTTTCAGTTGCATGAAAACCATCATGCAGTGATTTTATTTGGGTGGAAAATGGTACAAATAGTAAGATCTAAAACAAAAAAATAATTCAAGTATAATTAAATAAAGTCCATTGATGAAAGATGTGTTTTAGAATGTTTAGCCTTTATAAAAAAAAATTGTTATAATTGCGGGAATGGGTACCATATATAGCAGGTTAGGAGAATGAAAATACTGGGTGAATACAATGAAAGATGCAGCAGTTAGCATTTTACATGCAAATCAATTGTGTCCTCATAGGAAAGGCTCACAAGATTATGGGAATATAAATTAGTGAGTACAGTGAAGGGAGCAAACGTGATTTTCAGCATTGTGAAGCTAGTCCATTAAATGAATATTAGGTGAACTTAATCTGATTATCCCAGAGATGAGGTGAGAGTATCACTAAAGTAGAAAGGAATTAGCAGCAGCAAAACAGAGGTGCTAATGCTCCTCTCACTGGTGAAGGAACTGGCAACCCACTCCAGGATACTTATGGATAGGCACAACCAGAGACATACCTACTGTGCCTGTCGTACTGTGGACCCTAGGGTCACAGAGAGTCAGACATGACTGGACGACTATACAACAGAACAATGACCGTCTGGAGTGTAAAAGGAGGGTGACAAAATGGTGCATGTCCTAACATGTTATTTGAATTTCTCAAGACAGGACTGAGATTGATTTATATAAAGCCCTTACAAGGAAAGACTTCATGTCCTTTCTATGCATAGCACTGAGAAGATATGACATGACAGACAATATTAAATAACTTATGACCCCTCTAGTAATATATTTTCAGCATGCTTTTTTGAATCAATGTGCAAAATGTGCAATTATTTTGAAGTTATAATCATTCATTTTGTTACTTATGATCTGTTTTACAGACTGGAGAATATCTTGAATATAGAGATTATCTGATCTTCTACAACTCCAGTGATTTTAGTAGAACTAATGGAAATCTTATTAGTTTACATGGACACACTGCTGAAAAAGCAGCTCAGACAAAATCTCCAAGCAATACAATGCCGATAATAAAGAATACTTAAATGTTCTAGCTATTAAATTAAAAACAGCATTCATTTTTTTACATTGAAAAAACACTGTCAATATTTGATTTTAGTGGTCATTTAGTAAAGTTCAGAAGAGTAATATCTTTTAGAAAAAGAGAGATATTAAAACAAGGTATCATGGTTTGAAGTTGGATTGTTCATGATTCATGGGTAATTTGTGAAAGTACCATTTAATTAAAATATTTGGCGAAAAATCTCTCATTTTAGTGAATATAGCACATTGTAAAAATTAGCAGCACCAGGCCTACACCAATTAAATAATATGAATATGTGAGATGTGTCCACAAATTCTGATGCTGGAAGAGGCCTCAGGGAACACTCTTCCCTAAAGCTGGGATGGCAATGTGTTTATTTATTGCCTAACAGTCTGGCTCCAAGCAATGTTCTCATTTTATCACCTACATGGCAGAATTGGAGACCAACAACTTCAGTCTGATCTTCAGCTGCTCCATCCCGGAGGAATATAATCCATGCATAAATAAATACATGTTAAAGATGTCTCCAGGTTGTGGTATGGCTAGTCAGTATATTTATCTAATATAATAAATAAGCTTTCACTAATTACACTATAACAATGAAGGTGGTAATTAGTGCAGTCATTACAATTTTTCCTTCAAGCACTAAATACATTTTCAGGAAGATCAGGACAATTGTTAAGTCATGCACTTGCATCTGATCGGTGGAAGCGTAGTTTGACTTCCTACATCTCACTGTATCCACCTATGCCTCACATACTAATATTATATTGTAAGTGCTCTGTGGCAGAATGTGCTATAACTGAAGACGTCAACAGGGGTATATAAGAATATAAATTGTATTGCACTCTAGTTACATCAGTATACATTGATGTAAGATATTGACTACTGTGATGTTACATCATATCCAGATTAAATACTATGCAATATTATTTTTGTGACATGTGGAATTTAGAGATGGATGGGTATTGGAGAGCCTTGGGGCTTGTGTTAGAAAAAAAAGTGGAAAGCATTGGGATGTTGAAATATCAGGGTGATGGAACTATTTCTGCATAGATGTATAATGACTAATTAACAAACATAATTTATTTTATTATAAATAAATATAAATTTATTATTTATCTTTTTCTAATATTCTTGCTGTCCTGTCTGCAGTTGCTGAGTGAAAGGTTGAGAATACCTATTTCACAACCATGGTGAATAACATGTGCTGGCAGATTAGAATCCCTCAGTGTGGTACCCTGATATTTAGGAGGACAAGCAGCTGTAACTGAGGAAGTGGAAAAGGAACAGGATTAAGAAAAGTAAAGTTAATCACAGGATATATGTTTGAGAATATCGCTGTACTTAACATAGGGCCTCATTCAAATGCAATTTGGCCAATTGAATAGGGCTCTATATAGGCACACAGCATATGTTTTTACAGAAGATTTTAGTTAGTGAAGACATTGCTTTTGGATAGAAGTTCATTAACTAAAAACTTCTGTAAAAAAATATGCTCTGTGCTTATATAGAGCCCTATTCAACTGGCCAAATCACATTTGAATGAGGCCCATAGATAGGAGACAGATTTCTTAAGGCTGTTTTCACTGTGTACATTGTAATTTGTAATTTGTATTTGTAACAGATGCTTTAGTTACAGGCAATATAATTCCAGAAAATAGTATTTTATATGACAACAGACCCAGAGTAGCAAGGGTATTTCATTTAGAAAAAGGGTTTCACTAGATAATCTCTGGAGTATATTGAATATATTTTGTTGGTTTGTCATCAGTTAACTAGATTACCTTTAAAAAGAGAAGTTAATTGTAACATAATTGTAAGACTGTTAATTGTGAAAAGGGTGTTGTATTTTAAAAATAAGCACATTTCCAAACATATAAACTTACTTATGAAGCATCAAAGAATCAAAACATTTTGCAATTAATGTATGTCGCTTCATCAGACTGTCTACTTACCTAATAAACTTAAAAATGTAAAATGCATTTGTTTAAAGAAGTGTATCACCTTCAGCCTTAACCTGCACAATCTGCATACCTTATCAAATTGTTCACACAAACTATATTACACCACACAACCACTTTTGCATGCAGAAGCCTATTTATTGCCTTGAACACTGCCATCTTGCATCTGTTACACTCCTCTGTTACTTTTGTAATTTGCCTATTGAATCCGGATCTTTCCAGTTGGTCGGCTGACAGCAGTGCTGGTGAGTGGCCACTAGGTAGCACGACTACCCTAACCCCTAATCCTAAAGCCTAACCCTAAACCTGAATCCCTAACTCTAACCCTAAATCCTAAACCTTAAACCCTAACCCTAATGCTAAACCCTAACATTAGCAAATTGAGGAAAATCTTTGCTGCTGGCAGCCAACCTATAGGAAAGTTCATTGAACCCACTCTACTTTATAAAAATAATAATACATTGTTATTTGATTGAAATGTATATACATTTATATATAATTTATTTATATAGGACATTATACCCATAAGAACTCAAATGTACAGTATTTACAAATTGAGAATGAAGCAATTTTTAAGATTTTGTAACATTCACTGTTTTTATAGAAATGTTTCTCATATTTTATAGAACAAATTTGTTAACCCTGTGATGCTTTCGAGAGATATATGTAAATGTCCAACTGTCCATTGGTACCAGCATGCAGTATGGATCAGAGATAATTATTTCTTATGTTTATGATAATTGGCTGCTAATCTATGAATTTATTATTCACGCATTTCTGTAAAAAAAATGTTTTCCTTTTCTGCTAATATGCCTACAGACCCCTCCCCCCCCCCCTTTTTTTTTAAATGCCAGCATTTTCCACATGTTATAAAATCGGTAAACTTGAAAAGTATGGAAAACAGAAGTATCAAAATTGATACATCATGAGTCTCTGGCCCCTGAGAGTTTGCATTAATAATTTTTCTCATGCATATGGATTTATCTCACAATGAATGAGAAAATCAGCTTGTCAGCTACGTAACACCACAATATACTCACGTGGCTGCATTTGTGCATATGAAGTATTCTCTCACTATCATGAATTGTACAGTTATTTTGTATATTCTTTGTTTTACTGTTTATGCTTTATACTACCCCTCCTAGTCTTCCTTTAAGTAAACTTGAGTAACAAGGTTACTATTATATACCTCATTATCCTTAGAACAACATTATATGTATGTTTTTTCCCCTGAAATTCTACATAAAGATATGTAGTCTAGTGTTGGCTGCAAGCCCAGGTTTTGGTTAGTAGATACGGGTAGTGGTATGTTTAGCTGTATCCCTTGGGAATATTCCAGAATCTCTGAGTTCCCCAGCCAAATGGAGTTAGAAATGCTCTTAAGCAGAGTGTGAGCCATCCATCGTAGTGAGTTTGTTGGCGTTGTTTCAGTGTGCTGCAGGGCACAAACTCTACTTAATCCCTTCAGGGCTTTGGAGGCCTGCAATACATTTCAATGCAATAAAAAAAAGGAAATTAAATTGAGGCTGCCGTCATGTCCTCAGTTCACCTTTGAGTGGTCTATTTCACATATGTGACTCTTTTGCAGACGTGAGTAATTTTATTCAAAGAAATGAATTTTCATAGTATGCCATTACTGTCTGCAAAGTTTAAAAATGCATAAAAAATGAAATAAGGAGAACCTGTTTACAGCAGATGTGGAGCTCAACAATTTGACTGAAAACATATTTCAAAAATAAAAATTGTTCTTCTTCCCAAAAATATCATTTTTTTTTCTGTATGTAATATTTTTATATTCTCATTTGAAGACGGTGCAGCACATTTCATTGATTTAAGAGCGCATGTTGGACATTCCTCTGACTTTCTAATCTGATCCACTGTGAATCACGGGTCACACATCTTTCATCTAAACAGCTGAATGATAAATTCCAAGTTTTCAAGAACAAAAGGACATAAGGGCACTGTACTACAGTCTAGCTGAAGCTTAAACTCTGTTTTACTTAGTGCAATCTTTTCATACAATTGCAAAACTCAAGTTTTCTTTCATGATTGTTGTACCTATATAATATAAAAATAAAAAGCAAAAATGTTTGTAGGAGAGAAAAATTATTTTTTACTCACATTTCAGATTCACTAGAATGGCAATCTTGGAATATTCAAGAATCCAAAATCAACTCTGTAAGTCAATATCACCTCATTGAGCTAATTTATTAAGATCTAATCACTCCTCTCTCCACTGATAACTAATGACACACATCCCCATAATCCAGCTTTCAGGAAGTGATGTAACGAACACAAAATGGACTCACAAAAAAACTTTATGCCCATGGCAGAAGCTTCAATTATTATAGTACTAGTAACATTCCTGTTATAAATGACGGTCTCATATAGTATCTTCAATTGTCTGTTTTGTCTCTCTCAGTGTTGTCTCTCTGTGTGTGCCATCTCTCTCTCTCTCTCTCTCTGTGCCCTCTGTCTCTCTCTCTCTGTTGTCCCTCTCCCTCTCTTTGTGCTCCTCTACATCTCTCTCTGCCTCCCTCTCTCTCCTTTACTCTCTCTACCCTCCCTCTCTTTCCCTCCATCCTCTCTCACCACACAGGGACTACTCACAAGCAACTAACTATTATAATGGATATAGTATATATAGTTTTACCAATGTCAAGATAATCAGACCAATAATATGTTGCAAATATTATCTATATGAGGTTTATTAGTGTATTCTGTTAACTATTTTTTTCCATTTCTTAAGAAAAGGCTGGCAGTGTGTTAATTACAAAATGCAGTTTAATTCATTAGGGTTAAGAACATGGGGTTTCAAAGTTTAATATAGCACCACATCAAACAAAAGTGTGTTTACCTTGAATATAGCTGGCATTTTATACATTCACTTGAAACTGGCAGACCAAAAAAACACATGGTTTGTCATTTAGAGAATAATTAAAATGAGCAGCATAAATGAGCCATTGATGGTAATAATTTACACTTTGCTGCATGTGATTTAATTTCCAGCAAAATAATTAACTGCTCTATCAAATTCATTATTAGCTTAGTGAGATGAGACTTTCATACACAATATTGTACAGTAAAATGATTAGTCTACATATTGATCACAGCTAGCATACTGAGAAAGGGTGTCTCATAATGAAGAATTCTCAACTATGATGGAATTTAGAATGGATATGATCTTAATTTTCTCAATAGAAAATAGTGCATTATAAATGCAGGGATGCACATCTCAGCCACTTGAGATATTTAGTAAGTTCCCCCTCATCGCAGCTACTTCATATGCTTAGTAAATACCCCCTATATTTATACACCCATGCCAATTATATATTTGTATGTTATTTTGTATTGTATAATACTTCGTAATGTAGATTTTCATTTTTATTCTTTGGTGTGCTTACAGTGTATTTATTTCTAAACCTCAAGCTGTGACTAGGATGATAGATTAGAATATTACATTTTTATTTAAATTTATTTTTATCAAAATTGCATTTTTCTTAGCTTTTGTCAGTAGATGGTTTTTAATAATGATGTGTATGTAATTACCCATATTTACTACTATTATTGTCAATGAATAGATAGCAATGCCACATTTTACTGGAAAATAGTAACAATCTAGTCTCACAGAACATATTAACATTATCTACTATGACAGCCTGTACAATTTGTTTTTCTGAGTCAATGTCTTTGCATAATCATCTGTGCTTTAAAGTTAATCTATACATTAAAATGTTCTTATTCTTTGAACTTCCCCTAAAAGGATCTTGCTTGGATGGTTGTAATTTAATCATCTCATTATTGATCAGTTAATGTAGGTTCTCTGTGACCTGAAAGAACCTATTTTTTTCCCTAACAATCTTAAAGTAATGTGATATATAAATTTTGATACCAAGGCTTCTTTTTAACTCCACTCCTTGCAGTTCACATTTTTTGCCCTTCATCTTGTTTTGTGTATTAACAGTGTGTGCTACATCTGAAAATTATGTATTTAGACAGTATAATATCAATAAATCAATGCATGAGAATTAACTGCAATTTTTTAGAGAAAGATAATGATCACAAAGATAAAGCTAAAATAATTTTGCTATGTCAAGAGAAGACAAGGTTCCAAAGAGAAGACTCTGATGCTGGGATTAAAAGCACACAAAGAAGGGGGTGGCAGAGAAAAAGATAGATATACGAGGTCATTGAACTAATGAACATGGGCTTGATGGACTCTCAAGGCCAGTGGCTAACAGATGTGCCTGGTGTGCTGCGGTCAACAGGCTTACGGAGAGTAGAACACGACTGAATGACTAAACAACAATCAAGATGCACTAGACAATATAATTCAGCTTGTATTCTATTACATTACCCCCTTACTGTCTGTATTATTTCATGCACTTCTGTATGAGTGTGCGCACATGGAATATTTTGACCTTATAATATCTATATCTCCCAAAATTAAGACTAATCCTTAATTTTGCATATTTTTAGTTGGTGCAGACTAATAAAATAATAATTTAAAAATATCAGTAATGTTGGGCTATTTTTGTTCTTATTTTAACATTGTAATATGAATTCAACTTAGAAATAACTTTCCCTACTCTTTCACGGTTATAAGATTTGTAGACCTTGGAAAGGATGTACTAAAGGCCAAAGTGGAGGCAAGCAGGTAGCATTGGCTGATTTTAAGAATGTTGTTGTGAATTGAGGAATATATTAAACCATTATCGTTATGGGGCCTATGTAAATCAGCATACACTGATGGGCAAAAACACTTCTTGCAACTACAGGAGCTTTATTTTGCACAATTTACATATCTATTCAAATCCTCGCTATCTGAGCTTTACGTAGTAAACTCGCAACCTGTAAAGCCATGCACTATTCGTAATATACAAGACTTTGCACAATATGCGTGGGAGACAGATTATGTAATTAATCTGGAATTCAGCCAATCCACGTAGTTTACTCAATTTCTTGTTGCTCCACGGCCCTAGGAACCAATTTAAAAAGCGGACTTCACATTAATTGAGTGGAACAGGTCATAAAAGAGAGTGTTTCCTGGCAAAACGCGGACTGTAGGGCCTCAGGGACAGATGTGGAAGGCCAGGATCCCAGGCACAGTTAGGAGGACAAGAGGCTTTACCCAAACACAGGAACCCTATCTATAGGCACAAGGAGATGATGGTGTGATGTAACAGATGATGTAACTGTCCTTGGATATACTGTCGGGGATGTAAGGTCTGTAAAGCACCAGTATGGCAACTTCAAGGTCCAGCATAAAGCGGAAGATGTCTGAGGAGGCAAGATCAGCAAGAGCTATGGGTGGTGGCCCCCCACTGACTGTGCAGTTCATTGAGTGGGAGAGGATGATGAGGGACTGGATTGTCCCAGTGTTGTTGGACCTCCTTGTCTGGTGGACATGGACCAGTCAGGCAGCATGCCAGGTGAATATCATATAGACCATCATCCACTCACATACCCACACATGTACATCACACACACATGAATAACACACATCCAATGTAAATGCTGCCCATCAGTGAAAGTGATATGTAGGCCTCCTTGATTTGACTAGGAATTTATTATAGCTGTGTGTCTAAATACCTAGAGAAAACACTTTATAATTAGTTTCCATTAAGAAATATAATATAAATGAATAAATATCCAATAGCTAGTCCCTGTATGGGTGTGTCCACTGCAGTGTATGAAGATATGGACTCTGTAGGGATGGATGTGCAGTGTAGTGTCCAAGGCTATCAAGGCAGACGTTTCAGCAGCATGTTGCAGAACGTTGCTGAGAGATGGTCACAGATTGGTTAGTATGGAACACTGCATAGCAAGTTCAGCGAAGTATGTGTCTTCACAAGCTGAAGAGGGCAGACCCCAGCAGGATTTATTGTTTTGGTATGAGCGAGGAAAACAAAGCTCTTAATACACATTAATGATCATTTGGGTGGTGAACACCCTTCACCAGTAAAACCACCACCACCTGCTGCACCTCAAAACCTCCCCATTCCACCACCACCACCTCCTCCAACAGTCCCTCTTGAACAGGCAGTCCACAGATTCCAACCCCTTGGAAGCCACACTGGAAGAGATGCTGGTATAAGTGCAGTGGCAGGAGGATGCAATGGTAAACCTCCTGACCAGAGGTGGGCCGCAACATCAGGAGGCGCTAAAGGGAGATGAGGTGCCACAATGTACAAATGAAAAGTTTCATGGCCAGGCTGCACCAGGCGGAGCAGAACCAGAGCACACTCAGTCAACTCAACATGAACATCAGCCAGCGTATTGTGGTTGCAATCACCACCTCTTCAACACCTGAACTGTCAACTACACATTGGCAGCCTGGCCACTGCTCATCTCCCTCCATGCCCCCTACTCCATCAGCTGGTTTGCCTCCACCTTCATCAGCAATGCCTCCCCCTGCAAATCCACATAGGCATGTTTTTTTATTATTTTTAATAATGAATAATATGTAACTATGATGTCATGATATCATATCAACATCATAGTTACATAGTATTTGAGGTTGAATAAAGACTGTTAGTCCATCAAGTTCAACCTTTTTAGATATCTTCTGATCCTTTTAATATTTGGACTATTTGATAATAATTCTTAATTGATCCAGAGGAAGGCAAACAGAAAAAAAAAAAACATTGAATCTTGCCAATTGTCTCACAAGGGGGAACAAAAAGCAAAATTCCTTCCTGACTCCAGAGACTGGCGATCTAATTTCTCCCTGGATCAATATTCCTTCGCTAGTTATGCCCTCTTTATTTAAAAATACATCTAACCCCTTTTTAAAGTTATCTATCGAGTTCGCTGTCACCACCTCCTCTGGTAGAGAATTTCACAGTGTAACCACCCTAACTGTGAAGAACCCTTTTCTCTTCTTTAAGGTGAAATATTTTTTCCTCTAATCTCAAGGGATGTCCTCTTGTCAGTTGAAAATCTCTTGGCACAAACATTTCACTTGACAAAGCCTTATATTGACCCTGGATGTATTTAAATAAAGTAATCACATCCCCTCATAGACACCTTTTTCTAGGGAAATTAAGTTTAATTTGGTTAGTCTTTCTTCATAACTTAGCCCCTCCATTCCCTTATTAGTTTTGTTGCCCTGCTCTGTACTTTTTCCAGCTCTAAAATGTATCTTTTATGAAGTGGTGACCAAAATTGCACTCCATATTCCAAATGAGGGCGTACTAGAGATTTGTATAGTGACAGAATTATATTTGCTTCCCTTGCTTCTATACCCTTCTTAATACATGCTAATATTTTACTTGCAGCTGCTGCTTGGCAATAAGCACTGCTACCTATGTGGTTGTCAACAAGTACTCCCAAATCCCTTTCAATATCAGATACCCCTAGATTTGCTCTATTAAGATTATAAATTGCATGGCTATTTTTCCTTTCCAAATGCATAACCTTACATTTATTTGTATTAAATCTCATCTGCCATTTAGCCGCCCATTTCTCTAATTTATGCAAATCCCTTTGTAGGGAAAGTACATCATTATCTGATTTAATTACCTTGCACAACTTAGTGTCATCAGCAAAAATAGAGACACTATTTTCGAATCCTACTTCTACGTCATTAATAAATATGTTAAAAAGGAGAAGACCTAATACTGAGCCCTGAGGAACCTCACTTACCACATTAGTCCAATCAGAGAATTTTCCATTTACTGTCTTTTAGCCAGCTCTCAATCCATAAGCAAATATTTACTGCAATTCCAGTATCTCTAAGTTTGCTCAATAGTCTCCCATGTGGCACCTTTATCAAAAGCCTTTGCAAAATCCAAAAAGACTACATCCACTGAGTTGCATTGATCCAATTCCCTACTAACCTCCTCATAGAAACTAATTAGATTGGTCTGACATCACCCATCTTTCATAAATCTGTGTTGACTCCTACTTATGATCTTGTTCAAATAGACATATTCTTGTATATTGTCCTTTATTAACCCTTCTAAAGCTTCCCAACTACAGAAGCGAGGCTTACAGGTCTATAGTTACCTGGATTTTCTCTTGCTCCTTTCTTAAATATAGGTATCACCTCTGCTTTTCGCCAGTCATCTGGTAGCGACCCTGTGGTGAGTGAGTTGAAAAATTAGATATTATGATTTGGCTATTGCAAATCTCAGTTCCCTCAGTACCCTTGGATGTATTCCATCAAGACCTGGGGCTTTATCAACATTTATTTTCTCCAACCTCATTTGGATTTCTATCTGCGTTAACCAATTATTTGGTGAAGATAGTGTAGCCCTATTTTGTTGCAGTGCCCAACCACTGGTACCCTCCTTGTGTATACAGAAGAAAAGAACCTATTTAGCTCATCTGCCTTTTCCTGGTGACAAATTATCAGATGGCCTGTGTCACATTGTAATGTTCCTATAGCTTCCTTCCTCGCCTTCTTACCATTAATATACTTAAAAAATATTTTAGGGTTAGTCTTACTCTCCCTTGCAACTGACTTCTCATTTTCCATTTTAGCCAGTCTATTAGCCCTTTTGCAAGCCTTGTTTATTTCCTTATATTCACATAAAGTCAACTCATGTCTGTTTCTCTGGAATCACAGGCTAGAAATCAATAGTGACAACAACTACTGGTTATCTGTTGTGTCAGGAGCTTGCTTATTTAATAACATGACTAATAGCACAAGATCTTAGTTAATGACAACTTAATCTATAAATATCATAAAGAATCTTAAAAATCGTATGTGTAAATAATTTCTTGAAATATATTTAATATTGTATTTCTAAATGAGAGTTCGCTGATTTTATGGATGTTCTCAAATGAGCAGTGAATATCTTTTCAAGAGTTTCATTCAAGCAGATGTATCCCCTCACAGGAACATGCACTACACAGTTGTAATTTGGATCAAAGCGGTTTAAATCAGTGTGCAGAGTTACTAATCTTCTGGTCTTTATGTTTTTGAGGATACATGCTCAGTAGAATCAGGTGGCTCTGTTGTCATGGATAAGTAGCCACATGTGATGTCAAAATGTATAATGTCACATCCAATTTTCAGATAGATTGTGACTTTCATATCTATAAAAAAAATGATCAGCTATAACAAAGAATTCAGAGCAATGTATGGATGCATACATGTATCCTCTCCACAATTTGTAAGCATTTCACTTTGAGTCTTCAACTGATTGCAATTAAGATAATTAAACAGAAGATAAAATGAGATGTAGAGCAAATTGCCATTTTACAATATTCCACATTTCATCTGCATCTGATTTACCCATAATATTCAACAGAGAGTTATTATATTGAGATCTAACAACTTTTAACCACTGTTACGGTTTTGCACAGTATGCCAAAATGGCTGGCATTCACAAGCTCTCAACTAGAGTACACTGGCAAAACCAAGTATTATGACAAGCATTTGTGACCAGTAATAACATTTATTAATAATCAATTAATTCATTTATAATTAAATAATATATTTTCACCTTTGAATAACATGTAACAATGGATAATGGTTGCATGATAAACTGACACTTGTAATGTGTATACACAGTCTAATTAATGTAGCAATAATTTGCTGAAACATTATTTTTACAACTAGCTTAAATATTACATATTCACATAGCTAAAAGCAGCCATTGTTATGGATTGAGTTGAGAATGCATGGAAATGTACATATCTTGCCATTCTAACCATTTTGCATGATATATATGGAAAGTATCTTAGCGAAGATAGTTGAAAACATATTAAACATGTAGATGCATTGTTGAAAATACAGAAGAAATACATGAGGCAAAAAATCTGTAATTTTCATATACAGCATATATAAAAATATGGCATCCTGCTTCCACTGCCCAGATGTACTGAAATCAAAACAACAAGCTTTGGAAATGCAAATGTGATATGTTTGAACTATAGACTTTGTACCCTGTAGTTACATCTGAAGAAATACACACATAGAGTTCATGCTAGGTTCTAATCCATAAAAACATAATCAGCTGAATATGTTACACAGTTACATAGTAAATGAGGTTGAAAAAATAATTTTCGCCTCTCAAGTTCAACCTTTTTAGATCTCATCTGATAGTTTTAAAATGTTGATTCATTGTTTATTGATCCAGAGCAAGGCAAACAGAATTTTTTTTTGGAATATTGCCAATTGTCTAATCGGATTCCTCCCTAGATCAATACCCCTCCTCTTTTTATCTAGAATAACCCTGACTTCCCTTTTTACTCAAAAATATATCTAACCCATTTTTTTAATTATCTATCAAATCCACTGTCAAAATGTCCTTTTGTAGAGAATCCCAAAGTTTAACCACATTTACTGTAAAGAGACATTTTCTTTCTTTCCTTCTAAGCGTAAAGGATGTCCTCTTGTCAGTGGAAAACCTCTTGGCAAAACAGATACACTTGGCAAAGCTTTATATTGACCCTAGATGTGATTGAATAAGGTGATCCTATCCACTATTTGGCGCCCTTTTCCTATAGAACATAAGTTTAATTTGGTTAATCTTTCTTCATAGCCTAGTCCATCCATTCCCTTTTTTCAGCTCTAAAATGTTATTTTTATCAAGTGGTGCCTAGAATTGTACTCCATATTTTAAATAAGGGCATACTAGGGATGTGTAGAGTGGCAGAATTATATTTGCTTCCCTTGCTTCTATACCCGTCTTCATGCATAATAATATTGTAGTTGCCTTTGCAGATGCTGCTTGGCATTGAGCACAGTTGCATAGGTATTTGCTCACAAGTACTCCAAAATCCCTTTTGATCTCTGATACCCCTAGATTTGCTTCATTAAAATTATAAATTGCATGGTTATTTTTTCTTCCCAGATGCATAACTTTACGTTTATTTGTATTAAATATCACCTGCTATTTTGTTGCCCATTTATCTAATTAATGTAAATCCTTTTGGAGGGAACATACATCATTTTCTGATTTTATTACCTTTCACAACTTAATGTCTTCAGCAAAAATGCTTTCCAGTTCAACTTCTAAGTCATTAATAAATATGTTAAAAGAAGAGGACCTAATACTGAACCCTGATGAACTCCACTTACCACATTAGTCCAATCTGAATATGTTCCATTTACATCAACCCTTTGCTTCCTGTGTATTAGTCAGTTCTCAATCCATGAGCAGATATTTACCACTATTCCTGTATCTGTTCCTGTATCTCTTAGTCTGTACCATATCCTCCCTTGTAACACTGTATCAAAACTCTTAGCAACATCTAAAAAGACTACATCCACTGCATTGCTTTGATCCAAGTTCCTACTAACCTCCTTATAGAAACTAATTAAATTTGTTTAACATGACCTATCCCTCATAATTTTGTGTTGACTCCTGCTTATTATCATGTTTAAATGGATATATCCATGTAAAAAAACAAAACTTAGACAGTGGAATGATTTACAATATGCTTTTAAAAACATAGTGGTAGCTAAAATGCAACTACATTTAAAGCCTCCAGTATAATAAAATTGATTGGAAAACTAACTGATTCAGTAAAGAGTTTATACACATCCAGATTAATAGATGATAATCTAATGTCTAAATTTGGCATTGTCATATAAGGATACACTGTCAACTCTTACACAGAATAAGAGATTAATCTGTAAAATAATATATATTTTTATAAATTGTTGTTCAAAGGGAAGGAACTAATTCAAATGCACACTGTTTGGATAGATAAAAAACTGAAATAGCACTATGTGCTAATTATTGTATGTACAAAATCGAACACTTGGAAAAAAGAGGTAACTTCCATTCACTCAATAAAAACAAATCACTTTACCTTCCTTCACCACTTTGATTAACTGGACATATTAAGTTGAATACTGCCTTTTGTAAATATTTTCTATGATATGAGGGAAGGAGTTCCAAAGCTACCCTTACTGAAGGAATAAACATTTTCAATTCAAAGTTTTCAAGGCAAAATCTCTCTATTTTTTCTTTCAAATATACTTTTCATTTAATCAGTTACATCATAGAATAATCACATTTGGACTACATGAACTCCAATGCCTAACAGGAATAACCTATTCCACCCAGTATCTCCTATGCTATCTTATCTGTCTGTTGATGTTGGCCCAAAAATACTGCTACTAACTGGGTGAAGGTTTGCAAATGAGCTATTCGGTCGATTCAAACAAGCAAACAATGCTTTGAACTTGCTTCACCTACTTTTCTTTTTTTTTACCCCATATACCATCATCTAAATTCAGTTTTATCATAAAATTATTACATTTGCATTATTGACAATTTGGAAAATAAGTTCATAGCTCAACAATTAATGGAAGTGTGCATTCACCCCAGTTTACATGAAACATATTCAGTAATATGTGCTAAAGCTTTCTTATTTTTTTTAGAAAAAGCACAATTCATCATGCCATTTTATTAATAAGGATAAGCTCTTATAGCTCTATTAGAAGTCTTTGGCTTACGGAAGAGGTCTACAACATTCTGTAATTAAACAAACTACTTTGAATTTCAGAGGAAGAGATCAATAAAAAGATTCAGTATTTAAAAAAATGGACTCCCATGGCACCCTAAGGATAACACACTAGCCCTACACTAAATAAAAAAATGCTAAATGCAATTAACTAAATCACAAAAAAAAATTGACTAAATTACAGAAAAAAATTAAATTCACAATGAAATAATAAGTAAAAAAATAATAAAATATTAATAAAAAAAAAAATATTACAAATACATTAATTCAAATAAATATGATATAAATATAATAAAACACACTAAAGAAAATAAAACATATATAAACCTTGTGTGAAAGGAAAACTCCATACTTATTTACCCATAATGCCCATCCAGCAATGTCCGTAATGCCATCGCCCCTGGACTTTGAAAAAAAAAAATCTCAGGTCCAAAAAATATGAAGTTAACGGCCAAACCGCGTACAGTGAAAAACATGAGAAACACAAAAATAAAAAACATACAAAAAACATTAAACACAGCTCGGGAGGATAGCCAGGATGTCTGGGAGTGAGGTTGCACGTGAATTTAAGTCAAATTTACAGACTTTCAGCACTCAAAAATCGCCTAAGCAAGGAAAAAAATGGGCGCCGAAAAAAAACGAAAACGAGGCTACAAGACCCATAACCACGCAACACATCTCCAGGCACATAAGACTTTTACCCAGGAACGTACGAGGTACAAAATACACTGTTACAAACTACGCTAACACATACACAATCGCCGCAATTTTTCAACACTAACTTGAAACTAATAACATTACCATTCTAAAATGCCGCATTACACAACTAAACAAACGGTTTCCCCTTGCGCACGCAGCCTATTTACACTGCACACTTGCCACATTGCACACACTTTCTCCTCAGGACAGCAACAGTCCAAATGTACATTGAATGCTGCCGGAAAATGAAAAAGGATAATTACCTCTTCAGGATATTGATTGCTGGATATATTAATTACAAGTAGGTATATTAATTTATTATTTAATTAATTAATTAAGTATTATTTAAAAAAAGCTATATATAAAAAATATATATACCAGAAGAGAGGCTCGCAATGAGCGTCAAAAGCGCTCAACGCGGGGTTTGCAACGAGCACTGAAGTAGCTCACAAGACCAAAACTACACCAGGGGAGTGGCTCGCAATGAGCACCGAAGGTACTCAGAGGACCAAAAGCCTTACATTGTGTGGCAAACAGCATTGCCTGGCTTACAATTTATTGCCGTAATTTTTTGACGGGTAATTTGCTAGTACATATATAATGCTAATATTAGTTATCACTTAACTAGTCACACCTACATCACTGTTTTGTTAGATGCTGTTTACTTGTGATTCCCTATGAGCATTTACATTTTTGGGGGTAATTGCATATTATGTTAGTGAACATTTTTTTAAAGAAATAATTAGATTTTTTTTTTTTAGTTGTTATTTCAAAAGATGCCATTTAGTTTAATTTGACATATTGCACATACCACTGTCCCCAGTTCACCCTTGCTCTGGGAGAGACTGCTCTCTTGGGAGTTAGTTGTAAAGCAAACAAATCCATGTACATTAACCTCACCAGAGCAATGTGATGCTGATTCTGATGTACACTGTGGATTTTGTTTTTCTTCTAGTAATATTTAACATTCTCTTTTAGTTTTTGGCAGGGACCACTTCTCTCAAATGACTCAATGTTGCTAATATAGAGAAAAAGTGTCCTTTGAGAGCAGACTTCTTAGCAAGATCAATTATTATTTTTCGCTTTTAATTTAAGTCGCTGTTCTGTGAGATATAAAGAAGCCAAATGAGGACATAATTACATTGTCAAAGTCAATAACAGCAAACAGCTTCTATCAATTCTTGCTGTTCTCAGCACTGTTACACAGGAACTGTTGTAGAGCTCTTCCGCCACCAAATCCATTTGGCTCCATTTAGGAACAGAGTACCGGAAGGTAGTTATTGTACAAGATTAGTTTCCTGTATGCTGCAAATTGGCAAGAAAGGAAAAATGCAGGATAGATTTATTAGCTTACAAGGTCAGCAAATAGAAGTCTTGTAACCTAGTCTGGTATTTTCTTAAAGTACACTCATGTACAACATGCCCATGCCAAATTGAAATATCATTTAATGGCTTCATGGGATTTTAATGGTTTATTGAAGGCAATGTAAGGTTTACTATTACTAATGTGTAATTCCATGGATAATGGTGAACATTTTCTCTATAGATAGTGATTTAAAATGTGTCCTGTATGAGTCCTGGGAGACAATATTATGAGAAAGGAAGAAGACGTGTATATTATAACGATATAATGCAGACATGTATCTAAATATGTCCGTCTTGTGCATTTTACTGAGAATATTAATGTACTATTGAAAGGGAATGTTTACATGTATTTACTTACCGACAAGAATAAAAACTAGTATATTAGTAAAAATTACTATCTGATAGAAAAGCAAATGTGTTTATTTTCTGTGTCACCATTTAAATATTTTCGGTTACAAAACCAAGAAAAAGTTTATAGATTTGACTTTTATTCCACTTAAAGGCCAACTGACTTAATTAAAACTGCTCTGTGTCATCATGTAGAACAGCTAAATAAAGTAGAAGATGTGTAAAAACCTTTTCATTTGAAGCTCTTTTCATTGTTTTATATTTGTTTTAAAATACAGTAAAAAAACGGTTTATTTAACCTTAGTCTAAAGCAGGAGTCACTGTACCACACAATTTATCGAACTTATAGATCCTGAATGGGCCAAAAATTACAAGATCCTTCTAAATCTCATATTTGTCTTTACTGTGATAATAAATTAAATTTTTCCCATTATGGTTAGAATGACTAAAGAACCCAAAGGAAGAAGTTTACATATGGTAGTCGCAACAAATATGGTATATTGCCATATGAGTGGGGTTGTGATTGGTGATGTATAGTAATACTGATTAATTCCATGTTCTTTTAAATTAGAGCATAAGAGCTAAAATTAATAATTTTATTTTATGTTTCCAAGAAACGAACAATACTGTTAAAAACTCAAAATGTACAGCAAACGAAATGACATATCAGGCTTGTTACATAAAGTAAAGATAAATCACCACGTATTTGGGCCTCCATCGACATTCTGTTAAAAAAATAGACCAAAATTATTCTGAAATGTTACCTTTTAACAGGAGGTGCAGTTAGTGGGGATTAGGAGCCAGGTAATAATGTCCGCTTTACGTTAAACGCACTTCTTTGTGTGAAAAATTATTTTTGATCCCAGAGCTACATACATGAGCATGAGATGAGAGTTGTACATAACATTCATATTGCATAATTTCTGATCCACCAGAATGTTGTTATTAAAAAACCACTGCACAATGAGCCTTAGGACAAAAACAGCCATATTGTCAGTTCATAATTAAAAAAAAATATTTTTGATGCCTTTGTTGGCACCTGCTGGAATCCATGGCACATAGGTGGATGCTGTGTGTGTAAGAGATTACATTTCTTTAGAAATATGGTTGCATTTCCTGAAGCAAGAAGTCAGTTTCTGGGCCAATGAGGGGGAAGAGGTGAGATGTCAATATCAGTCTTATCCAATTATCTTAGGAAGCACTCTCTCTTCCCTCCTTCATCTACTCGCGCTTTCCATAGATAGGTAAAACACACACTCTCATAATTCAGCTCTGAGAAAGTAATACTTCTATTTTTTCCAAAATAATGTTTTATGACCCTGGCTTTATGGTCATGCCCACAGCTACTAGTTGTTATTTTGGTACGTACTTGTCATTTTTTTTAACTGCAAAGGTCCCTTAACCTTCACTGTTAATCTACATAATGTATATGCAATAAATGAGACTCAAATAAATAACAGAAGTATAGAAATGTATTAATAAAAGTGTCCATTTAATTTCAATAGTTGCTCTAACTAATAACGTGTAATTACATAAAATGTATCTTATTCACGATCCTACATAATATACAAATTCACACAAATGTTTTTTTAAATACAATTAGGCTATTTTCTTTTATGTCAAAATGTTAGCCTTAAGATTTCTAGCACGTTTACCATTATACTGTATGTGTGATTAATGATATCAGTTTGCTTCTAAAATGTAAGTTCAGTGTCAGAAATGTAAGTATAACAGTGAGGGAACCTAAGGTTTTCAGATGATGCCAGTGCACTTTTAAGTCTGCTGAGTATGCCTAAAGTGCTGATGTGCAAAGCCTTTGGAGGAATGTATGATTGCCTGAAAACTAATACGATGACTGCACCACTGACTCATCATTGATATACATGACCTAAAATATGTATAACTTGTGCCTGTGTAAGTCATATTAGCACCTCTGGCTGGATCATCCGGGTGTGCTATAAAAAGAAGCTGTGAGGTTGTAGAATTTATTCTCATAGATAGTCATGTGATGTGTTTCAAGCCACATTTCACATTTATATTGCACTTGGTACTGATACAGCATTTAAAAAGCAAAAATATTCTATGAAGAATTATTTTATTTAATGATCATCACTTAACTTAATGTCACAACATAAATATTATAATTGTGGAGATTATTCTGATTGCCAAATATGTTGTTAAAAAGCAAAGTCTATAAAATGACAGAGTCAGTACTGTGTAGAAAAATCACTGAAATATCAGCTTATATATAAAAATAAAAATAAATGCTAGAAAGATAGATAGATAGATAGATAGATAGATAGATAGATAGATAGATAGATAGATACAAAGATAGATAGATGAGACCTTCCAAATAGTCCCAACACATGTCCCTCCTGCAGCTTATGAATATAATGTTTTAGAAATATGCTGCTGAGACACAGACTAAGGCCCTCATTCAATTGCAATTTGGCCAATTGAATATGGCTCAAAATAAGCACATAGCATATATTTTTTAAATAAGTTTTCATTTAGTGAGCATCTATTCAAAAGCAAGGTTTTCACTAACTAAAAACTTATTTAAAAAAAAATATGCTATGTGCTTATTTAGACCACCAATCAATTGACCAAATCGCAATTGAATGAGGGCCTAAGACTATAGAAACATTGTATGAATGAGCTACAAGAAGCAGGCCTTTGCAGGGACTGTAATGTTTGAATAAGTAAAAACAGAGCTGTTAAGTACTTGCTAATAAAATGATGTTTAAGTATGTAAATAAACACTTACACAGTTTATTTTATTATTACAAATGTGTCTCTTTCAACCATATCCAATATATTGCTAGTATATTAAGATGTATTACTATTCACGTGGGCCTCATTTAATTGCGATTTGGCCAATTGAATAGGGCTCTAAATAAGCACATAGCATATTTTTTTTAAAGAAGTTTTTAGTTAGTGAAAACCTTGCTTTTGGATAGATTCTTACTAACTAAAAACTTCTTTAAAAAAATATGTTATGTGCTTATTTAGGGCCCTATTCAATTGGCCAAATTGCAATTGAATGAGGGCCATAGTCTTGACTCGCGACATTTAACCAATTGACCAAAACAGATAATAATCTATGTACCTTATCTAGCCCATCATTTATTCACCGGTAACTGCCCCCAAATACTAAATGCAATCAATAAAACTCTGCTCTGCTAGCATAAGTTGCCATGTTACACACATGATAGGGGATATATATTTTCTTTTACGGCGCTTAGACACTACTCATTGCCATGAGATTTACATTGAGGGATTGGAATATGAATTACATATATTCCATCTATCAACTAAAGCCAGATACAAACCTTGCAATAAATATAAAACATAATATATTCAAATGGGGATTAGTCTTGCCATATTATGCAGACTTCACCAATGTATACAGCATGTCATTTAAAAATACTCCACTGTTATTGAGATAATATCGAAAGCCCTTATTTCAGTGCTGTCATCCAACATAATATATTGTAGAGTCTGTTTTATTTTCTATGCTTAGGCAGCAATATTTTAGATCTGTTTAATTGATAGACCAGTAGCCATGTAATATTATGGTTTCTAAATTGTGCTGTAATCCCCAATGATCCCCTCTTAACTACAAGGTGGATACAGGATGACAGTCTTTGAACTAAATAATCAAGTAAAACATAGTTAAAACAAGCTTGACCTTTTTTTTTTTTTTTTCTCAGTGAGTTTTGAGGATCTGTTGTAAATGTCTGCTGATTGCTATCTCTTATTAGATAACTAGGAAATTGCCAGTAAAACATAATGGGAGTAAAATTGTAAGCCTGGCAATGCTGTTTCCCACACAATGCTAGGCTATGGGGCCTCTGAGCACCTTTGGTGCTCATCGTGAGCCCCGGGCTGAGCACCTTTGGCGCTCATTGCATGTCTCGCAATGAGCACTTTTGGCACTCATTGCGAGGCACAACATTCCTGATTTTGAATGATCACCTTTGGCGCTCCTTGCAAGCCTTGCAAGCTCCTTTGGAACTCATTGCGTGGTTCGCAATGAGCGCCATCAGCACTCATTGCCAGCCTCTCACCCTGTGTACTTTATAGGCGTCTCGCTTGAGTGTTACTGTGTTGGGTTGTGTTACTGCCTTGGGTTAAGTGTTACTAGCTTGCATTAAGTGTTACTGCTTAGGGCTAGTTTTTATTCCCTATGGGCTAGTTCTATGTCCTTCTGCCTCGTTTTCATTGTGTTACGTTTTTTCGGCAGCCTTTTTTTTTTCTCGCTAAGGCGGTTTTCCTGCGCCGCTGGTGATGAGCACTCATCACGAGGCCTAAGTCCCGAGGCTCACAGTTGCGGCCATCAAAGGCTCGCCTTGCTTCGCGAGGCTCATAGTCGACTGCTCGCCTCACTTCCCGAGGCTCGCTGTTGCGGCCCTCGCTGAGCGTTGCCAGCATCGCAAACATTGCGAATAGTCCCGCAGATCCATAATTATATATGTGATGCAAACCAGTGAAAAGGCACCCCTAAACAAAATATATGGATTTTTTATGGTAAATAAAAAAACAAATGAACTCACAAAATATTGTACTGTGGGACTGCATTATATATATAGTAATTATATATATTTAAAATAACCAATCTTAAATAATGCATTAATATACAAATTGGTATACATATAAGTTAAACAAATTTGAAGGCCAGAGAGGCACCACTGAAGAGACACTACTGTAGCATATACTGTACCATATTTCTTTTTAATTATTAGAACAATGTTATGACCTAGATAATTATATGACAATTTTATTAAGTACTATTCCTGTGTTCTTATGTTATTGCTGGGAAATTATTTTTTCTTGTGTATCCTAACCATATTTACACACAACCTTGAAGGTCCACTACAGTCAAATAATTACAATATACTAATTTGAATAACTACTCTTTAATATACATTTTTACATCTTTTTCCAATGTAAAAAAAAATACAGCCTCTAATTTGTTATTTTTTAGATGCAATTCTGCTGCAGTGTAACTGACAATTTAGTTTTTTCAGCATCCAAAGTTAGGAGGAGACTTTGAGTGTAGCGGGAGATGATAATTATTTCTGTCCAGAGGTAGACATGCAATTTTACAGGGAATATTTTTAACGTTTTAAAAGCAAACTATATTGCACAGTTGTCTTATTGTAGACCTAATACTGCCATTTGGATTGCTTTTCATATCGTTGTTCATTATTAAACATTTTACTAATGTTGGTGCTCAATGTATAATAATATTGTAAAACAGATTTAAATAAAACAGATTTTCAAATAAATTATGTATATTAAATTTTTTGGACATTCGTGATGCAATTTTATCTAACTAAATACATTAAAAATAAAGTCCCTCTGGGCATACAGGAAGACATATGCTTGTTCCTTTAAAGTAATTGATACTCTCAGTGGTGCTCTGGTAGCAGGAGCAGAGCTATTGACTGATAAGGCTGAGTGCCTCTGGGAAACATTTGTGGAAGCACATCATGTTGCAGTAAAGAAATTAGTCCCAAATCATTCAGCAAAAGTAAAATGAATAAATAATGGAAGCTAAAACAAAGGAGACTTTAGCAATTGGGTGTAAGGTAAGGAACAAATACAGCTGTCAGGAAAATGTGCAAAGAAGACACAGAGATCTCAGGAGCAAGTGAAAGGTCACATGTGAAGAAAATAACACATACGATGAAGAACAATAAAAGCTTTACTCAAATAAAGTTTATTAGGCCTCCAATAGCTTCATCAGATAATCTGCCAAGACAAGCTTTTCTGGTCATGGTTTACAATTGCAAAAAATGTACTATGTGAAAAATACCATGGGTAAGCAATATTATATGTTCCTATATGTACTCTGCCCTTTCCCTTAATAATAAAATGATACATACATGAAGTTTGACATGTTTGGTGCTGTGCTTTAGATGGATGTAAAGCAAATTGAGTGACTGTTTTGCTTCATCAACCCTTACAGAGTTTCTCTTTACTTGATAAATAAAAGAATGTTAATTTTAAAAGTTGTCCACTACCAACTGGTATCTTGCCCTAGACCTGTGTTTCTCAATTGTATTGCTTCTAGCTACCAGCTGACTACTTCCCTATATCTATGTATGTATGTATGAACAGATACATAGACAGATAGATGATATGCACTATTGTCCATCAGTGTTTCACTTCTGTTGGCTCTTTTATTTTTTATACAGTATTTTTTAAACAGCAATTTAAAATATGGTCAACAATAAAATGTATTTTAAAAATCATCTTCCAATTCAATAAAGAGTAAACATAATTTTTATAATGGCTCACTATATTAAATAAGTCACTTTCACTCAAAGTAATTTCACGGTGGGCTTAAGTGGGGTGCACATTTTATCTGCAGCCATTAATTTGTGTGCCTAGCAGACTGACATGAAATGAAATATAGAAGCACAGTTTCTGTCTACACTGTCAGGAAAACATTGTGGAAGCATATTCATTCTGTACTATTAACAATTGGATACCCAGGACGATTTTTAAAAGTGCTTCTGGCAGACATATATTTTACCTTACAATTTAAAACATGCCTAGTGCAATATATTGCTATAAATATATATATGCTGACACACACATTAGAGACAAGAGATATAAATAAGATCCAACTCCCAAATCTCATCATTTGCAAATGAATATAAATATTTATACATAGACACATTTACAAAGAGAAGTATTTACATCAGAGCACATATGCCTTTGCATGAGGCAACCTAGCTTGCTCACATATGTATCTATCACAAGTACATTTATTTCTGTTTCTTCTTGCTGTGAATCTCATCTGTAATTGGAGAGAAAGGTGTAGTACTCTTAGTTCTTATGTTATTTTACAAGGTACATCTCACAGGGTTTTACAACACTTAACTTGCTGGTTTATAGGATCAGTTCCAGACCACATCTTATTACATGTGCGGGAAGTTAGGGAAGCCCAGCTTCCAGTTGAAAAGCACATGCAGCTCAAACTTATATAGTATATCATTTACATACATCACATTTACTAAGTTTAGCATTACATTATTATCTAGATTTTCACAGTAGTCTGCATCATTTTATTTATCATGATTTGTTTTATTGTAATACAATCCATGATATTCAAACTTCACCTACTTACCTAGGCACTGCAGTGGTGGGAATAGCACAAACTCTGCAAGTGGTAATGAAGAGCAATTGTTAATGAGCATGTTAAAATTATAAGACATTTCATTTATAACATATATGGTAATGAAAATAATCATGAAATCTTCATAACTTATATATTTTCTATTGGTATTGTGAGTTTAGAGAAGAAACATGAATAAACATCTGTGAACAATGAGCTTGCCAGCTGCTTTTGCTGCACTTTGGCCTTTTTCAAACAGGAGAACATGGTGAGTCTAGGCCAGTGGTGAAACCAACACAATATACAGCAAGCACGTTATAATATCACAAAATACAACAAGCTGATATCACCCAACTGGCATAGTGAACAACAGCACTCCCAGAAGAAAGTCCAAAGTTGTAGATCAGCTATGTCTTTCTAAACACCTGCGGACCTAATGGACATAATGGTTATTATAAATGTTTATACGTGCCACTATTATTTTTAACGCTAGAATATTGCCCGTCAAAAAATGACGGCAATGAAATTGTAAGTGAGCTAATGCTGTTTGGTGTATGGTAATCAAATAAATAATACATTAATAAAGTAATATACTTTACCTATTTTGAAGTAATATATGCAGGAACCATTGTGTTGAAGAGCTGGCAATCTGTTTTCATGTTGCTGCATCATACAATGTGTGTTTTCAGTGCTGTGGAGCTGCTGTGTAAGTGTCAGCAATGTATGCAGTGTGTAGTGTAAATAGTGTGCGCGCGCAAGGAAAATCCGTTAGAGTAGCTGTGTACTTCCGCATTCAGGAAGTTAGTGTTGTAAAATGGTGGCTAATCTGTGTGGTACTCGACTGTGGCTGATTTTGCGTCCTTGTTCTGGGATCTCGTCCGGCTTTTTTGGAAAATCCCTATGTGTTTGGTGGTGTTTTTTGTCTTTAGGGTCCTGTAGTCTCGTTTTCGTTTTTTCGGCTGCCGTTTTTTCTCTCGCTTAGGTGATTTTCGGGTGTCTAAACTCTGTAATTTGGACTTAAATGGAGGTGTAACTTCACTTGCAGAGGTCCTGGGTGCCCCCCCCCCCCCCTCGCTGTAGGTAAGCTTTTTATGTGTTTGTTGTGTGTATTTATTGTGTTTCTAATGTTTTCAGGTTCGCGTGGGTCGGCCGTTAAAGTCGTAGCTTTGCGAGATCGCAGTGGTCCCACGTCTCGTATTTGTTTGTCGTAAGTCCGTAAATGTTGCGAGGTCCGCAGTTGCTGGCAAGGAGCGAATTCGGTGCTCCATGCCAGCAACTGAGGCCCTCGCCTCGCTACGGGAGCCTGCAGCGTTAGCAACAACCCACATGCTCACAACTATATATGTGATTGATTGATGATTTAATCATTACACTAGTTAAGATCGCTCTTACTGCTGTTTATATTTTACCTGATCTCTGCATTAAGTCCATTGGTTTTAAAATCTATTGCGAACAGAGCACTGGACCTCAACTGCAACCACAGCTAACCTCTGAAATGTCTTTATTTATTTACTAATTGGAAGACTTGACTTTTAATACACAGGTAATGTAACTGAGACAGCAGTACTTCAGCACTGTTTGTACATATCATTTATATTTTTACTAGCGACTTGCCCGTCAAAAATGATGGGGCAATAAAATTTGAAGAAATGGGAATGCTGTTTGAGACATAATTGAAACAGTTTTGTACTGTGAGGACCTTCGGCGCTCATTGCGAGCCTCTCCTGTCGTGTACTTTTGGTCCTCTGAGAGAGATATATATTTCTATGTAACATAACAAAGTCAGAGGTGCTCATAAGAGAACGAACTAACCTTAATAGGTTAGTTCTATAGCCATTATAAGCTACTCTGAGAGCAACCTCTTTTAGCTCACTTGTGCCCTTCACAGGGAGAAATATCCTGTAGTATATCAGTCTGGTCCAACTCAAAAGAGTGAACCAGCCCCGAAATACCAGGCAATTCTACCCTGAACAGGAGAAACAGCAAACTCCAGATGCGTTTCGGCCTTTATGGGCCTCGTCAGGGAGGTGCAGCTGAACTCCCTAAGGCACAGTGAGCTAGGGGTCCACGTCTGGAGTCCCCTATTACCTTTAGGGAGACTAAACCCTGAAGGTAATTTGCATATACAACATAACAAAGTCAGAGGTGCTCATCAGAGAACGAACTAACCTTAATAGGTTAGTTCTATAGCCATGATAAGCTACTCTGAGAGCAACCTCTTTTAGCTCACTTGTGCCCTTCACATGGAGAAATATCCTGTAGTATATCAGTCTGGTCCAACTCAAAAGAGTGAACCAGCCCCGAAATAACAGGCAAAACTACCGTGAACAGGAAATACAGCAACCCCCAGACGCGTTTCGGCCTTTATGGGCCTCATCAGTGAGGTGCAGCTGAACTCCCTAAGGCACAGTGTCAAGGGATCCATGTCAGGAGTCCCCTATTACCTTTAGGGAGACTAAACCCTAAAGGTAATTTGCATATACAACATAACAAAGTCAGAGGTGCTCATCAGAGAACGAACTAACCTTAATAGGTTAGTTCTATAGCCATGATAAGCTACTCTGAGAGCAACCTCTTTTAGCTCACTTGTGCCCTTCACAGGGAG
This sequence comes from Discoglossus pictus, assembly GCA_027410445.1. NCBI lineage: Eukaryota > Metazoa > Chordata > Amphibia > Anura > Alytidae > Discoglossus > Discoglossus pictus. The sequence continues at coordinate 312,811,226 of CM050164.1, read as the reverse complement.
AAATATCCTGTAGTATATCAGTCTGGTCCAACTCAAAAGAGTGAACCAGCCCCGAAATACCAGGCAATTCTACCCTGAACAGGAGAAACAGCAAACTCCAGATGCGTTTCGGCCTTTATGGGCCTCGTCAGTGAGGTGCAGCTGAACTCCCTAAGGCACAGTGAGCAAGGGGTCCACGTCTGGAGTCCCCTATTACCTTTAGGGAGACTAAACCCTAAAGGTAATTTGCATATACAACATAACAAAGTCAGAGGTGCTCATCAGAGAACGAACTAACCTTAATAGGTTAGTTCTATAGCCATGATAAGCTACTCTGAGAGCAACCTCTTTTAGCTCACTTGTGCCCTTCACAGGGAGAAATATCCTGTAGTATATCAGTCTGGTCCAACTCAAAAGAGTGAACCAGTCCCAAAATACCAGGCTATTCTACCACTGAACAGGAGAAACAGCAAACCCCAGACACGTTTCGGCCTTTATGGGCCTCGTCAGTGAGGTGCAGCTGAACTCCCTAAGGCACAGTGAGTTAGGGGTCCACGTCTGGAGTCCCCTATTACCTTTAGGGAGACTAAACCCTGAAGGTAATTTGCATATACAACATTACAAAGTCAGAGGTGCTCATCAGAGAACGAAGCCATGATAAGCTACTCTGAGAGCAACCTCTTTTAGCTCACTTGTGCCCTTCACAGGGAGAAATATCCTGTAGTATATCAGTCTGGTCCAACTCAAAAGAGTGAACCAGTCCCAAAATACCAGGCTATTCTACCCTGAACAGGAGAAACAGCAAACTCCAGATGCGTTTCGGCCTTTATGGGCCTCGTCAGTGAGGTGCAGCTGAACTCCCTAAGGCTGTTTCTCCTGTTCAGGGTAGAATTGCCTGGTATTTCGGGGCTGGCTCACTCTTTTGAGTGGGACCAGACTGATATACTACAGGATATTTCTCCCTGTGTAGGGCGCAAGTGAGCTAAAAGAGGTTGCACTCAGAGTGGCTTATCATGGCCATAGAACTAACCTATTAAGGTTGGTTCGTTCTCTGATGAGCACCTCTGACTTTGTTGTTCTGTATATGCAAATTACCTTTAGGGTTTAGTCTCCCTAAGGGTAATAGGGGACTTCAGACGTGGACCCCTTGCTCACTGTGCCTTAGGGAGTTCAGCTGCACCTCACTGACGAGGCCCATAAAGGTCGAGACGCGTTTGGGGTTTGCTGTTTCTCCTGTTCAGGGTAGAATTGCCTGGTATTTCGGGGCTGGCTCACTCTTTTGAGTGGGACCAGACTGATATACTACAGGATATTTCTCCCTGTGAAGGGCACAAATGAGCTAAAAGAGGTTGCTCTCAGAGTAGCTTATCATGGCTATAGAACTAACCTATTAAGGTTGGTTCGTTCTCTGATGAGCACCTCTGACTTTGTTGTTCTGTATATTTCTATGTACATGTAGTTAAGTAATAATAACTGATTTTTTAAATCAATTAATATACTTTAGGTCTTCAATAGGCTGAAGACCTAACAACCTGTTTGTATTTTGCGTCTGCATAGAATATACATTGTGAGTGTTGGTGCCCTGCTTATAAAGTGTCATGAATATTCCAAGTGTGCATACTAAATCGGCTGCGTGCGCGAGGTAAAGCCATTGGTTTATTGTGTAAAGTGGCATTGTATAGTCGTAATGTTATTAATGTGTTACGCGGCGGGCATTTTTTTCCTCGAGTGGCGTAAATCGTGTAAATCCAGTTGAATTCTCGTTCCACCTCACTCACAGATGTTCTGGCTGTTGCCCCATGCTGTCTGTGATGTTTTTGTATTTTTTTTAGGTGTATTTAGTGTGTTTTTCAGGTTTTTTGTTCTGCCGCTTATTTTAGTGTCTCATATCTTTAATTTTTTTTTTCTAAGTCCCGCGTCTCGTATTTTAACGGCTCGCCTCGCAGCGATGAGCGCCTTAGGCGCTCATCGGCTATGTGCGACGGTTTAACGGCTCGCTTTGCGAGGCTCGCAGCGATGAGCGCCTTCGGCGCTCATTGGCTAAGTCCTACGCATTAACGGCTCGCCTCTCTCCACGAGGCTCGCAAGTGATGAGCGCCTGCGGTGCTCATCCCCTAAGTAGTACGCACCTTGCAAAGCGTGACGACGTCTCGCAGTTTGACAACTATTATATGTGATTACAGGTGTTAAATTGTTTATAGTTCCCCATTCATTTTTCAATATGAAACATGTGACCAGTTTTCTAGGCTTCTTTTTCTGAAAGGGAGAGGATGCTATTACTGCAAAGAAATCCCTTGTGCCTAGCGTGGAAACATCTCTCAGAAAGTGAGCTCCACAGTCAATAAAACAAGCGAGGAAACAGGTTGCAGTGCAGTTGCCTCAGTGCAAGGACCTTGCAATAATACTTGCAACTTATAATTAAATTTAGCATTGTGAATAGTAATCAGTTTAATAATCAGAAAGTTGTAGTGATCACCTTTTTAGTGAGGTACTCTTATGAGGAGTGCTTGTTTTGGATCCCCTTAGTGCTTAACACCATGTATGTATAATTGCAAGAATCAAGAGTGGGGAATAAAATGTATCTTTATTGAATTAATTTAAAATTAGAAGAACTGAGTATAAAAGGAAAGAACAACAGACACCAGCAATGAACAGTAACAAATTCAAGTGAAGGGTTAATGAACACAAGCTGCATAATTAATAATTAGGAGAAAAGCCCATGAGGGATACCTCCTGTCTGGAAAGCTTAGCAGTGTGCTGAAGCTCCAATGGTGGTAAATACCCTACCATACCTTTCACTGAGTAGAGTAGATATTTGTTGTTGTTTAGTCGCTCAGTTGAATCCAACCCTTCATAACCCCATGAACCTCAGCACATCAGGCACATATTGTGACTGGTTATGCTCATTCATAAGGTTTTCATGGTAAAGATACTGAGTGGGTTTCCAGGTCTTTCACCAGTGGACCACACTTTGACCTCTCTGCTATGACCTGCCCATCTTGGTTGACCCTACATGGTATTGCTCACAGTTTCACTGAGGTACACAAGACCCTTCACCACTACAAGGTAAAGATCCAGCATTAATCTTTCTGCAGATATAAATCTGCTTTTTACAAGATGGATGTGCTCAGGGTAAGATTGAAGCATTGAGCAATTAGTAATTAAAGCATTCCCCTTGAAACCTTGAAGAATTTCTACTGCCTCTATGGCCATAAGTATGGAGAAAGAGAGCTTAGCAGGCATCAGTCTGATCTCCAAGCTGGTTGTCCATTACTGATCCAGACGTACGTTTCGTCAGAAGGATCTGACGCTCTGATGAATGCTTCATAAGAATACTTCACCAGTTCATTACTGGTGGCTATTGTTCTTTTCTTTTATGCACTGCTATTTTTATAATATAGTTCTTCTCATTTTAAATTAGTTCAATAAAGATACATTTTATTCCCAATTCTTGATTCTTGCCACTAGTTATACTTATTACCAGACTTTGCCAATAAAAAGATTACAAAAGATTAACTTACTGCCACTTTCTAGTAGTGAAGGCTGACAACCTATATTCTTTTTAGAAAAAACTGTTATGACTAGTCACAGATCAGCTTTGTCTGTGGCACCAAAACAAAATCTATAAAGCCACAATATGAACACAGCAGATACCAGAAAGAGAGATGTTAGAGGAGCTAGTTATTTTAATTTTCCACTGATCATTAATAAGATATTAATTTATTAATTTATAATAATAATTTTCAATATTAGATTAGATTACAAAATCATTATATTTGAAAACCTGGCAGCTTCCTAGTAGACAAAGCTGCCTCCCCCACTGAAGTTATAGTTGGTGGATACCAGAGTCTAAACTTTGAAAGTAAGTTTGAAAATGGAATAAATGATTTTTGAATAAATAATTAATACATTATTAAATATGGATTTTATTAATAATCAATGATTAACTAAAACAAATATCTCACAGTGCTAAGTCACTATTGTAACCCTTTAATAGTTGTTAAAAACAATAGGAGATCAAAATAAGGTGAATTATAATATATTCAACTAACTATGGGCCTCATTCAATTGACATTTTTCCAATTGAATAGGGCTCTATTTAAGCACAGAGCATATTATTTTACAGAAGTTTTTAGTTAGTGAACTTCTATCCAAAGCAAGGTCTTGACTAACTAAAAACTTCTGTAAAAAAGTATGCTCTGAGCTTATATCGAGCCCTATTCAATTAACCAAATCGCAATTGAATGAGGCCCCATGAACGCAACCAAGATAATAGAATCATGGTGCTGAATGAGATTGCTTTAATTAATACAATTTGTTAATTCATCATAGAAGATCAAGATAAAGAGTGAACTATACTAAAGGTTAAAGTGCTATAAAACTTTTGGAAAATGGTCAAATCTTGCACATGCTACATAGGATAAGAAAAAAAGCTTTCTTAAAGGACTATTGACAGGTAAAGCTCATATGTTTGTTTGTTGGGCAGATACTATAAAAACAGTATGCATTCATATTTTTTCTTACTTTTTTCATATTTTTTATTTTTACTTCATCATCATTTTACATTTTTACATTTCACTTTTGGTAATTTATTATTGCAGTCCTCATGGATATTGAAATGACAAATTAATCAAAATAAGTTAAAACACTTTCCCTGTTTTCAGGTGTAGTTCTTCAAAATATTATATATTTGAAATATGTGACCACAGTGGTCCTCTAAAGTTGAACCAGCCCCTTCCTAACTCTGGGCTATATTCCAGGGCTTCTGTAAGAAAAAACCTGAAAAAAACCTGAGTGAAGTTCACTTGTAAAACACTACAGATCTATCATATTACACACATAAATCTAACCTCCTAGAAATGCCATCCAAGTGCTGTGTTTTGGTTCTGTTTCTGTCTGTTTTTAGTTAGTTGTGTTTGGAAACGAATAAAGAGAGTTCACTTCTGGAGACATATAGAAATCGTGTGTCTCTTATTTTGCTCCTGTTCTCCTGGATGGGAGGTACTGGGAGACTCTGTAGGAAGCAGATCTGGAGTCTCTTGGAAGTGCTGTTTTCTGATGCAAGGATCCTGACCGATACAAAAGCCAAATGCCAGGGTGCTGGTGCCGAAATTTTCCAAGAACCCCACGGTCCTTGTTGATAGTTAACCTGTAGTCTATAGCAGGTGGCCCAGGGCAGTAATAGCCCCTACCATTCGCAGCCTCCACCTAAAAAAAACCACTACTCTATGAAATAAAATAACAACACTAACAGGGGTGGGGGTCTATAAACCCCCTATTGGAATGGGATAAATTTTCGGTGCTGAGGCGGTTCATAGAGACCCCTTAGTTATGGCTAGAGGCTTCATATGGGTTCATAGAGACCCATGGAGCTAATTAGCCCCCACCCCACAGCAAAAGGGATGAGGGAAAGGGGGCTCATTGTCCCTGGTTATTGATGTCGGAATCCTGGAAGATACCCAGGTTCATACAGGGTAGAGAGTTGCACGGTCATACGTGGAGGGGTCTTAAACCTGATGCACTTGTTTTACTATTATTTAACCAAGCATATGTCCTTCCTCATAACCTCCTGTCTTTTCCTCAAGCTCAACTTTTCCACATTATGTCTCCAACATAATCATCTCACCCTCCATCCTCTTTTATGCTCCCATGAGCTACACTCCATCATCCAGTCACTATTTCCTCCCTCTTCTAAAGCTCATAAGCAGAAACACTTCTGCAAGTCCAAATCCCACCTTCTCTCCCACTCACTCTCTTTCTCTTCTGCTAGCTTTGGTGGATATATCTCCTAGCCCAGGCTCCTCACCTTACATTTCTTTTCACAGATTATACTATCTGACCACTAGGGGCAGGTGACATATTACATACTAGAGCCACTTACCTAATTACTTTCAATCAGATGCTTTCCTTTTTGTTCTATATGAAAAAACATTCTAACTTTGCATACCTTCCTACCTAATTAAACTTCAATTGCTTCCTCACCCTTGTTATTTCTTATCTGCCTCTTCCATTCCCTCTAGATTGTAAGTAGCGAGTTTCCAATCTTGTAGGGCAAAAAAACACTTTCTACAAAGGTTCTAAGCTCAAAACAGGGCCCTCCATTTTCTGCAGTTTGTTAACATTGTATTTTTCCTTGTTCTTTTTCCCTGTATAGCACTACGGAATATGTTGGCATGTTACAAATAAAAGTTAATAATAATAATAATAGGGTGTTCACAATAGTTAGTGGTTACCATTAAGTTGAGTTGCTAGGGAGACTGCTGAGATTCGCATTCAGATTCCTACTTAGGCCGGCTGCAAGCAAACGTTAGAGCTAGACAGATATGACCAAAACTTCCTGAGTCAGTAAATTTAACATGATTCTTTTTGTGGGATCCATGGAATAGCTATGCAAGTTTGCATTTAAAAACTCCTGTAGCTACAAGTCCACCATATGGGAGTTCTTACAGGATTCATGGAATAGAGCCCTCTGTGTTGTCCATATTATTAAAATGCATCTGTTGGTGTTCAGGCAGTAGGTCTTCATCTGCACAGTAGAAAGTATAAATGGAAAGTCGGTGCATGAAAGAAGAGAATATGTTGGAAGAGTATCTGTTTGTTTTTAGATCACTTAGGCATGTGTTGAACCCCTCTGTAAAGATCTTTAAGTTCAGTGTAAGCTTAATGTGACCTGGGTGCAACATATCAACATGCAGAATTATGAAGGGCACCACATTTTGAGATTTGCCTATACGGTTTATATTTTCTTGGTCTTGCACAGTTATTATAGCTCCTTGATGACTTTGCAGGGGTCCATCTATTTACCTATGTCAACCATGGGTGTTATGCTCTGCCTCCTCTCATAACCTGCATCAACTTGAAAGTATTGGACCCCTGGTCCTTCTATAGCCCCTGGCTATATTCGCTCGGTTTGTGTCTGCAGGCCTGGGAGCTTGATTTCAGGAAGTAACACAGATGGAGACAGTTGTGTTGTGAAACCAAAACTCTGACTTTATTGTGGCTCGTTGACACTTTTATAGCCTAAAAGTGTAGGTGTGTAACATTACACCATAATACATGTAATCCTTTCATTGGTTGAACAGGGTATGTATAGAAACTACCATATAAGGATATCTTTAGGTTGTATAGAGTCTGAGTAAGGTATGACTCAGAGGTTACACAAAAAAAAGGAACTTGGGTTGGGTTACAATCATGTACATACATTAGTACAAAAATGGAGTAGCATAAAAAAATGGAGTATATACAGATTAGGTTCCCTACCGTCTCCCACAATCCCCTCTTAAAATCATATAAACCTAAATGATTTTTTTATATTATTATTCTCATTGGAAGTTGGGTTTATGAGCATTATGAATGTCATCAAGGGGCGCAAAGCCTCCCTGGAATATAAAACATGACTGGCGGATAAACCCTTGTATCCCTGTTAATTAAAGGGACCAAGCCACGCTCATTCTTAAATGATGAGGTTCTTTCTTTTCTTTTGCTTATGTTTCTTAACATATTCTGTATATTTATCGGGGTCAGGTGTTAGAGGCACCTGGCATTCGGGGATTGAGTGAGACAGCATGGTTACATTTTCAATACCTTTGTTTAGCAGTTTCTTAAAGCAAGGTATAATACAACATACTACTATACCAACAACAAGTAGGATTACACAGATAATTATAGCGAACTGAACTAAAACATGTTTCCAGGAAGTGAACCAACCAAAGTATTGATCCCAGGGGTTATCAATACCAGAGTTTTTCTTCAGTTCTACGGATAAATCCTCTAATCTCTTAATGGCCAAGGTTACTTTGCCATTTGGGCCGGTATTATCAGGGATCCAAGTACAGCAACCTTCTGTTTTACCTATGTATACACAGGTACCTCCTTTCTCGGCTAATACCATGTCTAGGGCCATTCGGTTCTGGAATACCATTTGGGAAGTTGGCTCTAGTTGTTCAGCTATTCCTTTCAGGGCGTCTCTGGTATCATTAACAAATCTCTGTTGGTTGTAATAGATGTAATTTATCCAGTCTACATTTTTATTGATAGTTATCATAGGTATTAAGGACTCAAAGCCTGCAGCTACTTGGTCTCTGGCTTTGAATTCATTTGGGACCCCTCTTGGTACCCCTATTGTATCTATGTAGACATGGGGGTCGAAGCTTCCTCCTGGGGCTTCCCTCCTTGCTCTCCTGAGTATATTGCTTGAGTTATGGCCCAGGGGAGGATCTACCTCTGTTACAATATGGAGTGGCATAATAATCTTTGCTAGGGCGCACTCTCCTTGGTTCTAACTTGGTTCTAATTTTCATATCACCACAAATCCAGTAGATGTCACCTAGGGACTTAGTTTGGTTGGCAATATTGGTTGTTCGGTTCTGTCTACAGTACCCTGGGGGGAATTTCTTTAAATCCCTTCCGCTATTGTTAGAAATGTAACAAGTGTAATTGCCAGGGTAAATAGTGATATGGCTTCCTGGATTCTGTTTTTTTGATAGGATGGGGTATTTTAGCATCCATTCACTACATCCTGTGATATTGGCAGGATTGGCAGTAAATAGACTCAAAAAGCAATCTTCTACATTCTCTGGGATATTAAGGGGTACAGTACCCAGGTGTGGCCTTGCTTTGCCACACACATAGCAATTGCTTCGGTTAAGGGATATAGCATTGTATTTCATCCATTCTAGCCAGTAATTGGTATCAGAGAAACCCGTTTCTATAGCTAGGGTGTCCTCATACGTGGGGTCTCCTATAGCTATCATTTCTTTGAATGTGTGGAGAGAGGGTTTGAGAGGGTTGTCTGCTGTAACAGGGGCATTTAGTTTGAACCAATCATTAGATTGATACATATCCTTTAGTAGGAATCTTCCTTGTTTTCCCCCTGCACCACCTGCTGCCCAGGTCCCTAGTATGTAAGTGCCAGCATCACTGGGTCTAGGGTTTTCAATGGTTAGGGTAAATTTCATACTTTGGCCTGATTTTCCATTGTTTAGGCATGTGCCTGTTTTTAATAAGGTCATTCTGCTGATTAGGGATTTTCCATTGTGGTCCTTTTTACTCAAGGCACTCTGTGGAGTATACCCCCAATCTGTCCCTGTGTTCCACCCTACAGATCCCCAATAGTCGCAGTTCTGTCCCCAGTAATCATCTGTGACACAGATATAGGTGGAACGAGACTTGGGCGTGTCACGATACAAGTTACATTGCCAGGGAACTGGGGGACAGGAGACTATATTACAATAGTCGAAGGAGAAAGCGGCAACATGTGTGTTGGATGAGTTATACCAGAATGTGGTCACCAGGTCTTTGTCCTGTGTGATAGCCACTTGTTGTGGGGTAGGGTTAGCAGGGGGAGTGTTCCTTCTAGTCCTAGGGGATTGTTTGGTGGAAGACACTGTTGCCACAAATAGTTTGCAAGCTCCCTAACTCATCTGGGTCGTAAATACAGTTAGAGGTGATCCATACTATGCAAAATATAGGTATAGCAATGAGTCCTATAAATGTCCAAGATTTTCTAGAATCTGGTGATAGTAGAGTTGGCATGGCTTGTTTTGTTCGAGGTCAGGGCAACTCAGGTTGTCCTCGTTAGTACCTCTCTTTCCTCTGGATCTTCCTCTTCGAGGTCAAGGCAATTTGCCTCCGTTAGTACCTCTCTTGTCTCTTGGTCCGGGTTTGATTCTGGGCTTGGACCTTTCTTTACCAGCTTTACTCGGGTGGCGTGGATCCAGGTAGGACTGTTTTCCGTTAGGACTGCTGTTCGGGTTACTGCAACGATGGTGGTGGGAGGTCCATAGGTGAAATCCTGTTGTTTCTTTCCTTTAGGATGCAGTTTTACCACTACTTCGTCTCCTTCCTGGAAGGGATGGGTGTTTTCCTGTGAAGAAAAAGGACATTTGCGAGTAACATCTCCCTCAGTGCTGACCAAGGTTTCGATCAGCTTTCTCACATATTCATCTCTTACATTATCTAGATTGTCCATGGTCATGAATGTTTTCCTAGCCCATGGGGTGGGGAAGGGTCTACCAAACAGGATTTCAAATGGTGAATACCCCAAAGTCTTATTAGATGTCATCCTAATTTCAGCCATAATGGCTGGGAGGTACCTTTTCCAATTGGTAAAGGTTCCTCCTGTTGCCTTCCTGATTTTATCTTTAATTGTCCTGTTCATTCTTTCTACAATTCCTGAACTTTGGGGATGGTATGGGATATGGAACTTCCACTCGATCTGCAATGTTTTTGCTAATTCTTTACAAATTTTGGATGTGAAGGCGGGGCCTTGGTCTGAGTTAATTTGTAGAGGTACTCCCCATCTGGGAACTATCTCTCTGGTTAGGATTCCTACCACTGTTTTAGCATCTTCTCTTTTAGTGGGGAATGCTTCTGGCCATCTACTAAAGACGTCTATTATGACACAAACTGGTTGTGTACCTCCACTTGTTACTGGGAGATGGATGAAGTCAATTTGCAGATGTGTGAATGGTGTTGTTGGGTAGGGTAGGTGCTCATGTTTGACCTTGTGTGGGTTGTTGGGGTTGTTTCTAATGCATGTGATGCATCTTTGTACAAAACTTTTTACCATGGGTTCTGCATTAGTAATGTAAAACACTTCCCCTCTTTGCAAATTAGTCCAGATTTAGGACTCTTTTGCAACACTGGGTAACACCAATCTGCAAGCTCCTCCTCTGTAGCGGATGCCTGCAGATCAGTTAGCAGCTGTGTCTCATCTGGGAGGAGAGGTAGTAGGGTTGTCATAGATAGGAAAGTTGGTGTTGTGGATTTAGCAGCGGATTTGGCTGTCACATCCGCTAGGGCGTTCCCTTTTGATATGTCATCTGTGCCATGTGTGTGGGCCCTGCAGTGAATGATGGCCAATTCAGATGGAAGCTTTATTGCATTTAGCAATTGAGAAATCAGTTGGGCGTGGGATATACGTTTCCCGTCTGCTCCCACATAGCCTCTGACTGACCATAGGACGCCGTGGTCAAAAACTACGCCATAGGCATATTTAGAATCAGTGTAAATGGTTACTGGTTGATTGGCGTATATTGTACAGGCTCTAGTTAATGCTATTAACTCGGCGGCTTGGGCTGATTGGTAGTCAATAGGCTTTGCTTCTAAGATTATATTGGGTAGCTTTACAACCGCATACCCTGCATGGTAGGTATTGTCATTTGGACGGGAGCAGGAGCCATCTACGAAAATCACATCTCCTACATCTAGTGGGGCCTTTTGCATGTCTAGCCTTGGGGATGACATTACCTCTATGGAATCTAAACAGTCATGATCTTCAGGTATGTGGTCATTTGGTGACTTTAAGCCTAGGAGGCCGTTTAGAATCATTGCTGGACCTGCAGTTGTGGAGTTATATTGGACTCTTAGCTGTGGGTTACTTAAGAGGATGATCTCGTAACCACTCTGCCTCTGGGCTGACATGTGTTGTGTGTGGATACCCTTTAAGATGGATAGTACATCGTGTGTAGTATGTAGGGTAGTTGGGTGTCCTAGTGTGAAAGTGGTAGCCATTTCAACAACCATGGCACATGTTGCCAGTGCCCTAAGGCAAGAGGGAAAACCCTGGACTTGGAGAGGCATGACTTTTGAAAAAAAGGCGACAGGTCGCATTTTCCCACCGTGTTCCTGGCCGAGAACGCCCGCCATGGTTTTACAATTGTCTCTAGCATATAAATGGAACATCACATTATAATCAGGGAGGCCAAGGCCAGGGCTTGTCATCATTGAACATTTCAATGCCTTAAATGCTTTCAACATATCATCTGACCAATGTACAGCTTCAGGAGAATCCTTTAGTGTGGCTTGTCTTAAAGTATTGTCATAGAATGAGCAATCGCTTATCCATTGTCTACAATAGTTTACCATCCCAAGGAAAGATAGCATTTCTTTCTTGGTACGTGGGGTGACCAGGCCCACAATGGCATCGACTCGTGATTTGCTCAAGCTCCTTTCTCCCTTTGAGAAGACGAAGCCTAGGTATTCTACCTTCTCTAAACACCATTGTAACTTTTGTTTTGACACTTTGTAACCACATTCTAATAACCATAGTAACAATGACCTACAATCTTTCTGGCTGGCCTCCTCTGATTCGCTGCAGATCATCAGATCATCAACATATTGCAGCACTACCGAACCACAGGGGGGGTTCCATGGCCTTAAAGTGGACTGTAGTACAATACTAAAAACCACGGGGGAGTCCACATATCCTTGCGGCAATCTTGACCAAGTCATTTGCCGTTTTCCGTCAAGGCTAAATGCAAAAATGGGTCTCGTCTCTCTGTCAACAGGGATGCTAAAGAAAGCATTCTTTAAGTCAATGACTGAAAAATGTGAGGCGTCATGTGGAATGGTTGCCAAAAGGGTGCTAATATCTGGGACAATGGGTGCTATCGGGGTCACAAGATTATTAATAGCTCTTAAATCTTGGACAAAGCGGTAAGTGCCATTAGGTTTCCTGACAGGGTTCACGGGTGTGTTGTACGGGGAGATACAGTACTCCAGTACCCCTTCTTGGAGGAACTCTTCTACTAATAAGGTTATTCCTTTTATCTTTTCTAGTGACAAAGGATATTGTTTTTGGTAGACCGGAGTGGCTAGGGGTTTGAGGGTGGCCCTATACGGAGTACAGTCTATCAGACCGGTATCATGGTTTCCCTCAGCCCACACCTGCTCTGGTAGGTCGAGAGGCAGGTTTACAAAGATAAGGTCGAGGTTATCAGGGCCTATACTTTGATTGGGTTTTAGGTCAAAGAAGGGTGAGTCCACAATTAGGCCCCCTCCATGTTTGTTCACGGTGAGGGTCAAATTGAGCTTTTCAAATAGATCCCTGCCCAGTAGATTTACAGGGCAGCCTAGTATGATGCTAAAGGCATGGAAACAAAGTAGTTTCCCTGTACAGTCAGTAATCTTTAAACGGGTGGTTTTAAAAGTGGGGGTTGATATCCCATTTATTCCCATAGAAGGTGATGACTTTTCCTTTTTACCAGAGTAATTAACAGGTGATATTACACTAGTGGTTGCCCCTGAATCAATAATAAATGATAATTTATCTTGGTCTATGATTAGATCCACAAGGGGTAACTCCTTCCACGTTTCTGTAATTTGTGGAAAAGTCGGGATATCAGCCTCCGGGCAGCATCAGCGTTGTTGCTGCTGGTTGGACCAATCAATGGGGAATCTATTACCTGCGGGCGTGGCTTGGGGGGTCTGCTGTTGTGGCTGTGATGGCGCTTGATTAGGAAATTGAGGGTTCTGGGGTTTACGGGGGTTAGGGCAGTCCCTGGCCCAATGATTTTGGTCACCGCAGTTATAGCAGGTACCCGGGGGGTACCTGGGTGCATTTCTCTGACCTGTGCCTCTCCTGGGTCCTCCTCTATTTGAATATCCTCTCCCTCTTCCTCTATCTGTACTTTTGTCATATTGGGGTGAGGTGGCTTTATCAGTGAAGTTGTGTGTACTGACAGCAGGTTTTTTAAAGTCAAAGCATCCTGCAGCTTCTTTTTGCATGAGGTGTGTTTTAAAATTTTCCACTGTGTCGCTTGGCCATGATGATACCATTTGCTTAATAGGGATAGTAAGGTGTGGCAGGGTGTTGGTGAGGAAAGTAGATATGAATAGGCTATCATTATTCAATATTTTTAACCCTGCCTCTTGAATCCAACAGTCATGGAACCTTTTCCAATAATCGGGGATGGATTCATCTTTCTTTTGTTTGCATGCTAGTGCCGTGGACAGTGAAGAGGTTTGTTTGAGAATTCTAATTACTTCTGCTTCTATTTCTGTCCACATTGTATCCTGACCTGCTTGTGTATTTAGGGTGTATTCAGCTGCAGTGGGGTTTGTAGGAGGTGGGGATGCTGCTCCATCGGCGGCTGGTGCGGGGTTTATAATCTGTATAACGCTGATAGAGGCTACTTTAGTCCAATCCCACCCGGTATGGTTTGTACCAATGATCTGGTCTATTATAAGACGCATGTCTTCTTGAGTGTAATTTCTACCCTTACAAGCTCTTTTCAAGTGGGTGACCATTCCTAGCGGGGCTACGGTGGGCTTGGGACAGTGTTTTACAATTCTGTTTATATCTTCTATCTCAATGGGTTTCTTTAAAAGATAATTTCCCACTGACATAAAAGGTAGGTGTAGTGTCTCTTCACTGTTAAGTGCGAGGTCATTGGTACCTCGTTGTCTCCCGCTACGGAGGTAGAGTGGGGACACTATGGGTATTGAAGGAGAGGCCCCGGCGGGGGCCAGTGCGGGTAACTGTTGCGCAGGTGAAGACGGTGGTGTAGGGGCATTGGGCACTACAGGTTGCATGCTTTGTGAGTCATTGCTCGGTAAGTTGGCTAATATAGCTAAGCTATCTATCTCTTCTTTATTTAACATGGGATAAATGTGATTATATGGTGGCGGGGGTCGGGCAGTATTGCCCTTTGGTGTGTTAGTGGACTTGGACGATGTTCTTATTAATTCTAGGTCGTGGCATTTCTTGGGGTCTAATTTAGTCTTGTTCTTGTTCTTTTTGTCCTTCTTATTTTGGGTGTCTTTCCAATAGGGGGCATACTCAAGCCAACTGATTCCACCTTGTTCCATATAATTTTGGTCCCACTGTGGGTCCGGACCATAGTAGGGCCATGCCGCTGTGTCTAAAAGGCATAGTCCCTTCACCATGTCCATGTGGAATGGGTCATTGGCGCCCTCTCGAGGAAAAGGACTAGAACTTTTCATACCTTCAGTCCACCCCGCTAAATTATCTATCCATGGGTTAATTAGGTAATAATTGGTCCCACTAACTCTTGCTACATAATCTTTACACGTCTCTCCTACCTCAGGAGGTGGGGGTGGTTTACTTCCTTCGTGACCCATCTGTTATATCACTATCAACTGTTACTATCAAATATGTATATCTATTTAATTTATTTTCCTCTCAGGGAAAAATAAGTAGGTCTAGGGGTCTTTTTGTATATTTAAAATTTAAACAACTTGTATACACATATATTAATCAGGTTATGGAATGTTCACAGTGCTCAGCTGCCACACCGGTCGCCCAGTGTGCGCTTTCCCAAAACGTGAACGGGTCACAAGTGTATTTCAGCCGTGCTGACAATACGGAGCGGTTCGAATGCAGTGTGACTATTTCTGCAATCTCATCAGAGAAAGGACATTCAGTAAATGACTCGAATCTGTTCACTTACCAACCAGATTCATTGAATCATACAAACAAATAATCTTATACTTCTATGCGATAGGAAGAAAGCAAAGAAAAGTATTTTCAGACACAAAACGAGCGTATTTACGTATTAACTTCTCTAAGTCTCCCTGAGACTAAATATTTCCTTGAAATATTTTACTCCGCCTGACTATATTCCCGGAATATGTCAGCGTATACGGTTCAATGGGATCCGAACTTAGTCAGTGTCCCCCGGCATCTCATTTCATTCGGCCATATAGAAAAATAGCATTTTTTCTACTCACCGAATGAATGGATGTCCGCAGGAGTGACTTTCGGATCCCGGACAGAGCCCCCAGCTGAAAGTATTGGACCCCTGGTCCTTCTATAGCCCCTGGCTATATTCGCTCGGTTTGTGTCTGCAGGCCTGGGAGCTTGATTTCAGGAAGTAACACAGATGGAGACAGTTGTGTTGTGAAACCAAAACTCTGACTTTATTGTGGCTCGTTGACACTTTTATAGCCTAAAAGTGTAGGTGTGTAACATTACACCATAATACATGTAATCCTTTCATTGGTTGAACAGGGTATGTATAGAAACTACCATATAAGGATATCTTTAGGTTGTATAGAGTCTGAGTAAGGTATGACTCAGAGGTTACACACAAAAAAGGAACTTAGGTTGGGTTACAATCATGTACATACATTAGTACAAAAATGGAGTAGCATAAAAAAATGGAGTATATACAGATTAGGTTCCCTACCGTCTCCCACACAACTGATGGGCATTCTCAACATAATATGCGTCAACACAGAGTGGAGTGCATCATTGTTGGCAAAGAATGTGACCATCTAGGTTCACAAATACAAAGCTCCCATGATTGATGAAGTCAGCATCAACTGTGGTGCAAACTGCTCACAACATAAAAGTGATCAGTGCAGAACTGATCTCAAGCAGAGCTTCTGTGCTGACATCAATCACTACACAGTACACAAGTCCAAAGCAGCAGAACATACAGACAGGACAGTGAACCTTATTAACAGCAATATATTGCACAAAACCTCGTGCAATTGTGCAAGCTAGATAACAGGAAGCAGGTTTTGCATCAACTGCTACAATTAGTGAGGGAACACTTCATGGTTTTTTCTACAGTTACTTTTTTAAGGTGGACATGCAGTAACCTTATCTCAGATTATCACTGCAAATACACAGCATACTAGTAGAATAGTAAGAAAAACAATAGATACCACTATGTCAAGAAACATTTCTCCCCTTGCAGATTCTGACAACCTGACAACCCACAGAGGATATTCACTTAAAGGTAATTTTATCTTGTGACATGTGTCAGTCCAGATACAGTGAGAGCTGTTTAAGCTGCTTCCAATATTGTTGTGTTCATATTACTAACGATGTACCAGGTTCATTGCTAGATGAGATAGGAAAAATGGTTGGAATCAGAAAGAATTGGTTCAAAATGGCAAATCCAACAAGTACTAACACCAGAAATCTGCAGAGAGAGTGAGGTAAATTATTACACCTGGAACATTATCCAAATTCCATAAATGCTTTAAGGGCATGCTGAGTGTATTCATACTTTGCACTGGCAATGTCTGTTCTTCAAAAGAAGTCATGTGTATGATATTTTGTTGGAAACCCACTCAGTGTGTAAATCCTTGAAGGGTCAGCTTTAGATTAAGGGAAATGTTATGATGCTAAGACTGTGGGCAAAGTCCATGTGGTAGTAGAGCTCCAGACTGGAACAGAAGGCCTTACATATATCACCTGAGAGCAAACTAATTAACACTTCCCAGGGTGCAGGAGAACAAATCACATTTTCATTTCAGCAGATGATTAATACATCTCACTTACATCTAATATTTGGACACTACTACATCAAAATATTAGGATATAGTCCAATATGTATATTGATTGCTAGATTTGAATATAAAGGAGGTTCATTGTGAGCTTCACTTATATTGTTGTATAATACAATATATTCTGTTATTCATAAAATGATCAGAAGCAGGTGCAGTGGGTTAAAAGTTGTCTGTAATCCATCTCTGTTATTTTAAACATTAGTAACACTGGTTTTCATTTTGGCTTTGTGTTTTCATTTTACTTTGGAGAAATAGCATTCCTAAATTACAATGGGAAATTAAGTTTAATACCAAACTATTATTCAGCATTTCCCTTAAATGTATTTATATGCCTGTACATTTGTGTGAACAAATAGATTGAAACATAATAGAACTTTGTATTGTATATTGTTTTTTGCCTTTGCTCCAGTGTCCTTTACAAGTTATTGTGACAGACTTGAGGGAGTGTCACATAGACAAGTAATGCATAAATTAACATACATTAAATCTTGTGGTTTTATACATAGGCCATGGTTTCCTAAAGGGAGCTTGAGGGAATATTTCACATCTCCCCTTGCTTGTACGTTGCCAAGTTCCAGATTTCCGCATTATACTTACAAGAAACAGCAGGTGTGAGGCCATACCATGGTACAGCAATAGCAATCATATTTTGTTCCCAAAGTTAATATGTGATGAGCCCAGAAATCTTCATTAGAATAGGACGAGTAATGCAACGCAGAATAGAAACCTAATACATAGATTGCTATAATTCTAAGATTAGCGACTTGCCCGTCAAAAAATGATGGCAATTAAATGTGTATGTTTTGAATTCTGTTTTGCACTTAATATGAGTGTTTGACACGTTTAACCTTTTTATTATCTATAAAGAAGAACAACAATTATATTAAATGTGTTTATTTTTTTAACATGCAACTTGTATGTGACCAACTGGTAAACCATCTTTTTTTAACAATATTAACATTTTAATGTAAGAATAGTTCAACGTTGTACGAATGAGTATTGTAAACATTACATGATGGTTTGTAACATGCAACTTGTAGATCAACAACTGGTAAACTACATAGATATCAAATCAAGAGGAAGGCAAATAGTAAAAAACCCCATTGAAAGCTAGCCAATTGTATCAAAGGGGGGACAAATTAATTCCGTCCTGACCCCATTAACTGTCGATCTGATTACTCCCTGGATTAATATTTTCCATTTAATTAAATTGTCCAACAAAAGACCCCACTCTTGCTAACATGAAATTTTAAATATATAGAAGGAAACAACTTTTTTAAACAAAAAAGTAACATTACAAACAGATGTTATAAAATGCTACCAAAGTGTTTTGTGGGGCTAATCATGCTAAAAGGCCACTTCCAAGAAATTTCAATATATTATTTTGTCTTAGTTGATATTTTTTTTACCTTTTGTTGTTATTTTTGTAATTCTTGAAAATGGCAAATAGAGTTTCCTATGTGGAATATTGGTCCTCTAAAAAGAGATTGTCAGACATAAAAGTTTGTCTGTGGGGTATAACCACTGTTCTCTATGGTTTTTGCCATTTTATGGAGTTTCTTAGTGAAATAGTGATCCTCTAAAAAGAGTCAGAGTGACATAAAAGTTTGTCCTCAAAATAAAACCACTGTTCTCTATTTTCTTTTTTTTCTTGTGAATTTGTCCTTGAGGTGAAAGCATTTTTCTTGTTTTTTTTTTTTTGTTTTTTTACATGTCTTGTATTGTTATCCTTTTTTGAATTTAAGTTATAGTACCCCATAGTAGACAATGTTTTTTTGTAAAAATGCAGCCATCATCTAATAAATCACCCTGACTTTGGTTGTTTTCAATGTAAACTTTAATACCCTCTGGATTCTTGCATCTTGAAAATGCAACATACAGTTGGCCATGTGCAAATACTGATTCATCTAAAAAGATACCCAGAGATTTGAAAGTTTGTCCTTGTGATTTATTAATGTTCAAGGCAAATGCAAGGATGATGGGAAATTGTTCACTTTGAAGTACAAAAGGGACACTACTTTCACTTGGTGCCAAATCTATTCTTGGTATGAAAACTCTCTCTATTCTTTATGGGTACCAGTTAGAATTTTAGCATGTATGAAATGGTCCTTTAATTCTTGAACAATTAATCTGGTCCCATTACATAGTCCTTTTTGTGGGTTTATATTTAGCAGTAACATGACAATTGCACCTTTCTTTAGCTGCAAAATATGCAGTGGCATTCCAGAGGGAGTTAATCAATTCATGAATTCAGTTGAAAACTTTGTCTTTCTTTCTTTGTCATCGCCAAGTACAGAATCAGCACTGTGATCTTTTTTTGTGGTGCATTTATTTTTTAAAATATTTCATTAAGGAGAAGCAATGCATCCTTATTTTTGCATGTTAGTATGACTTTGTTTTCAAGCTCCGCATAATTCTCGTTATCTATTGTATTTTGGAATATAGCTGATATGAGATCCTGTTTGCAAATCATATGAGATGGAATTTCCACTGTATCATTCAGTAAATGTTATATTCGCTCTGTTTTTCCTTCTCCAATTTTAATAAGCCAATCATTGAATTAATTTTCTCCTTCTGATCTCATATTTTGTTGTAATTGAAGATGGGTAAATAGTTTCCATAGAGTACTTGACTTTATACATGTTTCGACAATGTCAGTTCGATTTGCATGTACAATGACAGGTAATGTTTGTCTAAAATCTCCACCTAACAACATTACCTTTGCACCAAATGGCAAATCATTGTCCATGACTTCACGTAGCAAACAGTCAATACATTGTAGGGCAGGGCATGACATCATTGTAGCTATATCTATTATAATTAATATACTTTTTTGTATTTTTTTTTGCTTGTAATGATGTCATTTGGATATCCGACACTGATGTTTCCAGAATGGGAACTGGCAGTTTAAATCCACTATGCACAGTTCTTCCACATTCTAACAAAAGTGCGGCAATTCCAGTGGTTGCAAATGGCAATGCTATTTGACCTTGCGCTCAAACAAAACTCATCAATAATTTATACCGATTTTTCCTGATCCGCCAGGTCCATCTAGATAGAAATAATGCTCTTTGAGCATGTCATCATCGATCATTTTTTATGGCATTAAATGCTTGCAATTGTAATGTATTTAAAGTTTCAAGTCTTTCTTCTGTTCTTTGTTCTTGAAGCTGAGTGTCATAGTCTTTAAAGTTTACATAGTCTTTGAGTCCGTGATCTGGCAGATTAAAACTTGCACAACTTAATCCATGAAAAAGAAAGACCTCTTGAATTTCAAGTAATTCTTTTAATTCTGCAATAGGCTCATTGTATCGTTCCAAAAAGTCTTCAGACATATTTGTTTTAAATGTTTCCCACAAAGCTAATGCATTTGAAGCATTTGAGAAGATGCAAATGAATGCAAATTGTTCCCTCATCTGCGGTGGCATTTTACATAGTGCTGCCTCTTCTAGACATCTTTCCCATTCTGTATCATGAGCTAGGAAGTTTCTGTGTCGCACAGCTAAATGAAATGTTTCATAAACTATGTCATTAACAGTTGTCAAATGTTCGAAACTTTGTCCACTAGAAACATTTAGAAGGAGTAAACGCAAGCAGAAACGTTCAAGGTCTCTTGGACTTACAGTGTAAATTCTTGGTATTATTTTATTTTCACAGCTTTTTTGTTTTCGCCATAATCCATTAACGAAAACATAATGGTAAGGAATGTCAATATATAACAATTCCCTTCCCTCCAAGTTGTTACAATTTCATTGAAACCACGCAGTTAGTGTAGTTTGTCAATGCTCACTTTGTGCCAAAGCATTTTTTTCATTTCCAACATTGAAAAAAACTAAGTGTCTTTGGGGCAAATGTACAGCTAATCAATATACTGCATGTGAGCGATCATGCATTTCAAATTTGAGAAGACGCCACATTGCTTCTGGCACACTTATATAGCGAGCATCTACATGAGATGCAAGTTCATCATGTAATAACTCACTTTGTTCTGGATTTTCTGCACTTTTGACCAGTACAGTAGCTGCATCATAGCCTTTGTAAATATATTTGTAGACATATTTAATGGATTTTATAGAAGTGCAAGCTTTCACATTAATGTGTGCATTATACTTCATGAGTAAATGTGGATTGTATGGTACCACATATCTGTTATCTACCTTTTTTCCACCAATAATGGTATTTTGGCTTTCTCTTCTTCTATATAATGGATAGCTATCACAATTAGCATAAGTTTTCTCGCTATAATCTTTTGGAAATTGTTTAGTACATTTCTTATTTTCCATACATGGTTACTGTGGATTAATATCTCCACACGGTCCATGAATCATACGATAAGTTACAATCTCATATAGTCTACCATGTATTTCTGGATCTGGTAGTTCAGCAATAATCACTGAATCCACTTTGTCACCAGTATCCAATTTATCTTTCTCTTGAAGGATTATAAGAATATGTGCATGTGGAAGGCCTCTTTTTTTGAAATTCTATGCTCTAAACATAAGCCAGACTTTTGCCAAATAACTGAGTTATGGTTATGTCATGTATTAATTCAGTTAATTTGATTTTAAAGACTCTTGCCACTAAATCTGGTCTATCGGAAGCAGTTTGTCCAATTAGCAGATTTTCTACAATCTCTGGCCATTGTGGATTACATGTAAATGTAATAAATAAATCTGGTTTTCCATATTTAGTTACAATAGCCATGGCATCATTGTATCTTTCTCGCATATTGCAAGGAGATCCTTGGAAAGAAGAAGGTAAAATGATGGCTTTGCCAGCTGGCAGCTCTCTGGTTGTAGCCACCTCAACAACATAATCCATCAGTCCACAATACTGTTTTACACAAAGTTTATCTTGTTGATATTTTATGAAGTTTAAATTATTTGTCTCAACTTGCAAATATGAATCAATGATCCATTGTTGTGTCAGTTTTCCTCCACATAAATGGGATTGAATCCATCTCGAATGGCAGTTTGAGCCTGGAAATATTATTTCTGACATGTACTTTTGAATTTGGGTAACTGTCATGTGTTAATTTGGGTTGCCAACCTGCTTCCCCATGTGGAAAAAAATATGGCATATGTAATTGGATCCAAATTAGTACTTAAGATACTTATGTTAATGAAAGGTTGCTCATGATTTCTGGGATATATTCTAATATCCCCCTGAAATGGGGGTTCTCCCTCGTCATTTTGAAAGACCATTGTAACCTCATTTGATGTTGGCAAGTTATAACGGCGTTTATCAGTATGGTGATTTCTTTTAAGAACCATATTGACTTTTGGGATTGGTAATTGATGTATTTCTGCATGAATGTGTTGTTCCTTTTCTACTTCTGACATTTTTTTATAGGCTTGGGTGTATGGGTTTTGGGCCATAATTTTATCAAGCTCTATAAAAACAATGGGTAAGCATTTTTTACTTACTGGAAGCTGCATACGTTGTTCAACAGCTTCCATTGTATCTAGGACATATAGCTGAGCAAATGTTCTTTGCTCCCCGTCCTCTGGATGTAAATGAGAAGTACGATGGTAAATTTGTCCTTATACTTTAAAGCAGTAAGGGCCATGTCCAGGCACATTACCAGCTAATGTTTCACCCATAGATACAAAGGATATGGCACTATTATAGGATCTTGTTTAATTTGAGATTTTGGTAGTTGGGGAAAGTAGGCTCAGTCATAATGCTTTCTAAATATGTTGGGAATTGTTGTCTTTGTAGGATTCTTACATTGCCTTTTTTCACAGCAACTAACGAACTCGCCATCTCTGGGTCTTTCCTGTTTGAAATGATATACCCCACAAAACTGACAGACAGCCCTTTTTGTTTGTTGTTGTTGCTATCCTGTTTTGCATGTGCCAATGTTGTCATTAGGGGTTTCTGGTTATGGGGTTATGCTTAGAGTGTTAGTTAGGTTGCAGTCCGTTTTCACAAAGGCAAAGAAAAAACAGGATAGGTCCTTCCAATGTATATGTGCATTGCAGCAGTACTTGATTTATAAAAAAACATTTTTTGGGAACTTGTAATACTGTACCTCTTTTCTTGAAATCTGTTGTGTGGAAATTGCTGTAGAGAGGATGAGAGTCTGTTGAGTATTAAAGAGAGAGATGCACATGGTAAAATCACATTTAAATCAATTTGTTTTTGTAATAAGAGCATGTAAACCAGGATATATACTTCCATTTTGTATGTATTCAGAGAGGTTCAGCTTATGGGGTTAGGCTTAGAGAGTGGTGCATATAAATAGGATAGATGGCTGCATTTCTTCTGTTTTAAGAACATTTGTTGTAGTATTCTGGTTTGTGTGCACCACTGTTGGCATTAGAGGTTTAGGTTATAGGGTTGGGGCACAGAAATAGGATATCTTCTTCCATTTTATATGTGTTAACAACATTTGTAGTAGTATACTGTTTTGTGTACGTTACTGTTGCCATTATTTATTCAGGTTATGGTGATAGGCTTACAGGTTGGGGCACAGAAAACAGGAATCATTCTTCCATTTTATATCTGTTCACAAAATTTGTTGTAGTATCCTGTTTTGTGTGCACCACTGTTGGCATTAGAGGTTTAGGTTATGGGGTTATGCTTACAGGTTGGTGCAGACAAAACAGGAATCATTCTTCCATTTTATGTTTGTTAACATTTGTTGTAGTATCCTGTTTTGTGTACGCCACTGTTGCCATGATATGTTTTAGTTATGGGGTTAGGCTTATAGGTTGTGGCACAGAAAACAGAATATCTTTTTCCATTTTATGTCTGTTCACAACATTTGTTGTAGTATCCTGTTTTGTGTGTGCCACTATTGGCATTAGGGGCTTATGATTATTTTTTTTGTGATGTAATCTTTTGTGTGCATCACTGTTGCCATTAGGGTTGTAGGTTATGGAGTTAGGTTTAGAGGGTTAGTTATGTTGCAGTGCATTTTGACATTGGTGCACACCAAACAGGATAGATGTTTTTTTTTTTAATTTGTTATACTGTAACTGTTGTGTTGAATTATTAGTTGTCTATAAATGACAGAGGGTCCGCTGCTACCAATCTTCCTGCGACACTCTTCAGGCAGTGTCTGTTAAAAAAGAGAGAGAGAAATGAAAATGTTGATTTTTTTTTACTAAGACCATAGTATTTTTGTTAATGAAATGTATTTTTGTAGATTACCTGTTGGTTTTTATTTGTTGTCTGTAAATTGCTGTAGATTTTACAGTCCGTGTTAAACCATTCAGTGCTGCAATTTATTCAGTGACACTGTTGAGGCAGAGTCTGTTGAAAATGGAAAAAAAAGAGAAATATAGAAATGCAGTGTAAATATATATCACTATTTTTTTTTTTAAAGCATAAATTATGTTGTAAAATATATCTTAATAAAAGCTATGTTCTTGTTGAAATTTCTCCTTTTTTCTTCTGTTGAAATTGCCCACATTTTACTGCACGTACACATTTATGTATGTTTGAAATCTTACTATACATGAATAATGTTTTCAAATTGCTTCTGTACATAAATATTTTTTTTGACAATATTTCTAAAGCATTTTTTTTATATAAATTATAGCAACTTTATATGTTTTAAATGTTACTGTACATGATTAACGTTGTTCTTGGTAATATTTGAAACCATATTTTTTTTTTTTTTACTTATTAATTTATGAATTAATTAATTAGTTATAGCTTACCTATTTGCTGTAATTTGCAGATTTAAAACTTCTAAAGTAATAATGAAGTACTTATATACTCGAGTATAAGCCAAGTTTTTCAGCCCTTTTTTTAAGGCTGAAAAGGGCCCCCTCGGCTTATACTCGAGTCACCTGTGTCTCTCCACCTCCGTGTTTCTCTTTCCCCCCATGTCTCTCCACCCCCGTGTTTCTCTTTCCCCCATGTCTCTCCACACCGTGTCTCTCTTTCCCCTGTGTCTAACCACCCCCGTGTCTCTCTTTCCCCCATTTCTCTCCACCCCTGTGGCTCTCTTTCCCTTCCGTGTCTCTCCACCCCAGTGGCTCTCTTCCCCCCCCTGTCTCTCCACCCCCGTGTCTCTCCCATACCCCCGTGTCTCTCCTCCCCCGTGGCTCTCTTTCCCGCCAATGTCTCTCCACCCCTGTGGCTCTCCCCCTCCCCCTCGCTTATCATCCTCAACCCCCCATCCTCATTCTCAACCCCCCATCCGCATCCTCAACTTTCCCATCCTCAACCCCATCCTCATCCTCAACCCCCCCTCCTCATCCTCAACCTTCCCTCCTCATCCTCAACTCCTCTCCTCACTTTACCCCTCTAATTAGGGGTTGAGGAGGGAGGATGAAGAGGGGGGTTGAGGAGGGGGGTTGAGGAGGGGGTTTGAGCAGAGAGGATGAGGAGGGGGGTTGAGCAGAGGGGTTGAGGAGGGGGTTGAGGATGAGGTGGGGGATTGAGGAGGGGAGTTGAGGATGAGGAGGGAGGATGAGGAGGGGGGTTGAGGTCAGAGGTTGAGGGTGAGGAGGGGGTTGAGGAGAGAGGATGAGGATGGGGGTTGAGGAGAGAGGTTGAGGAGGGGGTTGAGGATGAGGAGGGGGGTTGAGGATGAGAAGGGGGGTTGAGGATGAGGAGGGAGGATGAGGAGGGGTTGAGCAGGGGGATTGAGGAGAGAGGATGAGGAGGGGGTTGGGGAGGGGTGTTGAGGAGGAGGGTTGAGGAGAGAGGATGAGTAGGGGGGTTGAGGAGAGAGGTGAGGAGGGGGTTGAGGAGAGAGGATGAGGAGAGAGGATGAGGAGAGAGGATGAGGAGGGGGGTTGAGGAGGGTGATAAGGGAGGGGGAGGGAAAGAGACACGAGGGAGTGGGGGGAAGAGACAAAGGGAAGGGAGAGGGGGGGGAAGACACAGGGAAGGGAGAGGAGGGAAGAGACACAGGGAAGGGAGAGGAGAGGAAGAGACACAGGGAAGGGAGAAGGGGGAGAGACATAGGGGAGGGAGAGGGGGAGAGACACACAGGGGAAGTAGAGGGAGAAGAGACACAGGGGAGAATGAGGGGGGGACACAAGAAAGGGGCACAGAGGGCACACAAGAGGGGGACACAGAAGGCACAAGAGGGACACAGAGGGCAGCACATTTCCCACCCTAGGCTTTTACTAAGTTTTCCCAGTATTTTTGTGGTAAAACAGGGTGCCTCGGCTTATACTCGGGTCGGCTTATACTCGAGTATATACGGTAGCTTTAGAAGTAACGCCACCAGTGAAATGTCCAGTCACACTGTTCATCACCTGAGGAGAAATGTAAACATTTCTGGAAAGTGTGCAGTATTTATAGACTTTGAAGTGAAGTAGAAACCGTTAGAACGCAATACACATGCTCTAATTGCGTTCCAGCCGTCAATTTGCGTTCCAGCCGCCATTTTGCGCAAAGTAGTTACTTGTTGCATAGAAAAAGGACTAGATTTTATGTGTGCTACGTGCCGCAGGATGTGTGTTACGTGCTGCATGAAGTGTTATTGAGGTTGGGTAAATTTTGGGTTTTAATTTTACGTAGCCTCATTTTTTCTTTTGCTTAGCCAATTTTTGAATGGCGAAAGTGGTGAAATACAAGTTAATTTTGCAAGCAACCTCACTGACAGGCGTCCTGGCTATCCCCCCGTGGTGTGTGTGATGTTTTGTAATGTTTTTTTATTATTATTTTTTGTGTTTTTGTGTTTTTCAAAGTAAGAAAAACACCTGAGGCCATGTTCCGGGCACTGGTGCACTCTCGTATTCTTTCAAACTGCTACGAGTCTCGCAGTGTGAATTGGATAATGAAGATTTCTGTTAAACTGTAGTCCCGCGGCTCTTAGGTATGAGCACCTATGGCGCTCATCTCCACCACTGCAAGGAGTGTCTTTGTTGCTCCTTGACAGCAACTGCGACCCTCACTTTTCGAGGGCCACAGTTGCAGCGGGCTTGCTATGCGAGCCGGTAAGTGTTAGAAACAACCCGTATTGCTGAAAACTATATATGTGACCAGCGAATTGCCCGTCAAAAAATTACGGCAATGAAATAGTTACATTTGCAATCAACCTCACTGACAGGCGTCCTAGCTATGCCCCCGTGGTGTGTGTGATGTTTTTTAATGTTTTTTTATTATTATTTTTTGTGTTTTTTGAAGTGTGCGGTTCGGCTGTTAGGTTCGTATTTGTTCAACTTTGTATTTTTTTTTCTAAGTCCTGCGGGTCGTATTTTTTTTTCTAAGTCTCGCTTTCCTGCCACTTTCCTTTATAAAGGTTTACGGGTCATAATTTTTTAACTCATTTTTTTTTTCAAACTGCTACGAGTCTTACAGTATGAATTGGATAACCATAACCATTACTACTACCATTACTGTGATTAGGATTATGACAAAACCATATACATATTTAATGTTGCAACTAGCAAAGTATCTGGAGATGTTCACATCAATTAGAAATATTGTGAAAAGACCAATTTTCTTTAATGCATAATGCATTAATGCACATGGAAAAAACAATGATTTTCAAACATTTAAAAGAGCATGTTCTAAACATTACAAAAGTTGTTTTTCACTTGAAAATATATTAAGCAAAACCTGTTTAAACGTCATTGAAACAAAATATATTAAAAAAATGCACTGACATATTATTAAATACTCTCTTTCCGATGCAACAAAGAAAAAAAAATATTCCCATTTCTCTTTTTACGTTTAAAAACATTCATGTTTATATTTGTGAAACAGACACAAAACTCTCTAATTTCTTCTCATGCATTGACAAGAGCATGTATTTCAAATTAGAAATATTTTATGAGTTAAAAAAGTGAAACTTTATTTTAATATTTGAGTAAAAACCAGATAAAAACAGTTCAACGAAGTTGCAGGAAAAGCAAGTAGGATTTTAAATGTATTTTAAGATGAATTATCAGCAGAAAAAGAGGTACTAATTCCACTCTAAATCCTTAGTTTGACCTTGCCTGGTATACTGTGTCTGGTTTTCACTTCCTTGCCATCGTGAACCATCCTGATACCATCTGCAGGCGGGTCTTACCAGCTGATGAGTGCAAGAGGGAACTTTATTCTGATTTGGTTCCACGTCCCACAGGGGACTTGATTTGGAGAGTGCTCAATGTTGCACTGAGCACGAGAGAGTACTTAGCTAATTACATGGACTCTCCCTCCACGTGTCCATTCTGTGGCAAGGGAGAGTCTGTGTATCATATTTATTTTTGTCGCGCCAGACTGCAGCCCCTCTTGTCACTCTTGAGAGGCCATTTTCTGGGCAGTGTTGCGCTCCCGTATCTGTCAGTCTTACCTGGCTTTGTCCACTGGGAGGATTTATGAGTTTATCTCCCAGTGGGCTGTAGATGGTATACTCAGCTCGGTATCCCCCCATCCGATTTCTTTTTGTCTCAAACTCCTAATCTGATTTTTATTTAATTTAAAGTGCAATGTCTTTCTTTTAGTGGCTTGACATACACTGTCAAACTTTTGTGTTTAAAATACACTGTGTCTGGTTTTCACTTTCTTGCCCTTGTGAACCATCCTGATACCATCTTGAGGCGGGTCATACCAGCTGACGAGGGCAAGAGGCTCCATGGCACACTGAGCATGGGAGAGTACTTAGCTAACTTCACAGACTCTCCCTCCACTTGTCCATTCTGTGGCAAAGGAAAGTCTGTGTACCATATTTATTTTATTTGCCAGACTTTAGCCCCTCTTGTCACTCTTGAGGGGCCTCCTCCTGCAGTTCTAGCTGTATTTCAGTTCTAGCTGTATTTCTCCCCTCACTATTTTATTTTTGGGTGCCCAGTGTCCTGAGGCAACAGGGCCAGGGACCTCCTCATCAACCTGCTCCTGGCATTAGCCAAGTGTTCTATATGTAAGTCCAGGAAGCAGTGTTTGATAGAGGGGGTTCCATTGTCACCTGAGGCCAGGTTCCATGTCACTGGTGTGCTCCCGCATCCGGGCAGAGAATCACCTGGCCTTGTGCACTGGGAGCATGAAAGAGTTTATCTCCCAGTCGGTTGTGGATGGTGTGCTCTGCTCGGTATCCCCCCATTTGGTTTCTTTTAGTTTCAACCACCTAAATTGGTTTTGTTTTTAGCTACTGTTTAAATACATGGACAAAATGTGAGGAAACATGGATTGGCTCTATAAAAGGGCCAATCTATGGTTAAACTTAAAAAAAATATACTGTGTCTGGTTTTCACTTCCTTGCCCTCGTGAACCATCCCGATACCATCTGGAGGCAGGTCCTACCAACTGACGTGGGCAGAGATGGAGAGTGCTCCATGGTGCACTGAGCACAAGAGAGTACCTGGCTGATTTCAAGCACTCTCCAGTCACTTGTCCACTCTGTGGCAAGGAAGAGTCTGTGTTTCACATTTATTTTAGAAGTGCCAGACTGCAGCCCCTCTTGTCACTCTTGAGGGGCCTCCTCCTGAAGTTTTGGCTGCATTTCTCCCTACACCTATTTATTTTTTGGCAGCCAGTGTCCTGGGGCAATCGGGCCAGGGACTTCGTTGTTATCCTGCTCCTGGTATTAGCCAAGCTGGTTTTATATAAGTCCAGGAAGCAGTGTCTGATAGGGAAGCTTCTACTTCCATGTGAGGCCATGTTCTGGGATCTGGTGCGCTCCCATATTGGGGCAAAGTCCAGGGGGAGGATGAGTGAGTTTACCTCCCAATGGGGAGAACTATATCCAGAACACCCCCCAGGACTTGAGTTGGGGAGTGCTCCATGGTGCCCTGAGTACAAGAGAGTGCCTGGATAATTTCACAACCTCTCCAGCTACTTGTCCATACTGTACCATGTATATTTTTGATGCACCAGACTGCATCCACTCATCGCTACTGAGGGGCATCCTCCTGCTACTCTAAATTAATTACTCCCCTCATCAGGGTCCCGGGCAACAAGGCCATGGACCTCCTCATTGCCCTGCTCCTGGCTTTAGTCAAACGAACTATAAGTCCAGCAAGCAATGTCTCGAAGGGGAGGTTTCATTGTCATGCAAGGCCATGTTCTGGGCACTGATATGCTCCCGTATCCAGGCAGAGCATGTCCTGGCTTTGTCCACTGGGAGGATGCCTGTGCTTACCTACCCAGTGTGCTGTAGATTGAGTACTCTGCTCAGTATCCCTCCATCTGGATTATTTTGAACTTCATCTCCATATTTTGTTTTTAGTTTATCTTACAGATTTCACACCATGGTTTAACCTTCTTTCCCTCTCAAGAGGCATGCATTTGACTCACCCTCTGTGATTGGCCCTTTAAAAGGCCAGTTATGGTCAAACCTAACCTAATATACTGTGTGTACATCTCACTTCCTTGCCCTAGTAACCCATCCCAGTACCATCTGGAGAGTACCCAGCTAATTTTATGGACTCTCTATCCTTGTGTGCCGAGTGAGAGTTTGTGTAACATATTTGTTTTTGTTGAGCCCGACTGCAGTCCCTCTTGTAACACTCATGGGTTCTCCTCCTACAATTCTGGTTGCATTTCTCCCCTATTTTTTGGGGGCACCCAATATCCTGGGGCAACAATACCAGGGTCATCTTTGTCAACCTAGCACACCTGTCAGGCAGAATGCTTTTTCCCCTGTGAGGATGTGTGAGTTTACCTCCCATTTGGCTGTAGATGATGTACTCTCAAGGATTCAAGGTATATCACCTTATTTCTTTTTATTTCTTTTACAATTGTTTCTCTATTACTAGGTAGAGAAATGCAAACTATCTACTATCCGGCCTTTAAAAGGCATGTGTCCTCTAGGGAGATTAGATGGGTAGTAGGGAGCTGCAATGAATTTCAGAGCTACCTTCGCTCAAGAAATATAAAAGGAGCTAAATTCTTCAAGCAAATAAAATGTGATCTTATATATAAACCATGATTGAAAATGAGAACGTCCCATGTGCCCTTACTAATCTCTAGTAAATGCTGTTCACATCACATTTTATGCAAATTAGACAAATTCACAAAATTATATATTTGAAGACTATTCGATAAACTGAAATTGTTGGTTGTGTGGAAAATCACGTTCCCTTTGTTTTTTTCCCCAGAGCTAAAGCTCTAGTTTTACTAACCATAGGCTGGCAATTGGAAGCCATGCGATTTTATATATGCCATGTAATTTCCTATTGAAAATGTCACAAACAGCAGGTTTACATTTTCTCAAATAGTAGTCTGTTTTTCAAAATGTATTTCATTTATAGAATTACACATGAATATACCTCTGAGACTGTTGATTTTTGTTTTGTCTAACATTTCTCTGGTTTGTTTTACAAAGCAGGTAACGTCAATTCCAGAAGGGGAAATGTGTGGTTTTAACACACAGGACCAATGTTTCAGCTTTCTCCTGATTCACTAGATCTGTAGATCTATAGATAATAAAGAAAGTATTTAAAGTCACTTAGGGCCATATTAAATTCCAGCCTCGTAAGTCCAACATGTAGCACGTAAGGGCTGAGTGCTTGAAATTTGGCCGTTTTAGTCGCTATTAAATTAGAATAGGCTGCAAGCTACGAGAGAGAGACGCTATTTCGTAAACCAGTTCTCGTCCGTCAGAGTTGATTTCTCGAACGCAAACAATTAAGCAAGTGCGTAGTTACGGGTTCAGATGGAGCCAATGGAAAAAGAGATCATTAGCGTTACATCACTGAAAAAGGGGAGGGTAGATTTCTAAATCCTACATGCTTCAATTACAGTTTGCCTTTGGACCCATATTTCAGATATAATGCAATATTAATAATGCCGTAAATATGATATTCTATCTCATGCGAGTTACAGTATATGTCGTAACACATTGATTGCAGGAATCGATATAACACAAAATAAATAAAGTATTTTTTGGGGCCGATTTGCGGGCTTGAGAATGTTGTGCTATTAATTCTAAGACCTAACATAACTTTTCCTTATAATAAATGTACAATAGAGTGTTGTTATTTGCATTACAAGTGCTAAGTATTGGCACACATTAGACTTTGGGCTCCATTTGCGTGTTACGTGCTTGTTCGTGAGTGACCACGTTGCAATTTAATAGCTGAATTGAACAAGTAGCGGTTACGGGCTCATCGGATCAAAGTATTTACGAGTGCGAAGTTCAACGTTGCTTAGCACGTAGCCTATTCTTGGCCGTCTTCCGTGTTAACACGCAAAGTCCGCTGCGAACATTACAGGGCTAATTTAATACCTGTAACACGTAAATTTGGAGTTACTGGCTACGTTTTAAAACGTAGCCACCAATTTAATCAGGCTAACAATTAGCAATATCCATGAAATAAACATGGAAAACAAAACGTATGACTTGTCCAGTATGACTGTTCATTTATTCTCAAACCATGACCTTGAAAATATAGACTGTAAATGTACAGTGACATTACTTGGGGCTTTACTTACATAAAGTAGTTATACAACCCTATGATATCTAACAACAAATTCTGATATGTTCTGCATGCAGTATTTCATAATATATATGCACTGTGCAGAAAAATACTGTATACAGAACATATCAGAATTATTATCAGACATTAATATATTAAGCTTAGAATATGTTTAATTTCTTTACTCAGATACTGATTAGTGATTAAATTAATATTTTAATTAAAAACTATTTATTTTACATTTTAAAACTGACATTTTAAATTAACATTGCAGCTTCCAGCCTATGTGCCTTTCCTACCTGCTATTAGGTGTCCAGGGGGTGAAAGAGGATCTGTCCAGAAGCCTGTAGTACATTTTTTTCTGACTAGTGTAGGTTTGTCTATAATAGTCAGTACAATGTAGGAGGCAAATAAACAATGGTATAAGGACAATGGATAAGGACTCCTGTCAGGACAGCCTCCAGGCCGATCCTCTCCCTCCCCCTGTAAACAAGGGCAGCAGATCTGTTGAAGCCCAAAACTAAACTAAATGTAACATTGAAAAGCTACATGGATTTTTTTCTTCAAATGCAGATTTTATTGCTAATATGTTAACAAACAAACAAATGAAACCTTAGAATAGGAGCACTACAGAGGTCCTTTAATATGACAAAGCTACCCAATGTCACATGAAAGTCACTTAATACTAATACAATGACATTATTGCAGAACTCTGTGGATGATTTGCCTTGACAAAATCAATCAACATCTTACAAATGTAATTTACATTCCTAGCACAAGCTCAAGGAAAATACTTAAGCAGTTTTTTTGCTTCAGTTGAACTTGATGCTTTTCCTCCACTACTGCTTCTATTCCCCTGATACAGAAGCTGTTTCCCAGTTCTGTTGCTTACTACTCTGTTTTGATGCTGGAGCACAATGAACCAAGAGGGACTGGTTGTTTTGCTTATAAAAGGGAGAATACACTTTCCTAAAATGGATGATGTAACATGATGAAATTGGTAAATACAAGTATTAATGTAACAAAAGTATGAACATACTAATAATATACTCAAATATATTCATACAGCTATTTTAATATGTATAGCTTCTTTATATCCATTGGAGAGTACGAAAAGCTTATTGTCCCCAAGGGTGTTGGAAAATAGCCTGTGCAATCTCTTCCATCACGTTGCGTAACCTCCTGCTAATTACACACCAACTTAATTGTCATTGTAAGAAAGCTGATCTTTGGCATAATAAGCCTTGTTACTGTATGAGAATGATTAAGGAAAAGGTTTTCTGCAAGATCATGCGAATACTGATTTGTGAAAATTAATAAAAAGTGTCAGGATGTGTGAATCTTTTATGTCTTCCTGAGAGGCAGTGAGATGTATGTTATTAGGGCCCCCTGTGTTCACAACCAGTTGGTAGGATATATTAGGAACTAGACCTCTGATTTACAGTCTGTCACCTATTTTTTTTCATGACACAGTACATTGTATGTGTATTTTTGTTCTCTGCAATTCCTATAAAACAAAGATCCTTGGTGTTAGGTTCTCTGATGTTAAAAACAAATATATATATTTCTGCACAGTGCTTTCTGATTTTCTTTGTAAATTGCTATTGATTTTGTGGGCTTCAAGCAGTTCAGACTTCTGTCATAACAATGGCTAGGTCTGAGGACATTGAGATCTGGCGACTCCACCTGTTCTGCCTTTTATTTGGGTAACTGTATTCAAAGCATATGTTGTTTTCATTGCTTTGCCAGTACTTTTTGTGATCTCTAAGACTAGAGTACATTTTTTTAAAGGCCAGGCAGGGTTATTTATTGATAAAGTGAAAAAAATATAATATTATATAAATATTACCAGAATCATACATTTAATTTTCAGTATCTTATACAATAAAAACATCAATACAACTGTAACGCAACCAAAATAATCTGTATTGTATATATTTTTTTAAATGTAACCATTCCTTCTATATCAAATACGTTTAAAGATCAGAAGAAATCTCCAGTGTTCTTCAGTATGTTCATGCAGGTAAAGATAAGAATACAAAAGTCATAATTCACTAAGTTTCACAGGAACTGCAAAGTGATTTTGTGAGGCTGCCATGGCAATTGGAAATAGACACCCCACCCTCAGACAACTGCTTTGCAGGCCCTGAGAAGCTAAATTAATTTTGGTCAAATATCTTGTTCAATTCCAGAGCTCGAGTCTGGTATCACACTGCATTATCAGGATATCTTATTTGAGTTGTTGTTTCCTAGCCTAGTTATGGCGCTTGATGACTAGAATACCACAAGCTTGTCCTAATAGACGTTAAACTTTTTTTTGGAGTAAATTTTTTCTTTTTGTGTTGAAGTCAAATGATTTTTAACCCAACATCATCTTTCCAATTCAAAAACTTGAGTCTGGGCAAAATAGAAAGATACACCTTAAACTGAAGATTGCTGGCAGGACTAGAGGTAATTAATCATGCGTAAAAAAGTCGATTTGAGAGGGTGGGTGGACATTTTCATGTCTTTTTTACTTTCAATTTTTTTTATTCTATTTGCTGTTTCACTAGTGAACCTTAATGTAAGTAAGATTGTTAAGTTTTGTTAGACCTTGACTCAAGACACTCACATTCTGTCTGACCTTTTTAATTTTTCCTTGGTATTCAGTTTCAGAAATGCTGCTAGTTTGCTGTCAGTTTAGACCTCTACAAGCAGGAACAAACCAAACTAAACAAGCAAAGAAGCCCATTAACAGAGCACATGACAGCCATCTGTAAACAAAAAGCAAAAGCAATGACAATTTGTCTGGTTTAGAGAATATATAAATTCCAACATTATCCCAGTCAATAGTGATTATGCAGCAAACAAACCCGAGGTCAGGATAGAATCAACTCAGCATTATGTTTTTAGTTCTTTTATTTTGCAAATATATTTCCATTTATTGCATTGAATTTGCAACACAACAGTGTAATGTAAACATTGTTATAGGTCTAGACATAAAATGTTCTCATTAAATTAGATAACTGAAAAAAAGTTGGAAGGTAAGCCAAAATAACAGAGCAACTTACTGCCATAACTTTAATGAGTAAACATAGTTTTGATGTTGAAGTCTATAAATGGGTTCTCTAAGGCTCTGATTGCTCTTTTCTATGGGACAGTGAATAAAGCAGACCTTTATTGCCTTAGAGAATCTGCTTGAATCTGGACATAAATAAACCTTGTCATCAGTTTTTAATATCAGTTTCCTAAGCTATCCCTGAGCCTATGATGGGTAGAGATGGGTTGTAAGAAGCTTTGCAGGGGTTGTGATGGCTATCTCTATGGGACAAACTGATATTGCATGCTCGCAAAAGCATTTTTCAGCTCATGCAAAGATTAGTGAATATATTGATATGGGATTCATCACAATCAGTGAATAATTATTTTGGTCAAAACTTGTATGTTTATAACTGAGAAGTTAAAATGTAAGCCCCTGGTTAATGTGGATATTCACTGAAATCTGCCCAAAGCAGTTTTTTACACATTACGGCTATTTAACTTTAACAAACTTAATATTGTACACTTATATTAAAATTTCTTAGATACATATTTATAGACTCCATGCTAGTGACTCCATGTAATACAAATAGCATTATTATCAATTCCACGCCACCTGATGTTTCAGTAAGGGACAAACATATGAAGATGCAACATGTCTAACAAAAGACATGGGGCCTCATTCTATTAGCGGCCGCAGCCGTTGCGGGGCCGCAAGGACCGGCCGCAAGCTATTCTGCTATTCTATTCCCTTACGGCCGGGGGCTCCGGCAGGCTTGCGGCCGGTGCCTTGCTATCTCTTGCGGCCGCTCGCGCCAGAGGAAAGCCTTTGATCTAAAACGGCCGCAAGAGTTTCGGCCGTAAGAAATTCCTATTTGCAATTCAATTGCTCCGGGAACCCTCTCTGCAAGGCTAAAAACGAGCCGCAGCTTACTTGCAGGAAAGAGGTCCCGCTAGCACCAATTAAGCACATAAAATAGCTCAAATAAAGCCATCCTGCACTTTGAGAAGACTATAAAGGGATTTTAGGTGTTAGAAAAAATAGCACATAATTATCCTATACTCAAATCCGTAAAATATTTGATTTTTAATATCCGTAAAATATCCATGTAAAAAGTCCAGAGTGCTTGGAGCACCTCAGACCCGCCCACGCCGCAGCCGGAAAATAAACAGTTAATTTGAACTTGGGTTTGGGCTGATGTGCAAGCTTGAGAGGGGGTTCCTTTTAATCCTCATGTCCCCCAATATGATCCCTAGCATTTACAGAGCTGTACAGTGCAGGCTTGAATTTATTTTTGAGTTTTTATATTTCACAGATTACGGCCGGTTCCAAGATATGCGGCCGGCCGTAAAAGGAGATCCTTGCGGGGCCGTATAATAGAATCGCGAGTTAACTGAACCCCCGCAAGGAATCGCAGCCTTACGGCCGATTTACGGCCGCTAATAGAATGAGGCCCATATAGTGTGGAATAATTATTGCATCGGACTGTAAATATATAGCCATATTCAATTAGCTACTTGCAAATGCCTTGAACTCATAAATTTGGCTTTGGGTCTTTTATAAATGTTTATATGCATTCTATAGACTTAAGAATTCATTAGTGCCGATAAGTAATATTTGCTGCATATGTAGCAATATTAAGAGGGATTTTAAGTGAGTATAAATTTACGAATTGGGCAATTGAATCGGGCCCATAGTGTGTAGATGTATGAGTCAAGACCAATGGATCATTTCTATATATTAATTCCAGTTTTGGGCATATTATGTGCTAAAATGTTTGTACTTATGTTTTATTATATCATTGTCCCATGTAAGCTATTTTGATATGTTTTGTGTACATGTCCGTTGTCACTAAATACAACGAATCTAAGCTTGAATGCTAAGCTTGAACTAGTTCTGTAACAGTATATTAGACTACAGATATTTAATACATACTCACACCTGTTAATCTTTGTACGCTACTGTCTTACAATGTGTGAAAAACTGGAAAAATACAATTGTGTATATATATTTTTTATTTGCTGATAATTAGAACCCTATTTATGACATGGGTATTACTATATAAGCATATACGATATAAGCAATGTATGCAACTGCTTAGTGTCCTACTTTTTCTTGAAGTCCCTTGTGTGCACCGTCTAGTATGTGAAAGGGTGTTTGAAAAATACACTTGGGAATTGAAGCCCTAATTTTTCAAAAGAGTAGTGGGTCCATGAAATGCCATGAAAGAGTGAACGTGTAAAACAAGCGGGCCTGAATACTTTAGGAATCTACATAATGAAGGTAAAAAGGATGATGATTAATTTAATTATAAGGCTAGGAATCTGGATGATTGTTCATGCTGCTTTTTTATGCATTCCTTCTTTACCTTACCTTTTAATGCAACATACACTTATAAGTTGTTTAGTAAATATAAAATGACTGCGTTTTGTTCTAAACTTCAGAGTTTTCTTACTGTAATTGGCCCAGAAATTATTTAAATAGGTAACAGAGTTCTACCTATAACTGTATTTATCTTCATTTAAATACAAGTATGTGTGTGTCTGTTGTTGTGTTAATATTTTCCTTTTTTTTTAAGCTTCATAACGTACAAATGATGACTGTCATATTTACTCTGATTCATGTGCATATTGCAAATTTTTAGCTTCATTAACCATATGTGCATTTTTATAGGCTATAATTAGATTTGTTTCATTACATTTTTATTTAGTTTTGCAGTTTGCTTGTTTTAATTGTTGTTTTTATATCAGCTGATTTGCTACATAGAATAAACAAGTAATACAAATGTGTTTTTTATTTCAAGAGACTTTGTGATAATAAACTTTATATAACATGACTTTTATAAACTATATACTATTATTATTCTATAAATACGTGCGCCATAACACCTGGGTCCAATAATCAATTGCATCATGTACAGTAATGCTGATTATAGTACGGTCTGGTTGGAAGTCAGTGGTAGTGTACATGTGCTTCGGTGTCCCTGTTTGAACTATCACACAGCTAATGCATAACCTTGTAGCCCATAACTCCCAGAGATGGGAAAAAGAACAACAATCTTACTACTAATGAGATCGGAGTAAACAAACAGAGACAAAGCAAGGTGAAATGAGGTTCCTGGCAGTCACTGTGAGAGCTGGGAATAATCACCTCATTTGTCATTACCTGGTAGAATACAAGATCACAAATTGTCTCCATAGAAAACACGATTGCACTGCTATGAACATATTTCAATCTAATTTTAGGAAAGGAAACAATTACACTTAATTTATTCTACAAATGATGATTTAAAGAAAAATTCTGTTTACTAGATTTTTTTTACTGGGGCATACGAAATAATAGCAGCATTTTAACTAATTACAAGGAAATAGAAATCACCAAAATGGTGTCACCGGCTTGAAAAGATGTAGTTTAGGCTTTGTACAATAAATGTATTAAATATTGCATTTCTGTTTTTTGCCCCCTCAATTCTAAGTGGCCATGATCACTGCCCATCATGCAACTTTGGAAAAGCCATTTGCGGCTATATGCTATTATAATGTTATTCTAATGAGGTTTACAATGCTCACACTAACTCTCCACATACTTTACATACTTTGCAATGTTAAATAGGAATATAATAATGTTTATTTATGCTATGTTTTTATTGACAATATGCTGGGAATATAAATCACTAAATATAGCAGAGGCTGTGAAGTGGATCAGTGCTAGCAGCAATGAATATTTACTAATGCTGTGTAGAAAATTGACACAGAAGCCCCTCACAGGCCGTCACAGTCCCTATGAGTATGCACTTCAATTAATTATATTATAAACGGAGTCTGCTTATTAACAATTACTTTTTGTTACAATTACTGGCCACACCGGTTGCATTTTAAATAATTTCAGGGAAGAAGTAATAAAATAGGTGGAGATTTAAGCAGAGAGCCACAGGCCTCATTATAACAAGGTATTCTTAGTGAATACTGTGAAGCTACTGTATAGTGTATATGCTACATTGTTTTTGCTCTTTGTTATGCATAATAGAAAAAAAACAGATTTACAGATTTGCACTAAGGTAGGTTTAGTAATGTCTATGATATTAAATCACATGGGTAAACGGGTAACACAATATCACATAGTGACCTTAATTAAAATGAATGTTATTTTACAACTCTGGCCTGAATAACTGAAACCTCTACTAATACCATGGTTGAATCACACCTAAAATTCAACAGCAAATATTAACAACATGGTTTGAGAGTAATATTTGTAACAGCTACTGAAAACTGAACATGCAGAACATTTTTGAAAATGTAATAGTAAATATGCTTCTCAGATATGTTGTATAGTTATCAGATACAATAAAGTATGTCTATTTTAAGCAGTATTATGATAATATAACCAGTTCCAAATACTTACCGATATCTTATC
This sequence comes from Discoglossus pictus, assembly GCA_027410445.1. Classification (NCBI taxonomy): domain Eukaryota; kingdom Metazoa; phylum Chordata; class Amphibia; order Anura; family Alytidae; genus Discoglossus; species Discoglossus pictus. Next base: position 312,771,455 of record CM050164.1, on the reverse strand, counting down.
ACATGTACACCCTGAATCACTATTGCAAATTTCAAATTTCTATTAAAGTATTTGCAAAGTTGAAAGAAAACATCATCTTAATTATTTTATAGTCAAGTATTGTTTTTTTTATTATTATTTTTATTATTATTGTATTATTATTATTATTATTATTACTGAGTATTTCTACAGCACCAACATTTAATGCAGCACTATAGAGCTGGAGGTAGGCTAACAATGTGCACACTTGCACAATCCATGCAAATATGTAGGAGCCCTCATTATATATACAATAATTCTGTGCTGAATATGTCTGCTGATTGAGAATTTAGCCATCTGCCGAAAATGACACTGACACCACAATCAATTGATGAATTGATTGATCTCGATTTAGTGTTCAATGATTTTTTAACTCTTGACCCCACACAGCAGCCATCTGCTTGCTGCAACATTGTTTGAAGAGTTTAGATATGACAGGTGGATGAACAAGAAATAATATGGTTTATGAAAGCACACAAAATATGATGGGGGAAAAAATACTAGTGATAATTAAAGAAGTGAATCATGTTTTAAAGGTAGTTATTTAGAAACTGTATTCTCTCCTTATCCATTCACTATTGTTCTATAGTAACTGGCCCCCTACTGGCATGGCTTCACCAGATAACACAAAAATATTGGATTTACCAGTAGGGTAATTCAGGACGGAATTGTCTCTATGCTTACAAATGGTGGCAAAAACAAAGGGTAACTTTTCTTTGTCTTGGATTTCTATAGCAATACCTTCTGCCTTCTGTGCATTGGTACCTCCATAGTGTTTTTCTGTTCTAATATGATTGGCTCCCTAATTTCCTCTTTCATCCTCCATTTGGATATGCTTTACTTACATTTACTTTTTCTCTTGTTTTCCTCTAGTATCTATTTTTTCATTGTTTTGCTTCTGTGCCTGAAACCTATTTCATCCCCTATATCTTGTGTTATATATTTTATTGGCTTCATCATGAATATTTTTTGTTTTTAACTAATATTATGTATTTCCTTTTCCATTCCATGCATTTTTCTTTCATAACCCCCATCTCCATCCTTGCATTTTTCTTGAATTAATGGTTTCTCCAAGACCTTATATTTTTATATAGTTTACATTTGTCTGCGAGTTTCAATCCTGCAAGGTGCTTTGGGGAAAGCACTGTGTACACCGGACAGGGCCCTCCATTCTTTGCAATGTGTTCATTTTGAATTTGTCTTTGCCTGTAATTTAACTTATGTATAGCGCTACGGAACATGTTGGCACGTTACAAATAAACAATAATAATAATAATTTGTCTGTATTACTTAAAAACAACATATAAAATACAAACCACCATGAAAGGTACCATCTTAAGTGAGCAAAAGGATAAACATCAGAGCTAAATTAAGATAAAAGTAAATAATGTCCTAACTTTTGACTGCACTAAGCTGTAGTAAATCTTTATTAATTAGATAGTGCCTCTCTGTGTCTGCTGATTAGACCCCACAATGTTATAAGCTCTTACTTAACATCATTTAACACACTTGACTTTATCTTCAACACCACACACTCATAATAATACACAAATATTCTACTTGATTGCATCTGCAGGTGCACGATACTTATCATAAATATCTTGTGTTTATATACAAATGACATAATCCCAAACACTTACATATTCACAAAAACAATATAAGAAAGAGGTGCAAAAGGTTAAACGCTGCAGTCACAATGAATTAAAGCCATCATGGATTATCTGCCTCCCATCATGCATAACATACATGCTTCATACAGAGAATCACAAAGTTGATATGAAGGTCAAGGAGATATGACATTGGATATATATCAGGGTTCATCTGCAATTTATGGAAATAATATTTTCTTTTTTTACCAAGAAAAATATGGAGTTAGAGCCCAAGTAATGTTGACTTTGGCAAGAACATGGTTGTCCTTTAATTCATGCAACCCATGTGGCTGTCTGAAGTCCCAGTGATTCCTGGTTCTGGACACCAGTATCTTACACTTGTGATACATCATATTGCAGGGATGCAGAAAGGGGGGCCAGAAGTATGGATAGTGTTTGTTGGTAAGCATAACACACTGAAATTATGTGCTCAGGTTTCTAGTCAATATGTTTGTCTGCTATAAGTCAATAAAACCAAATTCATGTCGCAAAAGGCTCAGTGAGGAGTATAGTATTTTAAAGCAGTATACTCATGTTTTCTACCATGCATTTAAAAGATCAAGTTTGTTTTAATTAATCATATATTTACAAGTCGCGTTATACAATTACCTAAGTAAACCAAATAAGGTGCTTGCTGGGAAAAGAGGTAGCACACTACCCCAAGAGTCATTCAGTTCACTATGCATTTCTGTGTTGCTTTAGTGTTCATTTCATGAACATGATTAACGATTTTTCATGAAAATAAATTCTGTCTTATGTATAAAACACTTTATATATATATATATACATGTACACCAGCAGTAACCTCCTGGGGATGTTTCTTCCCTGGGGCACCATTTGGACTGTTTTTTAATACATGCCTTGGTGTAGCATTAATAGGTTTGTCTATGATTTCGAAAACACATGTTTGCATTACTTATTACTCTATTAGTAATAGAACACATAACACAACACGTAACTGGATAAAAAAAAATCTGTGATTTGTCTCCATTGGTTACAATAGACAACCCATGGTTTATATTGGCGTTATGATGGGGACATATTAACAGAGACTATCGCAAGCAAATCACAATGATTTATCAAGATAAATGAACTAGAAGCATCAACATTTATTTTTCTCTGCCCTCTGATTATTTTGATTGGTGGAACTACAGCATCAGTAGCCTTGTTAGAAAGCAAATCTGCTAATGTCTTAAAAAGGTGAGTACCTCTAATGCAGAGGACTGCAACATGTTATCATCCAATAGTCAAACTATGCCAAACTAGCACAAACACTAGCAATAACATTGCATTTTTGAAAGTTGTCAGTCTTACTAAGAGCATAGTTAGGCAGTGAATTCTATATTTCTATATTTCTCCTAAACTTTGAGAGGAAGTGACAGGAGGAACCGGAGAAAGAAGGTCATGATCATGGCTGGAAAAGTAGAATTTTCCATTAAATGTAGGACTTTCATTCTTAAGAAGAATTTAGGATGTCAAAATGGACAGGGGGATTTAACCTGAAAAAAGTGACTGTCCTTCCATGTATGATTTCATATAACATTTATTTAATGCAAACATACACACATTTATCTTTTCTTTTTATAAGCTGTTTTTATTTTAATTGTTTCTACTCTAGTGGAAAACATAGAAAACATATTAGAAGCAGTTGGGAATGAAGAAATATGTGCACACAAAAGCTTACATTCTTTATATACTTAAGCTAGTCTGTGCTCATTTATTTAGATTTATTTAGATGCATTTTATGTGGTTCATACTGACTGTGGACATTCATTCTCACACAACTTAGTAAGCTGCACATATTGAATGCAGGCCAAGTGTCACATAAAACCTCCCATGGAACACTATTCTACCTTACTAGGTAAAGGTGACAAAAGATTCTGTTAGTTATCCGCGGAGCTTTGATGGTCTTATCTTCCTATATGACACATTTTTCCATAAGGTTTTTTTATCAAGTGGAACAAAAAGAATAGTGTGATACTTCTAAAAAGGCACATAACAGCAGACTCAACTTTTTATATGTTTGGGAGATCATAACTGTAATTTGATTAATAACATGTGGAAAACACTATAGCAAATATAATTAAAATATAAAGCAAAACAAAAAAAAGCAATACATTTTATTTACAAAATAAGAAAAAAAAGAAATATTAGATATTTATAACTTATGCCATGTATTTCTTTCAATTTAGATTAGATGGCTAACACCACAATGCCCATTTTAGGTCATTGCTTTTATTTTTTGCTGTTTTCTGTTTATAATTCTATTTTTTTATGCATGGATTAGCAATTCTTTTTTGCATCCTGCTTTCTGCATTTGAACAAGCATATCTTCTAACTGGGCACATGTGTGAATTAATTTTCATGTTAGCTGACATTTAATAAATAAAAGAAAAAAGAAAAATAATGTACATAGAAGAAAATACCAAATGAATCAGGTGTTTAATCAGTAACCAGGTATTTAGCAGTAAAGACAAATGATGTTGTCCATTATTTGTGTAACAAATAGCTTTGCTTTAAAATTAAATAATTTTGCAAAAAATGTACTTTTGAGTGATAATTCCATTTTCCCTAAATAGCAATATAATTATATGATTATGTTGGTTTGCAGGTTTGACATGAGTTAAACATATCATTACAATTTCTTAAGTTTGAAAAGTAATAACAACACATGTATACTGCTACTGAGGTAGTGGAGCGATCATATAAGCAATGTATAATGATGCTAAAGGCCATTACTTTTTTCTATGGGCTCCAAGAACTAAACATTAAAAGCAGGGGTGTACACTCACAAGGGATCTCAATAATCAGCCTTAATTTGGCTCCTGGGATGCAGCAATGAAAACAGAGTAAGGGCACTGTGTTTATTAGCATGATATAGATAGTATTTTTCTTATTGTGTTCTTGTTTAAATTTCTGTTGCTGTTATTCAGGGGTTCAGTTGCATCTGACTCTTCGTGACTCTATGGACTGCAGCACACCAGCTATATCTCTCAGTCACTGCCCCTCTGAGCTCCATTAAGTTCATTCTCATTGCTTCAATGACCTCATCTATCCATCTCTGCCTCTGGCATCCCCTTCTTCTTGTGCCTTCAATCTCTCCCAGCATCAGAATTTTCTATAGGGAATCCTGCTACTCATAAGTAGTTTTCACCAACACCACAATTCAGAGACATCAATTCTGTGGTGCTCAGACTTCTTTATAAACCAGCTCTCACATCCGTATGTTACTACTGGGAATACCATAGTTCTAACTATGCAGACCTTCGTTGGTAGTTTAATATTTTTACATTTTGTCCAATCTTGGCCAAAGCTTTCCTCCCCTGAAGAAAACTTATTTTAATTTCATGACTACAGTCACCATTTGCAGAGATTTTGGATCCCAGGAAAGTAAAATCTGTCACTGCCTCCATTTCTTCCCCATTTATTTGTCAGGAAATGAGATTACTTTTTGGAAAAAAAATCGTATTTTTTACATAATTAATATATCCTAATTTGAACAATAGCAAGGTCAAATGTACCTGTTTGGCTAGCTGATCATGCACAGAAGTTTCTGCAGAGAGCTGGATAAGCCTGCCTGTCCACAAGATGTAAGGAGACATACATGACTGCCTTTCTTCTGTAGGAGAAAATAAGAACTCCTCGTGTAAGGAAGAAACAAATACTTGTACCTGTTTAGAAATAAAAAAAAATATTTTGTTAATTATTTGCAAATCACAAAAATATGGTGAATTTCAACCAATTAGAGCAAATAATATATTTTTTGCCAATTATTGTTGATATAAACATTAATAGTTCTGTAATTTTTTAATCAATGGCTGGGGCTCCTCCTGTGAGGATCTCAGTTATTTTTCCTGCATTTTGAGTGGCTCATTTTGTGTGGTTTCAGTCCCAAATCATATAACATTTTGTAAATAAAGTTTGAGGTATCTGCCTCCATCTACAGAATACACACAGACATGGAAACAAGGAAAATTCTAGAAATAGTAACACAGTCTAAAACACCCACAGTTGTTCAATAATATAAACACTCTTCATCCGGTACAGATTCAGAACTAATGCAGTGTTATGGGAAAGTACAAAAGTTCAAACATCAAGTTCTAATCACAGATTTCAACGCATGAAAAGGAGTCAAAGCAAAACTGAAAAAGTGACCCACTGCTATTCTTTCCTTTTTCTTGGCAACTGTAGAAGGAATTCATAGGAATGCGTGCATTAATTAAAGCAACTTCCTGTGAGTAAAGAAATAACTTCTGTATGTGTATATATAGTAACATCTATTTGAGGACATATTGCATTTGCTATTTTTACATTCCTTTGCTAAGTATTTTTTATATAAAGGATTACATTAGTGAGGGAAAGCAAGCAACATGTTTGTGAAGTATGCAAGAAGCTGAATGCATTAGCATTATGTAAGCAATGAGCATAAATGCATTTTTAGAGAAAACATTTTTTTAATAAAATCTGCTCATGTAATGGGCAAGTCCATATTACATTGCTTCTTGACCTGTAGCCTGAGAGGTGAGGAACTTTAGAGATGCTGTTCTCTTATCAAGTGGCAGTTCAAGGTGGCAATCTCAACAGAATTATATAGTATTATTATCTACCTTCTAAGCCCCACCCATTCCTCTCAGCTGTCTAATGCTGACAAAAGGGGATGTCTCTGTCCAGTAAAGCAAAATTAAATATAATTGTTAAAATATAAAGGCTGTATTTATTGTTTTACTTTCTAGAAACATGCTGTCCATCGTCAAGATAACTTCATACTATAAATATAACATTACAGTGGTCCCATAAAAGGAATTTTAATAAATACAAAATAATAAAATCAATTTAAAATATTTAAAATACAAGGAACACAGTTATGCTTGTTGCCTCCTTGCCCTGATTAACTATGATGCAGGAGTAATTCCCATTTTTGGCCGGCCCTATGACTCTGACATTGCATCTAACTTCTGCACTATCTCTCTACTTCCCCTGGCTTCCAAACTGCTGGAGCGGCTTGTCTATAACCACCTTACCAACTTTATTTCCTCTAACTCCCTTCTTGAAACCTTCCTATCCGGCTTCCGGCCCCAACACTCCACCGAGACAGCTCTCACAAAAGTCACCAATGACTTGCTGTCCGCCAAGTCAAAAGGTCACTTTTCTATTCTCCTTCTTTTAGATCTCTCTGCTGCTTTTGACACAGTCGACCATCCACTTCTACTCCATGTTCTCTCCTCCCTCAGTATTTCAGACACTGCTCTCTCGCGGTTCTCATCATACCTACAAAACTGATAACTCAGTGTCTCGTCTCTAGTAACTCTTCTCCTCACCCCCTGTCTGCTGGCGTACCCCAAGGATCAGGCCTAGGCCCCCTCTTTTTCTCAATCTACACATCATCACTTGTTACTCTAATAAACTCTTTTGGGCTTCAGTATCATCTCTATGCAGATGATACTCAAATCTACCTCTCAGCACCTGATTTATCCCCCTCTCTTCTAACACGTCTCCAACTGCCTCTCTAGTATATTCTCTTAGATGTCCACCCACCAGCTCAAACTAAGACTGAACTCCTAAACTTCCCCTCTCTAACACAACGTCTATTCCTTACATATCTCTCACTGTCAACAACAACATCACCACTCCCTACTGGACCCCGCTCTGTCTTTCATCCCTCACATACAAGTCACTAACAAGATCTTGCTTTCTCCATCTAAAAAACATCTCCAGAATTCGCCACTATCTTACACAAGACACAACTAAAATCCTAATACACTCTCTCATCATCTCTCGACTTGACTGCAACTCGCTTCTTGCTGGCCTACCCACCACCCGATTATCCCCACTTCAATCCATAATGAATGCCTCTACTAGACTCATCTTCCATACAAAACATTCAGTGTTGGCATCACCTCTCTGTCAATTACTCCACTGGCTTCCCTTAGCCTCCAGAATAACATTTAAAATCATGATCCTACAAAGTCCTCAACAACAGCGCGCCCCTGTACATCTCTGCTCACATCTCCAAATACTCCCCCACCCGCCCTCTTCATTCTGCTAATGACCTTCTTCTTTCTACAACTCTTGTCACCTCCTCTCACTCTCACCTTCAGGACTTTTCTTGTGCTGCCCCTATTCTCTGGAACTCCTTGCCTCGCTCCACCAGACTATCCTCCGGCCTCAAAACATTCAAAATCTCACTAAAAACACACCTCTTTAAAGAAGCGTATCACCTTCCATCCTAACATGCTTAGCATCTCTCTCTCCCTCCTGTACTACACACAATACCTTTAGGTTGTAAGTGTGCTAGTTTCAATCCTGCAAGGTGCTTTGGGGAAAGCACTATGGATACTAGCAGCCTTATTAAATTGTGATTCAGTAAATTTAAAAGGGCTCTATTTAAGCACACAGCATATTTTATTCACAGAAGTTTTTAGTTAGTAAAGACCTTGCTTTTGGATAGAAGTTCACTAACTAAAAACTTCTGTAAAAAAAAATATGCTATGTGCTTAAATAGAACCCTTTTAAATTTACTGAATCGCAATTTAATAAGGCTGTAGATTCGTAGCTCAAATACAGGGCCCTCAATGCTTTGCTATGTGTTAATTTGTATTTATCTTTGCCTGGATCTTAACTTATGTGCAGCGCTACGGAATATGTTGGCGCGTTACAAATAAACAATAATAATAATAATTTTAGAGTGATCTTTATTGCTATGTATTCAATAATCTGTTTGTCTGTGTCCAATTTAGTAATTTGATTAAGTTACCATTCCTCCCCCAATGTTTTCCTACTCTCAATATGTCATCTATTACAGTGTATTATAGAGAATAGATAGTAAATGCTCCTAAATCAGTGCTTCCTATTCTGTTTCTGTCTTGGAACCCTATTTGGACACTCAAAAATATTGATGAACGCCAGGACCCCAAAATGACTTCTGTATACCCTTCAGCCTCAACAGTTCTCAGAAATGGCACCAAGTGTCTAAAACCTCTGCACAGGTCTCAGGATTCCAAAGTCAATTCTCTATTTTTCTTTTTGTTTAATGTCTTGTAGTACTGCTTATGGTTCCATAGAATACATTTTGGGTAAAAAAAAAACTTAAACTATTCTGCAGAAGCCCTTTTCTAAAATTAGAGAGAAATAAAATGTCAATCTTTTTTATATGTAAGAATCTTTTGCCGCTGTGAAATTGGTTCACATTATTATATTATTCTGAATACCATGACTCGTTTCGTACAGTAGTTATTTTGGAAATTAGATATGAACCTTCCACCCTTTAGCTATAAATCTTGTACTATTGTTCTTCTTTTACTTCAGAATGAATCCTTAAATTGTATGTATAGTCTAAGCTTTACTTATTAAGAGCCGAAAAGATTTCCCATACAAAACTATTGCACGTAAATTTGGAAAATGTAGAAATTGCATTTATATGCATAACAAATCAGGAACTTGAATTAATTTTCATAAATACGTGGAATCTATTAAAGTTTCATAAATAAATGCAGTTCAGTAATATTTAGTAGTGAAAGTGGGGAATTAATACAGTTTTGGTATACTATAATAGCATTAACATAGTCTAAGGAGTAAGACAAGGCATGGCACACAGGTATGCCTTATGTTGAAGCCCATGGCCTTAACACCATCTCCCCTTCAGTGTTGTCAGCTGGATGTATTGTATCTGAGTGTGTACCAAACATATCTCGGGAACACTGAGTTCATCACATGAACATGCTCATATTCAGGTTCACTGACAATCAAGTGGAAGAGGTTGAGAAAGGAGGTTGTTAAGGGACAAGGGGTCTTGGAACCAAAGTTTGAGGAGGGAAACATGATACACATTGTGTCACGCCTGTAGCATGCCAAGGTACAAGCTGTGCAATACCTTACAGACTGACGCCCTCAGCCTTATAGGATAGGCTTATTGTGCCAGGGCAAAGGGGCCCACTGAGATATGGGTTAACATTGGGGACATTGTGACTTGTGTGTTATTCATTGTAATGCCTGTTAAAAGCATAGGATAGTGGAAATTGCCTGGGTACCACTAGGCCCATACTATGGTACCTATGTTTATAGTTGGGGTGTGTGTAAGAGCATGATATGAGTAATGGGATGTATGTCTATATTGTGCTTTGGGGGGGCTAGCAATTACAAGGGAAATATTGTATATGCCCAATATTTCTTAGTACTGACTAATTTCTTATTAACCAGATTAGGGACATAACTGACCCCTAGGAATCACATAACACAAGTTTCTCTCTCTATTATTGCAAGCCCTTAGCCTGGTGTTTCTATGTCTTTTGTGTATAATTACCCCCTACCAAAAATACAGCGGGGGAAAGGAAAAACAATGGGTGATTCTCTTAGACTTGCAGGCATGGGTGGTAATGTGAGCTAGAAGGTGATTGGGGTAACCATGGATGCCAATTTGAATTGATTGGCCTTTTGTTGCTAAGAGTGTGGTATAAATATGTCTGTTTTAGTAATAAATGGTGATAACGGGTTCACATAATTAATGTGTGGATTTCGTTATTGATACTGGAGTAAGTTCTTTTCAGAATTTAGAAAGATCTTTATGCTATACAAGACCACAGACATCTCTCAGTCTAACCCGAGGGACGAAAATTCTTCCTGCTGTACAGAGGTAAAACGAACTGGGCACACCTGTGGGGAGACGTTTGGGCAATAGGCTCTTATCATACTCCATTCAACATACAGGTTGTCACACATTGGGAATACAGAGAGTAACAGGGAACTGCCGATGGGAGATAACATGTTTAATCTGCTATTTGATGTTTAACAGTCAAATATAGCAATAATTAAGCTTGGAAGATGGTTGACACTCAACTTCCTACCTATAAATTTGGGGTTAGTTATGTTATATGCAACATTCTACATCATGTTCTGGGTGCTGGAACCCCAGCAGCATCAGATTAAAATCATATTTACCCTACTGGTGTGTCATAAAGTGCCAAGTAAATCTACAGACATAAATATCTAAACAAATTGCAATACACTGTGCTGCATTTTCAGGCATGGTTTCTCCATAAAAATGTGCTGCCCTAGGCCTGGGCCTCATGTGCCTAGGTGGAAACACACCTCTGAAAGAAGCCCTGCCTTCATTGCTTAATTGCAATTCCAGCTTTCAGAAATTAATTACATTAAGAAGCTATAAAACATGGTTATCTGGATATATAATCTCTCATTGAATTATGCATAACTGCCTGCATTTTGTGATTTTTGTCTGATTTTTTTTATTCCACTGTTAGAATTACATTAAAAAAATTCGCTGTGCGTTTGCTTCTCCAAATATTACAAAATGTCTTTTGTACCCTTTGCTACCCTAATTTCACCTGCTAAAGACAATCTTCCATAAACACATTGCTCTCTTCCACCGCCATGACATCATTGCCTCATTGCAGTCCCAGCTGGTAGAAAATATGGTTACACTAGCCCACCCACTGTTTTTTTTATTTTTATATAGACCTGAATGCATGACATGCTTATAATATTTGCACACCAAAATCACAAAGCTTGATTAAGTTAATTAACCCCTGAGCATACTACGTGCCTTCCACTATCATACTTTTACATAAGCAGTTTTCCCACCAGTTTTCATTGAATTTTTTTCATCCCTTATACCCATTCCACATATCAACATAATTTACTCCATCCCCAATCTTTCTTACTCTCAGAGCTTCACAGTGATTTTAAATTCATGCTGTGATAATATATCCAACCTCACATATCCCCCTATTAGAAGCACCTTGCCCCTTACTATTCCAACAATCAAACTCAACCAACATAATATCACCCAATCAACAATTCCAAAGTCCTTCACTACGATCATACCATGTGATAATCCAATCCCCATGCCCTTCCCCAATATTCCACCCTCCCCTACCTCCAGTAAACCTTTCTACCGTCTGTTTTTTACTTTGAATATATATATATATATATATATAGTATATTGAACATGAATATCCCCAGATAATATAGTCACCACTTATCTTAACTATCTCCTGCACAACTTTTGATCACTCTACCCATCTTTTGTTAGTTGGAGGCGTTGGTCTACTAATACTCCTATCCTGAATCAGAGCCCCTATTACCAGTGCCATAACAGACATCTCTTTCATTCCCACTCCTAATTCCGTTCCAGGCCCCTCATCCCACAACTTTTCTTATCATTTACCTCCCACACACTTCGTTGAGGACCTGGAATATCTCTGCACCTCTATTCTCCCACTGCCCCACCCACCTATCATACTGACCTTCACTTTAGTCACTCCACCATCAACTCAGCAGTTTTAACACTCACAGAATACTTTGACCTGCTTCTTCTACCATCTCCTCTGACTCATCTCTCCGGAAGCACCTTGTATATGATACTATTCTCTGACTGCACGGCTTCCGCAATCACAGCAGCTCATCCCCATCCCTTTGATCATCTCCTCCTTCCCATCATCATTTATATTAATAATTTCATAGATATCGCTCCTGCTGTACCAGTATCCTGTTGCAATCTTAATACCCTTAGTCCCAATTACTTACTAATTGGGACTCGTCTTCTCAACTTCCAATAATCTCCTATTTTTCTAACCTTACTACTGACATGACAGCAACCACCCTCTCATCAGCATTACTTTGTTCATTTGAATCTCTTGCCCTGCCTCATTCATTGACCCCTCACAGAAGCCTCCTCAGCCATGCCTGATTCCCACTCTAAAGCAACAATGACAAACCCTACTTCAAACCTTTGCCAATGCTCCAATTCCCTTCCTTATGTTTGCACCTACTGCCCTCTGCTCCAAGCAGAAAAAAATAAAATATATAAATAAAACATCATCATCTCCTAGCCTTCCCCTGACAACTATTCTCTGCTAAACAATCAACCCCACCCACCCAGTGTCCCACAGGTCTCATGCCTCTCAATGTTCACTACCCAAGACTTTTCCTCATGCTCCACCAACAAAATCTCAAAAACCTCATTTTTCACCACAGTACCACAAAGCATTAACTATCACCAACCATTTCAACTAAATATCCACCTTCCACCCCACTGCTTCATTAAAAAATCAGTGCCTTGATCTCAAGGGTTCAACTAACAACAGCTATATCTCCTTCCCATCATTGTCCAATCTCATACAGCGTGAAATCTTGGCATTACCTACAATCCTGTCCTCTGTCTCACTAATCATATACCCCTGGTAACTTGCACTTGCCAAATTCATGTTTGCAATTTAGGTCCTTCTATGACTATATCTGAAACAAGTGAACATCTGCAACAAGTAAAAAGTGAGTTGCACTCCCTTGGACTACTGCAACTCATTCCTCATCATTCATCCTTGCTACAACATAATCCCTACTTATTTAATATACACATCTAACCCGTTGGTCACAGTTAATACTTTCTAATAGAAATGTGTTTTGTCTGACAAGTTTTTCAGTCCTATTGACCTCTTAGGTCTGGACCTAAAATTGTACATAAGACCATCTGGTTAGTTGGTGGCACAGAAAATTTGAGGCTATATTTTATATCTGTTTCCACTACTGGAGCAGACAAGTGCATCAATGAAACATCCCCATCTCTTATATCAAGCACTTTTAACTGCTTAGTCAATGCCTCAAACTCATAGGCTTATTTTGATTTTTTTTTTCTTTTTTTATTAAATAGTATAAAAAAGTTCAGACACATCATATACATACCACTCTACAAATCACATAATACAACAAAGACAAACATAGTTGCAGGATATCATAATACTTTAGCAGAAATAGCTATTGATACACAAGCTCTCTTTATAACCCTTAAATCTCCACCTATTTTACGCACACACAAAAATGCTCATCCCACTTTTCCCACTTGAGTTTGTCCTTATTGCTCTTATTTATAGTAATTCGGGCAACATCTCTTTCAATCTGCCTATTCCTTTCCGTTATGTTTTTAATCTTGTTCCAAGTGGGCATAATTCCCTCCTTCCACTTCAGTGCTATTAACCATTTAGCCGCTAATAATACATTTACTACAACCGCTTTGGTACTAGTATCTAAATGAGATGGAAATATATTAAACAAGACTAATTCAGGAGACATAAATACAACCTCTTTGAATATAGTTGAAAGATTTAAAACACACATTGCCCATACCACTGATATCCTTGGGCAAAACCACCACATGTGGGAATGCATGCCTACATGTCCACATCTCCTCCAACATTGATTATACTGTTCTGACACTATCTATCTATCTATCTCTACATTTGGAAATTTTAAGATAAACTTCACCTTTATTCAACCTACTTTTCGAATAAAGAAGTTTCTCTATGTACTATTTTGCCTATTGTTCTTCCTATCTGTTTCTTCAATGAATTGTAGTGTAACCACAAATGAGACGGTAAACCTCTTTCCCTTGTTACATTTTCAAAGGGTTCAAATTCCTTATTCCTATAAACATCTCTTACCGATATTAGATTCCATTGTGCCCAATTTAAATTCTCTATATGGCCTTTTTTGATATTTTGATGTAATATTATATAGTTTTAATTCTATTCTTATTTTAGGTGACCTGTGGAGAGGTGAATTCAACTCAAAACTTGAATCATAGTGCCAGAAGTTACATTAGACCAGATATTCACAAAAACATTCCCACCCAGAAATGCAGATACCATAATTAATTCATCTTTCTATACCAAAAGAGAGTCTGTTTATTAAGGCAGTGTAGTTGATTGATTATGGAGCAGCTGATATAGCTTTTGGAATTTCTCAGCTACACTATATTTAAAATTTGTATTGAGAAACAGGCAACAGATTGGAAATAAGATACAATGGGATAAAATTGCCAAAATGCTACGCTTTACAAAATGTTGCAAAGATTAAAGAGCCTACTGCCACCATGTAAGAACAGCCCTCCTTAGTTGTTTTGACCTCTTGCACATCTTTTGCTGACATCTGACCTTCATTGTCCTAGGTCAATTGATTGATCTAGTTTATTGTGTCGATAGGAGCAGAAACTCTACCAGCTTCATAAACTAACTTCAAATTAAGGATATTTACATGTTATTATAATTACTGAGCAGTAACTATTTACAGTACATACATAATAATTTGTCAAATGCTAACATATTATATAGTATGAAAGCCTTGTTTGTAATCATTAGGATTATTCCAGGATAGTCTATTCAACTCTATTAGAGTTGTATCTTTGCAGTGGTCACTTTAAACTGAAGAACAGAACATCTGGCAAATATTTGGAATTTGGAAGTATCTTGGTTTTAGAGCCATTTTGCCTAGACATGTGGCCAACCGTTGTAAAATAACAAAGGCTTATAAGATCATCAATAATTGAGTGGGAAAGCCTTTGCATTTTGTGAGTGGTCCTCTTTTCTGCACACTGATTGACAGGAATAACAGGGTTTAGGACATTTGTTTGACATGTGAACAATGGTTTCTAAACCTAATCTGATCTTTCATTTCTCACCGAGTTTGAGCCTGGCAGGATTCCTAAAGCTTTAAACACACAGACTTTTTTGTTAGAATCAAACAAAATGATATCTTAGCAAATACGTTGCATGTGAATCCCACCACTTTCGTACAATACTTAGAATAGGATTGAATATTAGGAAGTCATTTTACAGTAAACACTAATTCAATTTAATATAGGACTCAATAACTAGTCTTCTTGAGTGAATGGAGGGAGCTAACACCATCTAATGCAAATCTAATGCAAATGTCATTAGGGATGTAGTGTTAATTTCTTAGGAAAAGAATACATGGTACATAGGCCTATAGTTTTCATGTAAAGGTCTGAAAAGATTGACTGTATAATGCAACACAACAAAAAAACATATTTTAATTTAACATTTATGTCACAAAATGCATTTAAGAACCACAAATTATTTACATAACATAAAATGTAGAAATCAAGATATGATTTCAACCAATTTATTGTGAAAATGTCAAGGTCTTTAAGGTAGTGGTTGTTAATATTCATAATGCAAAAAAATCAATGGCCAACCTAAACAACATGCAAAACAAAGCATTTTATATTTTATACCAAAGACATCAAGAGTATGTGATTTCCATATTTTATGATAATGAGCATTGCAATATAACTATTACCTTCACTAAATATTTTCACAATGTAATGATTAACCATTGAGAAAAAGATGAATAATTGCTTTGTGTATCTCAGGCTTGTATAAGCCTTCTTCAATCCTTTAGAATAATCTTTAGAAAGGATTGAGGAAGGTTTACATTCCATCCTCTTCCCTTTCATGGTATTCCAGGGCTGTTCCTATTAGGAGTGGTCATTGGAGTAATTGTTTCTAGCTTTTGATCAGGGCAAGGTCAATCACAGCTCTTTGAATCTATTCACAGAAATAAATGGTTGCCTTAGGGGTTATTTTTAAGGGATCACTTAATCATTATTTTAAAAAACTTTCCCAAGAATGTCAGAATACATAGGGCCTCATTTATTTCCAAGCTCACAGTTGCCTTCATAAAGCCCGTAAGTCTGCGAGCTTGAAATTTTCAACAGTTACAGATTGAGTAAATTGAAAAAGCTTGCAACTACATGGCCGAAATCCAAAACTATAAACAATGCTTCCATATGTAAAATTCTAGGGCATGATCAAGATCAATTAAGCAAATCCGTAAATTACAATTTAGACACAGCCAATAGTAAATGAGACCATCATCATGACTTCAGTAAAACATGGCGTTTAAACAACAATCAATTAATGTTCGCAATCCAGAAATGTTTGCAATATAAAAAAAATCAATAAATCTACTATTCTAGTCCATGCGAGTTCAGTGATATATATTAACCCATTGATTGCCAGGATCGATATAACACGGAAATTACACATAAAAAAAAAAAAATTATTGCAGATTTGCGCGCTTGAGACTGTTGTGCAATTAATTCTAATGTCTTTCATCGCTTTCCCCGTCTTTTAATGTGCAGTATTGTGTTTTTATTTTCTTTTGTAGTGTTACAAACAGTCGTTTAACCACCTTGTGAGTCCTATCTAGTACTCGTAGGATTTTTGGCTACATTTGCCATTTACGTGTTTGAAGGCAATTGCAGGCTTGTTGCAATTTAATAGCGATTTGTGATTTTAGCAATTGTAACATTTGCCGCCTTCAAAGACCAAAAGCTTTAATGGGTCGGAGTTACAAATTGATTGCCGGTAGCTTGAAGACGCCAATTTAATAGCAGAAACTTTTGCGGGCTACCTTACGGGCTACAGTAACTCGTAATTCGTTCTCCTTGCACAAATCTAGGTGAGCTTTCAATAAAAATAAATAAAAATGATTAATCAACAGCAAAACATTCAAAGAGTCTATATTTATACTAGTTGTTGTATATGTCTTATAAAAATAATAACTGTGAAATCAATAGTTAAAGAAAAAATATAACGTAACTAAAATATTTGTTCAGGTCTTAAAAGATGGAAATAGATAAGCAATATATTACATAGCAGAAAACTATTTTTCATATGGTTAAAAAAATAGATATATCCAGCCGATGGAGATATCTTACCTGCCTCTGTGTGAGTGTTAGGAACATTAATATTCCAGAGACATTTCAAAGATTATTCTTCTGATTATGATTTTCTCACTCCTCCCAGTTGAACTTTATATTCTTCTAATACTTCTCCTCCTTTTGTTACATCGTAAAGGGACATGCTTCAGAACAACCCAGAAAATCTGCCAAATAAAACAGAAGTGAAGTAAAAGTGCAAATGAATGTATTAAAACTAAAAATATAATAAAATGGTATACAGACACACTCACATTTTTCAAAATGACAAGACATATGGAATGAAATAAGAACTCTTTCAAAGTACTCTATTTCAGCTTAGCAGTAAGTCACAAGTGTGAATAGGTCCAGGCTTCCTTAAATAGACAGATCTGTCTACAAAATGTCTACAAAAAGCTGGGTAGACATACTAGCATAACCAAAACAAAAAAAGGATCTTGTTGTCTATACCTATATTACAGCTACTCAGTATTCCTGTGGATGACTGTTTTGCATAAAACTATACTGCACAATATTTATTGTAAAGAACCATATTCAAGACTTTAATCCTCATCATCCAACTTTCGTAGGAGCCCAACCTCTAACCATGTAGCATTTTACATATGGTTGGAGATTTGGCTGTCCCACTCCCTCTATGCTTAGATGTAAATCACGTGTCCCTCCTGGATATCAACAGTCATTTTTTTATTTCTTGAAATTGATTTTACATTTCAGATACTGAGTATTCCCTTTTGTGATGATTTTGTGGTTATCCACGATTCACCTTATGGTAAAGTGATATGTCATCAAAGCAAATGATTACAGCTTTCTTAAACTAGTGGCATCCTCTATTTCAATGTTACTTGGTTAACACCAAAAAAAATATGCAGCAATAGTGAGAACACCAGGATATAAATTTGGATAAGCTGGTGAATGGCTGGTATTAAATAGGAACAAAAACAGTAAAATATTTCTGGAAATTATTGGGCATTGCGTTAATGACACTATCACATATAATAGTTTTCAAACTGTGAGTTGTCGTCATGCTTGCGAGCCTCGCAAAGCGAGGTGAGCCTCTTGTGTCCCATAGGCCCGCAACTGCGAGCCTCGCAAAGCGAGCCGTTAAAGCACGAGCTCGCAAAAAATACATCTTTAACGGCTGAACCACCAACCTGGAAAAGATGGCAAAAACACACAAATATGCCTCAAATTCACTTACACACTTACACACAGCACAGGGGGAGAGCCAGGGAGCCTGTGAGGTTGCAAGTTAATTTGAGGCATATTTTGTCTTTATTAACAATGCAAAAAAAATGGCGGCCGAAAAATTGAAAAAATTCTGAAACAAGATGAAAATGAGGCTCAACAAGGCCAGGCTCGCAGAACTTGGAAAATACACAACATAAAAGACAGTAACACTTAGACCAACAACGCAGGGCACGCGGGAAACAGATGAACAATGCCAGGCACGCAGGACTTAGTAAATACACAATGGCAAAGACAGTAACACTTACACCAACGACGCCAGGCACACAGGACTTAGAAAATTAAACCAACAGCAGTCAGCGCGTGCCGCTCAATGATTCAGCAGAGGCACAGAGGAGAAAGACACAATGGGGAAGGGACGGGGGGAGATGGTGAAAGAGACACATGGCACAAAACTTGCATGTTCCAGAGGCCTGTAATGAGCGGTGAAGTAGATGAGAGGAGAGGCTTGCAATGAGCGCCAAAGGCACCCATTGCGAGCCTCAAGATGAGCGCCAAAGGCTCTCAGCGAGGGGCTCGCAATGAGCGCCAAAGGTGCTCAGAGGGGGCAAAACATTGCATTGTGTGGCAAACAGGATTTCCAGGCTTCAAATTTTATTGCCGTCATTTTTGACAGGCAAGTCGCTAGTCATGTTATAATCTTGGGAGGTGTCTGAAAGAAATCTTAGTCACAAATTACTTTTATGTTTTTGAAGGACCTATAGTGAGAAATGTGTGCTGATGAGAATTCACCTTACGAAATATAAATTCTGTTGAAAGTGTCATAAGACCTCCAAATTATGAACATACAGGTGTCCCAGGGTTACAGCCTGACCATACTTAAAAACGCACTCCCAAG
This sequence comes from Discoglossus pictus, assembly GCA_027410445.1. NCBI lineage: Eukaryota > Metazoa > Chordata > Amphibia > Anura > Alytidae > Discoglossus > Discoglossus pictus. The sequence goes on along the minus strand of CM050164.1, from coordinate 312,752,176 downwards.
GCGTTTTGTAGGAGTTTGATAGTTTCTGTAACTTATTATTACAGTACAGGGGTATTATTATTATTATTATTATTATTATTACTATTACAATATTACACTGTATTATTATTATTACCACATATGAGGTACTATAGTATTGTTGCTGTTATTATTATTGTCATTTAGACATCTGAGTTACATACAAATCCGACCTAAAGACACTTTCAGGAACGTATCTCGTTGGCGACCACCTGTACTGAGATATACAAAACCTTAAACATTGGTTTTGCTTTTCTTTAGTGTATTTATTTGCTATTTTTTACACCAACTAGTTTTACTGAAATGTTATTGGTATTGATCACTTTCGGCTTTCAAAGTTTTCATTTCACATTTCTTTTGATAAAGAAAAAGAAGAAATGTTATTATTATTACAATTACTAGCGACTTGCCCATCAAAAATGACGGCGCAATAAAATTGTAAGGCAGGTAATGCTGTTTGCCACAGACAGTAAGTGTTTTGGTCGTCTGAGATCCTTCGGCGCTCATTGCGAGCCTCTCGGTAGGACTATTTTTTGTTATCAGAGGTGCTTTTGCGCTCATTGTAAGGTCCACGCTGATCTCCTTTTGGCGCTTATTGCAAGCCTCTCCCCTGGTGTACTTTGTGTCCTATGAGAACCGTTGGCGCTCCTTGTGAGGCGCGCGTTGAAGGCCTTTGTCGTTTATTGCGATACTGTGGTGTTTTTTTTTCTGTATTTCTGTATTTTTTCATGATAATAAATGGATTAATGAAATCATAAATTAATATACTTTACCTATTTGTAATTAATATATGCAGCAAGCAATGTGCTGAAGAGCTAACAATCTGTTTTGGTATTCCTGCAGCATACAATGTAGATTTGTTGTTGAGCTGATGTGTGAGTGTCAGCAATGTGTGCATTGTGTAGTATAAATAGGCTACCTGTGCGTGGTATATGGGTGTGGATGATTTTACGTCCTTGCTAATAGTGTATTTTGTACCTAGAATCGGTTTGTATAAAAGTCGTATGTGCTTGGTGGTGTTTTGTGGGTTTAGGGGTCGTGTAGTCTCGTTTTCGTTTTTTTCGCTGCCATTTTTTCTCTTGCTTAGGGGATTTTCGAGTATCTAAACTCTGTAAATTGGACTTAAATTTGTGTGCAACCTGACTCCCAGACGTCCTAGCTGTCCCCCCCCCCCTTGCTGTGTGTAATGTTTTTTTTTTTTTTGTGTGTGTATTTTGTATTTTTTTAATGTTTTTCGCTGTGCGCGGTTCGGCCCTTAAGTTCGTATTTTTGCGAGTTTGTAATTTTTTTTTTCTAAGTCCCAAGGCTCGTATTTTTTTGTGTAAGTCCGTATTTAGTCATTGCGGGTTATAGTTTTTTTTCAAAGTCCCGCTTCTGTGTCTGTTTGTAACTGCTTGAGAGGCGCATAGAGCCTCCACCTCCGCAAATGCAGCCCCTCGCCCTTCGGCTCATTGCAACCGACGTTGGAGCCTCCACCTTCTGCAAATGCGGCCCGAACTGTGTCCCTCGCTTCGTGGCGACGATTCACAGTTTGACAACTATTATATGTGATGGCATTGTATGAATATATAATAATTTATTGAAGGCAGCATAATTAATGAAGGTTTGTCTTTCTTTTAAGTGAAAATCCAACTATTTCTCTCAGCCTTGTTGTGAGGAACTGCAAGTATATGACTCTATATATGAGAATATGAATATATTATCTCTGAGTAAGATATCATTTTATTTGCTTAAGGACTATGGCCAAATGACAAAAAAAATATATTTGTTTGAAAACTTGGACTCTTATTGAGAGCTTCATCTCTGAAGAAGTGATGTAACAAACTGATTGCTGCACTAATAGACAAAGGGCACTATTTAATTCCAAGCCTGCAGTGGCCTTCGTACAGCCCGTATGTCTGTGGGATTGAAATTTTTCAGTAGTTACCGAGCGTTTGAATTAGAAAAGCCCGCAAGGACATGGCCGGAATCCAAATCCGTACACCATGCTTCAGCACGTAGCATTTCCGTGTGAGAACATGATAAATTATTTAAACCCGTAGTTACAGGTTTAGACGAAGCCAATAGAAAAAGAGACCGTCATCATTATGTCACTAAAACATGGAGGTTAAATTTCAATCACTTACGGTTCTGAAGTCCGAATTAATGCAATATGAAAAAATCAATAAGTATATTATTCTAATCAATGTGAGTTCTATTGATTGCAGGATCGATATAACACGGAAATTAAACATGAAAAAAAAATGTTATTGCAGATTTGCGAGCGTGAGAAATTGTGCTATTAATTTGAATACCTACGGACAAGAGTTTAACCCCCTTGCGGGTCCTCTCTAGTACCAGTAGGATTTTGGGCTACATTTGCCATTTACGGGCATGAATACATTTGCAGGCTTGAGAACTTGTAGCAATTTAATAGCGATTTGCGATTGTAACATTTATTGGATTGAAAAATGAAAAGCTTAGCTGGGACGGAGTTCAGATTTTGACAGCCCGTAGGAATTTTCAGCCTGTAACCCACAGATCATTTGCAGGTAGCTAAAAGAGGCCAATTTAATAGCCGTAACTTTTGAGGGCTCCTTTGCAGGCTTCTGAAACTACAAATTGGTGAATTCATAGGGCCCAAAGTCATCAAAAATTCAGATTTTCCCCCAAAAATGTTTTATGTCCATGGTTTACACATTTGCTAATATTTAGCCCCATTCGATTGCAAGCTCGCAACTCGCATGTCAGCGAGTGAGTTGCGGGCTCTCGTTGGCCTCCGTTTGCGATGTTATTCAATTGCTCCAGGTCGCGAGTTGCAGTCCTGAAGCCAGCTTCGTAAACAATGCACTGGGTCGGAGCAGTTGTGGTCGGGATGCATATCAATTCACGAAGCCCGTAAACGCCCATTTCACACCGGCCAATAGAAGATGAGAATGTCATAATTACAGCAGTAAAACATGACGGTTACAAGTAAATCAATCAGGTTCGGGGGTCCGATATGTGTTCAGTCTCGCAAGACTTTGAAAATGAAGAATTATGTAAATTAATGCCAATACTGTTCTAGTCCATATGGGTGGCCTGATATGTATTAACTCATTGATACAAAAGATCATTTAACCCCGAAATGACACATAAAAATAAAACTTATTTCCAGCAGTTGTGCGGACTTGAGACTGTTGTGCAATTAATCCTAATGTCTGTAATTTTTTCTCCCTGTAATTTACAGTGAAGTATTACAGTTTTATTTGCATTTACAGTGCTACGAATTGGTGTTTAACCCCTTTGCGGGTCCTCTTGAGTAAATGTAGGACTTCGTCCTGCATTTACCATTTGCAAACTGCGATACATTTGCGAAGTGGGCGGGATCGGGCAATTGAATAGCGATTTGCAGTTTTAGTCCTGCAAAAGTGGCAGATCAAAGGCTTCAGAGTGGTGTAGGCTCTGATATGTATGTATGCCATTTTCTCCCGGCCGTAAATCATAACCCGAGCTGAGCTCGCAAGAAGACGCCAACTGAATAGCAAAATTGCTTCCGATTTCCAATGGCAAGCTCGGATATCAAATTTGCAGCAATTGAATGAGGCTGATGATTAGTTTGATACATACTTAACAAACCAGTGCTTTTTTCTTGAACTACAGGAGTCCTTAATTTTTTCCTAGACTCCATGAATGTTATGTGGCACATTTAAGGAGGAATAAGACAGCAAACTTTTGAAGAACTCATTCACAAAAACGCTAGAAGCTTTTGAAGAACCCATTCACAAAAACACTAGAAGTATATTTATCATTCACACAACAATTGACATAGTTCCAACATCAAACGGTGGCTTCTGGGAAATTGATGCTATGGCTGAAACATTATGAAGATGTTGGGTGGTATGAAAGCTGATTATCAGTGCATATATGCGTTTTCCACTCAGAAATATATGGAACAACCAGCCCAATATTAATATGTATTTTATAACATCTATGCAGAATACCACTTTTTTGCATATACAGTATGAATATGGAATTCCTATGATGTGGACTAGGATCTATAATTTATCTTTAAGTGGCAGTGCTAATTAAAATGCTTCAATTAAACAAGGAATGCCTTCTGGTAAGGTGGATTATAAAACTATACATTGCAAGGCAGTATATCTTGCTAAATATGCAGAATATCATGAGAGAATCTTTTCATGTTACTATAAAGTGGAAATAAATCAGCAGGGAAAACTCCTTGAAGAGCGCAGGGTAATACAGAGTGCCCCCCAAGCATCTGTCTTTGAAGCTTGAGAAACTCATTGGAAAACAAATAAATGTCTTTATTATAGTGTGTTAGGCAAAATGCAAATAACACTAGAAAAACAAATAACATAAATGCTGTAGTGCAAATACTGTATCTGTTTAGTCTTCCTCATTGAAGTGAATGCAAGAAATGAACACCGTGATTTAAAGAGTAACAAAGGTTAGTAAATATGCTTTTGTAGTAAAAAATATTGAGAATTAAATTATTTATTGGTGCCCTGGTCGCCTGAGCAAGAGTAAAATCAAAAGATAACAAAAAATAATTTCAATACAGAAAAGTTTACTTAGATTCAGGTACATCATGGATCAAAAGCAGGCATGACATAATAGCAGATTTTTACCATTTTGTATATTCAAATGCCATGTTATTATTTAATATAAATATATTTGTTCATAATCATAGTCAATCACGGTCAATAAGAACAATTAATGAATTAAAGAAAACAATGTAATAATTATTTTAAATGAGCATCAATATGAATACATATTTAAGTATATGTTTAAAAATAAGTGAAACTATATTAAATCTATATAAAATATCTACTAACCAGATAGTAATTTATTACATCCCCTTCTGGATCGCTACCTTGTAGTGGTGAAGGTGCTTGTGTATTTCAATGAAGCTGTAAGCTTTATCAAGTAGGGTAATTCTAGATTGGCAGCTCATAGCAGAGAGATCAGGCACATTTTTGCCAAGATAACCTTATGGACATAATGATATGGCACCCGAAGATGGGTCAAAAGGTGCCTACCATGTTACTGAGGAAGAGCAGAGGGCAAGTACAGTTAGCACAAGGTCTAATGGTGCAGATGTGTCTGGAGTGTAAAGTGAAAGTCCGCTGCTACACAATTCAACATTGGAACCTGGAATGTTAGAACTATGAATCAAAGTAAACTGGAAGTGGTCAAACATGGGATGACAAGGTTAAACATTGATTTCCTGGTAATTAGTGAACTTAAATGGACTGTGTATGGGACCTTTCATATCAAGCAACCACCTGATCTTCTAGAGTGGTCAAGAGGCCTACGGAAAAAAGGGAAAAGCCCTCATAATCAACCAAAGAGTGGCCAAAGCTGTGTTCAGCTATAACCCTATAAATTATAGAATTATTTCAATTAGATTTCAAGACATTTAATATAATAGTGATCCAAGTCTATGCTCCAACCATGGATGCTGAAGAGGTCGAAGTTGTTTTTCAACACCTCTTACATATAACACTAAGAAAATATGTTACTCTCATCATAGAATATTGGAATGCTTAAGCAGGGAAACAAAAGATACCAGGGATAAGAGGCAAATTTGGTCTTGGAGTACAAAATGTAGCAGGTCAGAGATTAGTAGAATTCTCTCAACATACTGACAGCCTCAGAGACAACTCTGCACACAGACTTCACCTTTCAGATGGACAATATAGAAATCTGACTATATACTTTGCAGCTAAAGATGGAAAAGATCTATACAGTCAGCAAAAATCAGATCATGAGATTCATATTGCAAGGTTCAAAATTAAACTGAGGAAAAGAGTGAAAATCATCAGAGCAAACAGACATTAAATAAATGGTATCCCCTGTAAATATACAGTTGAGGTAAAGAATAGATTTAAGGGACTAGACATAGTAGATAGAAGCTGAGTTTTGCGGAGCCAGAGGCACAAGAGTTCCAAATTGCCAATGTTTGCTGGATAATAGTGAAAGCAAAATAGTTCCATTTACCTCTGCTTCATAGATTATTCTAATACCTTTGACTGTGTGGATCACAACCAAATGGGACAAGTTCCTAAAGAGATGGGGATATCAGACCATTTCATCTGCCTCCTGAGGAATCTTTATGGTTAAAGATCGAGAAAACTATGGCAAGTCTGGAGAAGCCTTTAAAAAGCAAAGATATTAAATTATCCATAAAGGTGTGTTTTGTTAGATCTATGGATTCCTAGTAGTAATGTATGGATGTGAGAGCTGGACCATAAAGAAGGCTGAGCACCGTAAAATTGATGCCTTTGAATTGTGGTATTGGGGAAAACTGCTTAGAGTCCCTTGGACTACAAAAAGATCTAATTAATCAAAAATACAGGAAATCAAGTCAAACTGTTCAATGGAAGTTTTGATCATGAGGCTAAAGGTCAAATATTTTGGCCATATTATGAGAAGACAGTATTCCCTAGAGAAGAATCTGATCCTGGGAAAGATTGAAGGCACACAAAGAAGAGGACCATAGATAGGAGATGGATTGATGAGGTCATTTAAGTCATGAGCATGAGCTTAAAAGAGCTGGCTGATGTACCTGGTGTGCTGTGGTCCATAGGGGTAAGGAGAACCAGACACGAATAAACGACTATACAACAACAACAACAAATTTAATTACATTACATAACACACAGAGGAATGTGAAATATATATAAAATAAAAGGTGTGCTATATTTTACAATTTAGATCTTATTTCTATTTAAAATTCAAAATAGCCATTTGGATTTATCTATTCAGTTATTTATTTCATGATGTAAGAATTCCATATCCATAATATAGTCAACTTTTGGTTTTATCAGTTATTTTTATCAGTTTTTGTTGTTGTTTAGTCGTTCAGTCACGTCTGACTCTCTGTGACGCGATGGACCACAGCTCGTCTTGTGCCTTCAATCTTTCCCAGCATCAGAGTCTTTTCTATCCTGCCGTCTCATGACATGGCCAAAATATTTGAGCTTCAGCCTCATGATCATACCTTCTAGTGAACAGTTTGTCTTGATTTCCTGGATCTTCTTGCAGTCCAAGGGACTCTAAGCAGTCTTCTCCAACACAACAATTCAAAGGTGTCAATTCTACAGCGCTCAGACTTCTTTATGGTCCTGCTCTTACATCCGTATGTTACTACTGGGAATACCATAGTTCGAACTATGCAGACCTTTATTGATAGTTTAACATCTTTACTTTTTACTAGCTTGTCCAAATTTGCCCTAGCTTTCCTCCCCAGAAGCAAACGTCTTTTAATTTCATGACTACAGTCACCATCTGCAGAGTAATTTGCCAGGAAGTGAGATTGCCGTTTGCCATGATCTTCATCTTTTTAATGTTGAGCAGCAGGCCAACTTTTGCACTCTCTTCTTTTACCCTCATCAATAAGTCCTTTAGTTCCTCCTCACTTTCAGCCATCAGAGTAGTATCATCAGCGTATCTGAGGGTGTTGATATTCCTTCCAGCAATATTGATTCCATCTTTGGATTCATCCAGTTTAGCCTTACACCTGATCTACTCTGAATATAAGTTGAATAAATAAGGTGACAATACAACCTTGTCGCACTCCTTTTCCTATCTTTAACTATATATTGTTGGAGTTGAGCTTGTAGAATCTTAAGCATTACCTTGCTGGCATGTGAAATGAGTGCAATTGTTTGATAATTGGAACACTCTTTGGCACTGCCTTTTTTCGTGACTGAGATGTAGACTGACCTTTTTTCAGTGTATTGGCCATTGACGAGTATTCCAAATGTTCTGACATAAGGCAAGTAACACTTTCACAGCATCATCCTGTAGAATTTTGAATAGTTCATTTGGGATTCCATTACCTCCTGCAGCCTTATTATCAGCAAGACATCCTAGGGCCCATCTCACTTCACTCTCCAAGATGTCTGGCTCCAACTCATTATTATTATTATTATTATCTTTATTTATATTGCGCCAACATATTCTGTAGCGCTGTACAGGGGTTTAGTACATGGCAAAAAACAAACTTACCACCTTATAAAGAATGGAGGGCCCTGTTTTTGAGCATATAATCAAATGCACATAGTGCTTGTTTCCAAGACACGGACACACAATTGAAAACTCGCAAACTTACAATCTAAGGGTTTAGGTGTGATACAAGAGGGTGGCAAATACAAAATGGCAAGGTGAATGCAATTTGTTTAGTCAATTGGAGGGGTCTGTGTGTTGTACTGTAGATTGTGGGTGTAAGTGTTATTAAGCTGTGGAGTGTGCAGTTGTAATTATAAAGGCTGAAGGTGATATGATTTTTTAAATAGGTGTGTTTTTAGTAATTTTTTAAAGGCTTTGAGGCAGGAAGATAATCTAATGGAGCGAGGCAAGGAGTTCCAAATAGTAGGGGCAGCACGAGAAAAGTCTTGAAGACGGGAGTGAGAGGAGGTGATGAGAGAGGAGGAAAGAAGAAGGTCGTTAGCAGAACGAAGGGGGCGGTTGGGAGAGTATTTTGAAACAAGAGATATAAGGGGTTGCACTGTTGTTGAGGGCTTTATATGTTAGGGTCATGATTTTAAATTTGATTTGGGAAGCTATGGGAAGCCAGTGGAGTGATTGACAGAGAGGAGCTGCAGACACTGAGCGTTTAGTATTGAAGATGAGTCTAGCTGAGGCGTTCATTATGGATTGGAGGGGAGACAGACAAGAGATGGTTAGGCCAGCAAGGAGTGAATTGCAGTAGTCGAGTCGAGATATGATGAGAGAGTGTATTAGAATTTTAGCTGTCTTGTGTAAGATAATGACAAATTTTGGAGATGTTTTTTAGGTGAAACTGACAAGATTTTGTTATCGATTGGTTGTGAGAAATAAAAGAGAGGGCGGGATCCAGTAGAACCCCAAGACAACGGGCCTGGGAGGTGGGAGTGATGATGGTGTTGTCAACAGTGAGAGATATTTGAGGAGTGGAAGCTGTAGTAGAGGGTGGAAAGATTAGGAGGCCCATATACCCTTTCCCGTCTGCTTCTTTCTTCCCTGTAGCTTTGCATCAGTACCTCATATGTAAAAACACAACACATACATGAAGACCGAACCAGGCAACTCATTGGACAAATTATTGAGGTCATCACTGCTGTTAAGATACTTCCTGTATGTGCTCCACTCAGTAATGTGGTAGTCACCTTCTGACTTGAGGGGCTCATCTTCCGGTACCATATCGTTATGGCTCTTGTTGTGCCTGTCCATAACCAAATATACTGGAGTGGGTTGCCATTTGCTTCTCCAGTGGACCACAATTTGTCTGACCTATCTGCCATGACCTGCCCATCTTGGCTGACCCTACATGGTATAGCTCACAGCTTCATCAAAGTGCACAAGCCCCTTCACCACGACAAGGTATCGATCCAGTTTAGATGATGGGAAATGTTGTTAATTCCATTGTGTACAGATTATCCTCTGAGCTGCACAATTAATACAATATTCTGTTTTATTTATTTTTATTATTAACCTGTGACCCTTACTTCAGATTCTGAATGAAATGACTGAATACATATCCCTGTTCTGTCATAATAAATGAATAAGATTAGTACAATATGAAGTCTCATGTCATCACATTCTGGTGCATATTTCCTCATATGTTTTAATAGTATAATATCATGATAACTTTCTATCTGCAGCATGTGCATATAAGTAAAGCATGATTTAAATAGTTTCAGAATTATACAATACAGATCATGCTGACAAAATCAATGTTAATGATAGATAGTCTTTAGTGACTTTTTGCTTACCTGTTAGGTAATCAGAGGTGCTTATAGATGTCATGCAGCTGTATGGTAGCTTGGTGCCAAGCCATTTCAGTGATATACATAAATTAATAATGTGTCTTTAAAAAATGTTTTAACAGTTATTCAAAGGGAAGGGGGTATTTACTAAATGATTACTGGGGCGGCATTCACGTACAAAGTACTGTAATGGTAACTTTTTCCACAGACAGAAGATCTCGATGCTTATTAAATACCCCCCTTGTCCTTATTACAGAAGTACCTTAGTAGGTAATAACAGTTTAATTTTACTAGTTTATGTATGTGAATAGAATTATATACTTTGGTATACACTAATAATTTCATAGTGGTTCTGAAGTCACCATATGTGCGCTGCATCATTAGGTAGCATTTGGAAAACATGCTTTCCTTTTTAAAAATAATGCTGAATTCATGGAGATCTCAGGGCATTGTGCCTTAAATCATTAACAAGCTTTGCACCACATTGGGGTAATGAATGCTAATTAAAATCAGCTGTGCTGTCTCTGAGATAGACAATGTACATCTTCTATATAGGTATATATTTGTATTTAAGCTTACCCAATATCAAGTGTGAGTATCGCTTTGTAAACTAAGCAGCTGGTGCTGGGATTGCAGGCTCCAGTCTCAGAGGGACTTTTTTTCCTATCAATAATAGACATTTTTATTTAGGTTATATAATATAGTAACGATAAATATAAGGAAGCCATGGGTTTTTGTACTGTTTTTCAAATAAACTATATGTATATGTATACATATGTAAGTAAAATATTTACTTAAATATGCATTATACAAATTAGAGTGAGAGAGATCAACTGCAATATATTTTAATTAAACAAAAAAGGAAGTCATGAGATTTGAACCTAGGCCAACATGCTACATGCTGGAAAGTGGTATAAAATCTAACAAACCTGAAGTAGACTATGTCACAGATACTGACTCCTATCTTACCTATGCAGATTCTTGTGGTAGGGCTTTAATAGCTCTACAAATAATAACTAAAAATGGTAATATTTTAATTAATTCTTGATAATGTTTAAAAATTGTAACAGCTTTCACACATATTTTTTCAAGCCTCTACATGATGGTTCAAGGCACATCTTGTAACTTCAGTGTACCTTTAATATAAATTGTGATTCTTAATACAGATTTGTCACAACCTGTGTTTTTGGCATACTTATGCCCACACTTGTGGAATATTTCCACCCTGATTTAACATGTTACATAAATAGTTTCCTTATACCAAGGCAACATTATCTTGTTACTATTTTTAAATAAGTGAACCATGCCAATGATAAAAATAACAACAGTGAAAACACTTACAATCCTGGTTCAGAGGTACGACGTAATAAAAAGCTTAAAAAAGATTATATGGGTGAAGAAGCATGCTATATATCTTCTGGTGTGTGAAGTATTTTTCACTCTCTTTACATGTAGTAACAAGTTATGCTTTAATATGTTGTCAACCCAGTCAACAGTGTTTTCCCATAGTGTGTGTTGGAAATCGGAAATGCTTTATTCTATCATGTCTAATTACGTGCAAATATGTTTCATGTCATTTCTATACTTTGTAATGGATAATATATGAAACAGTAATGTGTGATGGATAATCATATTTAACCAGTAAGTTTAACTAGACAGCTGAAAACCAGAGAAAAGTAATTCTGTGTAGTAGATAAATATTAAAATAGAGATCTTCTGATGTTTCTCCATAAGCACTGACATAATCACTTATACAGTTAAGAACAGAATAAAAAGTTCCTTCCATTTTTTCCAAACTATGTTGATCACAATTGCTACCACATTGCTGCACAGCTTTCATGGCACAGTGTAAGGAAATGTGCTCCACACCCTGCCACAAATTGGAAAAGATAGGAGGTGTGCCAAACAAAAGTTGAAAAGATGTGTTTTGTAGGAGGGATTTGGAGTTATGGATTCCAGGAGATGCAGAAAGAAGGCAGTAATGACCAGGAGATGAGTGAATAAGTAAGGTGCCTACATAGCCCTGTGGAGTGTTATCATGCTTTGGAGGCCAGCAATTTGAGATTTGAATCCTGGCTAGGACTGCTATGATGCAAAGCACCAGTGGGTGCAGTATGCATCCTACACATGCTTTGAAATATAAATATTTAGCACCAAAAATAAAAGATAAAGGACAACTGAGGTCATCTTTTTAAACATTAATATCTTAAAGAACCACACTTGAAAATATGCAATGTGTTTAAAATGTAATATTAATCCATATAAAAATTGCAAAAGTATAATGATTGGGTTTAGTTGTTTCTTATTTTCTAAAACTATTTTGCACGCGCGACGTTGCACTATGACGTCATACGCAGACGCCTAGACAACGCGCGGGTAGTTTAGGGACTTAGGAGCTGTGCAAACTATATAGAAACACTATCTAAAGCTAACGATCGATTAATATGATTCCCACATATTTATAACTTACAATTTATATTTTATACTAATTATCAAGCTAATGTGGAATTATACAGATCTCTATCCAGCTCCTCAGTTCGTGTAGTGATACTGATTATTCATAATATATAATAATATTGGACTTTCCTCAATATAACTGTACTGTGGAACTTACAATATCCTCAGCAAGCACCAGCACTTTATTTATATTGCATCCAACATTACATTATATTTAATCTATTTTATTGGCACTAGGCACTTTATAATATATGTTATAAGCTATATGAAGGTGCAATATTTATAAGTGATATCACTGTTACTATTATCACTAGCACTAGTCACTTTGTATATATGGAATACGCATAAAGCAAACATATAGGCCCTATAGCTTGGACCTGCATTTCTGCTATATATTAGTATTCCACCCATTATTACTTTGCACTTTATGGCCACTAGTCATTTTATATAGGAGGATCCAGTGTTTATTTCCACAGATTCTTAATTCTATTTTCATACCAAGAAAGTCCTTACAATTATTTCAGATATCACTACTGATAGGATCTTGTCAGTATTTCAGGATTTTAATTATTCATTTTAAGACGTACTAATAAACGTTAAGTTTTACTCATTTGCTGTTCTATATTGTTATTAGGGCAGAGGGTGTGCACTTTAATATTAAAGGATACTTTTTCTTTCTCTCCTCCCAAATTGTCACTAAGTTGTTTATATCCTCAAGGAGCACCCCTTGTGTATATCCCAGATTCCCTTTATACCTTGAGCCGCCACCTATTGTCTCTATTCTATTTCTACCTTGATTATTGGTTGATGAGTTAATTGCTCAATAATTTTCATTCTGGTAGAAGAAATCCTGAATATTGGCCTGGATCCTGCACTCAAGGACAATGCGGATTTGAAATGTCAGATATATCAGTCAGGTTGTATGGTAAAGTTAAAAGGTCACATCTACTCAGGAGTATATTTGGGTTCTGTTTTAAGTTCAGATCAGACCAACTTAACATCTATTGCAAAAAAGGTTATATATATATATATAAATATATATATATATATATATATATATATATATATATATATATATATATATATATGAGGCCAATACTGGATGTGTGTAGTGTTATAAGTGGTGGATATTTGCTCCATGTTAAAAAGAAAGGTCATTTCTAATTAGGCGCTATGAGGAAAGCACTTTCTACATTTGATTTTAATGTAGGGCTTTCCATTATTTTGTAATGTGTATTTTGTATTGGGTTTTGTACCTACCTCCTGTGTAGAGCTTTGGAATATGTTCGCACATTACAAATAAAGGATGATAATAATAATAATAATAATAATAATAATAATATATGAATAATCTCAGATTTCAGATGTAAAAAAAAATTCAATTCAAGGCTCCTATATTTAGTTATATATATATAGAGGGTTAGAAAAGAAAGCAAACCCTCCATTAAAAGTATATTGTCCTCAAAAACTCAGCTTGACTGAAATGTTTTTTTCCAGTCTGGATCTAGCTGGCTTCCTTTTAGAGATCTATCTTTATGATCTCTGCATGTTCAATGAGCTCCATAATGTTCTGTAACATATTTTTATCATGGGGGATTTCCAAGAAACTTTGAATAGCATAGATCGGTTCCGGATTCTTCTTAAACTGTTGAATGGTTTTCCCCAAAATATTACACAGTCACACTTGATTACATAAATCTCATTCAAGTCATACAGTTGTCTTATCCTATATTTGTTGTCTTATCTCATGTGGAAAAAAGACATTGGAGAATATTTCTGAGGAGGTGTATAAATTTGTATGAGTTATAGAAAGTTATTCACACATTTGATACAGAATATTTGGATATTAGCTATAAATACTACATATATGACATTAATTTATTTTAAGAGAGCACTGCTAAAAGATCCCAGCATTCAAATGCAAAGAGGTTAAACTGCATCCTCCAGTGAGTGGTATCCTCTCTAATAATAAGAGAGACTGTTTCACATGAATTATGTCGACTGGACTTTGGGAAGAGTACTACATAACTGTTTTTCCTTATTGTTATAAATCGTAGTTATAAACACAGTGCCCCGTTATACTAAAGACTCTAATATTTTTATTAATTGCTCTGCTTTGGTAATTTTATAAAACAATAAGATACATTTAGTCGACTCATACAGACGATCAGCATTCAGTAAAAATATTCCAAGTTATCAATAAACTTGTACAGGACTTTCGTCTTCCCACTGAACACCAATGTAAATATGCCAGTGCGAGTTGGGGGGGGGGGGGGTGAGGGGTTGGAGAATACCAAGCCATAAGGCCAATAGTAAAAGCATTATTTGATCCCCACTTTCTAATTTTTTAACCATTACTGTGGTGTTATATACAACATACTTCAGTTTGTAGAGTATATGATCCTGTCCGGTTGATCCTGGTAGGTGCAGGTATTGTTCGACTTGATCTGGTTTTCAAAATGTTTAAACATTTGCTTCAGTTTTTGAAGAATAAAAGTTTTTTGTCTCTGATAAAAATATCTTTCTGTAGAAACAACAGGACAATAAGAATATTATTATCACATATATAGTTGTGAGCGTACAAGCCGTTGCTCACGCTTGCGGGCTCGCATAGCGAGCCCGCGGCCCTCGCCTGCTCACAACTATATATGTGATGTCTTCATGCCAACAACTGAGGGCCTCGGTTGCTGGCATGGAGCGCGAGCCTGCGGGCAAGGGCCTCGGTTGCTGGCATGGAGCGCGAGCCTGCGGGCAAGGGTCTCGGTTGCTGGCATGAGCGGCCCACATATATCAGTTGTCCGGGGGGACAATGCGCTGTGGGTTGACGCCCTTAACTGCTCCCCCGTCGCTCTCAACTCCTCCCCGCCACTCTCGACTCCTCCCCAGGCTGCTCTCGACTCCTCCCCAGGCTGCTCTCGACTCCTCCCCCGGCTGCTCTCGACTCCTCCCCCGGCTGCTCTCGACTCCTCCGCTGGCTGCTCTCGACTCCTCCCTGGGGAGGGACCGGTGGACATGCTGGGGACTGAGGTGAGAGAGACAGCCTGGAGGGAAAGAGAGACAAGAGGGACAGATAGACAGGAGGGACACAGATAGAGAGACACAGGAGGGACACAGATAGAGAGAGACAGGAGGGAGAGAGACAGAGAGAGACAAGAGGGACACAGAGAGAGAGAGAGACATGAGGGACACAGAGAGAGAGAGAGACATGAGGGTCACAGACAGAGAGAGAGAGACATGAGGGACATAGAGAGAGAGAGAGACATGAGGAACACAGAGAGAGAGAGACATGAGGGACACAGAGAGAGAGAGACATGAGGGACAGAGAGAGAGAGAGAGAGAGAGAGACAGGAGGGACACAGAGAGAGAGAGAGACACGAGGGACAGAGAGAGAGAGAGAGACAGGAGGGACACAGAGAGAGAGAGAGAGAGAGACAGGAGGGACACAGAGAGAGAGAGAGACAGGAGGGACAGAGAGAGAGAGAGAGAGAGAGAGAGAGACAGGAGGGACACAGAGAGAGAGAGACAGGAAGGACACAGAGAGAGAGAGACAGACAGGAGGGACACAGAGAGAGAGAGAGAGAGACAGGAGGGACACAGAGAGAGAGAGACAGGAGGGACAGAGAGAGAGAGACAGGAGGGACACAGAGAGAGACAGGAGGGACACAGAGAGAGAGAGGAGGCACACAGAGAGTGAGACAGGAGGGACACAGAGAGAGAGACAGGAGAGACACACAGAGAGAGACAGGGGGCACAGAGAGAGACAGGAGGGACACAGAGAGAGAGACAGCAGGGACAGAGCAAGGGACAGAGATGAGGGACAGAGCAAGGGACAGAGAGAGAGAGACAGGAGGGATAGAGAGAGAGACAGGAGGGACAGAGAGAGAGAGGAGGGATAGAGAGAGAGACAGGAGGGACAGAGAGAGACAGGAGGGACACAGAGAGGGAGAGAGAGGAGAGACACAGAGAGAGAGAGGGACAGAGAGACATGAGGGATTGAAAGAGAGAGAGAGACAGGGAGGAGGGACAGAGAGACAGACAGGAATGAGGGACAGACAGAGAGAGAGACCGACAGGAAGGAGGGACAGAGAACAGGAGGGAGGGACAGAGAGATAGACAGGAAGGATGGACAGGGCGAAAGATACACAGGAAGGAGCAACAGAGAGAGAGACTGAAAGGAGGAAGGGACAGAGAGACAGACAGGAAGGAGTGACAGACAGAGATGTGAAAAGTGAAGTGGAAGAGACTGGAGGGAAAGCGGG
This sequence comes from Discoglossus pictus, assembly GCA_027410445.1. Classification (NCBI taxonomy): domain Eukaryota; kingdom Metazoa; phylum Chordata; class Amphibia; order Anura; family Alytidae; genus Discoglossus; species Discoglossus pictus. The sequence goes on along the minus strand of CM050164.1, from coordinate 312,735,708 downwards.
GTGGAAGAGACAAGGGAATGGAGAGCAGGGTGGAAGAGACAAGGGAAGGAAGAGGGGGGAAGAGAAACAGGGGAGGGAGAGGGGGAAGAGAAACGAGAGGGAGAGGGGTGGAAGAGACACAGGAAAGGGAGATGGGGGAAGAGGAGGTAAAATAAACTGGAGGGAGAGGGAGGGAAAAGAAACTGGAGGGAGAGGGAGGGAAAAGAAACAGGAGGGAGAGGGAGGGAAAAGAAACGGGAGGGAGAGGGAGGGAAAAGAAACGGGAGGGAGAGGGAGGGAAAAGAAACGGGGGGAAGAGACACCGGGGAGGGAGAGAGGGGAAAGGGGACACAGTGGAGTGAGAGAGGGGAGGGAGAGAGGGAAAAGGAGACACATGGGAGGGAGAGGGGGGAAGAGACACAGGGGAGGGAGAGAGGGGATGAGACACAGGGGAGGGAGAGAGGGGATGAGACACAGAGGAGGGAGAGGGGGGAAGAGACACATGGGGGGAAGATGCTGGCAATAAGTACCTTTGTCGCTCATTCCGAGGCCCATGATGATCGTCAAAGGTGCTTAACGCAAGGACAGTAAAGTAGAGGGGGGAGAGGCTCTCATTGAGAGCCTACCGTCAAGTAGATGGGTAAGAGGTAAAGGGAGGAGAGGCTCGCAATGAGCGCCAAAGGCGCTCATCGCAAGGCCAGTTAAGTAGAGGGGGAGAGGCTTGCAATGTGTGGCAATCACCATTGCCAGACTTCAAATTTTATTGCCGTCATTTTTGACGGGCAAGTCGCTAGTAGTAAATAACACTCATAGGCCCTCATTCGATTGCAATTTGGCCAATTGAATAGGGCTCTAAATAAGCACATAACATATATTTTTTAAATAAGTTTTTAATTAGTAAGCATCTATCCAAAAGCAAGATTTTCACTAACTAAAAACTTAGTTTACAAAAATATGCTATGTGCTTATATAGAGCCCTATTCACTTGGCCAAATCGCAATTGAATGAGGGCCATAAACTTTTGTATTATTACAATGAATATAATTTGACTGTAGTTATATTTACTAAGCTGTTTCTGTTTGTGTCTTCCAACCAACATACTTCAAAGTTAAGTGTATTCTGCATGAACTTCACAAGTAGATAATTTGCTGATTTGCATTCTTTTGAAGTCCTTTTTATTTACAGGTAATACAGGTGTAGTTTATCTTTGTCACTCAAGCCTAAACACCACTTACAGCAGCACAGTAAAATTCCAGCACTCTATACTATATACAGCAGTATACTGTGTTATTAAAGGGACATTATAGGTGTAATTATATGCCTTGTTATTAGGTACTTCAACCTCTTTGTAACAATAAATGGGTTAAACAATGTGCAAAACAATGCATTTTTAGGAATATAAATGTAAAACTCACCACTAGTCACTGGTGCTCGTATCAGTCCATCTAGACTGCATTTTCATCTGGTATTAGTTATATTCAGTGACTGTATTGTGCAGTGGGTATTGAGGAGGAAGCACCATATTAAGTTCAGAAAATGAGCACTAATACAACACAGAAATAAACACTAATGTGTGTAACTCTTAGTCTTCCTTGTGAAATTAAACAAATTGAGAGAGGAAGTATTATGGTTGCAATACAAGATTTTTTACCCTAAAAATATGGTAATGAAACATGTTTGTGGGTGTTTAATAGATTCCCATCGCTCGTTCATATATTCTAAAATAAGAAGTCAGGAAAAGAGAGAGAGTATATAATCCCACATGTCTTGCTTTAATGCGTTTTTACAATGTAGGTCCCTAAGAAGACATGACAGAATGACTCGGGTTACAGAATATCTTGAAGTCTGAGCGAAAATCTCCTGCATTCCAGTTTCTCTGATCCTTCAAGTGCAGGGTTAGTTGCCGAATACCTTTAGAGGAAAAACTGGTATTGGACATTTGTAAACATTTTTTGTTTTTCCCACTCCATTTCCAGAAGCGCCTTACATAGACATGAGCATAGCAGTTGGATCTTCTTCCATGAATATTCAACTCTCTTGGATTGTTTTATTGTACTCTGTGATTCACTAAAAGGATTCACAATGATTGCCTCTTAACTCAGGTGCCTGTAGATTTTAATTTTAGTCAAATTGTATAATTTTAGTCAGAATTATCTTTTTTATTTTTGTTCTTGGCATTTCTTTCCACTAATATCTATGCAGCTAATATGTTGTTGGCTCAAAAATTAGCTGTAGAGGTGTCACTTTCTTATTGAGAATACGCAAACAGCCCAAAGTGCCAACAGTATTTACCATTATCAAGTGGTCTTGACGTCTTTGGAAATTTGATTCTGGCAATGTCCTGTTGGGCCTTGCATTCCCAGCCAACTCCACTGCCTATATAATTTTTTACCAATGCCTCAAAGCACAATAATACTTGTATTTCAAGCTGGATATTAATGATTCCAGAAATATCTTAGTATATTCAGGCTTAAAAGGCAAGAAAATATAAACACATTATAGATGCCTGTACACAATATAAAACATAGTTACTGCGTCAATTCATTCATGTGTTCTATAATCTTGCAAGATGAGGATCACTTCACATAGACCAGTGAGCTCTCTACAGCTTTGAATCTGCAAAGCTGACACGATCTCCTTTGAAGAGTACTTACATCTCACCCACTTGTCAAGGGACTCCAAAGGGGATGACGTCAACTTTGCCAAGAACTCACTGGTTTATGTGAGTTGGCTTTGCAAGATCAAGAATTAATCTAGGACACTCCACACAAATTAGACTTGTATTATGTAGTGACATTCAAAATATTAAAGAGAGACTAAACTTATGTCCTTCATGATTTCAGAGTGCCGTCTCTTAACATATTCTGCTATATTTTCACAAATTTTAGGGAAGTCCCTACAATGATTAAAATGGAGTACTAAACAAGAACTATAATTATGTTTTCTGTTAAAATCTTCATGTTGCGAAGAGGTGTTTCACCAAACAGAATATGTATGAGCTATAAACAATAAAGAGAACTATTACCCCCACAAAAAAAAGACTTGTGTGTTACACATCTTCAGTGCCCCAAATGTCAAAATTGGATATGGATATTACTTTGCAAATATTTTCCTAAACTCTATATAACAAAAAAAAATCTCTTCTGTAGACCAAGTTGTTCATACATGAAATAACATGACAATGTGTGTATGTTGAGTGGTATGCATTTCTTCTTGGTCACATCCACACTTCTTTATGCATTTTATTCATAAATAACGTTGATGAATAGTTTTAATGCTCTATCCAACCAATGTATAGAAAGTAGGACCAATACTTTGTTTCCTATCATAAATAATGTATTTATTGCATATGGCTATTAAGACAGCATCCATGATCAATAAAGACTAAATACAATGCTCTACTCTAAGTCAGTTTATTCTCGTCTCCAGCAGCATCACATTTATCTTATTATATATATATACACAGCATGTACATCGGAAGACACTGCAAGATAAGTTAAGTCTTTTGTCATATCACAATAGCAAGAAATATATTTAACATCTTGATATTCAGAAACATAATGTACTTAAAGAAAAAAACACTGTTTAACAACTTTTAAAGATTACAATAGCAAAATATTTAAAATTTAGTGGCCGCGGGCAAAATTGTACAAAGACAAATATACATTGTGGTGTTTTTGTAAAACCTGTACATTTTGGTTGTATTCTGTAAACTAAATTTAAAAATGTAAATATTGCATATGCCTTCTTTGAAATTTACAGCATTGAGCTAGATTTTAGTAAGCTTATGGGGGGTCTTCCCCATTTATAGATAGTATAAATGTACAACCATGCTAGAGAGTCGTGATTTTACAATCAATACAGGTTCACCAACTCCATATAAATCAAAAACATTGTAGTCAGTAGGTAACAACGTTCAGTGCTGTTATGGTTCATAGATAGCAAATATTAATTATATGTTATTTTGAAAATAAGCCAAAAATATTTTAGAAAGTTCTACTTTTTTACATTATATATATATATATATATATATATATATATATATATATATATATATACTAAAACTATACATTTTTATAATCAGACCAAATATTTAAAGGCCTGTGCATTGTTGTATGAGCAAAACTGTCTCCCACCTACAAGAATTACATTAAAAAAAGGAGAAATATAAAAAGAGAGACTTGATATGAATTTACATTCATTTTTGTCTGGTAATACAATCCTTATTTTAAGACATTTACTGTATAAGCAGGAAGACGTGATCTTGCTAGTAAATAATTATATAGGTAAAATCCATTGTTTAGATCCATATAACATATTTTGAAATTTTATGTATTTTTTTCCACCGGCCTTCAAATTACAGAGCTCTGAAAACTCACACAGACATTGGAAAGTTAATGAATATGTAGTACTACAATTGAATGGATGTTACTATCATTAAGTGTGCATTAACACTCAGTACCTTGCAGAAAGAAAGACTCTAGGTATAATAAAGACAGCCTCTCTTAAGGATACATAAGACAGTAAATTATTCTGACACCTAGTGTAGAGATGTACAATGACAAGGTAAAAACACTGCTTTTTCAGAATACTGAAAAACAAATATTAAAAGTACCATTAAGAGAGCTGGTTGCTCTGTATTGTTAATGCAACTTAGATCTTAAACATATTGGTATAGACAAAACTCAGCTGCACCTAAAATTAATCTCCATAGACTTCAATATAGGTTTCTTTTGGACAGAGCAGTTGATAAATAAGTATCCATACTCTTGTACATGGCACCAAAGTGACATTACTGAAACTAGCAGAGTCCATTATGAGACCTTTGTGTAACCAGTAAGAAACAAGCCAAATCACTAGCCAAGTAATTTTGCTATTAAATTGGATGGATAATCCATTATGTGGTATCAATATATATATTTGGTTAAGACAAATGCAGCGGATTATGTATTACAATCATTTTTAAATAATAGTACCTTAAAATAAAATAGTTACAAAAAGTGAACAAGTTAAAATATATAGAAAAGTCTGTGTGAACACACTCTCTCTCTCTCTCACACACACATAAAATCTCCTGTTGGTGAAAATATACATCATTTAGACGTGTTACTTCAGTGATACACATCACCATTGTTTGTCTGTTATTCGTGCGCATTCAGCAATCGGCCAGCCCAAACTATGGGCTACAGTGCATGCAGCAGTTCTCATGGTAATTGAGCAACATCCAATAAATTTGGTCCATTTCTGATGTGAAGAGTTGCAAACATCTGCACTAGCGCATGAATCTGTGATAAGCTGTTAAGTTTATCTGGCATCAAGGTCTTCGAAGCAGACTACGCAGCTAGTATTTTTGATCTGACCAGCAGCTATATTTTTTTTTTTTACTAATTAATAAGGCTGAAGACGCTCTCCAGAAGTTTCATTGCACAGATATAATTAAATCCTCTTTTCTTGCTTTAATTCTAGTTATTTACTGAGGTAGGACAAACAGTATATTTTGTTTTAAATATGCCAGATGTTACTGCTTTGTATAATGTCCATAAATCTCCCAGCCTGCTGAAGAATAAATAATGACGGTTGATGAAGGCCTCTGTCAATCAATAGTGGACTTTAAATAATATATTAAATTATTTCTGTATACGAAGAGTTTCAAGCCATTTGTGTCAACATGGCAACATGTAAAATAATGCCATTAATCTATGCCGAAGCAGTTCTCTCTGTCATGGTAACTTGCTGAGGACAAGTCCACCACACTATATACCTGAGTGGAAACAGTTCAAACCACATGAGCGGAAAGAGTGAAACATTAGCAGCATCTGGTCAAAAACATAGGCCCATGGATCTTCTTTCTGTAGCGTGACGAGGTTGTGAGCCATTGTCTTCACTCTGTAATAGAATGGAAAACAAGAGATGCTTACAATTAAGTAAATAGACAGAATTTCTTTAATAATAGTATACAGTGATATATATTTTGAAATGAAAACAGTAATATTAGTCTAAAAATACAGAGTATACAGAGATGCATATTAAAGTCAAAATCAAAACCACAAAATCACCAAAACAAGTGTTAGCAATGCTAACTTTTTTGTTATCCTGATATGTTAAGAAGCTTTTTACGCTCAAAGTTAAAAAGTATTTACCCTGTGAGTGTAGATAGCATATATAAGTAGGCAAAGACAATTAAAGGTCAATTAAAATGTAAAATATTGTGCACTTTAAGATACATGTGTGTTTAAAGATTGTAGTATTTATTCACATGTATATGACACACCATAATGGGTAAATTCCCTAAGCTTAAAAAATATATACTTTGTGTTCAATGTTGTTATACCAGCTGCTAAAATGAAAAGCTATATGATGTTATCTACTTAGGACAGAAGTGGTTTACGAACATAAAATATTTCTTTGTTTCAAGTATAACTATACTCATAGAGCCTCATTCAATTCCGAGTTGCCCAATTGAATAGGGCTCTATATAAGCACATACAAAAAAAATTCACAGAACTTTTTAGTTACTGAACTTCTATCCAAAACCAAGGTTTTCACTAACTAAAAACTTCTGTCAAAAAAATATGTTATGTGCTTATATAGAGCCCTATTCAAATGACAAATTTCAAATTGAATGAGGACCATAGACATTAACAGCCCTTTTAAATTGCAATTCGGTAAATTCTAAAGGGCTCTATATAAGCACAGAGCATTTTTTTTTACAGAAGTTTTTAGTTAGTGAACTTCTATCCAAAAGCATTGTCTTCAGTAACTAAAAACTTCTGTAAAAAAAATTGCTTGTGCTTATATAGAGCCCTTTTAAATTTACAGAATCGCAATTTAATAAGGCTGTTAAACGGGTAATATTTATCAAACATCCTCCACTTCCTATTTTTTCTAAGAATATGTTTGGCATCCAGATTCCTTACTATAAAGACACACTGTATCTATTGTACTAGTTCATGCAAATTCAATCATCTTCTTAGATCTAGAAATATATATATTGTCCTACATTTTCCAAAGAAAACTCTTATAATTTTAATAGATTTTTTCCCACTCATGCAAATGTATTCCACCAGAATATCCCGTTTTGTCTAGATGCCTGTGTCCCAATATGTGACATGCAGAGTAGATTTAGGGTTTTCTGCCATCATCCATATACAAAGTGAAGCCTACATTCATATGTCAAAGTGACCGTACTTTATAAAAAGCATTTTGAATTGTCTCCAAAGGCTGCCTTAACTTGCAGTTTCTATGCAATCAGCATTGTACGCTTGTGTCAGAGCAGCCTGCTTTGCTGGTCTCTGTTACAGTAAAAAGGTTAAGCTGACATGTTTGCGCTTCACGCTAAAGGCTATCCTAATCCTGGAAGGGCAGCGTTCCAAGCCTTTGTTTACTATAATAAAAAGCAGCGAGACAGTTGAGCACAAAACAGGAAGCAAGCATACATAGCTTAATATGAATAAAACTATGGAGGAGCAGTGAAAACGTGGCTTATTTTGATGTCCTTAACCAGTTCACTGCAGGAAAATTAGTATGTGTGTGGTTTTATCACAACAGAACAGAAATAGTATCCAAGAAGGGAAAACATGCAATCTGCAATGTTGAAGCCACGTAAGATAAGATTCATTATGCAGCAGGAACATTCCAACTGCCTCACAGCTTTAAATTATGTTTGGGCGGGGGGTGTACATTTTCCCTCAGCAGTTGGAGCATCAAACAGCTTTGTATATATCTCCATTGGGCCCTGCTGGGAGTCAGAAAATGCACGGATAAAATGTGCGTTCCTACTTACAAATGCCTTTTCCAAACAAATGAAGATATAGGCCCCTTTTGTTGTCAGAGGTAATTGCTATAAACCTTTTTTTTTGTCTAGTGAAGTTCCCTGCTGTTCTAAGCAAAGTCAGAGAGATGGTAAACATGTTTACTTCATTTTCACTTGGAGAGAGAGCAAATGTCACACTGAATTATTCTGAGGTCATAAAAACAGGCACCGTCCAGTGACTGTCTCAAGACTTTGCTCTGACTGCTCAAGCAAATACACTTTTAGATTGCTGGCTATCTATTCTTTCAGTTTGAAAATATATTTTTCTTATCATATACATTACATAGTTTTTGTTTTTTTAATACATGTTATTTCAATAATATATTTGCACTGTATGTAGCCAGTTTCATGATTACATATGTAAATATATTTATGTGCTTTTACAATGAATTTTTTTTTTCATACAACGTTCTATCAGTTATTTTCTTAGGCCGGATATATTTATTAGCCTATAGATTCTCTGCATCTTCATCCAGTCTTAAATTAATTAGCTGATTTACAGGACAGTCTAAAAGTACACAAGTTATGTGCAATGTCTATAATTAAAATTTTACAAGAAAAGTCTGATAAAGTATAGCAATATTAAATCCACACTGAAAATTATTTGTTTTAATGATGTGCTATAGGAAGTATTTTTGAATTATTTCTTTGTAATCAGGATGCAAGACAGAGATACACACCTTACTTGAACTCTACTGAAGCTCTAGATGAAAAATATCATCAAAATAAGGATGATTGCTTGAGCGCAATGATAGCTCGATATGTACTGGAAAGAGCTAGGAGACTTTGGTACACTTAAATCTCAAAATGCCATCTAAAGAAGCAAAAATTACTCACAGATGTTCCAAAATGTTATCTCTGTGCCAAAAAGGAGATGCTGGGGGCCAGATGGGATTGCAGCCCTAGACATATCACCATATTAAAACGCTGAACATAACCAGTTAAGAGTAAATGATTGACATTTGTGGCTACAACAACTAAGCATTCTTTCTAAAGAACGCAATTTGCATAAATGAAAGTTTAGAGGCACATGAGGGAATTTATGATACAGTCCGAGTATATGGTATTTTAATTCATTGCAAATGCTTTCAGTAAAAGATTGTGCAAGTACTGGTTAGACAATGCTCCCCCTAAGCAGGCAATAAAACAATACTATTATTAAAAGCGCTGTCTTATTTTGACTGATTTTCATTTCCCCAAAAGTAAATTCTGCAATTAATTGCTTTTTATGTAAATACAGTATTCTTTATTATTATGTTATCTGCAAGAAGCATTATTCAAATCTTGCAAGGTAATTATTGCTAATCTTTATGCTTCATTTGCAAAACAATACACAAAACGGGTGAAAAGAAAACATAATCAAACTAGACTAACAAAATGGTAAACAATAATTTTCAAAATCATATATATGGACAACATGCATGTTGTACAAGTACAGTTAAATTGCACAAAAACATGGCATGCTGTTGACTGCTAATCTCTTAAATTGCTCTACAGTCACCACACCCACAAGGCTATTAAAGGGTTAAGGTATTTCCCTCTGATCCACCATTGATCTGAACAGCTGTCTATTCCAGTCATTGCAGTCCATCTGTCACAAAAGAGGAAAATAGGGAAATTCCTCCTTCCTGTATGAATACTGTATTTACAAGTAGCGATAGGAACTTTTGCAGAAGCAGGTTGCTCTCCAGTTTATCTGTTTGCATTTTAATTTATAGCAATGTTAAAGTCAACATAACATTAACTTTGCATCATTTGTGCCCAGAATGACGTGGGAAGATCCACAACCTCATCGTCACCAAAGGTCTTGGAACGTACATCCACGCTATCTGGCATTAGCCTTGTGTGCACAAGGAGATTCCCTCAAACAAAGGCAAGCAAAGGTTGCAATACATACGCAGGCGGGATCATGGATGGAAATTATACCATAATGCAAACATGGGGCTAATCTACATTACAAATTCACTCCCTTTAAACAGAATAACTAAACCACCTACATTGGAATGAAGACTTAACCCACAGTTTATCTTGAGAACATTAATCTACTCATTTATTATTATAGTATACTCTTCAAAACTAAATGTTAAATCAAAATTCTAAATCAAAATCCACAAAGAACTTCAAACTTGACTTGATTGTAAACTCCCTCTTATGAACATTGCTAACACTCTTTCCATATATATATATATATATTTGTCTTAACTATCATTTATATATTTTGAGTGCTATTAAAATGTCATATACATGAAATTGCCAGGATTTATAAATTAAGGATTATAACATGTACGGCAATAAAACAATGAAAACATAACAATGTTATTGCACCAAACTGTGTTGAATTTTGATTTCTAATCTTATTTTGTAATCACTACATCTCGAGTGAAAAGGTTTCCTAAAATAGTGCATGTGAAGGAAATGTGATTGCCTTGAAGAACAGGCACTTAAGCTAGAAAACCTGGGTTGTATTTATCTAGCAAAAATTTCAAAATGGTATTTTTTTTTTTACCAAAACAAAGTGATGACTGGGCCCTTAATATATAAAATAAAAAAAATAATTAGTGGTCATATAAAAAAAAGGCAATGGGCCTGATTCAATTACAAGCAACCGGATTGTAGTAGGCCGTATGTCTGTGGGTGTGTTGTGGGCTCCCGTACGTCTCCGATTGCGATGGTATCCAATTGATCAATTCCGCAAATTACTGTACCAATATTACTGTACTGTACCAAAACCAAAGGAACATGATCAATTAAGCAAGCCCGTAACCTCCCATTTAGGATCAGCCAATAGAAAATGAGACTGTACTTATTACGGCAGTAAACATGGAGGTTAGATGTCAATCAATTAGGTTCGGGGTTCCGATATGTGATCAGACTCGCAAATCCCCAAAATAAAGAATTATGGAAAAAAAAGGCCCATACTGTTCTAGTCCATGTGGGTGGCCTGATATGTTTTAACTCATTGATACCAGAGATCGATTTAGCCCCGAAATGAAACATAAAAATACATTTAATTTCCTGCAGATTTGCAAGCTTGAGACTGTTGTGCAATTAATTCTAATGTATTTCATTGCTTACCCAGTATTTACAATGCAGTATTGATTTTTTATATGCACTTACAGTGCTAGGAATAGGTGTTTAACCCTCTTGCGGGTCCTTTCTAACACTCATAGGATTTTCTCCTTCTTTTGCCATTTACGGGTGTGAAAACATTTGCGGGCTTGGGGAACTGTAGCAATTGAATAGCGATTTGCGATTTTAGCCATCGTAACTCTTGTGAAAGTGAAAGATCGAAGGCTTCAGGAGGCTGTAAGTTAAGGGTTTCACCATCGCAATTTTTTCAAGGCCGTAACCCGTAACCCATTTGGAGACCGCAAAAAGCTGCCAATTGAATAGCAAATTAACTTGCAACCTCACTTACGGGCTACCGGATGGAGCGAGAACTTAACTGAATCAGGCTCAAGATGTCTGACTTAGTAATGCATCAGTAGTTTTTTTTATCATCATGATATTCAAATTATATTTATTCAGTAATTAAATTGTAAACCAAGGACTAGAAAATATTTGTGAAAATCGTTTTATTATGGAAAACATATCACTTGAGCGATAAACATGTTTTGTTCTAAAGGTTATTAGAGGTCAGCTGGGTTATTTAGCAAATATTTGTTTTTCTAATACAGCTCATAGAAACGTTTAAAAGTATTTCAAAAGTTATGAATAAATATGTTTTTGTGTTGAGGTTAGAAAACATTACCTCCTCACTGTCATTTTAAAACGTCAAGAGCATCCACTCTAAAAATATAAAAATACATCAGTTTTGAAATAAAAATGTTACAAAATTGCAATTTTAAAAGTACAAAAGGTACCATACGGTAAAAGCTTCCTAATGATATATATTCTAAGATTCAATCATAACTATACAAGTCCATTTGGAAGTATGATAAATATAGCAAAGGACTCCAGCAATTACTTTGCAGTTTTAACAAAAAATGAACTTACTTCAAGAAGTAGATGAATAAATGACAAAATCATTCATCTACTGTTTGTTGTTCCATAAAATACATAAAATACATTTACTCAAAAACTCAACGCACATGTCTACCCTATGTACTTAGGGGTGAAATGCTGAAGAACACTTGGGCTGTCCCATCTTAGTACATAGTACATCAGAAAGAGGGTATTTACACAGTGGGTTTTATTTATTTTTAAATGAAGGTCTCAGAACACAAAAACTTGCTCAGATGTTTAACTGTCCTCCTGTCAGCCTATGAAATCTACAATAGGTTCTGTTCATTTCCTGCTAATTTGTATGAAATCTTTTGTAATGTTTAAAACATGCTCTTTTAAATGCACAAAGAAGAAATACAACACTTCTGTGACAAGTTTCTTAAAATAATTGTCAGATTTGTGAGGTTTCCACTTGGATACAAATAAATCTTAAATATCTGAAATGCATTAGTGATATCTGAATGATTTCCTTCATTATCACCGTAACAGACACTATCTGGGGAGCATCCGTGTGCATGGACCACTAGACCCTTATATAGGATGCAGATGGCTTCTTAACTCTTTCGTTGTCATCGGCCACTTTAATATTATAATACTGGTGATTGGGACAATAGGATTAAAACACCGGAGCAATGACATCTGTTTTGTGGAGCACCCTAAATGGTACTGCAATATTGATAGAGTCAGTTCAGCAAGCCTCTACATTATCTATACGGAAACATACATATCAGCATGATGTGTACACATGGCTATCCCCAGCTGCTATGCTATCTAAGCCATTCACAGTGCGCACAGCAATTCCCTTCTGGTTACATTACTACGTTAACACAATCAGTGACAACACAGCTTCCTGTTAGGATACTCTGTCTCTCAAGAAACTGTATCCTGTTGTGAGTGTGCCAGCGAAAAAATATCTCTTACGTTTTCCATATCGAAGAAAAAGCTATTTCTGCTTCATGGTTATTACAATATTTATAGAGTAGTGGGGGAGGGGTGAGCATGTATTTCCCAAACTAGCTGTGCCTTCTCATCTTATACATAAACATGATTATGCCTACACTTGTAGGCTGGCCATACTTCCCCTTTAAGGGGGATGCTTATGAAAAATGTATGTTGCTTTGGAACAGAATGTTTCCCCCCATCTTGTGTGCAGCCCTGCAATATGTCATTTTCATGGGGGATGTTATTATCAAGCTTACAGTAAATTAAAATGTTTTTGGCAACAGTTACATTTTCAGATGACACAAATGTCTTATAAAATGTACACTATTCACAATAATAGACACCTTGTTCTTGTTACATTTGCACACACATGGCCTAAATATATTTTTACTCTAGTAGCCTTCACATTCCTGTATGTATATATATATTTTGAACAGAAAATAAACTACTATTATAGCAGGAGTGTATTCTGGGTTTATGCTTTCCTATGACTATTGAGATTTGTCCGGCCCCATGTCCCCAGTTAAATACCCCTCCTTTCCCCATGCTATATACAATTAACGTCTCTATGTATATATGTATATATGTATATATTTTTATATATATATATATATATATATATATATATATATATATATATATATACACACACACACATATACACACACATATACATACACATACACACACATATAGTATGTCAGAATGAAACATCGCTGTATATAGACATTTAGGTGCATATGTAACCACTATATACGCTCAATTTCAGGCAGGCTGCTGCCTCCTACAAATGTGTTGCCCTAGACCTGGGACTCATGGGCCTTGGCAGTGAGAAACCACTGTATTGTAGCGTATGTCACATATCAATATTGAAATAACAAAAAATCCTAAACGCAGTATCCTCAAGCCTAATAAATAATAATTTGTATATACTGTCATGTTATACATGCTTATATATATATATATATATATATATATATTATTGTTCTTTGTCTTTATATATAAAGCTTTGAGATGTTTTATTTCCTCTACGTTTTCAAGAGTAAGATAACTTCTAAAGCAATAACTGGGCTCTATGATCTAGGATGTGATGTAAACACAAATTGCAATATACTTCCGTAATGACAAACTCAATGTCAGATTGTCTAACAAAATGTTCAGAACATACTGTCCCTTTCCAATAAAAAACCTACAACATATACAGAAATTTCAAGCAGAAATCCGTCATTAATTATACATTACAAATGGTTTAAAGATAAGGATGTCAAAATAGGTTTATCTTTATGTGCCAATGTTGACGTTTAGAGATGTAGCCAATGTCTGTCAGCAAACCATACAGAGGAAACTGGCAGTCAAAAGGACCCCTGTACATCCAGATTTACAATACCCTCTTGCAAAGAATCACAACTAATAATAAACAAAAATATTTCAGAGCACTTAAACAATAATATGGCGTTTCAATTATCACTATAGACGTCTTTACTATAGTGGCAAGCATTTTTGTTTCAAGTGATGGTAAGGGCTTAAATGCAGCCAAGCTTTCAGATGCCTCAGTTGGAATTTGGCAATACTAAGTGCCAGTGCTTTCAAAGGGACTGATGGAAATCTCATGATTATATTAAGCTGATCCAAGAAAGCAATGGTTGTCTAAAATAAACAAATACTGTCTATAATCATTATTAAATCGAGTGCTGTATTTTGTTTGTTTTCTTCCACAAAACATGGGAGTACAAATGTCCGTTTAGGAACTTTTACATTACAAGACAGATAAAAACACATCAGAGGGAATATAGCGTTATGCTATCTTGGTTTGTGTCAATAATATCAGATATGAATGTGAACTTCACCGGTAAACAGCATCATCCGGTGTCTTTGTTTATTTGCTGCTGGTGCAAACAGAATATACCGGATGAGAAGTGCAAATGGAAACCTTGTGTTTATTCAAGGAACAGGTGCAGAATAGGATGTAAAAGCTTTTCAACATTAGCCTAAAAAGCACATGCTCCACCTGAAGCCATGATGCTAATAATGTAAGAGAAAAAATAATGACTGGTCCTGTAATCATAGGGTTGTGCATGTCGATTAACCAACATACAGCATATGAAACACCTAAATAATGTGCATCCTTGGAGAATTATTGTCTGGGGGATTCAAGCACACACCACTTCACTAATCATGACAATAGCGTGATTTGTGGCAATGCAATCTTGGTCACATCTGGAGCAAAACATATAGGTGCTGATGTAACAATAATAGATTTTTTTCCACTAGTGAAATTCTGAGTACTAGTCAAAATCTAACCAGTTTGTATAGAAACAAAAAAAAGTCCAAAAAGACTAAGAAAATCATATCAACATCCAAAAAATAAATAAATCGCAGCATGCAGGAAGAATGCACTGTAATCCTGTTTTAAATCACTTGTTCTTTGATTAAAAAAATCCTTTCGGTTTTAGATAACTTTCCCTGTTGATACTGGTATCAACCAGTTTGGCATTAAACTAAAGCCCCCCATCTATGACCCTTTCCATTAAAACAAGCTGTTCAACAATGCCTAATCCATGCGTCATATAATCCGTCTTAATACTGTATAAACTCTGGGTGATGTTTGGGCAGTTTTTTTTTTTTTTATTTAGCAAGAACATCTTAACCTATTTAAAAGTACTATTAGCTTTACTAACACAAGATAAGACAATTATGTCATCAGAGGAGTATATAAGACCAACTTTTACATAGCAAATTATGGCAACTCATCATCATCAAAAGGATTACGGTAATTAGAAGATAGCATACCCTACCTAATATGTTGTATTATTTACAGTATGATATCAATATAATTTAAAATATGTTTAGAAAATGATCATATAAAGTGCCAATTCCTAAGTGCCGGTATCATGCTGGATTTGTCTGAGAACAGGTAAGGTCATTCATTGTTTGTTTTTTTATTTACTGCAATACCCTGAAATCTGGTCTGTCTCTACATGTGAGTAAAGACTGATTTTATGCAGCCATCCTTTGCATTTACTCAATGTTCATCTGTACTCATTCCTATTTTTAATATCACACTTGTTATTTGTGGTTCTCATAAACCAAAATGCAACAATGCAATACCAACATTAATGGGAATGGCTTACACTATTGGATAGCATGTAAAAAAAGAAATAAAGACCTCATATACCATATTATAGCGTAATTCTTTTGCTGACTGGGTTGAGAGACCTTTCCCAACCTGTTCCACAAGATCACACACTCCAGTTTACAAGCACGGTAGAAAAATGCTCTTGACTTGTACTTTGACCTGTGTTAAGAATGAAATGCAACAGCCAGGAGGAACTAACTACATGGGAATTTATTTTTTCTTTTCATCTGCCGCATGATGATTAGTTCAGATCATGGTACATGATTTTGTACTAGCAGAAAAAAAAGTCTTCAAGGTAATGGAGATATGTTTATAATTAACAGGTAACACTTTAGAGGTGTTAACCATACGTGACCAAGAAAAGTTTTGGACAGTTTCAACTGGCTCTCATTGTATAATAGGTAGCCAAAAGAGAAAGACTTCATTTTTGACTCGGTTTAAGCTTCTTCAAAACAAGTCTCCCCTGTGCTTTAATCTCACTTGCATTGTCACTATTGTTGCTTTCAAAAAATCTGTCATTCCCTTGTTGAAGAAAAAAATCTTTTCGTCTATTTTGTATTGGGGCTAGAAGGCAGATGGCATGCAATCATTAGCCCATTGTCAACAGCAGAGCAGGAGTAGATTACTAGTGTCTTGCTTGTCATGGCAGGTGCATGGCCCTGAGGCTGCCATCTGCTAAGGAAGGAAGTGTTCTCCTATAAGATGTGGATAGGACTCACAGACAAATATAAACAACAACAACAACAATGAATCTCTCCTGATTGGTCCAAATTTTCCATAAGGTACAAACACTTTGCCACTGTGCTTCTCAGTGCAAACTACTACACCCAATAATATCCTTAGTTAATATTTGCCAAGCAGTACTCCAAATTAATAAAGTAGACATGGCAAGGGCCAATGTCTTGGGGCAACTTCAAGCGTTTGTTATTATTGGATGTACATTTTCAGTTTTCCAATTTAATCAGCCAGATCTGCAGATGATGCCAATATGTGAAATTATCAAAAATCATCATGAGGTCATGAATAATGTAATAAGGGATCATCATATCTACCTAATTATGTAAATCTAAACAAATGGAGACAATGTTTATAACCTGAACAAATAACAGTACCCAGTCTTAAAATGGTAATTTCAAATGAATATTATAATAAGAATAAGAATAATAAGAAGAATAAAACATTAAAAAACTGATTTAATAAAAAAAAAGTATTATCTAAAATACTACAAATGAGCCATCAAGCATATATACAGTGTACATGTTTAAAAATCAAAGGCAAAACAATCTTAGAAGCACCAAAAGAGCAAAACAAAAATAAAGATGCATTTAAAAGGGTAAAGTGCTGTACATTCTCAGTTTACATATATATATTGTATATGTCAGGGCTTGACAAATGCTAGGAATCAGGGAGCCACAGCTGATAAAATTGTATTGCTATTGTAGTTATTATACACATTGTTCTATATATACTCAATAGACTGGTTCCTAACAAATGTGTGGCTGGTTCCTAACTAACCTGGCTGGCTCCTAAATTCCATCTAAAAATACTATTGGCAAATGGTATACTGGATGGCCATAAAAGTGCAATATACCTTATTTAGGGTCTTTTTCTTGATCAAGCCAAAAGAATGAACCCCAAACTGGGTTGTTCACATCTGCTTGTACATTAATTCCATGCACAGCCCACAAGTACCTTTGCACTCTCAATAAAACAGATTAGCTCACTTCATTCAGACATCCATTGACCTTGAATGCAATTCTGACACTGTGCACATGCTGAGCTTCAACACCCACTCTAATCCTAAACTCAGAGGCAAAGCCTGGGGTCTTTTCAGGGCAGCAGCCTTCCTCGTCTTTATTAGACCAGTTTAGAATTATCAAGGGTTGCATTTTTAGTCCCTTTAACAAAGGAATCACACTAGGGCTCTGGATTGGAAATAGCAAATGATGTGCCCCCAAATCTATGCCTGGCTGGATGTACCGTGCTATCTATGGTGGTAAACTCTGTAACAATTTCACATAAAAGTAAAGGGAGAAGGGAACATGTAAGAGTAGCACAAATATCAGACCTTTAGTTACCCAGGGTAATATTTTTTTTGCATGGTCTCTCTAACTGGCCTTTGAAAGCCAACACATCTCTTTGAAATGCAGTTCGTGTTATGACTCGCCTGCATTCCTTACAAGCCAGTTTAGAGCATCTACTTGTCAAACACTAAAGGAAAGTTATGAATCATGCAAGGTATATGCATTCCACTCTCAGCACATTCTCACATTTAGGGGGAAAAGTGATTAGCTGAATTCTTTCAATAATACTCAACATTTGGATAGTAAGTAAAAAAAGCAACATTTTTTTTTTTTTGTGTGTGCATTTTCATACTTAAATTGAAATTACAGAGTTGATGAGGACAAATAGAACATCTTAACACAAAAAACAAGTTCTGGGTATTTACTTTTTGGGGGGCGATTTCTCAGGAGGAGGTGTCCTTGTAAACTAAAATGCTTTACATTAATTCTGTTAGAAGCCTTGGCAGTTTTAGCTCTCATATGAGCACTGTGCAGAAAAAAAGCTTTGTTTGCATTCAAATTCAGAAGTAGATCAATAGAAACTAAAATGACAGATTAAATTGCAACATAGTTGCATATACAAGGTAATAAATTAAAGTTTGTATTATATGATACTTTACAGACTTTATGATGAAATGATTATTAACATAAAGCCGATTTAGGTGATGCACATGGCTTCCTATTAAAGCATTAATGGATATTTACTTTTACGTCACAATCTAGGTGCAAAATTGTTCAACGGGTCCAACTCAATTTGCATTTTTGTCTTCAAATAGCTTATTTACCCTTACCCCTGTGGCTTCAGTGAACTGGACCAGTGTAGTGATCCTTAAATATACCCCTTTGTTTGCTCCTACAAAAACATCTCAAACCTCTTCCTTGTCCAGTGTTCTTTATGTTGTTTACACTCACAGAACAAGTGCCTGTAAGCCTGCCTTGCTATCTTGAAAGTAATCAGAAGCAATCGTCAAACTAAGCACTTCCTCTGCCTTAAGCAACAACTGTTCTTGATTCACTTTAGAACAAACACGCCATTCAGCGAATCCTGCACAAATTTACCTTAAACTATTCTGTGTAACCATAGGAACCTACTAAATTATTACTGAAGCCAAACAGTGTGGTATTCTTTAAGACATTTCAGGACACATTACTCACAGGGACAATCTTGCAATCTTAATTCTTTCATCTTAATATACAAATGTTTTTTTGTCTAAGACTTATGAGCAGGTGTGATATGTTACAAGGGTACCAAGAACTAGACAATAATACAGTCTATGGTAGAAATGTTGTTTTTCAGCCACTGTCACTCATGCTCTTGCTTGCCTAACACCTTTATATTACTTACTATTGTCATTATCATTAGATGATTGTTTATTTATCTAGCTCCATCATATCTATATTTATTAAAGATCCAGTTAGTATTCAGACCCCAAAAAGGTTGTGAGGATCATGCTTTGAAGTCTAAATATAATAATCTCATACAGTATCTTCCACAATACTCCCTTCCATAAATGTATACTCTGCATAAATATGCTGTAAGAATTTCCTATACAGTATTGTTTGAATTTAGGATCACACTGCATTTACCATGTTATACAGAAGCACTTAATGCATAAGTAAAAAAAGAACAAAGATCCATTATTTCAACTCTAAGATAAACAGGAGCCAAAAGTAAATACCTGCAAGATAGGAACCAAAATCTCAACTTTTACAAAATGTCATTCTTAATAATTGACTACTGTAATGCATAATGTATCAATCATTATTGCTTTGAAGGACAATTGTAGCAAGCATTTTACAATATTACCTTTGAAAGCAAGTAAAATGTTTTTAGAAGGTAAAAAATAATTTATATATATATATATATATATATATATATATATATATATATACATACATACACACATATACATACGGTATATATATATATAATTATTATTATTGTTTATTTGTAAAGTGCCAAAATATTCCGCAGCACTAAACATACGCTGTGATCAAGGCAAAACAATATTAACACTTTACAATGAATGATGAAGGGCCCTGTCTTTGAGAATCCGGCGTCCATAGAGCTTTCCCCATAGCAAATTGCAAGATTGAAAACTCACAGACTTAGAATCTAGTAAAAGTACACACACACACATATATATATATATATATCCTTAGAATTATGAACAGTTTTATTCAATTATTCTGTAGTGGGCACTGTTTTTGTACATGTTTCTCAGCTTCTACAAGCAGAAGGTAACACTGAATAGGGCGAAGCTTCAGTGGAAATACAATGATTTCAATAGGACTATTAAAAACCTCATCTGTTCACAAGGTCACTTAACAACAACTGCTTTCCTGTAAAGAATAACTGTAATTTTTAGTGAAGAAATGAAATGCTGTATTTTCAGACTTTCTAAAAATATTTTGCATTATATGATGTAGCTTTTCAAAAATGCATATTGGTAATATGGACTTCAGGGGCACTTTAAGTATAGAGATGCCAATTACCAGAAATCTTTAAAAAGGCATGTAATGACTTTCAGCATATTACAGATTTTGAAGGAACTTAAACTGTGTGCATTTATGCCTTATATTAACTGGAAAGCAGACACACCAGAATCATCCTGCTCTGACAGGAGTGTACAAGCCAAACCAGAATGAGTTAGTTTATCAGTACTGTTAAGTAACTGATGCACTTAACTCCTATAAGTGAAAATATCTGGAAGTCACATGCTTTACCCTTGCACAAACACAAATTAGCATTTGTATAAAGTTCTCCGGGCTTACTGAACTCCTTGACACACACTGCTAGCAATTGCTTGCAAATAGAGAAATAATAATGATGGGAAATACAGACTCTAAACACAAGAGATACATATATAATAAAAAACTGATAAATTAGCATCTGCTAAAACACTCATATTCTTATAAAGAATAAAGTGTGCATATTAATAACTAATCCATTTCACACCAGCTTTGTCATATGTATAATTTTGACACAAACCTAAATATTTTTGCATTCAACATTAAACTTGTGCCGATTTGATGAGATCACCCCTAAAACGTACTCTCTGAAATACAAATACACAATGAGTCTGAAATGACGTATTAACGGAACAGATTAGGTTAATAGGAAATTGACACTCTGTACTCTGTCTTGTATTTGTTTTTCAGTCCTTCAGTTGTGCCCGGCTCTTGGTGACCATATGGACACAGCACACCAGACACATCTGTGTTTGTTTCTGGTAGTGCTTATCCATTTGGTTTCCATGGCAAAGATGCTGGAGTGGTTTGCCAGTTCCTTCTCCAGTGGACCACAGTTTGTCTGATCTGTCTGCTACTGCCCGCCCATCATGCGTGACCCTAAATAAAACAGCTCTCAGCTTCACCGAGGTACACAAGCCCCTGCATCATGTCAAGGTAGCGACCCAAGCACTAATCACTGTACGTAATCAATATCTTCCACATGCAGTTTTTCATGCCTTTTTGTAAACAGCCCTAAATAATATCAATGACAGAAACCTGAATGACTTTATCTCCATGTCTTCTTCCCAAATGCATTTACAACTGTGCACGTCACACTTTGCTTTATCAGATGCATTGACTTTACATGGTTATGCAATAATTGTACAAATAAAAGGGAGGAGGGGGTTAATAGCTTCTAAATACACTTTACTATTTTCCATGGAAAATAACCAAAGGATAGTTCAGAGCTGCCTGGATTTGGTTTTAAAATGAAACTCTCTATATAAGGACATGCTGTTGTCCTCGTCTGTTTAATGTCCTAAAAAGATATCAATCTTCACTCTCAAAACGCCTTGAGGGGGCAAATATTATGAGATTAGGCTGCCCAGTACAAAATGTTACAGGGTAAGATCAGA
Source organism: Discoglossus pictus (assembly GCA_027410445.1). Taxonomy (NCBI): domain Eukaryota; kingdom Metazoa; phylum Chordata; class Amphibia; order Anura; family Alytidae; genus Discoglossus; species Discoglossus pictus. The sequence continues at coordinate 312,713,901 of CM050164.1, read as the reverse complement.
ATGCAAATTTATAACAGACTGTAGCAAAATGTAGTGAGCCAAGTCAACCGAGTTCACATTTCTTGGCAAAGTTTTTAATGCAGCTCAAGTATATTAGGCTTTATGTCATCTATTACCCCCATTACAGTTTATAAGAAGTTCTGCATTTATGTAACTCCCTGTGAGTACATCAAGTACACATTTATCTACGTTATTGTGCCGCTTACATAAACATATGAAACCAGCAGAGGTTGGTTTTTCCCCTTCATTCCACCTTCAAGGAGGCCCTCCCTTCTTCCATCTTGTCTTACCTCCTCCTACTACCTCCGAACATGAGAGGAGTGACTCACCTAACCCACCTACAGCAATGATGACGTGTGCCAGGTTTTATATTAAAATTTAGATTACTGTAACGTAGCCCTGATATAAATTATTCTGGGGGAAAAGAACTAATTAGTGTTCGGACTGAAACTGAAATGAAGCAATTAAAATCCTTAATTGTATGCAGCCCATAATAGATTTGAAGGAAAATATGACCTAACATAATGTGGTATTAATATGCCAGTTATTTTAACTGCTCTCAAATTTCAGAAATACAATTACTCAACAGAAACCAAGTATTAAACAATGTTTTCTTCCCAGTCTCTGCCTCTAAATAATTCTAACAAATCAATTTAGCACATCTGACAGCATTTGCATTAAGGATCATCATTCTCGTTCTGTTCATGTAAATGCGCAATCATCTGCACAGAACACCTTATGTCCCATATAAACTTAGACCATAATTTAAATGTATGAAATCCTACAATGTTCCCAATGTGCTCCAGGTCTTATTTCAGAAACTAGGCTGAATGAACAATTCTACATTAAATTTGTTATGTGTACTAAGAACGCCACTACATAATCAAATAAAAAATTTTACTTCATAAAATTGTTTATTTAATGTTAAAATTTGGTAACAACAAAAAGACATTACAAGTACGTGCCTAGATTGAATTAGATGTGTGTGTCTGTGCATTTCCTATATCTCACTTGCAAAGCATTGCAGGTCCCTTAGGAATAGTAGTACTACACAATTCACAAGACTTGTTTTGCTTTCAAAAACCACGCAATGATAGTATGGTGATCTCCTCCCCATTTACTACTAATCCTTAACAGACTGCTGTGGCTGCTCTCGTCAATGGCAGATCAAGGGAATCATAGCTAATAAAGGCAGGCTGGCACAGGCACATGAAAACACCCACTTCTCTTCAGCAAAAGGACAGCATTCATACATCCATCTCAAACATGGAAACAATTAACAGTGTTATAATTAGATTTAAGTTGTGGATGGTTAGGCCAACTAGCTATGATTTTGTGAACACACGTTGCCCTCATAGTGTAAAATACTGTTTAGTTAACCTGTCCCTTACAGCCCAACACATACAAATCCAGGATTTTATATTTCAGAGCACTTTGTCAAACCTGCCCTGAACACATCCATTGCATAATGGATTTCAAAGCTTCCTAAAAATGTATGGTTAGTTCCAATTACTATAGAGAAAATGAAATCAGCATAGCTTATGTGTGTAGCACAAAAGGGGCTTTATTTAACATTGCCTCTAGTTATAAATGCATGGGATTTCCCAGTCAGTTGTGATTATATAGCTATTACTAAGTAGCCTTTGCATTTGTTGACTATCACAGACTAAATAAATAAGAGTACTGAAATTATGATACCGCCATTAGTCGCATAGTTATAACAATTTACCCAAAAGATAGAACAAAATACAGCAATATTTTATCAAGAGTCTTACATTTACTATACAAGAACACCCCTATTATATGTAATGCTGAAGGCAATGCATGTGATGCTCTAGGCATGACTTTAGGGTTAGTGACCGGTATGTCCCTCTTCATGTGAGCTTGTGACATGAGAGGTGAATGCACTGTGCCCACTTCTTGTAAAAAGTGATGTGTGTATGTGCTTTTTAGGTATTTGTAGACACACTCATATGTACACATGTGGAGATAAGGACATTTGTCACTGTTAAAGACATGTAACAGGCAAAATGTTCACCTAAACTCCTTAAAAGGGCCAGTATAAGTGATTTTCAGGCCAAACCTTTTTTTAGTTCACCATTAATTAACATTAAAAATGACATGCATTTATATTTTTTATGTTACTTAATGGTGAAGTACTAAATAGGTTAACGTGAAAAGTGCATAAAATACTGGCCAATTAAGGTCAAACACAATTGCTGAAAAATAAAGTCAATCTTAATAGACTCATGTTTTAGTTTACATGTGTACTGCTGTTTTGCACATAAAGGGGCTGCAAGTCTTTACTGTTCATGCAATATATTTTCGTACCATATTTTTCATTACCCTGTGAGGGCTGTATAATGTTTTGTTTTTTACAGGACAGTGACAGGCATAAACTTACATTGTGTGGTCACACAGCTGCTAACCGAAATGTATTTTAAGGTACAAACTAGGTGTGATACCTGGGAATGCATTATAGTGAATTCTGACTCACCTCTGACCGTGGTGGCACCCTTCATCCTATGTCCCAAGAAGTCTATGCTAGGATATGACCCAATTTCCAGGCTGGTGAGGCTCATTGCAGGTAGGTGACCCCTGGTTGAGGCTTGTGTTAGTAGCAGCATGCCTTGCTTCTCAGGTGAAAGTTCAATGGCAATGTAATTTAGACCATTTTGGAAACCAGCAGAAGTCTCCCGGCACATGGGACTGCCACATTCAGTAGCCTCCAGAGCCTCTCCAGGACGCAGTGACACATTTTCCACAGATGCAGAACTGTGTCTTTTGGGACTATGGGCAAAGGAAGGAGATACTGGGGTCACTTGAGTAGTGGATGAGAAAGTCTCAGAACTGTGGCGACGACGACCCCCTTGTGCATCAGCGCGGATGAGCTTTGCACCCCGGTTAGGGTCTGGAGGTGGACTGGAAAGATTAAATGCTCCTGGCATCTGATCCATACACACAGTGAGCCGCTGCACCCCTGATACAGTGCTATCTATAGGTATAGAGGCAGCTATAGAGGGTGATGAACTAGGAGGTGGAACGGTTGGGGACTTCCTTGGGCTCATTTCTGTATAGTCTGGATGTACATCCAAAGAAGTTGGAATTTTTGGCTTTGGGGATGGAGGTCCAAAGTCTAGGTTCATGTAGTCAGAGCTTGGAGAAGGCTGAGCCCCAGAACTAGAAGATGATGAAGCCGGGCTACTAGCTACAGACTGTGGTACAGAATTTGGAAGAGTTGGCTGTTCCTGTAATGGCAGGGATTCTTGAGACCTTGTCTCCCCAAAATAGATATGAATATATTCCCCACCGGGAGGGCTGTGCGATTCTGGAGGATGCTCACTCATGCTTGGGAGAGTGCGCAAAGCAAGGCGTGAGGGCCTAGTTATTCGACCATGTGTTGAGGGTGAGGCTGGAGAACTCATCAAAACATAGGGTTCATTATCCACAGTGTTGGTTCTCCGTGGGGCCACAGTGTGAGTCTGGCAACAGCAAGTGTTTTTAGGTTGCATGAAGAAGTAGTCTGGAGGAGTAAAAGAGGCGGGTGGGTCTGAGGGTGATATTCGATTGTGCACAGGTACAGGCCGGGCTTTGGGACCACACCACATTCTCATGTAACCATCCGGAGATTCTTCCTGGGAGCCATTAATGGATTCAGGACAACAAGTGCGTGGCTGCAAGATCTGCTGGGGTGCAGACACACTGGCAGGACTCATGGGCACATAGTCAGAAAAGGGAGTTATACTTGCACCAGGTGTCATAGGCATGTAACCATTCTCTGCATGATTCCCAATTTCAACATCTGCATAGTCCTCTGGATAGGGGTTGTATGTGACCTTGGGTGATGAAGACAAAAGACTTGTGCTCCCTTTATATGTGGCACGAATCAAAGTAGCCTCATCAAGGGATGCAGAGGATACTTGTGGAGGTGCCATTCTCTGCCTTCCTGGGGTAGTCAGTGAGTAGGTCCTCTTCCTGAGACACTTGTCTGTCACGGACCCCTCTAGTCGACGAGCAAAACATGAACATCCACCTGGAAGTGACCTCTCCATCGACATATACCCATTAAGTTCCCCTGACTGGGGTGGTGTACTTGACACAGAGTCGGGCGTTATGCTGCGGCAACTCAAATAAGCACGTGCAAGCTCCCCCGGACTTGAGCCATATTCATCCAAAGACATGAATCCTGGATCACTTGGTGACCCAGACACTGAAGCACTGCAGCTTGAAGGCCGTGGAGGAACCAGTGGGTCTGATGCAGAACCATGTCCACTGCTGCTCCCAGAGGATAAGCTGATAGGGCTGGCAGCGGATGGTGGGGAGCGGGGCACTGGCATTGACATTGAGCGGCTGTGTTGCAGGGGACCTGGAGCCGGTACTAATTTTGCAATACGTCCACCTGAGCTCAGTGTGTGGGAACGGCTGAGAGGTACATGTATTGCACGAGGACTTAAGGGGCTTCCAGAGATGATTCTGCTGCCTAGATTATCACCCTCACTGGCAGTGCGAAGACGTGAAGATGAGTTTGCTGCAATGGTATTAGCGGATGATGAAGGAGGAAATTCACTGCGAGGCCTTCGGGTCAGGCCAGTCTGACTTGGTGGCAAATGGTTGTGGTGATGCCGCCTGCCTGGTACACTAATAGGGTTAGAGCTAGAAGATTGACTTTTGCTTCTCGGCCTGAACTCAACTAACTCACGCATGGCCTTCATGGCCTCCAAAATAGTCTCATGGATACTCTGTGCCACTACTGTGTCATCAACCTGCATCCAGATCTCCCCAGGACCAGTAGATGCTGAGCGACCAACCTCCACAAAGAAGTAGTTATCTGAGTGGCCACAGCGCCTGATGTTCATTAACTGTAAGGTGACTGATGGGGTCTCACTGTTCAGACGTACAAAGCTGATACTACGGGCAGACAAGCATAATCGATGCACTCCAATCATACTCTTTATTTGGCCCAAGCCCCTAGGTTTCAAGTTTACTTGCCAAACCTCCTTGTAAACTGCATTTGCTGGGGTTATCAGTCCATAGTTGGGGTCCTCCGTCAAAGCCAAGTGACTGCTGCAACTAGTGCTACAGCTGGCAGTACCTGGACAGGAACATCCTCCTATACCTGCACATCCAGTACCATCTTTTTCTCTACCACTGCTGAGCAACTCAGTGAGAGCCATGTACCAGCTCTCCTGTTCTTGCTCACTCTCGGCTGCCACTGCAAAGTACTCATCTCTAGTGTAGAGGGCAATCAGGTACTTGTTTTTGGCATCAGCCCGTTTGTTGATGTTGAGGCAGCTGTCCAAGGAAATCACCCGCTTGGCTGCTGCAGACTTGCTCCTCCACTTCTTCTCACTCTCATAGTACTCCAGGCGAGCAGCAGGGCAGCCCTCACCTGGCTGGCGTAGCACGAAATACCGCTTGTGGCCATGCTTCTGCTTCCGGAGGTAGCCACATTTCTTCACACTGCTGTTGTTGTTGTTATTGTTGTTGTGGTTTAGATTGGAGCCAGCAGAGAGAACTGGCTGTCCTGGAGAGGGTGGGCTAGCCATTCTCTTCTTACCTCCAAATTGCAGCCCCCACCCCCCTATATAGATAGGAGCTGCAAAGGTGATGTGTTCTTGTATTTTTATTTGTAGTATGTCCACCTTATCTCCTCTGACCTTTGAAAATAAACAGGCGTCCTGGGCAATGGGCTATCAATTATAACCGGCAACTCATTAGTGTCTCTCAGTGCAGATGATAAGTTCAAGTCAGTGAAATAACCAAAATGATAAGTCCCAGCTGTTTGCAGTGCGTGTCCTACTGCTGTGCAGGAAGGTGCATCCGTACAGTAAAACCAAAGTAGTAAAATAAATCCTGATGTTGCCGGTATACCACGTATGCCAATCCTTCCAAATCCGAATAGGTTGTAGAAACGATACTCGGACACGCAGCACTGTGGTCTCTATGTACACAAGGTGCTGCTAAAGCAAGACAAATATAGAGGTGGCCAACCTTGAGATGCTGCGTATGTCTCTGCTTTGGAAACAAGGGCGAATCAGCTCTGTAAAAATATATAGCAAATCCCTGATGGTTTGAGACGATGTTTACTCCTCATAACAGATGAGTGCATCAATCGCATTGAAATAAATATGTGCAAAGTGTGAGGTGTCTAGCCATGCTCCGCTCAGTGCACGGCGCATCAGCTGCTGTCCCCGGAGCTGCCTTGCTCACTGCATACACTGTGTAGTAACAGATTCAGTATCACCAGCAGATCCCATATCCCTTAGTCTCATGCACCAGCTTCCAAACCACTCCCCTGCTCCATCACAGCCGCTCCCCCCTTCATCCACTTAAGGTGGATTTGTATAGTTGGCGCGCAACGGAACCAAGAGAAATTAAAAACAAACAGGATAAAAACTAGATATCATTTTGGAACCATTCCCTATCCACCTATAAGACTGCCAACCTTTAAAGAAAAACAAGATATATATATGCGTCATTTTATCATTAAGTAAATTAGTGCAGTTTGAACAGAGGTAACAGCACAGACAATATATGTGTATATAAATATTTATGTTATAGCCATAAATATAATATTCACATTGTACATAAGTGTTCATGCACGTATATGTATGTATAACAAATCTAGACTGATCTGCAACAGATCATAGCAGCAATGTATACTGCATGTTATAGGTATATGCACTTATTATCATTATTATACTTTATTTGTAATGCACCAACATATTCCATAGCCCTATACAGGGGTTAAGTACAAATCAAAAACAGTTTTGACACATTGCAAAATAATGGAGGGCTCTGTTTTTGAGCTTCGTATCTTATGACCATCATTTACATATATGCACTTGTATGCTGTGAACAAAAACACATGCACACCTATAGAAATAGGCGACTGATCTTTATTATATTATTATATTCAATAGTGTATGTAATGTTGCAGTAGAGCATTAGAAAATATGTGATAGTTTATGATAATAGTTTAATACAACATAATAAAAATAGTATTATTTTACAAACAGTACATGTCAGTTACATAATTATTTCTTTGAATGAGGAGTTGTATAATAGACATGATTGTTCCCTGAAGAACACCAGAGTGCAGAAACATGCAGAATGTATCAATGAAATCCCACATGTATCAGTTGTAACTCTTCATAAACATCTAATATATATGTAGGAACTGAGTGCCTGACTATCTGTGACTTGGTAAAGGGATTTATGTTTCTGTCTCACTGAGTGAGTGGAATTTCACCTACACTAATATATTTATGTATGGTTTTGATAAAAAATATTTATATCTTTATACACATATATTCCCCTTCTGGATCACAACCTTGTGGTGGTGAAGGGGCTTGTGTTCTTCAATGAAGGTGAGCTATACAATGTAGGGTCACCCATAGGCAGGTCATAGCGGAGAGGACAGACAAATCAAAGTCCACCGGAGAAGTAACTGGCAACCCAACCCACTCCTGTTTCTTTGCAGAGAAAACCATATGGATAAGCACAACCAGAAACACAGACAGATATGACTGGCATGCTGGTCACCGAAAGTCAGACACAACTGAAGGACTGAACAACTATATATATATATATATATATATATATATATATATATATATATACCTCTTCTTCTCCTCACAAGATTGTCCTTCTCTCTCAAAATATTTTATATAATTTAATAAAATGGGAAAACCCATTACTTTCCAAATGATCTGCTGTTGAGCTTGCCTCTCCAGATTTACCGAGAGCTGGCTGTGATAAACCACAACCACTGCAATATTCATGTATTTATTATTTTATATATTAATGTGCTGAAGTATACATGTGAAAATGAGTTACAGCACTTGCCACCTGGTAAACATATTTGTTATCTGGGGTGACTTCTGATACATCCTGAGCAGAAAGTATAGTAATCTGTTTATAGGTCATTGGACATCTAATTTTTCAAATGTTGTTATTAAATTGTGTTTTCTTTAGTGGGTTTAGGAATGTACTGAGCAGCAACTGTGCTAATCCACCTTAAGTGAGCACAAGTGCCCAGGCTGTGACAGTGGCACTGTTTTGAAGCAGAATGCTGCTCTTGGTGTGTTATATTGGGGTACACGACTGCTACTTATATAGACTCTATTACTACACCCTACACTTCTCTCTCCTTGCAAGCGACAGTAACAGTAAAAACATCTCATGAATTGGCTCTACTAGAGAAGCAAAACAACATGTGACGTACAGAGTAACCGAAAAACACACAGGAGTGGTGTGGGCGGGGCCATAAGAGGGGCGAGACTGTCTATCAGGCTACGTCTCACGTTCTGATTGGGTGTAATGGGAAGCAAACATAGATCTGTACCATATACAGTGATAAGAGGCGTGAGAGCACCGCCCTGTCTACATCCAGCACCACACCTCCCCCTCTACCCCACCTGCACCACATCAAAACAAGCAGAGCTGTCAAGCATTATTCTATGGAAATTAAGCTGGGCTTGGGGGTTATATATTTATATAGTTTTGCTTATTATTCACCGTTCTATCTGCAATTCTTTCATTGAGCACCATGGCATAATGTCCATGGTTGTCAGATTGATATATTAGGAGAGATTGTAAATGTGGCAGTTTTCAATCTCCTGTCGGTGCTTTGGAAACAAGCACTATGTACGTCTGATTTTAAGCTCAAAAACATGGCCCTCCATTATTTGCAATGTGTTAATATTATTTTTGCCACTTCACACCTGTACAGCTCTATGGAATGTGTTGGTTCATTCAAATAAAGGATAATACTAATAATAAGATATTAGTGATGTGCTAGATTAATGTGTAAGATGTTACAAGAAATTGCTCAGAGTAAGCTAAAGGCTTTGGTTATCCTCACTGTCATATGAGTCATAAATATTACTGGAAACTAAGGAGCAAAGGTCAACTTGCATCGGTGTGATAAATGCAAACAACATGGACAAGCGAGTCATGATAACTTTTAAACTGCAAAGAAACCAGTTTCTTCTGTGAATTATTGCAGTACAGCTGTGTGCTCCTGCAGATTGTTACACCCCCTCTCTTCACTGGTGGGGAGGGGGTAGGAGTCATGCATTTACTTCTATGAGCTGACAGTCAGCTGTTTGCACCCCCATCTTACCAATGCAGCACCCCTTCCTTATAGCTGATTGTGTATAATGTGCACAGATGATCTGTGTTGGCGTCCCTGACTGCGTAGTATGTGTGTGTGTGCATGGGCGTGTGTATACACTTTCTGCAGTGATTCATATACTGCGGAATAGAGATTTGGCTGCCTCAAGGCATTTAAGGGTTAACCTTTTTCAAGCAAACGTACACCCCTTCCCCCATCCACAGAAAAACAACAAGAGGTAAGACTGCTGCAGCTCCTCATTAATCAGAGCTTGTTTGGTAATGTCGTGTGGCTTCCCTTATTTAAGAATACCACCCAGAGAGAGTGGGGACTGCTGCCGTATTTCATAATACAGTTACATTATATATGCATGCTGCAAATCATTATAATCATGTCATAGACTCAATTCATTGGGTCACTTGGATCCTCTGATTTAGGGGATATATTAGATTATGTACAGCACTACGGAATATGTTGGCGCGTTATAAATTAACTATAACAATAATTATACACCATCCTTCCGTTTGATATAAATCCTTTGATTTTGTAATATTCTAACAATTCCAGGCTTAAAATAAATTGTACATGTTAAGCCTAGAGGATTTATTAAATCGCCATGGGAAAGTCGTTTGAAATTTCACCCTCTAAACAAATGTTATGGGGAGGTTCCCATCTTGTTTACCAGAATCAAAATGAGTCATCTCTCCTCTGAGCAGATCTATAGTACTACTACACTAAGCACCTTATAGCAAGGCAATGACAGTGCTAGCTATGAATATTTTAGTGCTGGGTGCTCCGAGTCTAAATCTGCGGATGACTAGTCACAGCCTTAACCCCTTATAGGTATAAATAGATCTTTACAGGTTAATTGTGGTGTCCTGTCTGCTATGTAAACCTCTAAATATCAAGAAATAATATGAAAATGTTTTCATCTTAAGAGCTTGGGTTAAATTGATGCAAATAATGAGTAATAGTGGCCGTGCAACCCCCACAACAGCACTGTCCCACATTAAATAATAAGGGATACATAATGAGTCATCGTGTTCCCTGTGGGATGTTATTGTGACACATTTGCTTATGTTCTTTCTTGTTTCTGTTTATTCTTTTAGGTACTCGTATTGAAGTCATCTGTTTTGAATGAGAGTAGTTTCCATAGTGCACCAAGGAAGGCTGGCTTAGCTTTCATCTCCCACACAAGGCAAACAATCAGTCTCAGAGAAGCACCAGCCCTCATCATCAAAACAAGTGGGTTTGTCATGTGCGTAGTGTAGGATATCACCCACCCCCTTGAAAAGCCCACAAACAAAACAGTAGGATGGAAAAGGATTCATTGCAACTCCTTATATGGCAACAGTCAACCATATGTCTCTCTAGAAGAGGATTTAATGCACTGTCAATGTATACTGTGTTGTATGTGATAACGCAACTAAAAAGAGCTTATTACAGCACTGTGTATAATGTGCCTTAAAAGGCCGTAGACACAGAAGAGGAGATCGGTCTCTTACTATGATAGAGGCCATGTCTCTAATCTCAAGGTTATCCTTCAGATAAAGTAGAAATGTCCCTGGGGAATGTTCAGTGCATTTAACATTTCATATCTCAGGATCAAGGGACGTAAGCTTTGTACATGTTGTCGTCATAACCAGATGGATTAGTATAGAGATAACCCTGCATTCTTGTGTTTTAATAGACAGTTCACATGAATAGGTGTTTACTTAACAAGTCCAAACTTCTGGAGTCCAGAGATTTTGTCAAGGGCAAGAGTTCACCCCCTACGCAGCAATGTTCTTGCACCTTGCAGACTATAATGTTTTTTTTTGTGTCCGAGAGTATTTATAGGGCACACATTTTTTTTTTCTCAAATAAATGTCTTTGAGCACAAAAACATATTTAGATGTCTAACTGTCCTTGGGAGCTTGCCCTCTGCCAACCAATTCAACAGCTAAAAAAAACAAACAACTTTTGCAATGTTTAAAATATGCTTTTTTAAATGCTTGAAAAAAAAGTTGTATCATTTAAGTCAATTGTTGCCACTTTCTTATATGTTTTAAAGTAATATTAATATACACTCACCAACCACAACAAACTGAATACATTTTATATTATTTTTTAATATATATATATATATATATATATATTGGTTATAGCTGGCGAGCCCGAGGCCCTGGGGGGCAGAGTGCCAGCGCCAAACATAGCGATGGCCTCGCTGTCCACTCAGCGCCATCAAATTGCCCCACGTCGGAGGGGGGAATAGTTCTTTGCCTTACCTCAAACATGACGGCGCTGGAAAATTGACAGCGCCCTCTGACGGATGGCTCCTGTAACTGCAGCTGTCAGTGCAAAGGTGTATAACTTGAAATCAGCATTTATAATCTTCAAATGTGGTAACACGCATGACAATCACTGTCAAACACAATCATATTTTACAATAGTTCTATATTAGATTAATTGAACTCTAAATATTTTGCACAATAGCAGCAAGGTTTAAAAAAGTTATTTATATTTTTGGGGTGTATTTAACTCCCCTGTTTGTTTTTTACAATGCCAAAAACCTGTTCACATTTGCAATATAATACATTGCTTAATACAAAATTGGGTAAATGGGGAAATGTATCTAGTGGCAGCATTTGCCCCTACTTGAGAAGGTAATATTAAATATTGGTAGAACATTAAAGGGGCAATTGGCACTGTTCAAATAGTAAACAACTTTGCATTTCATTACGATAAAAAAAAAAGTTGCTGCAGCTTGTCTTTTTCACACTGGTGGTATATGGAGCATATCTCCCAAGCCTGTAAAGCTGTGCAGTAAATAAGCCGCATCTGGGAACAGCGTTGCAGGATTTGCCACAGTTTGAAAAAGGTGCTCCATCCCAAAGTTAAGGGGAAAGCTAGAAAATAAATGTCAGTTTTTTTCCCTACAAAATATTAACTAATTTATTGACAATACAATGAAAATAATGGACATTTTCAGTGGAATTGAAATTAGTCACAGCTTAATCATTCACTTTCAACGATAGTCATCCAAATGCTTTAGTCCTTTCAATGTTTTTATATATTGTTTCCTAAAATCAACCAGTCTGAGTGTAGTGTAGATAGCTCTGTAGTGCAGGATCTTCCATAATTCGCTTAGAAATCTCTCTTACTGTTATGGAAAGCACGCTACATATTATGATGTTTTTTTCTTACTCCAGCATGTCTAGCTGTCAGTCAAATTCGTCAAACTGATCTACCTCTGGGTTGCTTAAAATATGTCATGTGGCCTTCATGATATGTGCAGTAGGAGTAGGTGCCTTTGTTCATATGCGTTTACTGGCATGCATATTAACACATAATGTATGTACACAAACATCCTGTGATGTCAGTCATGACATGAGCGCTGGAAAGTCAAGCACCCAAATGCTGCAACCAGCAATATCCACATACAATGATTTCAAAACTGGCCAGGGGCCTAATTAGAATAGAACTGTCAACTGTGTTTGTACTTTACAAAGTATGTGTCTCTCTCCGTTTTATCTATTTGATTACATCTATTTGATTACATAAATAAATATATATAAATATATATATATATATATATATATATATATATATATATATATATATATATAATTTCAAGGATGCTCCCTACCAATATTATCTGTCACTCACTTACTATCCCTTAAAGTTATTAATGAAATGCCCTCTGTAGTCAAAAATGTCATACATTTAAAATATCATGTTTTAAACATTAGAATATGTCTTGTATGAAAAAGAGGTGGCCAATAATGTATGAAAAGTATGTCAAAGGATCATAAATCTAGTTTGAAAGTAGAAAAAAACAACTGTAATGTGTTTGCTGGACCCTGGAGGCATCCATGATACCATTGTGTATGTGAGAGCTGTGCTTTAATTTCTTGGGTGCTGTGCTTGCATGTGCTTCTGGAGAAGAGGGTGACGTCAGTTTTAATCTGATCCAATTATCTAACATCCTCCCAGTAAATCCCTCTTCCTATCTCATTCATCCCTCCTGCAATTGATAGATTAAATAAACACAAAATACAAACTCTTCATAAACCAAGTCTTCATACATTTAGATTTTCTATGAAAGTGTTTTTACATTCATGTCTTACACAAGTGCTAGTTTTCATGAATTACTGTTGTCTTTTAAATTGAGTCCATGGTGGAGTATTTTCTCCTCCTGTGCGGGATGGAGTCTTGTGAATCTCTGTACTGTCACAACATTGAGCTTTTATCCCCATTCTTTTGTATGTAAACCTAGATAACAAAATAAAGAGAAGAAGATCTAAATCATTAATTGCATTTACTCTAAAGTTAGTTTCACTTCACTTGTAAGGCTAAGATGCATAAAACCCATTATTATCTATTTCTGTGATTCTTTACTTTTTATAGAAACTTGTGATAAAGTGTCCATTGAAGGTATAATCACATTAATTTGGATATTTTTATTTCATGTACCTGCCTTAATAAAGGTGCAATTTTGACTCAATGCAGTGAAGCTGTGGACTGATTTAACTGACAAATGTGAATAATATATCCTATACCTGCTATATGCAAAATATCTGGTCTGTGGTTAGACTTGCTTGTGCTTAAAAAAAAAAAAACACATTGGGCCTCATTCAATTGCGATTTGGCCTATTGAATAGGGCTCTATATAACCACTGAGCATATTTCATTTACAGAAGTTTTTAGTTAGTGAAGACCTTGCTTTTCGATAGAAGTTTATGAACTAAAAACTTCTGTAAAAAAAAAAAAGCTTTGTGCTTATATAGAGCCCTATTCAATTGGCCAGATTGCAATTAAATGAGGCCGTTTTATGTTTAGTAGCGGTTCCAGTTCTCAGGCAATCGTAACCGTCCAGGATTTAAAAGATCACTATTGTCTTTTTTAAAATTTTTACCTTGAAGAATTACACTTGAAAATATGCAACATATTTTTAGGATTTAAAGAAGATTATTTGTTTCATTTATTACAATTGCATGCAATGATGCTACTGTATAAGCCACTATAGTGGTTTTAGCAGATCAACTGAGGTAGAAGGAGACTAGAAATAAACAGATGCCTATACAATGGGAGTTTGGCATCCGCAGCTGCTCTCAGCGGTTGTAAAGGGAAACTCATTGGTTCACAAGAGCATACCCACATACCCAGAAAGTCATGGGCAGCGGCAGGCTAGAAATCAAAATGGCTCCCTGTAGTAAGGAAAAATTGCAGATAATAGTTAAGCAATATGTTTGTTTTTTGCACACCTACTTATTCAAAAGACCATACAGAAAAATTGTCCCCAGTGTTCCTTTAAGGACTTTCATTTTTGTGAAAAGGTGATGCAATTTGAAACTCTGAAAACTACTTGATAAAATAAGCGGAGCTAGTATTTAAACTATTCATAAATCCTATCATATTGAGTTGACTGTGTTTGGATACCACTCATATATAGCATACATCTCCATAGAAAGAGAGTGCTACCTAAAATATTTTACTTCTTTATGAAGCCGCCTCCCATCCTCGTAGCTCTCGCTTGGCCAACAATTCACTCTAAACTAAATTATGTTCATGGGGCTGATTGACCATTGCTTAACTTTAATAACATTAAACAGAGATGCAGACTGAAGGGCCTCATCACATTAGCATCTAATCAGTACTAGCTGACAGGGAAGCCTACCTTTAAAGAGATTCTGTCACCTCACAATCATGTTGTTATTAGCTTATTCATAAAAAGCATGAAAACCTGGCTATATGTCAGTCCTTTCCTGTTAAGCATGCACCGGCACAGGCAGCTACAGTGGCAGTGAGCATCCGGCTGATGTCACTGCCAAAATTTTGCTGCCAATATCATAGCTGTAGGGTTAGGGTAAGGGTTAGCGAATTAGGGTAAAAGTTTCAGCTTGAAAATTGTATATGATCTCAGCAGCACATGCAAACGGTGCACAATTTCACCAGAGCCATTTAGCACCTCCTTGCTGCAACTGCTGCTGCTGAACTTGTGCCGCACCTTTAACAGGAAAGATTCATCAGTGCTGGGCAATTCTGTGTTGATGCATTTATATGCAAATGAGGTGTTCATACATGTTAATTAGCTGCCTTGACGTGCTAAGTAGGATTACAGTCTGCTTGTCTGTCTCTGTAGTGGCCAAAATAAATACCTGGTAAACATCTCTCCAACTCTTATTAAGCTGCAGATTAGCATACAGGAGCTGCAAAATCAGCTCAGAAGATATTTACTGTAGCACAATGTATAGCCACTTTTTAATGCTCTGTAAAATTAAATTTGCTTCCTGTTGGAGTGACAGTCCCTTTAAAAGGGAATCCATATTGGTTCTCAAGTAACTGTTAAATGTAAATGATTTAATATTTTCATATACAAATTCTGCATCCTTACAGTGCTCCAATATTGAGAGATATGAGTGTGCGGTCCTCTGCTCGTCTCCCTCCTCCTCCACACTACACAATAATCATGACTCAATAGGACGTGTAGCACCGAATGGAGTAAACACATTGAGGATGAGGAAGAAATGCATAGAGCAGCTTTGATGGGAAGCACCTCCCTCCCCTAGGCAGCTCCGCACAATACACATCAGAGGCTGTGTGTGTGTCATCGTAATCACCAGGATTTTCTTCCAGGATCTACGTCTTCTGCAGATACGCACACACGCTCCCATCTTGCTCAGACACGCATGTCCATTCAATTTCGACAAATAACATCAAACATCGCCAAGGCAGGAAATCATGCTCACTCATAAATGTATGAGATGTTAAATATCAGCCAGCTTGTTTGTCAGGTACAAAACCTGAGAAATAACTGTAGATTTAATAATAGCTGAGATCTAACATTTGATTAACATTTGTAGGTACCCTAATTACATTTATATTAATATGGAAATGCTCACATGCCAAGAAATAATAAAACAAGGATAATAAATGTTATTTTGCAAACCACTGAGTCAATTTGTAGCCATCATGCAAATGCTCGGTTGTATTATATCTACATTTGTATATATTTCAATACTCAGCAAAGATTACCTATAAGTGTGTACAAAAGCAGTTCTTAACAGAAAATACAAAAAGCATGCATCAAAATTACAAAAAAAAACATAAAAAAAGAAGCCAATTGTTAGCATGTTGTCTGATATATTTTTGTTGATAAATCCTTTTTTTTTATGGTATTCTAAAAATACTGGTGAGTTTGTACATAATGTCAGTCTGTATGTATTAATGCACATATATTTTTCTTGGTCTCTCCTGAATTGTAACATATACCATTTTATTACTTACGTGCACCTAAAAAAAAATCAATGATTTCATTTTCATTTGGGTGTTATGTGTGGAATTGTGGATAAAGAAAACAAGGCTTGGTCTGACTTTATTGCTACTAAAAATCAGAAAGGTTTGATGACAAAATACGTAACCTTGTGATCACAGATTTACCCATGAGACATCAGCCATTACTGGTCTGCTGATTGACAAGCTTGAAATAAATAAGACCATCATGATGTATTATGTGAACTACATTTATTACAGACTAAAATACTATTTATCTTTTCAAACCTGAATGTTGATTGTATTATTTCTAGACATTGTTCTCCCAGAAATGCCAAGAAACAGCATGACTCAAACTGTGTCAGCAATATGATGAGATATATAGGAGATGGATGTGAGTGTGTATAAAGCAGAGGTGAGCAATCTGAATGTGTAACATACAAAAGCTTATTGTAGAATGTAATATAAAAAAACCCAGTTACCTAGGCAAGTGGTCTATAACAAATAAAACATTTCAAATTGATTTATTCCTGCAATCTTTGTAAACCTTGGTTACTTGATTTATGGTTAGTCCTTATCAATTCCACAATTTAAATATTGTTGGCTTCCATAATAAATAAACGGTCAGAAATTGCTTTAATTTTTATGATGATTTTTTTTGTCTATTTTCTGTCAACTTTCAGAATAGAATACTTTTTTTGGACCTTTCCTGTTTCATCCCCAATTGTTTCATCTTCAATTTGTTCTTAGGGCTAGGTTTAGGGTTAGATTTAGTGGTTAGGATTATCATCTGCCACTACCCTAACCCTACGCCTAACCCTAACCCATAATCCAAGCCCTTAAATCTAACAATCACCCTAAGAACAAATTGAAGTTGCGCCACTTACTCGCCCCTGCATGCCACTGCTGGGAGGGATGAAACAGTAATGATGTTGTTGTTTGTTTATTTTTGAATAAGTGTTATTTTTATCTGTCAATTTTTTGCAACCCAGTGCTACCTGATGAATCACGTGATCACTTCTCAAACTTACATATTTGTATGTTTAACAACTCTGCTATATGGGTCAAATCAGATGCAAAGAAGTCATCTGAATTTTCTTCAAAACAAGTCATACTTGTCCGTGCCTATTTCATAAAAAAAAATCTATCTATCTATTTAGAAAATCTATTTGATTGGGTATATTTATATGGATTTTAGTAAATGTATCACATCACAAGGTAGTGTTTTATGTCCTGTTAATACATTTTGTTCCACCCTCCCCCATGTCTCTTCCAGTGAAGCAGTCATTTCTATATTTCATGAGAGGGCAGTAAAGGAAAGGAGTACACATTTATTATTTATTTTTCATTTTAAGAAATTTGTTCAAAATATTTCTCAAAGGACATCTTTTTCAATATTATTTCCACTTGTTTTTTTTTTTTTTTATATCTCTTTTTAGATTCCACATCTCTCATTTAATAATACAGTATCTTTTATATTCTGGTTAATGATTTAGCAAAAAAGAATTCCACTCTTTCATTTAATTTACTGTTTAATACTTCGTTTTCATTTTCCAATGATTTTTGGCTTCTTTCTGTTGTACTTCTCTTTAATGGATGTTATGTACTACACAGTTTCTCTCTGCTGTCATATTATTTTCCATGGATAATATCATAATTTATTTACAGTACATTTAGTGCTATAATAGTTTACAGATCTATCCCGTTGTGTAAGCGCAAGAAATCGCCTGCAGAGCCAGCAAGTAGCTGCAAGATGGCGCCGTCAGGTTTCAGGGAAGGCCTATAAATATTCCCTGCTCCGACATGGCGCAACTTGATGGCGCTGAATCGACAGCGAGGCCATCGCTATGTTTGGTGCGGGCTCTCGGCCCTCAAGGGCCTCAGGCGTGCCTCTCATAGCTCAAGGCTGCTTCTGTCGGCGCGCCTTATATGCAATGTGCAGGAGTATTCTGAAAATCGGCAGCGCCATCTAGCATTTGGGGGTGGCACTGCTGCTGCCAATCTTTTGCGTAAGGGAAGAGGGAAAGGACTTTGTTTACTACTCTATCTTGATGCACCACATCCACAACCATTTATTAACATTTTATTTCTGTATTCTCCCTAGCTTATCCTATTATATGCATTCCTTGCATTCTGTAAAATGTTTATGCAGATATCAGGCTGCAGTGTTGTAGATACAACTTAAAGAAGTCTGATACCTATTTACTATTTGGTAGATATTTAATCCCAAATGTTTTATTATATTTTAGTTTCTGTATTTTAAAGGTACACTATTATGCATGGAGATAATAAAAGCAGACACCAAAACTGGATAGCAGATTACAAAACTAAAAATAAATACATTTAATACATTATAAACTCACTTAAAACCCATCCCATTACAATCACAGATGATATGTTTTTTTTAATCTAAATTTCCTGGATTATAAATGCATCTGATAAAGGAGAATCAGTAGTGTAGGAAAACATTTTATGCATGAAAAAATACCAAAATAAACATTAATTAACCCACCCTGATGTTTGCTAAATCTCTTAAGTTTGCCCCCAAAAATCGCAGCTCAAATTAGTTTTGGCGAATCACAGGTAACTATATATTTTAATACAATGTAACAATCGGTGATGGCAGTTTGTGCAGGAAGGTGTAGTCCTCCTTGCAAAATCAAGCAGGAGTCAGACACTAATCTGTACTTCTCTGCATTAAGCTGCTGCTGGCTTGAAGGTTAGTAAATGTTAAAATCCGTACTTGAATGCAGTCTTTCAATTGGTAGGTACACTGTGCCTATAGAGTGGCTCAGTGGGTGGGGAATGTAATGTGTGTTTCTAATATAAGCAGTATGTGTTAGATTAGAGAAAGGTAAGAACAGGGAACCTTAGATATACCTTTAAAATACTGCTGTTTATTTTATTTACTATTTCCTCTATTTAAATTTGTTTACTGATCATATGATCATGTCCTCTGTCACGTGTCATTTGTTGGCCCTTAATTCTCATTATTTTGTGCAGTGTCTTTGGATGCACCTGCACTGTGACATAGACCTTGTATGCACCTGCATTTATTTTACTCTGTGCTTTTAATTAAAATAATAAATCATATAAGGGAAAATGAGAAAGCTTTCAAACCTTTATAGATTTATAAAATGCATTTAAATATCATGCTCCAAAAACAAGAAAAGTAGCATTTTTCTAGTGTTAATGTTCCCTAGGGACGTGAAACACAACTAGTTTTCCCATGCATTTAAAAGAGCATGAAAAAATATTTAGTAAAAGTGGCTTAAACTTCACTGAAAGTATCAAGAAATGCAGAGAACATACTTTAGTCTCTAGTCTCATTGGCTGGTAAAGGACAAGCCCCCAAAAGCAGTTAAACCTCTAAATAAGCTCAGAGGCTCATAAAAAAAAAACACTGTGACACATTATCAACCACCATCTTTTTGATTCAGCAAAGAAAAAAAATATTTCCATGTCCCTTTAAGCTATATGTACAATTACATCTTGTGTTTTATGTGTTGAAACATGAAGAGATTGATTGACATCCAGGTTAGTGTTGCTTCATGGAATTTTTATTCATGTTGCCCTTTTTGCAGTGTGCATAATCAGCACTACAAATAAAGCGAGCGGCTATTCCTTTCAGTACTTAGATAAAGTGACGGCAATTTAAAAAGACACACGCAATGAATTAAAGAAAAGGCAAGCAATATAAATTCTTGCTCAGTTACTGTGAAAGGGTTGGTCATTATTATCCATAGAAATGATATCAACAGTTTTATGACCTTAATGTTACTAGAAGTATTAAATCAATATGGAACAAAACAATTACAGCACAATTCACCTTAATAATCTATTTTACAGCATGATTTAGCATGCACACAATTCCTAGAACTAGAAACTAAAGGCCAAGAGCATTTGATAATTTCTTAAAGGAACAATGAAGTCACATTTTACAGGTCACATACTATCATAGATTTTGTTTTTAAACAACAAATATAGTCCCATATTTAAACTATCTCTTGAAGAATGTTACTATAACTGGCATAAATATAAGTAAAATAAACATCTCCTCCATGTATACACAATTAGATTAAATTCTGCTTTACTTTGGCGGATATTGTTCATTTTAGTTATTTAATTTTGCTAAACAGATTTATCAGCTGGGGCACTCTGGATGCAAAAAATATCAACATTGAGTCCTTTTGAAAGGGTTTTCCACAATGTTATAGAACCTACAATAAGATTATATGTCACAATCGGTCCACCCACTCAGGAGACAAATAAATAAATATTTAGAAAAATAATCACTGCATTCAAATGGAAGCCTGCATGTATTTATTTATATATTTTGCTTTCCAAATATATTATTGCCATATAGCAAAACTAGTTCTGTTTTTTATGAAAATATATATAGGACATTCAGCAAAATGTTGTTAGAAAGTAAAAAAAAAATTATTTAATGTTTTACCTATCATATATACAACTATACTGCAGCGGGAGCCAATTTGTTTGGCAAACACAAATGCCAGGGCTTCCATAAGACCTTGTGGAAATCTCATTACTTTACAGTGACACAATTTGCTAAGTAAGAAGCAACAAAACAAGCCGTTTATAAAAATAAATAATAATAATAAGGGAAACCCACAATAGAGAATGATTGAAGGACTGTATTTAAGGTTAAAATGCTGCATTTATTTCATATTTTACTTACTAAAACAAGTTGCCCATCATCAAATGTAGCATATTGTAAAAATAGGAATAGAATGGTTCTTTAAAGAACATTTTATATATATATATATATATATATATATATATATATATATATATATATATATATATATTGCTACAAATTAGGGGTACATGTTCACCCTGTCTTTCCTGAGAAGATTCCTTGCAAGTTTGCTCTTTCCCTTTTGTCCTTAACATGAGCTACTGCTGTTTATAAGAAGAAAAGATAATATTAGGATGCAAATACAACCATGTCTTCAACTGGAGGTCGCAGTATTGTCCACACTTTTAATTTCCTAAGCCATTAATTGTATGAATGCTTCAGGAGTGAATGTGTTGTGATCCTGTTTAAATGCAAATTATTAACATAGCTTCAGGCTTTAATTTGAAACACAGAATACATGGTAATCATCTTCTTTTTATTCAAGCATTGCCCCCATACCTGGAATTCTTGCTGAGGGACATCCACAGATTTGAGTAAACAGATAAGCGACTGTAACACTGCAATAAAACTGAATGCAGTGTATGAGAAACATCTGTGGGTGAAAGGGATGGCAGTATAAAGCTGGTGGGCAGGACAAGTAATGAATTTGTAAGATAGGGTACCAAAGAATAGGAAACCAGTTAAGGGACACAGAAAATGTCCGAAATCTAAACTGTAGGTCAAATAAGCATTTTTTTAAATTACTTGATATATAACGGACCACTGCAAAATAAAAAAAAATATGTTTAAAAACTTTGAGAATGACTAGGTGTATATTTAATCAGGAAATATTTCATACAGCTAGTTTTTAATTATCATGATACGCTAGTAGAAGTTGTCATGACATGCTAGCATTAGTTGTATGTGTGAAAGAGGTGTTTACATTTTGGGAGAGCTATCGATGCATTGAATGATGCAAGGGGTCTGCTTCTGGGCAAATGAGAGGGAAGAAATGTAGTGTTCATTTCAAACGTATCCTATTATCAAACAAAAGCTCTGGACTTCTGCCTGTTCTCTCCTCCCCCACCCTCCCTCCACTGATAACTACAAACATACACCACAATCCTCCATCTCTCAGGATGTGATGTAACAAACACAAAATGGGTCCCTGTAGTTATAAACAGAGTCTTGAAAATTCTGATTTTCCCAAAATTTTTTATATCCATGGCTTAGACAGCAGCTAATATTGTTAGTTTGATACCAAATTGTTTGCTTTTTTTTTTTATAACCTCAGTGGTGCTTTAAAAATATTTTAGATGCATAAAACTTGGATGCAGGTTTTCAGTAACATAATTTTGTCTGTAGGATGCCCCTCTCTCTCTGTGTTATCTCTTCCTGCTAAATACAGACTGACTGTCACACAAGTCCAGGTCATCAGTGGCACCCAGTCATTAAGATTTGTTATTAGGGAGAGATAACACAGTGGGCATTTTACAAAAAAATGTGTTTTCATGCTACCCTCCATCAATGATTTACAGCAAGTATCAGGTAGAGATAACAAGAAGAGGCAGGAGGAGGTCCAGGGAACAAAATGACAGTACAAACAATCTTATATTACAAGAGAATGTTATGCTCCTATTGATTTTTTCATTAAGAAATATTTGTACAAACACGCATATTTATAATCAGCCTCAGGTGGCACTCCTGCCCCCTTCCCCTAGCCTCCCTCCTGCTCTCCAGCCCCTGCTCTCTCCACTGAGTCCTCTGATTTGGGAGAGGAGGAGCCATCAAGAGGAGGAGCTGCTGACCCGGAGCACACAGAGGGGAGAGACAAGGGGGGAATGAGAGAGAAGAGAGGGGGAGGGAGGGGAAAGAGAGAAGGGAGGGGGAAGAGAAGGGAGGGAAAGAGAGGGTAAGAGAGAAGGGAGGGGAGAGAGAGGGGAGAGAGAGAAGGGAGGAAAAGTGAGGGAGAAATAGAAGGGAAGAGAGAGAGAGGAGAAGAGAGAGAAGGGAGGGGGAAGAGAAGAGAGGGAAAGATAGGGAGAAAGAGAAGATGAGAGAGAAGGGAGGGGAAAGAGATGGGGAGGAAGAGAGAGAAGGGTGGGAGAGAGAAAGAAGGGAAGGAGGGAGAGATAAAGAGGGAAGGAGCAACAGAGTGAGAGAGGGAGAGAAAGAGAAGGGAGGGAGAGAGAGGGAGAGAAAGAGAAGGGAGAGAGAGAAGGGAGGGAGTAGGGTGAGTGGGAGAGGAAGAGAAGAGGGAAAGGTGAGAGAGAGCAGGGGAGAGGGGGGAGGGGGGTGAAAAGAGGGGATATATAAATAGTTCCTATATAAATAGTTCTAAAAACCTACCAACTCAAACAAATAGTTTTTCTGAGAAATATACAGAACACACAGGAATTATAGATATCTCAAGCTACCAACTATAGCAGAGACCTTTGTTCTCTCCAAAGATTGTCTTTCTGTCCAGACATAAAACTAGATAAAATACAGCTATACTCGGACATAGAAGAATTCTTCAGGAGATTGAGACTGGCAGATTTTTCCACAACAAGGGACTTACCACAACATCATTAAACTGTAACAAGAAAAAAACATATATTTCAACCCACCACCTGGTCGTAAACACCAAGCTGGACAGTTATATAGAAAGCTTTCGCCTGAGAACTGCATCCATTATAACAACACAATATAAAAGAGACTTGCTTAATCTTACTCCATCAGAAAGAACTGCCATAAAGATTTAAAAAAACAACCCCGACATCAACATCAAACCAGCAGACAAAGGAGGTGCAGTTGTTATCATGAATAGTCAGGGCTACATAAATGAAGCCAACAGACAACTGTCAGAGAACACCTACTACAAGAAACTGAGCCAGGACCATACAGAAAAATATGCTTTTCAACTTAGGAAACTCATCAAAACATTCCCTAAAAATATACATCAAGAATTAGAACAACTCATCCTCGCCAATCCTACAACTGGAACTTTCTACCTACTGTCAAAAATCCACAAACCAGGCAACCCAGGAAGACCAATTGTTACAGGTATGGACACACTGACTGAACAGATATCTGGATTTGTTGAAGACATCCTTAAACCATTAGTTAGTAACTCCTGTAGCTATATACAAGTCACCACTGACTTTCTCAACAAACTCAGATTAAAGACCTACCTGCTAACACACTACTTGTTACCATGGATATAGAGTCTCTTTACAGCAACATCCCACACAAAGATGGCACTTAGGCATGCTTTAAGTTTCTTTCAACACACATGCAAAACAATAAATATAGCCCTGATATTATTGTTAAACTAATATATCCTTACCCACAACTATTTTACTTTTGACAAAGATACCTACCTACAGATGATGGGGAGTGCCATGGGTACCAAAATGGCTCCACAATATGCAATTGGGCAGCCAGGATGTCTGGGGTTGAGGTTGCACGCAAATTAAAGTTGAATTTAAGGAGTTTCGACACTTAGAAATCGGCCAAGTGAGAAAAAAAAGGTGGCCAAAAAATAAAAAAACAAGGCCAAACGAGGCTGAAGCGCAGAGAACACTGACAAGGACGTATGACTTTTAATTATGACACGCAGAACTTATTAAAAAAAATACAAGGTCGCAAAAATACGAAGTTAACGGCCGAACCGCACACATCCACAAACACGAAAAGCACAACAACAAAAAAATAACACAAAACAAACATCCGACACAGCACGGGGGGACAGACAGGACATCTGGGACTGAGGTTGCACGCTAATTTAAGTCACATTTCAGAAGTTTAGGCACTTCAAAATTGCCTAAGCAAGAAGAAAAATGGCGGCCGAAAAAAATGAAAACGAGGCTAAAGGACACAGAGCCGCGAAAATCACCACCAGACACGTACGAGTTAGCCAGGAATGTAGCAGATACAAAATATACCATTACAACGGACGGAAAATCCTCGCGAGCCAAGTAACACATTGAATAAAGAGGCCATTTTACAACACTAACTTACAACTCATAACATTAGGATTCTAAACTGCCGCTTTACCCGCTTTAATCCCAGGTGAGACAGGGCCACCCACAGGGAAATTGGGACTCTGATGCTAGGTGGCGGGGGATATAGGTGCTGCACATATTTTTGTGCCTATTCAACAGCACTCTTTTGTGACAATCTATTGGTCCCAATGATAACCTAATCAAGCCAGACTACAGAGTCTTGGATCTTGGCTTATGTGATGGTAATGTTTGGTAAGCAGATGGCTACCTCCCATTACATGGTCCATGATCCCCTTCTCTGTGGACATGTAGGGTTCTATTAAACATGTGCCCAATTGATGGTCACTGAGGAAAGCTGTTGAGAAGAGGTGCTGCAGTCACTATCTTTTTTAAGGCCTAATTTTGTAGGTGCTTTGTTTTTGTTTTTGTTTTTGTTTAGGTAAAATTCAGGTCCATGAAGGCATCTTCTGCATCTGCAAGCATAGTGAAGGAAATGTATGAGATTTAAGGTTTTCACAGTGCCTCTCAGGTAGACATTCCTTCAATGACAGTCCCCCCCTTAAAATGTAGCTTCCACAATTTTAAAGCTATGATATAGCCAGATATCTCAGACATGATTGTTGTTAGCTTAAATGTAGACTAATACCGCTATGGCGGAGGACTTGCAAAGTCTCACAATGTTATGTTAATGACAGCCAGCATTAATATATGCACTAGTGAAGCTTGTGATCCTGACCTCAATATCGGTCTGAGAACAGCACCTACAAAATTAGGCCTTAAAAAAGTAACATGTAAGTAACACTGAATCTGGCTGCTGACCTTTGTGTCCTCTCCATATTAATGGGTATTTTCCCGTATTGCTGATATCATGAGTATCCTTTAATATGTTCTAACACCTGTATAGCTGATGGATGTGATATCAATGTTGATGAACAATGTCATATGGAGAAGGTGATAGTAAGTACACCTTGACCACTGACGCTGGTCACAGCTAAGCATTTATTGTGAGATGACACATCATTATTAATGGTCATGGCCAATGAGATATCCTGTGAATTAGCTAATGTTTAGTACTGCTTGCAGAAGGCAATTAGGTGAGTTTTTATATTGTTACAGTTACAGTATTTAGCACTGTACTGTACATGTATGTTTTTTTTTCATCCTCCTCTGCTTTTTTTTTTTTACCACTTTTTTAAAGATTTTTCTTTTGTTAACACACTGTATGTGTGAAACTGGATTAGATTACACAATCCAGAGGTCAGAGAGGTCAGACAATGGCAGTCCACTGGAGAAGGAACAGTCAACCCGCTCCAGTATCTTTGGCATGCAAACCCTGTGGACCTAGCTAAATGTGCTGCAATACATAGGGTCACAGAGAGTCAGACACAACTGAAGGACTGAACAACAAATAATAAAATGTTCCCATGGTAGTTGATATATGTGATGTGGCAGTGTAATTTGGTCACTAAATATTTTCCAAATGTAGATGTGATGTGCGAGATGTATATGCAATTATATTTATATTTCAAGGTCCACATTAGATCCTCTGAGTGAAAGAGGGTTTATATGGCAGGCAGTTTCATGTTTTTGTGTTGCTATTTAATCAGATAGTGTGTCTTTAATTGCTTTATGCATGTTGCAGCATGGCTTTTCATATTGGCGTATGCATGACCATTCCAATATATGATAAAATATATATTTTTTTAAATGCCAGTTTTTTATTTGTGGATGTGCAATGAATTGTAATGCATTTAATTGCTTTCCCCATATTTTAAAGTCCAGTGGTGGATACTGTCTTTTACAGTGTCTTTTACAGTGTTAAGAACTTGTCCGTAAACCCTTTGCAGGTCCTATTTGGAGGCCGTAATATATTTGGCTCCATTTGCCGTTTACGGGTTTGAACATCAGCGCATCTTTGGGGATTCATAGCAATTTAATAGCGATTTGCGATAGTAATATTTACGGGCTTGACAGATCAAAGGCTTAGCTGGGACGGAGTTCAGATTTTCATGTCCCGTAGGGTTTTTCCACCTGTAACCTGCGGATCATTTGCGGGTAGCTGGAAGAGGCCAATTTAATAGCAGTAACTCTTTTGGGCTCCTTTACAGGCTACAATTTCTAAAATCGTAGCAATTTAATAGGGCCCTTGGTAAGGCTTAAATAGTCTTATCGCAGATGAAATCTTTCACTTCCTCTCATTAGTGCTCAGGGCAATGTGAGAGGTGTTTAGGGGTACATAAAAGGCAATTAATGAGGTAAATGAGATTGAGCAATGGTTAAAGGTCCACTGTAAGGTCTTTTTGTCTAAACTGTGTTTTTAAATAACTTTTTCTGGCCACAGCTCTGATTTACTGCTGTTTGCATGTACATTTTAATGCTAATTAGTGGTGAGCTAAAAATATAGATTCACATGAAAAGTGCTTGCACTGGCCCTTTAAGCAGTGATAATGCTCATTTCAGATTCTCCTTACATTTGTTTTCTTCTTTTGCAACAGTCTTAAAGATCTCCCATAGGGCTACAGTAGAGTTATCTTGCTTACAGGAACCAGTGAGACCAGTTGCATGCTGGTGTTTTGAGGCTGGCTTTTCTGTGTACAAAGTTAGACAGATGTTCTATTTGCATTTTTCCTTTGTAATTGTAGATGCCCTGCAATTTATTTATGACTGCTCTCTCAATGGAGACCCATGTCTAACCAAGCTACATCTCAATGATAAGCATATACAAACAATTTATAGTCTGTAAAGGCTTCTTTAATATCAATATTTCACTTGGTAAACCATTTGCTCACGATACATAAACTACAAAGATGTATTGAAAAATCAAAGTGTTATATATTTTTGGATGTTTGGTGACTGTAGCAAGTTATATATACAATCAGAGCTTACTAATTTTAAGATACTGTTTCAAATTGTGACACAGGATACATTTTAATGCATGTCCTTGTTAAAGGGCCATTTACCTCACTGTAAGTGCTCTTCATTGTGTGAAAGAGCACAAGGTTGTATGTTAAGATGATCTATTTTTTTAATTACACAAATAACACCTAAAAATCTAAAGTATTAGGTCTGTTTACAAACACGCTGTATCCTGCCTCCTGCTCTCAGGAATGCAGCAGGAGCAGTTAAACCACACATGTCCTATTTAGGCGATTCCAGCATCCCATTCTCTGCACAGATGAATTTGGAGGGTTAACTTCACTTGCTTATGCTCACTGCATGGAGCTGTTGCTGTGGGTCTGTCTGGAGGCAGCCAGTGACACATGTAAACAGAGATTTTATTAATCTTCTCAGCGAAAAATGGTCGTATTTCAAAAATTCTAAAAGTATTTCAACATGCTTTGAGGAGATATTTACAGTTGTGTACGCAAATATTGTGCTGAATTAAGTGGCCCTTTAATTTCAGAAGAAAATATTTAATAGTTTTTCTTTTGTATAGTGATACAAGTAAGATATATTAACAACTAGAGTTTTAATCATTTTTAGTCTTTGTTTCACTTTGAGAAACCGTGGGTACCCCCTTTATTAATAACACCAGAAAATTGCTCAAAACTGACGGCATGATATAGTGTTATACTTTGTGTTTTCTGACTGTTTTTGTACTATCTGTTGTTTGTCTCTTCCTCCCCTTTCCCCCCCTGTGTCACCTTCACCCTCTCCCTCCCCTGTGTCTCTTTACCCCTCTCTCCTTCCCCTATGTCTCTTTGCCCCCTCTCCCTTCTGTGTCTCTTTGCCCCCTCTCCTTCCCCTGTGTCTCTTTCCCCCCATTCCCTCCTGTGTATCTTTCCCGCCTCTCCCTCCCCTGCATCTTCCCCCTTCTCCCTCCCCTGTGTCTCTTTGCCCCCTCTCCCTCCCGTGTCTCTTTGCCTCCCTCTCCCTCCCCTGTGTCTCTTTACCCCCCTCTACCTCCCCTGTGTCTCTTTCACCCTCTTTCTCACCCCTGTGTCTCTTTCTCCCCACTCCCTACCGTGTCTCTTTTCCCTCCTCCCGACCATTTCTCACCCCCGCGTCTTGAATTGCCCAAAAATGATGCGATGATATAGTGTTATACTTTGTGTTTTCGGTCTGTTTATGCACTATCTGTTGTTTGTCTCTTCCACCCTCTCCCTCCCCTGTGTCTCTTTCCCCCCTCTCCCTTCCCTGTGTCTCTTTCCCCCCTCTCCCTTCCCCTGTGTCTCTTTCCCCCCTCTCCCTTCCCCTGTGTCTCTTTCCTCCCTATCCCTTCCCCTGTGTCTCTTTCCCCCTCTGCTTCCCCTGTGTGTCTCTTTGCCCCCTCTCCCTGCCGTGTCACTTTGCCTCCCTCTCACTCCTCTGTGTCTCTTTATCCCCCTCTACCTCCCCTGTGTCTCTTTCACCCTCTCTCTCACCGATGTGCCTCTTTCTCCCCACTCCCTACCATGTCTCTTTCCCCCTCCCGATCATTTCTCACCCCTGTGACTCGAATTGCCCAAAAATTACGGTATGATATAGTGTTATACTTTGTGTTTTCTGTCTATTTATGTACTATCTGTTGTTTGTCTCTTTCCCCCTCTCCCTCCCCTGTGTCTCTTTCCCCTCTCTCCCTCCCCTGTGTCTCTTTCCCTCTCCCTTCCCTGTTTCTCTTCCCCCTCTCACCCCTGTGTCTCTTTTCACCCACTTCCTCCCCTGTATCTCATTCCACCCTCTCCCTCCCCTGTGTCCCCCCCCCTCTCCCTCCCCTGTGTCTCCCCCCCCCCTTCTCCCCCTGTGCTCATTTTGCCATTTACGGGTGTGAAAACATTGCTGGCTTAGGGAAATTGATCAGTTTCCCCAAGCCTGCTAAGGGTTTCTGAGTAACAGCCTTAAAAATATTTCAATCAAGGCTGTAACTCAGAAGCCCTTTGCGGGTCTCTCCTGCGGCCATTACGGTCCTCGCAATGAGAACCTTCACCGATCATTGCAGGCCTCTGCATGCGCTCTGTGCATCCGCAAACCCGTAACTTTCAAAGCAGCAGTTACAGGCCTCACAATGATCTCCTTCGTCACTCATCGTGGGCCGCGGTATGCGCTGTGTGCATGCGCAAGCCCGTAACTTTGTGAGTGTTACACACAATCTCGCAATTACGACAACTATATAGATTGCACTAAGAATATGGTAATTTTCTATTTTTATTTTACATACCAACAATAAAAGTTATGTTTTAAATGTATACTCTATAATTGAAAGAATACCGGATAAGGTTTCTCAAATCTTCTTTGTGCTGATGGTATATGTTCTAATTTAAAGGTTATCAGCCTTAGTAAATTGCGAGTCGGCCAATTGAAAAGGGCATATTTATTTTACAGAAGTTTTTAGCTAGTGAAGACCTGGATAGAAGTTCACTAACTAAAAACTTCCATAAAAAAATATGCTCTCTGCTTATATAGAGCCCTTTTCAATTGGCTGAATCGCAATTTAATAAGGCTATATGGTAGCACCGGCATGATACCAGGTGTCTATTGGTTTATAGAGGAAGCAAGAAACAGATTGCTCTGAGTACCATAGAGCAGTGGTCCTTTTAAAGTATAAGCATCTAGTACAATGACAGGTGTTTTAGCACAATTATATTAAGTTTTAATTTTTATTTTGCCTTTTTATTTTCCCTAGGTGGCTGCCATGTTGGACACGCTACATACTTAAATTACTCACAGGAAGTCACTGTGTGAGGTGGGCAGTTAACAAGCAATGAATCTTCATATTGCATTCTCTAGTGCACACTGCGTGACCAACAGCTTCCTATAAGTCCACATAGTTATGTGCTGCTTGATAATGCTACAGTAAATCATTAAGTGGGCCAAAAGGAAGCTGCTAGCCCTGATATATTTGCATTATAAAGATACAACAAAAAGAATCATAGCTTGCTGCCCACCCAGCTAAAACATTGATATAGACTTAGGTATGGGAGGAGGGATAGTAACTTTCAGATTTTACGTTTGCAATCTTGTAAGGTGAATTAGGGAAAGCACTTTGTACATTTGATATTAAGCTTAAAGACAGAACACTCCATTCTTTTGCAATGTGTTACAATTGTTTTTGTCTTGTACTTAACCCCTGTATAGCACTACAGAATATGTTGGTGCATTACAAATAAAGAATACTAATAATAGTAATAAGTCATAGCTGTACATGTTAGATGCCACTTACACTTTTAAATGTCCACTTAGTTTTACCACTACTGTGTCCGTTAAAGTTCCATATTTCCAGATAAGACATATTATTATCTTTCTTGTTCTCATGCTATACATTTTGGAGTAATTTGCCTGTTAGAATACAAAACATAGCAGGCTGCTGCTATAGAACAAACAGGTTAAAATATACAACACAATAATAAGATCCATTATACGATGCAAAGTAACAGACAGAAAGCCCCAGAGGACACATTGACAATAAAATAACAAACTAACAGACCGTGGGAGAGGAGAAAAGAAACATAAGTATGCAGCAGTATGGGGATGGCTTAGTATTTAATAACAACCTGGGTGGTTAGTCAAATGACAATAATAATCCCTTCAGTAATTTTACTTGTCTAAAGACAATTCACTTGCAAAATCTATTTGTTATGTGCATCAATAAACTATAAAGCTAAGCAAGTCGTGAAGCTTTTATTTGGGTGTTCATTTTATCAGGCCTGGTGTGTTTAAGGTTTATTAATGTTGTAAAAAGTGTTGTTAGGTTTTATTGTATTTTAATATTACAATGTTTACAAGGTGCATGAAGCCAGTTCAATAAACCAAAACATGAAAATAGAAAGTGCCTGGTTCCCAGAAGAAGATGTTCATGTAATAGATATGCGATTAGCACTGTACATTATTTCAGATGCATACATGTAGATTTTGCCATTGAGTACATATACATATATTCATAAGAAAAGGAAATACTTAGTAACAGCGGTATAAATAATGAAGAGAAGTATTTAGGAGTACAACTGGATATTATGTGATTTTTTTTTTAGAGAACGACTTATTGTTGAACAGGGACATGCTCTAAGGGGCCGTGCAACACTTGGTCGCCTGTTGCCTACTACTGTTATAACCAAAAGGATCAAAGAGATGAAACTGAGAATTGAAAGGCCCTTACAAGATTCTTTGACAATTATTACTTATTATTACTAATTCAGACATTAAAAAAAGCAATTTTGTATTAATTTTATTTTCAAACTTAAGCTTCTTTAGTTCAAACCAAGCAACCTGTGTCTAGACATGAACATGTGCGCTCTTCTTTGGCTTAAAGGGATATGTAAGTGAGCTGGATTATGAGTGCATCTGATAGAATTGGTAGTGTATGAAAACATTTTTTGCATGAAAAAATACCAACATAAGCATTTAAATACTTACCTTGAAGTTAGCAAAATATATTTTAATTTCTGTCAGTTGAACCTAAGGGTTAACACCCTCCAAACCCAGGCTTAATTGGTATACAATTTGAAGTTACGCCTGAAACATTTGTATCACAATCTGGCAATTGCTGTCTGTATTTTTTCTCTCTATCTATCTCCTTATGGGCAATTTCAGCTGTGACCCCACCAACCATAATTTCCTTTAGAGGTCACACCCTGTACCCTGCATGGTACACTTTATGTAAGCTTCCTAGGGGTGTGCAAATCTAGATATCAATATCTAGCATATAAATATGTAGGTACATTCAATTTTTCAATATAATACATATTTTTCTACTAATCAGTAGCTGTTTATTAGGAAACATTTGAAACCCAGCTCACTTACATATCCCTTTAACACTTGGTGTATTGTTAAGTGGTTTCTTTTGGCATTTATTAGCTTATCTGCTGTGGCTTTGGTGGCAGCACTATGAAGATAGTATAGTTGCCATCTTTCTATAGAGACCATTTTGAAACACCATTTGATCTGCCTGCCAGTCAAAGCTGCTCCTATCCCCATTTTTTTTATCGTAATGGAGACAAAATTTGGGCTGGAGGCTAAGAAAGACAATTTTAAATGTAAACTTAATACTGGATTTAATTATCTTAATTATTCAATAAGTCTCTTATTGAATAATCAATGGCTTATTATCAAACTTCTGCTTTTAAGGTATTTCAGTGACCCTTTAAGGTTGGACTTAATGGTAATGCCCCCTTTTTTTCAAGCATTTTATGAATTTATCACTATTGACATCACTTAACATTGCATTTTATATCCATCACTGGTGACATCAAACTAAACTTGGTAATGAGAACAATTAATCCAAAAGAAAAAAAATGTCAAATACAAAGGAGCTACAGTAACATTAGAGCTAATCAAAACATGGAAAAGGTGAGCTTGCTGTCTCTGCTACATGTATATTGTATGTTAAAATATGAAAAAACTTCAACATTTAATCATATAAACTTGCTATGTCATTGAGGGCATATGAGTTCAGAGGTTAGAGACAAATACATAATGTGAGGAAATAGATTAAAACATGATAGGAGAAGTGAGGAATAGTGAGGACAGCATGAAAGCCTCTGGATATTTGCATTCACCTTTGAAAATGTTGTAATATAGGCTAATCCTCAATAATCTTTACACAGTGTTATAAATATTACCTTCTTATATATCACCACCTTTATTATAAAAAAAGCAACCAAATGTATTACATTTTATAAAGAATCTTAAGAATGTTATGTATATTACAAATATTTCACAGGTAGATTATACAGCAATCTAGAAAAAAATGTATATCCATACACATAATACAAAAACTTAAGTAGGTTCCCACTATAGGTATGGTTATCTACTCTGAGAGCAACCTCTTTTAGCTCACTTGTGCCCTTCACAGGGAGAAATATCCTGTACTATATCTTTCTCTCTGATTGCTTTCTCTCTTTCTCTATGTGCACTCTCTCTCTGTACACTCTCTCTCTGTGTGCTATCTCTTTCTCTCTGTGTGCTCTCGCTCTCTCTGTGCTCTATCATTCTCTCTCTCTCCCCCTGCTTAATCTCACTCTCCGCCTGTGTGCTTTCTCTCCGTCTCTGGGTGCTCTCTTTCCCTGGGCACTCTCTCTCACACTCTCAGTGTGCTCTCTATGCACTCTGGCTCTCTCTCTCTGTGTACCCTCTCTCTGTGCACTCTATCTGTCTGTTCGCTCTCTCTCTGTTCTCTCCCTCTCCCTGCCCACTCTGTGCTCTCTCCCCCTGTGCACTCTCTCTCTCCCTGTACTCTCTGCCTGTGCACTCTCCCTGTGCGCTCTCACTCCCTGTACACTCTGCCTGTGAGCTCTCTCTCCCTGTGCATTCTCACTGTGTATTCTTCATCTCTCTCTCTCCCTGTATGCTCTGCCTGTGCACTCTCCATGTGCATTCTTTATCTCTCTCTCTGCCTGTACGCTCTGCCCGTGCATTCCTTCTGTGTGCTATCTCACTTTCTGTGCTCTCTCTCTCTATGCGCTCCCTGTTTCTGTCCGTGCACTCTGTCTGCGTGTTGTCTCTGCCTCTGTGCTGTCTCTGTCTCTCTCTCTCTCTCTCTGAGGTGTATAATGGCTGCTTTTATCTTGCTCTCAGGCCCCACCCCTGATGATGTCATGGCCCCACCCTCTCAATGACACCAGGGTTACACGCAATGAAAACTATTATAGTGACTAGCGACTTGCCCGTCAAAAATGACATCAAGAAAATTTTAAGGCTGTGAATTCTGTTATTTGGCGCTCAGCACATGGCTCGCAATGAGCACAATGAGCGCCGAAGGCCCCGTGTACTTTACGTGCCTCACTCTATACATTTTTGTTCCTGGCCCTTTCTGTACTATATGTCTATGTACCATATGTGTTTTTTCTTTGTGTAGCTCCTGTGTATTTTGTTACTTGTTCCCAAATATAGAATAATTCAGTCGACAATTAATTTAAATATTTTTTTTATTTAATCCAGTTTGTCTTTTTTTATTCTCTAAACCAATAATGAACAATATCTGTTTCTGAAACTGCAAACATTTGTTTTATATAATATACATGAATATGCAAACAATATACAACTACTATTTTAACATGTAATGTTCCAATTAGAAAGATTCATTAAACGCCTTTTTTCTTACAGTCCTATCATTGTATTTATATTTTTAAACACATACTGAACAATATCTCCATATTAAACATCCAACATTAACTTTTTGTAACTATACAGAAAGATACTAACACTGTCCAACCAATCTTTTTACATGTGATATATATATATATATATATATATGTATATATTATATATATATATATATATATATATATATATATATTTATATTTAATACACTAATACTAAACATTTTCTATCTGCAAAATCCATAAATTTTAACTTACACATGACTAAATCTCATTTACTCTGTCAAATCATAATAACAAATGTTAACTATCACCTATATAGTTGTCGTACTGCGAGTTGTCGCCACGCTTTGCGTGCCTAAAGAAGCGAGGGCCGCAGGCACTCAATCGTGAGGAGCGTCGGACAGGCTGCAATTACAGCAACTATGGCATTCTGTCAAGGAGACCAGTGCAAACCTGATGGGCACCCACTGACCTGATACTCTTCCCCGCTATACACACTGCATCATGTTGGGACCAGCCTTACAGTGACAAGCACAGCGCACTGGGGCGCATTGACAAGCGTCAGCCAGAGGAGCCAGCGAGCAGACAGCCGGAGAGCACATTCCGTGCTCCACATGCCCATACACCATAACGACCCCGGGACACTCGGGATGCACTGAAGATAAATTAACTGATCTCTTCCAGACCTCTATAAGCCAAGATCACCACGAGACCCCACGCCTGTCATTATTAGGGGTGCTGTTAGTTACTGATAACTTTTATTGCTTGCACTCTTGGGTGCCAAGAGCCAATTTATGGCACATGTCACATCTCCTCCAATAACCCCTGGCTGTTGTGATGTGTATTCCCATAGATCCCAGCACCCGCCGGAGGTTCAGGGCTGCGTAATGTATCCCACAGCCATTAAACATAGTTATATACAATTATTTTGACTCCTACAGATCTATGTACAACTCCCTGGCTCCCAAATTAAACACACATAGAGAGGCACAAGGGAGGGAGAGGAGGGGGGAAATGAGACACAAGGGAATGAGAGGAGGGGGGGAAGGAGACACAAGGGAGGGACATGGAGGGGGAAATGAGACACAAGGGAGGGAGAGGAGGGGGAAAATGAGACACAAGGGATAGAGAGGAGGGGGAAATGAGACACAAAGGAGGGAGAGGAAAAGGGGAATGGAGACACAAAGGAGGGAGAGGAAGGGGAAAGGAGACACAAGGGATAGAGAAGAGGGGGGAAGGAGACACAGGGGAGGTAGAGGAGGAGTAGACACAGGGGACGGAGAGGGGGGAAGGAGACACAGAGGAGGGAAGGGGGGAGAAGCCACATGGGAGGGATGGGGGAAAGGAGCCACAGGGGAGGGGGAGGGAGAAAGGAGACACAGGGGAGGGAGAGGGGGAAAGAGACACAGGGGAGGGATTGGGGAGAGACAAAGTGGAGGAAGAAGGGGGAAGAGATACAGGGGAGGGAGAGGGGGGTGAGACACAGCAGGGGGGGGACACGATTTATCAAACTAGATCATGCCATCATTTTTGACAGGCAAGTCGCTAGTATACATATAAAAATAAAACATTGTGAAGAACTGTGATTTGTCAATTAAGTCATGTAAACTATGTCAATAAACCATTTACCAATTATAGTATTTAAATGTCCATTCCATTTTATGCTATCTTTTTCTCTTTACAACACCTCATCATAGACAATATTTATGTAAATACTCTGCTATCTTTTAATAGCTCACTTTGAGTTTCTGTTTTCTTATAGAGACTTTCATTTGTAATGGATTTTTGCATCTTGAGAATACCACATAGAGTTGTCCATAGGCAAATACCAGTTCCTCCAAAAACAGGCCAACGGACTCAAAAGTTTAACCTTGTGATTTATTGATGGTCGTGGCAAATGCCATTATGACTGGAAATTGTCTTCTTTGAAGAACAAAAGGCAAGCCACTCTCACGAGCCAAATCTATTCTTGGACTAAACACTCTTTCTCCTTTATGGCTACCATTCAGAATTTCAGCATGTATGAAATGCTCTATTAAATCCTGAACAATGAATCTGGTGTCATTACAAATGCCTTTTTTTGGGTTCGTATTTCTCAGTAATATGACAATTGCCACTTTTTTGAGCTGCAGTATATGTGGTGGCATTCCAGATTGGGTTAATGAATTGATAAATTCAATAGTAAAGTTTGCTCCACTCTGTTTGTCATCATAATTTTTTTGTGTGTGGCATCTTAATTAACCAATCATTGAATTCATTTTGGCCTTCTGATCTCATATTTTTCTCCAATTTAAGGTGTGCAAATAGTTTCCATAGTGGACTTGACTTGATACATGTTTCCAGAAATATGTGCGATTTCCATGCACAACAGCTGGTAATGTTTGTCTAAAATCGCCACCTAACAACTTCACCTTTCCTCCAAAAGGCAAATCATTAGCCATGACTTCCTGTAACAACCGATCAATACATTTGAGGGCATAGCAAGACATCATTGTTGCCTCATCAATTATAATGAGTTTACCTTTTTTAAGATTTTTTGCTTGAAATTATGTCATTCTAATATCTAATACAGATGTTTCCAAAATTGGAACTGGCCGTTTAAATCCACTATGCACAGTTCTACCTCCTTCTAACAAAAGGCCAGCAATTCCAGTAGTTGCAAAGGGGAGTACTATTTCAATGTTACTTCAAATTAAATTAATCAATAAATTATCTAGATAATTTTTGACAGATCCACCAGGTCCATCTAAATAGAAAAAAAGTTCCTTGAGCATATCATCATCTAGTGCTTGTTGTATGGAATTAAATGCTTCCAATTGCAATGTATTTAAAGTGGCAATTTTGTCTTCTACTGTTTTTCCACATCACAGTCATACTCTTCATAGTTTATGTCGTCTATAATTCCTGGATCTGGTAAATTGAAAGTTGCACAACTTAATCCATGACAAAGTAAAACTTCTTGAAATTCCATTAAGGAATTAATTCTGCAATAGCCTCACTGTAAATTGTGCACTAATGTTGATAAGTTTGCTCACCAGGAACGTTTAAAAGGAGTAATCTTAAACCAAAACTTTCAATGTCCCTTGGACTCACGGTATAAATTATTGGTATAATTTTATTGCCACTCTTTTTTTTTGTCACCATGGCCCATTTATGAAAACATAATGATATGGAATTTCAATGTATAATGATTTCCTTGCCTTACTGTCGTTACAATTTACATTAAAACATGCAGTAAGTGTCGTTTCTCTATGTTCATTTTGTGCCAGAGCATTTCGTTCATCGCTAGCATTAAAGTAAACTAATTGTCTTTGGGGCAAATGTACAGCTAATCGATAGACAGCATGTGATCGATCAGGCATTTCAAATTTCAGAAGACGCCACATTGCATTTGGAGTACTTACATACCGAGCATCTAGATAAGATGAAAGTTCATCATGTAAAATAGGACTGGCTATCTTGTTTGTTTTGTGCACCTTGCACTACTACAGTTGCTGCATCATATCCTTTGTAAATATATTTATACACAAATTTTATGGATTTGACAGAAGTGCAAGCTTTCACATTTATGTGTGCATTGTACTTCATCAGTAAAAAGAGATAATATGGAACGACATATCGATTATCTACAATTTTACCACAAATAATTGCAGTTTGTCCTTCTCTTATTTTAAACAGTGCCTTGCAAAATTATTCACCCCCTTGACTTTTTACCTATTTTGTTACATTACAGCCTTAAGTTCAATGTTTTGTTAATATATTATGAATATTATGTGATGAATCAGAACACAATAGTCTAAGTTGCTAAAGTGAAATGAGAAAAATATATAAATAAAACTATTTTTTAGAAATAGAAAACAGAAAATTGGCATGTGCGTATGTATTCACCCCCTTTGTTATGAAGCCCATAAAAAGCTCTGGTTCAACCAATTACCTTCAGAAGTCACATAATTAGGGAAATGATTTCCACCTGTGTGCAATCTAAGTGTCACATGATCTGTCATTACATATACACAACTTTTTTGAAAGGCCCCAGAGGCTGCAACACCTAAGCAAGAGGCACCACTAGCCAAACACTGCCATGAAGACCAAAGAAATCTCCAAATAAGTAAGGGACAATGTTGTTGAGAAGTACAAGTCAGGGTTAGGTTATAAAAAATATCCAAATCTTTGATGACCCCCAGGAGCACCATCAAATCTATCATTATCTAATGGAAAGAACATGGCACAACAGCAAACCTGTCAAGAGACGGCTGCCCACCAAAACTCATGGACCGGGCAAGGAGGGCATTAATCAGAGAGGCAGCACACAGACCTAAGGTAACCCTGGAGGAGCTGCAGAGTTCCACAGTAGAGACTGGAGTATCTGTACATAGGACGACAATAAGCAGTACGCTCCATAGAGTTGGGCTTTATGGCAGAGTGGGCAGAAGGAAGCCATTACTTTCAGCAAAAAACAAAATGGCACGTTTTGATTTTGCGAAAAGTCATGTGGGAGGCTCCCAAAATGTATGGAGGAAGGTGCTCTGGTCTGATGAGACAAAAATTTTACTTTTCGGCCATCAAAGAAAACGCTATGTCTGGCGCAAACTCAACACATCACATCACCCAAAGAACACCATCCCCACAGTGAAACATGGTGGTGGCAGCATCATGCTGTGGGTATGTTTTGCAGCAGCCGGGACTGGGAAACTGGTCAGCGTTGAGGGAAAGATGGCTGGTGCTAAATACAGGGATATTCTTAAACAAAACCTGTACCACCTTGTGCGTGATTTGTGGCTAGGACGGAGGTTCACCTTGCAGCAGGACAATGACCCCAAACACACAAAAAGGGGAATGGGCAAAAATCCCAGTGGTAAGATGTGGCAAGCTCATAGAGACTTATCCAACGCAACTTGGAGCTGTGATTGCTGCAAAAGGTGGCTCTTCAATGTATTCACTTTAGGGGGGTGAATAGTTATGCACATTGACTTTTTCTGTTATTTTGTCCTATTTGTTGTTTGCTTCAAAATAAAAAAAAATCATCTTTAAAGTTGTGGGCATGTTCTGAAAATTAAATGATGCAAATCCTCAAACAATTCATGTTAATTCCAGGTTGTGAGGCAA
Organism: Discoglossus pictus; assembly: GCA_027410445.1. Lineage (NCBI taxonomy): Eukaryota > Metazoa > Chordata > Amphibia > Anura > Alytidae > Discoglossus > Discoglossus pictus. Next base: position 312,673,781 of record CM050164.1, on the reverse strand, counting down.
CAAAACACGAAAAATGCCAAGGGTTGTGAATACTTTTGCAAGGCACTATACAAAGGGTAGCCATCACAATTAGCATAAGTTTGCAGTCTAAATACTTTTGGGAATTCTTTGGTGAATTTCTTATTTTCCATATATGGTAAGTGTGGATTTATATCTCCACATGGACAATGAATCATGCAATGTGTTACAATTTCAAAAAGTTTTGAATTTTTGTCTGGATCTGGTAGTTCAGCAATAATCACTGAATCCACTCTCTCAGTCGTATTCAATTTATCTTTTTCTTGGAATATTAAAAGTATGTGTGCATGTGGAAGGCCTCTTTTTTTAAATTCAATTGTATAAACAAAAGCCACACATTTACCAAATAAATGTGCAATGGTTATGTCATGAATTAATGCTGTTAGTTTTATTTTGAAGACTCTAGCCACTAAATCTGGTCTATCAGAAGCAGTGTGTCCATGTTTCAAATTTTCAACTATCTCTGGCCTTTGTTGACTACATGTAAATATAATGAATAAATCTGTTTTTTCAAATTTAGTCACAATAGCCATTGCATCAGTGTATCTTTCTCGCATATTGTGAGAAGATCCTTGGAAAGAAGATGGCAAAATGATGGCTCTGCCAGCTGTTTGTAGCTAATTCAGCTACATAATCCATCAGTCCATAATATTGTTCTACAGAAAGCTTATTTTGTTGACATTTTTTTTATTTATTTATTAGCTACAACTTGTAGATATGAATAAATGATCCATTGTTGTGTGAGTTTTCCACCAAATAAAATGGGATTAAATTAATCACGAATAGCAGTTTGGGCCACTTTATATTCCAGCATTGAAATATTGTTTCTCACACGAACTTAACTATTTGCATAACTTTCCAATATTAATTTTGGTTGTCATCCTGCGTCACCATTATGATAAAAAATTGGATATGTAATTGGATCCAAATTACAACTTAATATATTTATATTTATGAAAGGTTGCTCTTGATTTCTGGGATATATTCTAATATCCCGCTCAAATGGCGATTCACCATCGTCATTTTGAAAAACCATGGCAACCTCATTCGATGTTGGTAAATCATAACGTCTTTGATCACAATGGCGATCTCTTTTAAGAACCATATTGACTCTTGGGATTGGCAACTGATTTTGTTCAGCATTGCTCTGTTGTTCTCTTTCTACTTCTGCTGATTTTTTGTAGGCCTGAGTATATGGATTGTTGGCCATAATGTTATCAAGCTCTTTAAAAACTGTGGCTAAGCATTTTTTAAGTTCTGAAAGCGCCATATGTTGTACGACTGATTACATTTTATCAAGTACATAATGCTGTGCAAATTTTCTTTGCTCTCCTGCTTCTTAATGTAAATGGGAAGTACTGTGATAAATTTGTCCTTGTACTTTAAAACAGCAAGGGCCATGCCCTGGGACATTTTCAGCTAATGTTGCACCAAATTAACTTGCAACCTCACTCGCAGGCTCCCTGGCTCTCCCCCTGTGCTGTGTGTGAGTGTGTCATTTTTTTTATTTATTATTCTTATTTGGTGTTTTTTGGTGGTCTTTCAATTTACTTGGTTGAATCCATTTCGGCCATTAAATTCGTAAAGTACGTGTCTTGCATAAAGTGCTGCAGGTTTCGGCGGGAATCGCAGCCATCAGATATCCGTAACTCACACATAGTTGACAAACAAGTTTCTTTTTTCTTGGCCAGCAGTGGGCCCTTAATGATAAACCTGAACACCATTGTAATGTAAGTGTTCAGTGTGTGTGTGATCATGATGTGTCTCATCAGCTGCTGGATTTCCTTACAATACATCATATAAGAATGTTTATAATTTACATTTATTGGTGTGTACTATATGGCTGAAGGTGGGCAATCAACCAGACACACATCAAGATTACTTAGTCTCCACAAACCAACAGACACACACCAAGATCACTTAGACCTTAGACCACACACACACAGAAACACATAGAGAAAAACACACAGAGAAACACACATACACAGAGGTACACAGATAGACAGGGCCTGATTTACTTTTTTGGAGTCCCTAGGCAGTGAACCCTAAAGTGTCCCAGTTTTTTTTGCTTTGTATATGTGCACAGAGTGCTTGATGGAAACTTTATGGCTATGAACACATAGTACTGACACCTCCCTTTGCACAAAGCCCATGCTGCCCTATGAAGCACAGTTTTCCAATAGTCTACCATAGTTATTTAAAGCATCAGTTATATAGGTGATTTTTTTGTGTGCAAAATCCAGCACTAATAACAGAATTTTGAATCTAACATTGAAGGATTAGCTCCACACAGCCAACTAGATGTCCTTCCTCTCAGATACATGTGCATGAATAAAATAGGACACACTCTTGCATGGAACAGAAACATAGTTTTGATTACTGACCAGAACCATATGACATTCTAGTCTGCCCATTTTATCTACCTACAAAATTTCACTTAACACATTTTCAGGATAACCTACTGTATTTACCACATAATTGAGGTCTGTCGCACTTGCCTAGTAGTATTTACACATTTTCTACAACTCATGTCAGTTTCAATGTACTTACCTCCCTAACTATATTAAAACATATGTTTGAAGGTTTCTATCATATGTATCACACCTATCCTTTTTGAAAAAAACAAATTAGTTAGCCAGTGAGGAAAAACGAACAACCATAAACATGATATTATAATATTCCTAAATATTAGAAAGGACAGAATATTTTTTAACTAGCAACACTCACAGAAAAAGTAATGTCTCTTTTAAATCAGATTATGTTGAAGCAGTGGGTAAAATGAAAACGTAACTTTTATTAAGCTCCGATAAAAATAAGTACAAATATAATTTATAATGCATTAAAACGACAAAAAAAAAAAAAAAAAACAGGGAGATAGGCTTGTGGTATGTAAATCCATCAGAGATTATTTTATACCTATCAGTGCCCTAATTGTCCTGGTGGTCTGGCCATGTCAGTGCCCCCGAGTGTTAAATCGGTACACTCCGGAGTTCTGACACGGCCAGACCGTCTTATTCCACCCCCCTGCACCGCTACGCTCGCAGGGATGTTAGCGTTGGGAAAGGAAAGTGTGTGATCGCGAGCGTGGCTCGGGGTTGCCGCTTTAGCTAATGAAAATGAACGCGAGCCACGCTCGGGATTACCGTTAAGGCGGTTAATATAAATGAGTAACCTTCTATAACTCACACTGAATGAGCCTTTGAAAATATTTTTTTTTTTTACCTGAGTATGGATTGAATATAAGAAATAATGTAATTTGTATTGTTTAAATTAGCTCCATTATTCAGTCATGTGGACAAACTAGCACACATTAGCAGTTTGTATAATCTTTAAATCTCCACATAAATGATTGTTTATTATATCAACACTTAAATCTTGAATAAAATAGTTCTCTAAAGTGCAAGATTAAGTAAATACACACTTCTCAAGCACAATTGTCTGTGTCTTTTGCACAGAATAAGAAATACAGTTACTAAATACCAGACTGATACTTTGTATAGGTGAAAACTGCTTAAGTCAACTTTAAAATTAACTTATTCAGCAGTAAGCACAGATATCATATCCATTTTCACCCAAATAGTGTGCTAAACATTTGCTTCCAGTTAGAAACTGCAGGCAGCTTCTTAGATCATTTTGAGTACTTTTCATACAAGCTTTTCATTCATATTGTGGTAAATTTATTAACATTGTTGTGTGAGGACCTGCTTGCAGTCTTATACATTGCTGTGCAGGGGAAGACTTTCCTCTGAGGGTCACACTGTCTAGTCATCAGTCCCTCCTCTGTGTGCTCTGGGTCAGGTGTCAGGTTGCAGCACTTCCTCTAGTGCAATTTGAGCTGTCTGCCTGCAGCTCAGTGTTAACTCCACCAGCGCTGTCTGGTGTTACACAAAGCAAACATTTATACACAATCACATATAAGGAAGGGTGAAAGATGGTGTGATAATCAGAAGCATCCTAGGCAGGTGACTATCCTTGTGTAGTCCTAAAAGGCAACAGCAGCAATAGCCAAACACCCTTGTGACAAGCTGGTGGCATCAGGTGGGATTGGTGCTGTAGAAGGGAAAATGCCAAATAGTACTGAAAAACAGCATTAAAGATGGCCCAGTATGATAAGCTCAGCATGGCAGAGTTCAGAGCGCTGATCCACAGCATGGGGGTGTCTATGCCAGAATGCAATTTTGGCAGAGCAACACCGCCTAGATGTGGAGGTAGGGGTACCCAGAGACTTGAGAAAAGAATCCAGTTGTGAGGCTTCTCTGTCCTATGTTAAGGACGTAGAGTTGGAGATGAGATGCTGCTACCAGATTGCCCTCCTGGGAGAAGGGCTGCCTGCAGATCACAAAATGGAGGTGATGAGGAGAGTCAAATCGGACGTCACAATGGAGCAAGCCAGCCAGTCACCACATTACAGTTAGAGCTGAGCATATTCTGACTCACCACCCAGGAACCTGGCCTATAGAGTCTTTCACCAATGTGATTATGCTGGGGTGGGGGCGTCTAACTCAGGGGCAGTCCCAGGTGGCAAAAGCGCGCACACAAACACATACACTCACAGACACACACACAGACCTTCACTCACTCACAGACACACTCACAGACACACACTCACAGACTTACACACACTCACACAGACACACACTCATTCACACACTTACTAACAGACACTTACTCACAGACACACACTCACAGACACACTCACACAGACACACTCAAAAGACACACACTCACAGACACACCCACACAGACACGCTCATAGACACACACTCACTCACACTCAGACACACACAATCACAGACACCCACACTCACACAGACACACTTACAGACACTCACTTACAGATACACACACTCACTCACACAGGCACACACTCAGAGACACATACAGACTTATACTCACTCACAGACACACACACTCACAGACACACACACAGACATACACTCACTCACACAGACACACACTCATTCACACAGACACACACTCATTCACACACTTACTCACAGACACTCTCAAAGACACACTCACACAGACACACACTCACAGACACACTCACACAGACACACTCATAGACACACATGCACTCACACTCAGACACACACACAATCACAGACACTCTTACAGACATTCACAGAGACACACACTCACACACACAGACACACTCACAAAGATACACTCATAGACACACACTCACTCACAGACACACTTACAGACACTCACTCATAGACACACACACTCACACAGACACACACTCACAGACACACTCACACAGACACACTCATAGACACACACTCACGCGCACTCAGACACATACAATCACAGACACAGACACACACTCACAGACACACACAGACTTACACACTCTCACTCACACTCATTCACAGACAAAACACTCACACAAATACACTCACAATCAGACACATGCAGACACACTCACAGACTTATGCTCACACACACAGAGGCACACACTGACAAAGACACATGCACTCTCACAGACACATGCACTCACATAGACACACACACGCTGGAGCTTTTAACCTGGGGCGGCCTGCACCTCGCGCCCCTCCCTTCCTATGCCAGTGGATGCATATATAATGTATTCAAAGTCAGTGTATAAAATGTATATATAAAGTACTCAAATCTCCAGTTGCCCACAGCCCACTTGAGGTCTTTAATCCCCTGGTGACTGGAGGGGGCGGGGGTGATAGTGATAACAGCCCCTCACTCAAAGTTCCATTTGCAACTGTTACTGCAGTTCTTCTTTTTAAAGCCCTAACTGTATGTTAGAGACCAGTGCAGTTCATCCAAGCTGCATTAATATGTGTCAAGGCCCTCTCACTCCCAGCTTCAGTACTATGCTTGTCCAGTCCTAGAAGGCAGCACCACCAGTACCCAAACACCCTTATGACACACACTATTAAGATGGGGCAGAGCTGCCTTCAACAGTACCTATGTCAGGGTAGCCATTAGGATGCCTGTTTAACTACAGTATGAACAGCTGTTATGGCTATGTAATCCAGTCCACCAATTTTAATTCTGACCATCTCATGGGGCAAGTGGAGATCTGGCTTTGAGCCTAGCACACCCTTGTAGGTGCCAAATGTAGCTCACATACAACATCCCCCTCACTCTTCTTCCCCTGCTCTGCAAAGCAACTGCCTGTATCCTACTAAGCAACTGCCTGTATCCTACATTTTGCTGTGTTTAGCCTTGTTTTCTTCCTGATTTAGGAAGGAGAAGGACTAAAAACTTACTAAGCATATGCAAAGGAAATGCATTTATATGCAAGACTTTGCTAAATAATAATTAGGTTTACTATTACTTCTTATAAACCTATATTTCTTTTCTTCACCAAACTTTAGAAAAAGAGAGATAATTATCTGGCAAAAATGGTATGAAAATATTGTAATAAAACTATAACCTTTAATAACCCCTCCAATCTCCAAAGGAATTAATGATACTTTATTTAATGGATAGGTAAAAACATCAGCTATGACATCATTGCTAGCACATAGCTTCCTAAATGATTTAAGTATTATGATGACATCACACTCAATAACCAGTGAAATTACTGAACTGCAATTTATGAATCTACTTTTTTTACTAATGTTCCTTAATTCAATTAGTTTAGCATAATCTTTGCAATTTAGTTCCTGAGGTTTAGATTTGTCAACTTTTTTGAAGGTTTTGGAAATGTACCTGTTTTTAACTAATCTTACACATGCTGCTTATAACGCACATTACATTGATTAATTCTATATACATACAGATTTATTTGAAAACAATTGGTTTCCACAACCCCAGAGATGCATACATACTACCACTTCATACTAACCAGTAGAAAAAAGGCATCAAGTATGTTTTTCAACTCTGTATAGTTACATAGTTACATAGTAATTGAAGTAAAAAAAATACTTTTAGTCCATCAATTTCAACCTTTTAAGATCACCTTTGATCTGCAATATGCAGATTAGTTGTTAATTGATCCAGAGGAAGGCAAACACAAAAAAACCCAAGTGAAACTTAGCCAATCGTCTCAAAAGGGAAAAGAATGAATTCCTTCCTGACCTCAGATACTGACATTGGATTTCTCCCTGGATCAATACTCTCTTCTCTAATTAACCAGGATCTCCCTGAATGCCCTTTTTCATTAAAAGTATATCCAGTCCCTTTTTAAAGTTATCTATTGAATCCGCTGTCACCACCTCCATTGGTAGAGAATTCCACAGATTAACCACACTTACTGTGAAGAACCCTTTTCTTTCTTTAAGGTGGAATGTAACCTCAAAGGATGTCCACTTGTCACTTGCAAACCTCTTGGCACAAAAAGCTCACTTGACAAAGCTTTATACTGACCATTGATGTATTTATATAATGTAATCATATCCACTCTTAGACGCCTTTTTTTCTAGAGAAAATAAGTTTAATTTGGTAAGTCTTTCTTCATAACAGCCCCTCCATTCCCCTTATTAGTTTTGTAGACTTTCTCTGTTTCTTTCCAGCTCTAAAATGTCCTTTTTATGAAGTGATGCCCAAAACTGTACTCCATATTCCAAATGAGGGTGTACTAGGGATTTGTATAGTGGCAGAATTATATTTGCTTTCCTTGCTTCTATACCCTTCTTAATACATGCTAATAGTTTATTTACCTTTGCAGCTGCTGCTTGGCATTGAGTACTTTTAACTAAGTGGTTGTCCCCAAGTACTCCCAAATCCCTTTCAATATCAGATACCCCTAGATGTGCTCCATTAAGATTATAAATTGCATGGCAAATTTCTTCCCAGATGCATAACTTTACATTTATTCATATTAAATCTCATCTGCTATTTAGATGCCCATTCCTCTAATTTATGCAAATCTCTTTGGAGGGAAAGTACATAATTATCTGATTTAATTACCTTGCACAACTTCGTGTTGTCGGCAAAAATGGAGACACTACTTTCCAATCCTACTTCTAAGTCATTAATAAATATGTTAAAAAGGAGAGGACCTAATACTAAACCCTGAGGAATCCCACTTACCACATTAGCCCAATCAGAGTATGTTCCATTTACCACAACCCTTGCTTCATGTCTTTTAGCCATCTCTCGATCCATGAGCAGATATTTACTCCAATTCCTGTATCCCTTAGTTTGCACATTAGTCTTCCATGCGGCACTTTATCAAAAGCATTTGCAAAATCCAAAAAGACTACACCCACTGAGTTGCCTTGATCCAGGTCCCTACTAACCTCCTCATAGAAATGAATAAAATGTGTTTGACATGACCTATCCCTCATAAATCCATGTTGGCTCCTACTTTTAATCCTGTTTAAACAGACATATTCTTGTATATTATCCCTTATCAACCATTTCTAAAAGCATTCCCACTACAGAAGTGAGGCTTAAAGGTATATAATTCCCCAGATTTGCTCTTGCTCCCTTCCTATATATAGGTTTCACCTCTGCTTTTCTCCAGTCATCTGGTAGCGACCCTGTGTTGATTGAATCTTGAAAAATTAGATATAATGATTTGGCTATTACAGAACCCAGTTCCCTTAGTACCCTTGGATGTATTCCATCAGGACCTGGGGCTTTATTAACTATTATTTTTTCCAACCACTTTTGTATCTCTTCCTGCGTTAACCAATTATTTGGTGAAGGTAGTGTAGCCCCATTATGTTGCAATGACCCAACCACTGGTACCTCCTTTGTGTATACCGAAGAAATGAACCTATCTAGCTCATCTGCCTTTTGCTGGTAATTAATTAACAACCTGTTTCACATTGTAATGTTCCTATAGCTTTCTTCCTTGCCGTCTTCTCATTTTTATATTTATAAAATATTTTAGGGTTTGTCTTACTCTCTTTTGCAACTAATTTTTCATTTTCTATTTTAGCAAGTCTAATAGCTCTGTTGCAATCTTTGTTGTTTTCCTTGTACTCACGTAAAGTAGTCTCTGTCCCCTCTTGTTTGTATAATTGAAATGCCTGTTTTTTAGTCTGTATCTTGATCTTTAAATCATTGTTAAGCCATATTGGATGTGATTTACACCTTTTACTTTTATTCCCACGTGTTATATAGTGATAAGTATGTATATTTAGTAAGGATTTAAAATTTGTCCATTTATGTTCAGTATTTTTACCCACCAGTTCATTGTCCCAGTCTATATGTTGTATTGCTGCCCTTAGACCGTTAAAATCTGCCCTTTTAAAATTAAGAGTTTTTGTTGTCCCCTTTCAGTTTTGTTTTTTTAATTCTTTCTTAAATGACTGTTTCCCAAAGGTTGTGATAACTAAATACAAGATGGCTTAATTTCTAGTATGTTCTTGTAAAACCTGGGCCAGATAATGGTCCCTGAGTGTACTCAAGAACCTGCTCTCCTTCGCTGAACTGTTGGACTCATTTATCCAGTTTATTTCAGGGTAGTTAAAATCTACCATTATTAGAACTTGCCCATGCTTAGTTGCATTAACAATCTGTAACAATAATTGCATTTCCTCACTTTCAGCTATATTTGGGGGTTTATAGCATACTCCTACCAAAATTATTTTGGAATTAGCAGTTCTGTTATTTAACTCTACCCACAAACATTCAACATTACTGCTAGTTCCAGCATAAATATCTTCTCTGACTATCGGCTTTTATTCAGGCTTAACATAAATACAAATGCCTCCTCCTCTTTACCATAGATTATAACCATCCAGATTAACAATCCAGTCATGAGAGTCATCCCACCATGTTTCAGTACTGCCTATTAAATCCTATTTTTTTATGTTATGAGCTTGTAGTTTTTAGGTGCCTGCCTCTGTACTTGAGTTACTTAGTAATACCTCCCTATTAACTATACCAACCCTCCCCCATCTTCTCCCCCATGAGTAGTTAATTCATCCCTTATCCCTTCTACACTTTCTACTTAATTACATTTACCTAGTCCCTCCCCCCACCTAGTAGTTTAAAAACTCCTCCAGCCTTTCTACCATTCTATCCCCTGGCACAAAAGCTCCCTCATCATTAAGGTGCAATCCATCCCAGCTATAGAGATTGTACCGAAGTGAGAAGTCAGCCCAGTGCTCTAAAAAAACAAACCCATCCTTAGTGCTCCACTTTTTTATCCATGCATTAACTTCCCTAAGCTTTTTCTGTCTCCATGGGCTCGCACGTGGCACAGGTAGTATGTGAGGAATTGACTCTGCTGGGTTTTGAACCCTGGTCCCCAGGCTGCTATACCTCTTCCCTACCACTGCGCCAGCCTGCCTCTTGCAGATTTGCCTGAGATCTGATACCTTGACTCTAAAAGCAATGCAATCAGTGACAACTCTCTTTAGCTGTGTCTGGTCAGCTGTCTGGTTCTTGGCCTATATAAGGCACTTCCTGTCTCTGTACCCTTGCCAGATTGTTGTGTGGTTTCTGATCACTTCAATAAAGCTTGTTCCTGTTTCACAAATTGCTGAACTGGATTATTGCTGACCTTGGCTGCTGGTCTCCACAACCTTGTGATTCCATATCATTACATAGTATCTTAGAGAAAATACTGCCTTGGAGGTCCTTCCCTTAAGCTTATTCCCTAGTTCTCTAAAATCATTCTGTAGGACACTCCATCTTCCACTAACTTTGTCATTGGTGTTCATTTCCAGCCCCTCCCAATAATTTATCTACACGATCCACAATATGCCAAACCTGAGCACCCGGGAGACAGCAAACTGTTCGCTTTCTGGGATCTCTGTGACAAATCACCCTGTCTACCTTCCTAATAATAGAGTCCCCTACCACCAAAAAATGTCTGTTGCTCTGCCTAATCTGCCCTCCCAGTCCTCCAGTAGAACTGTTCTCCTGGGTGTTAGAGGGAACAGCTCAATTTGGCATTGCCATTCCTGAATGGACATCCCCAACAGTTTCACTCAATCTGGCAAATCAGTTGGTGTTTGCCAACTCAGGACTGGCCTGCCTCCTCCTCCTGATCCACCTGCTTCCCCTTCTAACTGTAACCAAGCTACCTCCCTGGACATCCTCACTATCCGCAGCTCCAACCTCCATGCTCGGCCCAGATAAACTGTACTTAGTGAGCTTCCTTTCCAGTGGAGCAATATCAGACACACACAAGTCACAAACTTATATGCAACTTGCGACTTGCATATCAAACTGCAATAGACTGCAATTAAATTGTAAGGCAGGTAATGCTGTTTGGTACACAAAGTAAGACTTTTGGTTGTGTGAGTACCTTTGGCGCTCATTGTGAGCCTTTTGGTTGGTGTATTTTTGCATATAAGAGCTTCTTTGGCGCTCATTGCAAGGTTTGCGCTGATGGCCTTTTGGAGCGCATTGCGAGCCTCTACCCTGGTGTAGTTGTGCTCCTCTAAACACCGTTAGCACTCCTTGTGAGGCGTGCGCTGAGCGCCTTTAGCGTTTATTGTGATTCTGTTTTTTTTTCCTGTCTATGTATTTTGTAATGTTAATTAATTAATTAGTAAAGTTATAAATTAATATACTTTACCTATTTGTAATTAATATATGCAGCAACAATATGCTGAAGAGCTAACAATCTGTTTTGATGTTCCTGCAGCATAAAATGTAGATTTGCACTGTTGGTGAGCTGAGGTGTAAGTGTCAGCAATGTGTGTAGTGTAAATAGGCTGCGTGCGCGAGGGGAAACCGTTTGTTTAGCTGTGTAGTTCCGCATTTTGTAATGTTAATGTTATTAGGTTGCAATTAGTGTTGTAAAATGGCTGCGATTGTGTATGTGTTAGGCGGGTGTGGAGCATTTAGCGTCCTTCCTAATAGTGTATTTAGTAGCTCGTATGGTTCTGTGTAAAAGATGTATGTGCTTGGCGGTGTTTTGTGTACTTAGGGGTCGTGTAGCCTTGTTTTCGTTTTTTTCAGATGCCATTTTTTCTCTCGCTTAGGGGATTTTCGAGTGGCGAAAATCTTTAAATTGTATTTAAATTGGCATGTAACCTCATTCCCAGACGTACTGGCTGTTCCCCCTTGCTGTGTTTTTTTTTTTGTTTGTATTTTGTGTTTTTTTCGTGTTTTTTGCTGTGCGTGGAGCGGACGTTAAGTGAGTATTTTTTGCGGCTCGTATTTTTTTTTTCTAAGTGGCGGTTTCCGTTTGTAAGTGTTAGGGGCAGTAATTTTTTATAGGCGATTTTTTCAAAGTGCTACGCATCTCACACTTTGAATTGTGTATTTAAGTTTTGTGTCGATGTGTTGTTCCGTGGGTTGTAGGTATAATGCGCAGGGCGATTTTTTGCAAAGTGCTAGTGTATCGCACTGTGAATTGTGTATTTGAGTTTTGTGTTGATGTGTAGTTCCACGGGTTGTAGGTGTAATGCGCTCATCTCCCTGCCTAAGTCTTCTGGGGTCGTAGGGATGAGCGCCTACGGTGCCCATTTCCACCAGAGCAAGGATCGCCTTTGGTGCCCCTTGTCTGGCCGCAACCGCTTCGCGAGCCCGCAGTTTACCAACGGATTTTGGCAAGGTCGCACTGCTGAGAACTATATATGTGATTTTAACACGGACAAAACTCTCATCTGGACACAATTAGTGCACCCAGCAAATAATTCACTTTATTTGCAAGAAAGAAATCACAGTGGCCACAGTGTATTAACCTTTCAGCCAATAGCAGCACAGTGCAGAGGTCCTGCAGAGAAGTTGCTTCCTTCCCGGGGAGAGAGAGAGTTGTGTGGTGGGAACAAAATACTATAAATCCCATGATGCTTTCCCGCAGAGACTAAATCCCATAAACTGCTACAATATTGTGGCTGCTTCTGATTGGCCATAACTAAATATGAATTGTATGATAATTCAGCTTGGATTTTCAAGGGCATTCCTTCTCAAAATAAACTGCTATAAATCTAAAGAAAGTTTGCAAACTTTAAGGTAAGTTTATTGATGTTTATTTTGGGATTTGTTTCATGCAAAAAAATGTTTGTATACACTAATAATTCTCCTCTATCAGATGCATTCATAATCCATGAAACTTCCATATAACTTTATGTTTTCTGGTGACTAAAATTGTATACTGGAGTTATGCTACCTGTCTGTCTTTACAATGGTTGGGTACAGTTTGTAAATATAATGTCACGTTGGTGGGGTTTATTGGCAGAGATAGAAAATAATGTATCAGAACCTGGACACAGAAAAGATGCCTGGCATAGTACAGATGGGACACTTGAACACAAAGCAAAAGTGAAGGCAGTGTGGAAAGTGCCATAGTTGTAAAGTTATTTTTATTTATGTAATATTCAGTTAATTTTGTGTCTGATAATATGTGAGACTCAGATAGACTGGAGGTAATAATTTTGTTGTATGAAAAAAGTGGTGTAAAAGTTATGGTTGTAATGGCTACCAGCTTAAGGTTTTAAGTTACATCATACCTAGAAAAAAAGGCATTTTCAATGTTTCTAGAGACTAGTAATAGAGGACTTTCAGGTGTGTGAAACTTAATGTGTGTGGTAACACTGCAGCATTTGATGATATTGTATGTTTTATTCAGTGAGATTACAAGTAACAAATTATTTTGAAATTAAATTACATTAGAAATCTTAAATATAATCAGTAATTCCGTAAAACATGTCATGTGTGATGTCATGAATGATGACATAATAACATAATTTGGAAGTGGAAAACTACATGAAGTTCCTTTGTGTTGATGGATAAAAACTTTAACATTAAGGATGTGAGCTTCCCCCAGAAGTAGTACTTCATCGTACTTTTATCATATCAGAAATTGTAAACATATGTAGATATCCATTTCAAGCTGACAAGTGCCACATTATATTTTCTGGCTTTCTATGAAATGTAGCCAAGTACTAGAAAGTCTAGAAGAAAGTCTGGTGCAAGTAAGAAAAATCTTATTCTGTATAGCTATATATTATAGGAATTTCTCAGTATACAGTTTTTCCTCTCCTAAAGATTGAGGGAAATGACATGCAAATAATTTTGGCAATGTATCATCTTTTCTCTCAATTTATAGTACCTGTATACTGTTCTCAAACTGTCTATACAACATTGTTTTAGGATACGTCAGCAGTTACAGATAACTTACTGATAGTTCTGTTTTTCCATTATGGGTCTCATCAGTATGAGGTTGCGGTTTTCCATCACCTTTTTATGCTCTATGACAAATTTGAACATTTCAAAGAATAAAGCAACCTGAAATTCTCTGGGTCATTACAATGAAAGTGTATATTGGTAAAGTATCACATTTGTATCACAAACACTAACTAAATACATAATAATCTCCATTTAGAAGTCTGAAAAAATGTGCAGACACCAGACTGAATGAAAACTTCTAGCAGACAGACAGTAAATACTGTGTGGCAGGAGGGAAACAGACTCATCTGCACGTCTGCAAAATACAAATACCGGAGGAAGGGGTACTTCTCAAAGAGAGTTAAGAAAACACATACTTGTAAAACATTTCATGTTCCTCTGAACTGACAGAGGGCCTCATTAAATTCCAGCCTCGTAAATAAGAGGCTTCTACTTAAGCCCTACGTACTGCAAAGTTTCTCTAACTTACAATGCTATTAAATTAGCCCTGCTGCGAGCAACGTATGAGCTACGCAGCAGGGCCGTACGTATCTACACTGCGTAAATGTACATGAGGAGTGACAGCCTGCGAGATGATATCGCAGGCTCCCACTCCTCATCAAGTGCTGCGGGGGTCCTAAAAGGGACCTCCGCGGCAGTCCCCCACATAAGCCCTGCCGTGGGGGGTACTCCAAAAACCCCGCAGGCACCTAAAATTAACCCCCCCTCAATGCGGGGTTCCCCGTCGGGACCCCCGAAGTGTCCTCACATGAACACCTTGCTGCAGGGGTCCATAGGAACCCCCGCAGCCCCCACACATTAACCCCTTGCAGCGGGGGTCCCCGATCGGCACCGATCAGGCCCCCGCTGCATTTAAAACTTTTAAATTCCCCGCCACGGCTCCTTAAAGGGCCAGCGGCACACTAATACCCAATCCCGGCCGCGGCACCTAAAATTAACCCCCTTCTATGCTGGGGGTCCCCATCGGGACCCCCGAAGTGTCCCCACATAAACCCCCTGCAGCGAAGTGTCCCCACATAAACCTATTGCAGGGGGGGGCACGATCTACATAGATCAGGCCCCCCGCTGCATTTCAAACTTTTAAATTCCCCGCCGCGGCTCTTTAAAGGGCCCGCGGCACACTATTACCCAATCCCGGCCGCGGCACCTAAAATTAACCCCCCTCTATGCTGGGGGTCCCCATCGGGACCCCCGAAGTGTCCCCACATAAACCCCCTGCAGCGGGGGGCCCCGATCGGCACCGATCGTGACCCTGCTGCAATTCAATTTTAAATTTCCCGCCTCGCGGGTCCTCAAAGGACCGTAAAGGTCCTGAAAGGACTCGCACTAAAAATATTACCCCAGGCAACTATAATTAACCCATTAACTCATGGTGGTCAATCCAGACCACCATAAGGCTCTATTTAACCCATTAACTCATGGTGGTCAATCCAGACCACCATAAGGCTCTATTTAACCCGTTAACTATTCAATATAAAATATTAAATATAATATATTACATATAATATATTACATACAATACATGACATACAATACATGACATACAATACATTACATATAATATATTAAATATAATATATTACATATAAAATATTAAATATAATATATTACATATAATATATTACATACAATACATGACATTACATACATTACATATAAAATATAATATATTACATATAAAATATAAAATATAATATATTACATATAATATATTACATACAATACATGACATACAATACATGACATTACATACATTACATATAATATATTAAATATAATATATTACATATAAAATATTAAATATAATATATTACATATAATATATTACATACAATACATGACATACAATACATGACATTACATACATTACATATAATATATTAAATATAATATATTACATATAAAATATTAAATATAATATATTACATATAATATATTACATATGGTCCAAATCAAATACCCCCTATCTATCTAACATACAATCTATTTAATTTAAAATAAATCCTTACTATATCAAATACATCCCCCTATCTATCTAATATACAAAAAATCCTAACTACATACACAGACCCTTATTCTAAAATAAAATAAAATAATTACAGTCCTAACTACACAGACCCTAATTCTAAGCTAAAATCAATAAATTAAGACCACTTACCTTTAAGATGTTGCTTCAGATCACTAACCTATGGGTCAAACAAAAAAAGAAAATTAGTGCAAAACATTAACATCCAATAAATAAACATTCTATACATTCTAAATAATATACTCACCTTTACAGCATGTCCCGTCATTGTTTAGCTCTTCCGGCGCGGCCCTGTTAAAAAAAACCACAATACATGAATACATTAATACAATATATAAACAATAAATAAAATACACATATAAACATCTAAATATACATTTAACTTACCTCCCCGCGATGTCCCCGGCCTTCTCTCCTTCAGCCCCGGCTGGGCCGCGGAACCATCCGCGCTATAAAAAAAAAAAAAAAAACTAACGGAGGTCTGCACTGGCAGACCTCCCCGACGCTAATGAACCTCCCAGAGTCGTTTCCGGGAGGAAATTGGCAATGGCGGCTTGTGATTGGCTGAAAAAGCTGTCAGCCAATCAAAAGTCGTCAATGTAGGAGCCAATCAGGATGCGCAGATGTCTTCTACCAATCACTCCGTGGGGGTGTATCCCATAGTGATTGGCTGAAGGCATCTGAGCCTTGTGATTGGTTCCCAGAAAGATAGACAAGTGTTTTAGCCAATCAGGGTGGGATATTGGGGACAGTATCCCTTCCTGATTGGCTCACACATTGACGACTTTTGATTGGCTGAAATTGATAGACAGCTTTTTCAGCCAATCACAAGCCGCCAATGCCAATTTCCTCCCGGAAACGACTCCGGGAGGTTCATTAGCGTCGGGGAGGTCTGCCAGTGCAGACCTCCGTTGTTATTTTTTTTTTTTTTTTTTTAGAGCGCGGATGGTTCCGCTGCCCAGCCGTGGCTGAAGGAGAGAAGGCCGGGGACATCGCGGGGAGGTAAGTTAAATGTATATTTAGATGTTTATATGTGTATTTTATTTATTGTTTATATATTGTATTAAAGTATTCATGTATTGTGTTTTTTTTTTTAACAGGGCCGCGCCGGAAGAGCTAAACAATGACGGGACATGCTGTAAAGGTGAGTATATTATTTAGAATGTATAGAATGTTTATTTATTGGATGTTAATGTTTTGTACTAATTATTTTTTTTTGTTTGACCCATAGGTTGGTGATCTGAAGCAACATCTTAAAGGTAAGTGGTCTTAATATATTGATTTTAGCTTAGAATTAGGGTCTGTGTAGTTAGGACTGTAATTATTTTATTTTATTTTAGAATAAGGGTCTGTGTATGTAGTTAGGATTTATTGTATATTACATAGATAGGGGGATGTATTTGATATAGTTAGGATTTATTTTAAGTTAAATAGATTGTATGTTAGATAGATAGGGGGTATTTGATTTGGACTATATGTAATATATTATATGTAACTAGCGAATTGCCCGTCAAAAAATGACGGCAATGAAATTGTAAGGTAGCTAATGCTGTTTAGTGTGTAATAATGAAATATATAATACATTAATAAATGAATATACTTTACCTATTTTAAAGCATTGTGTGGAAGAGCTGTGAATGTGTTTTGATGTTGCTGCAGCATTAGTGGTGTGGATCTGCTGTGTAAGCGTGCTGAATGTGTGCAGTGTAACACTGTGCGTGCGCGAGGCCAAACCGTTGTCGTGTACTTCCGCATTGGCGTAAAATGGCGAGTAATGTGTGGTATACGTCTGTACCGAAATTAGCCGTAGGTGTTTTGTGGTGTTTTGCGAGTTTCTTGTGGTGTTTTGCGAGTTTAGAGTGCTGTAGCCTTGTTTTCGTTTTGTTCGGCGGCCATTTTTTCTCTCGCTTCGATTTTGTTTTTAGTCTCTAAACTGTTTTATTTCGAGTAAAATCGAGGTGTAAGTTGTATTTTTGAGGTGCTGGGTGCTCCCTCTTGGTGTAGGTAAGTTTTTTATGTATGTGGTGTGTGTATGTATTGTGTTTTACATTTTGTAATGTTCGCGAGTTGCGTCCGAGTGTTGCGAGTCCGTAATGTGTGTGAACGTGTGTCGTATGTTGTTTGCGAGTGTCGTAATGTGTGTGTCGTACTGTTTGGGTTGCGACGTGAAGTTTGCGAGGTCCTCAGGTGCTGGCATGGAGCGCCTACAGCAACTGAGACCCTCGGGCAGTGCCCTCGCTTTGCGAGGGCCGCGGGCTCGCTACGCGAGCCCGCAGCGTTAGCAACAACTCGTACGCTCACAACTATATATGTGATATATTATATTTAATATATTATATGTAATATATTATATTTAATATATTATATGTAATATATTATATTTAATATATTATATGTAATGTATGTAATGTCATGTATTATATGTAATATATTATATGTAATATATTATATTTAATATATTATATTTAATATATTATATGTAGTGTATTTAATGTCATGTATTGTATGTAATTTATGTAATGTATTATATGTATGTATTGTATTGTGTTTATCTGTCTTTCCTTTTCAGGTGTGTAATTTTTTTATTTTCTGTAGTGGGGAGTGGGGTTGTAATGTATTTTTTTGTTTTCTGTAGTGGGGGGTGGGGTTGTAATGTATTTTTTTGTTTACTGTAGTGGGGGGTGGGGTTGTAATGTATTTTTCTTTCTGTACTGTAGTTTTTTTTTTTTTTTCTGTAAGGTAGGTTTTTTTTTTCTGTAATTAGAGTGTTGGGGAGGTTTATTAGGGGGTAGGTAGTGTAGGTAGGTAGTGTAAGTGTTAATAGATTAGTGTAGAGAGGGGTTAGTTTAGATTAAATGGTTTATTGGGGGTTATAGTGTAGTGTTTGTAGTTAGTGTCATGATGGTCCTTGAGGACCATCATGGCACTTATGTGGTTAATGTTGGGTTGTAACAGGCCCATAATGGTAATAATATACCCTTATGGGACTGATGGGGTTAAATAGAGCCTTATGGTGGTCTGTATTGACCACCATGAGTTAATGGGTTAATTTAGGCCTTATGGTGGTCTGTATTGACCACCATGAGTTAATGGGTTAATTTAGGCCTTATGGTGGTCTGTATTGACCACCATGAGTTAATGGGTTAATTTAGGCCTTATGGTGGTCTGGATTGACCACCATGAGTTAATGGGTTAATTTAGGCCTTATGGTGGTCTAGATTGACCACCATGAGTTAATGGGTTAATTTAGGCCTTATGGTGGTCTGGATTGACCACCATGAGTTAATGGGTCAATTTAGGCCTTATGGTGGTCTGGATTGACCACCATGAGTTAATGGGTTAATTTAGGCCTTATGGTGGTCTGTATTGACCACCATGAGTTAATGGGTTAATTTAGGCCTTATGGTGGTCTGGATCGACCACCATGAGTTAATGGGTTAATTATAGTTGGGGTTAATATTTTTAGTGCGAGTCCTTTCAGGACCTTTACGGTCCTTTAAGGACCTGCGAGGCGGGAAATTTAAAATTGAATTGCAGCAGGGTCACGATCGGTGCCGATCAGGGACCCCGCTGCAGGGGGTTTATATGGGGACACTTCGGGGGTCCCGATGGGGACCCCCAGCATAGAGGGGGGTTAATTTTAAGTGCCGCGGCCGGGATTGGGTAATAGTGTGCCGCGGCCCATTTAAGGAGCCGCGGCGGGGAATTTAAAAGTTTGAAATGCAGCGGGGGGCCTGATCTATGCAGATCGGGGACCCCCGCTGCAAGGGGTTAATGTGGGGGTGCTGCAGGGGTCCTGATAGAGACCCCTGCAGCATGGGGATGTGTATAGGGTGCAGGGGGGAGCCTCACACTGCTGTCTCGGGCTGTTCCGAGGCAGCACGTAGAGGCTTTCGGATCCCTTGCGTGGACTTTTTGTCCACGTAGGGATTCTTACGATATGCGAGAATCATGCATAGATTTAAGGTTACGTAGCTCTCTCGGAGCCTATTCTCGGCCATTTTCTCGCAGTCATATCGCAAAGCAGGCTGCGAGAGATTCGGTACTCGCAAACAGCAGGAAAACTGCCTTTGCGAGCACCGGGAGAACTACGAGGGATAATTTAATAGGGCCCAGAATATGCAAGTGTGATAATGCATTTAAAAAGGGCTCATGCTCATGTCTATTTAAAAATGTCATATAATATGCATGCTATGCTAGAAACATGAATAAAAATGTGCACAGTAATTAGTTCTAAAGCATATAACAAATATAACTAACAAAACATAAAAACAATCTAGACATTAAGTGGTGCACAAAAAAGTGAAAGATGGTGGGAGAAACACAAAAAGATAAACATTTCACAATAGATTGAAATATATATAAACTAGCGACTTGCCCATCAAAAATGACGGCAATAAATTTTGAAGCCTGACAATGCCATTTGCCACATAATGCGAGGCTCTCCTCACTCTAACTTGCGGGCCTCGCAATAAGCACCTTCGGCGCTTATTGCGAGGCTCCCCCCTCTACTTTAGGGGCCTCGCCACTCATTGCAGGCCTCCGCAGGTGCTCACTGCGAGCCCGCAATGAGCGGCCTTATCAAACCTGCATCTTGCAGGCATCGCAATGAGCACCTTTTGAGCTCATTGCGAGCCTCTCCCCCTCTCTACTTTACAAGCCTCGCAATAAACCAATAAACCCGTAATTTTTTTGAAGCCTGTGACTCGGAAGCCGTTTGTAGCCTCCCCTCTCTCCATTGCAGGCCTCGTGATGAGCGCCTTTGGCGCTCATTGCAAGCCTCTCCCTTCTCTAACTTATTGCTGATCTTATCAGGTCAAACCTATCATCTGTAGTAAATGCCCACATCCTCAGCAATTGACTTTCTAAATTGGTAACTCAGGACTTATTTGCATATGCACCATAACACTTAATTTCATTATCAAGTCATAGATAAAGTAATCAACCTTCAATATTTTCAGTGGTAAACATTCCTCCGAAAACATTATAAACATTTAATACATATATCACTAATAAATATCATTGTATGAATGAAAAATTCAGCATGTAAAATTTTACATCTTTGAATAATTTACCTTAGGATTAGTAATCAGCACATGTCTGTTAAATATCAAACTTGAGACTTACCCAGAGAAGCCTGTTTATCATGTAGTTTTTGTTTGCCATATCTTCTGCAAATTACAAATAAATTATTTCAAATAATAAGGTCTTTTACTGAAATGAGTTTAGCAACTTACAAGAAACTTAAGAGATGCTTAGTTTTAAGATTTTCGACGACCATTTAAGGCATATAAATGTAACCCAGTGTCCCAGAAGAAAAAACTTAATTTGTAAGCTCAGTAAATTTATGCAATACCAATACTGAGGAACTGAGAAAGTCAATAATTGGGCTGTTTCAGAGTGTTCCAGGTGTATCTTCTGTTCAGGAGGTGGAACTCACTTCTCAGATCTCAAAAACAGACCATACATATTAATTTGGTACTAAAGATCAAATCTGTTGAAAAATATAAAGAGGCATGTGACATGCGATATTTAGGAACACTCTCTGGCTCCCTCCCCAGCTCTGTCCATGCTTGAGGCAAACAATAAATAAGAGGAATACAGAGGAAAGGCCAATGGAGGAATCAAAAAAAGAAAGGAATGAGTGAAATAAGAGAGGAAGTGGAGAAAATTGGGGTGTCAAATTCAAATTTATAAAATGTAATGTTTTTGGTAAAACATATTGTTTATTTAATAATTATATTTTATTAGAAAATGTGCATTAAAGATCTATTAGAAGTGTAGAAGTGTGTATTGCTGTGAACAAAGGTAGTAGGTCATAAGATGTCAGACGAACTTCAATGCATACAAGGTGTCTTCTTTTGTGGTGAACAGGAGGATCTATGTCGTACAGGTAATAGATAGATATTAAACAGGTGATAATATCCCAAAAACTGGCTCCAGAATCTGAAAGGAAAAGAGTCCATTCAAAATAGATATTTTTTTGTCCATGCCACACTCCCAACATAATTTCCTTATGGGTCTGACCCATAGAAAGAAAGCTATCCCTCTGTAGGAATGCATAAAATAATTCAGAATGAGGATGTAATACTGTAGGTAATAGATGGAGGAGTAACTTGACTGCATAGACAAATGGGTCAACTTTATGGAATAGAAAATATGAGTATTTACCCTCACAGATATAATCCTCATTACTGTCTCCATTTCCCAATATGTAAGACTGCTTACATCCTGAAGGCTATACTTGATACACACACAGGCCTCTATTCAATCACGAAATTTGCAACAGTTACAGAGTGATTCAATTGATCAAGCCTGCAGCTACCTGCCCAAAAGCCTAAAACCGTAAACCATGCACCTGTAAGTAGCATTACAGAGCATGATCATGATCAATAAAGCAAGGCCCTAACTACAGATTTAGAAACAGCCAATAGTAAATGAGACCGTCATACATGGAGGTTAAACGTCAATCAATTAGCGTTTAGAAGTGACATCATGATGACGGTCTCATTTACTATTGGCTATTTCTAAATCAGTATTTACGACCTTGCTTTATTGATCGGACTGCAATATTATACAAATTAATGACTATACTGTTCTAGTCCATGTGGGTGACCTTATATGTATTAACTCCTTCATTACAGAGATTGTTAAAACACGGAAATTAAACTTAAAATATATTTTTTCTATTGCAGATTTGCGAGCTTGAGACTGCTGTACAATTAAATATAATGTCTTTCATCGCTTTCCCAGTCTTTGAAAGTGCACTATTGATTTATTATTTGCATTTACAGTGCTAGTATCAGCTTTTTAACCCACTTGCGAGTCCTATCTGGTACTCATAGGATTTTCTTCTACATTTGTCATTTACAGGTGTGAAAACAATTGCAGGCTTGAGGAATTGTAGCAATTGAATAGCGAATTGTCGTTGTAACATTTATGGGCTTGAAAGATCAAAGGTTTAGATGGGTTGGAGTTATGATTTTCAGCCGGTAACCCGTAAATTGTTTGCAGGTAGCTAAAAGATGCCAATAGAATAGCAAATTAGCGTACAGGCTTCATTATGGGCTGCAGTAACTTAAAATTGCTTAATTGAATTGGGGCCATAGTATTGTATACACAGAGAAATACAATCATAAAAAAATGTATATACTGTAGACACAGGTGAAGCGGAATACAACACTCTTTGACTGCATCATCTGAGACTTATCTAACAGAGTTAAAGTCTCAGCCCGAAGCCTTTCATTTTTTATACTGTGCAATAAAACAGAAAAAAGACTGCTGTTTTTTTGGGTTGAGGGTCTCTTTATCAGGCTTGTTTTTTTCTGTCCTATTAGGTTTAAGGGAGAAGAGCTACCCAACAGGAAATGCTGCAATCAACAATGCAGGAATATATATTATTATAACCTGTAAAGTTATTTATAGTATAATAGCAAGCTAAACGTAACTGCAGCCTGAAATGTTATAAAAGTTAAAAGTACATTTTGTACAATTTCATGGTATGTAAATTCCTATGTCTGCTAGCTCTGCTGATATTTATGTAGAACCATTTTGTGTGTAGGAAGATCTTACTTGATATTGGAGAAACTGATATTTTAGATATTTATAGTTTATTGCAATGGAAATTATATCCATGCAGTCAGTGAACCAATTGTATTCTAAAAAATGTGTGTTCCAGAATGAGATTAGTAACAAGGAGAAGGGATTATTGATTTAGGGATTTAATTGACCTATCAATCCTTTCTCATATACCATTGACTAATACTATAAGAGTTGAGTTTCTTTCACATATCTTCAAACAGTTCCCAGTATGAAGACTCAATTATAGCCTTTGGCAGCTCTAACTATGACTCTCAGATCAGATGTTCCCCAAAAGTTACAAAGCCAATGGTGGACAACATGCAGTTTATTGGTATAATGTTTACCTAGTTTATTCTCTAGTAGATGGCAGCACGTCCCTCTTTAACAGTGCACAGTACATTGTTTTCATCCACTTTAAGCATATCACTCTATTTGCTACACAACAAAGGGGTTAAAATGGGCTGTCATATTAAATATATTTAATTTTAGATGGCCAAATATGTGTGTCTTGAGATGAAGATAAGGTAGATAAGGTATCCACAACAGCTATAGTAGGTCTCTTACCTTTTAAATTACTGTCTGATATTCTGTCTGATTGCTGCATGCCTCAATATGCACATGTAATATGTGGCTCTTATTCTAATGTATGTTTAATGAGGTGTGTACTGGAATGAGATCCTTTCATAAAAAGCAGTAGAAATCAGACTGAAACAAATTGAAAGCATATACATCAGACAAGCAGTGGATTTCACACTGTGGGATTTAAGCTTTTCTCCGGTTGACAGTTAGGCCATTGATAATTACAGAAATTAGCTAAGTTCTTGGACTGCTCGTATAGAGCAACTCCGGAAAAGAGAATACGGGTTGAATAGAGAAGGATCCCAGCCTGTACGCCATGTGGTCCACCTTAGCAAAATAAGACACAGGAGTGACCTCTCTCTTTTTTGTAGCTTGCCAGATAGGCAGTGGCTTGTAGGATTCTGTAAAAAGGTAATTATTCCTAGTGTAAGTAGGAACTGAGAGTCATCCCAAGGCAGAGAACTTTGGGAGAGGAAATGAAGCAGTTGGTATTCAAAGGTGAAGTAGCAGACAATGGAGTGATTAAACTGGGTGAGTTACAAACTTTGGTGATTAAATCATAAAGCAGTCAACATTTTAGTCCAATTTTAACTCTATTCAAATGTATTGATTCTATGTAAATATGATATTAATTTGCAGATACAGAAGCCGATTCAATTGAGCTTCCGCATGTTACTATAGCCTGTAAGTGAGGTCGCAAGTTAATTTTGCGGACTCCAAATGGGTTACAAGTTACGGCCTTGAAAACTTTGTGATGGTTAAACCCGGAACTTACAGCCTCCCGAAGCCTTTGATCTTTCACTTTCTCAAGAGTTACGATCTCTACAATCGCAAATCGCTATTCAATTGCTCGAATTCCCCAAGCCCGCAAATGTTTTCACACCCGTGAATGGCAAATGAAGAAGAAAATCCTACAAATACCAGATAGGACTCGCAAGGGGGTTAAACACCTATTCGTAGCACTGTAAATTCAAATAAAAAATCAATTCTGCACTGTAAAAAACAGGGAAAGCGATGAAAGACATTAGAATTAATTGCACAACAGTTTCAAGCTCGCAAATCGGCAGTAAATAAAATGTATTTTTATGTTTCATTTCAGGGTTACATCGATCTCAGGAATCAATGAGTTAATACATAGCAGGCCAGCCATATGGACTAGAACAGTATTAGTATTTTTTTTTTATTATTTGTTATTTTGAGGGTTTACGAGTCTGAATGCATATCGGACCCTCAATCCTAATTGATTGACATGTAACCTTCATGTTTTATTGCCGTAATAATGATCGTCTCATTTTCTATTGGTTGATTCAAAATGGGAGTTTACGGTTTGCTTAACTGATCATGTTCCCGCCCTGAACTGCTACGAACCAGTGCATGGTTTACGGTTTCCGCTTTGGGCCAATAACTTGCAGCCTTGATCAATTGAATAGCACCGGATTCGGAGAAGAACAGGAGCCCACAGACATACGGCCAACATGGCGTGAGTTGCGGGCTTGGAATTGAATTGGGCCCACAGTATTTAGTAAGACTAATCATTTATTAGATTTGAGTTTCTCGCATAATAAAAGTGGGGAACATTGTTTACTATACTTAATAAAATAGGTGTCTACTAATCTGTATGCAAATAGCAGTTACAATATATCTTACAGACAGTTTAATAAATATACAAAAATCTTTTAGAGTTGCAACAAACGGTTGCTAAACGTTGGGTAGATTTGCATTATCAGTGTTATATATGTTAAAAACAAATTATACTCATGGAGCTAAAGAAATCAAACACAGAATGAATACACATTGGAATGTACTCAAACTAGTTGTTGTGTTTGTAATGTTCAGTCTGGTCCGACTCTCCGTGACCTCATGGACCTTAACACACCATGCTGATCCACTTAGTATTCATGGCAGACATGCTGGAGTGGGTTGCCAGTTCCTTCTCCAGTGGGCCACAGCATACAGCTTGTGGCATTACTAGGTGGTCTCCCATCCAAGTATTCACCAGGCCCAACCATGTGTGGCTTCAGGGTGGTATGGCCTCATGGTTCCCTGACTGGAAGCGAACCAAGGTTGCACAGTGGTGAAAGCACCTAATCCTCCCCACTAAACTACCAGGGAAATCGCTCAAACTAGATCCTTCCTTTACTAAATAAACATATTTCAGACAGAACCACCATTACTTATTGGATTGCCATCATTTTAACTAATTGCATTGGCCCCAGTAAATGTTGCATATTAAATATTTAGTCATAGAATGTTATGGACATTTTTTACAATAATTCCTTATATATCTGGCTAGATTATGTTTATCCTTTTAGAGTCCGATTTAAGATTTGTATATATAAGTATTAATCTTCCTCACAATATTCTTGTAACCTCCTACATTGAAAGCACATCATCACTTTAAATAATAACCACCTTATGGGACACTGAAAGCCCCATATTTACTCTGTACAATCTCTATATATATATATATATATATATATATATATATATATTATATATATATATATATATATATATATATAGGTGGAGAATAATGAAAATGTGTTTTCCTTTTTAGAATTGCTGCTATATAAATTGAGCCTTTGAAGTTAGTGGTTTTAGGATGCTTTTAATCTGCTCCTACATTGTTATTACTGCCGCAGCTGGTAATACTCACTAGAATCAGGTGTGCAGGTTGTGGAAGAAATTCGTCCATTTCCAGTATTAGCTTTACATTAGATATATTGTTCTTTTTTGCAAATTACAAAGCATATAGATACATAGCCCCGTTGTTAAACTGGCTGGATTGTGAAATGTTTTTGTTTACCAGATAAAACTGACAATACATACAGTATACATTGTGAAGGGGTGCTGTGAGACAAATACGGGTTTATTAAAGCTGAGTTAGAAAGGTATAATATTAGCTCTGTATTACTTATAGTGTTCTTTTTCATCTATTGCAAAGCACTCTAAAAATACACACACATACAACAGGATGCAGATAATCTCATTCATCACAGATTGAGTTTATAATGCAGGCTAGATAATGTGGAATAAATTCTGTAGGAGAAGGAGATTAAGGCTGCAAGCCCATAATCCTGCCTCTCCAAAGAGCATGCTCCAGTTAATCTGGTGTGCATGAATAATTCAGTCTGATGATTGTGATAATATTGCCCAGATGATAAGGGAGGTGGAGATGAGTTTTTAAATTATTTTTTTATTGCTAATGCCTTCCTATGATGGTGTTTGTACATGTATTTTTAATACTAATTACTGATGAAACAAAAAAATAATAATTTAATAGTGCTAACAATGGTCTTTAAAGACACTATTAAGTGGACATGTAACAAAATGACAGGTGTTTGGATTTTATGCACATGACTATTCAAGGGGTGTTAAAACAAGAGGATCGGAGACAGAATTGTGGTCAATCAGTCGGAAGGTCAAGGGCAAGCAGCACTGGTTCATATATGCTGAAATAAGCAAAATTGTCCATACAGGCAGCAAACCAAAGCACAAGCCCATAACCAAAGCTAAATGCCAGAAATTGGGAAGTCAGAATCGCGATCACAGAAACAAGGCAGCAGGAGCACTTTGAAGAGGGCAAGCCAAAAAATCATCAGAGTTTGAATGCACCTTGCTGGCGTATGTAGTCTACCTGTAGGTCAGATAAACACACTCACACTCAGACTAGACAGGCTACATGTAGCCAGATGACAAAATATAATGTGGGTAGACAAATTCCTCTGCAGAACTTTGCAGCTTTTCTGAGCATGGTAAGGTTTAACTTTTGTGAATATAACTCTGACGGGAGCAATGAGCATGACAAATTAACTGCGTGTACTATGATATAGCACATGTGGGTTTAAATCCATTCGTATCTATTTTTTAAAAGTAATTTTATGTTAGTTAGAGGATAAAACAGAAAATATAGATATACTGTAAAGGGGTGGTATTAGGCTTAACATAACAAAATATTAATTAAAAAGGGGAATAAAGAAGACTCAAACTCAAAATGGCAATATCAAGTCAGTTCTTCATTAAATAGAAATGTAAAACTTTCCACAAGCTTTTCCACCATCTTTGTGATGGCACTTACATTTAAGATTATTTTATATTAAAGGACACTCTTAAATATTTGGAAGCTGTGTCAAATTTATAAATGCTTTTTAATGAAACCATGGGTTTTACTGGTGATACCATACATCAGTGGTGACCAACCTATTTCACTTCTAGGATTGCATATGTTCCTCTTGGTTCTTTAAAATGCCTTCACAACACATGTAAATATTTTGTTATATAGACAACAAAATTGGTAAAGTGGATGGTGAAGAGAAGTTGTGGGGTATGGTTTGCTAGAGAAAATTAGCTTTGTGCAGGAGACAAGGTACATGATTTCCCATGCAAGAGAACAGGATGGGAGACACAGAGGAGTCTGATTAATTCCCGAAGCTCAGCATTACTGCAGTACTGAAGGATCGATACATCAAGATAGTCTAATTTAGGGGCACTTCTTATCAATTTAACTCACCTAATCAACTTAACTCATCTAATCAACTTGAGGGTGCAATAAAAGGCAGTACTTCCATGCGTGAATCTGCGCACGTTGGATGTGAATATGATCAAGGCTGAAATATGACTGACAGTTCCATCAGCCAATCAGAATGGGATACAGTGGTGTATAACTAGGTCCATTTAGGGTTAAATAGGTCCAGTTAGGGTTAAATAAGACTAGATAGGGATAACTAGGTCTAGATAGGGTTAAGTGGTTAGTTATAGGGTTAATTAGGTGTGGTGAGGAGGGTCTCTTTTGTTATTCCAGCAGCATATTTAAGGGTTTTTAGAGCCTTTTGCGAGTACTTTTGGAACCCGCTAGATTCTGGCACACATTTGCCAGTTGCGGGTTTGAAAGCCATGGGGATTCGTAGCAATTTAGTAGCTAAACTAGAATGTAAGGGTTACGGGGTTGACATATCAAAGGGTTGCGGGATGAGAAGTTCTACGTTCCATGTCCCGTAGGCATTTTTCGGGGTTCCTGCGTTTTAACCCGCAAGTTGTCAGCGGGTCAGTTTACAAGACTATTTTAATAGCCTTAGGTCCTACTTTCTACAATATGGGCTATGTTTTAAAACGTAGCTCCAATTTAATGACGACATGTAGGTCTTAAAATTCCACCACAGCAAAGATGTCAACGTACCTTTCAGACTAGACAGGATGCTTGCCGTGATTGTGATCAAAGACTTATCCCACAAGATGGCAACTAATAGTATAAAAAGCTGAACCTGATATATATCTGACTCGTCTTACTACACTTCTACTTCTGTCTGTTATTTCCTCACTAGCAACTTGCCAGTCAAAAAATGGCGGCAATTAAATTGTAACCCAGGTAATGCTGTTTGCCACAGAGAGTAAGTGTTTTGGTGGTCTGAGATCGTTGTGCGCTTATTGAGAGCGTCAAGCTGAGCGACTTTGGCGCTCATCGCGGGGCTCGCAATGAGCGCCTTCAGTGCTCATTGCGTGCCTCTGGGTTAGTGTATTTTTTGTTATTAGAGGTGCTTTTGTGCTTATTGTAAGGTCCGCGCTGATCTCCTTTTGGCGCTTATTGCAAGGCTCTCCCCTGGTGTACTTTGTGTCCTATGAGCACCGTTGGCGCTCCTGGTGAGGCGCGTGGTGAAGGTCTTTGTGTTTTTTTGTGAAACTGTGGTGTTTTTTTGTTTTTGTTTTCTGTATATATTAAATTATAAATTAATATACTTTACCTATTTGTAACTAATATATGCAGCAAGGAATGTGCTGAAGAGCTAACAATCTGTTTTGATGTTCCGGCAGCATACAATGCATATTTGCAGTGTTGTGGAGCTGAGGTGTAAGTGTCAGCAATGTGTGCAGTGTGTAGTGTAAATAGGCTGCGTGCATGAGGGGAAACCGTTAGTGTAGCTGTGTACTTTCGCATTGTGTAAGTTAGTGTTGTAAAATGGCGGCGAATGTGTATGTGGTACGCGGATGTGGATGATTTAGCGTCCTTGCTAATGGTGTATGTTGTACCTCGTACCGGTTTTTGTAAAAGTCGTATGTGGTTTGCAGTGTTTTGTGGCTTTTCAGCGGCCATTTTTCCTCTCACTTAGTGAATTTTGGAGTGTCTAAACTATGTAAATTTGACTGAAATAGAGGTTTAACTTGTGTTGCAGAGGTCCTGGGTGTCCCCCCTTGCTGTGGGTAAGGTTATTATTTTATTTTTGTGTGTATTTTTGTGTTAATGTTTGCTGCTGTGCGCGGGTTGTCCGTTAAGGTCGTATTTTTGCGAGTCCGTAATGGTTTAAGTCCCGCGGGTCTTAATTTTTTTTGTGTAAGTCCGCAATTTTTTATTTTCTTAGTCCCGCGGCTCGTATTTTTTTGTGTAAGTCTGTAGTTAGTCATTGCGTTTTCGTTGTTTTTTTTCAAAGTCCCCCTTGTGTGGTAGTTTGTAACCAGTTGTGAGGAGCCGCAGAGCCTCCACCTCTGCAAATGCGTCCCCTCGCTTTGCGAGGGTCCACATTTGGGGCCTGCAATGAGCCTGTGGCTCATTGCAGGCGACGTGGGAGCCTCCACCTCCGCAAATGCGGCCCCTCACTTCACGAGGGTCCGCATTTGCGGTCCGAAAGTTGTAGGGGGTCGTAGGGATGAGCGCCATCTTCACCAGCGCAAGGAGCGCCTTTGGCGCTCCTTGCCAGCAACCGCGGCCCTCGCTGATCCCAGATCCTGGCAATGCTTTACAGCTGATTAGTCTGTTAAACAAATTATAACATTCCTTACTGTATAATAATGACATTCTTACAATTAGATGAAAATAAAAATATCTGAGTCAGCCACTGATTTTAATTTTAATATTTTAATTATTTATTGGTATGTGAAATGCAGCATTTAATGTTTAGCTATGCAATTTTTAATTCTATGGATGTTATTTGATATATTTGTTTTCCTGAGTTGTCATTTAGAAGGGTGATCTTAGTGTAAGTTGAGATGTACTTTAATTTAATCAATTGAAATTATTTTTCGATATAACCTGAACCGTGATCTTGTCTGTATCAAAGACTATTCCCTAGTTGTGACATCTTAGGGAAAAAAATTGCCAACATTAAAGCAGAATGTAATATACTGGTTAAAAATAAAAAGGTTGTATTTGTTTCAGTTGTAAAAAAAAAAACATCTTTCTTATTATCACTTCAAACCAACTTGAATGAATAATACAGTCATACTTAATAATAAAATACTTAAAATATTTAATACAAAATAATTTTTCTTATATACGGGTATATATGCTGTGTGTCATGCGGTTTCAAATTGTAAAGAATGATTAGTTGGGGGGAAAAAAATATTAATAAAACATGTTAAGAAGAAGAGCTTTGGGAATCTTGATTTTTTCCTATTGGGAAGCTTGACTGCTGCAAACACTGAGACATGAAGACATGGGAGTAATTAGGTGGAATCTGAAAATGCTTGTGCTTCACTATATGGATGTGAAGAAATGATATGACTTGTCATATATAGACCCTAATTCCCTTACTCTATCATTATGCACACAATACACATCAGGCCATGGTGTGCCAAGAGATCTGGGTTAGCATCAATGCTGTCTCTGCTTCTGCAACTAGTTTTCTAGTCATACTTTTCTTAATGATGGCAGAATCGAGATTTCAGAAATGACGTAAACATGATATGTTACCCTGCACATTATGGATGATATAGTTAGTATATTGATACTGTGGACCTATATTGCAACAGTTCTACATTCAGTGTTAGAAACCGATCTCAGTTCAATTATACGGACACAATCAGGGAGTTTAAATGTACACATATTTAAATCACTGTTTCAGAATATTTTATGGCGAGGCTGTTCTTACCTTGTAAAATATTAATTTACCTTGCATTTCCCTAGTGACTGATAATACTTTCTCAATTATGTCTGTAACATGTTTTTCTTGCTAATCATATGTAACATATTGTGGTGCCAAAAAATGACATTGTATGCATGTAACTACTAATGGATGTATGACATTAGTTTTAGTTCAGGAACATAAGACTTGACCAAGGCGGTCTTAAATAAAAGTTCAAAAAGCAGATTACAAATGTCAGAAGAAATGCAATAAGGAGATAGTGTATTTTACATGATAGTTATTCTTAAAACATACATATGTTGGTACTTATTTAAAAAATAACTTCTTAATATAGTACAATTTCTGATGTTAAGTTGTTCAGTAAAATGATAAAAGACAATGGAAAAATACTGTGTATTAAAGTTAGTGCATTCAGGATTGTTACACAGAATAGACTCCCAACAGAAGTGGAAGAGGCTAATTTGATAAGGAAATAATTACTGTTTTTTGACAATATTAAAAAACGTAAAAAAAAAGGTTCTTAAATCTGCTCTATTTGGTAGTAAAGAAAACAAGGAGATTTTGTAATGCAGGACCACATATTTATAGCAAATCCACCAAGAACCGAAAGAAGGATTCAGCACGATGAGGTTTATTCAAGTGTAAAAACTAGATTTTCATGCTTGAATAATCCTTATCCAATTCTCTTGCTTTCCAGAGTGCTTGACTAGATGTGCCATGTGATCTGTGTCCCTGTATTGACTGAAGTGCTGCAATTAAAGAAATATAAATATGTGCACTCTTATGAACGAGATTTTGATGGAGTATTAACAAAAAGATTCAGAGGGACACAATAAAAAAGTATTTTAAGAAAGTTATCTTTGGCAGATGACATGATCATAAATAATGAAACAAAATAAAGAGCTCTGCACTGCTTTTCTATTAACACAGTCCCAAGCTCAATCATAATAATGATTATTATTATTATTATTTACTAGCGACTTGCCCATCAAAAATGACGGGGCAATAAAATTGTAAGGCAGGTAATGCTGTTTGCCACAGACATTATTTTTTTTGGTGGTCTGAGATCCTTCGGCGCTCATTGCGAGCCTGGTGCTGAGCGCCTTCGGTGCTCATTGCGAGGCTGTTGGTTGTTGTATTTTTTTTTCTGATAGGCGCTTTTGCTGTTATTGTTTGGTCGGTGCTCATCTGCTTTTTGCGCTTATTGCAAGGCTTTGGCGCTCGTTGTGAGGCGCGCAGTGAATGGCTTTTGTGTTTATTGCGAGACTGTTTTTTTTGTGTATATGTATTTTGTATGGTAATTAAATAATTAATAAATTAATAAATGTATATACTTTACCTAATTGTATTGAATATATGCAGGAAGCATTGTGCTGAAGAGCTGACAATCTGTTTTGATGTTCCTGCAGCATACAATGTCGGTTTGCACTGTTGTGGAGCTGAGGTGTAAGTGTCAGCAATGTGTGCAGTGTGTAGTGTAAATAGTATGCGTGCGCGAGGGAAAGCCGTTAGTGTAGCTGTGTACTTCCGCCTTGTGTAAGTTAATGTTGTAAAATGGCGTGGAATGTGTATGTGGTACGCGGCTGTGGATGATTTAGCGTCCTTGTTAAAAGTGTATCTTGTACCTCGAACGGCTTTTTTGAAAGGGTCCTGTAGCCTTGTTTCCTTTTTTGGGGGGCGGCCATTATTTCTCTCGCTCAGGGGATTTTCGTGTGTGTAAACTCAGGAATTTGGACTTAAATTGAGGTGTAACTTCACTTGCACAGGTCCTGGGTGCCCTCCCTTGCTGTGGGTAAGCATTTTATGTCTTTTTTGTGTGTATTTATTGTGTTTTTAATGTTTTCAGGTGCAAGGCTTTGTGTTCTATGAGCAGCGTTGGCGCTCGTTGTGAGGCACGCGGTGTATGGCTTTTGTGTTTATTGCGAGAGTGCTTTTTTTTTGTGTATATGTATTTTTGTATGGTAATTAAATAAGTGTATCCGGGGGTCTTTTTCCCACTGCCTTATTAACATTAGGGAGAGTCCTGCGCGGCCATTCCCTTTCATAGGCAGCTAAGGATTCTGGGTAGCTTTATGCTAATTATTTGAACATATTCACAGAATGGGTCTTGAATTGTGCGGCATCGGGTGTGAGGAGTTATGTGGGTCGCGAGTCCTGCGATGAGCACCTACGACGCTCATTGCATCTGGGGGTGATGAGGAGTTGTGCGGGCCTCGTGATGAGCGCCTACAGCGCTCATTGCAACCTCAAGTAGTTGTCGGAATTGCGAATTGGCCTGCGGCGCTCATCGCAAGGCCTGCAATGAGCGCCTTTGACGCTCACTGCAGCCTAACTCCCACGGCACTCATTGCAGCCTAACTCCTGCGTCACTCATCTCGTGCCCAAAGGCGCTGATTGCAGCCTCAAGTAGTTGAAGGAATTGAGAGTTTGCCTGCGGCACTCATTGCAAGGCCTGCAATGAGTGCCTTTGGCGCTCATTGCAACCTAACTCCCTGCAGCGCTCATCGCGAGCCCTTCAACGAGCGCCTTTGGCGCTCATTGCAGCCTTAAGTACTTGTCAGAATTGCGAGTTTGCCTGCTCATCGCAGTGTAATTTAACATTGGCGTGACAGACACATTTGCATATTTGACAACTATTATAGTTGAGTTATAATATATTCTGCAGCTATGTGTAAAGGGATCAGTGAAAATATATAACATACTGGCACAGGAGGAGCTGACTGCTCTGCATTTGTGAGAGCTTACATTCTATGCAGATGTAGATATTGTTTCAAAAATACCTTGATGGTGATCT
This sequence comes from Discoglossus pictus, assembly GCA_027410445.1. Classification (NCBI taxonomy): domain Eukaryota; kingdom Metazoa; phylum Chordata; class Amphibia; order Anura; family Alytidae; genus Discoglossus; species Discoglossus pictus. The sequence continues at coordinate 312,638,902 of CM050164.1, read as the reverse complement.
GGTTATGCAGCAGAATTCAAGTCAAGGAGGGGGTCCACTTTTTCTAGAAGAGTTTGCTTACAGGATGTTAGGTAGCAGTGGCGGTAGAGGGACATGGAGCAAAAAAAGTTTGGGCCCCCCTCTGGGGCGGTTGTAGAAAATGTTCAAATTCCATAAAAAACTTGTTATAAGCAACCTATTTGATTTGAAGGGTCTCATGAGCAACCATGAGTGCCCAAAAAGTCCACATTATTAGTTTACCTCCTTTGTTGGGTGTATAGCAAAAATAGCATTCACTATGGGACAATGTGGCAGGTGAATTAAGGGGGTAGAAGAATATATAGTGGGGTGTATTTTGGACAGTAAACTGATATAGTACTTTCAAGAGGAGAAAATGAACTGTGTGCTAATAAGATATACTTTACTAGACCAAATATTGCATGGGGTCTGCATTCAAATCTTCTGTTGGCTTCATGTGACACTAGGGCAACCATGTGTTCCCTACTGCCCTAGTCTTACTGGAGGCATAGTAATAGAATGTCAGCTGGTACATGAGCTGGAGATGCTACATCCACAAGTGGTAGAGTGAAATAAATAAAACAATAATGTTACTATCATAGCAGTGGTATAATATAAACTTCCTGGTCACCGTTCCATAATCTAATTAGAGGTCCCGGTAATATTTTATTTATCATTGTATAAATAATGTCTCTTTCTTATCAGTTGAAACGTTGCATAAATCTTTCACAATCACTCTACTCCTCAATTAACAATTCACTTATTACAAGGATCAGAGGAGATCTAAGCTTGATGGACTACCAGTCATTTTCAAAATGAATGTTACTCTTAAGTCTCTAACGTTTTCATCTTGATTGTACTATCTCTCTCCTTACCCCTCATGTCAAACCCTCTTTCCCTACCAAATCTTCCCTCCTTGCCCTTTCACCCCCACTCTATCACTTTTTATACTTTCATCTGACCCATTCTCCTCTCAACCTCTCACGTCTACCTTCTCTGCTCTCACACTTTAAATTCTGTGCACTCTCCTTATCTCTGTTTCGCATTCTGTCCACTAACTCACATTTTTCCTCTAAAATTATTCTTTACACTACAATCTCAACCTTCACATCCAGCCTCTCTTTTACTGTTTTACTTCTACCTTCTATCTTTCAGCTCCACATGATCTCTCCTCACCAAGGAATGACCTATGAAGAATGGAGTATGTGAGATCAGAGGGATTCATTTCTACTGGTGCTTTTTGTGTATGTCCAGTACTGGTTAGTACTTTGGAATATTTGTTAATCTAATGGCAGTCATTACTTTTAGAAATGCTAAATCTCACTTAAGGCTGGTGATAGAGGGCCCTGATGAGTGGAGACACCTGCAGTGTTGACAGGAGCTTGTGGTAAACCTTTGTACAACAATGCATTTAAAGCTGACTTTTCACCAAAAAAGACCATGCAAATAGAATTTCTGAAATTGAATACTTCTGCGTTGTAAACATGACTGTGAATGTTTTATATCCCAGAATGGTTTCCAGCTGTCAATGGATTGATTAATACAACATGAACAGCATGTAATCAAAAATCCAACCTTGATTTAATTTATTAAAAGATGGTGCTCAGACATAGGAAAATTACCTAGCAGTTCAAATATATTTATATTAAGAACATGTAATGTTGAATAAAAAAAAATACCCAATGACCATACCAATGTGCTCACCAAGGTAAGTTGTAAATTAGTTCACATTATCCTTGTTTGGAAGGCATTTGCATATACCAGTTTTATCATGTGCAAATGCAAGGTTTGTTTATACTTAAAGACACTACATTAGCAAAGTAGCTATGAATTGTACCCATGCCCAGAAAACCATGAATGTAAAAAAAAAAAAGATCTACAAAAATACACTTTAACTATATAAACATATACAATTCTGGTAGGTTTATATGTATACTAGAGAACCTGATAAAGATGTTGTAAGTATCAAGCAAAATGGAAAAAGGCAGACATTAAAAATAATGACGTACATCCCATTCACAATTGCATTCTCTTGGATGCTGACAGCCTTATTAAATTGCGATTTGGTAAATTTAAAAGGGCTCTATTTAAGCACACAGCATATTTTATTTACAGACATTTTTAGTTAGTGAAGACCTTGCTTTTGGATAGAAGTTCACTAACTAAAAACTTCTGTAAAAAAAATATTTGCTTATATAGAGCCCTTTAGAATCTGCCGAATAGCAATTTAATAAGGCTGTGAGTTTGTAGAAAATTATCCAAACTGCTTCCCGGTTTCACAACAACTTACACCTATCTCCACCTTATTCAATGCCCTTTGCACAAAAATATTTGATGTAATAATGGTGCATATTCATAAAATTACATGATAATAAAGTGTAATGATTTTTATTTTCTATTATATTCTGTTATAAATATGTTCTCACACATGTGTTTTAATAGACTTCTCTTTGAAACCAGCCTTTTCAAAATATAAAATGTAGTAGTTACATAATTACACCTATGGCCAATTACTTTATGCCAACAAGTTTGATTCTCAGATTGCACAACTGAGGGGGATAACAAATTACCCAGTGTCTCATTAGGTCTGGCAAACAAATAACAGTTCCTAATATTACGTTTAGATAGGTAAGTGCCTTCCTCTAAAAAAGGTAAGGGATGGATTTGATCAGAATCTGAACTATAAATGTGATAAAACACAACTCATTCTTTTTTACATGTTTTTTTTCTTTCACAGAGAAGCACACTACTAGGATAATTATTGTCTTCAGAATAATCATTATCTAAAACCTTGGGTGAATGTCCTTTTTTTGCATTAGCTTTTTCTTGTATTCAAAAAAACATTTTTCAAATTTGAACTGGCTGGAGCAATTTATTTTTAAACCTACAAACTTCCCCTTAGAATATTGGATATAACTCAGATAGCAAGTGAATGCCTGAAGGATACTGTATTGGATATGACCTGGATAGCAAGTGAATGCATGAAGGATACTGTATTGGATATGACCTGGATAGCAAGTGAATGCATGAAGGATACTGTATTGGATATGACCTGGATAGCAAGTGAATGCATGAAAGATACTGTATTGGATATGACCTGGATAGCAAGTGAATGCAAGGAGGATACTGTATTGGATATGACCTGGATAGCAAGTGAATGCATGAAGGATACTGTATTGGATATGACCTGGATAGCAAGTAAATGCATGGAGGTTACTCAGTTTTGTTTATATAGATCAGTGTGTTTAAAAGCAGCAAAGAAATCTCCAGTTAAACTCATGTATAAATATTGTACACTTTGAGTCTCATTCAATTGAGAAATTGTAACTTAAGGGAGGCCGTAATGTAGCCCGTAAACTAATTTGCTATTCAATTGGCATCTTTTTGCTAAGCCGCAAACGATCAAATGTTTTCACACCCGTAAGCGGGAAATATAGAAGAAAATCCTACAGGTACCAGATGGGAGGTTAAAGACATGTCCGTAGCACTGTAAATGCAAATAAAAAATCAATACTGCTCTGTAAATGACTTGGAAAGCGATGAAAGACCAGTTGGACACCATTTTATACAGAATGATCACTCCATCTAAAACCTGAAAATCAAAACTTCCAGGACAGAAAAATCTTTGAAATGAAGATGATCACATTCTTAACAGTGACTGGGGATTTCTATCACATTATCAAACATCCCTGACACATTCCTTCTCATGTTTTATTGTTGTTTTTCTACTTCTTAATATGTGGGGATTTGAACGTCCCTAACTTATATTACTCTTCTTTCCTCTTATCTAAAACCTTGCACACTTGATCAATCAGTAAATCATTTATGATGCCTGTCAATTTGAATCTCTGAATTCCACTGCTTACCTTAATCAGTATTGCTTCTGACTTGCTACAGAAAGGTACAACTCTTGAAAGCTTGTCAACCTAACTAAAATGTTTGTTTAATAAAAAATGTATAACTATATACTGCAATAATCTTACAGATAGAATATTCTCTGCATATAAACATTTCAGGGCATATTCCATGGCATTGCATTGGCATCTCCAGGCAGCCTGTTCTCTCTCTCTCTCTCTTTATATAGATAGATAGATAGATAGATAGATAGATAGATAGATAGATAGATAGATAGATAGATAGATGGGAAAAGAAGCACTTAGAATTTGAATATTTTGTTTTGCTTGAAAACTTATTATAGTGGTCCAGCATAAATGTCCAAGTAGTTTAAATACTTAAATACTGAGCATGGTAAATATAACAGCCCTTACTTTTTAAAATGTTGTAGTGTGCTCTAATTTGAATTTGGAATTATCTTGCACAATGTGTTAGATGGATTTTTTTACACAATTTTGTTGCTCAGTTGCTATTACAAGAGAATAAAATCAACAACATAACAAACAGGGATAACTGAACATCTAACGGTACTCTTCTCTTAGAGAAATGATTTACACATTACTTTTGCAGAATCTATCTTTAGTTCTTTGGTGTCTTTCACTCTCCTCTGAAGTCAGAAAAACCAAGCATATCAGATAATGAGTCTATAATGTCTATATGTAATATGTAATGTTGACCTTTTTGTCTCCACACTTATAAACCATTAAGGTGAAAGGGTTTTCTGGCTGAGAGATATCTCTAAACGACTTTAAAGTACCACTACAATTCATGAAAATAGACACATTTTTTGAGAGAATTTTTGAAGAGTCTGTTTCTGAGTACAGGAATCCATTTTGTGTTTTCGTTACATCTCATCCTGAGAGCTTAATGATGGGTGTATGTGTTTGGAATTTACTTTTGAAGGTTGGGTGGGGAAGGAAGGAACAAGCAGATGTCCAAAGCCTTTATTTGATAAATGGGTAAGATTGAGATTGATATAATACCCCTTCCCCCACAGTGGCCAAAGGCAGGACTTTGCATCAAAGGATGCAACCATATCTCTCTATAAACGCAAACTCCCCTCATAAAACTTCCACATTGTATCATGGATGCCTCCAGGGTCTTGCAAAGACATAACATTTTTTTTTCTAATTAAAAACTGTATGTGTGACTTTTTTCTTCTTAATAATGTTCTTAGTCAGACTCAAACTTTAAAATATTTTCTTCCATTGTGCATTGGTACTTTAAGAACAAGCTTGTTTCCAAGAGAAACCATTTATCACAGCAAGTCTATTAGCAAGAAATAGTATTGTGTTGATACAACCTTGGGTCTGAAAATTGAGAACTGCCTATCAGACATAGGCACCTTCCCCGTTTACCATAAAGTGGGGGAAGACAACCATCAGATGAAAATAAGTTACATATTTAATATTGCTTTTTAAATAATTGAATATACATTTTCTTAACAACCTATGCTTGTGTTAAACATCTAGCTGGCATTGCAGTAGTGTTTTAATACTCAAGTATTTTTTTCATTTCTTTTTCAGTGCTATAATCAAGAATACTGTGACGCAACAAATCATGCACCAAAGCTGAGCTGAGGCTGAGGATGAAGACTACAGACTTGGGGCCTCATTCAAATTCCATTTGCCCAATTGAATAGGGCTCTATATAAGCACATAGCATATTTTTTTACAGAAGTTTTTATTTAGTGAACTTCTATTCAAAAGCAAGGTCTTCACTAACTAAAAATTTCTGTAAAAAAATATGCTATGTGCTTATATAGAGCCCTATTCAATTGGCCAAGTCACACTTGAATGAGGCCCTTGGTGTCTGAAATCATTGTTAATAAAATTTCTCTTTAATGAATCATAAAAGCAATATTGTATTTGTATGGTTTATGCTATTGTATGTTACATCTGGCACACAGACTTTTAACCAAGCAATAAATGTTGTTACACTATTAATAGTGTTATTATTATTTAGAACACAATGTATCCCCTTTGGAGGGATTTAGAGCCTAGAACACGGTTGTCAATCAATTTTTACACCTAGGGCTTTGTGAAAATTAAGTTGCAAAACCCATGTCTCTCCTTTATATAAAGATACACACATTTGAATGTAATATAATTCAAACAGACACAGGAAGTATATTACATGTATCCCCATGTTCTCTTCATGGTTGCAATGGTAGTGGGTCCTATTTGAGAGAAGAAAAACAGAGACCAAACAATCTGTAGTCTGTGACCCCACAGGCAAATCAATTACTGCACACAGTTATATAGCCTAAGAGATCTGATCTTTTGAAGCCAATAACACTGCTTTGTGCTTCATATAGGAGCAGGATGAACAGATGGATAGAATAAGTTCAGCTCTTATAATGTCTTATAACGAACAGATTGACAGGGACGTTGCTCCACTCAGAGTAGTCACAACAAATCTGACAAAGCAGTATTACTTTTCTATACTCACGTTTGGCTTCTGGGAATTTGCAATCTACACCCCATGTTGGTGGAGTTTCCCAAAAAGCCTTTTCCATTCTCTTTAAAAAGGTTTTGGAGATCATAACAGCATTAACAGGAATATAAAGCTATATGTTTCACAATGTAGAAACTAGTGGCAGCTGGCGAACTTTGGAACTAGTGGTGTGGAAGACCTTGACCTGGCCCCTACCCTTGCATTGAGTCTACATGATGGTACAGGCTCCTCCTCTTGCAGCTGCAGCCATACAGATCTGAATATTTACCCCTATATGGCCTTGCCCACTGACCCTATACTATAAAGGCCCTGCTCATTGCCACAGATTCCACCCCTATGAGCTTGGTGGAACCCCCAGGACCACCATAAACCTTGCAATGCCTGGGGAATTGGGTGTGTCAAGCACACTTCAGCGAATCAGAAACACTTATTTTGAATAGTTCACACTCCCTGTCTGATTTGTTAACTTTGTTAGTGTCAGGGACTATGTGGGTCATTTGGCCCATAGGGTATATATTCGGGCAAAAGCTATGTTAAAGTATAGTTAAGGTTACAGCACAAGATAGAGCATCTTAAGACTGGAAAAGTACAGGAAATTGGGAAGTCAACTGTAAAGTCTCAGCCTCCCTTGCAAATGTTTTTCTGATGATATAATTCATGACATCATCAGTGACATTAGGTAACACCATTTATGACATCACATGATAAAATGATATCAGCTATGACATCACTCATGACATTACATTTAATATGAAAAATGCCATTGTCCATGATATTACTGATGACACCACACTAAATACCATTAAAAGGTATCATACTGTATATATCAAACCTTTGGTGTAATTTGACTTACACATCAATTTAAAGGCTACATTATAAAAACTCATAATTTGTTAATAAGTCAGCATAAAAAGTTAAATACTTTTAGTTATATCTCATACAATATACACAAAGTAAACATGCTCTTACCCTTCTTATTACAGAGCAATGATTTACAGTCTCACTTATATTGACAAAGAGTTAACCATAAATCTTATTCTCTATAGTAACCTTTGAGAAGGGGTTTTGGAACCACCACTACATAGAAAGCAATGATTATATATACTATATGAAATACTATTTTACATCTATATTTGGTTCTTAGCTGTAGGTGAAAATATTAGCTGGAAAGTTATGAAGTGTGGAACAATTTAAAAAAATCCAACTTTAAATAATGGGTTTTATTCAAGGAGATATTTAAGCATACAATTTTAACATTTTATGGTGATAAGATTAAGAAAACTATCGGTAGCCATATATATTTACAGTATGATCCTCATTTAGAAAAACTGAAACCAACAAAAGTTTATGTAGATTGATAAATGCATAAGTGACATCATAGGGCTAGTGTGATGTCATTAGTAATATCATTCATTATATCATTTTTCATATATGTAATGCCATGAGTGATGTCATAGCTGATGTCATTTATATATTATGTGATGTCATGAAAGATGTCAACTTATGTCACAGATGATGTCATAAATAATGTCATAAAAAAAAAACTTTGCAGGAGGACGGAGGGACATGAAAGGGCCAGTTATTTCAGCACATTTGGAAAGATTTCATGAAGGCAGGTTGAAATACTTTTTGAATTTTTGAAATACGTGCCTTTTTGACGAAGATATCTCATCTTAAAAAATTTCAGAATTTGGGTCAGTTTACCTCTCTCAGACCTCCTCCTCTCTGCCTCACAGCACAGACCTAGTGTTGTTCCTCCTCCTTACACCAATCAGGATGGAGGGGTGTGTGTGCATTAAAGTCAATGGGAATGCATTTGAGTGACAAGGGGTGTGTGCCTGTGACATCATAGATGCTGGATCTCTTTGTAGGAAGTTCCCTCTGTGACTGCAGCAGCCTGAGTTAGACAAGTGATCTCTCTCAGAAAACAAAACCTGCTACTCGTGAGCTTACATTGCTTTGAACCTTGCATTATCAGAAGGAAGCTGTTTCAGACAGATTGACTTTTCCAGATTTAAATCTTGGCTCCATATAATAAGATAGGAAATGCACATTGGAGAGAATGTCTCTCTGTCTCGCATTGGCTGTCCCGCACACCCTTTCATCTACTCTAGGGCGAGGGAACGAAGGGAAATGGCTACAAAATGTAAACACACCCATCAAAAATGGCCTGCCACTCTTCTAATGCAATTCTTTGAAAACCTGCACATGGATTTCTGGATCAAAACCAGAAAGGGTGCGTGCAAATGTAACATCCCAATTTCCTGCGTTATTGTAATCTTAAGATGCTCCATCCTGTGCTGCAACCCTAACTATATTTTAACAAATTTTTTTACAACAAATTTCCAGTGTTTTTCTCAATTTCATTATAATGAAATATTTTTAATTAACTAGCTTTACTTGCAAAGTAAAAATATACAACTGATCTTTTTCAATGTTTTTCAGATTATTTACAGTTCAAATAAAATATAAAACAATTTTTACATTTCCTAAAAACTGACACATCAAGATACATACTTAAACACATATACACATATAAACCTACACCTTTCATAGTCCTATATGGTCTGTAAAAACAGAAACATAACTTTTCTCCATTTTTCCTGAAGACACTAAGTTATGCAAGGTAATTAATTCAGAGAATTATGTACTTTCCCTCAGGAAGGATTTGCATAAATTAGAGAAATAGGCATCTGCAAAGGCAAGTAAAATATTAGCATGTATTAAGAAGTGCATAGAAGCAAGGGAAGCATATATTAGTCTGCCATTATACAAATCCCTAGTACACCCTCATTTGGAATATGGACTACAACTGTGGGCACCAGTTCATAAAAAGGACATTTTAGAGGTGAACCAAACTAATAAAGGAAACAGAGGTGCTAAGTTATAAAGAAAGTCTAAACCTAATTAAACCTATTTTCTCAAAAATGCCTCTGAGAGGGGATATGATTACCTTGTATAAATATATCCATAGTCAATAAAAAAGCTTTGTCAAGTTAACTTTTTTGTATGAAGAGGTTTTCAACTGACAAGAGGACATCGCTTGAGGTTAGAAGGAAAAAAGTCCACCTTATAGAAAGAAAAGGGCATTCAGAGTTATCCTGGATAACCTAGAGGAGTAGTATTGATCCAGGGAGGAATCCGACTTCCAGTATCTGCGGTTAGGAAGGGATTTTATGTTTCCCCCTTATGAGATAATTGGCAATGTTTCAATGTTTTTTTTCCTTCTCTGCTTGCCTATCTCTGGATCAACTAACAATTGATCCACATATTAAAAAGCTTGAACTTGATGGACTAAATTATTTTTTCAACCTCAACTAAAATGTAACTATGTACTATGTAATACAACATTCATTGGTGATGACTACTGTCTAATGAATATGTATATTTTGTTTAACATAGACAAATACATTTAACAATACATAACAATCAAAATGTCCATCTGGTGTGTGCACTCTGTTTAATTTAGCTTGAGGATAGCCTTATGTCATACAGCCTTAAATAAAAAAAATGTGTTTGACTCCACTTCCTCCACTGGAAGGCAGTTCTGTACATCTGTTGTATAATGAACATTCTCTTTCTCCCTCCTTAAATTCCATGACCCCATCACCACCACTGGAAAGAAATTCTGTGCTACTCTTTTAGATAGAACATTATTTTCTCTTTCCTTAAATTCATGACCCTCCACTGGAAGACAGTTCTGTGGAACTCTTTTCGAAAGGATACTCTCTCTCTCTCCTTCACTGGAATGCAGTTCTGTGCTACTCTTTTTCAAAGAATATTCTCTCTCTCCTTAAATTCCATGACCTCACCACCTCCACTGTAAGGCAGTTATGTGCTACTCTTTTGGATAGAACATTGTATCTCCCCTTAAATTTCATGAGCCCCCGATTCACTGGAAGCATGTACCGTATCTCTATCTCTCTCTCTCTCTCTTAATCTCTCCTTTCTCCTCTCTTTCTTTCTCTCTCTTGATTGTACCAACACATACATCCACAATTGTCTAAAAAAACATCCACTCACCCCTTCTGGCGAACTAGTATAATGCAAAACACACTTTGTTCTTTCAACCCCTATGACAAGAAAGTATAATGCAATACACATTTTGTTTGCTTTCCCCAATGGCACATCAGTATAATTTATTATTAACCATAATTTGCTACACGCCCATATAATTCGCAGAGCTAAACAGGGTAGATAAAAGTAAAAAACTATTTTAACAAATTGAAAAAGAATAAGCATACAAAGGGCTTTCTCTAAAGTACCTAATAAGATAGAAAACTTGCAAACTTTTACAGTCTAGAGGGTATGGGCGAGGTATAGAAAGGTCAGATACAATGTATTACACATATTAAGGCTGAAGGTGAAACGCTTCTTTTAACAGATGAGTTCTTAGTGAGTTTTTTAAGGATTTAAGGCAGAAGGATAGTCTAGTGGAGCGAGCCAAGGAGTGCCAAATAATGGGCAGCACGAGAAAAGTCGACGGGAATGAGAGGAGGTGATAAGAGAGGTGGAAAAAAGAAGGTCATTAGCAGATCGAAGAGGGGAGTTGGTGGAGTATTTAGAGACAAAAGCACAGATATAAGAGAGTCCATTATTGTTGATGGCTTTATACGTTAGGATCAAGCATTTACATTTTATTCTGAAGGCTATGGGAAGTCAGTGGAGTGACTGACAGAGTGGAGCTGCAGACACTGAACATTTAGTATGGTTGATAAGTCTAGCGGAAGCGTTCATTATGGACTTGAATGGAGAGAGACGGGTGTTGGGGAGGCCAGCAAGGAGAGCTGCAGTAGTCAATGCAAGATATAAGTGAGTGTATTAGAATCTTGGTTGTGTCTTGTGAGAGAAATGGATGTATCTTGGAGATGTTTTTTAGATAAAAATGACAAGATTTAGTTATTAATTGTATGTGATGAATGAAAGAGAAGGCAGTATCCAATAGAACCCCTAGACAATGCACCTTAGAGCTGGGAGTGTACAATGGCATTGTGAGCAGTGAGAGATATATGAGGAGTGGAAGCTGTGGAAGAGGGTGGGAAGATTAGGAACTCTGTCTTTGAAATCTTGAGTTTGAGTTGATAGCAGACATCCAGGAGTATTTGCTAGAGAGGCAGTTCGCAAAATGAGCTAGAAGAGAGAGGGAACGTTCTGGGGCAGAGAGCTAGATTTGAGTGTCATCTGCATATAGATGATACCGAAGGCCAAAATAATGTATTAGGGTATCAAGCAAGGAAGTATAGATAGAGAAAAAGACACAGCCTAGGACTGAACTTTGCGGTAATCCAACAGTTAGATGGCGTGGCAAAGAAGAGGAGCCAGAGAAGGAGACACTATTTTGTTTGGACGTCCCCTCTGATCAAAGTCTGACTTTGCAGGTAAACCACAAAAAAAGTCACCTGACCATAACTGACCAATCAAAATGCATCAATCTGGCAGTAGGTCACGTGCACAAGTCTATACTGAGCATGCTTATTACATTAAAGATTGGCAAAGATTCACTTGGGTTTTCTTTCTGTTTGCCTTCCTCTGGATCAACTAACAATTAAACTGAATACTGCAGATCAGAGGAGATCTTAAAAGGTTGAACTTGATGTACTAAAAGTCTTTTGTCAATCTCAATTACTATGTAACTATTAAAGATATAAACTATAAAATCTCAAGAACACCTTAAGCGATCTAAAATATATGGGATGGCAGCTTCTAACACCACCATTATGCTGCCAAAGTTCTAACAAATCCAATCAGTCAATTTTTCCCTACAAGTGGGGGGGGGGGGGGGGGGGGGGAAATCAGCTCTCCTAAAATGCTAAATTTCAAACACACATCAAACCAATGCAAAGTTATAAGCTCATGAACAATTACCGTATATACTTGAGTATAAGCCGAGTTTTTCAGCCCCTCTGCTTATACTCAAGTCACTCTCCCCCCGTGTCTCTCTAACCCCCCGTGTCTCTCTAACCCCCCCCGTGTCTCTTTCCCTCCCCCGTCCTCATCCTCAACCCCCCCATTCTAACCCCCCTCATACTACCCCTCTAAATAACCCCCCTCTCCCCTCACTTACCTGCTCCGGCCTCCGCTCCTTCTTGACCCTGTGTGCATGTGACGTCACATGTGCGCCGGGTCAAGAAGGAGCGGAGGCCGGAGCAGGTAAGTGAGGGGGGGTTTAGAATGTGGGGTTGAGGATGAGGAGGGAGGTTGAGGAGGGGGTTGAGGATGGGGGGTTGAGGTTGAGGAGGGGGTTGAGGATGGGGGGTAGAGGTTGAGGAGGGAGGTTGAGCAGGGGGTTGAGGATGGGGGAGTTGAGGTTGAGGAGGGTGTTGAGGATGAGGAGGGGGTTGAGGATGAGGAGGGGGGCTGAGGATGAGGAGGGAGGTTGAGAATGAGGAGGGAGGTTGAGGAGGGGGTTGAGGATGAGGAGTGGGGTTGAGGAGGGAGGTTGAGAATGAGGAGGGGGGAAGAGACACAGGGAAGGGAGAGGGGGGAAGAGACACAGGGAAGGGAGAGGGGAGAAGAGACAAGGGAGAGAAAGGGGGACACAAGAGGAGGACACAGAGGGCACAAAAGGGACACAGGAGGCAGCACATTTCCCACCCTCGTCTTATACTCGAGTCACTCATTTTACCCAGTATTTTGTGGTAAAATAGGTGCCTCGGCTTATACTCGGGTCGGCTTATACTCGAGTATATACGGTAGTTTATAATGGAATGTTCAAGAGAATCTTAGCTATACATTTATATATTGTTTTCTGACGTTTAGAGTAGCTGGGAGTGTCAAGTAGTACAGATAAAAAATTATTTATTTTAATTTATTTATTTAGAGAAAAAAGCTTTTGAGAGATGCAACTCTCTCAACTTTTTTTTCAAGTGCAAAGCAATACTAATTAGATGCTATAAAAAAGGTAAATAGTGAAAAATAAACAATACTGGAAATTGCAAGGACACTTGAACTGTTGGATTCACTGCAGTCTGCATGGCTCCAGATACCCTTGCCAATCTTCCAGCATCCTATTGACTCACTTTCACGCCGTCTAGCTACTGTTCGTGCTGCACACGACGGTTATTCTGTATATTAGCTAGTGGTAATCATAATGTTATTGGACTAATAGCCCTATTACAAACGTAGCTCGCATTGTAGAAAGTAAGGCCTAAGACTATTAAATTAGCCCCCATAATATAGGCCGAGGCCGATCTGTGGGTTAGCTACAACAAAAGCCTTCGGGCTGAGCAAAGTTGTACTTCGCTGCCGCATATCCTTTTATCCGTCAAGCCCGTAACCGCTACAATTCCAATCATGCTATTAAATTGCAACAACGTCACTCGTGAGCAAGCACATAACACGCAAATGTAGCCCTAAGCCCTACGAGTGCTGGGAAGGACTTGCAAGAGGGTAAAGATCAATACGTAGCACTTGTACTGTGAGTAAAAACACACTACAGTACAAATATAAAAATGAAAGTGATGTTAGGTCTTAGAGTTAATAGCACAACATTCTCAAGCCTGGAAATAGGCCCAATAAAATACTTCAATTCATGTATATTTTATGTGTTAGATCGATCCCGGCATTCAATGTGTTCACACATATCATGTAACCTGTATGTAATAGAATATTATATTTGCAGCTTTATTAATATTGCATTATAATTGGAATGTGGATCCGATCGTAACTTTTAGTTGAAGCCCGTAGGACTTTGAAATCCAACCTTCATTTTTCTGTGACGCAATGATGATGATCTCTGTTTCCATTGGCTCCATCTAAACCCATAACTACGGGTTTGCTTAATTGATCACCAGCAAAAACGGAAGTCTGACGGCCAACAGCTGGTTTACGAGTTTGCGTCTCAAAATCGTAGTTCGCAGCCCGATCCAATTTAATAGCACAATAACACAGGGGAATTTCAATCCTGCAGCAGCTGCGAGCTTCACGTAGCACTTACAGGGCTGGAATTTAATAGGGCTATTTGTATAGTATATACACTTTTAATACATATATAGTATCTCACAAAAGTGAGTACACCCCTCACATTTTTGTAAATATGTTATTATATCTTTTCATGTGACAACACTGTAAGAAATGACACTCTGCTACAATTTAAATTATTATTTCCTCCTTGCAAAACTGCTCCAGCTCCTTCAAGTTGGATGGTTTGTGCTTGTGAACAGCAATCTTTAAGTCTGACCACAGATTTTCTATTGGATTGAGGTCTGGGCCTTGACTAGGCCATTCCAACACATTTATATGTTTCCTCTTAAACCACTCAAGTGTTGCTTTAGCAGTGTGTTTGGGGTGATTGCCGTGCTGGAAGGTGAACCTCCGTCCTAGCCTCAAATCACGCACAAACTCTCCTCCTATATAATATATAGAATGTGGTAACAGGAAACAACCACTTCATATATGCATTATTGATGGGAAAAAATATAATAAACTACATAAAAATATAGATTTGTCAGGTGATCATAACCATCACATCCATTTGTTACTATCTGAATTGTAGGGATTACAGCTAGAAAGAGGGTCTTCCTACTAGGTAGAGTCGCTGAGGTAGGAGATATTCACTGAGATCAAAGGGTTCTGCTTTTCTAACTCAGGTGTGGGGGTCTGTGACCACATTTATTTCGCCCTACTCTCCTCCCCCTTTGGATTTATTTTTGTGATTGCACAATATATATCAACATGATTATTGGTGGGATTAGGGTTTTTTATAATCGGCGGAATTTTGGAGTGTCTAATAAAGTTTTCCTTTTTTCTTTTATATATTTAGAAACAAATTTGGCCATATACCAAAATCATCCAAGGCATACCAACTGGGTAAAATAATGCATTATTGGGTGAATGTTAATATAAAGTATGGAATTACTATACTTCACTATACAATCACCAAAAGACAGTATTTATTGATCCTGTTGTATGATTGTGCTATTTAGCTGAATTTGGTTCTCCTGAAGGAACAGGGGCAGATAAGCGTACACTTTTTTTAATAATTGTCTTTTCTCCAAATTCTCGAAATTGGGTATGTTATGGAAATGTAAAGTGTTTTCAAGTATGGGTTTTCTGCATCAATATGAAAATATTACTGCCTTTATCACTACAATTGAGATTCTCTAACGCAAAAGGCACAATTGCATAACTGATCATCATTTGTGTGTTTTAATCAAACTGCATGCAAATAGAATATATTGACAATAAACTACTGTAAGCCTGAAATTTAAGAGCAGCATAAAACATAAAACATAATACTAATGCATAAAGACTGAATGTTTTTTGTTCTTATCTGTAATCATTCTAGATCTAAAATATAGAGAGATTGAATAACTGGGAAGTGAATTTATTAAAAGATTAAGTGTTTTTGAATAAAATACTTGGTAAATGTATGTCTTGAAAATCATAGGTGTCATTTTTGCTTGGTTAATTTTAACATATTAATATTTAAGCAGTCATGTGTATTTTTAGCTGCATTTATCATTGTCATGGTATCTTACTGAATTAAAGATGCAAGTGATATACGTTATACATACTTTGTAATTAGCTTTATATAAGCAGTTTGTTGTGTAAAGATAGTTTGAAGATAACAGTGGTTATAATTCATGGTCCTCTCTGGGCCTAAGTGGCCCAAATTGTTCCTACACCGTTTTTAGTATGTAATATCCACAATATTATTTTGCACCCTTGTATTTGAGGGGATATCATTACAACAGGAATATTGCAGATATTACAGGACCAGTATTGGGAAACCATGAATAAAAAACAGTACTCACAACTGAGCAAGTTGAATCTGTTAGAGCCCATTGATTTAATTGCTTGCCCTATTGTTCCTGCACAGAAGAGGTTGTTAGTAGTTTGAAACGTGGTTTTATAAACTGATTTAATTGTTAATTAGAAATGTATTAATTTCTTTAGAAATATCATAACTTTATTTCTTAAATAGTGCCGCTAAGGTTTGGAATGTGCTGTTTTCAATTGTGAAGGGTGGTGTTACCTACAGCCATCTTGCTTTCAATTGAAGACAAAAAGGAAGGAAGGAAATTAACCTCATATGTCTCTCAAAAGCAGATCAGTGAAACAACTGCTATTTATAAAAGAGACTTTTGTGTCCACAAAAAATGGTAAGCAGCTTATCCTGGTTAGTGAATAGATGGCTGCAGAGTTTGTGTTTTTGTGGTGATGGGAGACCCCCTCTTAGCATTCACATCTTTAGTTGTATTCATGCCCTGTGGCCACATGTATTGTTATGTTTTTGTTTTGTGAATTATCAAAGGTTCTTCCATAGCTTTAGTCACTCAACTTTGTATATATGGTATTTGCCTCAAATGGCTTACTAATTAAAAAGTATGAACTTTCTTTGTGTCGAGAGAACAAAAGAATTTGATGTTAACACGTGATAAGAAACTATTCAGCATTTAGCGTGAGAAAACATATTGAGCATAGATTTCACTATATTTATTGTATTATTTTATTGTATTACGTTGACAGTGTATGTTTGAAAATACTTTTAGTAATCTTAATAATTAAATATAAATATATATATATATAAATAAAAAAAAAAAAATAAAAAAAAAAAAATATATATATATATATAGAAACACATAAATATGTGTGTGTATGTATATATACATTTTAACATAGTTTTGCCTTTAGAAGTAAGTGCTATTAATATTTATGGAAAAGCATTTCAAAGAGTAAAATGTCAAAAATTATCAGTCATCATCTGGCAGCTTTTTGTATGTAAATTATTGTCATTATTGCCAGATATTTTCAATGACCATCCCCCTTCAGTCACAGTCTCTCATTGGTCTTCATGGGGGAAATAATTACTGTTCATGTGTCATCCTTACTCTCCTCAACTATGCACGATCAGAATTTGACAGATCACTGCATAAACAATAAGAAAAAAAGTATGTGGTGCTAAACACACTATTATTGATATTCATACAATTTGGTAAGTGAGGATAATATATGGAAAGACCGCCTTTGATTACATTCAGTTGAAACTTCTCTTTAACAATTAAGGACATTTGGAGACTTCCAGATCACAGAGTACCAAGGATAATATGGCCTATTCTTCAGTACTCACCCCACATATAAAAGAAGACTCAAGAGCTCTAGCACTATTTGTTTTTGTGTTAGATTGTGGCAAGAATGTGTCTATGTGTTTGTGAATCTATGACATGTACTGGACACTACATATATGAATATGTACAGCTTCTTATGCACTTACAGCTGTCAGATAAACACAATTTGCATAATATCTGATACTTTGAGAGTTTTGTCCATAAAGCAAACAGATACAAATCCGCGTCCCCCTTTTAAGGCCAACTGGAATATTTCACTCCTTTAAACTGTTACTACCAATACCAAAAATGCTTACTGTTGAAATATAAAGGTCATTAGACATTTTAACCTGATAAATGACTTCTGCAGTCACAGTATCCCAAAATATTTTTCAATAGAGAGTGGATAGAGGAGTTATGGGAGTGGAGAAAAGTTTCTTTTTGTTTGCCTGCTACACATTTGAAAATTTTAATTAAATTAAAATAACAATAAACTCTTAAAAAATAGCAGTTTATCTGTAAGTTTTGAAAATGATAAATTTAGTGTATGTGACATGACAGAAATGCAATATATATATATATATATATATATATATATATATATATATAATTTTTTTTTATATATATTGGTAGCTGTAGATAAAAGATAAGAAGCAAAGTATTAGCAGTCTGTACACAACTATTTTTCGGATATGGTGTATAATTATAATTATTAGCCTATGATATTTATGTTATGCAATTGCTTATAGATTGTACAGTGTTAATTCAGAAACTATATTTACATGAAAAGTTTCCACAATAATGGCACAAGTGAGCTGAAACTTGAGTGACTACACTTGAAATGGTCACTACCCCATATGGCAAGCTAGTTTTTATTCTCAGCTCATGCATGTCTCAATTCTTTTGTTTTGGTTTATGGGTCTTCCTAAGGATTGATTGTAATCAAAATATGGGCACCATGCTCACTGTGCGTAGAGTGAACAATAGCACCTCACTGATGAAAGACAACAGGTCGAATCGTTTGTCTGGTGGTTGCTTGTTTTGTAGAGGAGTCCTGCCCTGCATTTCTATTCTTGTCTGCCCTTAGTGAGCAGGTTCTGTCTGATATATTATAGCAAGTTTCTTCTTTGTAATGGTACAACTGAGCTAAATCTTGAGAATATCAATCCATGACACACACTATTTTAGCTTGTCTGTTCTTGTCACACTTTTTAGGAACCTATATTTTACAGTAGATCGTCGTTGAAGATATCATATATAGAACAACATTCATTAGCATTCTCTTTAAATTCAATATTCAAATAAATATGCCAATAAATATTTGTGTGTAATATTAGTTTGAATGTTAAGCAATCCTGCATTACATTACGTCTCATTTATTTTTCTTTTATCAACTGTCATTTACACCAGTGTTAATATAATTTTTTTTAACAAACTATTCTGCATTCTATTGAAGTGAAGATTATTTTTGTTTTTTAATAGTTGTCCAAATTCCTGTTCCTTTGCTTTGAATCTAGTTTAGATGATGAAGTGTTAAGAGGGGAATTGTGAATGGAAAAACTCCCATTTATTTTGGGTTTAAATGGGCTTATTTCTACAGACCCAGAGAGTATACCACAGCATCAGTTGACAACTCTGGAAAAGGAAACTGTACATATTTTTTTATTATGTCTATTTTTTTATTTTATTTTGTTAGTTAAAGGCACTTTAACATCATAAAACATTTAGGAGAAATCTAAGGGCTATAGGCAGGGTTCCCTAGGAGTGGAGGTAAGAGAGGGCTATGAGTTCATGTAAGACTCCCATGGTGGTATGGAAGGCTTAAATTCATTTTATTTATGCTTGACTTTGTTTCACATCACAGGATTGAAGATTGATATGGATATGAATAGCATCATGTCAGCCCTTTTAGAAATCTAAAGCCCAGCTAGTGATTTTAATTCTAGCCTCCCAAAATACATTCCTAGCATACCCAATCTTGCGATGTGCTGTTTTGGGTTGTATTTTTATAAGGAAAATCACATGATGACCTGAGATGCTGGGTTTCAGGTCATCATAGTTCATCACATTGCAGTCACCTGAGATCCTTTTGTAAATTCCCTCCAATGTTTAGTAAATCTTATTAATTAAATTGTGCTAAGATACCTTAATGCTACAATAGTAATGGTAAAATAGGTACTTTTATATTTGGGAACCTACCATAATTTCTTCCAACAAATATTACAAAAATGTGTGACAAATTTTTATAGTGTCACACCATGTTTTGTGCCATAAGTAGTAAATTTGACGAATAGTGCTACAGAATCCCAAAGATCCATGCCCCTTTTCACGGTCTGTCATGGCAGGTTAGAGGCCATTTTCCAAAACATTGCATAATTTATGGTCAGCACACTCTTTTTTATCCTTTGCATTTTTAAATTTCACAGTCACTCTTTTTAAAATTGTTTCCAGTCTAACGGTCTATGATAAATAAGGTACCAAATTCATTGTATGGGTTAGAAAAACAAAAGTTATGACCATTGTGTGTGTATATATTTATATATATATATATATATATATATATATATATATATATATATATATATACACTATATATAAAAATACTGTAACTAAGAAAATATATGTGCAATTCCAATTTAACAATATTATTTATCTGTGTCATATCTTAGATGGTATAATATTAAACAATTAAAAAGATAGTTTAACAGATGTCTGCAAAATTAGAAAAATTAGATTGCTGAATGTAGTGAATCTTCCTAAACAATAAGATTTTGTATATAATAACCTAGAAATGATTTTTATATTATTGTTTTTTTTTATATTGACAAAAACTAAATTATCGGGGAAAAAAATAATTCTAACATTCTAACATAAGGAATTACATTTTATATGACACATTTTTCAATTCCCTTCTTTAGGTATAGGAACACTTGCTGGGTGCGTAATAATGTATCACATATCTACATAGCAAATTGAAATGATGGAGTACCATTTCTTCACATTATTATATGAAACATGTATTATTAGTAAACAAAAACTCCAAACAAAAACATATACCTAAAAACATGAGGATTCCTTTGTACATATATGGGTGATGTGATGTCTTTTGATTTTACATAATGCATAGGTTAAGTGAAAAAAAAGCTATTTTGTGGCAGAATATATGGTGGCCATATTATTTAATCTCATCAAAATTATTTTTAGCCCAATTCCCCAGCCATATTTTTCACCTGAATTGTAACAAAAGCCCATATGGACATTAAAAAATAGTGGATTTTTCTTTATCTTGCAGGATAATATTGGAGTTAAGAGGTATCAGTGAATACATGTTGCAAATATTTTTTTTATCTGCCATTCTGTGCTGGGATTAAGATTAGCACACATATTTTCAACAAAGTAACCCATTATTTCTTCTTCATGACTATTGTGGTAAACTGAAAGTCAATCAAATTCTAGGGTTGAGTATAACAGGAGTGCTTTCTTTTTTTCTTGAATATTCCTCACCTAAATTTCACTTCTTTCACTGTTGTGGTCTCCTTCAACTATACTTTACATTAAGTGATGCAAGTTTCCAATCCTCCACAATAAGAGACAGATACATTATTTAAATATATCAGCCGAAAATAAATCAGCGGTAATCCTGCTAGAGAGACTACAATTTTTATACAAATGTTAATCCCCTGATATATTTTTTTTATAACTGATAATAGTGAGTATCTGCTGTATGGTATCTCTTTGTCAGTTCTTGAGATGATTCTCCTTTGCTACCTGATTGTATTAAATAAAAATCACCACTCCACTCTATATCTTGTCTAGTGTTTTTAAATATCCCCCAAACTGCACAACCAGTAACTGTGACCACTTTAACTGAACTCTCCCCTAATTTTTATAGCTTCCCACACTATCTCTCTTTATTACTACTGTATGCATGTTATTATATCTTGGCAGATAGAAATAATTCTGATGTTTTGTTTTCAATTTTTAACTGTTTCCTATATCCTGTTTTGCCATCCCCACCTTACCCCATCCTTTCCCCATTTATGGCTGGCATAATTACCTCAGATCTCCTCCCCCCTCCTCACATACCTTCATTCTAATGTCTCTCTCCCATTTCTTTCTTACTCCCCTATCTTCCTGTACTGTCTGACCCCGATCCATTCTCTCTTTCTTTCGGTGCAAATTCACTCTGGTTTAAGGCCTGCTACATCTGTGACATACTAAGAATATTGATGTAATTAATGATAACACAATGTTTCATTACTAATAATTAATTATATTTGACATTAAAATAGATTATGTGAATCTCTATGTGTGAGTTCTTACTATTTGATGCTTCAAAGAAACTCTTGAGTCTAAAAGCAAATTTATCAAGATGACAAGCTCAGAAAATGGTTAAGATTGAGCATCTCAAAGTTCAAAATTTAGGTCAAGAGAACATCGTTTAATAGGATCTTAGTTGACAATTTTTGCATATTATGTAAATACATATAACCACACAATCATGTAATAACAATAACTATATATATATACTCTGCCCAATGAATTTAGTCTTTCTTGTTTTTCCATTTTTTCCCCCCATCTCTTTCTGTTTACTGTTTTTAGTTCATACTTGTATCAGTATCGCTTTTTGACTTGATAAAGAGAGGCATTATCTCTCGAAAGCTCGTCACTTTATTATGAATACGTTTGTCCAATAGAAAAGGTATCACTATTCACAGATATATATATATATATATATATATATATATATAAATAAAAATATATATATATATATATATACATACACACATCGATTTTGTCTAGAAATTGTGTATGCAAATGGCTTTTAATGGCATTCCTTCTGATGTATTTAGAAACCAAATACTTGATTTATGTTTAAAGAGGCATGCATAAGTGTATGAGATGGTATTTTGATATGTAAATAGGAGATGAGCAGCTGTCTTTATGTACTCCCGTCTGCCCTGAGAAATGTCTTTGAATGGGTACTTGACAAACGGCAATTGATGAAGCTTTGAGAAAAAAAGCAGTCCACATTTTCAGACTTATATTCTTGACACAGACATATTGTTTGCATCCCAAAACTACTACGAGAATTTAATAGCACATTCAAAAGATGAATAGAATCCTTTAAATCACTCCATTGTTGATTCTATTTAATAAATGCTGAATATTGCTGCATTATTATTTTTATTTTTTGCAATCACTGTGGTATGAAGGCTACCTGTCTATAAATATATGTATGTATGTATATATACAAAAACCATCTCACACAGAAAAAACGGAACCCATTGTTCTTTCCGTTAACAATTATTAATGTTTTGTATCAAAAGCAGAAATAAAATGTTGGCTAGACCTATGGGTGTGGCTTCTTGAATTGATTTTTATTTTTTTAAGACTTTGCTTGAAGCTTGAGTACTGGGGCATAAACTAATTAATGTGAATACTATTGGCATTTGCTGACCATTTGACTATAAATACATTCATATAGCAATGAAAAAATAGGGAGGAAAAGAATTAAAGTTTCTCAAAGACTTTACCTCTATATATCAGAGCAGAAGCTTTGTGTACAGGTAATAATTTAAAGAGGAATGATCAAGGAAAATGTTTAGAAGTGCTGTGTAAGATTGTAAATGGTAAAGAAATGCTGTAGAAACAGGGGTAGAGAGCGGCGTAATTTTCTTTCTGTTTGCCTGTCTTTTTTACTATGAATTCTCTTTCTATTATACTTCCCTTTTACTTCAGAAACCTAGAATAATTGAGGGCAGATAAGAACCCAAGGGCTAATTTAGGCCACAGATTATTGGTCCTATTCTATTGCCCAAATCGAAAATTTCTACATACTTAAAACTACTTCTAAAATTGCACACATATTCTATTAGCTACACTCAATCCGATTACGAGTTACCCGCCCAAAATCACTACAGGTCAACCAAAGACGCACATTCAGGCTTAGAATTCCATTGGTTTTAGCTAACTAATTAAAGTAATAGAAAATCAATAGTCTATTAGACCCATATGTCTAGCTTGCAAATTAAGTCTGGCCGGCAACTAAAAAAATGGTAACAAGTTTTTGTCAAAAATATTATGAGTACTGTACTCTTATTATAGCTGTAGCAGCAATTAAACACATACTACTGTACTTAAAAAGCATGGGAATGCATGGAAAGACATTAAAATTAATCACAGAACATTCTCAAACTCACAAATATGCAATTCAAAAAATTATTTTTAACTGTTAATTCTGAGTACGGTAATATCAATCCCGGGAATAAAGGTGTTAATAAATATCATGAAACTCACGTGGTCTAGGAAAAGTGCTCTAATGCATTTTATAGAGTGCTAGATTGCTTGATTGCGAGCTTGCAGCCTCATTAAATTGGGGCTGTGTGTTAAAACGTAGCCCATACCATTAATATTAGGACTTACATCTATTAAGTTAGCCCTGTTACGTAGCATGCAGCATATTTGCATGTTAAGACACAGGACGGCCGAGAATAGGTTACGTTTTGAGCAACGTGGAACTTTGCGGCCGTAAATTCTTTGATCCGCCGAGTCCTACAATTTCAATTCAGCTATTAAATTGCAACGTGGTCACTCGTGAGCAAGCATGTAACACGCAAAAGGAGCCCAAAGACCAACATGTGCTCGAGAGCACACGCAAAGGGGGTAAAGACCAAAAAGTAGCACTTGTTAATCAAATAAAAACACACTGCTGTAGTAATATTAAAAGGGAAAGTGATGTTAGGTCTTAGAATGAATAGCACAACATTCACAAGCCCAAAAATACTTTATTTCATGTTTATTTTATATCGATCCCTGCAATCAATGTGTTAAAACATATACTGTAACTCGCATGTGATAGGATATCATATTCACGGTTTTATAAATATTGCATTATATCTGGAATGTTGGTCCGATCCCAAACTGTAATTGAAGCACGTACCACTTTCAAATCTACCCTTCCCTTTTTCAGTGATGTAAGCTAACAATCTTTTTTTTCCATTGGCTCCGTCTGAACCCGTAACTACAGTCTACACTAATTGATCATCTGCACGGCAGCAAATCCATCATTCTACGAACGAGCTACGATTTTCGACTCAAACCCGTAGCTTGCAGCCCCTTCCAATTAATAGCAATATGACTCAAATTTCAAGCACGCAGCCCTTACAAGCTACATGTAGGACTTAAGAGGCTCCAATTTAATGAGGCCCTTGACTGGCAAATATTACTTACTGACTCTCATTAATTCTTAGCCTCCAATTGCAGGTTGCGTCTAACTTCCATGTTTTTCTGACGTCATGATGACAGTTTCATTTCCTATTGGCTGTGTCTAAGAAGTAAATGACAGGCTTGCTTAAACATTCTCAGATCATATGATCATGCCCCTTTAAATCCTGCTTAAAAAGGCATTGTTTACGCGTGGAGGCGGTAAGACTTACATTGCATCAATAGAATACATCTAAACATTTAGAGATAAAAACACCTGCAGCCAAAACCATGGGTTAGAGTCACTTACAGGCTTTTAATAGAATATGACTCTATATTTACCTAAAAGCTTAGCTTAATTAATGAATCTAGATTCGAAATACTAGATATGCTGTTTCTGTTTATGAAACTATGTTCACTCCTCCCCAAGAGTATTTAGAGAATTTTATAGTAGGCCTGAAGAAAAAAAAATTCTGACTTGCAATAATGGATTAAAAATATCTAACTAATTTTCTTGAAATTATCAAGGTTTAAAGACAGAAGCATAGTGACCTCAAAACCAAAATGAGTTTCATTCAGTTATTAAAATGTAAAAATTGTGATTTAACATAAAATGTCAGTTGGAACTTTATCATAGTTTTATTAGGTATAAAGATTGTGGTTGCATTCAGATAAAGCTACATTTTAGGTAATAATAATAATACAAATTTATCTCACTATCCTGTTTTATGTTTATTTTCTTTTTTACCCATTGTTTTGTAAAACAATGGTAAGTGATTAGTATTAATAATTTAGTATTAATGATCAAAACAATTAATTTAAAAAATCATATAAGATGACCACAGTCTTTTGTAATATAAAAATATGATAATATAAATAATATAATATTTTAGATTTACACCCGGGGGTATTGCCCACTACTATCTAGCTGTAATGTTCATTCACAGCCTGTCTTCTATATACCAATAGAAATCTACAAAACTGAAACTCAGTAGTCTCCATAGCAACGCAGCCAAAGTGAACACACTATACTAGCACTGACAACCCCCCTCCCTTCTGCCTATCTATCTATCTATCTATCTATCTATCTATCTATCTATCTATCTATCTATCTATCTATCTATGTATCTATCTATCTATCTATCTATCTATCTATCTATCTATCTATCTAGCAATCTATCTATCTATCTATATCTATCTATCCATCTATCTATCTATCTATCTATCTATCTATCTATCTATCTATCTATCTATCTATCTATCTATCTATCTATCTATCTATCTATCTATCTCTCTATCTACCTATGTATCTATCTATCTATCTATCTATCTATCTATCTATCTATCTATCTATCTATCTATCTCTCTCTCTATCTATCTATCTATCTATCTATCTATCTATCTCTCTATCTACCTATCTATATCTATCTATCTATCTATCTATCTATCTATCTATCTATCTATCTATCTATCTATCTATCTCTCTATCTACCTATCTATCTATCTATCTATCTATCTATCTATCTATCTATCTATCTATCTATCTATCTATCTATCTCTCTATCTACCTATGTATCTAAGTATCTGTCTATCTATCTATCTATCTATCTATCTATCTATCTATCTATCTATCTATCTATCTATCTATCTATCTGTCTATCTATCTATCTATCTATCTATCTATCTATCTATCTATCTATCTATCTCTCTATCTACCTATGTATCTAAGTATCTGTCTATCTATCTATCTATCTATCTATCTATCTATCTATCTATCTATCTATCTATCTATCTATCTACCTATCTATCTATCTCTCTATCTACCTATGTATCTAAGTATCTGTCTATCTATCTATCTATCTATCTATCTATCTATCTATCTATCTATCTATCTATCTATCTATCTATCTATCTATTTATCTATCTATCTGCCTATCTATCTATCTATCTGCCTATCTATCTATCTATCTATCTATCTATCTATCTATCTATCTATCTATCTATCTATCTACCTATCTATCTATCTATCTATCTATCTATCTATCTATCTATCTATCTATCTATCTATCTATCTATCTATCTGTCTATCTATCTATCTATCTATCTATCTATCTATCTATCTATCTATCTACCTATCTATCTATCTATCTATCTATCTATCTATCTATCTATCTATCTATCTATCTATCTATCTGCCTATCTATCTATCTATCTATCTATCTATCTATCTATCTATCTATCTATCTATCTATCTATCTATTTGCCTATCTATCTATCTATCTATCTATCTATCTATCTATCTATCTATCTATCTATCTATCTATCTATCTATCTATCAGTACAGTGTCCAAAAGCAAAGGCACAGTTTGCCTCATGTTAAATCTGACCATGCTATATTTTATTGATTAGTTTGCATTCTCTGACTATTTTTTCAAAAACTTTTCTAACTACACTATTTCAGTTGTGATAATTTTGTTTGGAATTCAATCATAGTCTATCAAATCCTTTCAAACTACATCATGAAACAAATAAGCTGTAAAATGAACCAAATTTACCATGCCAAAAGAGTCTACAAAGTGCCTGGCTTTGTAACTTTCAGTAAGTAGAACAATCTTGGCTCTTCAACACTCTCCTGCATGGGCCAATGTATATTATAATTTAAATATTTTACAGATTCCCGATTGATCTTGAAGTAATGACCAAAATGACCCAGAAGACTAAGATCAAAAGTCTGTTTG
Source organism: Discoglossus pictus (assembly GCA_027410445.1). Taxonomy (NCBI): domain Eukaryota; kingdom Metazoa; phylum Chordata; class Amphibia; order Anura; family Alytidae; genus Discoglossus; species Discoglossus pictus. The sequence goes on along the minus strand of CM050164.1, from coordinate 312,611,562 downwards.
CAGTTTTCTATCAGATCCAAATCTTGTGGGAATGAATATAGGAAAACATTTAAGAGAATATGGTATGATATCTCATCAACTGAATAAAACAAGTAATTTCCATAATAGTCAACTTAAATAATAAATAAAGTTGAGTTGTTGTTGTTTACCACTAAATTGCTTGATCATGCTGCACAGCCTGCTTGATCAGATGCTAGTTGCTGCATGCTCGCCTTGAGTAAATTCATAGCATAGACATTTTTCTTCCTCTCCCCATTGTTTCATATAGATTATTTCTTCTAGGCAAACTATGTATAAACATAGGCTATCACCTCCTCCCTTTATAAAAAAAAAGCTGCATTTCTAATATCTGGGCATCAGTAGCCTACTATATTTTAATAATATCTATAAACGGGAAAGTGTCTTGTGTGTACTGAGCTTCTTGTTAAGGTACATGAAACACAGGTCATTGCAGAGAAGTATTTAGGCCAGTTTATATTTGTGTATATAGACATTTCAATGCATATGTCATGGTATTGCATTGGCAACTTCAGACAGCCTGGTGCCCCTTAACAATGTGCTGCCCTTGGACCTCATGAGTACAGTAAGGCACAAGTATTGTACACTGTCACCATTACAACCTTCTTAATAAACCTAACACTGTTTGTTTAAATATACTTATCAGCTATATAGTATTGTATTTTTATTTTTGCATGCATAAACAAATGAAAAGGATGAGTGGAATACTGGGTTTGAAGATTAAATACTGGCAATAAGGATCTTGCTCATACATTCATTAACAGATGCAATGTATCTATTCATTTGGCCAATGCAGTTAAATAAGAAATTTTATTAAAGGGTATCCACTATAATAGTTTACAGTTGTAACGCCTGCAAGATGCGTTTTGCACAGGCGTTACTCACAAGCTGTTGCCCCCTAAGGTGTTTTTAATTCAAGATCACCATTGAGAAAGGCCAATACTTGGATCCAATTTGATCTTTGTATCTTCTATTATAATATTATTATTTATTTTATTGTTGCTGCTATTTTACTTATTTTCACCATATTGGTCCTATTTTTTCCTGATGTGAGAGGCTCCATAGATGGGTCTCAATTAGATCCACCATTATAGGATTAGAGCAAACATTATATGAATTGTCATTTGTGCTGACCCTAAACTCACTGATATTGGAGCATCTTATGTGAGGCTTGCTAACCTCAACAATAGATGTCTCAGTCTGGGGGGTGAGGTCTGGATCTGTGCGTGGACACTGAAGCACTAAGACAGTTTCTATTATTTGTTTTCTATCTTTAATTGTAAAAGTATCCCTGGAACAATTGATATATTGGATATTGGACTATTGAGACACTGAACATTGTGCCGTCTGGATTAAAAACACCAAGCAATATAAGGACGACAGGACAATATCTATGACATCTCATATACAATGTGAATTTATATCATATTGACTGTGAGTGTAATGGTATTAATTATTTGCTATAATAAACCTTGATGTACATATTTCACAATTGGTTTGGCTTTGCGCTTGTCCCTCCCACCCCTCTTCTTGTTTTGTTGCCCCCTAATCCTGGGAAATTGCACAACTGCGCATGCGCAACGTGTTAGTGAATGCACGGCACAGCTGTGCTACAGTGCATGCATTGCAATGCTGCACAAGAGAGGGAGGGAGGGAGGGAGAGAAGAGGCAGGGAAAAAGAGAGGGAGGGCAGAGAGAGATGGGGGAGGGGGAGAGTGAGAGAGAGAGGGAGGGAGGAAAAGAGAGGGGAAGTGAGAGAGAGAAGGAGGCAGAAAGCGAGCGGAAGAGAAAGGAGGCAGAGAGGAAAAGGAGAGAGAGGGTGGATGAGGCAGACAGAGAGCACACAGAGAGCAGAGAGAAGGCACAGAGGGAGACAGAGGGCATAGGTAGAGAGGGCACAGAGAGAGAGAGAGTGCACACACAAAGAGAGCGCACAGAGAGAGAGGGTGCACAGAGAGGGTGCACACAGAGAGGGTGCACACAGAGAGTGCACACAGAGAGAGAGTGCACAGAGAGAGAGAGTGCACAGAGAGAGAGAGTGTGCGCACAGGGAGAGAGTGTGCACAGAGAGAGAGAGTGTGCACAGAGAGAGAGAGTGTGCACAGAGAGAGAGAGAGTGCAGAGAGAGAGAGAGAGAGATCACACAGAGAGAGAGAGTGTGCACAGAGAGAGGATTCTCAGAGAGAGAGAGACAGCGCACAGAGAGAGAGAGGATTCTCAGAGAGAGAGAGAGAGACAGCGCACAGAGAGAGAGAAATTGCAGAGAGGGACAGGGGGCACAGAGAGGAGGGACACAAAGAGGGTGCACAGAGAGAGGAATTGTGTGCTCTGAGAGAGACAGAGGACACACAAAGAGAGATGGCAGAGATAGAGACAGAACAGACAATTGAACATAACATTTGATACCGTCATTTATGATGGATAAATTGCAAGCAATAAATAGTTTACAAAACTGTTGTGTATTTCCGTGTTCCAACTATGAGTATGACAGATCTATACACTTACCGTTTTTAGCTCATAGATGGTTGTGGTAGGAGCTGAAAGTTGCACCTTAGATAATGGAAAAGGTGTGAAAACTTGCTTATTCTTTTTAATACCATTAATGATGTTCTGTAATAATTTTGTCCTGTTTATTGCATTTCAATGACTTTGAAAAAGCCAACATACTGGCAGCATGTAGGCATCCTTAATTTTCTTATATGTGCTGCAACCCAATCAGATTTATGTGCACTTCCAGCAAGACATCTTATTACTGGGCAGCAAGCACAAAAAATAAAGGTTAAGGGGCAATGCTTGGAGCCAATACCACAATGGTAGCATGTTGGCTTCCTTTATTTTCTTATATTTGCTGCCACCCAATCAGATTTATATGCCCTTCCAGCAAGATGTTTCATTGCCTGGCAACAAACACAAAAATAAAGGAATAACGGAAGTTAAGGGGAAATGCCGGGAGCCTACACGATATTGGTCCTTTGATATATTCAAAAGTAATTTATTAAAAATGTCATGCCAATATTAAAATAACAAGGATGCAAATGATTAAAACATTTAAAACAAAAGAAAATATTAATCTATAGAATTAATTGAATCACAATCCACATAATGAACAACATAAATTAACCTGTTAAATAGATTTCTAAAGGAAACAAGTTATTATTCCATTTTAATCATTATGCTTCATTTATAATGACAGATTTATAACAGTTGGCAACCATTCCATTTGTTGGGTAATGATAAAGACAACATACAATATGTCATGGGAATTCCCAGCAACTTTCCAGACTCATTCATTTGTGGTTTTTGTAACACAAAACACTGTACAGAATGGCTGTTTGGGGTATTTTTATGGAGCCATGGAATAAGTATATGCTTTGTGTAACAGCTGTTCTATATTGCAACAGTAATTGTTCACCTTATAATTATTTACTTAAAAAAATATATTTTTCATCTTCTGTTTATCTAACATAACCTGTATGAACAACTGTGATTTCTGAGATGCTGTCTCATTATTAGGGCTTGCCTCCCATATTAAAATATTTTTACATTTGTGTAGGATTTTCTTTTATATTTGCCATTTACGGGGGTGGAAACATTTGCGGGCTTGAGGAATTGTAGCAATTGAATAGCGATTTGCGATTGTAACATTTACAGGCTTGAAAGATCAAAGGCTTAGCTGGGTTGGAGTTACGATTCTGAAAAACCGCAAGGATTTCCAGCCTGTAACCCACAATCTAAAAGACACCAATTGAATAACAAATTAGTTTACAGGTACAGTAACTTACAATTACGGGTACAGTGACTTACAATTGCGGGTACAGTAACTTATAATTGCTCAATTGAATATCGGCCAATGTGAAGTGAATTACCAAACAAACCATCCATTAGTATAGCGCCAACTGCACTTAAACCACCAGACTACTAATTTGCCTCACCTTGGTCCAGTTTCCATAACATTCTGAGTGGTGACATTCTTGTATGTTTGCCAGTTTGCATCTCAGTAATTTTTATTTTCATATATAGATTACAATACCCAGCTATACCTGCTTTTCGAAGCACAGGCTGATAGCACACACAAGCACCAACTCCTTTTAGACATAAGGGATTAATTGTTTGCTTAGTTAACTCAATGAATCTCGAGCTTCCCCTCAATTTCCACATTTTTTATACTCTGAGGTAGACATTTTAATCCATCTCTAGTTATGGGTATCTTTGATATTCTTGAACTGATATTACTATCACATTTGTGTTTTCATAATCAATACTTAATAACTTACTTACTAAAAATGTTTTTATTTCCAATGATATCACTTAATAAATTGTGGATAGTCTCAATGTTCACCAGCACATTGTGAAATTGTTTTTGCAAAGAAATCCATTATAACAATGATATACAGTATTTAATGTATTGCTAGAATTGACAATATTGATTGGTATTCTTTTATTTGAACATAAATTACTCATTCTTAAAAAATGTATCATGATTTTAACTGACATCACAATGTAGGTTACTCTATTTGAGTATGTTTCCCAGTTAATAACATTTAATTACATACAAACTAGCTCAAATTCCGTGTTTTCAGTATTTCCAATGTAGAGGAATACTTTAATATTTCAAATCCAGATATTGGAACAAGTAATCAAGGGTTTATAATATCAACTTTGCTATTCCCCATATTGAATTTCTATAAACCTCTAGCAACTTCTAGAACCCAGTTATTTGCAAGAACAATTTGAGGAATTAATGGAGTGAAATAAAAATAACAGGAGAAAAACAAACTTGTTTGATTGCAGATACATGCATATATTATAACTGGACCCTGCCCTACTACGTTTAATTGTTGTTATGACCTTTGCTGATTATTAGCATGCTAATGAGATGATCTGAAAATAATATTTTTAAACGTTGGCACAAATGATAAAATATCTTAGCTTTAAATATATATTAATGCAATGTCATGTTTTTACATTTTTCATGTACTTTCCTTTTAATGCATTTAGACATACCGTAATCTTTTAGATAAGCCAGTCCTACATTTTTAGATAAATTCTGGTTGCCATCTACAAATACTCACTATCATTGAGCAGTCAAGCACTATGCTCAGTAACAATCTTGTATGAGATGGACTGATATTACATGCTGAATTGAAAATTAAACCATCAACAACCACATTCCTATGAAGTACATAGTGTATACAACTCTCATTGTCACATGTTAGATTACCAACAAAAACATTGGCCTAAATTATTCTGGCTTAGTTGACTTCATATAACTTTATTTATGCCAGCTGACTCCCATTTTCTATTCAAATATATTGCAAGCACCACTGCCAAATCCAATAGGCAAAATATGTGTTTGTGTGTGACTATGACATACTTGTGGGCACAATTTTAAATAACTGTAATGAAAATGGAACTTTCTCAGCAGTATTTCTTGTAAATTATGTGTTTGGAAAATTTTAGCAACCTTTATCGGAAACATAAAAATGCCCATATGAAAAAAATATTGAGTATTTACTGTTAAAATGAATTAAGCAGATCTCTGGTTGTTTATTTATTAAAACAGTCAAGAGTAGAGTGACATGAAATGTTTAAAGATCTGTAACTGTATATATTTAAGGATGATCATAAATGTTAGCCAACTTTAATAGCCCTTTCTCTAATGTAAGCGGGAGGCTGTAAAAGTGTAGAGGTTTAAGGATGTGAAGAGAGAACTCAAATCACAGACAAATATGTCAGTGGGAGAGTGGGAACAAAGGAAAGAGGCAGAAAAGGAGATTTAGATAACAGCAAGAGTGCAACGGGTGTGAAAATGGTGGAATAGTAATAAAGATGTCCCAGTAGGGAAAAGATACCGCATTTCCAGGATTTGCATTAGACTTGTATGTGCACAAAGCATCTACTAATTTCTTGTGATGTTAGCGCACCGGTCCAAACAGAATAATTGCAATCAGTATTTGCTTTATTTCTGATTGTTGTATTGTTTTTCTCACAACTTGTATATGTTCTATTGTTGTTGAAAATTGACTGCTGTTTACTGTGTATTTGTGCATATGCAGAAATAATAATGATAAGAATAAATTAATTTGATCCAAGTGTCACTGTGAAGTTCTTTTTGAATGTAGATACGTGCTAAAATTCATTCATTGGTATTTTATTACTTTCTTTATAGACATCACATTTCTGCTTAGATTTTAAAATTCTAATTTGAAACCCAAGGGCCTCATTCAATTGCTACTTACTTAAGATCCGGGCCCGCAAGTGGAGATAGCAAGTTACTTTGCTATTCAAATGCCTCCTACTTGCGAGCCCTGATTGGGTTACTTGCTGCTTGCTACTGTCCCTTACTTTCTTTAAAAGCGCAAGTTACCTGCCTCCATGCCTTTGATCTTTCACGTCTGCAAGAGTTGCGCCCGCAAAAATCCCAAATCGCTATTCAATTTCTTCGCTTTACCCTCCCGTTAAGCCTGTAAAAAAATAGAAACACAGGTTACTGGTACCAAAGAGGTTGCGCAAAGGTCTTACCTACAAATCGGAGCACTTTCAAATCAAATATTAAATCAATCCAGCACTGTAAATGATGGGGAACACAATGGTTGACATCAGAAATAAAAGCACAACATTATCAAGCTCACACGTTGCCAAAATAAAATACTTTATTTCATGTTTATTTTCTGTCCGAAGTCCTACAGGCTTCAACCTCCAAGCCCGTAGGACGTTGAAATCCAACCTCCATATATCATTGAAGTCCTACGGGCTTGAATAATGTGTTGCAAGCTTGTAGGTCATTCAAGCCCGTAGGACTTTGAATGGAAATGAAAGTATTGTCTTTTGGCGATGTGCGAGCTTGAGAATGTTGTGCTTTTAATTCTAATGTCACCCATTGTGTTCCCCATTTACAGTGCTTTACAGTGCTGTATTGATTGTATATTTACATTTACAGTGCTCTGAGTGTGCGGGCTTGAACCATGAGTTATGGGCTTGATCATGTTTAAGCCCGCAAATGACAATACGGCTTATGAGTTACTGCCTTGAAAAAAATGGCGATGGTTAAACCCGTAACTCACAGCTTCCCGAAGCCTTTGATCTTTCAAGATTTCCAATCGTGAAAATCGCTAATCGCTATTTCATTTTAAAAATCGCTCAACACCGCAGCCGCAATCAAGCCCGCAAACGCCAAATGGCAACCCACTGCTTACGGGTTGCAAATAGGACCTGCAAATGGTTTACAGACTAGTTTGTAACACTGCAAATGACAATATACAGACACCAATACACGTTAAAACATGGGGAAAGCAATGGAAGGCATTACAATTACATGCACAACAACTCCCAAATATCAAATATTGCAAAAAATAAAAAAATATTTTCCACGTAGGTTGTAATGGTCATGCATATGCCAATATGTAAAGCCATGCTGCAACTTGCTGAAAGCTATTAAAGACACACTACCTCATTACATTGCACACAGAGGCTCTAATGTGGACCCTGAAAATACAAAGATCATCTTATATACATTTCACTCATCACATCTATATTAGAACAGCAAATAGTGGACATATTATACCACTACATCACATATATCAAGTACCAGGGGAACATTTAACATATGGTTGTTCAGTCCCTCAGTTGTGTCCGACTCTCTGTGACCCTATGGAATGCAGCACACCTACTAATGTCTCTGTCTGTGTGTATCCACAATGTTTGCATGCCAAAGATACTGGAGTGGGTTGCCAGATACTTCTCTAGTGGACTGTGATTTGTCTGACCTCTCTGCTATCACCTGCCCACCTACAGTGGCCCTACATGGTATAGCTCACAGCTTCATTCATGTACACAAGCCCCTTTACCACCACCACTTTGCAAAACACAAGGGGACCAGGGGAACATACACCACAGTAATCTACTCTAACCCATCAAGAAGGGGCGCAAAAACACATGGAGGCTGTGCCACAGCCAACTCACCTCCATCTCCGCTACGACCATCCTGTAAAGTCCCATGCCATTGCTGGTGGCCATGTGCCAATATGTATACCCATTCCCATTTGGTGACCTCCTCTTAAGTTTTGCTATCAATCAATTCACATCATCACCTGTCATATTACTATCAGGCTTTCAGGGGAATGTTGATACTCGACAGTATCACTAATTGGTCTTTGCATGTGTATTAGCCCTTTATTATTATTATTATTATTATTATATATGATATATATTATGATATGATATCTAATGGTATTATTACTATTTTAATTATTATTGTTATGTCATATATTAATCTATTGCATAGTAACTCGGGCTCATTTGTTAGGATATAGGAATGTGACTCAAGTGGGATGTATGTGGATGTCCCAAAACCCCAACCATTGACAGCATACTGACACAGTGTGAACAGGATAACAAAGCTTTATTTCATACACAGAGCACAATCAAAAATGGACAAGACTGTGCATTAACATCATGGGTGTGGTGTATGTGGATACCGGAAGGGCAAGAGGTTGTGCTTGTGAACAAGGGGATACCGAAAGGGGGTAATGTCATAGTCTAGAATAAGTATGATGCATAGCACCTGCCAGGGTCACATGTGGTCACTACACCACTGCAACCGGAATCTGGTGAGAAAAGGGATCAACAGAAATCCATCCATGTAATTGGAGAAACCATTAATGTGCATAGCACTTACAACTTGTCTATATCTGCTCAATGAAACAGATGAACATAATCATGGATAAGGTCAAACAGATTTATTCCACACACAGTGTTTTGTCAGATATTAAGGAATAATCTGAATTTAATTGGCAGAATATGTGACACAGAAAGAGGAGGTTGAGTAACATGCCTACATGGTCGTAAGATTGGGCTATTTAGACCTACAGAGACAAGAACAAGAAATCAATCACAACACTATTTGGATTAACTTCAACATCTCATCTCAACGGCAATCCACATTGAACATCAATTGCATACATCTTCAACATAACCATGTGTGTACACACTCTGTAGCCAGCCATTAGTATGTCAACATTAATACAAAATTATATTCATTGTGGAGTGTGGATGAGGAGGACTTAGGGCAATGGTTCTCAATCCTCTCCTCAGGAGCCATCAGACAGGCTATGATTTATGTGAAACAATAAATGAGGCAAATAGTATTCAACAGGTGATGGAGCCTCGAATTGCTTCACAGTGTTTCACCCAAATCATGGTCTGTGTGGTGGGTCCTGGAGAGAAGTTTGACAACCACTGACCTGGGGGACGTTCACACCTAGTTCCTCTTTCTGAGCACTGGGCCCACACCTTCTGGAACCACGCACTTCCTCCCTCTAACAGGGCCAGGAGGTGTTGGATTGAGGGGTGCATTCAACTGTGGTGTGTAGCAGCTATTGTTAGAGTTAAGGGGTGAGATGAGGAGCCTGTAGGCTCTGGCTGCGGTGGTGGTAGAGCCTGTGGGGCCAAAGGCTGTGGTGTAGGCACGTGGGCTTCAGCCAACTGCACCAGCAATGCCAAGTGATGTGTCTGGGCTTGTCTGTCCCTATGAGCCATTTGCGCGTACCTCTGCATCCGAAGATTATGACTCCTCACCTCACCATATATTGCTTGGATGCTTTCCGTCTGGCCGGTAGAAATTTCATTCTGACTTGCCAGCTGAGCTGTTGGACTGCTCAAATCTCGCGCTCGTCAGCCAAGCAGATGTGCTGATATATGTCATTCAAGGTGCCTGGTGCTTGGAAATGAGTTCCGTCTCTGGACGATGTTGGACTCTGGATGTGCTGTCGTGAGGCCTGAGGTGTTGACCATTATGATGGTGTACACTGTAGGGAAAGGGATGGTGTTGCCAGTAGGAATTCTATTGCCAATGGAGATGGTGCTTTTGCCAATGGAGATGGTGCTGTTGCCCATCCATGTGGTGTTGGACCGGTCTGTTGTGGTAACAATGGCTGTGACATCAACAGCTGCGAAAATAGCTGGGGCAACAATGGTTGCGACATGAGCTGCAGCAACAATGGCTGCGATATCTGCTGGGGCAACAATGACTGCGACATCGGCTGGGGCAACAATGACTGCGACATCTGCTGGGGCAACAATGACTGTGACAGGAGCTGGGGCAACACTGGCTGCGACATCTGCTGGGACAACCAGTGCTGTGGCAGCATCTGTTGTGGCGTGGTCAGGAGTGGGAGGGGATTGGGATCTGACACACGTATTAATTGAAGGTCACCAGGTGGCACTAGTGGGCCTGTTGAGAGTGGTCCCCATGAGCTTGACATCCCTGCAGATGGTTGGTGGCTCATTGTACTTCCAGTAATTTGAAATGGCTAGGAACGTGCCTGTGATGCGAGTGAGGACACATGGAGGGATTCCCACAATAGTCCGGCTGCTGATGGTCCATCCTCCTGTGATGGGCCCGTCCCCTGGGCCTCCTCCACCACCACCTGCGTTGGTGATAGTGGTACCTCTGGTGGAGCCACTGCCACTCCGCAGGAGGGGTACGCCTCCTGGGTACTGAAATGAGAGGATAATAGTATTTGAGTATTGAATCTCTGAACCATTGTTTGCTGTGTGTTTCCATATCCCTGACATCATGGTCACTTGTAATTGGCTGTGGTGATTGTTTTCCGCAGATAGAAATTAAGCTGTATCATGATTATTGTGGATCATGGCTCACATCAATATATATATATATATATATATATATATAGCTGGTGCGGTGTGCCATCTGCAGTTGATTAGGACACGTGCTCATCTGAATCTACAACCTACTGTGCAGTGTGTGAGACTGACCAATATGTGACCAATGCTTAGCAATGGGTGTGAACATGCTTATGAGACTTTGGTCCAGGTTACTCTAGTACATGACACGCACATGCAGTCGCTCAGAGTCTGTATCCGCATATGCTGCAGTATGCGCACCTATACATGTACTGTCTTTTGGATGTAAAATCATTGTGGATTTACAGCTGTACCTCGTTTAATGCTGGGGATAGCTTCCCAGCAGTTGGAGTGTTAAGCGACACAGCTTTAAAACAGTGCAGTGGCACATGGGGAAGATAGGGATAGGGAAACTCATTACAAAATATATACAACTGCAATTGACATTTATACTGTTTTGTTTTTTATTAACTTTGAATAAACAGCAAACATAACACTAACACAAACTGCATTGGCGACTGCTATTCAGAATCCGTTTTAACAACAGATATTAGACATTTCATAGTTAGCAATTAGGATGATAATATGATGATAATATAATATGTTATAATATTTACATGATAATTAATGCCCCATATATCTGAACCCGAAATCTTACATTGCTATTATATGTCAGTTATCTATGTGTGTGGGGTTCATATGTGTGCATATGAGGGTGTGATGGTGCATATGATGCTAACTTTTCAAGGTTTCCTGATAGCCAGTGTCCTACTGTCCTGGAAGGCCCACTACTGCTGCTGGCTCCAAAGACTCCTTGATAGTCCACTTCCATCCACAGTATGTGATGTTAGTGGGCCACCACCAGTCCCATGGGCTGCTCTGACCTCCGCTGCCATCTTCTTCTTCACCTTCACCCGGCAGTCATCATATCGATGTTTAACCAACCGAACATCACGGTTTGCAATCCCTAATGAAGCCACAGCTGCAGTCACTTCATTCCAGGCACGTGCCTTATCTCCAGGCCTCACATCCCTCCCACCATGGATGATGCTACGGCAGGCTTGGACTTCCCTGAGGAGGGTTTCTGTCTCCTCTACTCTATAATTGTTGGCCCTCTGCTTTGGCACAACCTGTTGCCAACTGTGCCTGGGGTTCCTGGTCTCCCTGTTCTCTCCCTGGGGCCTGCCCCTCATCCACACTGAGATCAGGCCCCTGACCTTCTGCTCCTACACCTTGTGTGGCTACATCTGGGGGCACTTCCCTCCCCCCACCTACTCTTCTCCATCTGTACCTCCCCTCCCTGGCCTACTGCTTCCTCTCCCTCTTTCCATACCTCTATCTCTCCTCCTCTCCTCCTCCGGTGTTCCCCTCTCTCTCTCTCCTCACTCTCCTCCTCAGGTGTTTCTCTCTCTAACACTCTCTATATATCTCTCTAACACTCTCTCTCTCTCTCTCTAACACTCGCTGTTTCTCTCTCTGGCACTCTCTGTCTCTCTCAGTCTCTTTCTCTCTCTCAAAAGCCCACCAATGCCTAGACCTGTGTGTTGATTTTATCAGCTATAGCACAGTCAAATATGTGTAGTCAATGCATTGTCTATTCATATTAGTATTAAACGTTTTTGTAAATGTACATCTTGCATATAAGTACTATCTAACATGATTTTCTTGCTGCAATTGCCTTTTAGTGAATGGACAAATAATCTGCTTCCTCTGATGTAAACATATGCCATGTGATCTATATGCTTTGTTCCAATACAAAACAAATTACATTTATGTACGTTGTTTTCATATGGATTTCTAATTAAGAATCCCGGTGTCCTTCTCTTTCTCAGGAATCACTTTATCTTATTGGAGATATTAATAATCAATCCATTAGTGGATTGCATAAGAGGAAACAAAATGAACATACAAATGTATTCAAAATTGTAGGACTATTTTAAACTGCGACTTGACCGTCATAAATAACGGCAATACAATTTGAAGCCTGGCAATGCTGTTTGCCACACATTGCAAGGCTTCCCCCCCATCACTTGCTGGCCTAGCGATGAGCGGCGAAGGCGCTCATTGCGAGCCTCTCCCCCCCTCTACTTTACGGTCCTTGCGGTGAGCGCCTTTGGCGATAAGTGGCTTTGTCGCTCATTGCAGGCAGCGGCATGCGCTTTGAACAAGTCTGTAACTTTGTCACTTATGCGGGCCCTCAGCGCACATTGCAAGCCTTTACCCACCCCTGTGTCTCTTTCCAACCCTCCCATGTCTCTCCCCCTCTCCTTCAGTTGTGTCCCTTCCAGCCCTCTCCTTCCCCTGTGTCTCTTCCACCCCCTCTTCCTCCCCGGTGTCTCTTCCACCCCCCTCTCCCTTCTCTCTTCTGTGTCTCTTCTCCCCACTTCCCCCCACTTCCTCCCCTGTGTCTCCTTCCTCCCATCTCCCTCCCCTGTGTCTCTTTCCAATTGTTTCCTCTTTGTCTGTAATACATTTAACCCAGTTTAGATTGCATGTTGTTAAGAGAACAGGGCCCTTAACACCTTCTTTATGTATGCCTGAAACTTTACCAATATATAGGCATTGTGGTAACTCACTGGTGTTTAGCAGAGAAGACAGAATATTACTGAATACATGTTTCAACATGTAAGCTGCTATTTCCAGTAAGTGATCATAACTCAGGTATGTTGATATGTAAATAATAAACTCACCAACAAAGCCACTGATCACAGATGTTCAGAATAAAGTATTCTCTAATAGAAAAGCTAGGCCATAATAAAGCAATGCTTCTGACAACAACCCTATGAAGAGGAAAACAAAAGGTTAACTTATGAATCTGTGAGTATGACTCCTGATACTAGGTGGCTCTCGATCAGTAAATACCAACATCTTGTGCAAGTATGAGCATTTTTCTAACGAATTGAGCTTAAGCAATTTACTATACCTTATATTTTTTACCATGGCATTCTATTGTCTTCTTACTGATTTCTTTCATTCCCTCCCTCACCATAATCTCTACTTCCACTTGTCTTTCTTCCTACCCGCACATTTGCATTTTTTACATTTCTTCCTCTCCTTCCTTTACTCTCTCCTTCATTATTTACCTCACTCACTTCTTCCCCTCATTTATCTTATTTACCCTTTTCTTCTGTGCCTCTCAACCTTACCCTTTTCTCTTCTTCCCTTCCCTTACCCCCTCTTTATCCCACATGATAACTCAGTTTTCCCATTCTCATCCCTGTCCTTCATTCTTTTCCTTTCCTTTCTTTTTCCAGTATGATTAAAAGTAGAATGTTGTGATTTTTACCTGTTCTATTCCAGATGACCAAAAGGTGAATTCCCTAAAGAATGTCAGAATCCTGGGTGGTCGCTCAACACTACATCTGCATCCACAGCCTCTTCAGTCTCACCCATAGGGTCAATATCTAAAAATTATTATTACCTTTGTATCACTCAACATTTTCTTGCTTTTTTCTCTCTCCTATTGCATGGTATTGTATAACAATGCAGACACACTGTGCACAATTTATTTTGCTGCAAGACCAATGTTTCTTAAACAAGAGACTAGTGTTTTGAACCTTAATACACAGAACAGGTTACACAAATATAATTGAATTCAAAGGAAACACTCCTTCACTGCATGGCTTTTCTCTGGTAAACACGCCTCTAAATGATATAATCATTCTCTGGAAACTGAGATTCAGGGAAACACCTCTGCTTGTTTCTAAATATGAATTCACAGTAATAATTGATGAATACAGTTTTCACATTGCACATGCACATTCAATATATTGATATTATTCTGAAATTATAATCTAAGAATATGTTTGCTTGCATTTTGCCAAAACTCAAACACTTTGACAGACTTTCAACAAATATATGTGGTATCTCATTAAAAGTTTTTCTTTTATGTTTGGAAAGCACATTGAACCTTATGACTTGTTTAAATAATGGTATATAGCAAATGCTAATTTTAGGGAGAGGCCCTGTAAGAATGATACATTTATTTATTCAAATTTTGAAGTTTTTCAGTAGTATTTCTTTTAAATTATGTGTTTGTACAATGTTCACAATTCTTATCTGAAACACAAATATGCACTCATGAAGTTTTTGAATATTTACGGTTAAAGTGAACTAAAGTTATTTATTTAATAAAACAGTCAAGTGTAGAGTAACATGAAATATGTAAATATTTGTAACTCTGTATAATATTTAAGGATAATCTTAAATGTTGGAAAGCTTTAATAGCCCTCTCTTTAATATGTGGGAGGCAGTAAAGGTGTAAGGGTTTTCGGGGTGGGAAGAGAGATCTCAAATGTCAGACAAAGAGGACAGAGTCAATAAAAAATATACAGTAGACTCCCAGTAAGGGTCAGGGTTAGGCTTGTGGGGTGTAAGGTTTACGGTTTGGCTTTTGGGCTGGAAGGGTTAGCGTTATGCTTTGGAGGTGTAAGGGTTAGGGGTAGGCATTTGGGGCATAAGGGTTAGGGTTAGGCTTTGGGGGTGTAAGGGTTAGGATTAGGCTTTTGGGGTGTAAGGGTTAGGGTTTGACCTTTGGGCTGGAAGGGTTAGCGTTATGCTTTGGAGGTGTAAGGGTTAGGGGTAGGCATTTGGGCCGTAAGGGTTAGGGTTAGGCTTTGGGGGTGTAAGGGTTAGTGTTAGACTTTTGGGGTGTAAGGTTAGGGTTAGGCTGGGGGGAGAAGGCAACCGGGGGTAGGGGAGACTGGGGACACAGAGGGAGACAGGGGAGACTGGGCTCACAGGTGGGGGGAGGCCGGTTGGTGGTTGGGGGGGGACATAGAGGGGACAGAGAAGAGACAGAGAAGGGATAGGGGAGATTGGGAAACAGAGGAGATGGACTGGGGGAGAGAGGCACAGGCGAGAGAGGAGACTGGGGACACAGAGAGGATGTTTGGCCTGGGGAGACATGAGAGGGACACAGAGGAGAAGGACTGGGGGAGAGAGGCACAGAGGAGACTGGGGACACAGAGGGAGACAGAAGAGACTGGGGTCACGGGGGGGAAGGCCGGTTGGTGGATGGGAGTGGGGAGAGACAGAGAGGGGACAGAGGTGAGACAGAGAGGGGAAAGGGGAAATTGGGACACAGAGGAAATGGGTCAGTGTGTGGGGGTGTCACTGTATGGAGGTGCAGTGTCAGTATGTGGGGGTCTCACAGTGTGGAATCCCATGGTCAGTGTGTGGGGGTCTCACTGTATGGAGGTGTAGTGTCAGTGTGTGTGGGTCTAACTGTATGGAGGTGCAGTGTCAGTGTGTGGAAGTGTTACAGTATGTAGGTGCAGTGTCAGTGTGTGGGGGTCTAACTCTATGGAGGTGCAGTGTCAGTGTGTGGGGGTCTAACTCTATGGATGTGCAGTGTCAGTGTGTGGAAGTGTCACAGTATGTAGGTGCAGTGTCAGTGTGTGGGGGGCTCACACTATGGAGGTTCAGTGTCAGAGTGTTTGGGTATAATGGACCAGCCACCCCTGGACATAACAGGAACAAACACAGTAAAGGATTCACTATTACCCAGGACTATTCTAAATAATTACTGCAGGCACAGAATACAGTAGATGGGACGGTTAGTTTCATCTGCTATTATTATTATTATTATTATTATCTTTATTTATATCGCGTCAACATATTCCGTAGCTCTCTACAGGGGTTTAGTACATGGCAAAAAACAAACTTAACACCTTATAAAGAATGGAGGGCCCTGTTTTTGAGCATATAATCAAATGCACATAGTGCTTGTTTCCAAGACACGGACACTCAATTGAAAACTTGCAAACTTACAATCTAAGGGTTTAGGTGTGATACAAGAGGGTGACAAATACAAAATGGCAGCGTGAATGCAATTTGTTTAGTCAATTGGAGGGGTCTGTGTGTTGTACTGTAGATTGTGGGTGGGAGTGTTATTAAGCTGTGGAGTGTGCAGTTGTAATTATAAAGGCTGAAGGTGATAAGATTTTTTAAATAGGTGTTTTTTTTTAAGGTTTTGAGGCAGGAAGATAATCTAATGGAGCGAGGCAAGGAGTTCCAAATAGTAGGGGCAGCACGAGAAAAGTCTTGAAGACGGGAGTGAGAGGAGGTGATGAGAGAGGAGGAAAGAATAAGGTCGTTAGCAGAACGAAGCGGGTGGTTGGGAGAGTATTTTGAAACAAGAGCAGAGATATAAGGGGTTGCACTGTTGTTGAGGACTTTATATGTTAGGGTCATGATTTTAAATGTGAATCGGGAAGCTATGGGAAGCCAGTGAAGTGATTGACAGAGAGGAGCTGCAGACACTGATTGTTTGGTATTGAAGATGAGTCTAGCGGAGGCGTTCATTATGGATTGGAGGCGAGACAGACGAGAGATGGGTAGGCCAGCAAGGAGTGAATTGCAGTAGTCGAGTTGAGATATGATGAGAGAGTGTATTAGAATTTTAGCTGTGTCTTGTGTAAGATAAGGACGAATTTTGCAGATGTTTTTTAGGTTGAAACTGACAAGATTTTATTATCGATTGGATCTGAGGAATAAAAGAGAGGGCGGGATCCAGTAGAACCCCAAGACAACGGGCCTGGGAGGTGGGAGTGATGATGGTGTTGTCAACAGTGAGAGATATTTGAGGAGTGGAAGCTGTAGTAGAAGGTGGAAAGATTAGGAGTTCAGTCTTAGACATGTTGAGTTTGAGTTGACGGGTAGACATCCAGGAGAATATGCTTGAGAGGCAGTTGGAAACATGAGCTAAAAGAGAGGGGGATAGATCGAGGGCAGAGAGGTAGATTTGAGTATCATCTGCATAGAGATGATATTGAAATCCAAAGGATTTTATGAGGGTGCCAAGGGAGGAGGTGTAGATAGAGAAGAGGAGGGGGCCTAGGACAGAACCTTGGGGAACGCCAACAGACAGAGGGAGAGGTGAAGAAGAGGTGCCAGAGAAGAAGACGCTAAATGTACGATCTTTTAGATAGGATGTTAACCATGAAAGAGCTGTGCCCTGGATGCCAAATGAGCAGAGAGTTTGGATTAGAAGAGGGTGGTCAACTGTGTCGAGGCAGCAGAGAGATCCAGGAGAATTAGAATGGAGAAGTGACCCTTTGATTTGGCAATTAGCAAGTCATTGGTGACTTTTGTGAGGGCTGTTTCTGTTGAGTGTTGGGCACGGAAACCAGATTGGAAGGGGTCAAGAAGAGAATTGGAAGAAATAAATTGAGTGAGGCAATTGTAAACAAGCCGCTCAAGCAGTTTAGAAGCCAGGGGAAGTAGTGAGATAGGGCGGTAGTTGGAGGCAGAAGCTGGGTCAGATGAGGGCTTCTTGAGAATGGGCGTAATTATGGCGTGTTTTAAGGAGGATGGAAACCTGCCAGTGTTTAGGGAAAGGTTGAATAGATGTGTGAGAGCTGGGATAAGTGTGGTGGATAGGGGAGGGATTAGCTGTGAAGGAATAGGATCATGTGGACATGTTGTAAGGTGAGAGGTTAATAATAACGTAGATACTTTATCCTCGTTAACAGGGTCAAAGGAATCCATAGTGGAGGAGGAATTGGGGAAGGGTAAGGGTTGGGTGTTGTTGGCTTGTGGAAAGGATGGTGGGATAGGGCCAAGCTGGGAGGAGAGCTCATTTCGGATGGTTTAAATTTTATTTTTAGAGTGGCTGGCAAAGTCATCAGCAGTTAGACAGGAAGGGGCAGGAGGTGGGGGTGGGCAAAGGAGGGTGTTGTATGTAGCAAATACACGTTTAGGGTTGGAGGACAGGTTTGATATTAGTGATGAGAAGTAGTGTTGTTTGGCAAGATTGAGGGCAGACAAGTAGGAGCGCAAGGTAAACTTGTAGTGGAGAAAGTTTGCTGAAGTGCGAGATTTCCTCCATAGTCGTTCTGCATTGCGTCAGCATCTCTGTAGATAGATTAAAGTTTGTTCCTATGGTACTGTCCATGTCTGTAGATAAGGCCCCTGAAAGCATGTCACTTATCAATAGATCTAGAGAAGATAGATATTAGTGAGGTGGCCACAGCCCATCACTGGCTCAGAAATTACCAGTCCTGGGGGCTCAGAAATGAACAGCCCTGGGAGCTAAGAAATGACCAGCCCTGGGAGGTAAGAAATGACCTGCCCTGGGGGCTCATAAATGACCAGCACTGGGGGCTCAGAAATGACCAGCCCCGGGGCCTCAGAAATGACCAGCCCTGGGAGCTAAGAAATGACCAGCCCTGGGGACTCAGAAATGACCAGCCCTGTTAGCTAAGAAATGACCAGCCCTAGGGGACGTACTGCAGTGTCCAACCAGCCCTTACCAAATCCATGGAAAGTATTTTTTTCTGTTTCCTTCACATGAAACAAAACACCTGCCCCACAGAGCTTCCAATCTATTTTTTTTCACATGCTCCAACTTTATTGACAGGTTTATTTATACTATAAAAATGCATAATTTAATCCTACTCCTGTCCTTATAGTTTTAGGACTACAGAATGTGCTGTGTTCTATAAATTAAAATATAATACAAAATAATAACAATATATAAATAATAATGTAACATATATACCCATTAAATCTCAACAAAAGATACTAATATTTTGAGGATTGCAGAATATTCTATATACAGTATATAATCATAATTCTTGTAGATCACTGGACATTTGCAACTACTTCACTCTTCAATAATTAACCAGAAGGAGTGAGTTCGATAACTAATAATAACATTGTATCCCCACCCCCAGGTCCCCCATTCTGATCTCCTACCCCCCTCCCCAGGTCCCCCATTATGATGTCCTATAACACTCTTTCTGCTTTTATATCATTGTTGTAAATGTAACTGCAGTAATCCACCTTAAGTGGACACAGTCTTTGACAGAGGAGTGGGAGTGCTATTCTCCGGCCATGACTTGCGCTAGTGAAACAGACTAGATCCCAAATGAGTTTGGTACGTGAGTCCATTCAAAGCCGCATGCCTTAAGGGATTTAGCTCTGGTGTTTAATGTCTACAGTACTGCACCACTCAAGCATGTCATTACACATTTTTGAAAATAGATTAAAACTGGCCAATTTTGTTTCTTAAGCAGTGATATGTTCACATAAGGATTATAAAGATTTTTATTTGTAGTTTGTTTCCATTCTTTTGTAACAGATTGAGGCTTACTGATAATGTAGTAATATATTCTTAATATAAAAAATGTATAAAAAAATCTTGAATAAGCAAAATTACAGAAAATAGTTTTATTATTATTATTATTATTATCTTTATTTATATTGCGCCAACATATTCCTTAGCTCTGTACAGGGGTTTAGTACATGGCAAAAAACAAACTTAACACCTTATAAAGAATGGAGGGCCCTGTTTTTGAACTTAGAATTAAATGTACATAGTGCTTGTTTCCAAGACACGGACACAAGATTGAAAACTCACAAACTTATAATCTTCAGTAAAAGTTATAGAAATCTTGTCTCCTGTTAGCACTGATTTATATTTGTTACTGCGTACATCATTCAGAGTAACTAACACTAACATTTTTTTATTTTATTTGAACCCAATATTACTGCCTCAGAATTATGATGAGTTTTGTATTTGTTGTGAATGGATTAGTAGTAATATAACTTACAATGCTACTACTACTTCCTTCAGCATACTGATTAGTTTTGTATTTAATATAAATGGATTAGTAGTAATATTACTGAGGATACTACTACTACTGCCTTCAGCACAGTGATCAGTTTCGTATTTAATATAAATGGATTGGTAGTAATATGTACGGTCCCAATTCTGGTTTGAATGTGAATGTTTTCTCTTTTGGATACATGAATAGTACACTTTCCTAATCAACTGAACATTTTTCCACAGTATATGTAAGACTTGAAAATGTTATTGATAACCATTAAAAGCATATTTTATTGGCCCCAATGCCACTTTACACTTGATAATTATTTTGAAACATAGGCTGCTGCTTTGATCCTAGTACTCCACTATAAATGCCTTCTACTAGTACCAATAATTATCACAGTGGAACTGCTACATCCATCCACCTAACCCACTCCACCTAATGCAAATGAACGTGGGCTTAAATAAATTCTAGTGGAGTCCTCAAGAAGAATCTTAGACCCCCTCTCTTCTTCACAATCTCTGATGCAGCGAGTGTTGGGCTCTCACAACTAATATGTTGAGAGATTACAAACTTGCTGCAGCTGTGTAGTTAGGGGGTTACACATTCCTGTCAACCTTCTATCTCCTCTTATACAATTTATGATGATCCAACAGCTCCAGTATCTCAAAGAAAGGGAGATATATATCTCAATCCAAAGAACATCTAAAAATCTTGCACAAAATAGCAGTCCTTTGTCGTGCTTGGGGCACCAGGTAAATATACAAGTGGAATGATGAGGAATGAAGAAAATATCATAATTCCCCCAAGTATCAATAACTGAAGTATAAGATTTTTTATGTGGTCATTCCTGATTTAGTTTAAAAATAATTAGTTGTACTAAATATCTTTATATCTCAATATATAAGAATAATGTATATAGTGCCCCTATGATAATTGTGGGGCCTGAACTTGATATTGACGTTACATAGATCATTTAAATTACTATTTATAACCTATCATTAAGTTAAATCGTAAAAAAGGTATCAACCGTAAATATGTAATGCTAATTGTGGAATTTTACCTACACAATAGTAACCTTAAAACAGCACAACAGATGACCAACAGGATCCCTACTTCCTTGGCTGCTGCAATATTAATTTCACCCATTTTCCTGCTAAATCTACTATACTACTTGTTGAGGGAGTCCTGAGTAACACATATCATTCATACCATTCTACACCATGACTCTCCCTAACCTGCAGTCCCTTGCACAGTTAACCTCTTTTACTATGAACCTTTGAATTTTTTTTGTTTCTAACCCAAATTCACCTACAGTTCTAAGTGAACTATTCAGCTTGTTGTGGCACACCAGCTATATTTCTATAATAATTGTTGAAAATTGTAACTCAAAGGTTTGTTCTGTGACTCAAAAGGCTCAGAGGGGTCCCCCTCTGATGACGTCAATCAGTGTGTTCACTGGACAGCTGCTACTGTGAAAGCTTGTAAATTGTTACAAATATGGCAAACAAAGTAACAAATATGGTAGATAGTTCCTGATGTTATGGTTTGCGCTTAATATTTGACACTGTGCGTATATATCTAAAGCCGTTAAAAAAAAATCTATGATTGATATTTCAAAATCTATACAAATTTTTTATTTTATATTGTTGTGGCACATTTTATACTGAAATATTGGATATATTGATATGATATACTTTGTGATATATATACACTGCTATTTGGAACCTTGATGTAAAGTAAGAGCAATGTGATACTAAGTATGGTGATACTGTCTGAATCATGTGATGTAAATGGGAAAGTTATAATTCTTAGCAGTTAATGAGAAATGGGATTTAAAAGGGCATTACTGAAACGTGGTGGGATGAATCTCATAACTGGACTGTTAATCTGAATGGTTATAACCTATTTAGTAAAGATAGGGGCAATGGTAAAATAGGATGAGAGATTTATCTCTATGTTAAGCCTATAGTCAGAGAAGATATTTATGCAGGAACTAGCGATAATGTTGAATGTTTGTGGGTAGAGTTAAATAGCGGAGCAGCAAATTCTAAAAAGACTGTTGGTAGGAGTATGCTATAAACCCCCAAAAGTAATTGAAAGTGAGGACATGTAATTATTGTTACAGATTGGAAATGCAGCTAAGCACGGGCATGTTTTATTAATGGGAGATTTTAACTACCCTGAAATAAACTGGATGGAGAAGGTTCTTGAGTACACTCAGGGATCATTATCTGGCCCAAGTTATACAAGAACCTACTAGAAACGAGGCTATCTTGGATTTAGTTATCACAAAAAATATTGATAGGGTATCAAATGTTGAAATATCTGCTCATGGATTGAGAGCTGGCTAAAAGACAGGACGTAATGGGTAGTTATTCATGGAACATACTCAGATTGGACTAATGTGGTAAGTGGTCTTGCTCAGGGTTCAGTATTAGGTCCTCTCCTTTTTAACGTATTTATTAATGACATAGAGGTGGGACTGCAAAATAGTGTCTCCATTTTTGCTGATGACACAAAGTTGTGCAAGGTAATTCAATAAGAAAATAATGTAATTTCCCTCCAAAGAGATTTGCATACATTAGAGAAATGAGCAACTAAATGGCAGATGGGATTTAATACGAATAAATGTAAAGTTATGCGTCTGGGAAGGAAAAATAGCCATGCAATTTATATCCAAAAAGGAGCAAATCAGGTCAAATATTGCAAGGGATTTGGGAGTGCTTGTGGACAACCACCTAGGTAAC
Organism: Discoglossus pictus; assembly: GCA_027410445.1. Classification (NCBI taxonomy): domain Eukaryota; kingdom Metazoa; phylum Chordata; class Amphibia; order Anura; family Alytidae; genus Discoglossus; species Discoglossus pictus. The sequence continues at coordinate 312,588,596 of CM050164.1, read as the reverse complement.
AGTGCTCAATGTCAGGCAGCAGCTGCTAAGGCAAATAAAATATTAGCATGTATTAAAAAGGGTATAGAAGCAAGGGAAGAAAATATAATTCTGCCACTATACAAATCTGGAGTACAATTTTGGGCACTACTTCATTAAAAGGACATTTTAGAGCTGGAAAAAGTACAGAGAAGTTCAACAAAACTAATTAGAAGAATGGAGGGGCTAAGTTATGAAGAAAGACTAACCAAAACTGAGTTTCTCTAGAAAAATTGCGTCTAATAGGAGATATGATTACCTTATATAAATATATCCAGGACCAATACAAGGCTTTGTCAAGTGAACTTTTTGTGCCAAGAGGTTTTCAAATGACAAGAGGGCATCCTTTGAGGTTAGACGTAAAAAGATTTCACCTGAAAGAAAGAAAAGGGTTCTTCCCAGTAAGGGTGGTTAAACTGTGGAATTCTCTACCAAAGGAGGTGGCTACAGCAAATTCAATATAAAACTTTAAAAAGGGATTGCATATATTTGTAAATAAAAAAGGCATCCAGGGTTATGCTGAATAACTGGAGAGGGAATATTGATCCAGGGAGATATCCGATCACCCTTTTGAGACAATTGGAAAAGTTTCACTGTTTTTTTTTCTTTTCTGTTTGCCTTCCTCTGGATCAACTAACAATTAATTCACATATTGCAGATCAGGGTAGAACTAAAAAGGTTGAACTTGATGGAGTAATAGTCTTTTTTCAACCTCAAATACTATGTAGCTATGTAATATCTGATTTGCACATTGTTTATATTGTGTTCAGTGATCGTATCTCAGGTATTGTTCAGTGCTAAAAAATTTTTAAAGTATCAGTCAGCACAATGTTGAATGTCATGATTTAGAGCATATTCACTGTTATTTACCAACTTTATAAGCACAATGATAAGAATAGGGCAATATTCAATTTGAAGCCTGCAACTCAATCGCAGATGGCCGAATGTCTGCGGTAGTGTTGCGGGCTCCCGTTCCTCTCTGATTGTGATGCTATTCAATTGCTCAAGGCCGCAAGTTGCTGTCCCAAAGCCTTAAGCCATGCACTGGGTCGTAGCAGTTCAGGGCGGGAACATGATCAATTCAGCAAGCCCATAACCTCCCATTTCGAATCAGCCAATAGAAAAATGTAATTATTACAGCATGTCAATCAATTAGGTTTGGGGGTCCGATATGCGATCAGACTCGCAAAACTGCAAAATAAAGAATTAGGAATATTAATGCCAATACTGTTCTAGTCCATATGGGTGGCCTGATATGTATTAACTCATTGATACCCGAGATCGATTTAGCTCTGCAATGAAACATGAAAATAAATTTAATTTCCTGCCGATTTGTGAGCTTGAGACTGTTGTGCAATTAATACTAATGTCTTTCATCGCCTTCCCCGTTATTTATAGTGCAGTATTGATTTTTTAGTTGCATTTACAGTGCTACGAAAAGTTTTTTACCCCCCTTGCGGGTCCTCTCTAGCATTTGTTGGATTTTCTATTTCATTTGCCATTTGCGGGTGTAAAAATATTTGGCGAATAGCTATTTTCGATTTTAGCCTTTGCGAAAGTAAAAGATCAAAAGGCTTCTGGAGGCTGTAAGATACGAGTTTAACCATCGCCATTTTATCAAGGCTGTAACTCGGAAACCATTCAGAGCCCGAAAAAAGACGCCAATTGACTAGCAAATTAGCTACACTTACCGGCTCTCCCAAAACCTCAATTGAAGGTGGCCCATAGTGTCTATGCATTCTTATCTATGATGTAAGTGGGCAATCATGTTGTGTTTGGGACCTGAGTGAATAAATAATCATTTGATTTTCTGCGGACTGTTCATATTAGAGTAAGACGGTTAGGGACTTATCTCTCAATAAGGGGGCAAGTGGCGGATTCCAGTCCAAACTCTGCCACACTATCATAATAGGACACAAAGTAGTAATTTTGGTAGGTAAAACTTATTGGAATGAAAGTCTGCTGAAAAGGATATGAGTTATTTCTTTATTACTGGATATCATAGATTGGATGTATTGCCCACTGCGAGGGAATTATAAGTACCTTTTGAATTTGAGGATTGGATGGATATATTATATATGTGAATTTACATCTTAGGAACTTATAATAAGAGTTACAGCTATCAATTAATGTATGAAGTGATATTGTTATTGCGAATTCTGCTTAAGTGATAGAGATATATTCTATTGAACAATTACTATATGAATTACTGGAATTATTTTTTACTAATTATTGTATTTGTAAGGACCCACTAGGAATTTAATTGTAAATAATAACTTTAATTTTGGGGTTTTACTTTTTTTTTATGAAAAAAGAAAAGTTATGTTTTCTAATTAATTATGTCTGTATCCATATAATTTAGTCTAATAGTTTGCCTTAGGTGGTTTGTTACCTATCCTGCTAGTTTTATTAGCGTATTTCGCTTTGTATGTTAAAAACCAGCTAGATTTGGCTATTAACATACAAATCTCAAAACTCTGCCCATTTTTTCAACTGACTTAAAACAAGTAGGTAATATCTTTAACTTATTAATCTATTTATTCAAATCTTTACAAATAGTGATATAGATATAGGCAAAGGCCAACATAGACAACTTTTAAGGGGCAATATGAGAAGCAAGAGAGTAAAAGAGAAACAGATTTTCTCTAAGACAGCATGGAAGAAAATCAATCATGGGAGAATAGAAAAGGCGAAATTGAAGAAGATGGGAATGAGGTGGAGAATACAACTAAAATGGCTGCCTTTCTTGATTTGGAATTGGGCAACATCAAAATGAAATACACATATAGCTTTAATCATTGCTTGAGAGGAATAATCACTATGAATGCCTTTATTCTTTTTACAAACTGCAAACCATTTGGCAAGGTTGTGCCTTTAAATCCATTCTCAGAAGTTGTCTTTAGGTCAAATGGTAGAGTGAGGGTATCAAAGCAGCTGCTGCTGATCCACTTATCTCTGTTTGTTCACGTGATCCACCAGTGAACTATCTATTCTTAGTACAAAGTTTCAGGTTGTAGTATCTGATATATTTTAATGAAATGCAATTCAGTTAGTATCTTGTTGAGATGAAGACCAAATAAATACAGTACAATGTTATATCACAGTGGAAATATGACATATCTTAGATTGTTACACCTTTATAATATACAAAAGAAATGTTAAATAGCATAAAAATAAAATATACAACATTAATTTACATTAAAGTATAGTCCTTAGCACCTCAAAGCATTTTGCAATCTCTTCAAGCTACATTAAATTATTAATGATAATTGTATTAAAACTGGTGCTCTCTGGCAATTTCTTGCCTCAGTAACATAAGCCACAAGACATTTTAAATAGTCTTGTCACACATAATAGGAGCACTTGCAGTGATTGCATTTTAAGATCATTTTCCTTAAGCTAATACATACAAATTGCTTCTTTATAGTTAACAGCTTAGATTGAAAGGTGGAATAATGTGCTCTTGTGTTTCTGCTACATTGACCTCCCACATGTATAATTACAATCAGTATAAAGATACTTAATTGTAGCATCTACAAAAGGTGAGATTTGTAGGGTGCCCAAGTAGCATTATCTAGTAGAACACTTTATTTGATTAACCCTCTGCTGCTGCAAAATACAAATGTTTGAAAACATAAATACGTGCTTCACATTCTACACATTTATTTCAAAGCTAAATAGATTTATGATAATGTAGGTCATTCTATTAAAGTAAAAAAAATAGACAAATCTGAAACAAATGCTGCATTATTATTATTATCTTTTATTTGTAGAGTGATGCATATTCATAGAGGTGGGGGCACAACGGATAAGATTTCAACATACATCTGAAAAAAATAATACAAGACAGCAAATTTGTACATACACACTGGTACAGAAAGATATAGGGGCCTACTTTTGTGATGCTCACAATCTAAGTAATAGGGGTGGTAGATACATTTGCTAGAGTTAAGGAAATAAGTGGTATGCTTCTCTGTACAGATGAGTTTTCATACAACATCTGAATATCTGAACACTAGGGACCCTATTAAATTCTAAGCAGTGTCTGTCGTATAGCCCGTAAGTCTGTGGGGTTGAATTTTTCAGGTGTTACAGATCGATTAAACTGAACAAGGCCGCAACCTAAGGGCCGAAGCGGCAAGCCAGTAAACCATTCCCGAGCCTAAAGCTGTTAGTAGGCTGGAATAGATTCTTTCCTCAGTTACAATCCAATCTCATAGTTACGGAGTGCGACACAGGCCTCAAAGCAAAAAAAATTTAGATCTCGGAAAATTATTGACAGGGGGAAATAATAAAGCTGCGTTCCACACGCCCATGCGTTGACTGTGTTGTAGATTCTTCCGAAGTAGCACGCAGGTCCCGGAGTTGGTAGTTGGATTTAGAGAGAGAGAGAGAGAGAGTAGGATCGTTCTTACACTTCTATTCATTTCTATTATCAGCATAACTTTTTTACACATACATTTTGAGTGCACAGGTACAGGTAATACTTTTGTTCAATTAACCTTATTTTGTTCAGGATTGATATGGAGTGAGGAGAGAGAAGTGGAGAGGTGGGGAGGAGAAGAGGTAAAGAGGCGAGGAGGAGAGAGAGGTTGCCATGGGGAGTGTTGGAGAGGAGGCGGAGGAGGTAGAGGTGGTGGAGGAGATAGAGGAGGAGGTGGAGGAGGTGGTAGAGGAGGCTGGGGACAGGCACAGGGCCCCAAATTACTTCTCCCAGGAGATGGTGGTACTTCTGCGTGCCATCCGCGAGTGGCCCGCTATTCTTTCAGGGGGAGGGAAGTGAAGGCCCAAGCCTAGGTCCCAAGCATGGAAGGAGGTAGTGGCCACAGTAACAGCAGTGGGCACAACGGAAAGGGATGTGTGGTCTGTGAAGCACAAGTTTAATGATGTCAGGGTCCTGGTGAGGAGGAAGCTTGTGCTGCTGCCTCCCGGGGGGATGCCTCGCCCTGCCCCCACCCAGCCCAGTGAGATATCCTGAGAACTAGCTAATGGTTAGTAATGCTTGCAGAGGGAAGTCATGTGAGTTGGTATATTGTTACAGTTTCAGCATTTAGCACTGTACTGTACATGATTATTATCTCTGCCTTTTTTTACCACTTCTCTTCAGATTTTTTTTGGGGGGAACACACTGTATGTTTGAAACTGGATTAGATTACAAAGTCCAGATGTTTAAGTATCTGTTTGAATGAGCAGATATAGACAAGTTGTTAGTGCTATGCACATTACTGGTTACTTCAAATAAATGGAGTGATTTCTGATAATCTTTTTTTTCCTCAGATTCCGGTTGCAGTGGTGTAGTGACCACATGTGACCCTGGTAGGTGCTATGCATCATGTTTTTTCTAGACTATGACATTACCCCCTTTAGGTATCCGCTTTTTCCACAGAAGCCTTTTGCCCTTCCAGGATCCGTCCACAGCACACCCATGATATTAATGCACAGTCTTGTACATTTCTGAGTGTGCTCTATGTATGAAATTAATGCAAATAGTTTTTTTAACATATTTTTTATTTGTTGATTGCGTTCCCCATATTTTCAAATCCAGTGGTGTGTTTATATTGGCTACTGCAGTGTTAAGGATTTGTCTGTAAACCCTTTGCGAGTCCTATTTGAATCCCGTAATGATTTTGTCTACATTTGCTGTTTACGGGTTTGAACACAAGTATGTCTTGGGGAAATTATAGCAATTTACGATTTTATTGATTGTAACACTTGCAGGCTTGAAAGATCAATGGCTTAGCTGGGTTGGAGTTTCGATTTTGACAGCCCGTAGGGATTTTCAGCCTGTAACCTGCATATCGTTTGTGGGTAGCTAAAAGAGTTCAATTTAATAGCCGGAACTTTTGAAGGCTCCTTTAAAGGCTTCTGGAACTACAAAGTGGTGAATTGAATATGGCCCTAGGGGAGTGAAATGAGGTAAGGAATTTCGTAGGGAAATTAGAGTATTTTGTTGTCAAGAATCATGAGGAAGAAATGGAGTAGCTCTCATAATCAATCAAAGGGTGATCAAAACAATGCTTGGTTACAACCCAATAAAAGACAGAATGATCTCAATTCAAATTCAAGGTAAGCCATTTAACATCACAGTGATCAAAGTCTATGCTCCAAACATAGAGGCTGAAATTGTCCAGTTCTACAAGGATATTCAACACCTCATAGGTTTAACACAAAGAAAATATATTACTCTCATCATAGGAGATTGGAATGCGAATTTAGGGAACCAAAAGATACCTGGAATGATGGGCATTGGAGTACAAATTGAGGCACGTCAGAGACCAGTAGAACTCTGTCAAGATAATTCTCTGGTCATAGTAATCACCCTCTTCCCTCTTCCAACAGCCTCAGAGTTGACTCTACATGTGGGCATCAAAAGATGGACAATATAGAAAGCATATTGACTATATCCATTGTAGCCAAAGATTGAGTAGCTCTATAGAGTAAGCAAAAACAAGACATTGAGCTGATTGTGGCTCAGATCATGAACTTCTTATTGCAAAGTTCAGAATTAAACTGAAGAAAAGAGGGAAATCATCAGACCAAGCAGATATGAAATAAATAATATCCCCATGGAATATGCAGTGGAGGTAAAAAATGGATTCAAGAGAATCGAGTCAAGAGATCTCTTCAAGAAAATGAGGGAATTGAAGGGAACCATTCATGCCAAAGTGGGTGTGATAAAATACAAAAATAGTAGACACTTAACAGAAGCAGATCAGATAAAGAAGAGCTAGCAAGAATATTCAAAGATCTATACAGGAAGGATCTTAGCAACATTGAGAATTTCAATAGTTTGTCCAATGTGCTTGGACAGACCTCTTGGAGAGTGAAGTGAGATGGCCACTAGGAAGCCTTGATAATAATAAGACTACAGGAGGTGACATTTCAGCCAAACTATTCAAAAACCCACAAGATGATGCTGTGAAAGTGTTGTTTGTCTTATGCCAACACATTTGGAAAAACTCAACAGATGCCAGTAAACTGGAAAAGGTAAGTCTACATCCCAATCCCCAAAAAGACAGTGCCAAAGAGTGCTCCAAATATTCACCAATAGCACTCATTTCCTATACCTGCAACGTAATGCTTAAGATCTTGCAAGCTCAACTCAAACAATATATGGACAGGAAATTACTAGCTGTGGCTGGGTTCAGCACAGACAGAGACAAAATAGATCAAATTGACATTGTCTGCTGGATTATAGAGAAAGCAAGAGAGTTCCAGAAAAAGCATTTACTTGGCTTCATATACTATTCTAAAGCCTTTGACTATGTGGATCACAAACAAATGCAGCACATTGTTAAAAAAAATGTGAGAGCTGGTCCATAGAAGGCTGTGCATAATAGCATTGATGACATCAAATTGTAGTGTTAGTGAAAACTGTACTACATGATATCAAGGCAAATTGTTTACTGGAATGTTTGATCATGAAGTTGCAGCTCAAATATTTTGGCCATTTCATGAGAAGACAGGATTCAATAGAGAAGACTGAAGGCACATGAAGAAGGGGATGGCAGAGTTGGAGATGGTTAGATGAGGTCATTGAAACAATGATTATGAGCTTGTGAGGACTCAGAGGGGCAGTGGCTGATAGATGTAAGAGACAATGGCTGTTGACCTTCAAGAAATTAATCAATCATTTACTATGTATATCTCATCAGAAAACATATAAGAATCTGCGTGGTTATGGGATCGGATGTGACATTTCCACTCCTTATCTCCTTATCCATATATATTAATGCATTAATATGATCTTGTAGGTCAGGTATAGTTTGTTCATAGAAGGGGGTAATAAGGCCATATATGCCGTGATTATCTTCTTGGAAAGTATGGTATTAAAGGAATATTAAAAGCATTTTCAGCTGCATCTGAAAGCGGGATTTTGATAAAGTACAGCTGTGTGTTTTATTATTTCATATGAAGCTCTCAAAGAAGAAAAAAATGATTCAGATGTTTAACAGCTCTGGGGTTTACCCCTGTCAATCAATGAATAGTTCTAATAAAAGTGCAGTTCTAGTATAAGTGTGGAAGGTTAAACAAAAAGAGGGAACTTAAAGAAAAGGAGGGCGCATTAAAGTGCTTTATAAAAAAAATTCCCACTGTAATTAGTAATTATGAGTCAGTTCAGTGACAACCTCACTCAGTGTGCATCCTGTCACAGGTATGAACTACTAGAACAGCTGATCTAGAGTCCATACCTCTGCGAGAGATGTGAGCATGTTGCCTATCTTGAAGTTCATATTGGAGAACTGGAGAGGAGAATTGCAGCACTTAGTGATATTGCTCCACTGGAAAGGGAGTTGGTGCTCATGGAGCACAGTTACAAGGGGAAGCAGAGGGATCAGGAGGAGGAGGCAGGCCAGTTCTGAGTTGGCACACTCCAACATATTTGCCAGATTTAGTTAAATTGTTGGCGATGTCCATTCATGAATGGCAATGCCAGACAGAACTGTTCCCTCTAACAGCTGGGAGAGCTGTTCTCCTGGAGGAGAAAGAAGGCAGAATAGACAGAGCAACACAAAGGTTTAGGTGGTAGGGGACTCTATTATTAGGAAGGTAGACAGGGTGATTTATCACCCAGATCCCAGCAATCGAACAGTTTGCTGTCTCCTGGGTGCTTGTGTTCAACATGTTGTGGATCGGGTAGATTATTGAGAGGGGCTGGAAATGAACAGGCGGTCTTGGTGCATGTTGGTACCAATGACAAAGGGAGTCATAAAGAATGATTTTATAGAACTAGGTAATAAGATGAAGTTAAGGACCTCCAAGGCACTATTTTCCGAGATACTACCAGTGCCACGTGCTTGCCCAGGGAGACGGAAGGAGCTTAGGGAGGTTAATGCATGGCTACATTTTGTTTAGGGCACCGGGCTGACTTCTCACTTGGGTACAATCTCTATAGCAGGGATCTATTGCACCTTAATGAAGGAGGAGTTGGTGTGCTAGGGGAAAACAGCTGGGGGGGTTTAAATTAGTAGGTGGGGTGGTGATTGGTTCCCCTCATCCTCACAGATCCTACATCCATGGGGGCAATGGTAAAAGAGGAGGAGGGATTTGTTTTTTATGTTAGGGCTGAACTTAAGCCTATAGTCAGAGAAGATATTTATGCTGAAACGAGCGGTAATGTTGAATGCTTGTGGGTAGAGTTAAATAGCGAAGAAGCAAATTCGAATAGAATATTGGTAGGAGTATGCTATAAACCCAAAAAACATATAAATAGTGGGAAATATTTACATAAATACATTCTAGTCAGGACAACTACAAGTTAAAATTGTTAAAAACCAAACTACATTAAAAACATAATGCAGGGATTTATTCCTTTGTTTGCTTTATTTATTGACTAAATAGGCATTGGGAACCTGGGTCTTTTTCTTATTATACCTATAAGTGCAAAGGAAACACCACCAAACACCTACGGATTTTCCGAAAAAGATGTACGAGATCCAAAAACAAGGACGCAACCCGCGCGACCACAAAAACATTAGAAACACAATAAATACACACAACAAACACATAAAAAGATTACCCACAGCAAGGGGGGGCACCCAGGACCTCTGCAAGTGAAGTTACACCTCGATATAAGTCTAAATTTCAGGGTTTACACACCCGAAAATCACCTAAGCGAGAGAAAAAATGGCCGCCGAATAAATAGAAAACGAGGCTAAAGGACCCTAAACACACAAAACACCACCAAACACCTACGGATTTTCCGAAAAAGTCGGACGACATCCGAAAACAAGGACGCTAAATCAGCCACAGCCGCATACCATACATTAGGCACCATTTTAGAACACTAACTTATACAATCCGGAAGTACACAGCTACCCTAACGGATTTGCCTCGTGCACCCACACACTACACACATTCATGACGCTTACACAGCAGCTCCACAGCACTGATGATGCAGCAACATCAAAACAGATTGCCAGCTCTTCAACACAATGCTTCCTGCATATATTACTTCACAATAGGTAAAGTATATTCATTTCTTATTTTATTTATTATTTATTGCCATACCAAAAAAAAAAACATTGCTGCTCATAGCACACAAACATCCAAGAGCCTCGCAATGAGCGCCGAAGGATCTTAAAACACCAACAAAATGTATTTTGCACGCAAACAACATTACCTGCCTTACAATCTTATTGCCGGGCAAGTCGCTAGTATATTTACAGTGGATATAAAAAGTCAACACACCCCTGTTAAAATGTCAGGTTTCTGTGCTGTAAACAAATTAGACAAAGATAAATCATTTCAGAACTTTTTCCACCTTTAATGTGACCTATAAACTGTATAACTCAATTGAAAAACAAACTGAAATCTTTTAGGTAGAGGGAAGAAAAAATCTAAAAATAAAATAATATGGTTGCATAAGTCTGCACACCCTTAAACTAATACTTTGTTGAAGCACCTTTTGATTTTATTTCAGCACTCAGTCTTTTTGGGTATGAGTCTATCAGCATGGCACATTTTGACTTGGCAAGATTTGCCCACTCTTATTTGCAAAAACACTCCAAATCTGTCAGATTGCGAGGGCATCTCCTGTGCACAACCCTCTTCAGATCACCCCACAGATTTTCAATCAGAATCAGGTCTGGGCTCTGGCTGGGCCATTCCAAAACTTTAATTTTCTTCTGGTAAAGCAATTCCTTTGCTGATTTGGATGTATGGTTTTGGTCGTTGTCATGCTGAAAGATGAAGTTCCTCTTCATGTTCAGCTTTCTAGCAGAAGCCTGAAGGTTTTGTGCCAATATTGACTGGTATTTGGAACTGTTCATAATTCCCTCTATCTTAACTAAGGCCCCAGTTCCAGCTGAAGAAAAACAGACCCAAAGCATGATGCTGCCACCCCCATGCTTCACTGTGGGTATGGTGTTCTTTTGGTGATGTGCAGTGTTGTTTTTGCGCCAAACATATCTTTTGGAATTATGGCCAAAAAGTTCAACCTTGGTTTCATCAGACCATAACACCTTTTCCCACATGCTTTTGGGAGACTTCAAATGTGTTTTTGCAAAATGTAGCCTGGCTTGGATGTTTTTAAGAAAAGGCTTTCGTCTTGCCACTCTACCCCATAGCCCAGACATATGAAGAATACGGGAGATTGTTGTCACATGTACCACACAGCCAGTACTTGCCAGATATTCCTGCAGCTCCTTTAATGTTGCTGTAGGCCTCTTGGTAGCCTCCCAGACCAGTTTTCTTCTCGTCTTTTCATCAATTTTGGAGGGAGCTCCAGTTCTTGGTAATGTCACTGTTGTGCCATATTTTCTCCACTTGATGATGACTGCCTTCACTGTGTTCCATGGTATATCTAATGCCTTGGAAATTATTTTGTACCCTTCTCCTGACTGATACCTTTTAACAATGAGATCCCTCTGATGCTTTGGAAGCTCTCTGTGGTCCATGGCTTTTGCTGAGAGATGCGACTAAGAAAATTTCAGGAAAGACCAACTAGAGCAGCTGAATTTTATTTGAGTTTAATCAGAGGCACTTTAAATGATGGCAGGTGTATGCTGACTCCTATTTAACACAATTTGGAATGTGATTGCTTAATTCTGAACACAGCTACATCCCCAGTTATAAGAGGGTGTGCAGACTTATGCAACAACATTATTTTTATTTTTTATTTTTCTTCCCTCCACCTAAAAGATTTCAGTTTGTTTTTCAATTGAGTTGTACAGTTTATAGGTCACATTAAAGGTGGAAAAACTTCTGAAATGATTTATCTTTGTCTCATTTTTTTACAGCGCAGAAACCTGACATTTTAACAGGGGTGTGTAGACTTTTTATATCCACTATATATATATATATATATATATATATATATATATGTACAGGGAGTGCAGAATTATTAGGCAAGTTGTATTTTTGAGGATTAATTTTATTATTGAACAACAACCATGTTCTCAATGAACCCAAAAAACTCATTAATATCAAAGCTGAATATTTTTGGAAGTAGTTTTTAGTTTGTTTTTAGTTTTAGCTATTTTAGGGGGATATCTGTGTGTGCAGGTGACTATTACTGTGCATAATTATTAGGCAACTTAACAAAAAACAAATATATACCCATTTCAATTATTTATTTTTACCAGTGAAACCAATATAACATCTCAACATTCACAAATATACATTTCTGACATTCAAAAACAAAACAAAAACAAATCAGTGACCAATATAGCCACCTTTCTTTGCAAGGACACTCAAAAGCCTGCCATCCATGGATTCTGTCAGTGTTTTGATCTGTTCACCATCAACATTGCTTGCAGCAGCAACCACAGCCTCCCAGACACTGTTCAGAGAGGTGTACTGTTTTCCCTCCTTGTAAATCTCACATTTGATGATGGACCACAGGTTCTCAATGGGGTTCAGATCAGGTGAACAAGGAGGCCATGTCATTAGATTTTCTTCTTTTATACCCTTTCTTGCCAGCCACGCTGTGGAGTACTTGGACGCGTGTGATGGAGCATTGTCCTGCATGAAAATCATGTTTTTGTTGAAGGATGCAGACTTCTTCCTGTACCACTGCTTGAAGAAGGTGTCTTCCAGGAACTGGCAGTAGGACTGGGAGTTGAGCTTGACTCCATCCTCAACCCGAAAAGGCCCCACAAGCTCATCTTTGATGATACCAGCCCAAACCAGTACTCCACCTCCACCTTGCTGGCGTCTGAGTCGGACTGGAGCTCTCTGCCCTTTACCAATCCAGCCACGGGCCCATCCATCTGGCCCATCAAGACTCACTCTCATTTCATCAGTCCATAAAACCTTAGAAAAATCAGTCTTGAGATATTTCTTGGCCCAGTCTTGACGTTTCAGCTTGTGTGTCTTGTTCAGTGGTGGTTGTCTTTCAGCCTTTCTTACCTTGGCCATGTCTCTGAGTATTGCACACCTTGTGCTTTTGGGCACTCCAGTGATGTTGCAGCTCTGAAATATGGCCAAACTGGTGGCAAGTGGCATCGTGGCAGCTGCACGCTTGACTTTTCTCAGTTCATGGGCAGTTATTTTGCGCCTTGGTTTTTCCACACGCTTCTTGCGACCCTGTTGACTATTTTGAATGAAACGCTTGATTGTTCGATGATCACGCTTCAGAAGCTTTGCAATTTTAAGAGTGCTGCATCCCTCTGCAAGATATCTCACTATTTTTGACTTTTCTAAACCTGTCAAGTCCTTCTTTTGACCCATTTTGCCAAAGGAAAGGAAGTTGCCTAATAATTATGCACACCTGATATAGGGTGTTGATGTCATTAGACCACACCCCTTCTCATTACAGAGATGCACATCACCTAATATGCTTAATTGGTAGTAGGCTTTCGAGCCTATACAGCTTGGAGTAAGACAACATGCATAAAGAGGATGATGTGGTCAAAATACTCATTTGCCTAATAATTCTGCACTCCCTGTATATATATATATATATGTGTGTGTGTGTGTGTAGATGTATATGTAAATGTATACGTTTATATATATACTAGCGACTTGCCTGTCAAAAATGAAGATGCAATAAAATTGTAAGACAGGTAATGCTGTTTGCCACAGACAGTAAGTGATTTTGTCGTCTGAAATCCTTCGGCGCTCATTGCGATCCTAGCGCTGATCGCTTTTGCAGCTCATCGCATGGCTCAGATCTAATTTTAAATAACCATTTGTAATTCCAAAGATTTCTGTGTAATAATTTTGATATTAAAAAGCCTTTTATTTAACTGAGTGATAGATTTTACATTTAAAATGTAAATAAATGGCGTGCATGAAAAGCCTTCATTTAGGCCTTGTAGTGTTTGAGCTACAAGATTGTATATCCATTTAGATTCACATTGTAACAATCTTTTTTCAATATCCCCTTTTCTTGGACTGGGTTCAACATGATCGATTACATAGAATTTCAGTACTTCAGGTTTATTATTGTGGTAATATTTCACGTGGCGTGCTATGGGGGTATTATATTAGTTTTTCATGGCATAGATGTGTTCGCGCACTCTAAGGTGCAACTGTCTCCTCGTTTTGCCCATGTAAATTTTATTACAAAGACAGGTTGCCACATATTCAACCCCCGTGGATTTGCAATTATAGAATTTCTTTAATTCAAATTTCTCTTTTTTGATTGGGTGTTCATATATTTTAGTTGGTTGTATATATGTACAAAATTTGCATTGTCCACATTTAAAACAACCCTTAAGGGGTTGAAGCCAAGTTTTAATGTTTTTCATCCCTTGAAACGTACTATGTACCAACATGTCCTTCAGATTTGAGACTCAAGTTATTACTATTTAAATGATTCATAAAGAGATTAAGGTCTCTCTCTGATGCTGTTCATACCATAAAGATGTCATTGATAAATCTTCTCCAGACCAATATATGATCTGTGAAGTTTTCAAGGGATTCCTGAAATACATATCTCTCCTCCCACCAGCCTATAAATAAATTGGCATAGCTGGTGGCACAGGGTGTCCCCATATCTGTGCCATTGCATTTATGTATCCATGTGTTGTTAAATGTAAAATAGTTCTGTTTAAGGATAAAATCCAATAGTTGTACCAGGAAGTTGTTAAACTCTTTGTGATTTTGTCCTTTCATATGTAGAAAGTATTTTACAGCTGCAAATCTATATTCATGAGGTATACTACTGTATAGTGCCTTTACATCTATACAGACCAGCCAAGCATCCATTGGTACATTAAGATCTTCTAGCTGTCTAAGGATATCAGGGGTATCCCGCACATATGTAGGTGGGCTCACTACAAACTCTGTTAGATGATAATCTAGAAATTGGCTCACATTTTGAGATAGATTTCTGTCCCAGACACTATTGGCCTACCAGGAATAGGTATTGTCTTTTTGTGAACCTTATGCAACGCATAAAAGGTTGCTACTGTGGGTAATGTTGGTAATAAAAATGTATGTGTTTGATCATTAATCATTTTTTTATCTTTAGCTGAATCTAAGATTCTTTTCAAAATCTATTTATATTCAACAGTGGGATCTTTTTCAATTATCTCATAAGTTGTTTTGTCATTTAGGATTTTCATGCACATATCTGTGTATTGCTCATTTTCCATTAACACTGTATTCCCACCTTTGTCGGCTTGTTTTATCTGTATAGTCTCACAGTTTTAAAGTTCTTCCAGTGCGTTATACTCTTGTTTAGTTAAATTATACGCTTTTTTTGTGTTTATTGTAATCTATCTGTTCTATGTCTTGGGTGACCTGTTGTAAGAAAACCCAAATATTTGCACATTCTTTTAATGGTGGCGTAAAGGCACTCTTTTTTTCTCCAAATTTTTAATTGGGATGGATTATCTTTTTCCAACATATTTTCCTCTAGAAGTAACATGAGTGCTTTTATTGCTTCAATGTCTACTTTTCCTACACCCAAGGTTAGATATTCTTTTTCACTTTTAATCTTATGGTATTTATGCAAGGCTAATTTTCTTGCAAATAGGTTTATATCCTTTATATGTGTGAATGTATCTACTTGTGACCTCTACTTGTCCTCATTCTGTTTTCTACCCTCCTACTTTGAGGGTAGCCTCTGCCTAAAAAATCCTCTTCAACTCTGGGATTTTTTCTTTTTTGGGGAATTGTTCTAACATCTTCTCTAAAGGTTGGAATATAATGTGCAATGTTTTCCCTCTGAATATTATTTTCTTCCAAGTCTTAGTTTTTATACTCAGATGAGCTAATTTCTGAACTTGGTTGTTTTGGAGGGCTTTTTGGGAACTTTTTGTAAACCCCCAAATATAATTGAAAATGAGGAACTGCAATTATTGTTACAGATTGGAAATGCAGCTAAGCATGGTCAAGTTTTAATAATGGGAGATTTTAACGACCCTGAAATAAACTGGATGAATGAGACCAGCAGTTCAGCTAAGAGGAGAAGGTTCTTGACTACACTCAGAGATCATTATCTGCCCCAGGTTGTACAAGATTTGGTGGTTGGGTACAATCTGGGTACAATCTGACCACAACCAAAATTTAGCCATAGCGCTTGGTAGATCTTGTCTGATCGGCGATGGTCTTTAATAGGTTTGAATCACAAGGAACCTAGTTGTATACTGCTTGGTGTGTACAGCGGCCAGATGTGCTGCTATTCCCAAAATCTCTGTTCATGCTGGTGCCTTGTTGATATGTGAAGGAGGTGTGGAGAGGGAATCTTTGCAAAGCGTACAATCTTGAGTGTGTCTAACACGACGTACCCGGACAGTGTCCTCAGTCTCTTGGTTCTAAGACATATTGAGTATATGGTGGTGCTAATCCACAGTATAATGTACGTATAGTGTGATGACGCCTTGTGTTGCGTGTAACTGATGAGTCTGATGTTGTGTACTTTCCACGTGTGCGTGAAGGCGTATTCCAAAGCGTAAGTACTTCAGACCATTTTCATAAATAAAAGTATCGTTATTGGTAAAATTCAGATACAATTCAGGTAAGTAAAATCCTTTGATAAGAACAATAAAACCAAGTAAAAGCTGCAGACGCGTTTCGCTGCTGTTATCTGCAGCTTCCTCAGTGACAAAAGATTTCCCCTCCTCTATTCAGGATTAGACGGGCCTGGTTGTGGGAGGATGAAGGGTTTGGGGTATCCCTCTCCACACCTCCTTCAGGCTGTACAATAACCTACAAGAAATTAGACTATCTTGGATTTAGTCATCACAAATAATATTGATATAGTATCAAATGTTGAAATAGGGGTACCCTTGGGAAACAGTGATCAAAACACAGTCCAATTTGAGATTGAATTAAAAAACAGAATTGTAAGGGGCACACAAAAACATTCAATTTTATAAGGGCAGATTTTAAATGCCTAAGGGCAGCAATACAAACTGAACATAAATGGACAACTTACAAATCATTACTAAAGATACATACTTTTCACCATATACCTTGTGGAAATAAAAGTAGAAGGAGTAAATCCCTTCACATGTGGCTTAACAATGGTTTAAAGATGAAGATACAGAGTAAAAAATAGATATTTAAATTATACAAAAAAGAAAAATATTAGTTTCAAAGGAGAGTAAGACTAACCCTAAATTATTTTTTAAATATATTAATGAGAAGAAGGCAAGGAAGGAAGTTATAGAAACATTACAGTGTGAAACAAGCTGTCTGACAATTAGTGACCAGTAAAAGGTAGATGAGCTAAATAGGTTCTTTTGTACACAAGATAGGTAATAGTGGTTGCAACAAAATATGGCTACACTACCTTCACCAAATAATTGGTTAACGCAGGAAGAAATCCAAAAGAGGTTGGAAAAATGTAATGTTAATAAAGCCCCAGGTCCTTATGGAATACATCGAATGGTATTAAGGGAACTGGGCTCTGTAATAGCCAAACCATTAAATTCACTATAGAAATCCCTAGTACGCCCCCATTTGGAATATGGAGTACAATTTTGGGCATCACTTCATAAAAACGAAATTTTAGAGCTGGAAAAAGTAGAGAGAAGGGCAACAAAACTAATTAGGGGGATGGATGGGATAAATTATGAAAAAAGACAAACCAAATTAAACATATTTTCTCTAGAAAGAAGGTGTCTAAGAGGGGATATGATTACCTTTTATAAATATATCCAGGGCCAATACAAGGCTTTGTCAAGTGAACTTTTTGTGCCAAGAGGTTTTCAACTGACAAGAGGACATCCATTGAGGTTAGAAGTAAAAAGACTTCACCTTAAAGAAACAAAAGGGTTCTTCACAGTAAAGGTGGTTGGTCTGTAAAATTCTCTAACAAAGAAGATGTGACAGCAGATTTGATAGATAACCTTAAAAAGGGATTGGATATATTTTTAAATAAAAAGTGCATTCAGTGTTAATTGGAGAGAGAGTATTGATCCAGGGAGGCATCTTATCACCAGTATCTGGGGACAGGAAGGAATTGTTTTTCCCCCTTTTGAGACATTTGGCAAAATTTCACAGTTTTTGTTTCTGTTTGCCTTCCTCTAGATCAATTAACAATTAATCTGCGTATTGCGGATAAGAAAAGGTTGAACTTGATGGACTAAAATTATTTTTTTCAACCTCAACTACTATGTAAGTAATATAGATGCATGAGTCATACTTGTTTGCCCTTTAAATCTACAGACATATGTATGCTTTGTGTTTCCTGTTATTTTCAATGAAGTTTAAACAGGTTTTACTTAATATTTTTACATGCAAAATACAACTTTGGTAATGTCTAGAGTTTCTCTATAAAATATATGAAAAAATTAATTGTGTTCCATGTGTCTTTCACAAGCTATGCCTATCGTTAAGTTCCTACATTCATCAGCCCTATTACATTTCCCTAACGTGTAAAACCGTAGCCTGTAATGTAGCCGTAAGACTTACGGCTATTAAATTGGCCGCGTAAAGCAAGCCGCTGACGATCTGCAGGTTATGAGAGGAAAAAAGGCTACGGGGCGTGGAACGTGGAACTTTGCGCCTTTAAATCCTTTGTTCTGTCAAGCCCGTAACTGCTACATTCCAATTTAGCTATTAAATTGCAACAAATTCCCTGGCGTTCAACCCCGTAATCCGCAAAGGGTGCCAAGTAGCCAACGGGTACTAGAAAGGACCCGCAAGGGGAATAAAGTCCAATCCTTAGCACTGTAAATTGAAATATACACACAATACTGTACATATAATAATAGGGAACGTGATGTTAGGTATTAGAATTAATAGCACAACATTCTCAAGCTCGCAAATTGACAATATAAAATACTTTATTTCATGTTTAATTTCCGGGTTATATCGATCACGGCAACCAATGTGTTAATACATATAATGGAACTTGCATGGACTAGAATATCATATTTACGACTTTATCAATATTGCATTATTTCTGGAATGTGGGTCTGATAGTAACTCGTAACTTTTCAGTGACATAATTATGACTATCTCTGTTGCCATTGGCACCATCTAAACCCGTAACTACGGGTTTGACTAATTGATCACGTTCACAGCCTCGCATCCAACGTTCAACAAATGGTTTACGGGTTTGCGTCTCAAGCCCGTAACTCGCACCCTGCTCGAATTTAATAGTAGGTCTCACGTTGCACTTATGGGCTTCTAATTTAATAGGGCTGCATGTGTTGGAGATGTTCAGTAGCATTTTGAAGGATCAAATTCAAAATCTGCCTGGCATTTAAGCAGATTTTTGTGCCAGTAGTATTTTATATCTGCAATTCCAAACTGCTTTGAACATTAATAATCATATGAAATAAAATGTACTCAGCGCAGTACATTAGTTGAGTTAAGCACTAACCTTTATTGTAGTGGTGTTTTTTATATCCTTTTTTTTGCTTAATTAGTCTGCGAGTTTTCTTTGTTTGTGATACTTTATCATACTTATGTACAGTGCTATGGAATATGTTGGCTTGTTATAAATGAACTATAATAATAATAATACTTTTGAATTGCTTGTTTCATGTGTGGTGAATACTGTATGGGTTTTTATCCCTTTCATTGTATTGACAAGATTCATCTAACCTTAGTCTGGGTAACCAGATACAAGCCACATGCGGATCAATCGGTATATAAATTATTTTAATGTAACTACAAGTGCTGAAAAAGAAATCCTAAACACATTGGGCCTCATTCAATTTCAGAGCCGCAACTCACGGTATACAGGCCGTATGTCTGCGGGCTTCAACTCTATTACAATTAAGGAGCGATTCAGTTGAACAAGTTCGCAAGTTACGGGCAAAAAGCTAAAACCGTAAATCATAGAATCGTATGTAGCATTTCAGAGCATGAACATGATCAATTAAGCAAGGCCGTAACTACCCATTTAGAAACAGCCAATAGAAAATGAGACCATGTGGGTGGCCTAATATGTATTAACTCATTGATTCCCGAGATTGATATAACCCTGAATTGAAACATAAAAATAAATGATTGTTGATTGCAGATTTGCAAGCTTCAGACTGTTGTGCACTTAATTCTAATGTATTTCATCGCTTTCCCCGTCATTTACAGTGTGCGAGTCTTATCTGGTTCCTGTAGAATTTTCTTCTACATTTGCCATTTAGCGGTGTGAAAACATTTGCGCTCTTGCAGAATTGTTGCCATTGAAGCGATTTTAGAGATTTTAACTCTTGCGGACGTGAAACATCAAAAGCTTAGATGGGGTGTAAGTTATGGTTGTAACAACCACAGGGATTTTCAGCCCGTAACCGGTAGATTGTTTGCGTCTCGCAAAAAGACGCAAATTGAATAGCAAATTAGTTTACAGGCTACATTGGGGGCTCCCGTTAGCTACAATTTCTCAATTGAATGGGATCTATCCCACAAGGCTAACAATGGACATTCAGTTATAGATTTCAATAGATTGCAATAACATCATGTTCTATGTTTGGTGTCTTCAACAGGTAACTCAGGTTAATCAAACAATCTAATAACTATATAGAAACCTACTACCCTTGCATTGTGTAGTAAACAGGCTATGGTTTTAGTTAATGAAGATCAGCAGTAGCTCTCATTGATAAAGTAGGCTGTGGCTAACAGCAAATAATCTCCAAGGGCTGATGGATTATTTTTGAAATTTTCCATACTTGCTTTGAGAAATTGTCTGTCATTATCTTTGTTTTGTCTGTGCCAGCATCCTTGTAATTGTTTGTTTTTTCTCTGAAATAGATTTATATTGGGCCAGTTTACTGTTAAGTATACATTTATACTCTTTCAAGTACATTTACTATGTTTTCGCTATGATTTATCCATACCATATAGTACAGTTAAAAAATATCTTGTGTAATAAATGAAAAAGGTTTTCACAGAAGCACAATCAAAGAGATAAAGAAAAAAGTAAGCAAAAAAATATAACTTTTAATTAAAATAGGGACATCTTGATACATTGGTATCGAAAAACAAACATCTAAAACCATATAAACTTGGTAACCCTATTTTCAAAGTTTGTCCAACAACAGAAAATTGTTATCAGTAGATTACAGCACTATTGGAAGAGATTTATTACAGCTTTATTATGCTAGTATGTTTGTCCTTGTACATGAAAAAAAAAATCAATGGCAAACTTGTACTGTATGTTATTATGAATTAGTTCTCTGTTACCTAATAGTGTTCTTTGAAACCACAAGCTTCTATTACATATTCATCAGTAAATTTCCTCAGAGTATTTATATCAATGAAAAGTAATGTACAAAAAGATGGGGGTATCAGATGGGGTAAAAGGGGATAATGTATGATCCTAGATCCAGAATAAGGTTGCTAGTGCCCTGAAGAGGGATTTTGGAGTTATGTATAGGAGTTTTAAGATTCTGGGATGTGGTTTCCATGGGAACTATTTTATAGCTCAGTTTCATGAAGACTTCTGGAGACCAAAAAGATTTACGATATTATGGAGCCCTAGCATCGCATTTCATGAAGGTTAGATTTAAGAGTGTGATGTGACAGCTCAGTAGTGTTTTCCGAGTGAAATTCATTCTGGTTTTAGCTTATGGGAGCCATGGAATGGATACCATGGTAGGTATGTTTGCATATAAAACTATATCAACCGCTCTCAGCAGTGACATAACAGCAACTCTCGTTAAACAGATTCAACATCTTGTTACTGTCAAAGTTCCTGTTCAAGAAAGGATAACTATAATTAGATCTGTATATCACTCTTACATTGTAATGCAAACCTAATGCATATTTCTCAAGTTTATACTTCATTCAATGTGACTTGCATTATAAGAAAAGCTATAAGTTAGTGTGATACAGTCCTGTATTGTGTGATGTTCACTGTAAAGCAATGTATTCCATCATATTATACTAACATTATCTAATATTCACTATTGCTAGATGTATAAGCATCACTATAGCAAAGTTCTGGTGAATCTTGTTGATATTTAAAGAACCTCATTATAATGATGAAAACATACTGTATGTTAATACAGAGAAGGTCACAACATAAACAGGCAGTTTAACACTTCACAAGTTTTTATCTTGGTATTCCTGAAAAGAAAAATTCACACAGCCTACAACATTAACTCTATATTGACAAAGCTGCTTCTAGCACTACCTTAATGACCACAACTAATCAGATTGACTATATACTTTGTAGCAAAAAATAGAGGAGCTCTATACAGTGAACAAAATCAAGAGCTGGAGCTTACTGCAACTCAAAACGTGAGGGTCTTATGTCAAAGTTCAAAATTAAATTGAGGAAAGGAGGGAAAATCTTTAGACCACGCAGAAATGAAATAAATAAAATCCTTTGTGAATATGTAATGGAGGTAAAAAATAGATTTAAGTGACCAGGCAGGGTAGATAGAATGTTTTTCAGACATTTGTGTCACTGTCCAGAAAGCAGCAACAAAGAATATTCCCAAAAGAAAGAAAACAATGAAGGCAAACTGTCTGATGAGGCTTTTGAAGTTGCTCAGAAAACAATGAAAGCAAAAGACAGTGGAGATTGGAATTCTGCATTCAGTTGGACAAATCTTTTCTTGAGAATACCAAGAATAGACAAGGAGACATTCTATAATGAGTGATGTAAAGAAGATAAAAGAATGGATAAGTCAAGAGATCTGTTCAGGAAAAATTGCCAAAGTAGACGTGATAAAGCAGATGACATAAGGAAGAAACGGGGGGCAAACAACTTGGAGAGTGGAGTGAGATAGGAAGCCTAGTTAATAAAAAGGTTGCAGCAGTTGATAAAATTGCATCTGAACTTTTCAAAATCCTACAATAAGATGCTGTGAAAGCGTTGCTTCCATTATGCCAACACATTTGGAAAACTGATCAGAGGCCAGTGGTTTAGAAAAGGACAGTCAACATTTCAGTCTCCAAAATTGGCAGTGATAAAGAGTGCTCCAATTATCGAACAATAACACTCATTTTGCATGTCACCAAGTTCATGCTTAAGATCCGGCAAGCTCGGCTCCAATATGGACCAAGAACTACCAGATATGCAAGCCTGCTTCACAGAGATCAAATTACCAGTGTTAGAGATTTCAGGAAAAAAATTACCTCTGCTTCATAGATTATTCTGAAACCTTTGAATGTGTGGATCACAATAACATGTGGCAAGTTATTTAAGAGATTGGGGTACCAAAACATCTCATTCGTCTCCTGAGAATTTTTTTTGTGAACCAACACAGAAAACCCACATGGTTCAAGATCAGGTACGGAGTGCAAAAAGGTTGTATATTGTCACCCTGTTTATTATATAAGCAAAATACATCATGTGTAAGGCTGAGCTGATCAAATGTAAAGCAGCAAGAAACTGGGAGAAATGTTATACACTTCAGATATGTGTATGATACTACACTGATGGCTAAAAGTGAGGAGCAAGTGAGGAGGCCCTGAAGAGGGTGAAAAGGTGCAAAAGCTTACCCAATTCTCAATGGCAAACAGAAATCTCAGTTACTGGCAAGTAGATGGGGAAGAAGTGGAAGCAGTGACAGATTTAAATTTCCTCCAACATCTCTGCAGATGATAACTGCAGCCATGAAATTATCGGCACAGGTCTTCATAAATAGAACTATGGCATACCCAGTTGCAATATATGGATGTGAGAGCTGGGCCATAAAGAAGGCTGCAAGAAGATAACATACTACAGAAAATCAAGCCAAGCTGTTCACTGTAAGTAATGATAATGAGGCTAAAGCTGAAATATTTTAGCCATTTCAAGAGAAGACTACAATGCTGGGAGAGATTGAAGGCACACAAAGAAGGGGAAGGCATATGGATAGAGGTTCCTGGCGTGATATAATTCACTGCGTCATGGCGAGTTTGACATGACTGAACAAAATCTTAGAGATGGATGAAATGTGAGTCAGCTATTGTATTTTTCAGTAGTTATGAAACTCAGGTTCTATTATGGTATTAGAAGACTAGAAGTATAATTCTCATATTTCTCCAGTATAGATAGATTCACTAATCAAGTATGAAATTAATATGAGGAGTCTGAAGTGGAACACTGAATAAATATGAACTCTAGTTGTCACGACCCAGGAGCCATAACCAGGTGCACCCCAAAATGTTCCTGTTTATGGCCTACAGGAACACCCCAAGAGTGTCAGGGTTCTGGGAATCTCAGGGTCCAGCTGCTCCTCCAGTTCGGGAACCAAGTGAGGAAAACAGGTTATGCAGGATCAGGAACAAGTGGAGGTCCCTTGAAGCATAGGACCTAGAAGGAAACCGGCATCAGGATACAGCAGGAGCAGAAACAGCAAGAGCAGATGTAGATCCCTTTAAGGTAGAATCCATGTAGTGGTAGCAAAATACCAAAAATTGATTTAGTTCTGGAAGCCTTTGCCCAAGACTGATAGTCTCACTCACAATATTTATGTCCAAACTGGAATGTATTTATTGAGGGAAATGCATGGGTATTTATGAAGAATAAACCAGTGGGGAACAGCCCACAACACAATTAACAGAGGAATCACCATGTTTGCATTTCTTTCCTAACTGTATAAGCACCAGAGACACAGCTACACTAATTGAATTACTATGAACCACTCAGATGGAACCTACCCCTGGGACAGAACATACCTCCAAGAGGGCTATTCTGGGGCTCAGTGTGCAAACCTAGAAATGTCTGGTAGCCAGTAACTTCTCCCTCCCATGTCTTGGTGTAGTGGGTGGATCCTTCCAAGCGGTGGTCCGTGGCAGTTCTCTGAAGGAGCTGGCATGTGGGCGATCCTCCCCCAACATGTATCCTTCTTAGTAGCTTTGTCTTGATCCCGGTATCAGGAAGTACTAGCTTGATAGGGGCCCCGATTGCTGCCCAGTATCTGGTCATTTTTGTTGTCAGCAGGATAGCAGCTGATGATTTAGGGAATCCTCCATGAGTTGTATTCGTTGGTCTGCTTACATTCCTAAGTTTGCTCCGGCGGTTAGGTACAGAGTGGTCCCACGTTGGCTTTACTTCCATGCTGCCTCTCCTGGCTAGTCAGAGAGCTGTGGCAGGCATGCTGTTTATCCTGTCTTCTACTCAGGCTGCCAATGATCAGCCAGTTTCCGTGACCATAACCCAGTTGCCGCGGTATTGACGGAAGTGGGGACACAGACAAGTCTGGCTCTGGCTGTGATTTGCTGCCCGTGGTGGCCCCAGATGGTTGTGCCAATATTGGGCTCCCTAATGGGCAGGAGGGTGTAAGGACCATTTCATTAACGGATGGCACTAAGGCTGCAGAGCCAGTCCAGTGCACTTGCTCTGGGCCAATTTCCCCCTCCAACCTCCGGGACAAGAACGTTCTTTTAGACATCCCATCATTTCTCCAGAGAGATGGGGTAGGGGGACTCTTGAGGTCCAGGTGCCAGGCTTCCCAAAGGGGAAGGAAAGCAAGCTGCTTGGGGCTGAAAATAAGTTCCCTAGAGGTTATCAGGGTGATGGCTGGCCTGGGTACACAGTTTAAGCCAACCCTCTATAAAGGGACATAATCCACTGCTGGCTTGCTAAGGCCGTTGGTACAGTCTATTGTGCAGTCTCTCCTCCCATTGGCCCTTTTGAATGAAAACAGCTTGTGGATTGGTTGGATTATAATACCTGGTATCAGTCTGAAGCTCCAGCTTGGTGCTTTCCCAGGCTTCAGAGTGAGACAATTTCAGGAGATTCCATAGCAGAAACAGGGGAAGTTTGAATGGGCCAATCAAAATCCTGCCTACAGTCTATGGGAAATAACATGGGGAAATCTCTCCCTTAGACTTTCATTGTAACAGTCCCAGTTGATACAGTACAATGTAACTCCAAGTAGCTTTTGGCTAAAAAGGGCTTTTGGTGGTTCAGGACATTTAAAAGTGGGGTTCACCAGGATCCCCCTTTGGCCCCTATAGACCAGTCATGATACTAGTATGTATTGATGAGCTGATGTGCCCAAAGAGTGTACAAATACTCTCTAGACTCTACAGATGTACTCCTCCACCTCAGTCACAGTCAGTACAACATATAACTTACTGACAGAAAGCTGGATTTATGTTTTAGTAGAATAAAAAAAACTTGCTTGCTATGAAATTAGCTTAGTACATCACATGTACTTTATTAAAACTCCTAAATGTTTGTCTTGCCCATTATTAGTTTTTATCAACAATAACACAGTATACAGTATATAGCTTTAACATCTGGCACAACCTGTATGGTACTAGTTGTTGTTGTTATGTCGTTCAGTTGTGTGTGACTTTCCGTAACCCTATGGACCTCAGCATACCAGGCACATCTATTGTTATGTCTCTGGGTGTGCTATTTGTCTTACCTCTCTGATATAACCTGCCCTAACCCTACATGGTATAGCTCACAATTTCATTGAGATACACAAGCCCCTTCACCATGACAAGATAGTGATCCAGAAGCAGATGGTACTAGAGATTTGTGTAAATCAAGTAAAGCATTAGAAGCTCACTGTTGTATGTAACAATCACAGACCCATATAAAAGTGAACTGAAAGGCACGATAACCAGGGCCGGATTAACTTTTTAGGAGCCCCTGGGCAGCGAGCTCTAAGGTGCCCCTGGGTATGTGAAGCATGCAGAGTTTTTTTTATAGAAAAACCTACACTGCAGATTCTTTATACAATCTTTCCAGACACAGTATCAGTGAAAAAAATAGTGCTATGTATTGTTTGGAATATGTGCAGCCTCTCGCCTTACCACAACTCATCTTCTCCTGCCTCCAAATTTTGTGGGAAGATCTACTTACACCTGGATTTTCAGTTACCTTGTCTCTATGCTAGGCCTTGCTGGTAGTCATCACTGCGCACAGGCAGGCCTTCCTTCTCAAGGTCACACTGGCAGTTCATCACTGATTTTAATAATATGTGCTTAAAAGCTCTGTTTTCACTTACTCAAACATTCCAAATAGTCCATGTAAAGGTCTGCTCCCACAGTTCATACATTCCGTGTATTTATTGGTACTAGATGTACTAGCCACTTAAATAGAATGTCTTTTATCAGCATTTCAGACAATGCTGTTGAGAAACAGCATTGTGTAAAGATGGTCAATGTATAGGATGGAAATAATCAGCTAGCTCAGTAAGTCAGGAACAAAAGCAAAGTATCAAAACACATAACAGCATAGGAGCATCGTGGGGGGTCGAGTGCTGGCGCCGAACATAGCAATGGCCTCGACTCAGCGCCGTCGAGTGTGTGCGTCGGAGGGGAGAAAATTGACAGCGCCCTCTGACAGATGGCTTCTGTAACTGCAGCTGTCAGTGCTGCCGAAGACATGCAAAGGTGAAGAGGGATAGATCCCAAAAGTGTTTTCTTGTGAAAAAATAACACAAATAAAAACATCATTGAGCTACTGATTAACTGTAATATTCAAATAGTGTAGTTGTGAAAAAAATACATAAGCAAATACAAACTGCTGTATGGCGGGTACTTTACAAACAAGTACCCACCATACATGAAAATCAAATATGATTTTTGTATTATAAAATGCTTTGCTTAATGGAATATTTACATTATGAACAGAAAGTGTACACTATCAGCCTTATTAAATTGTGATTCGACCAGTTGAGTAGGGCTCCATTTAAGCACATAGCAAATGTTCTTTACAGAAGTTTTTAGTTAGTGAAGACCTTGCTTTTGGATAGATGTTCACTAACTAAAAACTTCTGTAAATAAATATGCTCTGAGCTTATATAGAGCCCTATTCAATTGGCCGAATCGCAATTTAATAAGGCTGTTTATTCCTAAAACTGTTTCATGCATGACAAATAAGTGAGCCATAATTATATCATAGGAAAGATCACATTCACAGTTGTTCTTATTATGACTTCAACCAGACTAGTGCAATGTATAGGGTCTAGAAAAAATATAAATGTTATCAAAAATACTTGGCAGAGCTGAACAATTAAGTAGTAATCAATGAAGTAGTAAAAAAATTAAGTAGTAATTAAATGAAGACAACTGTTTACCATTAAGTATATCCTTCGCATGGTCTGTGCTCCGGTGCAGGGGGGAGGGCTTAGGCTTCCTGCAGTGTAATCCGAGCTTCCTGCCTGGAGCTCAGTGTTACCTTCAGCAGCGCTGTCTGTGTAAAGAAGGATAAGGACCTGCAGAGTAAAGAACATGCGAGGAAGGGTATTGGAGGGTGTCTCTGGTAAAAGATGGGGTGAAAATGAGGCGCCCCTCTCAGAGATGCGCCTGTAGGCGTCAGCCTAACTCGCCTAATGGATGATCCGGCTCTAACAATAACAGTACAAAAATATATGAAGTACATAAATTAAAAGAACCATGGTAGATCAGTTTTAAAAAAAAAACTCATTACTGGGCAAGATGGCTTTAGAGAATACAAACAATAAAATAAATGCAACCTCTACATATTTTACTTATAAATAACTATTATATACAATGACTTTCATTCAGCAGAATTTGTTTTTGTAAACTAATGGGCTTTCCATTAGTCCTATTATCCAACTAGCTGTCCACCGAGTGCGAGGGGGGGGGGGCATATAGATATGTGTGTACATAGACCTGTGTATGTGTGTATATATATATATATATATATATATATATATATACGGTATATATATACTAGAACATTTCCCATCAAAAATTACAGGAATAAAATTGTAAGGCAGGCAATGTGAGTCTTTTGCTCCTCTGAGCACCATGTGCGCGGTGTGCGCTGACTGCCGTTGGTTTTACTTTCAAAGTCCTGCGTGCCTGGCGTTGTTCATGTAAGTGTTACTGTCTTCGGCGTCGTGTATTTTGTAAGTTCTGCGTGCCTGGCATTGCTGAGCCTCGTTTTCATCCTTTTTTTCAGCCGCCATTTTCCCCCTCGTTTAGCTGATTTTCGATGAAACACAAAATATGGTTCCAGTTAGTTTGCAACTTCACTCCCAGGCTTCCTGGCTCTCCCCCTCTGCTGTGTGTGTGAGTGTGTTATTATTTTTTTTTTAAATTTGGGGTGGTTTTTCTGTCTTTTCCAGTTACGCGTTTGGACCAACTGTGTGCCTCCCGATCATTGCAGCCTAAGTCCCGCGTGCCTCAACTGCTCGCATCGCTTCGCAAGGCCCGCAGTTCAATGAGCGCCTTTGGTGCTCATTGCAGCCTAAGTCCCGCATGCCTCAACTGCTCGCATCACTTCGCAAGGCCCACAGTTCAATATGTAGATCTGTGTATGTGTGTGTATATATATATATATATATATACACACGTATATCTATATATACATTATATATATATATATATATATATATATATATATGTATATATATATATATATATATATATATATATATCACATATATAGTTGTGAGCGTACGAGTTGTTGCTAATGCTTGTGGGCTCGCGCAGCGAGCCGGGGCCCTCGCATAGCGAGGGCTGCGGGCGAGGGTCTCAGTTGCTAGCATGGAGCGCCAAAGGCATCTAGGACCTCAAAAAAGCAACTTACACCTTCATTTAACTCAAAATAAAAGAGTTTGAACACTAAAAAATTCGCTTAGCAAGAGAAAAAATGGCAGCCGAACAAAACGAAAACGAGGCTACAGCACTCTAAACACGCAAAACACCACAAGAAACTCGCAAAACACCACAAGAAACTCGCAAAACACCACAAAAGACCTACGTATATTCCGCTAAGACGCATACCACATATTATCCGCCATTTTGCGCCAATGCGGAAGTACACGACTACGCTAACGGTTTGGTCTCGCGCACGCACAGTATTACACTGCACACATTCTGCACGCTTACACAGCAGCTCCACACCACTAATGCTGCAGCAACATCAAAACAGACTGCAGCTCTTCAACACAATGCTTCAAAATAGGTAAAGTATATTCATTTATTAATGTATTACATATTTCATTATTACACACCAAAAAGCATTAGCTACCTTACAATTTCATTGGCATCGTTTTTTGACGGGCAATTCGCTAGTATATATATATATATATATATACACACTGCAAATCTCTCTCTCTCTCTCTCTATATATATATATATATATATATATATATATATATATTAAATACATATGTTTATATATAAATCTGTGTATGTGTGTATATATATATATATATATATATATATATATATATATATGTAAAAAAATATATATATACATACGAGAGATGTTAGCATGGGAGAAGATGATAAAAATGTAGGAGAGAGGGGTCATCAATTTAATAAGTGAAAATAGAGAAAAGAGTATCAGAAGAAGGAAAGAAAGAAAGCCAGACTTTGAAGTCTTTGAAAAGAAATGCAGATGTAAAAAAGGTGAATAACGGTGGACAGAGGTGCTGAACATAGTGTATTTCAAATGATAGAAAGAGTAAGAGTGAAAGGCATAGGAAGAAGGTTATAAAGACACTGGGAGGAGTGAAGACATACACCTCCAGAGTGAGGAGAGAAAAGTCAACCATAACGAAAGGCAGCATCCATAGCAAGACCAGGGGAAGCAAGTCAGGTTGCAGGAATTATGTGAAAAAGAGATCTTAGATTAAGAGTAGTTTGTTGCAGAATGATCAGATATTCCACAGTACTGAGGAGTTGTGGGAGGTAGACAGGGACAAGGATGTGGTTGGAATGACTGACCTGGCGAGGTGGGTGTAATGAGGGTAGTTTGCAAAGACACCACCCCTCACCAGACATTCCCAAGGGAATATGTAGGAATATTCCAGCAAGAGGCACAATAATAACCTGCTGTAATATCATTAATGTATTACTCAGTCATTTCCTGTTATCTGCCTGCGACGCTGCCATGTGGCTGCCATGCAGCTGCCATGCAATCCCGTGCCACGCCAATGTGCACTTTCTTCTTACGGTTAGGGTTATAGTTACGGTTTAATGTTAGGTTTGGGATTTTGGGGTTAGGGGTAGGGTAGCGGCAGATAACAGGTTCTACATACTAAAAGAGTGTTGCATGCAGTGGCGGGCAGCGGCAGGCAGGTGGCGCTCATATGCAGACTTATTCTCAGTGTCTTTCTAACTTTGCTTAACTGCTTATTTGTCCACTTGCAACACCATACATCTTTACAAAACCCTAATGATTGAATCTTAATATATTTTTTGTTTTCTGATTGTAAGCTTTGTTTATTTGTTATTGCTGTTTTACAGTGCCTTGCAAAAGTATTCACCCGCTTGACTTTTTACCTATTTTGTTACATTACAGCCTTAAATTCAATGTTTTGTTAATCTGAATCTTATGTGATGGATCAGAACACAATAGTCTAAGTTGGTGAAGTGAAATCAGAAAAATATACACATAAAACTTTTTTTTAGAAATAGAAAACAGAAAATTGCCATGTGCGTATGTATTCACCCCCTTTGTTGTGAAGCCAATAAAAAGCTCTGGTGCAGCCAATAACCTTTAGAAGTCACATAATTAGTGAAATGATGTCCACCCGTGTGCAATCTAAGTGTCACATGATCTGTCATTACATATGCACACCTTTTTTGAGGAGGGCATTAATCAGAGAGGCAGCACAGAGACCTAAGGTAACCCTGGAGGAGCTGCAGAGTTTCCCAGCAGAGACTGGAGTATCTGTACATAGGATGACAATAAGCCTTACGCTCCATAGAGTTGGGCTTTATGGAGTTTACGAAAAGGCATGCGGGAGACTCCCAAAATGTATTGAGGAAGGTGATGAGACTAAAATTATGTCTGGCGCAAACTCAACACATCACATCACCCAAAGAACACCATCCCCACAGTGAAACATGGAGGTGGCAGCATCATGCTGTGGGAATGTTTTTCAGCAGCCGGGACTGGGAAACTGGTCAGAGTTGAGGGAAAGATGGATGGTGCTAAATACAGGGATATTCTTGAGCAAAACCTGTACCACTCTGTGCTTGAGTTGAGGCTAGGACGGAGGTTCACCTTCCAGCAGGACAATGACCCCAAACACACTGCTAAAGCAACACTTGAGTGGCTTCAGGGGAAACATGTAAATGTGTTGGAATGGCCTAGTCAAAGCCCAGACCTCAATTCAAAAGAAAATCTGTGGTCAGACTTAAAGATTGCTATTTACAAGCGCAAACCATCCAACTTGAAGGAGCTGGAGCTGTTTTGCAAGGATGAATGGGCAATAATCCCAGTGATAAGATGTGGCAAGCTCATAGAGACTTATCCAAATCAACTTGGAGCTGTGATTGCCGCAAAAGGCGGCTCTACAAAGTATTGACATTAGGGGGGTGAATAGTTATGCACATTGACTTTTTCTGTTATTTTGTCCTATTTGTTGTTTGCTTCACAATAAAAAAATTAAAAAAAACATCTTCAAAGTTGTGGGCATGTTCTGTAAATTAAATGATGCAAATCCTCAAACAATCCATGTTAATTCCAGGTTGTGAGGCAACAAAACATAAAAAATGCCAAGGGGGGTGAATACTTTTGCAAGACACTGTATATCGCTATCATTCTATGCAAATGTATACTACTGTGATTGTGGGGAGAAGAGGGCTAAATGTAATCTATCTGTATCTATGTAGAATGTATCTACAGTATGTAGAATATGAGTATCATACAGTAATTAAGTATTATATTGTTTAAGTGTATTTTAATATTAATTAATACAATAATAATAATATTTCATAACTGGTGTGCAATGTTTTTGCCTTTTACTTTGTATGTTTATATTATAGGAGCAGCACAGGGGGAGCTACTGCTGGTGCAACAGGTGTGAATCAGAGGGGTCCACAACAGGGTAGGGACCAGGGGCCTAGGAAATGGGTGGAATGGGGGAGGGGGGGGGGACAAATCCCCCCCAGATTAAATTAATAGGGGCCACAACATTTTTTTACCTTTATCATGCATTGCCAGAATTGGCCGCTATAGGGCCAGCACTATGGAGTAGTATGTATTACCCATGAAAGCTTTGACCCATGATTTATCTTAATAATAAACTTAACATAAGTTGTCATATTATATATATATATATATATATATATATATATACATATACACACACACACACACACATATATATATATATATATATATATATATATATATATATATATATATAAATTATATTGTCGGGCAATGGCATTGAGAATTTAAACAAAGAAATAAATAAAAAAAAAATTAGTGGCACTGCAGTAAATTTTGAACTGTACCATCCATTCACTAGCTCTGCCACTGGGGAGCAGATAATCCACATTTGTGAGTAACAGATAAAGAATAAAGGAGACATGTTGCACTTTAGAGTGGAAAGTCAATACAAACTCAGAGGCACAAGAGGAGGGCCCGAATTATATACCCAGAGACTGTGAGATATCTAATGTAATCCATTTTTGATCAGTTGAACAGCAGGGAGACAAATGTCTAAAACCTATCACTATTCCAGGTGAAGGCGCACAAACTGTGCCCTAACAAATGCTGGATGTCTTTCACAGAGACCCCCATCAAATAGCTTATATTATATTACCACCCAATTTTTTATGCATTTTTTGTCAGGATGACTGACAGGCTGCAGCTTCTCATGAAATAGTGAACCAATTAACTTTCTAAAATTTAGTCAAATATACTTAATGGATATTTTGCCGACAGAGATCACACAGTGGAAAATGTATTTGCATTTATTTGCTCTTAACAAGACTTAAAACTCTGACTAACAGATGGATGTTTGAACATATTGAGTTCAAGCCACAAACCTAAATATGCATGGCTCTGTGTACATTACATTTTGTGTAATCCTGTGGCTTTAAGTATGTGAATGCAATACAGATGAACCTATGTTTGTGTTTTTGTTTGCTCATAACGTATAAAAAAATTACACGTAGATTTCTGAGAAATCCAGCGGTAAATTTGTTTTATATAAACAAAAATGTTTTTCCTCAGCATCAGAAGAGCTATTCAGTTTTCCTTTTTAAATATTCCCTTTTATAGATCTAGCTCTCTGAAAAGGAAAAAGTAAGTATATTTTCACATAGCACTACCAAGTATTCAGTCACTTCAGTATATATGGCTATTTATATATTCCATGTTGCTCCCCCAAATTTCCTAATTACATCTTCCCATTTATTTTTGATATTTGCCATGAACTTTCTAAAGCTTTTAAAAGCTCAGCACATAGTTAAGATAAATGTAATTTATCTTTGTTAATTTTAGTTTTATAATGCTTCAAATAAATACTGTAATAAAACAACCTGAACAGAAGCAAAATAAGTAAAGACAGTAAGTGACGGAATGCCTTATTTGAGTTGCATCACTGTTAAATACAACCCTTTGTGGAGCAATAGTCAAGTAGGGTAGTACAAAGTAGTTATTAATTAAAAGTAAGTAAGCTTGGTTGCCCAAGTCCAGTTCATCATATGTCCAGTTATAAAAAATACCCTAAAGAAAAACAAAGGAGTCAGTTAAATGATCATGGGCGCTACTTGGGAATTCCTAGCACTGTAGGGACATGTGCTTAAGTCCTGTGTTATCCTGCTCAGTGAGATATAAATAAAAGTTACATTAGTTAATTAGTAATTTGAATGTTTTCCTTCCATTTGTTAAGAGAGCTGTGTAACACTGGTGGTAACTAGACAGAAGGTGAACCTTCAGTATAGAGGCAGAAAAAAACTAACTGGCCTATGGACTGTGATCCGCAGGAATAGACCAGGTATGTATTTTCCAAGGTTTTGGACTGATGGCAATTTATTAGTGTTGAGGTCATAAGCTGAAGACCCTTCATTGTATATTAAGCTAGGACCATGGGGGTTCTCATTGACCCGCATGGCTCACAAAATTAAGCCCTATACCATGGGGGTCCTTAAGGACCCCTGTGGCACCTAACATTAGCCCTATACAATGGAGATCTCAACAGACCCACAAGGTAAACTAAGCTATGACCACAGAAGTCCTCATTGACATATACTAAGCTATAACCATGGCACCTCCAGTTTACCCCTAGACCATAGACTCCCATGGCACTTAAAGTTAATCCATATACCATAAGGGTGCTCATGGACCCCCCTGACACCTAAAGTTAACCCACATATGATGGACTTCTCAAGGACACCCATGGCAGCTAAAGTTAACAGCTATAGCATGTGTGCTTTCTTATTACCATCACAGGGGTTCATATTAGACAACCATAGAACCTAACCCCCCATGACGGTCCATAATTACTCCCCTAATCCCTAACACTAAAGACATGAAAACACATTTTAAATGCTACTTTCTTTATATACTAATTTTGCAGAATCTGCCAATCAGAATAAAGTAATCAGAATAAAGTTTTGGAATTACTCCAGCCTCATATCTGATTGGTTAAAAGTCTAACTAATCAGAATTTACAGATTGAATCTACACATTCCTTGTGGACCCCGTTGGGGGTTAGCATCCATGGGTATCCATAATGGACCCCTGTGGTAGTAGGAAGGATGCCATTGGGGCCAAACAAGAATAGGATTTCTAGTATCAGGATTTCTAGTAGCAACATTGACTCGCCTGCTTTATCCAGTGCTAAAGATTTAGGACCCAGTTGTTGAGAATCATCTCTGTAGGGTTGTCAAGGGAAGGGTAATTGTTAGTTGCACCCTAAAGGTGTAGCTTTTTTAATTCCTTTGTGCTATTTCTTTTTTATTGTTATTTTCATTTTTTATGTAATTTTTTCAATTATTTTTTCATTGCATTTTTTATTTTTTGTATTTTTTTTAAAATGTTATATATATATATTTAAACAGGGGAATAGTGTTACGAACTATGAGGGTTCATGTGGCCCCCAAGGGAGATACTCTCTGTGCGGGCCCATAAGGATCCCTTTGGTAGTAGTTATAATGCCCCGGGGGCTATATGCACCCCTATGGTATGGCATTAGGGTTAGTAACTGTGGGGCTCCATGAGGACCCTTATAGTTATTGTTAGAAGACCTTTAGGGTCCATAGGGATCCCCATGGGATTAATTGAACCCCCACCTGAGACGTGAGGCATAGGGGGCCTCATGGTCCTCAGGTATTGATAGTGGAATTCTAGGATATATCCGGGATCAAGGAGATAGCAAGATTTGATGGAGGAATACCAGGGGATACCCAGACTCTTAGGGATATTGGGTCATCGCTCCTTAATTGTGTCAGATTTGAGCAATGATGCATCAACTCCAACACAATAAAGGTGTTATCTCATAGTGTTGAATTTTGAAGCTAAAAGTAGGCTTTTATTTTAAATTTCAGGCACTCAAAGAGACTTTTGAGCAAACTTCAATGATCATATGCCATTAAAAGCAAATTGTGATAGCAGTTTAGACAATAAAAGCACTCAGGTTTCTTTTGGGGTTAGATTTACATGTGTGATGTGATAGCTTCTTGTTTTTTTTACTTGTGAACATATTTTTTTTTAGGGGAACCATAGACTAGAGACTGAGATTACACATTACAACAGCTGGTTCCCATAAGCATATATAAACACTGGTTAGGGTATATTTCGGGGTCTATGTGTATGACTATTGTCTATATAAAACTAAAACTAGTCACACAGAGGGGATAATAATTATTATCTTTTATGCATAACATTCCCTCATTTTCACATAGTTACGTAAGGGTCACATTAATACATCTGAACAGTGGTTTCCTCAAGGTACCCCAGACCGGTCAGGTATGCGATTTAACAGTGTGTACACAGTTGAGGCAATTAGTATTCAACAGGAGCCTCTAATTTTCTCACCTGTGTTCACACAGTTAAATTGAAAATCTGACCTGTCTGGGTTGCCTTGAGGACCAGATTGGAAACCACTGTATTAGAAGATGACAAAGCGGACGTAATCATACTGAAAAAAAAATTAGTTGAGGTCCCTACTCGCAAAAACCTATAATCTATTGGCAATTATAGCTCATTTAAGAAAAAGATAATCAAATTATTTAGTTCATCCATACCTATATTAATACATCACAAGAATGTTGAATGCTGAATTTAGGAATTTCTCAGTCACTCAAATGTTTTTCTTCTCCTACTTCCATTATGTGATCTACTTGCAACCTACAAAGTTCAAGCAATGTTTCCCCAGGTAACTATAGAGAAAACCACAACACAAGATGAAGAATCCATTATGCCTTTATTGTTACATTTAGGATGCTATTACAGGATGTTCAAGCCCAAGACCAGGTTTTATTGGCACCTCTTCTGAGATCTTTCCTCCTCTGATATAACTTCAGATCTTACAAAGTCTCAGAATATCCTGGATTTATATGAAACACATGGGTAAATTTATTAAAGTAGGTATAAATGGATTTTAATAGGTCCTATATCCTCATTGCCCATTTTTTTTAAAACAACCTAAAAGATAATTGTGAGACATTGAAACTATAAGAAAATTAATTGAGCAGACTATTTTTAGTTATTCGAAAATGTATTTCTGATGTTTAAAAAGTCAGGGACTTTCCATTTGGTAATACCCCCACGGAAGAGAAAACAAAGTTCTGCAAAACACATAAATTCAAAAGAAAGGTTCTAAACTGTATAAAATACATTTTAAATATGCTAAACGTTATTATTGAAATTGTAACTTCACCTTAAGAATGTACGTAGTTGGCTATACAGTAATACAAAAACTAAGGTACACCTTACAATTGTTGTTGTTTGTTCAGTCGTGTCTGACTCTCCATGACTATATGGACCACAGCACTCCAAGCACATCTGTCAGTCATTACCCCCCTGAGCTTGTTGTTTTAAGTGTGCCTTCAATTTTTCCCAGCACCAGTTCTTCCAGTGAACAGTTTGGCTTGATTTCCTGTAGTATGGATTGATTAAATCTTCTTACAGCTCACGGAACTCTAAGCAGTTTTCTCTAACATTACAATTCAAAGGCGTCAGTTCTACAGTGCTCAGCCTTCTATATGGTCCATTTCTCACATCCATATGTTACTACTGGGAATACCATAGTTCTAACTATGCAGACCTTTGTTGATAGTGATATATTTATTTACCTTTTATTCAGATTTGCCATAGCTTACCTCTCCAGTAGCAAACATCTTTTAAATTCATCGCTTTAGTCACAATCTGATGGGATCTTGGAGCCAAGGAAAATAGAATCTGTCACTGCCTCCACTTCTTCCCCATCTATTTGCCAGGAGCTGAGATTGCTGTTTGTCATGTTCTTAATGTAGAGCAGCAGGGCAACTTTTGCCCTCTCTTCCTTTGCCCTCATCAATAGGCCCTTTAGTTCTTCCTCATTTTCAGCCACCGAGGAGTATCATCCGCGTATCTGAGGTTGTTGATATTTCTCCCAGCAATATACAGATGTGTTGCACTCCTTTCCTGATCTTGAAACATTCGGTTGTACCATGTTCAGTTCTGACCATGGCTTTGCAATTTGTCTGACCTCTCTGCTATAGCTAACAGCTTCATTAGTTCCATCCCCATGGCAAAGTAGAGAGCCAGAAGGGATACTTTTAATATGATTTACCTATTTGTAATTTATATATCCAGCAATCAATATGCTGAAGAGCTAACAATCACTATTGTTTTTCCTGCAGCATACATGTACATTTGGACTGTTGCTGACCTTGGGAGAAAGTGTCGGCAAGTGTGCAGTGTAAATAGGCTGCGTGTGCGAGGCTAAATCGTTTGTTTAGTTGTGTAAAGCAGCATTTTAGAATGGTAATGTTATTAGTTGTAAGGTAGTGTTGTAAAATGGCGGCGATTGTCTATGTGTTACGCGGGTCTCGAGCATTTTCCGTCCTTCCTAATAGTGTATTTTGTACCTCCTAATAGTGTATGTTCCTGGGTAAAAGTCATATGTGCCTGGCGGTGTTTTGCGTGCTTAGGGGTCGTGTAGCCTTGTTTTTTTTTTTTTTGGTGGCCATTTTTTCTCTCGCTTAGGCGTTTTTCGAGTGGAGAAACTCTGCAAACTCGACTTAAATTTGCATGCAACCTTACTCCCAGACGTCCTGGCTGTCCCCCCGTGGTGTGATGTTTTTTTTTCTGTAAGTGGCAGTTTCCTTTTCAAAGTGTTACGGCCTGTAATTTTTGCAGGCGATTTTTTTCAAAGTGCTCCGGTTCTCACACTGTGAATTGTGTATTTGAGTGTTGATCTGTAGTCCCGCGGGTTGTAGGTATGATGCTTAAGTCGTGCGGGGTCGTAGGGATGAGCGCCTATGGTGCTCATCTCCACCAGCCCAGTGAGCGCCTTCTGAGCTCCCTGCCAAAGTCGTGAGGGGTCATAGGGATGAGCTCCTTTGGCGCTCATCTCCACCAGCGCAAGGTGCACATTCGGCGCTTCTTGCCTGGCCACAACCGCAGCCCTCGATTTGTGAACCCGCAGTTTTAACGTTGCATTACCAAAGTTTTTTGGCAAGCCCACGCTGCTGAGAACTATATATGTGATTAAATTACATATTATTTGCTCTGTCATTATTAAACAAAAAAGACCACCATTCTGTAGCCTTGTGCCACATTTTGGTAACTCCTGAAGCATTAATACATTAAATATTTTTTTTACTTTGAGAGTTTATGAGTCTTTCACATGGCCTAGGAGGAATTCTGGCCCACTTTTCCTCACAATTGCTTCATCTTAATGATGTTTGAAGGCATCCGTCCATGTACATCTCTCTTATGTTCTGCCACTACACCATAGTGAAGTTGTAATTTAGACTTGGCAATTACAAAATAATTTTCTTTTGCAGACATTCAGTTATAGAATACTGACATGTTTTATATCATAGTCCTGTTCCATTATCCACTTTCGGCTAAGATTTATTTGTTGTTCAGAGGGTCTCACAGGTTCCTGTGGTTCCGTTGTTGCAATCGCTCCTTCACCTTCACCCATGCTTAACACTTGCGATTAGATATTTGTGGTGATATGTTGTATTTGTTTTTTTGTTACATGCTACTGTGAGTTACAGCGGAAGCACTCCCCTTGGTCTTATCTCTCCCAATTATACTGTTCCAGAGGTATTGTGGTTTATTCAGGTTCTCTTTTACAAATGTATGCAATTCAGCAATGCTTTGGAAATATGGGGGTTTACTTCCGGTTATCATTCTAGGAAAGTTGTACTTGTTCAGTCTTTTTTTAAATGGCAGAATCATTAAATCTCTAAGATTTACCATATTGAAAGATATCTTTAGAAAGGTCTGTAGATCCCTAGATGTAGCTTTGTGGCTTTTTGCAAGCTCCAGTGAAGCCTACTCTTGGGTAGAATGTTCTTGAACTTTCTCCATTTGGTAATTGTCATTCTCACTGTGGAATCATGGACCTCATATTGTTTGTAAATGGCTTTATAACCCAACCCAGAAAACTCATATGAATGTTTCTTTGTGTTTATTGATGTTTCCTACTACATTTATATTATATTTTGTTGATTTATTTCTTGCTAATGAAAAAGTGATGATAATTTAATATGTTCTGTACCTTGGGTATATATGTGGGTATATGTTTTTAAGTTCTGTCAAACCTTTTGCATTAATTTTACTAAAACTGAGCAGATATCACTGAACACAAACATACAGTATATGACTATAAATAAAAATACTATATCTAAACTAGGAACACCCCAATTCCTCCAAATAAACATAGGCATCCAAAGCACGGAAGATAGTCATGGGATGTGAAGCAAATTCATATATTCCTTATCCATAACTTAATTTTTTTTTTCAGAGTTGAAAGAGAGGTTGTGAAGACATGCAATACAGAGAAGGAAGGGAATGATTGCACATCATTATCCATCCTTAGAGACTGATACTTCCTGCAAAATTATATGACATAACTTAAATGCTATTTTTTTTTTAAGAAGGACCACATTTTCAAATGTTACCAAACTGATCTGCTATTAATGTAAGCCACAGAGCATTATTGGAAATGAAACCAGTATTGTCCATTGAGGAAGAGTTTAATAAATACATTAATAATTGACTTACTCTTTCTTGCAGTAAAAAATAGAATAGAAACAGAGGAATATATTTCTACAATAATCACCCTTATTGTGGACATCACAGTGAGTATTTGATTGCATTTACAATTGTGTAGAAATACTTTTACTTGCTTTCTGTCTCCTTGACTTTCATGTATCGATTAAGTACATTAGTTTCCATCTGGGTACCAGCATTACTATTCCTAACTGACCATAAGTAAAGCTATTTGTGGATAAACAAACATCTTTGTCATGCATGAAAAATGAGAATCAACAATTCTTTATTCCGAGTTCTTGACTTGGAGCCTCATTTAATTGCAAGGCCGCAACTCGCGGTGTACTGGCCGTATATCTCCGGGCTTGCTGCTGGCTTGAACTCTGCTACAATTATGGAGCGATTCAATTGAACAAGCCTTAAGACCGTAAACCCTGGTTTCATATGCAACGCTTCTGAGTATCCGATCCGATGAAGAGCTCCAAAATCATTCAAGGCCGTAATTTGGGATCCTTTCACAGGTCAATCAAGTAATAGGAACCGGAGAATGCCAATTAACCACGCGGAAACAGGTTTGAAAGGCTGCGAAAAGTCCTTGACTTTGCTGTAGCTGAGAAAGTCAACAAACAGGTCTAGGCGTTGGTGGGTTTTTGAGCGACATATAGAGATAGAGAGAGACAGAGAGAGAGAGATAGAGACAGAGAGAGAGAGAGAGATAGAGACAGAGAGAGACAGAGAGATAGAGAGAGTGAGTGAGAGATAGAGAGAGCGAGTGAGAGAGTGAGATAGAGAGAGCGATTGAGTGATAGAGAGAGATAACGAGTGAGAGATAGAGAGAGATAGACAGAGAGATAGAGACAGAGAGATATAGAGAGAGAAACACCGGAGGCGGTGGAGAGTGAGGAGAGAGAGGGGAACTCCGTAGGAGAAGGAGGAGAGGGAGGAGTAGAGTAGAGGTATGGAGTGAGGGAGAGGAGGAGGCGTAGGAGAGCAGGAGTTGGAAGGGATGACCCTCAGATGTAGGCACACAAGGAGTAGGGGCAGTGGGTCAAGGGCCTGATCCCAGGGGGGGAGGTAGTGGGGATCAGCCCCAGGGAAAGAACAGGGAGGCCAGGAACCCCAGGCACAATTGGGAGGGCAAGAGGCCGTGGCAAAGTACAGGGCCCCTAATTATACTCCAGAGTAGATAGACAACAGACTGGACCCCAACAGACCTAGCCCCAACAGACCTGGCCCCAACCAACTGGGCCAACACCACCTCCACGGATCACACAACACCATCGCCACAGGCCACACCATCGCCACGGGCCACACCTCTGACCTCACCACAGCGCATCCACAGTCCAAGTATGTCTAGTGACAGACCTCATACCTCCTAAGAAGGCACTTGGAGGTACTTCTTGCACCACATCCACATGCAAACAATCATGTTGAGAGCATCGTACTGCTATATGTTGAGGTGAGGAGGCACAATCGAAGGATGGAGAGGTATGAGCGAAAGGCTCATATGGACAGGCAAGCCCAGAAACGTCTCATTGAACAATTACTCTCCAGCCTTTGGTTCCACAGGCTCCACTACCGCTGTAACCAGAGCCTGCGGCCTCCTCATCTCTCCCCTTACCGCCAACATCAGCTGCTACACAGCCATCCCAGGTGGACGCACCCCTCAATCAAACACTTCCTTGCTGTGGTAGAGGAAAGAAGGGCGCGGGCACTGAAGGTGGGGGCCCAGTGCTCAGAAAGAGGAAGTAGGTGAAAACTTCCCCTATGTCGGTGGTTGTCAAACCTCTCTTCAGGACCACCAGACTGACCATGATTTAGGTGAAACTCTGTGTGAATACACAGGTAAAGCAATTCAAGGCTCCACCACCTGTTGCATACTAGTTGCCTCACCTTTGGTTACAGAGTTTCACATAAATCATGGCCTGTCTGATGGCTCCTGAGGAGAGGATTAAGAAACACTGCCCTAAGTCCTCCTCTTCCACATTCCTCAATGAATATTATTTTGTAGTAATGTTGACATACTGTTGGCTGGATACAGAGTGTGTACAGCTATGGTTATGTTGAATATTTCTGCAATTGATGATCAATGTGGATTGCCACTAAGGTGTTGCAGTCAATCCAAATAGTGTTCAGATTGATATCTTGTTCTTGTCTCTGTAGGTCTTAAAAGCCCAATCTCACAACCATGAAAGCATGTTCCTCAACCTCCTGTTTCTGTGTCATAGGTTCTGCTCCTTGTTTGACATTATCCATAATTTTTGGCATCTGATTCATTGAGCAGATATAGATAAGATAAGTTGTAGGTGCTATGCACATTACTGGTTTCTTCATTTAAATGGAGTGATTTCTGATGATCCTTTTGTTCATCAGATTCTAGTTGCGATGGTGTAGTGACACCACTGTAACCAGAATCTGTGACCCTGGTCGGTGCTACGCAACAGATCGCCAATCTAAGGGTTCCTACTGGTATGATCCATCAACACCACTCCCCCAAACCGCTCCTCCAGCACATGGATGCCAGGTCCACCATCAAGACCACCACTGCCATCCCAGCACCACCCACCATGCCACCACAACCCTAGAACCTCCACTACATGCATCCACCACTACCACCAATGCCAACATATCTGCAGCCCCCACCTACAGTTCCAAGTTCCTCACTCCCAGAACCACATTGAGAAACTCACCTCCTTCCACAGGCAGGAGGAGAGTATGGTATTTGGCCTCTTCACCAGTGTGCAGGCAAATCAGACTACTGTAACCCTCACAAGTGTAGACCTATCTGGCTAGGCTGGTGCAATTCCAAAGCAACCAGAGTGTGCTGCTCCACCTGAACCTGGATCTATGGCAAAGAGCTCTGGTGAGCACAGCATCTTCTACTCCGGCCAGTCCCCAAGCAACCATTAGCTTGGCCGACCCCTGCATCTCCTATGAGGGGGGCCCTGTGACTAGGCAGAGGAAAAGATAGGGTCAGCGTCTCATTTTATCCTTTTCAAATACAGTCCTCAGTGAAAATCTTTTGGTCAAATTGTTAACTCATGCCTGTCTACAGAGTAGATGATCACGGCTTATGTGATAGTGATAAATAATAACCATGTGGCTAGCCACAATCACACAGTTCATGATAATCTTATCTGTGAATTTGATCGCCAGTATCTGGGGTCAGGAAGGAATTAATTTTTTTCC
Source organism: Discoglossus pictus (assembly GCA_027410445.1). Taxonomy (NCBI): domain Eukaryota; kingdom Metazoa; phylum Chordata; class Amphibia; order Anura; family Alytidae; genus Discoglossus; species Discoglossus pictus. The sequence continues at coordinate 312,544,711 of CM050164.1, read as the reverse complement.
CTTTTGAGACGATTGGCTAAGTTTCACTTGTTTTTTTGTTTGCCTTCCTTTGGATCAATTAACAGCTAATCTGCATATTGCAAATCAGAGGATATCTTAAAAGGTGGAACTTGATGGACTAAAAGTATTTTTTCAACCTCAATTACTATGTAACTATATAACTATGTAATTAACATTATACAGTGTTATCTTTAAGCCAACCATTTTTATACATGTACCACAGCAATGATATTAATGCATGGTCTGCAACATTTAAGACTGTGTTCTATGGATATATTAACTATATATTCTTATTATACCGTAATCCAGGTGTCCGTGTGTTTGTAATGGTCACAGATTTGGGACACTGACATACATTGCATTTAGTAATGGCCTGATATTACCATTACTAAATTATATTTTGAGCTTAGATTGCAGCTAATGTGCCTATGATGTTTAATATAGTATTTATTTTGCACTTAAATTATTATTATTTTTTCATTTTTATTACAGCAAGGTCTCTTTAATTGCCTTTGAAAGCTCTCACTAAAGTTTTTTTGGAACCCTTCATGGGTAGTATTCAGTACACATACGTTTTTAGAGAAAAATTAGCTACCTCAAGACCTTATGTAAAAGTATACAAGGCCATAAGACTAGTAGGTATCCTATCAATTCAAGATACCAGTATAATCACTTATATCAATAAAATTGTCTTTCTTTTAGGGATATTCTTTGTTGCTGTTTCGTGGATAATGTTGCAAACTTCGGTCCAAAGTTCTTCATGCATTCTATCTTCCATGTCTAGTTCCTTAAATCTATTCTTTACTTCCACTGCAAGGGATATTATTTATTTCCTATCTACTTGGTCTTATGGTTTTCCCTCTTTTCTTCAGTTTAATTTTCAACTTTGCAATAAGAAGCTCATGGTGTGAGCCGCAGTCAGCTTCAGGTCTTGTTTTTGCTGACTGTATAGAGTTCCTCCATCTTTAGTTGCAAAGTGTATAGTCACTCTGATTTGTATGTTGTCCATCTGGTGATGTCCATGTGTAGAGTCGTCATGGAAGCTGTTGGAAGACAGTGCTACGACCAGAGAATTATCTTGGCAAAATTATACTAATCTCTGACCTGCTTCATTTTGTACTCCAAGGCCAAATTTGCCAGTTATTCCAGGTGTCTTTTGGTTCCCTACTTTAGCATTCCACTCCTATGATGATAGTAACATATTTTCTTGGTGTTATATCTATGACCTGTTGAATGGTTTTGCAGAACTGTACAACTTCAGCCTCTTCAGCATCCGTGGTTGAAGCATAGACTTGGACCACTGTGATATTAAATGGCTTTCCTTGAACTCAAATTGAAATCATTCTGTTGTTTATTGGGTTGTAACCGAGCACTGCTTTGACCACTCTTTGATTGACTAGGATGGCCACTACATTTCTTCTGCGGGATTATTGACCACAGTAGAAGATCTGGTCGTTGTCTGATGAGAAATATTTAATTCCAGTCCATTTAAGTTTATCAATTCCCAGGATATCAATGTTTAACCATGTAATTTCATTTTTGACCATATCTAGTTTGCCTTGGTTCATACTTCTAACATTCCAGGTTCCTATTCTGAATTGGTCTTTGCAGCAGTGGACTTTCCTTTCCCCTTCAGACACACTTGCAGCTGGGTGTCTTTCGGCTTTGGCCCAACCATTAGATCTGGTGTTACTTGTATTTGCCGTTTGCTGTTCCTCAGTAATGTGGTTGGCACCCTCTGACCTGAGGGGCTCATCATCTTCTGATGCCATATCGTTATGTCTCTGGTTGTGCCTGTCCAAGTTTTCTTAGCAAAGATACTGGAGTGGGTTGCCAGTTCCTTCTCCAGTGGACTGCTATTTGTCAGATCTCTCTGCCATGACCTACCCATCTTGGCTGACCCCTATAGCTCCCAGCTTTATGGAAGTACACAATCTCCTTCACCACCACAAGGTAGTGATCCAGAAGCAGGATAAATGACATACAGATAGCTTATTTACATTAAGAACACATTTATCTTATGTGCTGTATGCTTATCCTGGGCAAGTTAGAATGCATCAGAAATTTGAAACAGGTTCCTCAGATATAATATTAATAACATAATCACTTATATGTGGCATAGAGTACATCTAAAGATTATCTTCAGCATATTGAATAACTAAAAGCCATACCACATACATGTATAGGATTTTTATCCTTAAATCTATGAAAAACTGAAGCATATTCATTACTATAATCATCAACATTAGCATATTGACCGAAATCTGAATAAATCTGAAAAACTATTAATATATATCAGCACTCTTTCATAAATGTCCCTGAATATTTAGTAAGCTATTATACTAGTGTTCTGATGTGACATTTTTTCTATTTTCTAACGATAATTCTTTAGCTATCTCTATCTATGTAACAGCCATAATGGAAGCTCGCTCATGGGTTTGTCCATTCAACAGTAGTATCTCATGGTAGAGTGGCTAATTATGCACTTCTTTCTTCACAACTGTGAATGTAGTGCATATTCTCTGGTTATGCTGGTTGCATTCCTGTACAACTAACATTACATTATGCCATTGCATTATTGTACATATTTATTTAAATAAATTGGCCCGTGGCTGTTGTGCGCATTCTCATTATTCAATGTACAAATTTCAATATGTGACTAACAAAAGAGCTCTCTTGATGCCCCATTGTACCCACTATATATTTAGTCTGTTTCAGCCCATTTTCTAAAATCTATAACCTATACTGATCCTTAAAGGTATATCTAAGTTTCCTTTTTTTTTACCGTTTTCTAATCTACCATATACTGCTTGTATCAAACACACACATTCCATTGATTAATTCTATACACATACATATTTATTTTATTTAAAAGTAAAACTCCACACCCCCAGAGCTGCTTACATAGGCACAGCGAGCCACCCAATAAAAACACTGAATTTGGGTACATATTTTAACCCTTTTTTAACCTTCAAGCCAAAAACAGCACAGTGCAGAGACCTGCAGAGCAATGTCTGGGCTCCTCCTTGCTTCCTTGTGCAGGGGACTACACATCCCATGATGCGTTCCTGCACACACTGCCATCACAGATTAATACAATGTATTTGCTGCATGTAATTGGCCAAAACAAATTAATTTTATGACGATTGTAGCAGAGTTTTCCAGTGGTTTTAACTCTGAAAATCAACTGCTTGCAAACTCAAAATATTTAGCAAACTTTAGGTGAGAATAATAGTGTTTATTTTGGTATTTTTTCATGCAATAAAATGTTTTTATACATTTCTGATTTTCGTCAGATGCATTCATAATCCATAAAACTTAAATTTGCCTTTAAAGGGCCACAGAATTTATAACATGCTCTTTTGTAGAACAAAGCTTGATAATGGGGAAACATTTTTAATGTAAAAACAAAGAAACCCCGGCATGCATAATTAGCTATTATATGTAACTAGTAACTTGCCCGTCAGAAATGACAGTATCATATAATGTTATTTTGAATTGTCTGTGCTCTCTCTCTCTATCTCTGTACGCATGTCTCTATCTCTGTCCTGTCTTTCTCTCTCTCTGTCCTTTCTTTCTCTCTGACTTGTCTCTCTCACTCCTGGTGCGCTCTCTCTCTATGTGTGCGCTCTCTCTCTGTACAGTCTCTCTGTGCTCTTTCTCTCTCTCTGTGCTCTCTCTGTGTGCTCTCTTTCTCTATGAGCTTTTTCTGTGCACTCTCTCTGTGCGCTTTTTGTCTGTGCACTCTCTCTCTGTCTATGCACTCTTTCTCTTTTTCTGTGCACTCTCTGTCTATGCACTCTCTCTCTGTGTGCACTTGGTGTGCTCTCTCGCTCTCTGTGTGCTCTGTCTGTGTGCACTCTTGCTCTCTCTGTACCCCTCCCTCTCTGTGACGATCTCTGTGCGCTCTCTGTCTGTGCACCCTCTCTAGGTCTCTCTCTCTGTGCGCTCTCTGTCTCTGCTCCCTGTCTGTGTACTCTCTGTCTGTGTGCTCTCTCTCTCTGTGCACTCTCTCGCACTCTCTCTCACTCTCTGTCTGTGCATTCTCTCTTTGTCTACTCTCTGTCTGTGTGCTCTCTCTCTGTGCACTCTCTTTCTGTGCGCTCTCTCTCACTCTCTGTCTGTGCATTCTCTCTTTGTCTGCTCTCTGTCTGTGCACTCTCTCTCTCTGATATCTCTGTGCTCTCTGTCTGTGCACTCCTGCTCTGGCTTCTGTTAATATCAGATGTTCGGCCCGCCCCCAATGATGTCATGATCACACTCCTTGATGACATCACATTACACACACGCAACAACTATATTAGTGATAATTCTGAGTCAGAAGCTGCTATTGTATTGCTTTTAGTTTGGAGCAGTAATGAATCTTCAGTAGTTTGTTTTGTAACTTTGAACTTTAGAGTGGAAACTATTATAGCAAAACCAATCATTATCAGTATTAAGGCTCCATCGCTACTGGCATAACAGATAGATAAACAATAGAATTTGCCCAGTGTTAACTCTAGTTTTGCAAAATTGCATGCAATTTAATCCATAGTACATCAAATAAAAAAAATATTATTTAACTATGATGGACCAATATATACTCAATTCTCTTATGACTTATAGCCCTATAAAATTCCCCCAACGTGTAAAACCATGGCCCGTAACGTAGCCCGTAACCCATGGTTATAAAATTGGCCCCGTAAAAGCAAGCCGCTCACGACTTAAGGCTTAAGGCGTGGAACTTCGCGTCCGCAAATCCTTTGTTCGGTCATGCCCATAACTGCTATGTTTCAATTTTGCAACAAATTAAATTGCAACAAATTTCCAAAGACGCCATGTTGTTCATGCCTTACCCCCACATGGCCTTCATTACAGCCTCCAAATAGAACCCTCAAAGAGTTTACAGACAAGTTTTAAACACTGTAAAGGACAATATAAACACACCAGTGGACATTAGAATATGGGGAAAGCATGGAAAGGCATTACAATGTTGCACAATAATCACCTAAGAAAAAAATGCATTTCATCTACATTTGCGAAAACAAATAGTGGCCAAACTACACCGCCACATCACATAGATCAAGTACCCAGGGTACATTTTATTATTTGTTGTTCAGTCCTTCAGTCGTGTCTGATTCTCTTTGACCCTATGGACTGCAGCACATTTAGCTAGGTCTCTGCCTGTGCTGTTCTACAAGGTTTCCATGCCAAAGATACTGGAGTGGGTTGCCAGTTCTTTCTCTAGTAGAGCGGGCTTTGTCTGACCTCTCTGCTATCACCTGCCCACCTACACTGGTCCGAAATGGTATAGCTCACAGCTTCATTTAGCTACACAAGCCTTCACATCCACCACTTAGCAATCCACATTAATGTAAATTGATGAATAGCAGAACATAATGGGAGGTTACAAAATGGGAATGCGTAAACATCTTGCCACATGCCCACCGGCAATGGAGTGGGACTTACCAGGATGGGCGTAGCGGAGATTGCCCCTGATGGAGATGAGTTGGAGATGAGTTGGCTGTTGATCCACGTGCCTCTGCAAAGCCTACATGTGTTTTTGCAGCCCCTCCTGATGGTTTAGAGTAGATAAGTGTGGTGTATGTTCCCCTGGTCCCCTTCAGCATTGCTAAGTGGGGGTGATGAAGGGGCTTGTGTACTGCAATGAAGCTGTGATCTATACCATGTAGGGTCACTCTGGGTGGGCACTTCATAGCAGAGAGGTCAGACAAATCACAGTCCACTAGAAAAGGCACTGGCAACCCACTTCAGTATCACCTGACATATTCATTTTAGGCCCTATGGGGAACTCCACAGTATCACTAATTGGACTTGTCCTGTGGATTAACCCTTTGTTATTATTATATATGATATTTAGTATTATATGATATCTTATGTTATTATGACTATTATTCTTTTTATATGTATTGCTCTATTGCATGTTAACTAGGGGTCAGTAGTTTATATATATAGGTATTTGACACTAATGTGATGTATGTGGATGTCCCATAACCCCAACCATTGAAAACAAACCGACACAATTAGAACGTTATAACAAAGCTTTATTTTATACACAGATCCATGCATTCATATCATGGGTGTAGTGTGTGCGGGTCCCGAGAGAGCAAGAGGCTTGTGGGAAAAAGGGGATACCTACAGGCAGTAATGTCATAGTCTAGAATATGCATGATGCATAGCACCTACCAGGGTTCTATGTGGTCACTACACCACTGCAACCGGAATTTGATGAAAAAAAGTATCCTCAGAAATCACTCCATTTAATTGAAGAAACCATTAATGTGCATAGCACTTACAACTTGTCTAGATCTGATCAATGAAACAAATGATTCAACCTCTGCACTGTGTATTCCAAGCCAGTTTCACACATACAGTGTGGTGACAAAACACAAATTTGAAAACAAAGTTAAAAAAAAAAGCAGAGGAGGATAAAAAAAACGAATCAACATGCATGTACAGTACAGTGCTAAATACTGTAACAATATATCAACTCACATGATTTATATCTACAAGCATTACTATCTATGAGCTAGGTCTCTGGATAATCAGTAATATGGGCAAATTACCATTAATACTGAGAGGGAACAAAGGTCAGCAGCTTCAAGGACTCAGTCTTTAGATGATGCCTCCCGAGAGCACCTTGCTAGGCTGCACATAACCTCTGCATGATTGGCAGAGATGCTGGCCTGGATCCCCCAAAGACAGTCCAGTTGCTGGTGCATGAGGACCAGTATCTCCACCTGCGCAGCCTGGCTTAATGGTGACAGCGTTGGTGGGGATAAAGTTCTTTGTGCCTGGGTGTGGAGGTGGGGGTGAGGAGGTGGGGGTGATGGAGGGGGTAGGGTCTGGGGCCCGGCTAGAGCCTTTGGTAATGCAGGTGGTGGTGTTAGTGTGCCCGGTTGTGATGGCGGCCAGGCAAGCAAACTGCTGTGTGGGTAAGGAGGTGGTGGCTGGAGGTAGGTCAAATTGGAGGGCCCCAGCAAAATCCTCAGTCTTTTGAGGAGGTAGATAGTGGGGTCAAATCCTGACAGTTTAGAAGGAGGTCAGCTGGGTGACCCCACAACCCAAATGACCACCCGCTGCTCCAAGCCAGCGCCCTCTGATCCTCTTCCTTCCTCCGCCCCCTGCAACGGTTCCTGCTGGGCGGGGTCTTGATCCTCTACATCTTGCTCAGATGGAGCCGACGACCCCGCCTCTGGCTCACCACTGGACCCAGACCTCCTCCTGTATGCTGAAAGATAGATAAGAAAGGTATGTGTCATTAGTATGATGAATAATATATTGGTATGTGTTCATTCATAACTGATATCTAGACTTGAACACGGATGATTCTCATGAATTGCAACTCAGATTAGCTATCATTTGCTAGATGTCATCTATTCTTTGGTTTTTAATCTTGATCGTTCTTGGCTACTAACGCTATCTTGATTCTGGCTGCATTCTGTAAATGTACAGGCTGCAGTGGGCACACCAATAAATGGTCTCTCTATTGCTTCAATACTGTTGTTGTGCCCGGGAATGACAGTGATTTGTTAGCTTTATGGATTTAATGACACATCCATCTACCCCTTGTTAATTCCATGGAGCTGACATGTCAGTGCCCTTGTTGGTCATCATGTACATGTGTAGTGTGTGTGATGCACATGTGGTGGCATGTTGGTGTATGTCATATTCACCTGACATGGAGGCTGGGTCCTGCTGGGCCACCGGGCCTGAAGCTCCAGCTGCGGGCAATGATCTCAGAAGGTCCCTGGTGACCCTCTCCCACTCGTTAAAGGTCAAGGTGCGGCCCTGGTCCTCCTTATCCATCATCCTCCTCACCTTGGCCCTGATGTCATTGAATCTGTGCTTGACAGACCTCACAACCTCTGCAGCTGCCTCCTTTCAAGCCTGAGCCCTAGGCCCAGGCTTAACTTCCCTCCCCCGGGCAAGAATGACAGAGCAGCCATGGATAGCAAAGAGGAGGACCACATTCTACTGATGCGTATAACTGTGGGCCCTGTGCTTGCTCATAGCCTCTTCCCCTCTTGACTGTTGATGGGTACCCTTGCCTCTCTGACCTGTCCCTGAGGACTGTCCCTTCCCCGAACTACCACCCCCTGGTGTTCAGGCCCCTTCCCCTCTGTCCATCTTCTACGTGTGCTTGACGCTCGGGCCCCCCTTCCACCACCCACCTCTGTATTCTTCTCCTCTCCCTCTTGCTCCTCCTCCCTCCTCTCCCTCCTCCACCTCACTCCTCACCTCCTACTACCCACCGCTACTCCCCATGGCCACCTGCCGCTACTCTCTCTCCTCCTCCACTCTCCTCTCCTCCTCCCTCCATCATATCACAAAATTAAATTAGAGATAAATAAACAAAAGCTTTTCTGTATATGTGTGTTGAAAAATAAATGTGTGTGCTATGTGTTATTAATAACTGTTGGGGGGTGGGGTGTGGGGGATGGAGGGGTTGCCCTAACTATATATGTCTCTATATGTGTTATTTAATCTATGTCTATTGCAAATATGTGTAATCTGGAAATATGTGTAAGTATTAAGTGTAAATCCATATGATATAGAATATAAATCGATAAAAATGCAAACTACCTCTCTGAACTGGCTCCTACTCTCACTCCGAAAGACTCTACGCTCCAACTTCGGGACCTGCGTGCTACTTCAAATTAAAAATACAACACAGTCAGTGCATGGGCTTATGGAACTCAAATTTATAAGCTCCACTTTCAATCATATTTGTCTAGACGCTTTTGATTGGCTGAGAGACCTGTGTCGCACTGCGTTATTCAGCAATTGGATGTAGTGATATCGCGAACATCAAATTTTCGGTTCGCGAACTTCGCGAATGGGCGAACCGCCATAGACTTCAATGGGCAGGCGAATTTCAAAACCCACAGGGACTCTTTCTGGGAAAGTTCTTTCAAGGGGACTAACACCTGGACTGTGGCATGCCAGAAGGGGATCCATGGCAAAACTTCCACGGAAAATTATATAGTTGATGCAGAGTCTGGTTTTAAGCCATAAAGGGCATAAATCACCTAACATTCCTAAATTGTTTGGAATAACATACTTTAAAACATCAGGTATGATGTTGTATCGATCAGGTAGTGTAAGGGTTACACACACTTTACAGTAACAGACCAATCTCCCCGTTTAATGCACCGCAAACAACCGCAAACAGTCCCTTTGCACAACCGCAAACTCCCCATTTGCACAAGGTTGGATACCAAGCTAGCCATGTCCCGTTCCTTGTCCTCACTGATGTCCCCTGGGACGCCTGCTGTGTTTGGTCTACAACCTCCTCAAAGCCACCTTCCTCCTCTGACTCCTCTTCTTCAGACTTCTCTCTCTGCGTTGCCTCAGTCTGCGTTATTATAAGGTGTGTACTGTTAAGTAGTACTATTCCTATTGGTTTAATCCCTGTTATGTCCAATATTAGGGGACGTGTATATGGCATTGATTTTTGGAACAGGGAGATGGAAAAAGATGCTTGGTCGGACCTCCTACTTCGAATTTGGGGCACTGCACATGCAAACTAAGGTGCCACCAGATAGGAGTGGTGTATTAAGTTGTACTATTTATTCCTATCAGTTTGATACCTGTTACGTCACCTATCAGGGGACGTGTATATGGCATGGATTTTTGGAAGCGGGAGATGGAAAAAGATGCTTGGTCGGACCTCCTACTTCAAATTTGGGGCACTGCGCATGCAATCTAAGGTGCCACCTAATATGAGTGTCACGGTGCACTGGCAAAAGTTGGCAGAGTAGGTGCTGTAGGCCTCACACACACGCCTGTAGGCAGGCAACTGATATTCAATCGATTACAGTCAAAAAAGTGTTGTTTTATGTCACTGTACACTACGGTTGCACCAGATATGACGTATCACTGTGCACTGGCAAAAGTTGGCAGAGTAGATGCAATAGGCTTCACACACACGCCTGTAGGCAGGCAATTGCTATTCAATCTGTTACAGTCAAAAAAGTGTTGTTTTATGTCACTGAGCACAATATAAGCTGTGAGCCTGACACAGGCAGGCAACTGAATATAGATTAAAGGAAAAAAGGGTTGTTGTTTTTTCAATGTATGGTACACCAACTATGACTGGTGAAACAGAGCAGAATATTAGCTGTGAGCCTGACACAGGCAGGCAACTGAAATTCGATTACAGGAAAAAAATGGTTGTTTTCAATGTATGGTACACCACCAGGTACGAGTAGTGAAAATAAGCACAATATAAGCTGTGAGGTGGTAGCCTGTCACACACACACGCTGGCAGGCAGGCATATGCAATTAGATTACACAGGAAAAAATGATAAAATAAAATAAATTATGTTCTAGCCCTAAAAAAGGCTTTTTGGGTTGCTGTCCTTGCAGCAGATATCAGATGAGTCCTTCAGGTCTGTAGTGGAAGCTAAATACACAGCCTGGCTATCTATTTCCCTAATAAATGTCCAGCAGCTACACTATCTGTCCTCTCACAACGAATGCAGCTTCAGAATGATTCTAAAATGTATGCTGTCCTTCAGATGGAAGGCTCTGGAAGGGAGTGTATGCTGCTGATTGGCTGGAATGTGTCTGCTGACTGTGAGGTGCAGGGTCAAAGTTTCCTCAATGATAAAGAATGGGGGGGAACCGAAAAGCGCATGTGTCCGCCGTCCGCTGCGAGCGCGAACAAACCAAAATCCACGCCAATAGTCCGCGGGCGAACTGTCCGCGACATCTCTAATTACATGATAATGAGCGATCGCCGCTCATCCGTCCCCTTAACAGCTTGCATGCGCAGAAAGAATTTACAGCCTTGCGTCTCAAGCACGTAACTCGTGCCCAGCTTGAATTTAATAGCTCTTTAACTTGGCCAAATTTTAAGCCAGCAGCCATTGCGGGTCTCACTTTACGGGCTTGGAATTTAATAGGGCTTTTAGCCTTAGTAATGAACTTATATAGCCTTAAGCAAGTATGGAAACTGGATGTTAAAAAGTTCAAACTCATTCACAAATCCACTTCATTATTGTAACCAATTATGTTAAATCTTCCTGACACTTTTTCTATCACATGCATCTTCACTAAATTCCTGCCTTTGTGTTCTTTGATGAAACCCCTTTTTATTAACAGTCCCAATTCTTTGGGATGGGGTATTCTGTTAAAAATCAAGGTTGTATTTATATTCTTTGTTTTTGTATAAATAACTTATGACATCATAATTTAACCATTGTAGTATAATTGGGACGCTTAAATGGGCTAATTTTGCTTCAATGCTGCCCTCACAGGGTCAACTTTGCTTCAATTCAAATTCATGTATTTGAAGTTAATGTTCATTTTAGAAATCCTTGAACATGCATATTATCCACATTAGTGTTATATTACATTATGTATTGTTTATTTAATAAGATCAACTCCTAATCCTACAGCATTACCTTAAAGTGTAATTGCATTTTCAAAAGAGTGCAACTTTTGGTTAGAATAAATTAATCGTCTCCAAATTGTAATATATGGTAATCAAAAGTGGACGTATTGTGAGTCAACATGTGTAATTACTAATTAATTAGTTCACTGACAATGTTTAATCAAATATTATATCACATATATTGTTGTCAGTGTTCGGAACGGTTATGACGTTGGTCACACTTTGCGAGCCTTGTGAAGCGAGGCTAGCAGTCGACCACGCGGGACCGAAGGCGGTCATTGCAATGCTCGCCTCTCAAAGCGAGGCAAGCAAATGAGGTATGCAGTACTTAGGCTGCAATGAGCGCCAAAGGCCTCGCGAAGTGGGAGAGGCTTGCAATGAGCGCCAAAGGGTCTCGTAATGAGCGCCAAAAGGTGATCAGTGCAAAGCAGGAAAGTTGAAGTACACGGGGGAGAGGCTCGCAATGAGCGTCAAAGTCGCTCAGCGAGGGGCTCAGGATGAGCGCCGAAGGTGCTCAGAAGAGCAAAAGCCTCACATTGTGTGGTAAACAGCATTGCCAGCCTTACCATTTTAATCCTGTCATTTTTGACGGGCATTTTCCTAGTTATAACATACATTTTACATTCTTGCTGTTTTTTTCAGAATATTCGAGGGAATGTTAGCCATTTTCCAACAGCAAATAAATAATATGATTACATTTGAAAATTGTTATGTTTTAAAAGAAAGTGACAATCAAAAGTCTATAATTTACTTGTATAATATTCAAAATGAAATCATGCTTACAGTATTCGCTTAATGGTAAAATATTTAAGAATTGTCATTTTAAGTTCAGGTTGAAGATATGAATTCTTATCAAGTTCTTAAAATTTCATTTTAAGGTGTTTATAGACAACAATTATTTCTTAATATGGACATTGTACATACATACTCCCACTGCAATGTGCTTACCATAGGTTAAAGGTATATTAAAGTGAGGTGGGTTATGAATGCATATTATAGAATGCATCATAACCCACCTAGCAAAAATATTTGCATGAAAACATGCAATCCGTTTTTGCATTAAAATAAAAAATGTACTGAGGTGATGTTTACACCCACAACAGCTTCTGCAGTTGCTTTAGTGGATGCTGTAAGCTGCCATGACGGGTACACCAATCTCTCATGTGTACCCTCACACACAGAGCATTTGCATGGCTGCATTCTCAAAGAGAGTTGGAGGAGGGGTTGATAAACAGTGTAGTTAGGTCTGACCTAAATAAAAACACACAAATCTCTAAAAAACAATGATAATGAAAGAAAAGTTGAACACAAATAAATATAATTTGATTTGATGTGACAGTCAAAGTATATCGCAAACCTTTTTATAAGCTGAGATGGTCACAGAGTCTAAAAATATAAAATATACAATAGTCTCACAGACAGCTATTGAAATTATAACACAATACTCAGACAGAACTATAGAAATGCTATCATAGATTTACACATCTCATAAACAGAACACAAGGAATAACACAACATTACACAATACTCACAGACAGAACACAAGACATAACACAACATTACACAATACTCACAGACAGAACACAAGAAATAGCACTGCATTACACAATACTCACAGACAGAACACAATAAATCACACAGCATTACACAACACTCACAGACAGAACACAAGCAACAACACTGCATTACACAATACTCACAGACAGAACACAAGCAGTAACACTGCATTACACACTACTCACAGACAGAACACAAGAAATAACACAGCATTACACACTACTTACAGACAGAACACAATAAATCACACAGCATTACACAACACTCACAGAAAGAAAACAAGCAACAACACTGCATTACACAATACTCACAGACAGAACACAAGCAATAACACTGCATTACACACTACTCACAGACAGAACACAAGAAATAACACAGCATTACACAATACTCATAGATAGAACACAAGAAATAACACTGCATTAGACAGTGCTCACTGCAGAGCTCAATAAATTATATCACAGCTTTACATATTCAGTAAAGGAAATTACACTAAAGCAAAGGAAAGTGTCAGGCAGACTTCAGGTAATAACTGAGCATGTCTGTAAATCCCCAGTCAAAAAAGAAACATTGTATAAAATATGCTAATAATCCCTGGGAATTTCTGCGGGTGTCATCATTGAGAGAAAACCCTTTGCAAAAGCAAGAAAATCAGCAAACTTCAGGCTAACGGTGTAACTATTTACTTTGGAATTTTTTCATGCAAATAGACACTATAAATTCTCCTCTATCAGATGCATTAATAACCCAGCTCACTTACATATACCTTTAAAGTAAGGCAGGGCTGCTTAGAATGGATCAGACATTCAATTGCGATTTGGCCAATTGAATAGGGCTCTAAATAAGCACATAACATATTTTTTTAAAGAAGTTTTTAGTTAGTTTGCATCTATCCAAAAGCAAGGATTTCTCTAACTAAAAACTTCATTAAAAAAAATATGCTCTGTGCTTATTTAGAGCCCTATTCAATTGGTGAAATCGCATTTGAATGAGGGCCTTAGACAGCAATAATATCTGTCAGGAAAGAGAAATGTTGCTGAAAGTTAATTACAAGCATCAATTATTTTACTAGTAATCTTTTGCAATACAATTACATCACTAACCCACCTTCCATATGCTAATTCAAGAACCTTGATTGAACAATGTCCCTGCTAAAACATTATTTTATTTATACATTACACAGATGCAAAATAAAACTCTTAAAAGTGGGGACTGCTGTGCATATTTAAATAAAATAATGTTCAGCTTTATTTGCAAGTTGATGCATCATACTAAAAAGGCATGTTTGGACTGAATATAAATTACATCAATTTTGCATAAACCTTTCTATAAGATAATTTGATAATTAAAGATGGTTCTTACAATTGTCACAAGTTTATGGAAATAAATGTGAAAGCACATATCATTTATAAATCTATGACTAATGAAACATCCATTGTGTTCATTATGAAAAATGCACATCCCCTAACTCTCCCAGCAATGTTCAGCTAATGTATTGTGTTAGATATGACATCAACTGTGTCAAATTAATCAACATAGATTAAAAACAAGATAAAAAAATCAGAGCTATGATATAAAATAAAAATTTCAAGGGAATGGAGTGGGAATATGATAAACTTTATTTAGTAAGACAAATTTATTGTTAAATATTGTTAGATAAGTCCAATACAAGATAGTAGCAAGTTACATGAAAAAGACATTATGGCTAAACCAAGCAGGGATCAAAGCTAATGCAGGTGCAGCAGATGCAAAGCACTACAAGATACGGCTGGGGTAAAGGGGGGTTCTTAATTTAATAAAATAGTGTAGAGGAGTAGAAAATTAGTTTTTGTTAACTTACTAAATATATATATATATATATATATATATATATATATATATATATATATATATATATATATAGAAGCAGTGAGGAAGCACTTTTTATTTTTTTTGCTGGGCTCTTCATTCAATGGCTCCACCATCAAATCAAGCATATAGACATTCTCATTTATGAATTAATTATTGCTAATCATTAACTAAACTACTATGATTGTTATTTCTAACTTAGTAAATTTAATTCTGAACACCAGTTAGATAAAGGTTAAATTAATTTCTAGATTTCTCATTTTCTTTATAATGAATAAGAGAGCTGAACACCAAAGTCATAGGTTTCCATTTGCTCAAGAACATTTAGGCAAGTTCTGTGAGCCATCAAGCTGAGATTCTAACAAAATATCTTCATGTACAAAAACTGCAAATTATATGAGGATGACTAGTAAAATCATTTTTATCCATCAGTTGACAGATAATGCTTATTAAAGAGTTACCGACACTAAGTACACTTCTGAATCAGTGTTAACACGAGACATATGACTAATGGTCATTGTGTACATGAATTTTTCCACTGGGCACTTATGTAAATTAACAAATCCACTAATGCACCAGGAACAAGTGTACTGTAATTAAATTTGCAGAATGTGATCGACTTACCAGGAACACAGGTTCTGCAAAGCTAGTCCAACTGCCTAAACAAAATAACTACAGGTCCTTTCTTTTCTGGATAATTTGTGACTTTGAGCACATTTAAACAACCTTACTTGTATTAACAAAAAATAATTGGGTGTTGCTAAATGAGGGCCATATTCTATTGGCCAATTCTCAAATTTCACTCAGTTACTAAGGAATGCTAGTTTCCCAAGGTATTTTTTATTGTTTTATAAATGTGTTAATATGTGATTATCTTATCCCAATATGTTATATATTTATGCAATTCTCAAATTTACACACACTTGAAACCGCTCTGAATTGCCACAGGTTCTATTAGCTACTCGCAATCCGAAAAGCAATTACCCAACCAAAATCACTGCGGGCCAGCCAAACCTGCAAACTGGCCTTAGAACTCCATTGGTTTTAGCACAGCTCAAGATTTACAAGTGCTAAATAATTAAAGTTACACAAAATCAATATTCTATTTGACCTGTAGCCATAACTTGCATATTAAGTCTGATAAAATGTATCAAGTTTCTGTCTACAATGTTATGAGTACGCAATAGGACTTGCATGGGCTTTTTCAAACACTTATCACAGCTGCAGCAGCAATTTAAAACACACTTATGTACTTTAAAGTCATGAGAAGGCATATAAATACATGAGAATTAATTGCAGAACAGTCTCAAACCTATAAATCTGCAATTAAATTTGTTTTTATGTTCTTTTTTGTGTGAAACTGATCTCGGCACTTATGGGGTTAATACATATCATGGAACTCGCATGGACTAGAACAGTTGCTTGAAGTTTAAGTATAAAATCCATGTTTTACTGATGTCTCATTGATGAGGTCACATTTAATATTGGCTGTGTGTAATAAGTATTGTGAGTGTTTAAGAATTAAATTACGGGCTTGTTTAAATATTGTCAGGTTATATGATCACACACCCTTAAAAAGTCAGGGTTTTACGAGTTCAGCCTTGAGGTCAGAATTTGTGAGCTGGAGTCAGTAGAATACATCTAAACATTTATTTAAAAAAAAACACCAAATTTGTGAGTTGGAGGTATTTGGGAGCAGCTTATAGAATATGGCCCTAAGTCACTAGCTATAAAAATAGCTATAATCAATAGCTATAAAATTGGCACTGCCAGCAGTGTCTTTTTTCAAAGTGGAGCCAGTGCATACTAATAAGTCTGGCACATTGCCATTAGGGTACTAGAATTTACCAACATACTGGGGGATACATACACCCATCAGAGTCTGCTTGCTTAGATAGGGAGCAGGCAATGCACCATATGAAAAATATTAGTCATAGTGGTCTTCATAAAAATGCGTGGAGTGTCTGGAACTCTATTAATAATTTGGAAGACCTTAGGGGGATATTTCCCCCGGTGTGCCTTCGAGACTATTCCCCTTTTCCAACACCCTGATGAATAATTGTTCAGAAATCACACCTTATATAGTTGCAACATAAGCTCTCTTGGGCTAAGGTGGTCTAAGTAGAAAAAATCACCACCCCTTGCTACTAGAGGTAAGGGTAAACTATTTAGAAATGGTTGAATTTCTAACAGGGTGGGAATTCCTACTGGTAGTCACTTAAAAACTTTAAAAAATATATATATAAAATCAATATTGTTAATTATTCCAAGTACTCAGTCCAGCAGTGTCAAGAAATGCCCACAATCCTCATTTTCAGTTCAGTTTCAAAATAGCACATCTTCTTCAAGGAGCAGTCACACAAATGAATAGTGTGCTTACACCCACTGTGACTGGCTGAATAGAAATGTCAATCTCTTTTCAGCTAATCAGATCAGAGAGGGAGTTGGCTTACATTTGTATGTATGTTTATTTGTACAGCGCTATCACTGTACAGGATCTCCATATAGTATAATATGTACAGTAATAAGAAACAAATAAATTAGAAATAATAAAAACAAAATGTGAATTGTATTTGAAAATATTGTTTGATAGGGGGAATAAAATGCAAACTGTCCTGAAAACCAAGAAGGCAAACTGACTGTCTGATGAGGCTTTGAATGCAGCCCAGCAAAGATGTAACATAAAAGGTAGTGGAGACAGGAAAACATTTGTCCAACTAAATGTAGAATTCCAGAGGATATCAAGAAGAGACAAGGAGACATTCTATAATGAGTGATGTGAAGAAATAGAAGACTATAACAGAATGGGCAAGTCAAAAGATCTCTTCAAGAAAATTAGGGTATTCAAGGGAACCTTTCATACCAAAGTGAGTGTAATAAAAGAGAAAATTGGTAGGGACTTAACAGAAGCAGATCAGATAAAGAAGAGGTGACAGGAATACACAGAAGATTCAACAGCATTAATAATCTCAGTAGTTGTCCAATGAGCTGGATCCAGACATCTTTGAGATTGACTTAAGTTGGGCCTTGGAAGTCTTGTTGTTAACAAGGCTGCACTAGTTGATGCAATCCCAGCTTAACTGTTAAAAATCTTACAATATGATCTCAGAAGTGGCCAGTAGACTGGAAAAGGTCAGTCTATATACTAATTAAAAAAAAAATAATTTCCAAAGATTGCTCCAATTATTAAACAATTGCACTAATTTAACATGCCAGCAAGTTAATGCTTAAGATCCCGAAAGCTCGGCTCCAACAATATATTGATCGGGGACTACCAAATGTGCAAGCCAGGTTCCTGGAGGTAGAGGCACAAGAGATCAAATTGCCATTGCCTGCTGGATAATAGGGACAGCTTTACAGACTATACTAAAGCTTTTAACATCTACCTTCCAAGGAATCAGAGTTAATATTGCTCGAAGAAATATCAAAAACCTCAGATATTGAGGATGATAATACTCTGAAAGTGACAACAACAACCTATACCACCATTTCATATACAGGGAGTGCAGAATTATTAGGCAAGTTGTATTTTTGAGGATTAATTTTATTATTGAACAACAACCATGTTCTCAATGAACCCAAAAAACTCATTAATATCAAAGCTGAATATTTTTGGAAGTAGTTTTTAGTTTGTTTTTAGTTTTAGCTATTTTAGGGGGATATCTGTGTGTGCAGGTGACTATTACTGTGCATAATTATTAGGCAACTTAACAAAAAACAAATATATACCCATTTCAATTATTTATTTTTACCAGTGAAACCAATATAACATCTCAACATTCACAAATATACATTTCTGACATTCAAAAACAAAACAAAAACAAATCAGTGACCAATATAGCCACCTTTCTTTGCAAGGACACTCAAAAGCCTGCCATCCATGGATTCTGTCAGTGTTTTGATCTGTTCACCATCAACATTGCGTGCAGCAGCAACCACAGCCTCCCAGACACTGTTCAGAGAGGTGTACTGTTTTCCCTTCTTGTAAATCTCACATTTGATGATGGACCACAGGTTCTCAATGGGGTTGAGATCAGGTGAACAAGGAGGCCATGTCATTAGATTTTCTTCTTTTATACCCTTTCTTGCCAGCCACGCTGTGGAGTACTTGGACGCGTGTGATGGAGCATTGTCCTGCATGAAAATCATGTTTTTCTTGAAGGATGCAGACTTCTTCCTGTACCACTGCTTGAAGAAGGTGTCTTCCAGGAACTGGCAGTAGGACTGGGAGTTGAGCTTGACTCCATCCTCAACCTGAAAAGGCCCCACAAGCTCATCTTTGATGATACCAGCCCAAACCAGTACTCCACCTCCACCTTGCTGGCGTCTGAGTCGGACTGGAGCTCTCTGCCCTTTACCAATCCAGCCACGGGCCCATCCATCTGGCCCATCAAGACTCACTCTCATTTCATCAGTCCATAAAACCTTAGAAAAATCAGTCTTGAGATATTTCTTGGCCTAGTCTTGACGTTTCAGCTTGTGTGTCTTGTTCAGTGGTGGTCGTCTTTCAGCCTTTCTTACCTTGGCCATGTCTCTGAGTATTGCACACCTTCTGCTTTTGGGCACTCCAGTGATGTTGCAGCTCTGAAATATGGCCAAACTGGTGGCAAGTGGCATCGTGGCAGCTGCACGCTTGACTTTTCTCAGTTCATGGGCAGTTATTTTGCGCCTTGGTTTTTCCACACGCTTCTTGCGACCCTGTTGACTATTTTGAATGAAACGCTTGATTGTTTGATGATCACGCTTCAGAAGCTTTGCAATTTTAAGAGTGCTGCATCCCTCTGCAAGATATCTCGCTATTTTTTACTTTTCTGAGCCTGTCAAGTCCTTCTTTTGACCCATTTTGCCAAAGGAAAGGAAGTTGCCTAATAATTATGCACACCTGATATAGGGTGTTGATGTCATTAGACCACACCCCTTCTCATTACAGAGATGCACATCACCTAATATGCTTAATTGGTAGTAGGCTTTCGAGCCTATACAGCTTGGAGTAAGACAACATGCATAAAGAGGATGATGTGGTCAAATTACTCATTTGCCTAATAATTCTGCACTCCCTGTATACATATGTATATATATACAGTATATATATATATATATATATATATATATATATATATATATATTTATATAAATATATATATATATATTCATATAAATATATATAAATTAAAAAAAAATATATATATATATATATATATATATATAATATATACAGCAGACTTAGTTATCCGGGACCCACAGGGATTTGTAGATGCTGAATAAATGTAGTTTCTGTTTGCCTGAGAGTCACTATTAAAAGAGGCCTAGATTAGCTGCACATAGGATGCTCTGCTAAGTATATTTGTCAGTGAGGGCTGTTCTAGCAGCAGCAGCTTTCACTCCTTACTTACACACAGGTACATTCGGCTGGAGGGTGTGGTGCTGAACCCGGGGAATGAAACGCCAACAATGCACTGGCTCAGTCACTCATGCCTGTTTGCTTCTAGGCAAAACTGAATTGCAAAGACATACAGTGGATGGAATCTAGGTTCCTGTAAGCATTTTGTGGCATGACAATCTGGCTCCTGGCATTTGTTGAGCCCTGTAAATTTACATTTTTATTTAAAGTACAGTATTTAATATATTTTTTTGGTTTACTTGAGTTCTGGTTAACTGAGAGTTTATATATATATATATATATATATATATATATATATATATATGTGTGTGTGTGTGTGTAAAGTCTCTGAGACCATGCTGATTTTTCATGTAGCTCTTTTGCATTATTCATTGGGAAAGTACACTATGTCGTGAGAACACCATTTAGAATTGAGGTGTTTAGCCAGACAAGTCTTTAGCAGTGGCATACTATGCTAATATAAGCCTATTTAATCACAAAATCAGGGAAAAGTTGTTCAGAGAAATGGCACTAGATATTGAAAAGACCTTCAATACAGTTGAATGGCCTTACCTGAATGTGACACTAGCCAAATTTGGTTTTAAGGGGTGAATTATTAATTTAATTAGGTCCTATCATCATCTGCCACTGGTTAAACTTAAATTGCCATGGACGAATAACAGCACAATCAATATTTATAGAGGAACCAGGCAGGGTTGCCCTTTATCCCCATTATTATTTGCACTGGCTATAGAGCCTATGGCTCAAGCCATTCAGTCCAATTCTGAGATAACCGGCCTTAAAGTTGGGCACCACCTTACGAAGTGCACCCTTTTCGCAGATGACATTTAATTCACTCTAGAAACTCCTGTAACATCAATCTCTGCCTTAATGTCGGTGATAGCTGCCTTTAGATCCATTTCTGGACTACAGATAAACCTAGATAAATCTGAAGCACTAAATGTGAGTATTCCTCAAACCGTATTAGACATACTGAAATCAACACACACATTTATTTGGCCCCTTAATTATATAAAATACCTAGGGGTTAAGATAACTAGGACAAATTTGGAATTGTTTAAAGTAAATTATCCCCCCTATTTAAAAAAAGTTATTAATGATATGAATAACTGGTCCAAACTTCATATTTCTCTGACAGGCCAAATCGCGACGGAAAAGATGACCATTCTTTCTAAGGTTTTATACTTCAGAATGCTGGCTATCCCAGTAGATGCTAGGGAGTTAGAGAATCTACAAACTAAAATATTTAACTTAATTTGGCAAATTTACCATTTGGCATTTCTACCCATAACCCATTCAATCAAAAACCGACCCTTTTGGGTTTTTGCAGAGAATTGGCAAATCAAACCCTACTCGTGGGATGCGATTATCTGGAAACCAAGGCTACTTCATTTTAAAGAAAAACACTCCAGTCCGATGATTAATGTTATGCTCTCTACGTGGGCTTGGTCCAAAACCTAACATCAATTAGCCGCACCTCTCAAGCCCCTAACGTCAGTAGGGTCTTTTCCTAATTTCAACTCGGATTTTAGCACAGGATCAAGGAATTGGTGGCTATTTTGCAAACTAGCTAGAGTAGGCCTATGGTTTACGGATAAGAAGTTAATTCCCTATGGCCTACTTACACAACAGCATAATACCCCACAAAGAGAAGGGCGGAATTATATGAAACTCACTCACTTGGTTCTTGGTGATATGTAAGAATCTCCACTCCTCTAAAGGCATTTTAGGCTCATTATATTCCATCTTTAATTAACCTAGTTAAAACCAGAAACCTACCTTCATGATTCATTGGGAAATGGATCTAGGCAAAAATCTTGATGAAGGTACGTGGAAAGAGGCCTGCTCCAATTTATCAAAGGGCTTAATTACCTACAACCTGTTCAAGGTCTTGATTAAAGTCCTTCACAGGACATATCTCACTCCTGTGAGATTGCATAAGATCAACCCCCTTATGAGTAATTATTGTTTTAGAGGCTGTCAGTCTTTGGAAGACTTCATGCATATATGGTGGGCGTGCCCGGTAACCCGGGACTTGTGGGGACGTGTGACTCAACTATTTTTTCAAATTGTAAATATTCCCCTTCTTCCCACTATCGAGTGCTTACTGGGCATTCAGATAGATATTCTAAATTCTTACCAAAATAAGCTTTTTCAATTATTTGCCCTAGCAGCTAAAGGCCATATAGCCAAAAAATGGAAATCCTTCACCCTCATATTGAGGGAGGTAATTGCCAAAATAAACTACGTCATGATTACCGAGAAACTAACCTACATACTGCAAGATTCATATCCCCTGTTCCTTAAGATTTGGACTCCTTGGTTGAACTTCCCACTTAGTACTCTGATAAATTAATACAATTCATAGAGGTACAATTCTTAATATCTTAATTCCTGGAGAGTGCCGAGGCGGGGGACCAGTCCTGGATCTTTGGATAAAGCAGGCAGGCTTCAGACATCAACGTGAAGGTAAGCTAGCCAGACTCTGTTCTTTTGTTCTTTTTCCTTCCTTCCTTCTCCCCTTTTTATTATTATTATTATTATTATTAAATATTATTTTTACTTTTTTTTTTACTCCTTATTGTTATTTGTTTTTCTTCAATTTCTTTACGCATTAATTATAACTTGTTGATTAATGAAACAGAAGTAAGACAACAGGAATGGAAGCTTTTATTAGAAAGAGTGTTGAACAGTAAACAGTATATCCATACAATGGTTAGCTTCTGCTAATTAATTTTCCTGACTACGGCATTGTACGATTTTGTATTCTATATTTATACTAGCGACTTGCCCATCAAAAAATGACGGCAAGAAGATTGTAAGGCAGGTAATGGTGTTTGGTTAAGACATTAATTTGGTTGGTGTTCCGAGATCCTTTGGCGCTCATTGCGAGCCTCCCGCTGAGCGTCTTCGGTGCTCATTGCGAGGCTGTTAGTTGTTTGTGTGCTATGAGCAGTGTTGACGGTGGTTTTTTGAATTCTAATGAAATCATTAATTAATTAATAAATGAATATACTTTACCTATTTTGAAGTAATATATGCAGGTTGCATTGTGCTGAAGAGCTGGCAATCAGTTTTCATGTTGCTGCAGCATAGAATGTGTGTTTTCACTGCTGTGGAGCTGCTGTGTAAGTGTCAGCAATGTGTGCAGTGTGTAGTGTAAATAGTGTGCGTGCGCAAGGAAAATCCGTTAGGGTACCTGTGTACTTCCGCATTGTGTAAGTTACTGTTGTAAAATGGCGCCTAATGTGTGGTATGCGGCTATGGCTCATTCCTTGTTCTTGGACCTCGTCCGTCTTTTTGGTGAAAATCTGTATGTGTTTGGTGGTGTTTTGCGTGTTTAGGGGCCTGTCGCCTCGTTTTCGTTTTCTTTCGGTTGCCATTTTTTCTCTCGCTTAGGGATTTTCAGGTGTCTAAACTCTTGTATTTCGACTTAAATTGAGGTGTAACTTGACTTTCAGAGGTCCTGGGTGCCCCCCTTGCTGAGGGTAAGCTTTTTATGTGTTTGTTGTGTGTATTTATTGTGTTTTTCATGTTTTCATGTGCGCGTGTTTCGGCCGCTAAAGTCGTATTTTTGCAAGGTCTTAATGTTTTTTTTTCTAAGTCGCGCGTCTCGAATTTGTGTTTTCTAAGTCCGTAAATGTTGCAGTCGACGTGGGAGCCTCCACCTCCGCAAATGCGGCCCCTCTCGATTTGCGGTCCTAAAGCCTTTGGCACTCCTTGCCAGCAACTGCGTCCCTCACTTTGCGAGGGTCACAGCGTTAGCAACAACTTTTGCAAACCCGCACTGATGACAACTATATATGTGATTTATTCTTGTTGTTTTGTAATGGCATGTTACCTACTTTTTTTTATATCTCTTCAATAAAAAGATTGAAACAAAACATGTTGGAGGACTTGGAATCGAATACTGTAGGTTGTATATAACAAGTCTAATTTCTGTTTGGCAAGAATAATTGTAAAAAATAAGCAACTATATACAAATAAATATATTTTAGACTGTAACTTCCCAGACTAAAATAACACAAATCCAGCAGCACACATGCAAATGTCTATCAAGTGCAGTTGCAGATATACTGTACCTCTCTCTGCTAATCCAAGACGCATCCCTGCTTACTACAAAGCAAGAAGGGCAATGTTGAGCAGTTACATTTGAGGGGGAGGGATTAATATATTTCAAAATATATAATGGACAATTCTGTGCAGAACAACACCCCCCTCACCCCAAATCCAGCAGGAGTCTCAATCGAAGGCAGCTGAAGTTAAAAGAACTTTTTTGTACCCCCACAATTTTTATTTTGTAAATTGATTTAGAGTCAGGCACCCCATAAAAACATGTGCCCTTGGGCTAGTGCCTAACTCACCTTATGGATGATCTGGCCATGGCCTTGATCCCTTGCACATAACCCCAATTACAATTCTGACTGTGTGGCCAGACTCTTTGCTGCTGATCACAACTATAAATCTAACTGCCCTACTTCAGTACTCCCATTAACCACTATAGACCAAACTGAAGTTGGAAACCTCAATGTGATTCAGTGAATGCATCCTTCGATTAACCACCAGTTGCACAATGAGATTGATTTAATGCTTTCTTAATATAATCTATGAATTTATATTTTTAGTTTTAATAACTGCATTTATAATGTCTATTTAACAGTGTTATACAGTCTACATTTTGTTTTGTCAATAAGAAGTAATGCTCCTTGCTAATTAAAAGGTGAACCACGAGCTGAATGGAAAAATTAATAAATCCATTTATTAGGGTATAAAAAAGTATTTTTAAAACTACCACTTCACTGCAGTTACCTCCTTGCAGCAATGTGTAGCACAAAGTAAATTACACGCTGCCACCAAAGCAAACTAGTTTGTACAATATGGTAATTTCCTTTACAAAAGATCTTGCAATACAGTGGTGGCTGATGACTTTCCAATTTGGTGGGGCGGAAAACAGAGACCTGGCCCCTCCTCTTACATTGACTCCACCCAACAATATAAACCCCTCCCTTTTACAACATGTTACCACAACATGTATAGACCCTGCGAAGTGACGCAGTCTCCACCACAAAAGTGATCCCATAGAGAAAGACAGGGATAGAGATAGAGAGGGGTGGGGTGGGGGGGGGGGTGTAGTGAGAGAGGTGGATAGAGAGTTAACTAGAGAGGGACAGTGAGGAAGGGATAGAGAGAGAGGAAGGGATAGAGAGAGAGGAAGGGATAGGGAGAGAGAGAGGGATAGAGAGAGAGAAGGAGATAGACATTTAGAGAGATAGATTCTATGCCTATTCTTCTATTCCTCTCTCTCTCTCTCCCTTTACATCTCTCCTTCAATCCCTCTCCTCCTTCCTTTTCTTTTCATAATCTATCCCTGACTTGTACTTCTCAACAACATTGTCTCTTACTTGTTTGGAGAGTTCCTTGGTCTTCATGGCAGTGTTTGGTTAGTGGTGCCTCTTGCTTAGGTGTTGCAACCTCTGGGGCCTTTCAAAAAAGGTGTGTATATGTAAGGACAGATCATGTGACACTTAGAATGCACACAGGTGGACATCATTTCACTAATTATGTGACTTCTGAAGGTAATTGGACCAGGGCTTCATAACAAAGGGGGTGAATACATACGCACATGACAATTTTCTGTTTTCTATTTCTAAAATAGAAAATAGTTTTATGTATATATTTTTCCCATTTCACTTCACCAACTTAGGCTATTGTGTTCTGATCCATCACATAAAGTTCAGATTCACTAAACATTAAACTTAAGGCTGTAATGTAACAAAATAGGTAAAAAGTCAGGGGGGTGAATACTTTTGCAAGCCACTATATATATACATATATATATATATATATATATATATACATATATATATATTTATATATATATATATATATATATATATAAATATATATATATATATACACACGCACATATATATATATATACACATACACACACACATATATATATATATATATATATATATATATATATATATATATATACAGTATATACAAGCACACATTATATATATCTTACACATATAATAAGAGATCTCCCCCAAAAGTTAGTATACCCTCTCCTTATACATACATATGAACATAGAGACTAAGACACAGGACACCTTCTGGATCGCTACCTTGTCATGGGGAAGAGGCTTATTACCTCAATGAAGCTGTGAGCTATGTCATGAAGGGTCACCCAAGATAGGCAGGTCATTTTAGAGAGGTCAGACAAAATGCAGTCCATTGGAGTAGGAACTGTCACCCCACTCCAGTATATTTGCCATGAAAACCATATGGATAAGCACAAACAGAAACACAGACAGATGTACTCGGTGTGCTGCATCCATGTGGTCACTGAGTGTCAGACACGACTGGACTGGACTGAACAACAACAACAAGACACAGAGAGGAATATGGACTCACCTGAGCTCTGTAGCTGATTCTGTCCGGTATAGGCCGGGGTGGTGACAGCTTGGTGTGTGGAGCAGGGTAGTCAGAATCAATAAGACCACCAGAGTATTGAGAAAACTGAAGCTGTACACACAGCTCCCTCTATCTGCATGCACTGTGAGCTGGGAGCTGTTTTTCTTTCAAGAAACTTTATTGAGATTGCACCAATGTATTCACTTCCAGGGGGACTGTGAGAGGTGCAGTCCCTGTATGATATGGGACTTTTCCCTTCCAGCCATTCTGATTGGGTGATACTGCGAACGACAGAAAGGCTCAGCTCTATCAGTTAGAGCTCAGTTTGGGAATAGACAGCATTTTTACTGTTATTTTTTAATTCTCACTTGTACCCTTTTTGCAAACTCAAAACATGCCATTTTGTTTTTTTGCTGAACGTAATGGCTTTCTTCTGGCCACTCTGCCATAAAGCCCAACTCTATGAAGCATACGGCTTATTGTCATCCTATGTACAGATACTCCAGTCTCTGCTGTGGAACTCTGCAGCTCCTCCGGGGTACCTTAGGTCTGTGTGCTGCCTCTCTGATTAATGCACTCCTTGCCCGGTCGGTGAGTTTTGGTGGGCGGCCGTCTCTTGTCAGGTTTGCTGTTGTTCCATGTTCTTTCTATTTCGTTATGATAGATTGAATGGTGCTCCTCGGGATCATCAAAGATTTGGATATTTTTTTATAACATAACCCTGACTTGTACTTCTCAACAACATTGTCTCTTACTTGTTTGGAGAGTTCCTTGGTCTTCATGGCAGTGTTTGGTTAGTGGTGCCTCTTGCTTAGGTGTTGCAACCTCTGGGGCCTTTCAAAAAAGGTGTGTATATGTAATGACAGATCATGTGACACTCAGATTGCACACAGGTGGACATCATTTCACTAATTATGTGACTTATGAAGGTTATTGGTTGCACCAGAGCTTTTTATGGGCTTCATAACAAAGGCGGTGAATACATAGGTGCATGCCAATTTTCTGTTTGCATGTTACTACACCAACTTAGACTATTGTGTTCTGATCCATCACATAAGATTCAGTTTAACAAAACATTGAGCTTAAGGCTGTAATGTAATAAAATAGGTAAAAAGTCAATGGGGGTGAATAATTTTGCAAGGCACTGTAAAACCCTAGCCAGCAAAATCTAAAAACTGTTAACCCAATAACCACTGCCAGCCTCTGTAAAGGTCCTGCTTTAATGACTTTCAACTAGTAAAGATCAATATAAACAACAACAAAATCTATTGCATCAGGGTTTGTTTTATCATGTTCAATATTCTGTTTTTTTTTTTAAGTATTGACTTTAGGGGGTGAATAGTTATGCACATTTACTTTTTCTGTTTTTTTGTCCTATTTGTTGTTTGCTTCCCCCCCCAAAAAAAAAAACATCTTCAAAGTTGTGGGCATGTTCTGTAAATTAAATGAAGCAAATCCTCAAACAATCCATGTTAATTCCAGGTTGTGAGGCAACAAAACATGAAAAATGCCAAGGGGAGTGAATACTTTTGCAAGGCACTGTAAAATGTAAATCATTAATAATAAGAATATTGGTGTGATTGACTGCAAGAAGGGAATGCAAGTAAACTAACTGTTTACGTTATATTATAAAAAACAACTATATACTTTATCATTAGTAAAATTTTTGAGAGAAGTGGTGAAATGAATCTCAAAATATCTTACTTCAGATAGCAATTCTTATCATGGCACTTCAACAGCAACCATTTACTTGCATTTTTTATTTCTAACACTTACTCTCTGTACTGTACATAAAATTTGTTTATAATTTGATATGTACCTTGGTTACTTGCCTAGCAAAATATTCAGTATTTCTTTCTCCAGGCTCAGAAAGGGAAAACCTTTTTGTTTGCCAAAAAAAACCTTAAAGGGTAGTTAAGCTGAAAATAACTGATATAGAAAATATGTATGTTCACATTGTTCCATACAGACATGTTCCTGTTAGTAGAGTGATTTCTTAAATATTCTGCTGGAAATTTTAGTCTGTGGCTGTAACAGTATGAAATACCTTGGCTGTTATTCAGTTATATATTACATTTCCATTTTGTCTCAGAGCCTCTTAGTCATTTAGTTTAATTCTGTTTCAATTATCAGCCTCATTAAATTGGGGCTACGTTGTAGAACGTAGCCCGTAACTCCAAATTTACAGGTTACAGAGATTAAATTAGCCCCGTTACGTGGCACGCAAAGGACTTGCATGTTAAGATGCAGGTTGTGCAAGAATTTTTAGCAACGTTGAACTTTGCGGCCGTAAATCTTTCGATCCGTCGAGCCCGTAACCGATACATTTTCAATTCAGCTATTAAATTGCAACGTGGTCACTCGCGAGCAAACAGGTAACCCACAAATGGAGCCCAAAGGCCAACGTGTGCTCAAGAGCACTTGCAAGGGGGCTAAAGTCCAATACGTAGCACTTGTAAATCAAATAAAAACACACTACCGTACTAATATTTCAAGGTAAAGTGATGTTAGGTCTTAGAATTAATAGCACAACATTCAGATGCCCATAAATCGTCCCCAAAAAATACTTTATTTCATGTTTATATTTCGTGTCATATCGATCCCTGCAATCAATGTGTTACGACATATACTGTAACTCGCATGATATAGAATATCATATTTGCGGCTTTATTAATATTATATGAATGTGGGTTCGTTCATAGCTCTTAATTGAATCCCGTAGGACTTGGAAATCCCTCCTCCATTTTCTTGTGATGCAATGACGATGATCTCTGTTTCCATTGGCTCCATTTGAACCCGTGCTTGCTTAATTGTTTGCGTTCAAGCACGCAAGACGGCAAGAACTGGTTTACGAAATATCGTAGCTCGCTGCACTTCTAATTTAATTGCGACATAAAAGAGCCAAATTTCAAGCATGCAGCCCTTACTTGCTACATGTTGGACTTGAGCCTGGAATTTAATATGGCCCTATATTTGGGCTACTCTCATCTCAGGGTTTCATTTTATTAGGTTCCAAATTGACCCATGTGACCTAACAATAATAAAAATGTTTTTTTTTTTTAATAGTTCCTATAACTATGTGAGGAATTATTAGTAGTTATTATTTAATACCCCTTCTGGATTGGTACCTTGTCGTGGTGAAGGGCCTTGCATATCTCAATGAAGCTGGAGAAGGAACTTTTCAACCCATCGAGTATCTTTGCCAAGAAAATCATATGGATGAGCACAACCAGAATGACTAGCATGATGTGCTCATATGGTCACTGAGAGTCCGACACGACAGAAGCACTGAACAACACCAAATTATGTAATAAATGCAAAAAAAAAATTTGTTTACTTTTTTGGATACTGCCACAATAAAAAATATCCAGGCTTAATGCTATGTTATGGAAGATGTTTTTCGTGAATTTTACACAACAACGCATATAAACTAGAGGTGCGGGCAACATGTTAAAGTGGAAAGACATTTCTCTTTTCCTCAATACTTAGTACATTTTATCTTCCTATAACCTGAATATGACTCTCTCATTTGCCTCAAAGTACTTCTCCTCACCCTCTATAACTTAAAGTACCCTTCATATACTTCTCTCTCTCTTTTATAGTGTTTATTTTACATTTTGTTATATATCTAACACATTGGGTGAAATGTATGATGCACCCTTTAATTTATAATAATTCTCAGTAATCCACATGGTATTCTCATTCCAAACCCATAGCATTATGTCTAAACCAAATCACAAAATAAAAATTTCATATTTTATAAATATAAGCCAAGTTTGATACAGTAACTGACACTTTTTTGTAAAGTTTTTATTTGTACAAAAGTCTTCATATACATAATAATAAAGTTTTGAGGACAAAAATACAGAAAGAAACCTGAGGTGTTTTGTAAATTCTGTTATTTTCATACAAAGGCATTTTTAATCGGTCACCTAAAACGATTGTCCTGTTACAATACAATTATGTTTCTATAGGACAAATATATTTGTTTCCTACATGTAATATAGGAAACATTACTTTATTCTCATTTATGTGTTACAGAAAATATTGACTACTTTATGGGTTAATCCAAGAAAGATGTATAAAGGTCATTAAATCCCAAAACACAAAATCACTAACAGAAAAACCTATGCACCAGAGTCATACTTACATTAAGAGATTCCTGAAATGCACATTCAAAAATGCTTTTTGCACCTAATGGAAAAATCCATTCATGCAACAATTTATACTAAATCAGCTGTCATTGTACATTTTCCTTGAAGGTGTCACCATGGGGTCAATCACAAGTAAATGAACAACAAAAGGAACAACTAAACTTGGAAAAAGGGAGAATTCACAGAGCATTTTTTGGATATGTGAGTGTTGGTATAAATGAAGAATAGAGATGTCGCGAATAGTTCGCGGCGAACATAGCATGTTCGCGTTCGCGGCGAACTGCGAACATATGTGATATTTGACCCGCCCCCAATACTTTATCATTGAGCAAACTTTGACCCTGCATGTCACAGTCAGCAGACACATTCCAGCCAATCAGCAGCATACACTCCCTTCCAGAGCCTTCTAACTCATGGACAGCAGCCATTTTGGAACCATAACTAACTTGCAGTCTTACTGAGAGGAGGGAGAGTGTAGGTGATGCTGATTGAATAGGGAAATCAATAGCTAGGCAAGTTTATTCAGTGTCCAGTGCAGTGCTGAAGGACTCATCAGATCTCTGCTGTAAACACAGCACCCCAAAAAGCCCTTTTAAGGGCTATAACATCATTTTTTTTGTTTGTTTTTTTCTGTGTAATCTAACTTCATTTGCCTGTCTCCCTGCTAGCCCTGCTAGCAAGTGTGTGTGTCATGCTCACAGCTTAT
This sequence comes from Discoglossus pictus, assembly GCA_027410445.1. Taxonomy (NCBI): domain Eukaryota; kingdom Metazoa; phylum Chordata; class Amphibia; order Anura; family Alytidae; genus Discoglossus; species Discoglossus pictus. The sequence goes on along the minus strand of CM050164.1, from coordinate 312,513,221 downwards.
ACTGTGTGTGCACAGTGCAACCAATACAATCTTGTTTACTAGTTGTCTACTTTTAAAAAACCAAAACTTTTATTTGGATAAATCTAAGTTCATTTGCCTGACCGCCAATCAAAGTTAATTTGCCTGACCGCTAGCCAGTGTGTGTGTCAGGCTTACAAATACTGTGCCAAGTTCAACCAATCCAATCTATTTGGGGTACCAGCAGTCCACATTTAAAAAAACAATAATTGTATTTTTTTAAATCTAATTTCATTTGACTGACCGCAAATCTAAGTTCATTTGCCTGACCGCCAATCAAAGTTCATTTGCCTGACCGCTAGCCAGTGTGTGTGTCAGGCTTACAAGTACTGTGCCAAGTTCAACCAATCCAATCTAGTTGGGGTACCAGCAGTCCACATTTAAAAAAACAATAATTTAATTTTATTAAATCTAAGTTCATTTGCCTGACCGCAAATCTAAGTTCATTTGCCTAACCGCCAATCAAAGTTCATTTGCCTGACCGCTAGCCAGTGTGTGTGTCAGGCTTACAAGTACTGTGCCAAGTTCAACCAATCCAATCTAGTTGGGGTACCAGCAGTCCACATTTAAAAAAACAATAATTTTATTTTCTTAAATCTAAGTTCATTTGCCTGACCGCCAATCAAAGTTCATTTGCCTGACCGCTAGCCAGTGTGTGTGTCAGGCTTACAAGTACTGTGCCAAGAGGTTGTGTGCATGCTTGAGCTCTAAACAAAAGGCTTTTTAGGGTCTTAGTCCCTCAAATACAAGTTTTATTTTAACACCTTTCTGTTTATAAGCACTTTGTGCACGGTGTTGTTCATTTTTGGGAGTTTTTGTGGTATTTTTCTTAGTTTAATTTAAGTTTTAGTTTTCTGGGAGCCAGGCTCAACTCTCTATCCCAGGAGAGTGAGCTGTCTCCTGGATACTTTGCCACACCCCTCCCTTAGCACTTCACCTGCAGCTCCTGGAGCTTTTTTACTTTGACTTTTTTTTAAAGTTTTTCAGGTTTTGTTAAAGTTTTGTTTGTTTGGTGTTGGGTTTTATGTTTTGGGGGGAGAGAAGACAAGTAACATCTTTGTAGGCAGTGGGGGAGTTGAAGTTTTGTTTAAAAGGCTTTTTTTCACATCTGACACAGAGACACAGAGGGGTTAAAAAGCCTCTGTGTTCTCTGTGTTGTTGCAATTAGACACCTTGCAACAGGCCATTAACCCTTCCACTGCCAAACATCATCTCTCTCTCTCTCTCCCTTAGTTTTTTGTCTCCCTTAGTTTTGTCTTTTTGTTTCTTTTTCACACTTTTATATTTTTAAAAAAAGAAAACAGTAGAAAATCATAAAACACAAAATAAAAATAAATAAAACAAATAAACTAAAAAAAAAAAGGGTCTAAACATGAGGGATAAGACCACTAAGAAGCCTCAGGGGTCAAAAGGGGGAATAATGGCCCCTGAAAATCCTAGCTGCAGCACTGCACAGCATAGGCCCCAGGCAGATAAGGCAGCCCCAGCTCCTGGTGGTTCTGCCAGCAGACCTACCCCTGTGGCTAATACCTGGTCACAGGTGGTTTCTGCTGGCCCCAGTAATACCACCGCTGGGGCTGAGGGGCAGATCACTAGGAAGCATGGGGTTAAATGTCAGATGTCTGGGGTCTACAGCATTGATATCTATCTGCGTGCTGCAGCTAACGTCATCAGCCCCTCTGTTATAGTAGCAGCCAGCAAAATGTACGGGAAAGCAGTTTTCTTTACCCGTACGCTGGCTGCTGCTCACATTCTTGTACAGAGAGGCATCACAGTGGGGGGATTATATGTCCCAATAGAACCCCTGGAAGGGTTGGGCACAAAAGTAACACTCTCTAATGTGCCCCCCTTCCTACCAGACTCCCTCCTGCGCCCCCACCTGCTAACCCTAGGGGAAGTAAAAACACCATTTATTAAAATTCCCCTGGGGTGCAGAGAGAGAGCACTTCGTCATGTGCTCTCTTTCAAGAGGCAGGTACAAATGTGCCTGCCTCAGGGCGCAGAAAACATAGAGGGGTCTTTTGGGGTTCCATTTGAGGGGGTGCTGTACAGGATTTTTTACAGCACTACGGAGGTGCAGTGCTATCATTGCAAGGGGTTGGGGCATACACGTAGGAATTGTCCTAATGTAAAGCATCATGCCCCAGCCCCAGCAAATGGCACCTCCATCAGTACGGCACCCATCCCCGCTGAGCCCATAACAGCGGGGACCTCAAGGGTCATAGCCCCCCCACAGAGCTCAGGCAAGGAGGCCGTTCCTCAAGCCACCACCACGGCCTCCAAACCCCCTTCTTCCCCAAAAAAGCCATCTGTGTCTGTAGTCTGCAGCAAGACTGCAGACACGGGGAAAAAGGGGAAGAATGTCACCGGTCCTCCCACTGTCACAGCTGCATCTCCCAAGTCCCAATCTGCCCCCATCATAATTACATCAGTTAGTGTGGGGGCACAGTGTAAGCAGAGGGATAATAAGCCCTCTGCAGGGGAGGCAGCTAGTGGCAGCTCCTCTTCCAGGAGTGACGTCCCCAGGAAGAGGAAGCATAAAACCAACAGGGAGGTTGCTGATAAGTGGAAAGTGCTCTATAGTGGAGCACCTCCCTCTAAAAGCAAGAAGAGGAACAAAACATCTCCTCCTCATCCGGTGACATTGTCTGGCCCGGTTATTAAGCTCAGCCAGCCGGTGCCAGACCACACATCTCTCTCTCCATATAGGGGTTAATGTGGAAAAGGGTCTGGAGGAAAAGCAGGGGCTAGAGGGTCTCCCAAGTGAGGCAGGGGTAGACAAGAAAGATCAGGTTCTGCCTCTGGCCTTTGAGGGGGGTCCCATCAAAGCCCCTGCTGAATGGGTAGTCAGTGTCCCTGAGGTGCTGAGCTTCAAGGGCACCAGTCAGTCTCCTCCTCCAGTGTCACTCTCTAGTGACGTACCTCGGGCTTTGTTAGAGCCCCAGGCCGAGTCACTACTGGAGGGGGGGAATATAGGCATGACCCCCATTCAGGACCCCATGGATTTGTCTGTCAGGGGGGATGTGGCACAAGGGGAAGTGGAAATGGGGAAGGGTGATAAAACAGGTTTTCCTGTTAACATCATGGGAGAGCCTGTCTACCCTCCTCAGCCGTCCACTGACCCTAACATCGGTGCCATCCAAGCTGAGCAAGCAGCGGTGGAACTGGCAGAGGAGGCATATAAAGCCTCCAAGGCTTCCATTAAGGAAGCCATGCCAGCCACTGCTGTCCAGCCAGCTACCCCTGAATGCACTCCTGAAGCTACAGGGGTGCAGCAGCAATCCAAGGGTCCATTATTTACCTTGAAGGGTGCTAAAGGGACTCCTTCTGTATCATCTAAGAGGGGGTCCCTGAGAATAAAGCTGAGGAAACTGACTCCAGCCGGGGAGGATGGAGTAAAAGCCCTCAGCCAAGAGGAGCCCAGGGGTGACCCACTAGAAGGAACATCAGATTCTGGGTGGGTTATCCCTGTCAAGGAAATAGATCTATTCCTTGAGAGCACCCTTCATGGACAAAAGAAAAGGAAGGTGCGCTGGCCTTGGAGAGGTGGAAGAATATGTCGTTTATTCTCCACTCTCTCCAGCAATATCTAGTGGTCAGCACTAGGGCCAAGAATTCTGGGACTGCGGAGCATCTCCGCGTCCGGAAATTCTATAAAATGTGCGTGTCCTATCTGCAGTCTCAAGGGTCTGAGGAACGCACAATTCCTGACACGCAGTAATGGCTTTGCACATCAGCACGCTAAGTACCAATGGCTGTCAAGACAGTTTCCGCAGGTTCCAGGTACTCTCCTATTTATATCAGGGAGGGTACTCTGTGAGCTTCCTGCAGGAAACTCACACCACTCCAGAGGCTGAGGCCTCGTGGCAACTGGAATGGAGAGGCAGGGTCTTCTTCAGCCACTTCACATCGGCGTCATGTGGAGTGGTGACCCTGTTCTTTTCAGCCAGAGCTGCTGCTTGTGAAAGCTGTTATCCCAGGCCGTCTAATCCACCTCCGGGTCCGAGAGCAGGGTAGCATTATTAACCTAGTTAATATATATGCCCCTGCTGGAGGGCCCGAGAGAGCGAGGTTCCTCGCCAGACTGTCCCAGTTTTTGGAGACGGTTGACGCAGATGAGTGTTTGGTACTCGGGGGTGATTTCAATTGCACCCTCGACGCTCTGGACCGGAATAGTCCAGAGCCGTACCCGCCTTCTGCGTCAGCGCTGCGGGAGATCATCGCCCGCTTCTCCCTGGAGGACATCTGGCGAGAGCAGAACCCAGGGGCATCAGACGGTTTCACCTACGTCAGGGTGAGAGCCGGTCTGGTGTCCCACTCCCGGATCGACAGACTATATATATCTAGTCACTATATGTCACGAGTCGGTTCTTGTGCCATTAGGCTGGCTCCGTTCACAGACCACAACTGTGTGTCTGTGACGGTGGCGCTAACGCCAACAGCGCCACGAGCCGCCTATTGGCACTTCAACAATGCTTTGTTGAAGGACCAGGGGCTCGTGACATTGATCCGGGAGTTTTGGACAGACTGGAGGGGTTGCAAGGGGGACTTTGCCACGTTAAAACTGTGGTGGGACGTGGGCAAGGTTCATTTGCGACTTCTGTGTCAGGAATATACCAAGGGTGCGAGTGGGCAGCGCGAAGCTGAGTTAGAGTCACTCCGGGGGGAGGTACTCCATCTGGAGCAGAGGCTGTTCACTTGTAGGGACCAATCCCTGCAGAGCGAGTATGTAGAGAGGAAGGGTGTCCTCTGTGACCTGGAACAACACCAGGCCAAGGGGGCATACGTGCGCAGCCGCTTAGGTTTTCTCAAAGATCTAGACCGCGGCTCGCGCCTCTTCTACTCACTGGAGAAAAAGGGGGGTAACAGTAGGCACATCACCTGTCTTCTAGATGAAGACGGTGACCCCCTTACAGATCCGGAGAGTATCCGGGATAGAGCCCGGAACTTTTATAAAGATCTTTACTCTCCGGATCCCATTTCTCCAGACGCCTGCAGGGTGCTATGGGAGGGGCTCCCCACAGTCAGTGAGGGTGTAAGAGAGCGGCTTGATATACCACTATCTTTTCAAGAGCTCTCTGAAGCCCTCCGTGCCATGTCCTGTGAGAAGTCTCCAGGACTGGACGGACTGACTGTAGAGTTTTTCCAATTTTTCTGGGAGACTCTGGGACCTGGTTTCCATCTGGTCCTTGGGGAAGCCCTGGAGACCGGGGAGATGCCCCTGTCTTGTCGCAGGGCAGTACTTGCCCTGCTGCCCAAAAAGGGGGATCTCCGGCTTTTTAAGAACTGGCGACCGGTCTCTCTGCTCAGCACAGACTACAAGATTGTAGCTAAAGCCATCTCGCTTAGACTTGGGTCTGTGCTGGCAGAATTGGTTCACCCTGACCAGTCCTATGCGATCCCGGGCCGGACTATCTTTGATAGTATCTTTCTGGTCCGGGATCTATTGCATTATTCTCGCAGGACTGGTCTGTCACTCGCCTTTCTCTCTTTAGATCAAGAGAAGGCGTTTGACAGGGTGGACCATGGTTACCTCATAGCCACTCTGCAAGCGTACGGCTTTGGCCCACAGTTTGTGGGCTTTATAAGAACGCTGTACGCCTCTGCAGAGTGTTTACTTAAAATCTTTTGGTCCCTAACAGCACCTTTGGTATTTGGACGATGGGTGCGTCAAGGATGTCCCTTGTCTGGACAGTTATATGCACTGGCCATTGAGCCTTTCCTCTGCCTACTGAGGAAAAGGCTCACAGGGCTGGTGCTAAAAGATCCAGACATGCGGATTGTCCTTTCAGCTTATGCTGACGATGTGCTCCTCGTGGCCCAGGATCCAGTTGATCTTGAGCTGGCAAAACAGTGCCAGGAGGTATATTCAGCTGCCTCCTCCGCTCAGATCAACTGGTCCAAATGCACAGGCCTTTTAGAGGGTAATTTACAGGTAGACTCTTTGCCTCCCACGTTTCGTGACATCACGTGGGAGGCAGATGTCATTAAATATCTGGGGGTCTACCTGTCCGCTGCGGACGCTTCCGTCCCAGACAACTGGAGGGAGTTAGAGGGCAGTGTCCTCTCTCGTCTGGGACGATGGAGGGGTCTAGCAAAAATGCTTTCCCTTAGGGGGCGGACTCTAGTGGTGAATCAGCTGGTGGCTTCTCAGATCTGGCACCGGCTGATTTGTCTGAGTCCGACCCCCGAGATTGTCACCAATATCCAGAGGAATTTGTTAGATTTCCTCTGGATGGGAAGGCATTGGGTCTCTGCAGGGGTGGCAAGTCTGCCTTTGGTGGAGGGTGGACAGGGAGTAGTTTGTGTGTGCTCCCAGTTGTCCACCTTCCGCCTTCAGTACCTGCAGAGATACCTATATGCAGATCCCTCTCCGCAGTGGTGCGCACTGGCATCCAGCTTTTATCGCCAGTTGCGCAACCTGGGGTATGACCGGCAATTATTTCTGATCAGGCCCGAGGGGTTTGGGAGAGACCTCTCTGTGTTGCCGGCATACTACCAGGAAACCCTCAAGGCCTGGAGCATGGTCTCCGTGATCAGGCAGGGCGTGCCTTTGGGGGATGAAATATTCACGGAGCCCCTGCTATTTAATCCAGCAGTGGGGGCTCCAATGTTACAGTCCCCCTGTATCATCCGCCGCCTTAGTCATGCACGGATGACCCGAGTCGGGGATCTCCTGGAATACGGGCGTTCTGATTGGGTGTCACCCCAGGAGCTTGCACTCCGTTTGGGATATGTGACGCCCAAAGTCTCAGGGCGCTTGCTCCAGGAGATTAGGGATGCCATCTCCCCCGACTCGCGCACCTTCCTTCGCGGGGCTTTGCAGGCCGGAGTGCCACATGCACCTTTCAACATCCCTGCTCCGGCTGTTTGCATTGGACACAAGCCCCGTGTTTCCCCTCAGGCTCCTCCTGTCCCCAACCTCTCAAAGTTGAGGGACATACCCTCGGCATGCTTTCGCGGCATGCCTAGGAAGAGCTTATATTCTCTGGTGCTCCATACAGTGCACTTCCTTGCCCTCGTGACCCGTCCCGATACCATCTGGAGGCGGGTCCTACCAGCTGACGAGGGCAAGAGGCCCCGGTGGAGGGAACTTTATTCTGATTTAGTTCCACGACCCACCGGGGACTTGAGTTGGAGAGTGCTCCATGGTGCACTGAGCACGGGAGAGTACTTAGCTAAATTCACGGACTCTCCCTCCACTTGTCCATTCTGTGGCAAGGGAGAGTCCGTGTATCATATTTATTTTAGTTGCGCCAGACTGCAGCCCCTCTTGTCACTCTTGAGGGGCCTCCTCCTGCAGTTCTGGCTGCATTTCTCCCCTCACATTTTTATTTTTGGGCGCCCAGTGTCCCGGGACAAATTCAACCAATCCAATCTAGTTGGGGTACCAGCAGTCCACATTTAAAAAAATAAATGACAGGCAGAGGCAGGACACCCCGCAGGGGCCATCGTGGTTGTGGTGCTGTGATTCCCTTTGGCCCTACAATAATGCCCAGTGTTCAGAGGCCAGTTACCCTGAACTTGAAAAGTTCAGAGGACGTAGTTGACTGGCTAACATAGGACACCCAATCTTCTACAGCTTTCGCTTGGAACATTGACGCACAATCATCCTCCAGCTTAGCTTCGGGCACCTCTCAAGTTACCACTCGCTCGTCTGCCACCACCACCAATACTAGTACCACAGCCGATTCAATTGATCAGTCAGAAGAGTTATTTACACATCAGTTTGAAGAAATGAGTGATGCGCAACCATTATTGCCAGAGGATGTAGATAAGAGGGATATGTCTCAGTCAGGCAGCATTACACACATGTACGTACGATGTGATGATGATGATGATGTACCCGCTGCTGCTTCCTTTGTTCAGTTGTCATATACAAGTGAGGCGGGTGATGATGATGACGATGCGTCCGTGGATGTCACGTGGGTGCCCGCTAGAAGAGAAGAAGAACAGGGGGAAAGTTCAGATGGGGAGACAGAGAGGAGGAGGAGACGAGTTGTAAGCAGAGGGAGGTCATCGCAACGAGCTAGTGGCACAGTCAGACAGCATGCATCAGCACCCGGGGTCAGCCAGACAGTACGCCAATCAACGCATGCTGTTGCCACCACCAGAATGCCGTCACTGCAGAGCTCAGCAGTGTGGCATTTTTTTGGTGTGTCTGCCTCTGACAACAGCGATGCCATTTGCAACCTGTGCCAAAAGAAACTGAGTCGTGGAAGGTCCAACACCCACCTAGGTACAACTGCTTTGCGAAGGCACATGATGTCACATCACAAACGCCAATTGGATCAACACATGAGTACAAGCAGCACACAAACTCAAAGCCGCCATCCTCCTCCTGGTCCAGCATCTTCATCCACGTCAACCACTGCTGTCCTCCTTGCCCCCTCTCAACTATCCGCCACTCCGTCTCTCGCCTCTTGCTGTTCCTGCTCATCTCCCCACAGTCAGCTGTCTGTCAAGGGCATGTTTGAGCGTAAGAAGCCAATGCCACAAAGTCACCCCCTTGCCCGGCGTCTGACAGCTGGCTTGTCTGAACTCCTAGCCCGCCAGCTTTTACCATACAAGCTGGTGGAGTCTGAGGCGTTAAAAAATTTGTAGCGATTGGGACACCGCAGTGGAAGGTACCCGGCCGAAATTTCTTTGCCCAAAAGGCAATCCCCAACATGTATTCGATTGTGCAAAAGGAAGTAATGGCATCTCTGGCACACAGTGTTGGGGCAAGGGTCCATCTGACCACTGATACCTGGTCTGCAAAGCATGGTCAGGGCAGGTATATCACCTACACTGCGCATTGGGTAAACCTGATGATGCCTGCCAATCATGGAATGAGTGGCTCTGCAGAGGAGTTGGTGACACCTCCTCTACTCCTCCTACTCCATCCTCTTCCATAACTTCCTCAGCTGAGTCCTCTTCTGCTGCATCTTGCTCCACATCAACGGCACCCCCCCAGCTCCCCAGATACTATTCCACATCCCGGATACGGCAGTGTCATGCCGTCTTGGGGTTGACTTGCCTGAAAGCAGAGAGTCACACCGGGCCAGCACTCCTGTCCGCCCTGTACGCACAGGTGGATCAATGTCTGACTCCGCACCAACTGGAGATTGGCAACGTGGTTTGTGACAACGGAAGAAATTTGTTGGCGGCATTGAATTTGGGCAAGTTGACGCATGTGCCGTGCATGGCACATGTGTGTAATCTGATCGTACAACGCTTTGTCCATAAGTATCTAGGCTTACAGGACATCCTGAAGCAGGCCAGAAAGGTGTGTGGCCATTTCAGGTGTTCCTACACGGCCATGGCGCACTTTTCAGATATCCAGCGGCGAAACAACATGCCAGTGAGACGCTTGATTTGTGACAGCCCCACACATTGGAATTCAACACTCCTAATGTTCGACCGCCTGCTCCAACAAGAAAAAGCCATTAACGAGTATTTGTATGACCGGGGTGCTAGGACAGCCTCTGCGGAGCTAGGGATTTTTTTGCCACGTTACTGGACGCTCATGCGCAATGCCTGTAGGCTCATGCGTCCTTTTGAGGAGGTGACAAACCTTGTCAGTCGCACCGAAGGCACCATCAGCGACATCATGCCATTTGTTTTCTTCGTGGAGCGTGCCCTGCGAAGAGTGCTGGATCAGGCCGTAGATGAGCGAGACGAGGAAGAGGAAGAGTTATGGTCACCATTACCACCAGAAACAGCCTTATCAGCATCGCTTGCTGATAAGCTTATTATTTAAAATATCTAACCTGCTCAATCGCCCTTGGGTTACCCTAGGGCAGGCTTCAGTAGGCGACCTCTCCTTTCCTCGGATGATTTTGCAGCCGGTTGCTTCTGAAGGGTCTCCTCCAGGGCTCCCCCACTCCGGTCCTTCCCCCCGAGTCGCTTCAACCATTAACAAATGTTTTATTATATTAGGGGGGCACTAAATGGGGATGTTATCCAGGGATCCCAAATTGTCTGGAACTGGGTGATTCTATCCAAGACTACATGGTTTAATCTCTCGTTGAGCAGTAAATAGTTGATTTTTTTTATTAATTCCTGAAAGTTTTAATTTGGGGTTTTCCAACTACTAGCTATGTGTATTTTTTCTTTCAAAAAATATTTTATTAGGTCAGGTAATATATCATATTCAAACAACCATTTCCATGTTACATATATATCCATACATGTTAATACATTACTGAGTTACCTTATCTCTATTAATACTCAGTTTACCCCTTTCCATAATCTTGGAGCTTATACCATATCCAGGGCTAGTATGTTATCTGTATTTGGTTGTACCTGTAGCCTAAAAATATATATATTTTTTACTTTTCAGTTATTAATATAGCTTTAATTCAGTTTGTTTTAAGTTGATTCCCTTTAAGTCTTGAATCCGACTATAATTGGGAAAAAAAAAAAACTAGTTTTAACATTTAACATGTTGGGAAAGGGAAAGGTCCACAAACATCCTCCTTTTTTTACATAAATATGATGTAAAATATAGCACTTACCTCTGTCCTCCGCCCCTCTAAGGAACCACACACACCTCCATCCATCCCGTTCTCTTGAGAATATCCTCTCCCATTTAGGGGAGCCCCTATTCCGGACCTAAATTTCTTTAATTGTCTCCAGATGATATGCTATCCCTTAATTGCAGCCACGGAGACCATATATCTCAAAATGTATCAATGGAGTTGTCTACTAAATGGGTAAGGCGTTAATTTATAAGGATAAAGTTTAATTTATTTTTAACCACCTGAAAGTGTAGGGTATCCGATTTCCATTGTCTGGCTATATGGTTCTTTGTGGCCAACATGATGAACTTTAATAGCCTATTTTGAGCGGGCAAGAGACAGACATGCGGAACACCCAGCATGCAGTTTTCTATATTAGCAGAAATCTGAATCTTAAACATTTTAGAAGCTAGTAAGCATGTTTCTTTCCATAGTCTTATAACTGCCGAACACTCCCACCAGACATGAATAAATGTAGCCTCATTACCACTGTTCCTAAAACATGAGCTGCTCCGTTTTGGATCCCATTTATTTAGCTTAAAAGGAGTAATATATGTCCTGTGTAGGACCTTTATTGAAGTCTCAAGCAGACTATAATTTAAAGATCCCCTACTTAAGCCTCGCCAACGTTTATCCCATGTGCTGTCTGCCAACTCGGTGCCCAAATCCCTCTCCCAGGCTTTGGTATAGTCTGGTTTGTTTGCCCATGAGTTTTCATTAAATAGTTCATATATGTGGCTAATAATACCAGGCTGAAAGGGGGAATCCCTACATTTTTTGAGTAGCCAGATGTTTCTTTGGGGGATTCCCCTACCACTTATCATATATATAAAATGATGTATCCTGCAAAAATTATAGTGTTCAGTTAGGGGTAAATTGTATCTATCTACCTGCTCAAAGGTCATTATTTTGTCATCATGCCACCATAGACCAACCCTTAGTAGGTTCTGAGACTTCCACCAACTGAGAGAGCTTTCCAGAAGATGTATCTTAAAGTGGGGATTGGGTAGGATAGGGGTAAGATCTGATACCCGAGTGTCCAGTTTTTGTGTCCAGTTCATCTCCGTCCATATTTTTAATGAGTGCTTAATTAACGGGTTTTTCAAGTTTCTCAAAAAAGTATACAGGCCTGGAATCCATATTACTGTATCCCATGTATAAGGTGACATGCTTACATTTTCCATAAATTCCCAGAGCGGCTGATGTGTGGGAGAATGCGCCAGAGGAATGAAAGCCAGCTGCGCTGCCTTGTAATACAGTTTGAGATTCGGGCAAGATAGGCCCCCTTTCCCTTTTGGTCTATACATATTATTTTTTTAGATCCTCTGGGCTTTATGATTCCAAATAAATCTAAAAAATAGTTTTTTCCCCTTTGAATATTTATGTGTTGTAAGCGATCTCCCGGGAGTTTTAATCTGGCTAACAGGGATTTGTAGTATGTATCTATCAAGTTCATAAATTTGCCTGCAAACCCAAATTTCTGTAATACTGCTTTTAAATAAGGCCATTCCAACGTATCAAAGGCCTTTTCTATATCTAACGCCAAAAGGCATGTGGGTATTTGATGTAGGGATGACCATGAGATTACATTTTGCGTCCGTCTGATATTGTCCCCCCTTTGTCTATGGGGGATAAACCCTGTTTGTTTTTTATGGATTATGGAGGGGAGAAATTGCGAAATCCTGTTTGCCATTAATTTGGCCAAAATTTTTATATCCCCGTTTAGGAGTGATATGGGGCAGTAATTTTTAAGTTCTAATGGGTCTCGTCGTTCTTTCGGGAAACATATCATATTTGCATGGTTTAGTTCTTGTGGCATGGGAGAGCCTTCTAAAATTTGATTGAAAAGTGTGGCTAAGTGGAGTAATAACAAGTCTATAAAAGTTTGGTAATAGAGATTTGTAAATTCATCCGGGCCCGGGTAGCTATGTGTATTTTGAATGCTAAAGCCATTAATTGGAATAGCTTGTTCTAGGATTGAGATAAGTTTTTTTATGTGTATCCCCAGTAAGCAGGATTCCATTGAAAGAGAAATATCCTTTTGCAAGGATTGGAGGCCCGAGATTTAGCTGAAGTCTTTTATAGTGGACATGAGTGCTGGTATAGAGAGAAGGGGCTTGGTCAGGGTGCAAAGCATATCGTCCATGAAAAGTGAACACTTAAACTGATGGTGTCCTACTTGAACCCCCTGAATGGCATGGTTGGGTCTGATTGCCTGCACTAGGGGTTCAATGGCAAGAGCAAAGAGCAGTGGGCATCCCTGCCTGGTCCCTCTCTGTACTTGGATTTTGGCCTTATGGTCCCCTGGTATATTTAAGTTAGCTACTGGTGAGTCGTAGTACCTTCTGAGCAGGTTGAGAAAGTGTCCCTCAAACCCAAACTTATCTAGCATTTTGTACATATATGGCCATTCCACCGTATTAAAAGCCTTGTCTAGGGCTAGAGGGCAAACTGGGTTGTTATAGTGTTGAGCCAAGAACTGGGCATTCAGAACCCTCCTAACATTATCTCCTGCCTCTCTGAAAGGAATGAACCCCGTTTGGTCCGTGTGTATTTAGTCCAGTAAAAAGTTAGATATTCGTTTGGCCATAATTTTAGCTAGGATCTTGACATCCACATTTATCAGGGGTATGGGGCGATAATTTTTAACCTCTAAAGGGTCCCTACCCTCTTTTGGAAAGACTATGAGGTCGGCCTGATTCAATTAAGGGGGCATAGGTTCTCCATATAGTATAGCGTTAAACAAAGGTGCGGGGGTAAGCAAGGGCTCAAATTTCTTATAGTACAGATGAGTTAAACTGTCTGGCCCTGGGGACTTGCCAAATTTAAGATCTTGGATTGTAGATTTAACTCCCTCTTGGGTTATGTCTAGGTTCAAGCTGTCCAATTGAGGTACAGGTATTTTGTGGACTTCTTGCTGTAGTAGGAAGGACTCTATGTCAGATCCGCTGCAGCGGGATTGGGATGAATATATGGTCTGATAGAAGTTTTGAAATGTTTCTTGGATAGCATTGGGGCTAAAGGAGGTTTGGCCATCAGGTAGTCTAAAGATACCGTATATTATGTCCTCTCTTGGGGGGTAAAGACACTAATAATTCCTCCAATAAAATTCTAATTTTTTATGTGGGCAAGGTCCCTGGTTAGCCCCTTCGGTTATCTGTTAAAAAGAGTGGTGCAGAGACTGTGGGGGCTGTTAGCCTCCTTGTCCCCGTGTGGCCGTTTAGAATCCCTGCTGCTGCATGTTTCAGCTTTATTAAGGTGTAATTGTACAGCATTTGACTCAAGTAGCTGCCTGTGCTGGGTCAGTTTGGCTTAATTGCTGGGCCCTTTTCCTGCCAAGATGGTGACCGTCAGTCCATGGGCCTCTATGTCCCCTTCACTACCGCTTGTGTGCTTATTTGGGATGGCCCCCCTTTATATCTCCAGCCCGTGGCCTTCTCAGGTCCCCCCCTCAATCTCTGAGTGTGGGTATGCGGGGCTGGGGCGTTGAATCAGGCCTACCTTCTTCTCTGCTCGCTGCAAGATCAACAATACCTAATTTTTCAGGCATGTGTACATGCCTAATTTTTCTGGCCTCTGGTGCTGCACTGTGCCTTCAACAACCAACCCCCCAAAAAAGGCACATAACAGGGATTAAATTGATAGGAGTAGTACTACTTAACACACCACTCATATCTGGTGTAACAGTAGTGTACATTTAAAACCAAAAAAACATTTCTACTGTAATAGATTGCATAGCAGTTAGTTGTCTGCAAGCATGTGTATCAGACCTACAGCGTCTACTCTGCCAACTTATGCAAGTGCACAGTGCCACTCATATCTGTTGTCACAGTAGCTTGGACGCATAGTACCAATCTGTCAAAACCGGTAATGATGAATGAGGTCTAGAGTAGCCTGGTTCCCTTATCCTCTACAGGTTGAGACCTAATGTTTGGGTGACTCCAGACCAACACATGAGTACAAGCAGCACACAAACTCAAAGCCGCCATCCTCCTCCTGGTCCAGCATCATCAGCCACATCAACCACTGCTGTCCTCCTTGCCCCCTCTCAACCATCCGCCACTGCGTCTCTCGCCTTGAGCAGTTCCTGCTCATCTGCCCATAGTCAGGTGCCTGTAAAGGACATGTTTAAGCGTAAGAAGCTAATGTCACAAAGTGCCCCAAAATTGAAGTGATACGACCAACAAAGCATCTTTTTCCATCTCCCGGTTCTAAAAATCCAGGCCTTATACACGCCCCCTGATAGGTGCTGTAACAGGTATGAAACTGATAAGAGTAGTACTTACAAACACGCCACTCCTATCTGGTGGCACCTTTGATTGCACGTGCCGTGCCCCAAAATTGAAGTGATAAGACCAACAAAGCATCTTTTTCCATCTCCCGGTTCTAAAAATCCAGGCCTTATACACGCCCCCTGATAGGTGCTGTAACAGGTATTAAACTGATAAGAGTAGTACTTACAAACACGCCACTCCTATCTGGTGGCACCTTTGATTGCACGTGCCGTGCCCCAAAATTGAAGTGATACGACCAACAAAGCATCTTTTTCCATCTCCTGGTTCTAAAAATCCAGGCCTTATACACACCCCCTGATAGGTGCTGTAACAGGTATTAAACTGATAAGAGTAGTACTTACAAACATGCCACTCCTATCTGGTGGCACCTTTGATTGCACGTGCCCCAAAATTGAAGTGATACGACAAACAAAGCATCTTTTTCCATCTCCTGGTTCTAAAAATCCAGGCCTTATACACGCCCCCTGATAGGTGCTGTAACAGGTATTAAACTGATAAGAGTAGTACTTACAAACACGCCACTCCTATCTGGTGGCACCTTTGATTGTACGTGCCGTGCCCCAAAATTGAAGTGATACGACCAACAAAGCATCTTTTTCCATCTCCTGGTTCTAAAAATCCAGGCCTTATACACGCCCCCTGATAGGTGATGTAACAAGTATTAAACTGATAAGAGTAGTATTTACAAACACGCCACTCCTATCTGGTGGCACCTTTGATTGCAC
Source organism: Discoglossus pictus (assembly GCA_027410445.1). NCBI lineage: Eukaryota > Metazoa > Chordata > Amphibia > Anura > Alytidae > Discoglossus > Discoglossus pictus. Next base: position 312,497,681 of record CM050164.1, on the reverse strand, counting down.
GTGCCGTGCCCCAAAATTGAAGTGATACGACCAACAAAGCATCTTTTTCCATCTCCTGGTTCTAAAAATCCAGGCCTTATACTTGCCCCCTAATATGTGACGTAACAAGTATTAAACTGATAAGAGTAGTACTTACAAACATGCCACTCCTATCTGGTGGCACCTTTGATTGCACGTGCCGTGGCCCAAAATTGAAGTGATACGACCAACAAAGCATCTTTTTCCAATTCCCCCATTTTTAAAAATCCAGGCCTTATACACGCCCCCTGATATGTGCTTTAACAGGTATTAAACTGATAAGAGTAGTACTACTTAACACACCTAAGATAATGCAGAGAGAGGCAACGCAGTGAGAGGAGTCTGAAGAAGAGGAGTCAGAGGAGGAAGGTGGCTTTGAGGAGGTGGAAGACCAAACACAGCAGGCGTCCCAGGGGGCTTGTTGCCTTTCGAGGACCCTTGGTGGCTGGGTGGAGGAAGAGACCTTCAATGACATCAGTGAGGACAAGGAACGGGACATTGCCAGTTTGGTATCCAACCTTGTGCAAATGGGGAGTTTGCGGTTGTGCAAATGGACTGTTTGTGGTTGTTTGCGGTGCGTTAAACAGAGAGTTTGGTCTGTCACTGTGAAGCGAGCCTAACCCTTACACTACCTGATCGATACAACATCATACCTGATGTTTTAAAGCACGTTATTCCAAATAATTTAGGAATGTTAGGTAATTTATGCCCTTTATGGCTTAAAACCAGACTTAGCATCAACTATGTAATTTTCCGTGGGAGTTTTGCCATAGATCCCCCTCCGGCATGCCACAGTCCAGGTGTTAGTCCCGTTGAAACAACTTTCCCATCACTATTGTGGCCAGAAAGTGTCCCTGTGGGTTTTAAAATTCGCCTGCCCATTGAAGTCTATGGCGGTTCGCAGGGTTCACCGGTTCGCGAACATTTGCGGCGGTCCGCGTTGGCGGTTCGTGAACCGAAAATGTTATGTTCGCGACATCACTAATGAGGAACAATAATAGCTCAGATTGTGAGTGTAATACTGCTTCACTTTAACTAACAGGTAACACTAACACTATTGATAATGCAATAATAAAAAAAAGTAATAGGTCATGTAATGACCTACTCCAAAGATACCAAACTGTGTTCTGTGGAACCATGGGGTACCATTTTTTGTAACCAGGGATTCCACATGTCTGTGTGTCCTTCAGACCCACGGCACATACCCACCCACCCATCCATTGCTTCTAACTAGATCGGGGCCTACTCCAGCTAAGACCCAGGACATTGAACCACCTTAGCTCACATCCATTTCTTCTAACTGGACCCAGGGCCTACTCCAGCTAAGACCTAGGACACAGAACCACCATAGCTCACATCCATTGCTTCTAAGTGGACCCAGGGCCTATTCCAGCTAAGACTTAGGACACAGACCCACCTTAGCTCACATGCATTGCTTCTAACTAGACCCAAGGCCTACTTCAGCTAAGATCCAGGACACAGACCCACCTTAGCTCAAAGTCATAACTTCTAACTAGACCCAGTGTCTACTCCAGCTATGAACCAGGACACAGACTCACCTTAGCTCACACCCATTGTTTCTAAATGGACACATTTTATAGATTTCTCTTCTGCGTGTCTAAGCAAAAGTCTTACGTCCTTTGTTTGTTTGACCTCCCTAACTCACCCCCTACCTCACCACCTTCTCTGTCTTTCTTTGAAATGCATTTCAACCATCTTCCTTTTTCCTTCAGACTCGGGACACAGACATGCCTTAGCTCACAACCATTGCTTCTAACTGGATCCACTTTCTCAGCACCTACCTTTGATTCTTATTCTTTTATAGTGGAGGTCTGCTGCACTATCACCTGCATATATCACAACTGCTACGGATACATAACTCTTTACTCACTTCCCATACCTCATCCTCCCTTGCTCTTTGTAAATTCACTCTCCCACTTCTGCAATCTTGCTTACAATGCAGCACTAAAGCACGGATACCTTCCTACTCCCTCCTATTAAATGGAAACATCCTCCATAATTCACACATTTTTTTTTTACCCAGGCAAACTTTACACCAGTCTGACTGCTGCAGAATTGTGTTCTCTTCTAACCTCTTTGGAAAAAAAGCACCATGTACATTAGATTTTAAGTAGCAGTTTGTAAATGTTTATTTTAGTATTTTTTGATGCAAAAATGTTTTCATACACTACTGATTCTCCTCTATCAGATGCATTCATAATCTAGAAAACTTAGATATACCTTTAATGCTACCAAGATTGTCAAAATAGGGCCGTTGTAATTAGGTATATAATAGCAATACCGAGTGACTGTGAGAGTCAAAAGAAGATGAAAGAGATCCATCTGATGGTAGCAAGAGCGGCAAGGTTGTCTGAGGTGAGACAGTTTCCGTGATAACATAAAATATATAAATATGCATGTGTGCATTGATGCGGAGTTGATCTAGGCTAGATTATTTCTGTCAAGTAGCTAGAATTGTATAAAGAAAGAATGAAAAGTATTACAATATAGTTTTGTATCACTTGCATTTTCTTGTTTATTGTACTTGTAGCATAAATGGTTAACTAACTAGAGGTGCCCACCAATTACCACCAATTGTCAGCATGGAACTGAGAGAGCATGAATACTTAATTAAATACTATCCCAGATAACTATTGATGCCATCCTAATTTCTGGAAATCAACTAAGAGTGAAGATGGTTAATGCAATACTACAGTACGGGCTTGTCCACATAAACTAGATGTTTACTTAACTAAGTCCATTGTCAAATAAAATATAAATGAAAAAACATTCAGTAAAAATGGCATTTAACTCTATCATGTAATTTTGTAAACAAAGAAAAGTAAAATAATACATAACAAGGGATATCATTGAGCAGTAGTATAAAGGTGTTGTCTGGGTAAACACAGATTAGAACACTCAAGCATCTACAAAGTAAAATCTGTTTTTTCCATAAGAGAGATAAAAGACTTAACTCCTGGAGCAGTGTAATCAGATTCACCCGTTCACAGCCTGTATAACACATTTGCTGAGAGATGGATGGGGCCGTTTTGTGTATTGCAACCTGGCAGTAAGAGACATGTTTATGGACTGCTGCTAGTAGTAAGAGAAGCAGGCTCTGTCTACGACCTTCAGCCTTGGAAGGGCTGTGAAAGCAAACTGAGAAAAGTTTGCATGAAGACTACAGACTCACAGAAATGTATGCACCGTGCAAGAGACACCCAGTGAGAAAAGTGTAATATTTATTGGAGCTGGAAAAGACAAAGACACAGAGAGACTGTGGTGTGAAGCTGATAAGCAAGCTGTTTACGAAAAGAAAGTCAGGACTTAATGGCATATCTAAGTTTGCTAGATTATAAGTGCAGCTGATAGAGGAGAATTAATAGTGTATGAAGAGATTTTTTTCTTGAAGTTAGCAAAATGTCTTGTATTTTCTCACAGTTGAAAATTAGGGTTAACACCCTCCAAACCCAAGCAAAATGAGTATCAAATTAACTATAATTTGTTTTGGCCAATCAGGACAGCTGAAATATTTGAATTAACTCAGTACGGGCTTGTCCACATAAACTAGATGTTTACTTAACTTAGTCCATTGTCAAGTAAAATATAAATGAAAAAACATTCAGTAAAAATGGCATTTAACTCTATCATGTAATTTTGTAAACAAAGAAAAGGAAAATAATACATAACAAGGGATATCATTGAGCAGTAGTATAAAGGTGTTGTCTGGGTAAACACAGATTAGAACACTCAAGCATCTACAAAGTAAAATCTGGTTTGTTTCTGTTCTAGCAGTGAACTTGTTCTGCTTTGGTGTTCTCTTCTAGGAACTATTATGTCACCCATGTGCACTGTTTTCATTAGAATGAGTGTCCTATTCTTGTATCATGTTGCTGAGTAAATAAAGCCAAAATGATAAAATATATGACATTTTGTTCCATTGACTACTTTAAATCTAATAGCTTACTGTAGAAAGAGCACGAGCCACATGACAATGTACAGTAGCTGTTGCACTGTTATGTGATCTCTTCTTCCTGTTTGACAAAGTGTTGGAAAGCAGTTTTGCCTCATTAGCTTCATTATCTAATGGTTATGCTACATTAAAGAGCAATTGGTAAGTGATCATACTGAATGCTAAGATTCAGTCACTCTGACAAAGACTATTCTTTTTTTTACTTTTTTTCATTGGATCATGTGTTTAAGAAATAAATAGAGGTATTTACAGTTTACAGCAATTTACAATAACCTTTGCTATCATCCCATATAGTTCATTCATACATTTAAAACAAATAGGGTAAACTGAGTCATAAATAATGTGAACTTAAAAAAATCACATAAACACTCATCTTCATTAAAGTTTCCCTTATGCATTTAAAAGTGTTTTAAACATGGCATGAAAAATTAAAAATCTTAATTTCATCAGGCTTGCATTTTTTCTTGTCACAACAGTATGTGTGGACTTAAGCAAGCATCTGCAACACCCTCATCCATCACAAAATTGGTGTGGTTAGTCCACTTCATTGTCAGCAATGACATGCATATTAAATTGTATACCCGCTTGTCACAAATACCTCTATAGGTAGGCATGTGATGGTTTTGGGTAAAAGGCTAACACACAAAACTAACCTTTTTAAAGCCGAAAAATGAACAACCCCACAGTTAGTTTAACACATTATTCTTCAAATAAACACTGCACATCCAAAGACAATTATTGACCACAATACCAGAGGTGTCTTCAGTTATCTCCAATTAACAGATAAAATCAAAAAACTTCTAATGTATTATTGTATATAAAATGCTATTCACAAACACAGAGACATAATTAATTGAAACCTGGCCAATTTCTTTAATATCTATAAGTTAACTGAATAACATATGAAATTTTAAATACATCAATACTGTAAAATGTTATCAGGACTTATTGCTCAGGCTATGTGTAATATTACTCAGCGACCTTCAAAATACATATGATGCAGGACATGCTGTACATTTTTGGTAATCATTCATAAGTTAAATAACTCCCAAAGGAAGGCAAGTGTTCTAATTTTGCAATTGCCAGGGCTTAAACCATTTCATAGTTTGTGGCATGCTCCCTAAAACAGCACTCCAATTTGCCTCATTTAATAATTAAATAGGGTTAACATGGACTAGAAACCAGTATACCTTTTGAACCCATGAACAAATTATACCATGGCTTCATAGCATTGGTTGATGACCGATCAAATGCTTTGCAGATGAGCTTTTGAAAATAAATAAACAAAACTACCCTCTTGTCCAAAATGATGTGAAGGAGTTGTACTGGAGGTTAAGGGATAAGACTTAACTCCTGGAGCAGTGTAATCAGATTCACCCGTTCACAGCCTGTATAACACATTTGCTGAGAGATGGATGGGGCCGTTTTGTGTATTGCAACCTGGCAGTAAGAGACATGTTTATGGACTGCTGCTAGTAGTAAGAGAAGCAGGCTCTGTCTACGACCTTCAGCCTTGGAAGGGCTGTGAAAGCAAACTGAGAAAAGTTTGCATGAAGACTACAGACTCACAGAAATGTATGCACCGTGCAAGAGACACCCAGTGAGAAAAGTGTAATATTTATTGGAGCTGGAAAAGACAAAGACACAGAGAGACTGTGGTGTGAAGCTGATAAGCAAGCTGTTTACGAAAAGAAAGTCAGGACTTAATGGCATATCTAAGTTTGCTAGATTATAAGTGCAGCTGATAGAGGAGAATTAATAGTGTATGAAGAGATTTTTTTCTTGAAGTTAGTAAAATGTCTTGTATTTTCTCACAGTTGAAAATTAGGGTTAACACCCTCCAAACCCAAGCAAAATGAGTATCAAATTAAATATAATTTGTTTTGGCCAATCAGGACAGCTGAAATATTTGAATTAACTCAGTACGGGCTTGTCCACATAAACTAGATGTTTACTTAACTAAGTCCATTGCCAAATAAAATATAAATGAAAAAACATTCAGTAAAAATGGCATTTAACTCTATCCTGTAATTTTGTAAACAAAGAAAAGGAAAATAATACATAACAAGGGATATCATTGAGCAGTAGTATAAAGGTGTTGTCTGGGTAAACACAGATTAGAACACTCAAGCATCTACAAAGTAAAATCTGTCTTTTCCATAAGAGAGATAAAAGACTTAACTCCTGGAGCAGTATAATCAGATTCACCCGTTCACAGCCTGTATAACACATTTGCTGAGAGATGGATGGGGCCGTTTTGTGCATTGCAACCTGGCAGTAAGAGACATGTTTATGGACTGCTGCTAGTAGTAAGAGAAGCAGGCTCTGTCTACGACCTTCAGCCTTGGAAGGGCTGTGAAAGCAAACTGAGAAAAGTTTGCATGAAGACTACAGACTCACAGACTTACAGTGTAATATTTATTGGAGCTGGAAAAGACAAAGACACAGAGAGACTGTGGTGTGAAGAAGAAAAGAAAGTCAGGACTTAATGGCATATCTAAGTTTGCTAGATTATAAGTGCATCTGATAGAGGAGAATTAATAGTGTATGAAGAGATTTTTTTCTTCAAGTTAGCACCATGTCTTGTATTTTCTCACAGTTGAAAATTAGGGTTAACACCCTCCAAACCCAAGCAAAATGAGTATCAAATTAAATATAATTTGTTTTGGCCAATCAGGACAGCTGAAATATTTGAATTAACTCTGGGGTTCCTGTTTGTGCTGCAAAGCCTGGAATATGTAGTGTGACTGAGGTGAAGGACGGGGATAGGACAGACAGAGAGCAGACTGCAGCAGGAAGCACATCTCAACAGTGACTTCAGGGCTGACATCAGTGCTCTCCTATTGGCTGCGGAAGTCACAGATGGTGTGTAATGAGTTAAAAATTGCTCCCCCAATGCTGCATGCTTATGGGGTGGGGATCTGGGGCTTGTTTATACACATCTAGGTGTGCCAGTATAATCATTAGAGGGATTGATAGATATTAATATAAATAAAATGTTTTAGGAAATGTGCTGCATAGTGATTTTGGAAACTTGGATATGCCTTTAAGAAATATACATGCCAGTGATTTTAAACAAATTATTTGTACATTTTATTTTGTTTGCTCCACTCAGGGTTAGCTGGGTGCGGGCCTGGTTAGTGAGGGAACTGACTCTAGTAAAAATTAGTGCTCTGTGGAAGCAAGGCATAATATTTAATATTGTTTTGTTGTCTTATTTCTTCGCAAAACTGGCTGAAGACACAGTAAAGTTTGAAAAAGTAGTTGAAGCCTCCTGTGTTTTTTTGGTGGTCAGAAACTCAGCCATAAAGAGAAAAGAGCAAGGCAGTTTACCACATCAAATTCACTGTAATATAGAGGTGGTTGTCTTACGGTACTGTAATACTGAGTATATTATATTTGTGGGTAGCAGATTATTTGTTTGCAAAGGTAGATATGATATACTCTGTGGAACTAAGACAATGCTTTACATTGGACAGACTATTATTGATGGCTTCCTGTGGAGAAATGAAAACAACCAGCTTACTAAGTTGTCACATATTATGCAAAAGCTCTGAATAATTAGGTTCTAGTGATCTAGTGACAACACTGTTTAATTAGTTTTCATTAATGTACAACTATCCCTATCTCCTTTGCTCCCCCCTCACAGAACCCATCCCCCTTTACTTTGTGTCATCCAGCCCTTACTCTCACTCTCACCTCTTCCCAGATCCACATCCATAGCATGCTGAACTGCTTCTACACTGCCACCTCTTGGAGCTTCAGTAGACACAGAGCAATACCTGGCTAGGAATGGTGTGTTGCCAAAGAGTCCCAAGGTGGCCCAGAAGGCCATGGTGAGTTGGACTGTGGCTATTAAAAGAAAAAAATACACAGTATTGCCCCCACATGGGAGTGCCCTGTTGCATTGCACCACCTGCACCACTAATAACTTTGCCATTAGTTCTATTTACAATGGGAGAAATGTCATGAACCTCCATGTGTTAGTCAGAGCTGCGTCAAGTATGATCTTTGTACTCAGCCTCTAAGCTAATGGATTCACTGTACTGGTGGTACAATGTGTATATTAACTGCACTATAGAGGTGGACTTTTTACTTTACTGTAATACTGGGTACATTATGTTTGTGGGTAACAACTTGCTATAGTGATTATATTTATTCCTGATATTTGTATGTATTGTTTTAGAAATAGTTTTGTGGCAATTCAACATATACTGTCTGGCCTGATCTATGGAGGAGAAATATATGTGATATTCTATAGCTTGACAGTTGTCTAAGGAGTCAGTCTCACTATGTTTATAACCTTTTTAAGTGTTCTTATTCGTCGCTGTGAAATGTAGAAATTAATAATTAAGCTAATAATAATAAATCATAAATTAACCCTTTTCCAGAAAAATACTGTTGGCAATAGAGTGGAAAGCACTTAAAGCACTTAAAGTTTTGTTGAATCTATAGAGGTTTAATCAAATGATTGTTTGCAAGGGCAGATATAAGAATTTCTTTGTGAAGCTGACACAATCCTTTAAGTGGGACTGTTTATCATTGAAGGCCATCTGTAGAGAGATGCAAACAACCAACTTACTATTTCCTATTATTATTTGTATATGATTCGTCCAGCTTACTATCCTAATGGCACCAGTGTTTAATTAGATTCTGTTAATGTGTTTAGTTTCCATTGTATTTTCCCTATAAATATGAAGTACCCTGTTCAATAAATAGGTCTTTAGGTTATGAGAGGTGGTAGAACTATGTTCTTTTCCTGGATTTTGTGATTTCCATGATCTGTTTGTGGCGGCCGGATCTGATGAAAGGTTATTGAAATTCTGCTGTCTACTCCAGCTAGTGATGTGAAGAAAGAAGCCCTGTGCACAGATGGAGAGTTGACCCCGTATCATGACGATATGAACTCTTTTCTTCCAACCTTTCTTTGTAACACTTTTATAGTACCCTGGGTGCCATTGTGCTCAGAGACTTCTCTGTAGATGCTTGGTGTTTTCTCCAGTGTTTACTCTTGTTTCGATACATTTTCAATGCATGCAATATTTAATGCAAGTGTTTATTTTGCAGTAATAAATACGGTACAGCAGTTGTGGGGCAGGCACAATTTCTTTTTTGCACTTCCTGAATCCCCTCCAACATCAACTCACACAGTACATATATATATATATATATATATATATATATATATATATATATAATTACATTTTACCATATATATATATATATATATATATATATATATATATATATACACACACATAGTAAATAATAAATAAATAGTACATCTGTGTTCACATTTGAATGTCTAAAACAAGTAAAAAAAAACTGCTTCCAGCTCAGAATTCTGAGAAATACAGTTATTACACTGCATACTGGGAAGATGAGCAGGGACATACAAATGTGCCCACAAATGCCTCGCTCTTCAATCCATAAACAATTTTAAACATGGCTTCCTTTAAGCTTATGCATGCTGTATTACACAGCTTTTATGCAAAGCCAAGGTTGGATTATTCACAAGCTGATAATCCTATCCATGTACAGCTGTTTCAAGCTTACTGGCTATCATCAGCGTGGAGCGGGATCCCAGCTTGTGTTGTGGACCTTATGACTAGGTAGTTCACCACAACAATCATTTAATAGATGGTGGCCAAAAGAGCGATAGAAGCCCTCCACCGTACAGTAAATAAATAGTACATCTGTGTTCACATTTGGATGTCTAAAGCAAGTTAAAAAGCCTGTTTCCAGCTCAGAATTCTGAGAAATCCAGTTATTACACTGCATTCTGGGAAGGTGAGATGGGACATGCAAATGTGCCCATATATGCCTCGCTCTTCAATTCATATCCCATTTTAAACATGGCTTCCTTTAAGCTTATGCATTCTGCATTACACAGCTTTTATGCAAAGCCAAGGTTGGATTATACACAAGCTGGGAATAGTTTCCATGTACAGCTGTTTCAAGCTTACTGGCTATCATCAGCGTGGAGCGGGATCTCAGCTTGTGTATATATTTATAACAAAAATGGTGGTAGGGGGAGACACACGCACCACCTCTTAGTACCAATAAATGATGTAACCACATATACAATCAGATACAAACTATCCAAAAAAAACACATTCATCCACCGCACATAATGAGGTATATATGGCGCGTCACTCGAGATCCGTATGGCTGGTCCTTGTGGGATGGCTTTGAGTTCTCTCTGTCCAGAAGCAGTTCACTGGAGCACTCTTCCAGTCCTTTGTTTTGAAAATATAGATATCTCCATCAGCATGTATAGAACCTCAAAAAGATGGTGGCAGTGGCTCTCCAATCTTGTGATTCTACAATAGGGATTCCCCTATATAATGTGGCTATGCCACTTAATATACAGTATACAGTATGTGCTTGTATATGGGATACTATAGAGGTTAGACTAGCTGTGAAGTGGTATGAATCCAATAGACCCAACAAGTACTATAGTAACAATACGGGTACTGTAGTAATAATATCCGTGATTATAAATATAAACTGACAATTAATGTATGTACAAAATATAAAATAATAGTACTGTGTCAGTACTAATACATGATCAAGTGACCCATAAAAGATACATACACTTATCTCACTAGATACACATGACTAAAAACAGTATTACGTGTGTGGTAGTAGTGTATGTTCAGGTATGGAGAATAAAAAATGAATAAATAAATAAAACCTGATACAGGAAATAAAAAATTAAATAGAACAATAAAAAAATATATCCATATATTGACATTTCCACTTAGGGTGTGTACTTACTTTTGTTGCCAACAGTATAGACATTAATGGCTGTGTGTTGAGTTATTTTGAGTGGACAGCAAATTTACACTGTTATGCAGGCTGTACACTTACTACTTTACACAGTAGCAGAGTGTCATTTCTTTAGTGTTGTCACATGAAAAGATATAATAAAATATGTACAAAAATGGTGTACTCACTTTCGTGAGATACTGTATGTTTGTATATATATATATATATATATATATATATATATATATATATATATATATACCTGCATAAATACATTCTAACCTGCCCGATGCTGCACTCCACTTCCTGGGGTGAGGAGGGGTAAAAAAAATGTACTCCTCCAACCATGTCTGTGTAACTAAATCACAGAAGCCTCTATCTGTGAAGATAGATAGTAACTGATATTTATAATATTTGATACTAGGAAGAAAAGTATGCTAAATTGTTTCATGAATATCAGAATAATGATTTAGAGTGTGGCAAATCTTTAAATACACGAGCTTTTGCATGTAGTAAAAATTTGCTCTGCAAGATTAATCCTAGCACTGTCCCTCTGGTTTAGCTTTTTGACAAGCACCCATGAATCTAGAACCCTGAACTAATACATGCTATTGTGCTTATTTTCACCTCATTATAATTTAAATATTTTGACATTTTTACTGGAGAGGCTTTTGTCAGCAGTGTCTAACTACATATATTTTTTCGACTTTTACTACATTCATTATATTTTGTATGTCTAATATTTAAATATTTGTGCTCATAAATCACTAATAGTGTCCTTTTCCCAGGATCATAACACCAATTTGTATAGACATATAGATATAATTTTACAGGGAGTAAAATACTGTATAACCTTTATTCAAAAATATATAAAAATATCTGTGGACCCTTAATAGACATAATTAGAAAACAATTACTATAGCGCCCGAATACAGGTAGGTCTCTGTTAGGTTTACACCTCCAGAATACAGTCCATATAAAAAATATGCACAAAATATATGTTGGTTCCTTTCCAGGAATACTGTTAAATAGGACTGTATCAATTATATTCTTATCCTAGTTGTGACCCAGTAATAAGGATTGTGTTAGCATAACCAAGCACTACCAGTACACACCAATCAAAGCATACTCCTTGGGCTAGTATGGAGCTAACTACTGGCAGTCTTGTGTTATGTCAGGCTGCAACCTATCTGGGAACTTAATATATTACCCTATCCACTGGCAGTCTTGAGTTGTGCCGGACTGGAACCTAGCTCACTAACCAAGCACCATAGCGGCTTTATCTCCAGATATGGTTTCCTTTAGATGAGATACTTTGGCACGTTTTAGTTTCTTTTTGTTTCTATGTATAAAATGCACTGGTGTCCCACCCAGTGCATTACACTGCATGCACTGGCAATAGCTCCGCCAGTGGTATGTACTATTATGCAACAGGGGTATGTGCATGTGGTAGTGCGTAAGTGTTGGGGGGTGGGGGGTATGTGTTAGTGCCGGGTGGGTATGGGGTATAAGGTAGATAGGATAAAGATGAGGAACGGTATAGCAAAAGTTTGATACATTTCAATAATATGGGGGTATGTCAATTGTATACATTATTTACATGTGAATTGACATGGAATACAATATGTAGAAACAATAGAAAGCATTCCACTATTTCTAAACCAAACTCCGACTTCCTCTCTCACAAAAACTTGTCCTCTTCTTCTAGGGCCTGTGGGTTAACTTAGGCAGCATGGAACCTTGTCAGTGTTAGAGTGGCTTACAGACCTATATAGACTCGGTGTTGCAATGTCTCCTGACATTCTATAACTTTACTAGAGTTGCTACTGTTTTTTGACCCTTCAAATGACATTAAAACTCTGTGCTGGGCCTGATATAGGAGAATTAGTAGTGTATGAAAACATTGTTTTTTATTGAAAAAATCCCAAAATAAACAATAATTAGCTTACCTTGAAGATAGCAAAACTTCCTATGGTTTTTGACAGTTACATTTGGTGGTATATGCCCCTAGAACATCTTAGGTGCCTGTGTAAACACCCCTGGTGGCATTAACATGATTATTAGAGGGATTTTTCGATATTAATAAAAAGTTGTATGAAATATGCTGCATATATGAAGGCTGTTTTTTTCCTAAAGAATGAAGAAATATAATAACCCAGGAAACTTAGATATGCCTTTAATGCCATCCAAGACCAGTCCATGAGCCCAAAATTCATAATAAAACTTATTATGAAAAATTGTATTTATTTTTTATTAATTAAAAGTTTTTTTTCTAATTACATTAATTTAAATTTATAATCATTTTAACTTATTACATTACACTGTAGAAAAAAACATCAATAAAGAATAAGAAAAAAAAATACACTATCAACAAATTTAGTTTTTATGATAACAATACTCCTTTTAAGGAGAGTGCACATGTTTCCATTCAAAAAAATGTCTTCTTTGTTACATTCTTCACCTCATATGACCTAACTGTTGAAATAAGATAGCGCTGACAAAGTTCCACTATGAACCACAATGTCAGTCCAACACACTTGTGTTCATTCATATCTGTAAGCAGACATACTGTATTTCATAGAATCACTAAGGTTATCTGAACTACAGAATTCTTTATTTTTCTCATATCGTGGAGAACAGAAACACTGAGCAAATTGAACCCTACATTTATTGACACAGCAGATTCAACAGTATATTCACTGACACAGTATATTAATGCTTTTTAACTATCTTTTTAAAAGCTTTACTTCTATTATTATTATTAGGGTAGATAAAAGTAAAAACTTTTTTAAATAAAAAAAGGACGGAGGGCCCTGTTATTGAGTTTAAAATCAAGCATAGTGCTTTCTCTAAAGTACCTAATAAGATAGATAACTTGCAAACTTACATCCTAAAGGGTATGGGTGATGTAAAGAAAGGGGAGGTATGATATATTGTGCATATTGAAGCTAAAGGTTGATAAGCTTATTTAAACAGATGAGTTTTTAGTGAGGTTTTGAAGGTCTAGAGGCAGGAGGGTAGTCAAGTGGAGCGAGGCAAGGAGTTCCAAAGAATAGGGACAGCACAAGAAAAGTCCTGAAGGTGGGAGTGAGAGCGGGTAATAAGAGAGAAGCAAAAAGGAAGACCATTAGCAGAGCGAAGAGGACGGTTGGGAGTATTTAGAGACAAGAGCAGAGATATAAAAGGGTGCATTATTGTTGAGGGCTTTATACGTTAGGGTCAATAGGTTAAATTTTATTCTGGAGGCCATGGGAAGCAAGTGGAGGGACTGACAGAGAGAGTTGAGTATGGTAGATGATTCTAATTTATATATTTATGCTAAGTATCTCTCCCATATTTATTGACAACCCTGTCTTTCTCATGGCTCATGGAATCCATATGTAGGCATATCAAGCTATTTTATGGACTCTGTAGGCTGTGCACATGGTCTCCCTTCAAGCCATTGCTCATTTATTCCCATAATGTCCTCTTGATTCCTAATGAAAATCTATGCGCTATCCTACCAATCTGTCAGAGAAATGGATGTGAATCTAACTGTGTGTAAGGAGTAGGGAAATTGTAGGTAAAAAGGAGGACAGACATCTGCATGCAATGACCAGAGCGCGCCGACAACAGCTCTGCCGAAATCTTCGCACAGGACCAGCGCAAAGACACGGGCCTGGCAGAATCGCATTAGCAGCTGTGTCTCTGTATTGTATACTATTTTGTGCCAGCTGGAGGTGGCAGTAGCATTGGCACAAATCCCCTCTGTGTCCCCAGTCTCCCCTCTCCCCTGTGCCCCTCTCCCCCATTGCATCTCCTCTGTGTCCCAATCTCCCATATCCCCTCTTTGTCTCTCCTCTGTCCCCTCTGTGTCTCTCCCCACTCCCACCCACCAACCAGCCTTCCCCCCCATGTGACCCCAGTCTCCCTCTATGTCCCCAGTCTCCCTCTGTGCCCCTCTCCCACAGTCCATCTCCTTTGTGTCCCAATCTCCCCTATCCCCTTTCTGTCTCTCCCCACTCCCACCCACCAACCGGTCTTCCCCCCCTGTGACCCCAGTCTCCCTCTGTGTCCCCAGTCTCCACTACCCCCGGTTGCCTTCTCCCCCCAGCCTAACACCTAATTCTTACTCCCCAAAAGCCTAACACCTAACCCTTACACCCCAAAAGCCTAACACCTAATCCTAACCCTTACACCCCAAAAGCCTAACCCTAACCCTTACACCCCAAAAGCCTAACACCTAACTCTAACCCTTACACCTTTACAGCCTAACCCTAACCCTTGCACCCCAAAAGGCTAAACCTAACCCATACACCCCTGCAGTATGTCTCCTGTCTCTCTTTTCCTCTCTCTCTCCTGTCTCTCCCTTCCTCTGTCTCTCCTGACTCTCTCTTCCTCTCTCTCTCTCTCCTGTCTCTCTCTTCCTCTCTCCCTCTTCTCTATCCTGTCACTCTTTATGTCCGCTGCAGTCTGTCTCCTGTCTCTCTCTTCCTCTCTCTTTCCTGTCTCTCTCTCCTGTCTATCTCTTCCTCTCTCTCTCTTCTGTCTCTCTCTCGTGTCTCTCTCTTCCTCTCTCTATCCTCTCTCTCTCTTCCTCTCTCTCTCCTGTCTATCTTTTCCTCTCTCTCCTCTCTCTTCCTCTCTCTCTCCTGTCTCTCTCTTCCCCTCTCTCTCTTCTCTATCCTGTCACTCTTTCTGTCCCCTTCAATCTGTCTCCTGTCTCTCTCTTCCTCTCTCTTTCCTGTCTCTCTCTTCCTCTCTCTCTCCTGTCTATCTTTTCCTCTCTCTCTCTCCTCTCTCTCTTCCTCTCTCTCTCACCTGTCTGTCTCTTGCTCTCTCTCTCCTGTCTCTCTCTCTTCCTCTATCTCTCTCTTCTCTATCCTGTCACTCTTTCTGTCCCCTGCAGTATGTCTCCTGTCTCTCTCTTCCTCTCTCTTTCCTGTCTCTCTCTTCCTCTCTCTCTCTCCTGTCCCTCTCTTCCCCTCTCTCTCTTCTCTATCCTGTCACTCTTTCTGTCACCTGCAGTCTATCTCCTGTCTCTCTCTACCCCTCTCTTTCCTGTCTCTCTCTTCCTCTCTATCTCCTGTCTATCTTTTCCTCTCTCTCCTCTCTCTCTCTTCCTCTCTCTCCTGTCTCTCTCTTCCCCTCTCTCTCCTGTCTCTCTCTTCCCCTCTCTCTCTTCTCTATCCTGTCACTCTTTCTGTCCCCTGCAGTCTGTCTCCTGTCTCTCTCTTCCTCTCTCTCTCTTGTCTCTCTCTTCCCCTCTCTCTCTCTCTCCTGTATCTCTCTTCCCCTCTCTCTCCTGTCTCTCTCTTACCCTCTCTCTCTTCTCTATCCTGTCACTCTTTATGTCCCCTGCAGTCTGTCTCCTGTCTCTCTCTTACTCTCTCTCCTGTCTATCTTTTCCTCTCTCTCTCCTGTCTCTCTCTTCCCCTCTCTCTCCTGTCTCTCTCTTCCCCTCTCTCTCTTCTCTATCCTGTCACTCTTTATGTCCCCTGCAGTCTGCCTCCTGTCTCTCTCTTCCTCTATCTCTCCTGTCTCTCTCTCTCCTGTCTCTCTCTTCCTCGCTCTCCTCTCTCTCTCTTCCTCTGTCTCTCTCTCCAGTCTCTCTCTTCCTCTCTCTCTCCTATCTTTTCCTCTCTCTCCTCTCTCTCTCTTCCTCTCTCTATCCTGTCTCTCTCTTCCCCTCTCTCTCCTGTCTCTCTTTTCCCCTCTCTCTCTTCTCTATCCTGTCACTCTTTATGTCACCTGCAGTCTGTTTCCCTTTTCTCTCTTCCTCTATCTCCCCTGTCTCTCTCTTCCTCGCTCTCTCCTGTCTCTCTTCCTCTCTCTCTCTCTCTATCCAGTCTCTCTCTTCCCCTCTCTCTCCTGTCTCTATTTTCCCTCTCTCTCTTCTCTATCCTGCCACTCTTTATGTCCCCTGCAGTCTGTCTCCTGTCTCTCTCTTCCTCAATCTCTCCTGTCTCTATATTTCTCTCTCCGGTCTCTCTCTTCCTCGCTCTCTCCTGTCTCTCTTCATCTATCTCTCTCTTCTCTACCCTGTCACTCTTTCTGTCTCCTGTCTCTCTTTTTCCCTCTCTCTCTCTCTCTTTCTATCTCTCTCTCTCCTGTCTATCTCTTCCTCTCTCTCCTGTCTATCTCTTCCTCTATCTTTCCAGTCTCTCTCTTCTTCTAACCCCCCTGTCTCTCTCTTCCTCTATCTCCCTGTCTCTCTCTTCCTATCTCTCCTGTTTCTCTCCTCCTCTCTCCTGTCTCTCTTCCTCTATCCTTCTCTTCTCGATCACTCTTTCTGTCCCCTGCATTCTGTCTACTGTCTCTCTCTTCCTCTCTCCCTCTTGTCTCTCTCTTCCTCACTCTCTCCTGTCTCTCTCTTCCTCTCCCTCTTCACTAGCATGTTACTCTTTCTGTCCCCTGCAGTTTGTTTCCTGTATCTCTCTTCCTCTCTCTCTCCTGTTTATCTATTCCTCTCTCTCTCTCGTCTCTCTTCCTCTCTCTCCTGTCACTCATTCTGTCCCCTGCAGTTTGTCTCCTGTCTCTCTCTTCCTCTCTCTCTCCTGTCTATCTTTTCCTCTCTCTCTCCTGTCTCTCTCTTCCTCTCTCTCTCTCTCCTGTCTGTCTCTTGCTCTCTCTCTCCTGTCTCTCTCTCTTCCTCTATCTCTCTCTTCTCTATCCTGTCACTCTTTCTGTCCCCTGCAGTCTGTCTCCTGTCTCTCTCTACCTCTCTCTTTCCTGTCTCTCTCTTCCCCTCTCTCTCTTCTCTATCCTGTCACTCTTTCTGTCCCCTGCAGTCTGTCTCCTGTCTCTCTCTTCCTCTCTCTTTCCTGTCTCTCTCTTCCTCTCTCTCTCTCCTGTCTCTCTCTTACCCTCTCTCTCTTTTCTCTATCCTGTCACTCTTTATGTCCCCTGCAGTCTGTCTCCTGTCTCTCTCTTACTATCTCTCCTGTCTATCTTTTCCTCTCTCTCTTCTCTCTCTCTTCCTCTCTCTCTCTCCTGTCTCTCTCTCTTCCCCTTTCTCTCCTGTCTCTCTCTTCCCCTCTCTCTCATCTCTATCCTGTCACTCTTTATGTCCCCTGCAGTCTGTCTCCTGTCTCTCTCTTCCTCTCTCTCTCTCTTCTCTATCCTGTCATTTTTTTGTCCCCTGCAGTCTGTCTCCTGTCTCTCTCTTCCTCTATCTCTCCTGTCTCTCTCTTCCTCGCTCTCTTCTGTCTCTCTTCCTTTATCTCTCCTGTATCTCTCTTCCTCTATCTCCTCTTTCTCACTTTCTCTCTTTCTCCTGTCTCTCTCTTGCTCTATCTCTCCTGTCTCTCTCTTCCTCTCTCTCACTTCTCTATCCTGTCACTCTTTCTGTCCCCTGCAGTTTGTCTCCTGTCACTCTCTTCCTCCTCTCTCCTTTCCCTCTCTTCCTCTCTCTCTCTTCTCTATCCTGTCACTCTCTTCCTCCTCTCTCCTGTCTCTCTTTTCCTCTCTCTCTCTCTCCTCTCTCTCTCCTGTCTCTCTCTTCCCCCTCTCTCTCTCTCTCTCTCTCTCTCTCTCCTGTCTCTCTCTTCCCCTCTCTCTCCTGTCTCACTCTTACCCTCTTTCTCTTCTCTATCCTGTCACTCTTTATGTCTCCTGCAGTCTGTCTCCTGTCTCTCTCTTACTCTCTCTCCTGTCTATCTTTTCCTCTCTCTCCTCTCTCTCTCCTGTCTCTCTCTTCGCCTCTCTCTCTTCTCTATCCTGTCACTCTTTATGTCCCCTGCAGTCTGTCTCCTGTCTCTCTCTTCCTTTCTCTCCTGTCTATCTCTTCCCCTCTCTCTCCTGTCAATCTCTTGCTCTCTCTCTCCTCTCGCTCTCTCCTCTCTCTCTTCCTCTATCTCTCCTGTCTATCTTTTCCTCTCTCTCCTCTCTCTCTTCCCCTCTCTATCCTGTCACTCTTTCTGTCCCCTGCAGTTTGTCTCCTGTCACTCTCTTCCTCTTCTCTCCTTTCCCTCTCTTCCTCTCTCTCTCTTCTCTATCCTGTCTCTCTTTTCCTCTCTCTCTCTCCTCTCTCTCTTCCTCTCTCTCTCCTGTCTCTCTCTTCCCCTCTCTCTCTCTCCTGTCTCTCTCTTCCCCTCTCTCTCCTGTCTCTCTCTTACCCTCTCTCTCTTCTCTATCCTGTCACTCTTTATGTCCCCTGCAGTCTGTCTCCTGTCTCTCTCTTACTCTCTCTCCTGTCTATCTTTTCCTCTCTCTCCTCTCTCTCTCTCCTGTCTCTCTCTTCCCCTTTCTCTCCTGTCTCTCTCTCTTCCCCTCTCTCTCTTCTCTATCCTTTCACTCTTTATGTCCCCTGCAGTCTGTCTCCTTTTTCTCTCTTCCTCTCTCTCTCTCTCTCCTGTCTATCTTTTCCTCTCTCTCCTCTCTCTCTCTTCCTCTCTCTCTCCTGTCTCTCTCTTCCCCTCTCTCTCCTGTCTCTCTCTTCCCATCTCTCTCTTCTCTATCCTTTCACTCTTTATGTCTCCTGCAGTCTGTCTCCTGTCGCTCTCATACTCTCTCTCTCCTGTCTATCTTTTCCTCTCTCTCCTCTCTCTCTCTCCTGTCTCTCTCTTCCCCTCTCTCTCTTCTCTATCCTGTCACTCTTTATGTCCACTGCAGTCTGTCTCCTGTTTCTCTCTTCCTCTCTCTCTCTCCTGTCTATCTTTTCCTCTCTCTCCTCTCTCTCTCTTCCTCTCTCTCTCTCTCTCTCTCTCTCTCTCCAGTCTCTCTCTTCCCCTCTCTCTCCTGTCTATCTCTTCCCCTCTCTCTCCTGTCAATCTCTTGCTCTCTCTCTCCTCTCTCTCTTCCTCTATCTCTCCTGTCTATCTTTTCCTCTCTCTCCTCTCTCTCTTCCCCTCTCTATCCTGTCACTCTTTCTGTCCCCTGCAGTTTGTCTCCTGTCACTCTCTTCCTCCTCTCTCCTGTCTCTCTTTTCCTCTCTCTCTCCTCTCTCTCTTCCTCTTTCTCTACTGTCTCTCTCTTCCCCTCTCTCTCTCTCCTGTCTCTCTCTTCCCCTCTCTCGCCTGTCTCTCTCTTACCCTCTCTCTCTTCTCTATCCTGTCACTCTTTATGTCCCCTGCAGTCTGTCTCCTGTCTCTCTCTTACTCCCTCTCCTGTCTATCTTTTCCTCTCTCTCCTCTCTCTCTCTTCCTCTCTCTCTCCTGTCTCTCTCTTCCCCTTTCTCTCCTGTCTCTCTCTCTTCCCCTCTCTCTTCTCTATCCTTTCACTCTTTATGTCCCCTGCAATCTGTCTCCTGTCTCTCTCTTACACTCTCTCCTGTCTATCTTTTCCTCTCTCTCCTCTCTCTCTCTCTCTTCCTCTCTCTCTCTCCTGTCTCTCTCTTCCCCTTTCTCTCCTGTCTCTCTCTCTCTTCCCCTCTCTCTCTTCTCTATCCTTTCACTCTTTATGTCCCCTGCAGTCTGTCTCCTGTCTCTCTCTTACTCTCTCTCCTGTCTATCTTTTCCTCTCTCTCCTCTCTCTCTCTCTCTTCCTCTCTCTCTCTACTGTCTCTCTCTTCCCCTTTCTCTCCTGTCTCTCTCTCTTCCCCTCTCTCTCTTCTCTATCCTTTCACTCTTTATGTCCCCTGCAGTCTGTCTCCTTTTTCTCTCTTCCTCTCTGTCTCCTGTCTATCTTTTCCTCTCTCTCCTCTCTCTCTCTTCCTCTCTCTCTCCTGTCTCTCTCTTCCCGTCTCTCTCCTGTCTCTCTCTTCCCATCTCTCTCTTCTCTATCCTGTCACTCTTTATGTCCCCTGCAGTCTGTCTCCTGTCTCTCTCTTACTCTCTCTCCTCTCTCTCTCTCCTGTCTCTCTCTTCCACTTTCTCTCCTGTCTCTCTCTTCCCCTCTCTCTCTTCTCTATCCTGTCACTCTTTATGTCCCCTGCAGTCTGTCTCCTGTCTCTCTCTCTCCCTTCCCTGTCTCTCTCTTCCTCTTTCCCTCCTGTCTGTCTCTTCCTCTCTCTCTCTCTTCTCTTTCCTGTCACTCTTTCTGTCCCCTGCATTCTGTCTCCTGCCTCTCTCTCCCTCTCCTGTCTCTCTTTTCCTCTTTCCCTCCTGTCTGTCTCTTCCTCTCTCTCTCTCTTCTCTATCCTGTCACTCTTTCTGTCCCCTGCAGTCTGTCTCCTATCTCTCTTTTCCTCTCTCTCTCCTGTCTCTCTCTTCCTCTTTCCCTCCTGTCTCTCTCTTCCTCTCCCTCTCCTGTCTATCTCCTCCTCTCTCTCTCTCTTCTGTCTCTCTCTTCCCCTCTCTCTCGTCTTTATCCTGTCACTCTTTCTGTCCCCTGCAGTCTGTCTCCTGTCTCTCTCTACCTCTCTCTTTCCTGTCTCTCTCTTCCTCTCTCTCCTGTCTATCTTTTCCTCTCTCTCCTCTCTCTCTCTTCCTCTCTCTCCTGTCTCTCTCTTCCCCTCTCTCTCCTGTCTCTCTCTTCCCCTCTCTCTCTCTTCTCTATCCTGTCACTCTTTCTGTCCCCTGCAGTCTGTCTCCTGTCTCTCTCTTCCTCTCTCTCTCTCCTGTCTATCTTTTCCTCTCTCTCTCTCTCCTCTCTCTCTCTCTCCTGTCTCTCTCTTTCCCTCTCTCTCTCTCTCCTGTTTCTTTCTTCTCCTCACTCTCCTGTCTCTCTCTTCCTCTATCTCTCCTGTCTATCTTTTCCTCTCTCTCCTCTCTCTCTTCCTCTCTCTCTCCTGTCTCTCTCTTCCCCTCTCTATCCTGTCTCTCTCTTCCTCTCTCTCTCTTCTCTCTCCTGTCACTCTTTTTGTGCCCTGCAGTTTGTCTCCTGTCACTCTCTTCCTCCTCTCTCCTTTCCCTCTCTTCCTCTCTCTCTCTCTCTTCTCTATCCTGTCACTCTCTTCCTCCTCTCTCCTGTCTCTCTTTTCCTCTCTCTCTCTACTCTCTCTCTTCCTCTCTCTCTCCTGTCTCTCCTGTCTCTCTCTTCCCATCTCTCTCTTCTCTATCCTGTCACTCTTTATGTCCCCTGCAGTCTGTCTCCTGTCTCTCTCTTACTCTCTCTCTCTTCCTCTCTCTCTCTCTCTCCTGTCTCTCTCTTCACCTTTCTCTCCTGTCTCTCTCTTCCCCTCTCTCTTTTCTCGATCCTGTCACTCTTTATGTCCCCTGCAGTCTGTCTCCTGCCTCTCTCTCCCTCTCCCTCTCCTGTCTCTCTCTTCCTCTTTTCCTCCTGTCTGTCTCTTCCTCTCTCTCTCTCTCTTCTCTATCCTGTCACTCTTTCTGTCCCCTGCAGTCTGTCTCCTGCCTCTCTCTCCCTCTCCCTCTCCTGTCTCTCTCTTCCTCTTTTCCTCCTGTCTGTCTCTTCCTCTCTCTCTCTCTCTTCTCTATCCTGTCACTCTTTCTGTCCCCTGCAGTCTGTCTCCTGCCTCTCTCTTCCTCTCCCTCTCCTGTCTATCTCCTCCTCTCTCTCTCTCCTCTCTCTCTCTCTCTTCCTCTGTCTCTCTCTCTCTCCTGGCCTTCTCTTCCTCTCTCTCTCTTCTCTTCTCTATCCTGTCACTCCTTTTGTCCTCCACAGTTTGTCTCCTGTCTCTCTTTTCCTCTCTCTCATGTCTATCTCTTCCTCTCTCTCTCCTGTCCCTCTCTCTTCCTCTCTCTCTCTCTTCTCTATCCTGTCACTCTTTCTGTCCCCTCTTCCTCTCTCTCTCCTGTCTATCTTTTCCTCTCTCTCCTCTCTCTCTCTCTTCCTCTCTCTATCCTGTCTCTCTCTTCCCCTCTCTCTCCTGTCTCTCTCTTCCCCTCTCTCTCTTCTCTATCCTGTCACTCTTTCTGTCCCCTGCAGTCTGTCTCCTGTCTCTCTCTTCCACTCTCTTTCCTGTCTCTCTCTTCCTCTCTACTGTCTATATTTTCCTCTCTCTCTCTTCCTCTCTCTCTCTCTCTCTCTCTCCTGTCTCTCTCTTCCCCCTCTCTCTCTCCTGTCCCTCTCTTCCCCTCTCTCTCTTCTCTATCCTGTCAATCTTTCAGTCCCCTGCAGTCTGTCTCCTGTCACTTTCTTCTTCCTCTCTCCTGTCTCTCTCTTCCTCTCTCTCTTCCTCTTCCCCCCTCTCTCTCTCTCTTTCTATCTCTCTCTCCTGTCGATCTCTTCCTCTCTCTCTCCTGTCTATCTCTTCCTCTATCTTTCCTGTCTCTCTCTTCTTCTATCTCCTCTGTCTCTCTCTTCCTCTATCTCTCCTGTCTCTCTCTTCCTATCTCTCCTGTTTCTCTTCTCCTCTCTCTCTCCTGTCTCTCTTCCTCTATCCTTCTCTTCTCGATCTTGTCACTCTTTATGTCCCCTGCAGTCTGTCTCCTGTCTCTCTCTACCTCTCTCTTTCCTGTCTCTCTCTTCCTCTCTCTCTCCTTTCTATCTTTTCCTTTCTCTCCTCTCTCTCTCTTTCTCTCTCTCCTGTCTCTTTCTTCCCCTCTCTCTCTTCTCTATCCGGTCAATCTTTCAGTCCCCTGCAGTCTGTCTCCTGTCTCTCTCTACCTCTCTCTCTCCTGTCTATCTTTTCCTCTCTCTCTCCTGTCTCTCTCTTCCTCTCTCTCTCCTGTCTATCTTTTCCTCTCTGTCCTCTCTCTCTTCCTC
Organism: Discoglossus pictus; assembly: GCA_027410445.1. Lineage (NCBI taxonomy): Eukaryota > Metazoa > Chordata > Amphibia > Anura > Alytidae > Discoglossus > Discoglossus pictus. The sequence continues at coordinate 312,474,391 of CM050164.1, read as the reverse complement.
TCTCTCCTGTATCTCTCTTCCCCTCTCTCTCCTGTCTCTCTCTTCTCTATCCTGTCACTCTTTCTGTCCCCTGCAGTCTGTCTCCTGTCTCTCTCTTCCTCTCTCTCTCTCCTGTCTATCTTTTCCTCTCTCTCTCTCTCCTGTCTCTCTCTTCCCCTCTCTCTCTTCTCTATCCTGTCACTCTTTCTGTCCCCTGCAGTTTGTCTCCAGTCTCTCTCTTCCTCTCTCTTTCCTGTCTCTCTCTTCCTCTCTCTCTCTCCTGTCTATCTTTTCCTCTCTCTCTCCTCTCTCTCTTCCTCTCTCCCTCCTGTCTCTCTCTTCCTCTATCTCTCCTGTCTATCTTTTCCTCTCTCTCCTCTCTCTCTTCCTCTCTCTCTCTTCCCCTCTCTATCCTGTCACTCTTTATGTCCCCTGCAGTCTGTCTACTGTCTCTCTCTTCCTCTCTCTCTCCTGTCTATCTTTTCCTCTCTCTCTCCTCTCTCTCTCTTCCTCTGTCTCTCTCTCCAGTCTCTCTCTTCCCCTCTCTCTCCTGTCTCTCTTTTCCCCTCTCTCTCTTATCTATCCTGTCACTCTCTCTGTCCCCTGCAGTCTGTCTCCTGTCTCTCTCTCCCTCTATCTCTCCTGTCTATCTCTCCTGTCTCTCTCTTCCTCGCTCTCTCCTGTCTCTCTTCCTTTATCTCTCCAGTCTCTCTCTTCCTATCTCTCTTTTTCTTCCGGTCTCTCTCTTCTTCTATCCCCCCTGTCTCTCTCTTCCTCTATCTCTCCTGTCTCTCTCTTCCTCTTTCTCCTCTTTCTTCCTTCCTCTCTTTCTCCTGTCTCTCTCTTCCTCTATCTCTCCTGTCTCTCTCTTCCTGTCTCTCTCTTCTCTATCCTGTCACTCTTTCTGTCCCCTGCAGTCTGTCTCCTGTCACTCTCTTCCTCCTCTCTCCTTTCCCTCTCTTCCTCTCTCTCTTCTCTATCCTGTCACTCTTTCTGTCCCCTGCAGTCTGTCTCCTGTCACTTTCTTCTTCCTCTCTCCTGTCTCTCTCTTCCTCTCTCTCTCTCTCTCTCTCTCTCTCTCTATCTCTCTCTCTCCTGTCGATCTCTTCCTCTCTCTCTCCTGTCTATCTCTTCCTCTATCTTTCCTGTCTCTCTCTTCTTCTATCTCCTCTGTCTCTCTCTTCCTCTATCTCTCCTGTCTCTCTCTTCCTATCTCTCCTGTTTCTCTTCTCCTCTCTCTCTCCTGTCTCTCTTCCTCTATCCTTCTCTTCTCGATCTTGTCACTCTTTCTGTCCCCTGCATACTGTCTACTGTCTCTCTCTTCCTCTCTCCCTCTTGTCTCTCTCTTCCTCACTCTCTCCTGTCTCTCTCTTCCTCTCCCTCTTCTCTAGCCTTTCACTCTTTCTGTCCCCTGCAGTTTGTTTCCTTTATCTCTCCTGTCTCTCTCTTCCTCTCTCTCGTCTCTCTTCCTCTCTCTCCTCTTTCTCTCTTCCTCTCTTTCTCCTTTCCCTCTCTTCCTCTCTCTCTCTCTTCTCTATCCTCTCACTCTTTCTGTCCCCTGCAGTTTGTCTCCTGTCACTCTCTTCCTCCTCTCTCCTTTCCCTCTCTTCCTCTATCTCTCTTCTCTATCCTGTCACTCTCTTCCTCCTCTCTCCTGTCTCTCTCTTCATCTCTCTTTCCCGTCTCTCTCTTCCTCTCTCTATCTTCTCTATCCTGCCACTATTTCTGTCCCCTGAAGTCTGTCTCCTATGTCTCTCTTCCTCAATCTCTCCTGTCTCTATCTTTCTCTCTCCTGTCTCTCTCTTCCTCGCTCTCTCCTGTCTCTCTCTTCCTCTATCTCTCTCTTCTCTACCCTGTCACTCTTTCTGTCTCCTACAGTCTGTCTCCTGTCTCTCTTTCCCCTCTCTCTCTCCTATCTCTTCCTCTATCTCTCCTCTCTCTCTCTTCCTCTCTCTCTCTTCCCCTCTCTCTCTCTCTCTCTCTCTCTATCTCTATCTCTCTCCTGTCTATCTCTTCCTCTCTCTCCTGTCTATCTATTCCTCTATCTTTCCTGTCTCTCTCTTCTTCTATCTCCCCTGTCTCTCTCTTCCTCTATCTCCCCTGTCTCTCTCTTCCTATCTCTCCTGTTTCTCTCCACCTCTCTCTCCTGTCTCTCTTCCTCTATCCTTCTCTTCTCGATCTTGTCACTCTTTCTGTCCCCTGCATACTGTCTCTCTCTTCCTCTCTCCCTCTTGTCTCTCTCTTCCTCACTCTCTCCTGTCTCTCTTTTCCTCTCTCTCTTCTCTAACCTGTCACTCTTTCTGTCCCCTGCAGTTTGTTTCCTGTATCTCTCTTCCTCTCTCTCTCCTGTTTATCTATTCCTCTCTCTCTCGTCTCTCTTCCTCTCTCTCCTGGCTCTTTCTCTATCCTGTCCCTCTCTTTCACTCTCTCTTCTCTATCCTGTCACTTATTCTGTCCCCTGCAGTTTGTCTCCTGTCTCTCTCTTCCTCTCTCTCTCTTGTCTTTCTCTTCCTCTCTCTCTCTCTCTCTCTCTCTCTCTCTCTCTCTCTCTTCTCTATCCTGTCACCCTTTCTGTCCAATACAGTCTGTCTCCTGTCTCTCTCTTCCTCTCTCTCTCTTCTTCTATCTCTCTCCTGTCCCGCTCTCTCTTCTCTATCCTGTCACTCTTTCTGTCCCCTGCAGTCTGTCTCCTATCTCTCTTTTCCTCTCTCTCTCCTGTCTCTCTCTTCCTCTTTCCATTCTGTCTCTCTCTTCCTCTCTCTCTCTCTCTCTCTTTCTCTTCTCTATCCTGTCACTCTTTCTGTCCCCTGCAGTTTGTCTCCTGTCTCTCTCTTCCCCTCTCTCTCCTGTCAATCTCTTCCTCTCTCTCTCTCTCTCATGTCTTCTCTTCCTCTCTCTATCTTCTCTATCCTGTCACTCTTTTTGTCCCCTGTAGTTTGTCTCCTGTCTTTCTCTTCCTCTCTCTCCTGTCTATCTCTTCCTCTCTCTCTCTCTCTTCCTCTATCTCTCCTGTCTCTCTCCTGTCTCTCTCTTCCTCTCCCTCTCCTGTCTATCTCCTCCTCTCTCTCTCCTCTCTCTCTCTTCCTCTGTCTCTCTCTCCTGGCTCTCTCTTCCTCTCTCTCTCTTCTCTCTCCTGTCACTCTTTCTGTCCCCTGCAGTCTGTCTCCTGTCACTCTCTTCCTCCTCTCTCCTTTCCCTCTCTTCCTCTCTCTCTCTTCTCTCTCCTGTCACTCTTTCTTCCCCTGCAGTCTGTCTCCTGTCACTCTCTTCCTCCTCTCTCCTTTCCCTCTCTTCCTCTCTCTCTCTTCTCTATACTGTCACTCTTTCTGTCCCCTGCAGTCTGTCTCCTGTCACTTTCTTCTTCCTCTCTCCTGTCTCTCTCTTCCTCTCTCTCTCTCTCTCTCTCTTTCTATCTCTCTCTCTCCTGTCGATCTCTTCCTCTCTCTCTCCTGTCTATCTCTTCCTCTATCTTTCCTGTCTCTCTCTTCCTATCTCTCCTGTTTCTCTTCTCCTCTCTCTCTCCTGTCTCTCTTCCTCTATCCTTCGCTTCTCGATCTTGTCACTCTTTCTGTCCCCTGCATACTGTCTACTGTCTCTCTCTTCCTCTCTTCCTCTTGTCTCTCTCTTCCTCACTTTCTCCTGTCTCTCTCTTCCTCTCCCTCTTCTCTATCCTGTCACTCTTTCTGTCCCCTGCAGTTTGTTTCCTGTATCTCTCTTCCTCTCTCTCTCTTGTTAATCTATTCCTCTCTCTCGTCTCTCTTCCGCTCTCTCCTCTTTCTCTCTTCCTCTTTCTCCTGTCTCTCTCTTCCTCTATCTCTTTTATCCCTCTTCCTCTCTCTCTCTTCTCTATCCTGTCACTCTTTCTGTCCCCTGCAGTTTGTTTCCTGTATCTCTCTTCCTCTCTCTCTCCTGTTAATATATTCCTCTCTCTCGTCTCTCTTCCCCTCTCTCCTCTTTCTCTCTTCCTCTCTTTCTCCTGTCTCTCTCTTCCTCTATCTCTCTTGTCTCTCTCTTCCTCTCTCTCTCTTCTCTATCCTGTAACTCTTTCTGTCCCCTGCAGTTTGCCTCCTAACACTCTCTTCCTCCTCTCTCCTTTCCCTCTCTTCCTCTCTCTCTCTTCTCTATCCTGTCACTCTCTTCCTCCTCTCTCCTGTCTCTCTCTACATCTCTCTTTCCCGTCTCTCTCTTCCTCTCTCTATCTTCTCTATCCTGCCACTATTTCTGTCCCCTGAAGTCTGTCTCCTGTCTCTCTCTTCCTCAATCTCTCCTGTCTCTATCTTTCTCTCTCCTGTCTCTCTCTTCCTCTATCTCTCCTGTCTCTCTCTTCCTCTATCTCTCTCTTCTCTACCCTGTCACTCTTTCTGTCTCCTGCAGTCTGTCTCCTGTCTCTCTTTTCCCCTCTCTCTCTCCTATCTCTTCCTCTATCTCTCCTCTCTCTCTCTCTCTTCCTCTCTCTCTCTCTCTCGCTCTCCTGTCTATCTCTTCCTCTCTCTCCTGTCTATCTCTTCCTCTATCTTTCCTGTCTCTCTCTTCTTCTATCTCCCCTGTCTATCTCTTCCTCTCTCTCCTGTCTATCTCTTCCTCTATCTTTCCTGTCTCTCTCTTCTTCTATCTCCCCTGTCTTTCTCTTCCTCTATCTCCCTGTCTCTCTCTTCCTATCTCTCCTGTTTCTCTCCACCTCTCTCTCTCCTGTCTCTCTTCCTTTATCCTTCTCTTCTCGATCTTGTCACTCTTTCTGTCCCCTGCATACTGTCTACTGTCTCTCTCTTCCTCTCTCCCTCTTGTCTCTCTTTTCCTCACTCTCTCCTGTCTCTATTTTCCTCTCTCTCTTCTCTAGCCTTTCACTCTTTCTGTCCCCTGCAGTTTGTTTCCTGTATCTCTCTTCCTCTCTCTCTCCTGTTAATCTATTCCTCTCTCTCGTCTCTCTTCCACTCTCTCCTCTTTCTCTCTTCCTCTCTTTCTCCTGTCTCTCTCTTCCTCTATCTCTCTTGTCTCTCTCTTCCTCTCTCTCTCTTCTCTATCCTGTCACTCTTTCTGTCCCCTGCAGTTTGTCTCCTGTCACTCTCTTCCTCCTCTCTCCTTTCCCTCTCTTCCTTTCTCTCTCTTCTCTATCCTGTCACTCTCTTCCTCCTCTCTCCTGTCTCTCTCTTCATCTCTCTTTCCCGTCTCTCTCTTCCTCTTTCTATCCTGCCACTATTTCTGTCCCCTGAAGTCTGTCTCCTGTCTCTCTCTTCCTCAATCTCTCCTGTCTCTATCTTTCTCTCTCCTGTCTCTCTCTTCCTCGCTTTTCTCCTGTCTCTCTCTTCCTCTATCTCTCTTGTCTCTCTCTTCCTCTCTCTCTCTTCTCTATCCTGTCACTCTTTCTGTCCCCTGCAGTTTGTCTCCTGTCACTCTCTTCCTCCTCTCTCCTTTCCCTCTCTTCCTTTCTCTCTCTTCTCTATCCTGTCACTCTCTTCCTCCTCTCTCCTGTCTCTCTCTTCATCTCTCTTTCCCGTCTCTCTCTTCCTCTTTCTATCCTGCCACTATTTCTGTCCCCTGAAGTCTGTCTCCTGTCTCTCTCTTCCTCAATCTCTCCTGTCTCTATCTTTCTCTCTCCTGTCTCTCTCTTCCTCGCTTTTCTCCTGTCTCTCTCTTCCTCTATCTCTCCTGTCTCTCTCTTCCTCTATCTCTCTCTTCTCTACCCTGTCACTCTTTCTGTCTCCTGCAGTCTGTCTCCTGTCTCTCTTTTCCCCTCTCTCTCTCCTATCTCTTCCTCTATCTCTCCTCTCTCTCTCTCTTCCTCTCTCTCTCTCCTGTCTATCTCTTCCTCTCTCTCCTGTCTATCTCTTCATCTATCTTTCCTGTCTCTCTCTTCTTCTATCTCCCCTGTCTATCACTTCCTCTCTCTCCTGTCTATCTCTTCCTCTATCTTTCCTGTCTCTCTCTTCTTCTATCTCCCCTGTCTTTCTCTTCCTCTATCTCCCTGTCTCTCTCTTCCTATCTCTCCTGTTTCTCTCCACCTCTCTCTCTCCTGTCTCTCTTCCTTTATCCTTCTCTTCTCGATCTTGTCACTCTTTCTGTCTTCTGCATACTGTCTACTGTCTCTCTCTTCCTCTCTCCCTCTTGTCTCTCTTTTCCTCACTCTCTCCTGTCTCTATTTTCCTCTCTCTCTTCTCTAGCCTTTCACTCTTTCTGTCCCCTGCAGTTTGTTTCCTGTATCTCTCTTCCTCTCTCTCTCCTGTTAATCTATTCCTCTCTCTCGTCTCTCTTCCACTCTCTCCTCTTTCTCTCTTCCTCTCTTTCTCCTGTCTCTCTCTTCCTCTATCTCTCTTGTCTCTCTCTTCCTCTCTCTCTCTTCTCTATCCTGTAACTCTTTCTGTCCCCTGCAGTTTGTCTCCTGTCACTCTCTTCCTCCTCTCTCCTTTCCCTCTCTTCCTTTCTCTCTCTTCTCTATCCTGTCACTCTCTTCCTCCTCTCTCCTGTCTCTCTCTTCATCTCTCTTTCCCATCTCTCTCTTCCTCTCTCTATCCTGCCACTATTTCTGTCCCCTGAAGTCTGTCTCCTGTCTCTCTCTTCCTCAATCTCTCCTGTCTCTATCTTTCTCTCTCCTGTCTCTCTCTTCCTCGCTTTTCTCCTGTCTCTCTCTTCCTCTATCTCTCCTGTCTCTCTCTTCCTCTATCTCTCTCTTCTCTACCCTGTCACTCTTTCTGTCTCCTGCAGTCTGTCTCCTGTCTCTTTTTTCCCCTCTCTCTCTCCTATCTCTTCCTCTATCTCTCCTCTCTCTCTTCCTCTCTCTCTCTTCCTCTCTCTCTCTCTCTCTCTCTCTCTCTCTCCTGTCTATCTCTTCCTCTCTCTCCTGTCTATCTCTTCCTCTATCTTTCCTGTCTCTCTGTTCTTCTATCTCCACTGTCTCTCTCTTCCTCTATCTCCCTGTCTCTCTCTTCCTATCTCTCCTGTTTCTCTCCACCTCTCTCTCTCCTGTCTCGCTTCCTTTATCCTTCTCTTCTCGATCTTGTCACTCTTTCTGTCCCCTGCATACTGTCTACTGTCTCTCTCTTCCTCTCTCCCTCTTGTCTCTCTTTTCCTCACTCTCTCCTGTCTCTCTTTTCCTCTCTCTCTTCTCTAGCCTGTCACTCTTTCTGTCCCCTGCAGTTTGTTTCCCGTATCTCTCTTCCTCTCTCTCTCCTGTTTATCTATTCCTCTCTCTCTCGTCTCTCTTCCTCTCTCTCCTGGCTCTCTCTCTATCATGTCCCTCTCTTTCACTCTCTCTTCTCTATCCTGTCACTTATTTTGTCCCCTGCAGTTTGTCTCCTGTCTCTCTCTTCCTCTCTCTCTCTTGTCTTTCTCTTCCTCTCTCTCTCTCTCTCTCTCTCTCTCTTCTCTATCCTGTCACCCTTTCTGTCCAATACAGTCTGTCTCCTGTCTCTCTCTTCCTCTCTCTCTCTTCTTCTATCTCTCTCCTGTCCCGCTCTCTCTTCTCTATCCTGTCACTCTTTCTGTCCCCTGCAGTCTGTCTCCTATCTCTCTTTTCCTCTCTCTCTCCTGTCTCTCTCTTCCTCTTTCCCTTCTGTCTCTCTCTTCCTCTCTCTCTCTCTTTCTCTTCTCTATCCTGTCACTCTTTCTGTCCCCTGCAGTCTGTCTCCTGCCTCTCTCTTCCTCTCCCTCTCCTGTCTCTCTCTTCCTCTTTCCCTCCTGTCTGTCTCTTCCCCTCTCTCTCTCTCTTCTCTATCCTTTTTCTCTTTCTGTCCCCTGCAGTTTGTCTCCTGTCTCTCTCTCTTCCTCTCTCTCTCTTGTGTATCTCCTCCTCTCTGTCTCCTCTCTCTCTCTTCCTCTCTCTCTCTCTCTCTCCTGTCTCTCTCTTCCTCTCTCTCTCCTGTCTATCTCCTCCTCTCTCTCTCCTCTCTCTCTCTTCCCCTCTGTCTCTCTCCTGTCTATCTCTTCCTCTCTCTCTCCTCTCTCCTGTCTCTCTCTCTCCTGTCTTTCTCTTCCTCTCCCTCTCTCTCTTTTCTCTATCCTGTCACTCTTTTCGTCCCCTGCAGTCTTCTGCGATCCAATGCCGTGTTTTGACGATGGTCCTGAGCGCAGATTTTGCCCGCGCTTTGGTTGGGCACGATCTGGGCACGAAGCGCACGTCATCTGTGCGAAAGTCTCGTTACCATTTGCCAGTGAACCCAGTATTGTAGCTGGACCACTATTTACCACAATGATTGCCAGATGTACAGTTTTGAACTGGGCATTGAAGTATTTGGAATCGCTGCTACATTATAAACCTGAGAAAATACCATGCTTTGTTACAGGTGCAAAGTGCTCATGGCAAGCAACAGGGATGACAGTTAATAATCCCTCCCCTTCTTTCTCTTCCCCTTTGTTTTTTTCCCCACTTTGTTTTTCTCCTATCTTCTGTCTGTTTTTCCCTGTTCTATCTCTCCCCTATCTACGCTTTCTGTTTCTCTCCATTTACCATTTCCATGCCTTAGTTAATCTATCTAAATATGGTAAAATAAGAGCAAGCAATGAATCTGCTGAACTTATTTAAATGAAAAAGTGATTACAGTGTATTTACTCAATGTATCTGTTAATGCAGGGCACTATTTTTCACAAAACTGAAGTGGATGGGAAGCAGCCCAACATTTGCTACCAAGTGTAACATGTCATGTAAGCTTGCATGCACACAGGATACAGTTTACCTATTGGCTTCAGGGTTGAATGCTCTTCACAAACCCGCAGACATATATATTAAACAAGGTTTAGTGAGGTTTAAGTGACACTCACTCACTATTAATCTCCAAGGTGTGTTCACCTTTGCACAGACACTTTGGTATGTTTAAATGGGGACCACCTGGTAACTCTACAATGCAATCTTCTCATGGCTTCAAATGCTTCACCATTTTTCTCACAGTCCCAAATTACGTCATCTGCGTGTGACGTCATTCGGGATTCCCTACCCCAGCTGGAAGGCGCCGCACTGTCCCCAGAGAAGACACGCCGGCAGGGGAGGCAGCATTTTGGGAGGGGATGAGGCCAACATTTTTTTTTGCACCAGGATCCTCCATTCCCTAGCTCCACCACTGAAAAATAGTAATAATAGAAAAACATTTATAGATCTGCCTTTTCAGTTTTAGATTTATTTTTATCAATATATGTATACCATTACTCTCAAGACATAACCTATAAGCCTATACATTTCATATCCATATCTAATGCTTGTGCATTGCAGTGTAAATATAGGAAAAGTACTGTGGGCTAAGATAGAAGTGTAGCAGCAAAACATGAAACACTGGTATTACAGCCATTAGTTACAGTCTCTGCTTTATAAATACAGGCTGTTGTTTTGATTCACGCCTGGACTTTTTGTACTTAGGTCTCTGCAATTTAATGTTTTTTAAAGATAACAAGCTGCACAAACAGGTTTACTAATCCAAAACAGATTTAAATGCATTGGTTGGCCTACATTAGCTAAATCTGTGACTAGAAAATTAAATTTTAAGTGTTCAATCAGTACATGGAAAACAAACAAGAAAGGATAATATTTTGCATTATTTTAGCTTAGTTGTCCCCTTGTTAATTCCTGTTATCCTTACAGATTACTCAGTATCCTTAATATTTGTTATTATTAATGCTCTATTTAATTAGGAAGTTTTTTCATCACACAAAGGCAGCATAACACTGCTTGATCTTTATCTACGCCGGTAACTAATTGTGTGTATTTCAGAAACAGAATAAAAAATGATATGTCAGAAAATTAAACCTTGCCATTTCCTATTAAAGTGCATTGTAGAAAATACTTTTCCTTATGTAGCATACAGAGAAATGTGTATTTTTTTAGTATTTTCCATTAACAGATAGGGCTTATGTCAAGTATCACAGTAAGACATGCTGTGCTACATATCTATACATTATATCATATGTATTACAGCAGGAAACTGTTGTCATGAAAGATTTGGGCCCCATGATGGGACCCCCTGCAACCCACAAGTAACTCTGCTATTTGGAACTCTGGCACACTTGCTCTCAGAGTGCTCACCATTGCTAACGACAAGGCAGTGGGGAGGCAGGGAATGGCTGTCAAATGAATGTCCCAAGGGAAAGTCTGGATCAGAGCAGGAAGATCATGATGGAAAGAGATCAAGCCAATGAACTAGACTGGGACAGCACTCCATATTGTGGGCCCCAGCAAGCAGAGCTGGAGCACAGAGCCCTGACCGTGGTCCCAGGAGAAGGAGAGTACCATGACCACACCGTTGTTCCAGGTGAGGTGGAATACAGTCCACAGACCGTGGTCCAAGGACAGGGAGAAATGGAGTGCTATGTCCAGACCGTTGTACCAAGTGAGCTGGGGTAACATGACCAAACCGTGGTGCAGGGGAAAAGTGAGTACAGTGCCTTGCTCATGTGGCAACCCAGGGGAATGGAGGTTATAGAAAAGGCCCAGATCTCTGATGTCAGGCTGCACATCTAGCTGGCAGGCTACCCACTGAGATCATTATTTGCTTTTGTTACAAAGGAATATGACTATGCTCCTGGCCTAATAGCCAGGTATGAGTACTGGCCATGGCCTGTTGGGGTTGTGCTGGCAGGGAATCCACAGGGGTTGCCCCTGGCATTTAGTTCTCCCCTGGAGTTGGAACAGGTAAATAATGTCAAGAATCTGCCCTGCACACCCAGGAGCAGGCCCCATGCTGGTGGAGGTCTGGAGTTTCTGCCATGATTGCTAGTGGGACAATAAAGGGTTTAAGATTATATACGAATTTATGTGGATTTGCGACTACTAAGAGCTGGCCAGGCATGAATCCTCTGGCTTCAGTTATGAAGGGGGAAGCTAGTTTTATGGCCCTCTGTAAGCGGAGAGCAAAACACACGCCTGGGTTATTAGTGACCTAAACAGATAAACCTGGATACTTATTGCCCTATCTGACGTTGGATAAGGGATAATCAGTATCGATAGAAAATGTGTAATGAAAACAAGAAAGCCAGACCCCTCTATACATCTGGAAATCATGTGGGTGGGGGGTATAGCAAGCCATATTTTGCCCAAGAGGATGGGCTAGAACTGGGGGATATCTGAAAATATATGTCTTAAAAAATAAAGTGGCAGTCTGATTTTGAACTCACTAACTAATGGTGGTGTCTCAGTCTGAATCTAAACCAAAGGAATGTCTGCCTGTGTCTTTCTTCTGGGGGACGATATAACAAATTCTGATGTCCTGAGATCTAAGAGGTGTTTTGGCTGGGGTGCGGAGATCTGAAAAAAAAAGGTGTGGCTCAGATAGAGAGAATTGGGGTGAGCGTGGTTTCCCCAAATCTGGCAGTCGTAACAATGATCATGTTAATAATAAAATTGTGTTCAAAGTACCACTGCAGTTGAAAAAAAACAGAACATTTTTGTGAAGTATGTAACCAATACACAACATTAGCAGCTGTGTAAGCCATTGGTATAATAAAATTGAGAAAATCTACATTTTGGATAACTGTTTATGTCTGCAGGGTTCAGACAAGGCATCAGAATATACTTTTGTCCAAAAATTAAAAAAGATTAGCCATGAACAGCTGCAATAGACTGCATCTATTGTCAATCTTCTTGATACAGCTTTCACATTCACTTATTTTATTCAAATTAGTTTTGCAATATTTGCATACTCACCACCCACTTTCCTACATCCCCACAGGAGTGTTCACAATTCTGCATGGATGGCAATTGACAGTGTTATTATTATTATTGTTTATTTGTAACGCGCTAACCTACATAAAGGTAAGTTACAGGTAATGACAAGTTTAAGATTAACACATTGCAAAGAATGGAGGGCCCTGTCTTTGAGCTTGGAATCCGGTGTCCATATCGCTTTCCCCAAAGCACCTTGCAGGATTGAAACTTGCAGACTTCAGTAAACAAAAAATAGTTGTTTTTTTCCTTAGTAGTTTTTTCTTCTTTATAAAAACATTGCAACATACAACAAGTGTCATCATTATTATTTTCTGTAACCCTATAAGTGATGCATATAGCTACAATATCAACTTTAATTTATTACAAAGAGCAGCTCACTATGAACATATAGCTATAAACAGTAGGTGGACGAGGCACTTCGCCTTGCTTCATACTGTAATGTTGAATAGCCATATAACTTTAGGTTTATTTTTAATGTAAATTATAATGGTGATCTCATTTAATAATTTACATATTAGCCCTCTCTAACAAGCGGATGGTGATGGCTTGCAATAGGACTAAAGATTAATAAGAAAAATACAGTGCTTTACAGGCTATAACAAGGTTATGATGCATTACAACAGTTTATAACACACAGCCCTTAAAAGTGTACCCAGTGACCTTGGAAGAAGAATTTACTACAATCATACTATGTGAACAAGACATGTTCATGCAAAGTATAGACATATATTTTACTATGTTTTACATTTATGATAGGGAAAAAGAGAGATATAATTTTATGATATAATAACTATTCTTTTTAGCCTTGAAGATTATGAAGGTCCATTTAGTTTTTGGCTGACATTTCCCATTTGCATCAATAACATATTTTGGCTGAATACACACTGCATGTGTGACACATATTCTGCAGTTAGTTTCCATTGTTGTATACGACAATTAACACACATTTAGTCCATAATTTGCTTTCTTATTTAACAGAAGCATTATTTGTTTTTAGCTATAACTATTTAATTAACTTCCTGAAAACAGGTACAGCATGTCTCTAACGGAAAATAGGATAATGCACAGCACAGCCTCCCCCACAGTGATAATCCATAAACAATAGCTTGGTATTCAACCAAGTTTTGTACATAGCTCAGTACAAAGAGTGAATTTAAAATGATTACATATAAGCCTGGAACAGATAAAAGAATAAGTGGAACATCACATAAATAAAAAACAATATTACAGAATAGCACAGTCCATTCAGTAACAGACAACTACTACTGTGGCTTATTAGCAATATATAATTGGAGACTCCTCTCAGACCTATTTAATTAGAATTGTTTTTCAAGCATTTCAGAGAGCATGTTTTAAACAGTACATTAGTTGTAAAAAATAAAAAAAATAAAACATTAAGTAAAACCTTCGTTGACTTCATTGAAACTAACATTAATTTTTGAAACCATACTTTAGTCTGTAGATCTAATTAACTACCAGAGGGCAAGCCCCCAAGAACAGTTCCCAGCCTCCCCCTCACACTGGAAGGGGAGGGTCTAATATTTAAGATGGCGGCTGATCCTGGAGGAGGTGGGAGACGAGTAACCACCAGGTCCCACACTCTGACTAAAGAGAGAGATTTGGTTACAAATGAAATGCAAAATCTACAGCAACAGAAAGAAAATCAAAGTGATGTGAGTGATAATGAAATGGAGGCCTCAGTAAGCCAGGGCCAAAATTATTCACCAAAGAGAGAAAAAAAAGGATGAAATTGCGACAAATAGTAATATAATCCACAAGAAAAAAGAAAAGAAAAGCAAGAGATACACAGAGCAAGAGAAGAGAAGAATGGGAGTCTCATGTGTTACCATTACTGGGAAAACTCCAGGTGCTCAAAAACTCAAATGTTTTTGAGCAATGTAAGGAAAGGAAACAGAATAGAGTAATGACAGAACTATGGGATGAAAGTCAAAAAACTATTACAGACCATAAGAAAATCTTTGATTTGGCAAACTCCTTTTACAAGAAATTGTTTAATGGGTAAAACATCAATAAAAGTCATATCCAGAGAACAATAAACCAAATAGAGACTCCTAAACTGGATTCAGATCTCAGCGCCACCATGGGGACCCAAACACAGTGGGCCTCATTCTATTATCGGCCGTAAATCGGCCGTAAGGCTGCGATTCCTTGCGGGGGTTTTGTTAACTCTATAATTCTATTATACGGCCCCGCAAGGATCTCCCCTTACGGCCGGCCGCATATCTTGAAACCGGCCGTAAGCTCTGAAATCTAAAAACTCAAAAATAAATTCAAGCCTGCACTGTACAGCTCTGTAAATGCTAGGGATCGTATTGGGGGACATGAGGATTAAAAGTAACCCACTCTCAAGCTTGCACATCAGCCCAAACCCGAGTTCAAATTAACTGTTTATTTTCCGGCTGCGGCGTGGGCGTGCCTGAGGTGCTCCAAGCCCTATGGACTTTTTACATGTATATTTTACGTATATTAAAAATAAATTATTTTACGGATTTGAGTATAGGGTAATTATGTGCTATTTTTGCTAACACCGAATATCACTTTATAGACTCCGCAAAGTGCAGGATGGCTTTATTTGAGCTATTTTATGTGCTTAATTGGTGCTAGCGGGACCTGTTTGCTGCAAGTAAGCTGCGGCTCGTTTTTAGCCTTGCAGACAGGGTTCCCGGAGCAATAGAATCGCAACCAGGCTTTTCTTACGGCTGATTTCCTTGCGGCCGGAGGGGAATAGAATAGCCGGAAGCTTGGGGCTGGTCCTTGCGGCCCCGCAGCGGCTGCGGCCGATAAAAGAATGAGGCCCAGTATGTGAGGTACAGGCAGCTATTTAGATTCTGGGTAAGATGAAAGCTCCAGGGTCTGATGGGTTAACATCAGAATTCTATCAATTGTTTTAGTATGCTGCTGAGCCCAATCCTTTGAAAAGTTTAAAATGTTATGCTGAATGAAACTGGATTATCATCTTCACAGTCTCAGTCATTACTGTTATCAATGTATAGAAAGGGTGATAGAATAGACATAAAAAAATGGTGCATAATTGCTTTACTGAACACAGATTATAAAATCCTTGCTAAGATTCTGTGTGTTCGGTTGGGGTCTGTGGCTGAGTCGTTGATAAGTCCTGACCAGTCCTGTGGTATAGAGGGGAGGCAGATTGCAAAATCCCTCATTACAGTGAGAGAGGCTTTTGAGCAAGCAAAAAGTTGAGCTTTATGTAGATACTAGCGACTTGCCTGTCAAAAAATGACGGCAATTAAATATGTATATTTTGAATTTTGTTTTGCATGTAATATGCACAGTTGATAGTTGTAACCTTTTTGGTATCTATAAAGAAGTACAATTATTATATAAAACATGTTTATTTTTTTGACCTGCAACTTGTAGGTCAGCACCTGTTAAATGATAATTTTTTTAAGAGTAGTAACATTTTAATGTAGGAACAGGTCAGCATTGTAGTAATGAGAATTGTAAACATGACATAATGTTTTGTAACATGCAACTTGTAGATTAACAACTGTGAAAGTAAATATATATTGAATCCAGAGGAAGGCAAACAGTAAAAACCCTCCTTGAAACTTAGCCAATTGTATCAAAAGGGGAAATTTTTTTATTTCCTAACCTCATTAACTGACAATCGGATTACTCCCTGGATTAATATTTTGCATTGAATGATACATTTACATTGTATAACAAAAGCTCCTCCTCCTGTTAACATGAACTTTGAAATATATGCAATTAAACAACTTTGCAGGTTTTTTAAAAAAAACTCTAACATTATAAACAGTAACCTAATGAAGTAACATTTAAACTGTAATTGCTGTAAAATGCAAGCAAAGTGTTTTGTGGGCTTATGCTAAAAGGCTACTTGCATAAAATTGTAATCTGTTATTTTGTCGTTGTTGATTTTTGATGGTTGACATTTGGTTGTTACTGTTGTAATTGGTGAAAATGGCACATAGAGTTTCCTATGTGAAATAGTGGTTCTCTAAAAAGAGAAAGCCAGACATTAAAGTTCGTCCACGGGGTGTAACCACTGTTCTCTATGTTTTTTGCCATTTTATAGAGTTTCTTATGGAAATAGTGGTGCTCTAAAAAGATTCTGAGTGACATAAAATTTCATTCTTGAAATGAAACCACTGTTCTCTATATTTTTTGTTTTGTTGGGAAATTGTCGTTGAGGTTTTTGATTTTTTTTGATTGTTGTTTCTGTGCCATATCTTGTATTTGGTGGAATTAATTTTACTGTACTTCATAGACAATGTTTTTGGTAAAAATGCGTCCATCATCTAATAAATCACCTTGACTTTCATTGTTTTCAATGTAAACTTTAATAGCCTGTGGATTCTTGCATCTTGAGAAGGCAACATACAGCTGGCCATGTGCAAATACTGGTTCTTCTAAAAAGATACCCACAGATTTGAAAGTTTGTCCTTGTGATTTTTTAATGGTCATGGCAAATGCCATGATGATGGGAAATTGTCTCATTTAAGTACAAAAGGGGGCTACTTTCACTTGGTGACAAATCTATTCTTGGTATGAAAATTCTCTCTCCTTTATGGGTACCAGTTAAAATTTCAGCATGTATGAAATGGTCCTTTAATTCTTGAACAATTAATCTGGTCCCATTGCATAGGCCTTTTTTTTGGGGCCATATTTTGCAGTAACATGACAATTGCACCTTTATTTAGCTGCAAAATATGTGGTGGCATTCCAGAAGGAGTTAATGAGTTTATGAATTCAGTTGAAAAGTTTGTCTGACTTTCTTTGTCATCACCAAGTACCGAATCAGCACTGTGATAAATATTTTGTGGTGCATTTATTTTTTTAAATATTTCATTATTGAGGAGTAATGCATCCTTATTTTTGCATGTTAGTATTACTTTGTTGGCAAGCTCTGCATAGTCCTCGTTATTTATTGTACTTTGGAATATAGCCGATATAAGATCCTGTTTGCAAATCATATGAGCTGGGAAGTGCACAGTGTGATCAGGTAAATTTAGTATTCACTCTGTTTTTTCTTCTCCAATTTGAATGAGCCAATCATTGAAATCATTTTCTCCTTCTGATCTCATATTTTGTTGTAATTGAAGATGGGTAAATAGTTTCCATATTGTACTTGACTTTGTACATGGAAATCGAACAGACATTGTCGAAACATGTATAACGACAGGTAATGTTTGTCTAAAATCGCCACCTAACAACATTACTTTTCCACCAAATGGCGAAGTATTATGCATGACTTCACAAAGCAAACGGTCAATACATTGTAGGGCATGGCATGACATCATTGTAGCCTCATCTATTATAATTAATTTACCTATTTTAATTGTTTTTGCTTGTAATGATGTCGTTCGAATATCCGACACTGATGTTTCCAAAATAGGAGTTTAAATCCACAATGCATAGTACTTCTACCTTCTAACAAAAGTGCGGCAATTCCAGTGGTTGCAAATGCCAGCACTATTTGACCTTGTGCTCGTAAAAAACTCATCAATAAATTATATAGAAACGTTTTTCCGGATCCACCAGGTCCATCCAGATAGAAATAACGCTCTTTGACCATGTCATCATCTAGGGCATTTTTGATTACCTTAAATGCTTGCAATTGTAATGTATTTAAAGTTGCAAGTCTTTCTTCTGTTCTTTCTCTTTGTAGTTGAGTGTCATAGTCTTCAAAGTTTATGTCGTCTATGAGACCTGGATCTGGCAGATTAAAACTTGCACAACTTACTCCATGAGTTAAAAAGACCTCTTGGATTTCAATTAATGCTTTTAATTGTGCAATAGGCTCATTGTATCATTGCAAAAAGTATTCAGCAATATTTGTTTTAAATTTGTCCCACAAAGCTAATGCATTTGGAGCATTTGAGAAGATACAAATAAATTGCAAATTGTTCCCTCATCTGCCGTGGCATTTGAAATAGTGCTGCTTCTTTTAGACATCTTTCCCCTTATGTATCATCAGCTAAGAAGTTTCTGTGTCGAGCAGCTAAATGAAATGATTCATAAACTATGTCATTTACAGTTCTTAACTGTTCAAAACTTTGTGCACCAGGAACATTTAGAAGTAGTAATCGTAAGCAGAAATGTTCAAGGTCTCTTGGACTTACAGTGTAAATTCTTGGGATTATTTTATTTCCACAACTTTTTCGTTTTCGTCATAATCCATTAACGAAAACATAATGGTATGGAATGTCAATATATAACAATTCCCTTGCCTCTAAGTCAGTAGAATTTAATTGAAACCATGCAGTTAGTGTAGTTTGGCGATACTCACTTTGTGCCAAAGCATTTGTTTCATTTCCAGCATGGAAATACACTAAATGTCTTTGTGGCAAATGTACAACTAATCAATATACTGCATGTGAGCGATCGTGCGTTTCAAATTTTAGAAGACGCCACATTGCTTCTGGCACACTTAAATAGCAAGCATCTACATACGATGCAAGTTCATCATGTACTAACTCACTGGGTTTGTTATTTTCAGCACTTTTGACCACTACAGTAGCTGCATCATAGCCTTTGTAAATATATTTGTAGACATATGTAATGGATTTTATAGAAGTGCAGGCTTCAACATTAATGTGTGCATTATACTTCATGAGTAAATGTGGATTGTATGGGACCACATATCTGTTGTCTACCTTTTTGCCCCGAATAATGGCAGTTTGTCCTTCTGTTCTTCTATATAATGGATAGCCATCACAATTAGCATAAGTTTTGTCTCTATAATCTTTTGGAAATTCTACATGGTGACTGTGGATTAATATCTCCACACGGTCCAAGAATCATACAATGAGTTACAATCTAATATAGTCTACCATGTTTTTCTGGATCTGGTAGTTCAGCAATAATTACTGAATCCACTTTGTCACCAATATCAAACTAATTTTTTCTTGAAGGATTATAAGAATATGTGCATGTGGAAGTCCTCTTTTTTGAAATTCAATGGTATAAACATAAGCCAGACATTTGCTAAATAACCAAGTTATGGTTATGTTACATATTAATTAATTTTATTTTATTTTAAAGACTCTTAAATCTGGTCTATCGGAAGCAGTTTGTCCAATTAGCAAATTGTGTGTAATCTCTGGCCATTGTGGATTACATGTAAATGTAATAAATAAATCTGGTTTTTCAAATTTAGTTACAATAGCCATGGCATCATCATGGCATATTGCGAGAAG
Organism: Discoglossus pictus; assembly: GCA_027410445.1. Classification (NCBI taxonomy): domain Eukaryota; kingdom Metazoa; phylum Chordata; class Amphibia; order Anura; family Alytidae; genus Discoglossus; species Discoglossus pictus. The sequence goes on along the minus strand of CM050164.1, from coordinate 312,455,569 downwards.
ATCCCTGGAAAGAAGATGTTAAAATGACGGCTTTGCCAGCTGTCAGCTCTCTGGTTGTAGCAACCTCAGCGACATAATCCATCAATCCACAATACTGTTCTACACGTAGTTTATCTTGTTGATATTTGATGAAGTTTCAATTATTTGCCTCAACTTGCAAATATCATGATCCATTGTTGTGTAAGTTTTCCGCCATATCAAATGGGATTGAATCCATGTCGAATGTCAATTTGAGCCACTTTAATTTCAAGCATTGAAATATTATTTTGCACAGATACTTTTGAATTTGGGTAACTCTGAAGGGTTAATTTGGGTTGTTAACCGGCTTCCCCATGTGGAAAAAATATTGGATATGTCATTGGATGCAAATTGGTACTTAAGATACTTATATTAATGAAAGGTTGCTCCTCATTTCTGGGATATATTCGTATGTCTCTCTGAAATGGTGGTTATCCTTCATCATTTTGCAACCTCATTTAATGTTGGTAAGTTATAACGTCGTTTATCAGTATGTCAATCTCTTTTAAGGACCATATTCACCTTTGGGATTGGCAATTGATGCATTTCTGCCTGAATTTGTTGTTCCTTTTCTACTTCTGCCAATTTTTTTATAAGCTTGAGCTTCGCAAGGGTCCGCATTTGCGGTCCGAAAGTCACCGGTGGTCGTAGGGATGAGCGCCTAGGGCGCTCATCTCCACCAGCGGAAGGAGCTCCTTTGGCGCTCCTTGCCAGCAACTGCTTCGCGAGGGCCACAGTTGCAGCGGGCTCGCTACACGAGCCCACAAGCGTTAGCAACAACCCGCATGCTCACAACTATATATGTGATATAGTGAGCTTAGATCAGGAAAAAGCTTTTAATCGAGTTAATCATTTGTATCTCTTCTCAGTATTAAAACAATATGGAATGCCAGAGCAATTTGTGTCCCGGCTTAAAGTTCTCTATAGAAATACTGAGGGAAGATTAATTATAAATGGATGGATTGTAGAAAGTATTCCCATAAGATCAGGGGTGTCCCCTTAGTCCCCTATTGTATATTTTTTCTATTGATCCATTTCTGAGGATGATTGAGACCAATAAAAATATCCAGCGAGCTCCTATAATTCATATAAAGTGTGTTGCTTATTCTGATAATTTATTAGCTTTTGTTAATTCTAGAAATTCACATGATAATTTTCCGAAATCTCAAATTCTAAAATGAATTACAGTAAAACTGTGGATTTTTTTGATTGTAGAACCAGAAAAAAAGTTTGTTCTTCCTCCAGGTATAGAAATGGACAGTGAAAATGTTAGTGACCTGGGAATTAAATTTAGTAATTCAGGTCCAGGGGAACTAAATTGGGAAGAAAAACAAAATATATGTAAAACAAAGGTCATGAGATGGAAGCAATGGAAGCTATCATTTGACAATAGAGTTAGGATTGTTAAATAATTTCTGCTGCCCATCTTTGTCTACCTAAGCTTTGTGTTTCCAGCTCCTGAAAAAGCAGTGATAATCTTAAGTAACCTTTTTTTCCAGATGCATTGGGGATACATCTAGTGAGAAGAAATATTAAATTGGCCAAAAAATAAAAGAGGCCTAAATATGACAAATCCTGAGATATTTTTCAGTTTGATATTTCTTTGTTTTAATTTCCAAGGTACGTTTCTAGCAGAGGCAAAGTGGAGTGGTTCCTTTAAAGGCTGGTTATCAATATTTGAGCCATGGTTTCATGATAGAGGTATTAAAAGGATCTCTCAAAATATAGGATATTTACCATCGTATGTTATACGGGCAGATAAAATTGTCAGGAAATTTAAAATAACAAAAGGGGAAATCAAACAATTATCAAGAAAACAAGTTTATACATTAGTACTGGACAGAGCATCACCCAAACTAGACCTCAAGTTCTGTCCTGAGTCTAATCAAGTCTTACAGCAGCTAAACAACTCCAGATTACCCCCCAAAAACAAAAGGATTTATAGTGGTTATTGTTCCATGGGAAAATGTATGCAAGACAGAACTTAAAATATAGAAACATCGATGACACGAGTTGTCCGAGAGACACCTGCAATGACATAGAGACAATGGAGCATTTACTTTTTGATTGCTCAAGTTCTGTAGCCGTTTGGAATAATTGTTGAATAATGAATTATTTTTATTTCCAGTCTTTAAAAATCAATGGTATTCTAAAATAGCTTATGGGTTGTTTTAAGAAAATATAACTGCCTTTCATCACAGAACAATATGGCTGGTAAACATACTGTGTTTACCACTTATGGAACGCCAGATGTGCTGTATCAGGAGACATGCAATTCCAGTAACTGTAATAGCTGAAAATGTCATACAAGACTTAGAGTATTCATAACTTTAAGTCGATATGGAATGGTTTCTTTTTGTAAATAAAATGGATCAGATTGTTTTGTATTTTAAATAGTATTTTTTTATTTAAATACATTTTAAAGATTCCCAAGAACAGTTAAACTGCTGAATATGTTTTTGTGCGCAAAGATCTTTATTTTGAAAAAATCACACATTGGCACATTATCAAATATACTTTTTTTCTGATGCAACAAATAAAAAAATATTTCCATGTCCTTTAAAATTGAAATTTAAAATGTGTTTGCTTATTTTCTCTGATAAAACCAATCTGAAGGAGTTTTTTGGAAAAAAAATCATTGGTTTATATGGACAGGCAATAAACTACAGTGCCTTGCAAAAGTATTCACCCCCCTTGACTTTTTTTATTGCATTACAGCCTTAAGTTCAATGTTTTGTTAATCTGAATATTATTTGATGGATCAAAACACAATAGTCTAAGTTGGTGAAGTGAAATAAAAAAAATATATACATAAAATATTTTTTTAGAAATAGAAAACAGAAAATTGTATTTGTTTTCACCCCCTTTGTTATGAAGCCCATAAAAAAACTCTGGTGCAACCAATTACCTTCAGAAGTCACATAATTAGTGGCATGATGTCCACCTGTGTGCAATCTAAGTGTCACATGATCTGTCATTACATATACACACCTTTTTTGAAAGGCCTCAGAGGCTGCAACACCTAAGCAGCAGGCACCACTAACCAAACAACGCCATGAAGACCAAGGAACTCTCCAAACAAGTAAGGGACAATGTTGTTGAGAAGTACAAGTCAGGCTTAGGTTATATAAAAAATATCCAAATCTTTGATGATCCCCAGGAGCACCATCAAATCTATCATAACCAAATGGAAAGAACATGGCACAACAGCAAACCGGCCAAGAGACGGCCGCCCACCAAAGCTCACAGACCAGGCAAGGAGGGCATTAATCAGAGAGGCAGCACAGAGACCTAAGGTAACCCTGGAGGTGCTGCAGAGTTCCACAGCAGAGACTGGAGTATCTGTATATAGGACAGCAATAAGCCGTACACTCCATAGAGTTGGGCTATATGGCAGAGTGGCCAGAAGAAAGCCATTACTTTCAGCAAAAAACAAAATGGCATGTTTTGAGTTTGCGAAAAGGCATGTGGGAGACTCCCAAAATGTATGGAGGAAAGTGCTCTGGTCTGATGAGACTAAAATTGAACTTTTCGGCCATCAAAGAAAACGCTATGTCTGGCGCAAACCCAACACATCACATCACCCAAAGAACACAATGCCATCACTTTCACTGTGGGGATGTTCTTCAGCATCCGGGACTGGGAAACTGGTCAGAGTTGAGGGAAAGATGGATGGTGCTAAATAGAGGGATATTCTTGAGCAAAACCTGTACCACTCTGTGCGTGATTTGAGGCTAGGACGGAAGTTCACCTTCCAGCAGGACAATCACCCCAAACACACTGCTAAAGCAACACTTGAGTGGTTTGAGGGGAAACATGTAAATGTGTTGGAATGACCTAGTCAAAGCCTAGACTTCAATTCAATAGTAAATCTGTGGTCAGACTTAAAGATTTCTGTTCACAAGTGCAAACCATCCAACTTGAAGATGCTGGAGCAGTATTGCAAGGGGGAAGGGGCAAAAATCTCAGTGGTAAGATGTGGCAAGCTCATAGAGACTTATCCAAAGCGACTTGGAGCTGTGATTGCCGCAAAAAGTGGCTCACAAAGTATTGACTTTAGGGGGTTGAATAGCTATGCACATTGACTTTTTCTGTTATTTTATTCTATTTGTTTGCTTCACAATTAAAAAAAATAAAACAATCCATGTTAATTCCAGGTTGTGAGGCAACAAAACACAAAAAATGCCAAGGGGGTGAATACTTTTGCAGGACACTGTAAGATTAAGCAGAAGTTAGTAAAATAGACATTTGTAGCGGTGTAGGGAATGTTAATGCATGCCAGATTTGGTAAGATATTGTTATGCTGCACATTTGTTCAGTTAGCTTCATAGCGTTCTGGAATGGGAACAAGAGCCTGGATTTGAATAAGAGTATTTTTTTGTTGTCTTTTTTTTGTTTTGTCATTCAGTCATGTCTGACTCTCTATGAATCTATGGACTGCAGCACGCCAGACATGTTATCCGCTGCCCCTCTGAGTTCCATCAAGCTCATGCTCATTGCTTCAATTACCTCAGCTATCCATCTCCACCTCTGCCGTCCCCTTCTTTGAGTGCCTTCAATTTTTCCTAGCATCAGTCTTCTCTTGGGAATCCAGTCATCTCATGATAGGGACAAAATATTTGAGCTTTAGCCTCATGATCATACCTTCCAGTGAACAGTTTGTATTGCTTTCCTGTAGTACTGATTCATTGGATCTACTTGCAGTCCAAGGAAATCTAAGCAGTTTTCTCCAACACAACAATTCAAAAGCGTCAATGCTACTGCGCTCAGACTCCTTTATGGCCCAGCTCTCACATACATTTGTTACTACTGAAAATTTAAACTAGGAGGACCCTTTTGTTAATAGTGATATATCTTTACATTTTAATAGCTTGTCCAGACTTGCCATAGCTTTCCTCCCCAGTAGCAAACATGTTTTTAATTTCATGGCTGCAGTCACCATCTGAAGAGATCTTAGAGCCCAGGAGAATAACATCTGTCACTGCCTCCACTTCTTCCCTATCTATTTGCCAGGAACTAAGATTACTGTTTGCCATGATCCTAATCTTTTTAATGTTGAGCAGCAGGCCAGCTTTTGCAGTTTCTTCTTTCACCCCCTTAATTCTTACTCATTTTTAGCCATCAGAGTAGTATCATCCGTGTGAAGATCCCAGGAGGAAGGCGCTATTCAACTCCAGAAATTCCTGCCTTTGGCTACAGATAATGATGTACTTTCCCTACAAAAGGATTTGCATAAATTAGAGAAATGGGCGGCTAAATGGCAGATGAGATTTAATACAAATAAATGTAAGGTTATGCATTTGGGAAGGAACAATAGCCAAGCAATCTTTAATCTTAATGGAGCAAATCTAGGGGTATCAGATATTGAAAGGGATTTGGGAGTACTAGTGGACAACCACCTAGGTAACAGTGCTCAAAGCCAAGCAGCGGCTGCAAAGGCAAATAAAATATTAGCATGTATTAGGAAGGGTATAGAAGCCAGGGAAGAAGATATAATTCTGCCACTATACAAATCCCTAGTACGTCCTCATTTGGAATATGGAGTACAATTTTGGGCACCACCTCATAAAAAAGACATTTTAGAGCTGGAAAAAGTACAGAGAAGGGCTACAAAACTAATAAGGGGAATGGAGGGGCTAAGTTATGAAGAAAGACTAACAAAATTAAACGTATTTTCGCTAGAAAAAAGGCGTCTAAGAGGAGATATGATTACCTTATATAAATACATCCAGGGTCAGTATAAAGATTTGTCAAGTGAACTTTTTGTAGCAAGAGATTTTCAACTGACAAGAGGACATCCGTTGAGGTTAGAGGAAAAAAGATTTCACCTTAAACAAAGAAAAGGGTTCTTCACAGTTAGGGTCGTTAAACTGTGGAATTCTCTACCAAAGGAGGTGGTGACAGCGAATTCGATAGACAACTTCAAAAAGGGGTTAGATATATTTTTGAATAAAGAGGGCATTCAAGGCTATCCTAGATAACTAGCAAGGAATATTGATACAGGGAGAAATTTGATCGCCAGTTTCTGGGGTCAGGAAGGAATTTTGCTTTTTTTTCCCCTTATGAGACAATTGGCAAAGTTTCAATGGTTTTTTTTTTATGTTTGCCTTCCTCTGGATCAATTAACAATAATAATAAATAGTCCAAATTAAAAAGATCAATAGAGATCTAAAAAGGTTGAACTTGATGGACTAACTCTTTATTCATCCTCCAATACTATACTATTAATAATTATTTAATCAATAATTTAATTAATAACTAATCCGCATATTGCAGATCAGAGGAGATCTTAACAGGTTGAACTTGATGGACTGAAAGTCTTTTTTCAACCTTAATTACTATGTAACTATGTAACTATGTAACAAGAATCCCCCCGCTTTCAGGCAATCTTCTTTAGAACGACTGGGCCTCTCGGTACGTGGCGGTCAGATCAGGATCATTAGCTTCAGCTCACAGCCCAGGGTCACTGGATCAGCTAACCGGTATCCTTTGCTTCTTTAGTGTGCTTGAAAAGGCCAAGGAGACCAATCCTACCCTGCAGAGTCCAACCCAGTGTTTAATCCCTCCTCCCAAGAGAGGAGTAAAGATTCAGGGCAGCAAAGGGATTTTAGCTCAGTAGTCTTCCCTCAAAATGAAACACACAATCGTTTATGTGTCCCAAGAAAAGCATGTTTATCTCTGGTTTCAGGCAGTGTATTTATACAATTTCAGGACATGATTTACATGTTTGTGGGCTGAACATTGTGACTAGGATGGCCATACAAACAGTTTCTCATATGTATTTTTAGACCTTTGTCATCACAATAACAGGAGGCTTTCATAAGTTTATCCAATTCTAATAGATTAATTGTCAGGTACAAAAACAACAAAACAAAAATAAAAGCTGCATTCACATACTGACTAACTCCAGGAACACCCTCTCTGTGCCTGGACAGCTTGTCTGTCACAGGGGGAAAAACAAAACTCTGCATTCACAATTAGCCTCAGTAATAGCAGGATACTTTTGCTGTTTGACATAATCACCATGGGCAGAGCATAGGCCCCTCTCATACTGCAGTTTCTTCTTGCACTGCAGAAAGTCCAAAACCCTCAGCCTCTTGTTTGGAGTTTAATATAATAAATCGGATACCTCTTTTTATCCAGTGTCTCTGCCAGTCTGTGCAGCTTCCCTTTGACAAACAGGCCTGCAAATCCTCTGTAAGCAAATTCTCTCTCTCTGTCTTCAGCGCTTCACACAGGCAGCTGCACTCCCTCTATTTGCTGGAGATTCTCTCCCTCACTCCACAGTCCTCGATTGTAGATTCACACAGGAACAGTGAGCAAGCCTTTCTCTGTAGCTTGCTATCACTGCTAACAACAGCACCCCAACTGGGCCTCTTTGAGAAGACTCCACACTCTGCTCACACTGCTTAGGCCCAAGCCTAAGTGAGGATCATTTCTCTGCTGTTGTCTTTAAGGCACTCCACAGCTGGGCTTCAATTAGCCTCTGATCACTGCCCTTAGTTAACTCCTTCTGTCCTACAAGAAATCTTCCAGGATCTTTGATCAAACCGACCTCTAGGGGCACTCCTTGCTTTACTCTGTTACAATATGCAAACTCTCCGCCCAGAGTAGAACGAACCAATAAAATATGTGCCTCTGGGCTATGCAGTCCATAAAAGAGCCAATCAGAAGGTAGGGAAAACCGTGGATTTGGCTATACAGCGTTGGGGGTGGATCTAGGGGAGACACCTACCAGTAGAAAGAGCAGGAACACATGAACAAAAGAAAAATAATACACATAAATGGCCGCACAATGTCACTGCAGGATAACAAATTGAACTGCTTGTTCTGTCTGCAGTGAAACACTAAATACTGTATGTGAACATTGGATTGCTTATTTTATACAATTGTTTTTAAAACCCAAAAGTATGTTAGTTAAGGGAAAACAGATCTTCACAAGCCATGTATCTGCGGTGGTTGATCAATTTCGGCTTTGTGTTCTTCCAGTCTGGTCTTATGCATGATGTATTCTGCTTATAAGTTGAATAAATAAGGTGACAATATACAGCCTTGTTGCGCTCCTTTCCCAATCTTGAACCATTTGGTTGTTCCATGAACTCTTTTGCTTTCTCTTTGATCCATTGGATAGTGATAATATGATCTATTTTGTCTATGTTTCTGTGAAACTCAGTTTATACATGTGGTAGTTTAAGGATAATTTAGTGAAGATCAATAATGAGAATTTGTAAAGAAATACACACACCAAATATATATGCTGCAAAGAGATGTATTAAATATGTGTCATGGTACTTCCGATTATGTCTGACTGCTGAGCAGACACCTTTCACTAGAGCTCTGTCGGCCTCTAAATTAAATGCTGTATAAAACACTTTGGTAGCCATATTTGAATTTTTTTCTGTGACTGCTGTCCCTAAGCTCAACCTGCAAACTAGCAGCCTTATTAAATTGCGATTTGAATAGGGCTCTATTTAAGCATATAGCATATTTTTTTTACAGAAGCTTTTAGTTAGTGAATTTCTATCCAAAAGTAAGGTCTTCACTAACTAAAACTTCTGTAAAAAAATATGCTATGTGCTTAAATAGAGTCCTATTCAATTGGCCGAATCGCAATTGAATAAGGCTGTAGGCCTGGTCCCACCTGAGCCAAAGCTTACCACCTGTAAGCTCTCATTAAAGTGCTGCCTGAAAGTGTCTTACAGATAACTGATGTGACAAGATGCTATAGTTCCACCATACAAAATGAGACAAGCACCATCTTAACTGGGTATAATACAAGCATCAAACTAACAGATGTAGGGCCTCATTCTATTATCTGCCGTAAACCGGCCGTAAGGCTGCGATTTCTTGCCGGGGTTCTGTTAACTCGCAATTTAATTACACGGCCCCGCAAGGATCTCCTCTTACGGCCGGCCGCATATCTTGAAACCGGCCGTAAGCTCTGAAATCTAAAAACTCAAAAATAAATTCAAGCCTGCACTGTACAGCTCTGTAAATGCTAGGGATCATATTGGGGGACATGAGGATTAAAAGTAACCCACTCTCAAGCTTGCACATCAGCCCAAACCCGAGTTTAAATTAACTGTTTATTTTCCGGCTGCGGAGTGGGCGTGTCTGAGGTGCTCCAAGCACTCTGGACTTTTTACATGGATATTTTACGTATATTCCCAAAAAAATATTTTACGGATTTGAGTATAGGGTAATTATGTGCTATTTTTGCTAACACCGAATATCACTTTATAGACTCTGCAAAGTGCAGGATGGCTTTATTTGAGCTATTTTATGTGCTTAATTGGTGCTAGCGGGACCTGTTTGCTGCAAGTAAGCTGCGGCTCGTTTTTAGCCGTGCAGACAGGGTTCCCGGAGCAATAGAATAGCAACCAGGCTTTTCTTACGGCCGATTTCCTTGCGGCCGTTTTAGATCAAAGGATTTCCTCCGGCGCGAGCGGCCGCAAGAGATAGCAAGGCACCGGCCGCAAGCCTGCCGGAATCCCCGGCCGGAGGGGAATAGAATAGCAGAATAGCTTGCGGCCGGTCCTTGCGGCCCCGCAACGGCTGCAGCCGCTAATAGAATGAGGCCCGTACAAACCAGGAACATCTGACCTTGAGGTTGAACTATAATATAATCTGTGAAACCTTACCCCCAAAGGGAGAGGAGTTGCAGTCCTCCATGAGGAGTACTACATCCCATCAGAAGTCCTCTTATGCAGGGACAGTAGCATATCACGAAATAACAGCTAGACTTCACAAGAACAAAGGCAAAAACTATAATTTTATATTTTGGAGGAATACTCAATGCAACCAGAGCATGGAACACTGCTGACAAATGTTGCATTTACATGGTGCTGGTTAACACTAATCACAAGTTTGCAGGCTCATTATTTATGTTTCTTCTTTAATAAAGTAAATCTAAGTCTAGACTGTGGAACTCTTTAAAGATAGAATAAAGCACAAATACTGTAAAATGGGAAAAGAAAAATGAATAAAACAATAAAAAAGTTGAAAGTATTAAAATAGAAATTCAAAAAAATTAAATATAGAAAAAATAGTAAAAGCAGAAAAAGAAAAAAAGGAAAGAAAACCAAATAATGCAAGCAACATTAAAAAAAAAGAGACACCACAGTCTATAAAAGCATCAGCAAACTGACGGCAACATTGAAAACATGTTGCAGAATAATTGACAAATGTATGAAACTCCAAGCAGAAATGAGACATAAAGAACAGCACTCTAATAAAGAAAGATAAAGAAAGAGAGGGAAAAAGAAGACTGATAAATACCAACAAGGAATAACATGTCAAACCCAGCACCATGGGGAAACAGGGGACAGATCCATCAATTCCAGGTTAATACAACATGTACTGAGTTGGCAGCCACCGTAAAGGAAATCATTGAACCATTGTTTGCAGCACAAGCAACAAAATTGCGAGCATCAATAGACACACTTACAAATGAAGTCACTCAAATACAACAAGAAGCGGATAGAGAAGACAAAAATGCAGCCTTGCTTGCCACAGATATAATTGTTCTTAGAAAGAGTGACAAGCAACTAATTAAAGAAAATTAGTTTTTGCATTGTAAAAATGGAAGACCTAGAAAATTGTTCCAGAGCAATTTACACCTAATTAGAGTGCTAGATGTGATGGAAGATGCATTGCAAAAGACTTGCCCAAACTACTAGGTATGGATGAAAGTCCTATACCTTCTCAGGTTGGACGAGCACATTGTTTAGGTCCACCATGACCCAGAGGAAACCAAAGACAAATATTTTTTTTTCATGCAAAGGTTACGAACAAAGCTTATTAACTGTTAAAACTGTATTAGGAAGTGATAACAGACGATCACTAATGACAATCAATCACCTCTTCAATTAATTACTAAGTTATATGTTCTCCTTATGCAATGATAAAAGAAACACACCATGATTGAATCAATACATTTTACATAGCTTTGGATATATGGCGGATCAAAATCTTACAGCAACATTTTACAATGTAGAACAACATCATTTGTTTCTTTGGGAAGCTCCTGAATCTCCAGGATCATTGCTGCAAGATGAAGATAGGTGATCTAAGCAATCTGACCCTATTAACTTTCGGGTAAACAGGTCTAACTAAACAAAGGAAGTTGAAGGTTATTGTACCTTTCACAATAGTATATATGTATATCACTGTATGGTGATTCCTGAGTGCTAAACACTCTGATATTAGTGATGAAATGGTGTAAAAAATAGGAATCGTGCAAATGACTGGAGTGGTTAAGGTTAAAGCTATAGTAGTACCAATTGTAATCTTAAACGTATAATACACACTGGATGGAATAAAAGTACTAATGACACTCTAAATGTAAATATAAGTATAGAAAAAAGCGACAGCTCGTTTCGCCCTTCCTAGCACCCATGATTAAGCCCTAGGAAGAGCGAAACGAGCCGTCGGGACTTCTTTTCTACACATAAGATAAGTGCAGTTGATCTGGTTTTATTTATTGAACAGAGAAATGTTTGAATATTATCACTTTAGTGTAAAATCCCTTTAGTGTGTACTTTTGTATTTTGGGAGTAACACCACTTGGAATTGCATGTTATGCTTTAATGAATATGTGGTGAATTAATATGGAAAACACTGGCAATGTTTTTCCATCTACCCTTTATATCATAATTAATATTCTCACATTTTCTCCTTGATAGGTATATTGACCTACAACAACATCTTACATTGTATTAGGTCTGCTTTATACCATTAATTAATTTTTTCTTCTCTTTTTTCCTAACCTATGGGTAATTGCACTTACCTTGTTGTGTTTGTTTTTTGGTTGTCTTAGACAACTAATGGTTTTAGCTATAGTTATAGCTCCCCAAGGATTAAGCAATTCATATTGCCATATGAGGGAAGCTATCACCCATCTAATAGGATACTGTTAACAACAGCACCAAGACAGTCGGAATATATTTGGGCGGTTATATGTCGCTTTTTTCTATACTTATATTTACATTTAGAGTGTCATTAGTACTTTTATTCCATCCAGTGTGTATTATACGTTTAAGATTACAATTGGTACTACTATAGCTTTAACCTTAACCACTCCAGTCATTTGCACGATTCCTATTTTTTACACAAATTCATACCTTTCACAATATCATCAAAATCGTTCATCCTTAACTTAACTTGTTGCCCTGTATGACTACGCTTTGATTGCTACTTTCAGTTTCTGACTGCGCATATCATAACTTGTTGTTGCTCTAGCTATATGTAAATTTATAGGTAGATGTTTTGTTCTGCTCATCCTAACAACCGTGCAGTTGTGACTTTTTATAATGTTTCATTTCTACACTTCCAGGTACGTTTCAAAAGCAAATTTCCTTATGTGACTTCATCATATACTCTGTAGTTTTCTGATACCTGGCTCAAAAACAGAGTATAGTATCATGTCAAAGCCATAGTCTGGTTCTATTCCAAGACTAATCTTTCAAGATCCCCAAGGCCTTGAAAAATTATATTCCAGTTTCTACAAAGCTAGTAGAGGCAAGGATTACATTTGTCCTGCTATATCCATCTCACTTACAAATTCTTCAGTTCCATGGAATTTATGACAAAACAGAAGCTGCAAAAACATTTCTACCAGAAAAAAGAGCTAAATTGAGCAAAAAAAAGACCACCATTTCTACTCCGAACAGTACACAAAATCACCAGAGTTCTCCCAGGATGAAGGCAATAACACTGATTAAAAATTAGCACTATTACTATCACTTGGGTCTAGATTACATGACTCCCACAAAAATGACCACTAGGCTGTTGTTAACAAAGGTATTGCATGGCCCCATAAGAAAATCTATGTAAAATTTACGTTCACTGAAACCATGGGTTTTGTATATTATGTGTTTGATATACTTTGTGTCAGCAACGTGTCTAACGTGTATGTGACTATAGCCTCCATCCAATTGCAGGGCCATAATTACCTTTATACAGGATGCATGTCTGCGGGTTAGATATATTTCCGGCTGTATTCAATTGACTCAAGGCTGCAATTACAGGGCTAAAGTCTAAAACCATAAACCATGAACCCGTACAAAGCTTGTCAGGGCAAGATCATGATCATTAAGCAAGCCCGTAAGTTACAATTTCGACAGAGCCAATAGTAAATGAGACCGTCATCATGAAATCAGTAAAACATGGATTTTAAACAACAATCAATTGGTGTTTAGAAGTCCGACTATTATTATTATTACTAGTGACTTGCCCATTGCAAGCCCCCCCCCTCACTTGCTGGCATTGCAACAAGTGCCTTTGGCGCTCATTGCGAGCCTCTCCTCCCCTCTACTTTATGGTCCTTGCGATAATGGCATTCAGCGCTCATCATGGTCCCTGCAATGAGCGGCTTTGCTGTCTTCCTCCCAATTTCCTGTGTTTCTTCCCCCCTCTCCCTGTCCTGTATCTCCTTCCCCCCAACTCCCTCTTCTGTGTCTCTTTACTCCCTCTCCCTCCCCACTGTGTCTCCTTACCCCATCTCCCTGCCCTATGTCTTCCCCCGCCATCTCCCTCCCCTGTGTCTTCTTTCCCCCTCCCTTTCTTGTGTCTCTTTCCCCCTCCCCCCGTGTATCTCCACCACTACTTTTTCCCCCCTCTCCCTCACTTGTGGCTCTTCCACCCCCTCTTCTTCCCCGTGTCTCCTTCCCCAATCTCCCTCCAATGTGTCTCCTTCCCCCACATCTCCCTCTACTGTTTCTCCTTCCCCCATCTCCCTCCACTGTGTCTCCTTTCCCCATCTCTCTTCACTGTGTCTCCTTCCCCCTTCTCCCTCCCATGTGTCTCCTTCCCCATCTCCCTCCCCTGTGTCTCCTTCCCCATCTTCCTCCCCTGTGTCTTATTTCCCTCTCCCTCCCTTGTGTCTTTTTTTACTCCCTCTTAGCCCCCTCCCTCTCCTGTGTCACCTTTCCCCCTCTCCCTCCCCTGTGTCTCCCTCTCCCTCCCTCTGCCTCCTTTATGCTTCCCTCCCCTGTGTCTCCTTTATCCACCCTCTCCATCCCCTGTGTCTCCTTTCCCACCACCTCCCTCCCCTGTGGCTCCTTTCCCTCATCTCCCAACCCTGTGTCTCCTTTCCCCCTCCCCTATGTTTCTTTCTCCCCTCCCTCCCTTGTGTGTCCTTTCCCTCTCCCCTGTGTCTCTACCACTCACTCTTTACCCCCTCTCCCACCCCTGTGTCTCCTTTCTCCCCCCATCTCCTTCCCTGTTTTTCTTTTCTGCTTTCCTCTCCCTTGCCTGTGTCTCTTTTCTCGCTCCCGCTCCTGGTGCACATGCAACTCATTGTGCATACGAGCCCCCAGCGCAACGTGCCACGCATTTTGTGACTTGTGAGTTTTAGTTATAGTAATTGCGAGTTTGTCAGAAGTTTTAACAAAGCGTTACCTACAAACTTGCAATTACCACCCCGCCGTGTGTCTCTAACCCCCCAATGTGTCTCTAACCCCCCCGTGTGTCTCTAACCCCTGTGTGTCTCTCTACCCCCCCATGTCTCTTTCCCTCCCCCCTCCTCAACCTAAACTAAACCCCCCTCAACCCCCCTCCTTCACCTAAGCCCCCCTAAATACCTCCCCCTCTCCCCTCACTTACCTGTTAGTGCTCCGGCCTTCACTCCTTGACCCGGCGAGCATGTGACGGCACCCAGTATATGCTAATGACGCGGCGCGCATGTGACGTCACATGCGCGTCGGGTCAAGGAGCGGAGGCCGGAGCACAAGCAGGTAAGTGAGGGGAGAGGGGGGAGGTATTTAGGGGGGTTTAGGTGAGGAGGGGGTTAGGTTGAGGAGGGGGGTTGGGGTTGAGGGGGATTGAGGGGGGAGGTTGAGGGGGGTTGAGGTTGAGGAGGTGGGTTGGGGTTGAGGGGAGTTGAGATTGAGGAGGGAGGTTGAGGATGGGGGGTTGAGGATGAGGATGGGGGGTTGAGGAGGGGGTTTAGGGTGGGGGGGTTGAGGAGGAAGGTTGAGGAGGGGGTTGAGGATGGGGGGTTGAGGAGGGAGGTTGAGGAGGGGGTTGAGGATGGGGGTTGAGGAGGGAGGTTGAGGATGAGGAGGGGGTTGAGGATTGGGGGTTGAGGAGGGAGGTTGAGGAGGGGGTTGAGGACGGGGGTTGAGGAGGGAGGTTGAGGATGAGGAGGGAGGTTGAGGATGAGGAGGGAGGTTGAGGATGAGGATGAGGGGTTGAGGAGGGGGGTTGAGGATGGGGGGTTGAGGTTGAGGAGGGCGGTTGAGGATGGGGGGTTGAGGAGAGAGGATGAGGATGGGGGGTTGAGGTGGGGGGTTGAGGAGGGAGGTTGAGGATGAGGAGGTGGTTGATGATGAGGAGGGAGGTTGAGGATGAGGAGGGAGGTTGAGGATGAGGAGGGAGGTTAAGGAGGAAGGTTGAGGATGAGGAGGGAGGTTGAGGATGAGGAGGGAGGTTGAGGATGAGGAGGGAGGTTAAGGATGAGGAGGGAGGTTGAGGAGTGGGGTTGAGGAGGCTTATAAGGGAGGGGAAAGAGACACAGGAAAGGGAGAGGTTGGAAGAGACACAGGGAAGGGAGAGGGGAGAAGAGACACAGGGAAGGGAGAGGGGAGAAGAGACACGGAGAGAGAGGGGGATCAGAGGGCACAAGAGGGACACAGGGGGCAGGACATTTCCCACCCTCGGCTTATACTCGAGTCACTCATTTTACCCAGTATTTTGTGGTAAAATGGGTGCCTCGGCTTATACTCGGGTCGGCTTATACTCGAGTATATACGGTAATCTGTGTGATAATTATAAGCACTTGAGGTTTCCCTCTGGCCATGGATAAATCCTTTGTGCCCAACTAGTAGAAAAATTGGAAAACTGTGCCTTATTAAATGATCAGCATTTTTGAAATACAGCTGTTGGAAAAGCTGTACTATGGGGAAACTGAATATCTAATGTCACTCACCATAACACAATTTTACACCTGACATATCTCAATACAAACAACTCACAAAAGCATACAAACATTATCAATTACACATGGATGCTTACACAAAGCAGCATCTTAAAGTTAAGGCAGTATTCAATCAGGGATTAAATCTGAAGTACATACCCCCATCACCAAAGACCTGTGAAAGAATCATTAAAGTTTGATATAAGATAGAACAGAGCCTGGATTCTATCACCCAAACTCACTTTTACAAATTATATGCAAAAGTCTTAGAAAATCCAGTCAATCAACAGTGCAGGAAAATCTATCCAAACAGTTCACTGGAAAATTTGATGATGAGGCTAAAACTCAAATATTTTTATCCATATCATGAGAAGACAACTCCACTATAAGGGTTGCATTTTTCTTTGGTACGTCCAGCTCCAGACCAGTCTTGTGGACCAGCTTCTGTATTTCCACCATGGACATAGCCTTGTAGTCTGTCATAGTATCATGAAGGTAATCTGCTAGTCAAATACTCAATGAAGATGAATTGAGAAGGTGTAGATCCTACAAGAAAAAAAGAGTATCAATCTGGGATATGTTCCCATGTATTATTCAAAGTATATCCAATTGTTACAACAATTATATTCAATAGTACAAAATTGAATGGGAAAGTTACTAAAGGTAATGCTAAATAAATATTGGATAAATATATAGACAGAACATTAGAACCATTAGTAAAATACAAATCAGTGTGTGATGGTAAACTCAATTCTTAGACTGTTGTCAGTAAAAAAAAAAAAAACTTTATTTACAAAAAATATAGAAAAACAAACTTTAAAATCCGACATTTAAGAATATATATACATGTGTCCCTTCCTGATATATAGTACAAAAAGTAGGTATATGTAACCAATATATATATATCTGTCAGGTGGATAACTTGGAAGTCCCTATATTATGTAGCAGAGTTTGGAATGGGACCCGCTACTTGCCCCCTATATAATTCACAGGACTACACTATCCTAGGGAACAATAATCTGTCATAGATATAATTATTGATTCAGAATAAATCAACAACTTAACAGAAAAGGGGGGATCAGCTCCTTAGGAATTACCCTTAATATCTACAGTATTTAGTATGTCTATACAATATGTAGTGAACACTTAAGATTGTAAGTATCAACCCTGTAATTAAATCTGTTTTGCTTAATTATTATAAACAGTATACAAATGACTAAATGCCAATAAATATAAGCAATTGGGTAAATAGTATCTATACAAAACGATACATTTATAAATGAGTGCAAAGTCTGATCAGCATAAGGTAAAAAGAGACACAAGGGAGGGGGAAAGAGACACAGGAGAAGGGAGAGGAGGGATAGAGACACAGGGTAAGGGAGAGGGGGAAAAAAGACACAGGGGTAAGAGACAAAGAGGGGGAAGGAACACAGAGGAGTGGGAAGAGATACACGGGAAAGGAGATGGGGAAAAGAGTCACAGGGGAAGGGAGAGGGGGGAAAGAGACACAGGGGAAGGGAGAGTAAGTATGAGACAGGGGAAGGGAGAGGGGGAAAGAGACACAGGGTAAGGAAGAGGGGGTTTGAGACACAGGGGAGGGAGAGGCAGGGAAGAGACACCGGGGGTGAGAGACACAGGGGAGGGGGGAAGAAACACAGTAGAGGGGGAAGAGACACAGGGGGGGGGGGAGGGGGAAAGAGGCATAGGAGAAGGGAGAGGGGGGAAAGAGACACAGGGGAAGAGAGGGGGAGAGACACAGGGTTAAGGGAGAGGGGGAAGAGACACAGGGGAAATGGAGAGAAGGGAAGAGACACAGGGGAGGGAGAGGGGGAAAGAGACACCGGGGATGGGAGAGGGGAGGAAAGACACCGGGGAAGGCAGGGGGGGGGGGGGAAGAGACACAGGGGTAGGGAGAGGGAGGAAAGAGACACAGGGGAAGAGAGAGAGGGGAAAGAGACAAAGGGGAAGGGAGAGGGGGGGAAAGACACCGGGGAAGGCAGAGGGGGGGGGAAGAGACACAGGGGTAGGGAGAGGAAGGAAAGAGACACAGGGGAAGAGAGAGAGGGGAAAGAGACAAAGGGGAAGGGAGAGGGGGAAAGAGACACAGGGGAAGGGAGAGGAGGGGGAAGAGACACAGAGGAGGGGGAAGAGACACAGGGGAGGGGAAGAGACAAAGGGGAGGGGGAAGAGACACAGGTGTATGGAGAGGGGGGAAAGAGACACATGGGGGAGAGTAGAGAAAGAGTCACAGGGGAGGAAGAGGGGTGGAAGAGACACAGGGGGAGGGAGGGGGGAAAGAGACACAGGGGGAGAGGGGAAAAATACACAGGGGAGGGGGAAGAGACACAGGGGAGGAGGAAGAGACACCGGGTTAGGGAGAAAGGGGAAAGCGACATGGCGGAAGGGAGAGGGGGGAAAGAGACACAGGTTAAGGGAGAGGGAGAAAGAGACACAGGGGAAGAGAGAGTGGGGAAAGAGACACAGGGGAAGGGAGAGGGGGAAAGAGACACAGGAGAAAGGAGAGGGAGAGTGACACGGGGAAGGAAGAGGGGAGAAGAGACACGACACAGGGGAGGGACATCAGGGGAAGAGACACTGGGGGGAGACACACAGGGAGGGGGGAAGAGACACAGGGGAGGGGGAAAGAGACATGGGGAAGGGAGAGGGGGGAAAGAGACCCAGGAGGAAGGGTGAGGGGGGAAAGAGACCCAGGGGGGAAGGGAGAGGGGGAAAGAGACACAGGGGAAGGGAGAGGGGGGAGAGACACAGGTTAAGGGAGAGCTGGGAAAGAGACACAGGGGAAGGGAGGGGGAGAAGAGACACAGGGGAGGAACAGCAGGGGAAGAGACACTGGAGGGAGAGGCACAGGGGAGGGGGGAATAGACACAGGGGAGGTGAGAGGGGGGAAAGAGACACAGGGGAAGTGAGAGGGGGAAAGAGACACAGGGGAAGGGAGAGGGGGGAAAGAGACACAGGTTAAGGGAGAGGGACAAAGAGACACAGGTTAAGGGAGAGAGGGGGAAGAAACACAGGTTAAGGGAGAGGGGGGAAAGAGACACAGGGGAAGGGAGAGGTGGAAAGAGACACGGGTTAAGGGAGAGGGGGAAAGAGACACAGGTTAAGGGAGAGAGACAGAGATTAAGGGCGAGGGGGGAAGAGACACAGGGGAAGGGAGAGGGGGAAAGAGACACAGGGGAAGAGACACAGGGGGGGAAGAGTCACAGGGGAAGGGAGAGGGGGGAAAGAGTCACAGGGGAAGGAAGAGAGGGTAAGAGATACAGGTTTGAGGAGAGGGGGAAGAGACACAGTGGAAGGGAGAGTGGGGAAAGAGACACAGGTGAAGGGAGAGGGGGAAGAGACACAGGGGAAGGGAGAGGGGGGAGAGACACAGGGAAGGGAGAGGGGAGAAGAGACACAGGGGAGGGACAGCACGGGAAGAAACAATGGGGGGATAGACACAGGGAGGGGGGAAGAGACACAGGGGAGGGCAAAAGAGACACAGGGAATGGAGAGGGGGGAAAGAGACCCAGGGGGAAGGAAGAGGGGGAAAGAGACATGGGGGAAGGTAAAGGGGGAAAAAAGATATGGGTAAGGGAGAGGGGGGAAAGATGTGGGTAAGGGAGAGGGGGAAAGAGACACAGGGGAAGGGAGAGGGGAGAAGAGACACAGGGGAGGGACAGCAGGGGAAGAGACACTGGGAGGAGAGGGGTAAATGACACAGGTTAAGGGAGAGAGGGGAAAGAGACACAGAGGAAGAGAGAGGGGAGAAAGAGACACAGGGGAAGAGACACAGGGAGGGGAAGAGACACAGGGGAGGGGGGAAGAGACACAGAGGAGAGGGAAGAGACAGAGGGGAGGGGCAAAGAGACACAGGGAAGGGAGAGAGGGAAAGAGACCCAGGGGAAGGGAGAGGGTAAAGAGACACAGGTTAAGGGAGAGGGGGAAAGAGACACCAGTTATGGGAGAGGGGGAAAGAGACACAGGTTAAGGGAGAGAGACACAGATTAAGGGAGAGGGGGAAGAGACACAGGGGAAGGGAGAGGGGGAAAGAGACACAGGGGAAGAGACGCAGTGGGGGAAAGAGTCACAGGGGAAGGGAGAGGGGGGAAAGAGTCACAGGGGAAGGGAGAGAGGGGAAAGAGACACGGGTTTAAGGAGAGGGGGAAGAGACACATGGGAAGGGAGAGTGGGGAAAGACAGGGGAAGAGACACAGGAAGTGGAAAAGATACAGGGGAGGGGGGAAGAGACACAGGGGAGGAGGAAAGAGACACCGGGGAGGGGGAAAGAGACACAGGGGAAGGGAGAGGGGGAAAGACACAGTTTGAGGGAGAGGGGGGAAGAGACACAGGGGAAGAGACACAGGAGAGGGGGAAAGAGACACAGGGGAAGGGAGAGAGGGAAAGAGACACAGGGGAAGAGAGAGGGGGAAAGACACAGGGGGGGGGAGAGGGGGGGAGAGACACAGGGGAAGAGACACAGGGGAAAGGGTAGGAGACACAGGGGAAGGGAGAGGTGGAAAGAGACACGGGTTAAGGGAGAGGGGGAAAGAGACACAGGTTAAGGGAGAGAGACACAGATTAAGGGAGAGGGGGAAGAGACACAGGGGAAGAGACACAGGAAGGGGAAGAGACACAGGGGAGAGGGGGAAGAGACACAGAGGAGGGGCAAAGAGATACAGGGGAATGGAGAGAGGGAAAGACACAGTGGGAGGGAGAGAGGGGAAGAGACACAGGAGAGGGGGAAAGAGACACAGGGGAAGGGAGAGAGGGAAAGAGACAGAGGGGAAGGGAGAGGGGGAAAGACACAGGGGGAGGGAGAGGGGGGGAGACACAGGGGAAGAGACACAGGGAGGGGAAGAGACACAGGGGAAAGGGTAAGAGACACAGGGGAAGGGAGAGGTGGAAAGAGACACAGGTTAAGGGAGAGGGGGAAAGAGACACAGGTTAAGGGAGAGAGACACAGATTAAGGGAGAGGGGGGAAGGGACACAGCGAAGGGAGAGGGGGGGAAGAGACAAAGGGGAGGGACAGCAGGGGAAGAGACACTGGGGGGAGAGGCACAGGGGAGGGGGAAGAGACACAGGGGAGAGGAGAGGGGGTAAATGACACAGGTTAAGGGAGAGAGGGGAAAGAAACACAGGTTAAGAGAGAGGGGGAAAGAGACACAGGGGAAGGGAGAGGGGGAAAGACACAGTTGGAGGGAGAGGGGGAAGAGACACAGGGGAAGAGACACAGGAGAGGGGGAAAGAGACACAGGGGAAGGGAGAGAGGGAAAGAGACACAGGGGAAGAGAGAGGGGGAAAGACACAGGGGGGAGGGAGAGGGGGGGAGAGACACAGGGGAAGAGGCACAGGGGAAAGGGTAGGAGACACAGGGGAAGGGAGAGGTGGAAAGAGACACGGGTTAAGGGAGAGGGGGAAAGAGACACAGGTTAAGGGAGAGAGACACAGATTAAGGGAGAGGGGGAAGAGACACAGGGGAAGAGACACAGGAAGGGGAAGAGACACAGGGGAGAGGGGGAAGAGACACAGAGGAGGGGCAAAGAGATTCAGGGTAATGGAGAGGGGGAAAGACACAGTGGGAGGGAGAGGGGGGAAGAGACACAGGGGAAGAGACACAGGAGCGGGGGAAAGAGACACAGGGGAAGGGAGTGAGGGAAAGAGACAGAGGGAAAGGGAGAGGGGGAAAGACACAGGGGGAGGGAGAGGGGGAGACACAGGGGAAGAGACACAGGGAGGGGAAGAGACACGGGGAAAGGGTAAGAGACACAGGGGAAGGGAGAGGTGGAAAGAGACACGGGTTAAGGGAGAGGGGGAAAGAGACACAGGTTAAGGGAGAGAGACACAGATTAAGGGAGAGGGGGGAAGAGACACAGGGGCAGGGAGAGGGGGAGAAGAGACACAGGGGAGGGACAGCAGGGGAAGAGACACTGGGGGGAGAGGCAAAGGGGAGGGGGAAGAGACACAGGGGAGAGGAGAGGGGGTAAATGACCCAGGTTAAGGGAGAGAGGGGAAAGAAACACAGGTTAAGCGAGAGGGGGAAAGAGACACAGAGGAAGGGAGAGGGGAGAAAGAGACACAGGGGAAGAGACACAGGGAGGGGAAGAGACACAGGGGAGGGGGGAAGAGACACAGAGGAGAGGGAAAGTGACACAGGAGAAGGGAGGGGGGAAAGACACATTGGGGGGATGGAGAGGGGGAAAGACACATTGGGGGGTGGGAGAGGGGGAAAGAGAAACAGGGGAAGAGACACAGGGGAGGGGGAAAGAGACACAGGGGAAGGGAGAGGGGGGAAGAGACACAGGGGAAGAGACACAGGAGCGGGGGAAAGAGACACAGGGGAAGGGAGTGAGGGAAAGAGACAGAGGGGAAGGGAGAGGGGGAAAGACACAGGGGGAGGGAGAGGGGGGAGACACAGGGGAAGAGAAACAGGGAGGGGAAGAGACACGGGGAAAGGGTAAGAGACACAGGGGAAGGGAGAGGTGGAAAGAGACACGGGTTAAGGGAGAGGGGGAAAGAGACACAGGTTAAGGGAGAGAGACACAGATTAAGGGAGAGGGGGGAAGAGACACAGGGGCAGGGAGAGGGGGAGAAGAGACACAGGGGAGGGACAGCAGGGGAAGAGACACTGGGGGGAGAAGCACAGGGGAGGGGGAAGAGACACAGGGGAGAGGAGAGGGGGTAAATGACCCAGGTTAAAGGAGAGAGGGGAAAGAAACACAGGTTAAGCGAGAGGGGGAAAGAGACACAGAGGAAGGGAGAGGGGAGAAAGAGACACAGGGGAAGAGACACAGGGAGGGGAAGAGACACAGGGGAGGGGGGAAGAGACACAGAGGAGAGGGAAAGTGACACAGGAGAAGGGAGGTGGGAAAGACACATTGGGGGGATGGAGAGGGGGAAAGACACATTGGGGGGTGGGAGAGGGGGAAAGAGAAACAGGGGAAGAGGCACAGGGGAGGGGGAAAGAGACACAGGGGAAGGGAGAGAGGGGAAGAGACACAGGGGAAGAGAGAGGCGAAAGAGACATAGGTTAAGGGAGATGGGGGAAGAGACACTGGTTAAGGGAAGGAGACACTTATTAAGGGAGAGGGGGAAAGAGACCATGGGGAAGAGACACAGGGAGGGGAAGAGACACAGGGGAGGGGGTAAGAGACACAGTGGAAGGGAGAGGGGGGTAAGAGACACAGGGGAAGGGCGAGGGGGAAAGAGTCACAGGGAAAGGTAGAGGGGGGAAGGAGTCACAGGGCAAGGGAGAGGGGGAAAGATACACAGGGGAAGGGAGAGTGGGGGAAGAGACACAGGGGAAAGGAGAGGGGCAAAGAGAAACATGGAAAGCGAGAGGGGAGAGACATGGGAAAGGGCTAGGGGAGAAGAGACACAGGGAAGGGACAGCAGGGGAAGAGACACTGGGGGGAGAGACACAGGGGGGGGGGGAAGAGACACAGGGGAGGGGGAAAGAGACATGGGGAAAGGAGGGGGAGAAAGAGATCCAGGGGGAAGGGAGAGGGGTAAAGAGACACGGTGGAAGGGAGAGGGGGGAATAAGATATGGGTAAGGAAGAGGGGGGAAAAGATATGGGTAAGGGAGAGGGGAAGGAGACACAGGTTAAGGGAGAAGGGGGAAGAGACACAGGTTAAGGGAGAGGGTTGAAAGAGAAACAGGGGAGGGGCAGCAGGGGAAGAGACACTGGGGGAGAGGCACAGGACAGTGGAGAAGAGACCAGGGGATGGGGAAAGAAACACGGGGAAGGGAGAGGGGGAAGGAGACACAGGGGGGAGGGAGAGGGAGAAAGAGACACAGGGTAGAGACACAGGGGGAAGACACACAGGGGAGGGGGAAGAGACACCGGGGAGGGGGGGAGAGACACAGGGGAGGGGAGAGGGGGGAAAGAGGCACAGGGGAAGGGAGAGTGGGAAAGAGACACAGGGCAAGGGAGATGGGGAAAGAGACACGGGGAAGGGAGAGAGGGAAAAGAGACACAGGGGAAAGGGAGAGGGGGGAAAGAGACACAGGTATTAGAGACACAGGGGAGGGGGGAAGAGACACAGGGGAGAGGGTGAGACACAGGGGAAGGGAGAGTTGGTAAAGAGACACAGGGGAGGGAGAGGGAGAGACAGGGGAGGGAGAGGGGGAGACACAGGGGGCAAACAGGGGAAGGAGAGGGGGAAAGGACACAGGGGAGGGAGAGGGGGAAGAGACTCCGATGTAAGAGAGAGACAGGGAGTGAGAGACACAGGGGAGGGGTAGGGGGGAAAGGACACATAGGAAGGAGAGAGGGGGAAAGGCACAGGGGAAGGGGGGAGACACAGGGGAGGGAGAGGGGGAGAGACACAGGAGAGGGAGGGGGAAGAGACACAGGAGGTAGGAGGGATAGACACAGATGAGTGGGGAGAGACACAGGTGAGTTAGAGGGGGAGAGACACAGGGGAGGGGGAGAGACACAGGGGAGGGAGAGGGGGAGACACAAGGGGGGCACAGGGTAGGGAGAGGGGAAGACACAGGGGAGGGAGAGGGGAAAGAGACATGGAGGTAGAGAGACACGAGGGGGGGAGAGACACAGGGGAGGCACAGGGGGAAGAGACACAGGGGAGAAAAACAATATACAGAACTCCATCATGCCGTAATTTGTGACGGGCAAGTCACTGGTATTTTAATAATGTTTCAACTTTCGGAACAAGTACATGTTCTTTAACACGTGTAAATGTTTATATTGAATTCAGAGGAAGGCAAACAGAAAAAAAAACAGTGAAACTTAGCTAATTGTCTCAAATAGGTAAAAAAATAAATGCCTTCCTGACCCCAGATACTGACAATCGGATTACTCTCTGGATCAATACTCCCTCAGTAATTTTTTAAGTAGTGGTCCTCTAAAAAGCGCCTAGCAGACGAATAATGTTGTCTTTGGGATGTAACTACTGTACTGTCCTTTGTTGTTGTATTTTTTTTTTAAGTTGTGGTCCTCTAAGAAGAGCCCAGTAGATGAATAATGTTGTCTTTGGGATGTAACCACTGTACTGTCCTTTGTTGTTGTATTTTTTTTTTAATTAGTGGTCCTCTAAGAAGAGCCCAGTAGATGAATAATGTTGTTTTTGGGATGTAACCACTGTACTGTCCTTTGTTGTTGTATTTTTTTTAGGTAGTGGTCCTCTAAGAAGAGCTCAACAGAGCAAAAAATGTTGTCTTTGGGATGTGACCACTGTACTGTATGATTTTGCTTTTAAATTGTTGTCCTTTTTTTGGTTTGAATTTACAACACCTCATAGTAGACAATATTTTTTGTAAATACTCGGCCATCATCTAATAATTCACCCTGACTTTCATTTTTTAATGAAAACTTTAATTTCTTGTTGATTTTTGCATTTTGAAAATGCCGCATAGAGTTGTCCATGAGAAAATACTGGTTTTCTAAACATAGGCCAATCGAGTTAAACATTTGTCCTTGCAATTTATTAATGGTCATAGCAAATGCCATAATAATTGGAAATTGTCTCCTTTGAAGTACAAAAGGCAAGCTAGTCTCACTTGGAGCCAAATCTATTCTTGGTATGAATACAGCTTTACCTTTATGGGTCCCATTCAGAATTTCTGCATGTATGAAATGGTCTCGTAAATCCTGAACAATGAATCTGGTCCCATTACAAAGATTCATATTTCTCAGTAACCTGACAATTGCTCCTTTTTTCGGTTGCAAAACATGTGCTGGCATTCCAGAGGAAGTTAATGTATTTAGAAATTCTGTTGTAAAATTAGATTCCCTCTCTTTGTCATTAGCTAGAACAGAATCTGCACTGTAATAATTTTTTTGTGGTGCATCAATTAATTTCAAGATTTCATTATTGAGATCCAAGGCAATAATTGTTTTGTGGTGCATGAATTAATTTCAAGATTTCGTTATTGAGATCCAAGGCATCTTTATTTTTGGATGTTAATATTACTTTTTGTGCATGGTCCGAAGAATGTTCTGTAGTTATTCCATTTGGGAATACAGCTGATATTAGTGAATCTTTACAAATCTTGTCAGCTGTAATTTCAACAATATCATCAGGTAATTCATTTTGGCCTTCAGATCTCATATTTTTTTGTAATCAAAGGTGTGTAAATTCCTTCCATAGTGGACTTGACTTTATACATGTTTCAACAATGTCTGTGCGATTTCCACGTACAACCAAAGGTAATGTTTGTCTGAAATCTCCACCTAATAACATGACTTTTCCACCAAAAGGCAAATCATTGCCCATGACTTCACGCAATAAACGATCAATACATTGCAGAGCATGGCACGACATCATAGTGGCCTCATCTATGATAATCAATTTTGCTTTATTTTATGTATTTGCTTAAGGTGATTTCATTCTAATATCGGACACTGATGTTTCTAAAATTGGAACTGGAAGCTTAAATCCACTATGAACTGTTCTGCCACCTTCTAGCAATATTGCAGCAATTCCAGTTGTTGAAATGGAAAGTGCTATTTCACCTTAACCTCTAATCGAACTCAGCAACAAATTATATAGATAAGTTTTTCCAGATTCACCGAGTTCATCTAGATAAAAATAACGCTCATCTAGTGCTTGTTGTATGGCATTGAAAGCGTTCTTTTGCAAATCATTTAAAGTGACAATATTTTCTTCTGTTTTTTGTTTTTCAACATCAGCGTCATAGTCCTCAAAGTTAATATCATCTCTAATTCCTGGATCTGGTAGATTCAAACTTGCACAACTTAATCCATGACATAATAATACTTCTTGTATTTCCATTAATGCTCATAATTCTGCTATGGACTCGTTATAACATTTCAAGAAGTCTTCATACATATGTATTTTAAATTTTTCCCACAAAGCTAATGCATTTGGAACATTGCAAAATATGCAAATGAATGCAAACTGTTTCCTCATCTGTTGTGGCATTTTACATAGTGCTGCTTCTTCTAGACATCTCTCCCATTCTGTCTCATCAGCAAGGAAGTTTCTATGTCGGGCAGCTAATTGAAATGTGTCATAAAGTCTGTCATTGACAGTTCTCAATTCTTCAAAACTTTGTGCACCAGGAACATTTAAAAGTAGTAAACGTAAGCAGAAACGTTCAATGTCTCTTTATAGTATACATTCAGGGTATAATTTTATTACCACCCTGTTTTCTCTGTTTCCATAACCCATTGACGAATACGTAATGATATGGAATCTCATTGTATAAGTATTGTCATGCCTCAATGTCCTTACAGTTTAATCTAAACAAAGGAGTAAGTGTGGTTTGTCGATGTTCATTTTGTGCCTGAGCATTTTCTTCATTACCACCATGGAAATAAACTAATTGTCTTTGTGGCAAATGTACAGCTAATCGATTTACTGCAAGTGAGCGATCATGCATTTAAATTTAAAAAGTCGCCACATTGCTTCTGGCTGCACTGACATAGCGAGCATCGAAATGAGAAAGAAGTTCATCATGTAGTAACTCACTTTCTTGTTTATTTGGTCCAATTTTTTACGACAACAGTTGCTGCATCATATCCTTTATAAATATATTTGTAGACATATTTAATTGATTTTATAGAAGTGCAAGCTTCCACATTTATGTGTGCATTATACTTCATTAATAGATGTGGATTATATGGCACTATATACGTGTTATCTATATTTTTTCCTATAATTTCTGCGTTTGGACCTTTTCTTCGTCTGTACAATGGATATCCATCACAATTTGCAAAGATTTGATCTTTAAAGTCTTTTGGGAAATTTTAGTGCATTTTTATTTTCCATACATGGTGAGTTTGGGTTCAGCTCTACACATGGTCATGAATCATGCGATGTGTTACTATGTGATAGAGTGCTTCATGCTTTTGTGGATGTGGTAGTTCAGCAGTAATTACTGAATCCACCTTCTCTGCAGTATTCAATTTATCATTTTCTTGAAGTATGAAAAGCATATGTGCATGTGGCAGGCATCTTTTCTGAAATTCGATGGTATAAACATAAGCCACACACTCTCCAAAAAAAATGATTGTTGGTGATGTCCTGTATTAAGACTGTTAATTTTAATTTGAAAACTCTAGCCACTAAGTCTGGCCTATCAGAAGCATTTTTGCCAATGTTCAAATTATCTACAATCTCTGGCTGTTGAGAATTAGATGTAAATGTAATAAATAAATCAGGTTTTCCAAATTTAGTTACAATAGCCGTAGCATCATTATATCTTTCTCACATATTGCGAGGAGATCCTTGGAAGGAAGATGGTAAAATGAAGGCTCTGCCTGCTGCAAGTTTTTGGTTTGTAGCCGCTTCAGCCACATAATCCATGAGGCCACAATACTGTTCATAACATAGTTTTTGTTGCTGATATTTGATAACATTTAAATTATTGGCTTCTACTTGCAGGTATGAATCAATGATCCATTGTTGTGTCAGTTTTCCAGCACTTAAGATGGCATTAAATTCATCCCTAATTGCAGTTTGAGCCACTTTAAATTCAAGCATGGAAATATTATTTCTGACACGTTGTTTAGTGTTTGGATAACTGGGAAGTATTAATTTTGGTTGCCAACCTACGTCCCCATTGGGATACAAAATTGGATAAGTCATTAGATCCAAATTGGTACTTAATATACTAATTTTAATGAAAGGTTGTTCTTGATTCCTGGGATATATTGTAATATCCCTCTGAAAAGGTGGTTCCCCCTCATCATTTTGAAAAACCATTGCAACCTCATTACCTGTGGGTAAGTTGTAACTTAATTTATCGGTCTCATCTAAGAGCCATATTAACTTTTGGCATTCTTAAGTTATTTTTTTCAGCATGAATGCGTTCTTGTTCTTCAACCTCTGACAGTTTTTTATAAGCTTGAGTGTATGGATTTTTTTCCATAACCTTATCAAGCTCATAAAAATCTGTGGGTAAGCATTTAGTATTTTCCTGAAGCTGCATACATTGTTCAACAGCTTTGTTTGTATCTAGTACATATAGTTGAGCAAATTTTCTCAGGGAGTAAATGTGAAGTACGGTGGTAAATTTGCTGTTGTAATTTAAAGCAGTAAGGGCCTTGTCCTTCAACATTTCCTACTAATTTGGCACCCATAGATGCAAAAGATATGACACTACAATAAGATCTTATATTCTGTCTAAAATTTTTAAAAAGTTTTTGGAAGTTTGAGTTTTCCCTTTTGACAGCAACTAATGAACTTACCATCTCTTGGTTTTGAATTTGAAAATGATAAGCCCCACAAAATTTACAAAGCACATTCAACATACCACAATTGTGAGTCTCTACATTTATATAATTAAATAATGAACTTTTCTGTGAAGCAAGGTCAACATTAGAATCTATATCTACATTATCATCATTACCATATTCTTCAGATATTTTGTGCTCAATATTTTTAAGTTTCCTCACTCTCTTACGCAGACTTTTGGGATCAACCATGCAGCGTTTGTTGTACATTTGTTCACGGTTTTGTTTTCCTAGTTTTTTCTTACTGTCCTTGTATAATTTATTTCTCCATCTTTTTTGTTGTTCTCTGGCCAGACGTAGGTTATATTATTTTTGCTGGTTTCTGACTGCTCATCCATAGGAATTTGTAATGATAAATATGAATATGTATTTTCATTGTACGGATTATGTTACATAGACATTTGGATGTGAATTAATCATTTAATGTAGCTTACCTCTTGAACTTCCTTTTCCACTGGTCTCATTGCAGTGTGCCTTTTCTTTAAAATTCTCACGTCCTTTATCTTGTACGTTCTTCTTCTACTTCTTGGTGTCCTCCGACTCTCCATCTTTGTTTTCACTCCATCTTTGTTTTCATTCCATGTCCAGACATTGTTTTGCTTCCTTCCTGGTTTCCATCTTTGCAGCAATTGTAATCTGTAATGTAACATGTAAATCTTTGTTTGTAACCTACATATTATTATAATGAAGCATTTCAATATTGTGGATTCATTTATTTTAAGGTATTAGAAGTTGTAATGGCTTAAGATTATAAAAAAAAATTGTACTTCATTAATGTTTTCTTGCAATCGTGTACCTTGTAGTGGGGCATGACATGTGTCTGGCGGGTCTATGGTCACAGTGTTTCCAAGTGACCCAGTTGAGTGACTGGAAGGAGCACAGAGAGTGCAGGCTCTGCTAGAGAGAGAGAGAGAGCAGTGTGTGATAGAGAGGGAAAGTGCAGAGTGCATGATAGAGAGAGTGTGTGGTAGAGTGCACTGTGTGTGTGTGAGTGTAGTGTGTGTGTAAGAGTGTAGTGCATGTGTCTCAGACAGGCAGAGTGAAGTATGTGTGATACAGAGGTAGGGCCATGTAATATACAGAGTGCAATGTAATATAGAGAGCGAAATCTAATATAGAGAGTGCATTGTAATGTACCATCTACTGGTGGGGAAGACACAGGGGAGAGTGGGGAGGGGGTGTGATGAGGGTGAATACACACAGGTGGCGGGGCCAGGAGGGGAAAAGACACAGGGTAGGGGTGGAGAAGGAGTGGTAAGATGTACAGGGGAGGAAGTGGCGAAGAGATACAGGGGAGGGAGAGAGGAGGTCAAAGAGACACAGGGGTGGGAGGGGGGTTTGTAAGAGACATGTGGTAGGTAGAGAGGGGGTAGAGCCACAGGGGAGTTAGAGGGGGGGAATAGACACAGTAGAGGGACAGGAGGTAGAGAGGGGCGGGCAATAGACACAGAGGAGGGAGAGGAGGGGAAAGAGACCCAAAGGAGTGAGAGGGGGGTTGAAAGAAAAACAGGGGAGGGTGGGCCAAGAGAGAAAGGGGAGGGGTTAAGGAGACACATGAGTGACATATTGTTTTCATGAATGGTGTTACAATTAATCTGCAGTTATTAATTTATGGTGTCTGCAAATGAAATATACTGTACCTGCTAGTAAGTGAAGTCTCTGTCCAGAAACCGTATTTACTGTATGTGTCCCAGTAAAATTTACAGAGATCTGCAAAGTATGAAAGAAGATTTTCAATATATAGTATTTTTTTATTTTTATGGACCTCTTATTTTATCATTTCTAACATGAAATAGCAATAGACCTGACAATAATTTATTATGCATATAAAATTGAATTGACTATAACGTAATATAATATATTTTAATTATGCAATCAATGAATATAATGAAACTAGCGACTTGCCGGTCAAAAATGACGGTAATAAAAAGTTAAGCCTGGCAATGCTGTTTGCCACACAATGGGAGTCTCCCCCTCTACTTTACTGGCCTCGCAATGAGCGCACGTAAGGAGCGCACCCCCCCCCCCCCCCCACCTCTCTCACCCTCTAATTTATTGGCTTCGCGATGAGCGCCTTTGGCGCTCAGCACGGGCCTTGCAATGAGCACTTTTGGTGCTTATTGCAAGTCTCTCCCCCTGTCTACTTCCTCCCTTGTGTGTCATTTCCCCCCTCCTCTCCCTCCCTTGTGTCTCCTTCCAACCCTGTGTTTTTAACCTTTCTGCCTCTTATGTGTCTCTTTACCCCTCTCCTGTGTCTCTTTCCCCTTCTCCCTCCCCTGTGCTTTATCCCCCCTCCCCTGTGTTTTATCCCCCCTCCCCTGTGTTTCTTTCCCCCGTCCCCCCTCTGCCTCTCCCCCCTCCCTTGTGTCTCCCTTGTTTCCCCCCATTTCCCTCCCCCGTGTATCTTCCCCTACTCTTACTCCCCTGTCTCCCCCCCCCTACTTTCATTCCCCCTCCTCTCACTCCCCTGTTTCTTCTCCCCTCCTCTCACTCCCCTGTGTCTCTTCCCCCGTGTCTCTTTTCCTCCTGCGACCCCTCTTCCCCACCTCTCCCTCCCCTGTTTCTCTTTCCCACCTCTCCCTCCCCTATGTCTGTTCCCTCCTCCCCTGTGTCTCTTCCCCCTCTCCCTCCGCTGTGTCTCTTCCCCCCTCCCCATGTCTCTTTCCCCCTCTCTCTCCTGTGTATCTTTTCCACCTCTCCCTCCCCTGTGTCTCTTTCCCCCTCCCCTGTGTCTCTTCCCCCTCCCTCACCTGTGTCTCTTCCCCACTTCTCCCTCCTGTGTCTTTTCCCTCCTCCCCTGTGTCTCTTTCCCCCTCTCCCTCCCATG
Organism: Discoglossus pictus; assembly: GCA_027410445.1. Taxonomy (NCBI): domain Eukaryota; kingdom Metazoa; phylum Chordata; class Amphibia; order Anura; family Alytidae; genus Discoglossus; species Discoglossus pictus. Next base: position 312,423,588 of record CM050164.1, on the reverse strand, counting down.
TGTCTCTTTCCCCCCTCCTCTCCCTCCCCTGTGTTTATTTCCCTCCTGAGTCTCTTCCCCACCTCTCCCTCCCCATGTCTCTTCCCCCTCTCCCTGCTCCTCTGTGTGTCTCTCTCCCCTCCTCCCCTATGTGCCTCTCCCTATGTGTCTCTCCCCTCCTCCACTGTGTGTCTATTCCTCCCTTCTCTAACTCCCTTCTCTTCCACCCCTCCCTCGTGTCTTTTCCCCCTCCCCTTTGTCTTTTCCCTCTTCCTCTCCCTCACCGGTATCTCTTCCCCCTCCTCTCACTCCCCTGTGTCTCTTCCCCCTTCTCTTACTCTCCTGTGTTTCTCCCCCCTCCTCCCCTGTCTGTCTCTCCCCTCTTCCCCTGTCTGTCTCTCCTCTTTTCCCCTGTCTGTCTCTCCCCTCCTCCCCTGTGTGTCTCTCCCCTCTTCCCCTGTCTGTCTCTCCCCTCTTCCCCTGTCTGTCTCTCCCCTCTTCCCATGTCTGTCTCTCCCCTAATACTTTACCTATGATATTTCAATGAATTTGTTCAGAATTATCAAGAGTAAATAATCCCTTCTGATAACGTCCAGTTACACAGTTCATCATTGGAGGAGAAAGTGAGAAAGTTCTGGAAAGTTTCCAGTATTTTATAGAGTGTCAGCAAGAAGACAAACGTTCACATGCGCAGTTTTCCATTTTTGCGCCATTTCAGATTGTAATGTAGTTAGGTACGTGGTCAGTACAAAATGGAGGATATTACGTCTTTCGCAAGGATCAGGTGCGTGGTTTGCTTTGTTCTGTTAAATGTTACTTCCTTTGTAATCCTTTTTTACTGTCTTTTGCTAAGTGTTACTGTGTTCGGGATAGTTTTATGTCTTTCGGCCTCCTTTTCGTTGTTTTGAGGTTTTTTGGCAGCCATTTTTTTTCTCACTTAGGCGATTTTCGTTATTTCAAAAATGTCAAATATGCCTCAAATTAATTTGCAACCTAACTTACAGGCTCCCCATCTCTCCAACTGTGCTGTGTGTGAGTGTGTAAGTTAATTTGAGACCTATTTGTTGTTTATTTCATGTCTTTCCATTTCCGTAGTTCAGGCGTGAAAGTCGTTTTTTTGCGACCCGCACAGTGCATGTACGGGTTTTGTTCCAAAGTCGTACGGGTCGTAAGTCCTGTGTGACTCAACTGGTCGTCTCGCTTGGTGAGGTTCGCAGTTTATGTAAAGTTCCACGAACCACGCTATGAGGCCCGCGTGCCTCAACTGCTCGCCTCGCTCTGCAAGGCTCGCAATGCAATGAGTGACAGCCTAAGTCCTGCATGGTCGATGGCTCGCCTCACTTTGCGAGGCTCGAAGTTGCAGCTCTATGGGCCACAATTGGGCTCAAAAGAACCAACATCACAAACGTTACACACTGACTATATATGTGATCGTTTTGTATAGATACTATTTACCCAATTGCTTATATTTATTGGCATTTAGCCATTTGTGTAGTGGTTAAAATAATTAAGCAATATGGATTTAACTACAGGGTTGATACTTACAATCTTAAGTATTCACTACATATGGTATAGACATACTAAATATCGTAGATATTAAGGGAAATTCCTAAGGAGCTGATCCCCCTTTTCTGTTTAGGTGTAGATTTATTCTGAATCAATAATTATATCTATGACAGATTATTGTTCCTTAGGTTAGTGTAGCCCTGTGAATTATATAGGGGGCAAGTAGCTAGTCCCATTCCAAACTCTGCTACATAATATAGGGACTTCCAAGTTATCCGCCTGACAGAGGGGGGCAGTTTTCCTCACAATATTGGTTTCATAAAGCTACTTTTTGTACTATATATCAGGAAGAGACACATGTAATAAAGTTTTTTTTATTTTTTACTGATTTGTATGTTACTAATGGTTCTAATGTTCTGTCTCTATATTTATCCAAGGTGTAGATCCTGCCGACACCAGTTTGTGATGACTCATGTCAGGCTGTTGCTGGCTACTAGTGGTGTGCTTGTTCGAATATGCTGTCATCAGCAGGAATCCTGTCTATACCTCTATTGGCATTATCAGGAACTCTTGAATTAGATTATCCCGTTGTATAAAACTCAGAGACTTAAACAGGCAAATTACAGTACACAGTATGTACTCTTGACAATAATAATAACATACCTCACACTTACATACACTGGGGGACCCCGTCAGGTGTATTCTGTGGGAAAAGGGTACTAATCAGGCGGAAGATTCCATATTGTTCCTCTGACTTCTGTCCTCTCCTCGCATATAAATGTGCAACATGTTTTAATGTGAGGAATATTTAATTCAAGGTAGGATAATAAACCAAATTAGGGGGCTAGAATAAAGTGATATGCCATGACAATAAAATCTAGGCATCCTTCCTGAAGAGCATAAAATGTTATAATTTTTTTGCTGCCTACAAACTTCAATAAGTGACTTTTTATAGCAAGAAAATGTGCTATAAAGATCAATATACAGAAATGCTGACAACATGGCTTAAATATACTGTGCTGCTGTCACAGTGTGCTGCAGCTGTATTTTAACATCAAATTATTTAAGTTTTGCTGATTCAATTGGAAACAAATGCCACAACTCCCACAAATTCCAATATATCACTCAATGGGTTGTAAAGCAGCAATAAAAGAGTGATCAGGTCATATTCCATCACAATCATTCCAGAAAATGCTGGCATTGAACATGGCTTTTACTCTAACAAGTAGCTGAATGGACTAGAAAGTAACATAAATAGAAAGTAACAATAATTCACCAAGCCATTTACTGTTTCATTGGAGACTACACATTACATGACTCTGTACAGAATATGTAATAGGTTCCAGTACTTCTAGACATGGAATATAAACAGCAGGGAAGCACAGATGGGAAGGAGCCATATTGGCTGGTGATTGTGAAGATTATTCTGCTCAACCATTACAAAAAATATTGCAAAGAAAACAGAAATAGAAAATTGTTCTGCAGATGTGTTTTGCCTTTTTTTTTTAATACAAGAGCCTATGTGTTTGTAGTTTTTTTTTAATATATTTATAAATATCCAGGGGCCAATGTATTAAAGCCTAGAAAAATATATAGATACTAGCGACTTGCCCGTCAAAAAATGACGGCAATAGGATTGTAAGGGCGTTAAATTTTGTTGGTGTTCCAAGATGCTTCGGCGCTTATTGCGAGCCTCGCGCTGAGCGCCTTCTGAGCTCATCGCGTGGCTCGCAATGAGCGCTTTTGGTGCTCATTGCGAGGTTGTTGGTTGTTTGTGTGCTATGAGCATTGTTTTTTTTTTTCCTAATGCTAATGAAATAATTTATAAAATAATACATCAATATACTTGACCTATTTTGAAGTAATATATGCAGGAAGCATTGTGCAGAAGAGCTGCCAATCTGTTTTGATGTTGCTGCAGCATACAATGTGTGTTTTGAGCTGCTGTGTAAGTGTCAGTAATGTCTGCAGTGTGTAGTGTAAATAGTGCGCGTGCGCGAGCCAAATCCGTTAGGGTAGATGTGCACTTCTGCTTTGTGTAAGTTAGTGTTGTAAAATTACGCCTAATGTATGGTACGCGTCTGTGGCAGATTTGGCGTCCTTGTTCTTGGATGGCGTCCATCTTTTTCGGAAAATCCATAGGTGTTTGGTGGTGTTTTGCGTCTTTATAGTCCTGTAGCCCCGTTTACGTTTTTCCGGCTGCCATTTTTTCTCTCGCTTAGGGAATTTTCGGTTGTCTAAACTCTTGTATTTCGAGTGAAATTTCAGTTTTCTAGGTCCTCGGTGCACCCCCCTTGCTGTAGGTAAGCTTTTTATGTATTTGCTGTGTTTATTTATTGTGTTTTTAATGTTTTCATGTGCGCGGGTTTCGGGCGATAAGGTCGTATTTTTTGCGGGGTCGTAATGTTTTTTCTTGTAAGTCCCGCGTCTCGTATTTATTTCTCATAAGTCCGTAAACTTTGCGAGGTCCACAGTTGCTGGCATGGACCGCCTTTGACGCTCCATGCCAGCAACTGAGGCCCTCGCTTCGCGAGGGCCCAGGCTCGCTACGCGAGCCCGCAGCGTTAACTACGACCCGCCTGCTAACAACTATATATGTGATTATATTTATTGAAGACGCATTCACTGAATCTGTCCAAAGGTTACTGAATTAAATTAGCACAGAAAACAGGGAAGTCTGTGCAGCATTTCTAGGTTAGTAAAGAAAACAAATGTTTTAAGGGTAACTTTCTTGTTTATTCGATATAACATGTCAGATCGCTGCCAATTTGTTATAAGCTGAATGTGGTTGTAATATGCAATGCTAGCCTCAGATGCCAAGTTGTCTGGAACCCAGGTCAAACCACCATAAAGAGATGACATCCATTTCCATACTAGTCCTGGAAACAAAAGCATCTAACAGAGAGAATCATCAACTACTCCTAATAAATTTATGACTGTCTTCTAATGAGCACTGATATTTTCCATATTCACCCGTTTTCAAAATTCAACATCTGTTATCCATTTTTTACTATACTTGTAAAAGAACATGTAATGATATAGAAATCACAAAGTTGTGGAGACCAGTAGCCAAGGTCAGCAATAATCCAGTTCCGCAAACTTGTAGGTGAAAACAGGAACAAGGTTTATTGAAGTGATCAGGAACCACACAATAATCTGGCAAGGATCAATAGACAGGAAGTGCCTTATATAGGCCAAGGACCAGACACCTGACCAGACACAGCTGAAGAGACTTAGGTACTGATACTATTGCTAGCAGAGTCAAGCTTATAAGGTCTCAATGGAATTCACAAAGGTAAGCTGGCGCAGTGGTAGGGAAGAGGTATAGCAGCCTGGGGACCAGGGTTCAAAACCCAGCAGAGTCAATTCCTCACATTACCCCCGCCTCTATAGGTGCAGCCTCTGGATGCCCTATTACCTGGTTTAGCAGGGTACTGCACATGAAAAGACCGAAGGAGATCAGGAGCGTGAATATTGTCCACTGGTTCCCACGAACTCTCCTCCTCACCATAGCCTTTCCAGCGAATCAGATACTGAAGCTTGCCACGGAAGATCCTGGAGTCAAGAATTTTGTCCACTTCGTACTCATCCTCACCATCCACGAGGACTGGAGGTGGGGCAGGCAGGGCTCGGCCAGGGAAAGTGTTTTCATGAAAAGGTTTAAGCAGTGCAACGTGAAACGATGGATGTATTTTCATGGAATTCGGGAGTTGTAAACGGAAAGTGACAGCATTGATCTGAGCAATGATCTCAAAAGGTCCCATGAACCTTTGACCCAATTTATGAGAAGGAATCCAAAGCTTGAGATTCCTTGTTGACAGCCACACCTTGTCACCAACGTGATAGACTGGGGCCTCCTTTCTATGCCTACCAGCAGCTCTTTTGTAACATTCCTGAGCCTCCAAAAGAGTCTCTTTCAACAGTGTTTGGGAATCACGTAAGGCTGTTAGCCGGTCAGTGACAGCAGGAATGGAAGTAGTAATTGGGAGACTGACTAGAAAGGTCGGATGGTAACCATAGTTGGCAAAAAATGGGCTCAAAGAAGTGGAGCAGTGTTGGGCATTGTTATAGGCAAACTCCGCTGTGGGTAGAAAATCCAGCCAGTCATCCTGCAGGTAACTAATATAGCACCGCAAATATTGCTCCAAAGTCTGGTTGGTTCGCTCAGTCTGTCCATTACTTTGCGGATGAAAAGCTGACGACAGATTTACATTAATACAAAAATGTTTCCAAAACTGAGACGTAAACTGCACTCCCCTGTCAGAAACTACTTCATCAGGCACTCCATGCAAGCGAAATATTTCCCGAATAACCAGGTCAGCCGTCTGTTTAGCTGAAGGGAGACCACGAGCTGGTATGAAATGACCCATCTTAGTTAACCTGTCCACAACAACAAGAATGGTAGTGTGTTCCTTAGAGGGAGGTAGTTCCACAATAAAGTCCATGGATATAGATCCCCAGGGACGATGAGGAATCGGAAGAGGCTGAAGCAAGCCAACAGGGGATGAGCGAGGAGTCTTATGTCTGGCACACACATCACAAGAGGACACATACTTCTTAACATCCTCATGATACTTCGGCCACCAAAAGGATCGGGCAAGTAGCTCTTGTGTCTTTCGGATTCCTAGATGACCTGCTGGTTTTGAGTCATGGTAGAGACGTAAAAGGTCCAGTCGCACTGACTCCGGAGCAAACAGACGTTGTTGAAAAATCCAAAACCCATTAAGCATCGTCATATGGAGGTCACGAGGAGGATCACGAAGAACTGGGTCTTCAGCGTAGCCCTTTTTAATGCAAGACATCAGATCAGAAGGAAATGTAACTCCTATAAATATATCCTCTGGCAAGATGGTGGTCTTGGTTACGGTAGTATGGAGGGGGTCAGCTATTCTAGACAAGGCATCCGCCTTACCATTCTTGGAGCCAGGACGGTATGTAACCAAAAAATTAAACCTTGAGAAGAATAGGGACCAGCGTGCTTGTCTGGCTGACAGTCTCTTAGCTGATCGAATACATTCCAGATTTTTGTGATCTGTGAGGACAGTAATTGGATGGGTAGCTCCCTCCAAGAGATGTCTCCATTCGGTGAAGGCAGCTTTTATAGCCAATAGTTCTTTATTCCCTATGTCATAGTTTCTTTCTGCTGGCACCATCTGGCGGGAATAGAAGGCACACGGATGTAACAGCATCTTAGGTCCAGTCCTTTGAGACAGTATAGCACCAACAGCTGAATCAGAAGCATCAACTTCCACAATAAATGGTAATTCCGGCTGAGGATGTACCAGGACAGGGGCAGAGGTAAACAGAGTCTTCAATCGGGAAAATGCGGTATCCGCCTTATCGGACCACTGAAAAGGAGTCCCTTTACGTGTGAGTTCAGTGATCGGTGTAATAACGGCAGAGAAATTCTTAATGAAACGCCTGTAAAAATTGGCAAACCCCACAAATCTCTGAACATCTTTTTCATTCTTAGGGATGGGCCAGTCCAGCACAGCTTTAATTTTACTTGCGTCCATACTTAAACCTTTGGGAGTTATTACATACCCCAGGAATTGAATGTCTGTTTGTTCAGACTCACATTTTTCTAGTTTAATGTATAGGCGGTGGGTACGAAGGCACTCTAGAACTATACGGACCTGTTTTCTGTGGTTTTCAAGATTATCAGAGAATATTAGGATATCATCCAAATATGCCACAACAAACTGATCCAGGAGATCTCGTAGTACATCATGGATAAGATGCTGGAAAGTTGCAGGGGCATTACACAGCCCAAAAGGCCTTACTAGATATTCGTAATGCCCGTACCTGGTTCTGAAAGCTGTTTTCCATTCATCATTGGGTCTTATGCAAACCAGATTATATGCCCCCCGAAGATCAAGCTTCGTAAATATTTTAGCTGAGCGAAGTCTCTCCAAAAGTTCAGGAATCAGAGGCAAGGGGTAGCGGTTTTTAACAGTGATGTTATTAATGTCCCTGTAATCAACGCATGGCCGTAGGCTGCCATCTTTCTTTTCTACGAAGAGAAGTAGATGGTCGAATAAAGCCTTTGGCAAGATTTTCTTGTAGGTATTCACGAAGAGCTTTCAATTCAGGCTCAGAAAGGGAATATATAAGGCCAAATGGGATAGCAGCCCCAGGCAACAGCTCTATTGGGCAATCATAAGGCCTGTGGGGTGGAAGCTGATCAGCATTCTTCTTATCACAGACATCTGCAAAATCCCGATATTGTAGAGGAAGCTTAGTCAAGTTTGTAGCAACCATTTCATTAATTGTTGTGGCAACAGGTGTTACCTTAGAGGGTTGACAATTCATTAAGCAGTGTTCTGAAGGAAAGGACAAAGTTCTGATCTTCCAATCAATCTGTGGGTTATGCAGAGCAAGCCAAGGTACCCCCAAAATCACTGGACAATGTGTTGAGGAAATTAGGTGGAAAGAGATAGCCTCATGGTGATTCACTTCCACAGTCAACTTTAAGGGCACAGTCTCATGTGTAACCGGTCCTGACGTAAGTGGAGAACCATCAACTGTCTCCATTAACACAGGTGAAGAATTAGGGATAGACTGAATTCTATTTCCTGCTGTAAATTTATTGTCCATAAAGTTTCCGCCTGCTCCAGAATCTATCATATCGGTAGTTGAAATTTTACGATCACCACATTGCAACGTGATAGGCACCACAAAATGAGGATGTTGAGTCAACATACCCTCTTCACCATGAGCCAGAGAAAACAAGGGTTGTGTGACAGAATCCAGTTGATCCGAAATCTGGGATTGGTGTCGAATCTGTGCACCCTCAGCCGCCATAGCTATTGTTCTTTTGGATTTGCTAGGGCAATTGATGGCATAGTGCCCTGCACTACCACAATACAGACATAAATTGTTAAAGTGCGTCGCCACTGTTTTTCTTCGTTGGATAATGGCCCTCTTATTAGATTTACCTGCATAGCCTCTGGCTCAGAGTCTGTAGGTGTTTGTGGGATCAGAGTAGAAGTTCTTGAATAGGAAATTGGAGTAGTACTTGGTCTAAAAGAGCCCTGTGTTTCCAATCTTCTTTCAGAAAGTCTCCGATCAATACGGATAGCCAAACGCAGAAATGCATCAAAGTCAGCAGGAAGATCAACACGAGCTAGCTCATCTTTTATAGCTTCTGAGTGACTTTTTCTGAAGTGGAACCTCTGGGCTGATTGGTTCCAGGTAGTATCGGCAACCCACTGTCTGAATTCAGCAGCATATTCAGCCACCGAGCGCCTCCCTTGATGCAAATGAAGGAGAGTGGCTTCTGCTGTAGCACATCGATTGGGGTCATCAAAAACTAGGCACATGGCCTCAAGAAAGTCATTTAGATTACCCAAGACTGGACTGTCCTGTTCCAGAAGAGGGGAGCCCCAAGCCAGGGCTTCATCTTTGAATAAGGAAAAAATAAATCCCACCTTCTCTCTTTCAGATGGAAATTGGTGAGGTAACATCATGAAGTGCAAACGACATTGATTTAGGAAACCCCTAAATTTTTTGCGATCTCCTCCAAACTTTTCTGGCAGGGGCAAGCGGGCCTCTTGTGCAGGTGTAACAGTAGCAGCCGCAGTATCACGTGCCCTGTAGCTGGTATACTCACTGTGCATTGACTGAAATGTATTTTGCAGTTCAGCTACCTGGTCCTGCAGCACTTGGATGGTCTGTGCCTGGGTCTGCACAGTTCTTGCAAATAAAGCAACCTGCTGGGCCAATGCAGAATCTGTCCCGGCGGTCTCCATGAAAGGGCCAGATTATTCTGTAATGATATAGAAATCACAAAGTTGTGGAGACCAGTAGCCAAGGTCATCAATAATCCAGTTCCGCAAACTTGTAGGTGAAAACAGGAACAAGGTTTATTGAAGTGATCAGGAACCACACAATAATCTGGCAAGGATCAATAGACAGGAAGTGCCTTATATAGGCCAAGGACCAGACACCTGACCAGACACAGCTGAAGAGACTTAGGTACTGATACTATTGCTAGCAGAGTCAAGCTTATAAGGTCTCAATGGAATTCACAAAGGTAAGCTGGCGCAGTGGTAGGGAAGAGGTATAGCAGCCTGGGGACCAGGGTTCAAAACCCAGCAGAGTCAATTCCTCACAGAACAACATCATTAACATATAGTTTATTTAATTATAGAAGGGTTAATAAGGGATAATACACAAGAATATGTCTATTTGAACAGGATTATAAGTAGGAGTCAACATGGATTTATGAGGGATAGGTCATGTGAAACACATCTAATTAGTTTCTATGAGGAGGTTAGTAGGAACCTGGATCAAGGCAACTCAGTGGATGTAGTATTTTTGGATTTTGCAAAGGCTTTTAATACAGTGCCACATGGGAGACTATTGTGCAAACTAAGAGATACAGGAGTTGCAGTAAATATCTGCTCAAGGCTTGAGAGTTGGCTAAAAGACAGGAAGCAAAGGGTTGTTGTAAATGGAACATACTCCGATTGGACTAATGTGGTAAGTGGGGTTCCTCAGGGTTCAGTATTAGATCCTCTCATTTTCAACATATTTATTAATGACTTAGAGGTAGGATTGGAGTGTGGGGTCTCCATTTTCACTGATGACACGAAGTTGTGCAAGGTAATTAAATCAGATAGTGATGTGCTTTCCCTCCAAAGGGATTTACATAAAATTGAGGAATGGGCATCTAAATGGCAGATGATATTTAATATGAATAAATGTAAAGTTATGCATCTGGGAAGGAAAAATAGCAATGCAATTTATAATCTTAATGGAGCAAATCTAGGTGTATCAGATATTGAAAGGGATTTGGGAGTGCTTGTGGACAACCACCTAGATAACAGTGCTCAAAACCAAGCAGCAGCAGCGAAGGTAAATAAAATATTAGCATGTATTAAAAAGGGTATAGAAGCCAGGGAAGCAAATATAATTCTGCCACTATACAATTCTCTAGTACGCCCTCATTTGGAATATGGAGTACAATTTTGGGCACCACTGCATAAAAAGGACATCTTAGAGCTGGAAAAGGTACAGAGGAGGGCAACAAAACTAATAAGGGGAATGGAGGGGCTAAGTTATGATGAAAGACTAACCAAATTAAACTTATTTTCTCTAGAAAAAAAGGTGTCTAAGAGGAGATATGATTACCTTATATAAATACATCCAGGGTCAGTATAAAGATTTGTCAAGGAAGCTTTTTGTGACAAGAGGACATCCCTTGAGGTTAGAAGTAAAAAGATTCCACCTTAAAGAAAGAAAAGGGTTCTTCACAGTAAGGATAATCTGTGGAATTCTCTACCAGAGGAGGTGGTGACAGCGGATTTGATAGATAACTTTAAAAGGGGACTGGATTTATTTCTAATTAAAAAGGGAATTCAGGGTTATCATGGATAATTAGAGAGGCAGTATTGATCCAGGGAGAATAATAATGCAGCAAAGGGCCATTGCATCCCTCTGCTGAAAGCAAACTTTTCGGGAACTGCAATAACATTTGAGCTCAATTGTTGGACCAAAAAAAGGAAATACAACTATCTACCTAATTTAAACAGAATATGATACACTGATTAGTTTAACATCAACCTCTGTGCTTGTTTACTTTGTTTATAATTCATGTTAAAACTGTTTTTGTCCTAATCTTTCCTAAAACTAAACATTTTTAGTTATTTATTTTTTGGGGCATTTTTTTTTCTAGAAGCCAAACAGTTGATTAATTGCTTAACATAACATAAACAGTCAATAATTGTAATGGAGAACACAACATTCTGTACTTTTGTTATGTACATGATATATGAGTTTTGTATAACTACTAACTAATCAAAGAGGAAGCCAAATACATAATATAGGTGTCTACTGCGTGATTTGTTTTCTGTGCACTCTATAGAAGAGGGAAATATTTCAAAACAAATCATGTAGTTTATCTATTGACTAGCGAATTGCCCGTCAAAAAATGACGGCAATGGAATTGTAAGGTAGCTAATGGTGTTTTGTGTGTACTACTGAAATATATAATACAATTAATACATTAATATACTTTACCTATTTTGAAGCATTGTGTTGAAGAGCTGGAAATCTGTGTTGATGTTGCTGCAGCATTAGTGGTGTGGAGCTGCTGTGTAAGCGTGCTGAATGTGTGCAGTGTAATAGTGTGCGTGCGCGAGACGAAACCGTTAGCTTAGTTGGTTACTTCTGCATTAGCGTAAAATGACGGGTAATGTGTGGTATGCGTCTTAGCGGAATATCCGTAGTTCGTTTGTGGTGTTTTGCGAGTTTGTTGTGGTGTTTTGCGTGGTTAGAGTGCTGTAGCCTCATTTTTGTTTTGTTCGGCGGACATTTTTTCTCTCGCTTAGAGAATTTTTTAGTGTCTAAACTCTTTTATTTTTAGTTAACTGAAGGTGTAAGTTGTTTTTTTGAGGTCCTGGATGCTCCCTCTTATTGTGTTTTGATTTTTTTCCTGTTCGTGAGTTGCGGACGTTTTTTGCGAGGTAGTAATGAGTGTTAACGTGTCTCGGATGTTATTCGCGGTGCGCGGTAAAGTTTACGAGGGTCGCAGTTGGTGTGTCGTGTTGTTTGCGTTACAACGTAAAGTTTGCGAGGGTCGCAGTTGCTGGCAAGGAGCGCACGAGGGCTGCGGGCTCGCTATGCGAGCCCGCAAGCGTGAGCAACGGCTCTGGCTGGCTCGCATGCTCACAACTATATATGTGATCTATGAAGTGCTTATTTGCAGACATTATATGTAAAGTTTATGGCCAAGCAATATCCTATCTATCCCTGTGTGATAGTGTTTGTACTTATGAATGGAAATATATTATATTTGTCTGACTATCTATCTATCTATCTATCTATCTTTGTCTCTCTCCCCCTCTCTCTCTCTCTATCTATTTCCCCCCTCTCTCTCTCTCTGTCCACCCTCTCTCTCTCTATCTCTCTCCCTCTCTCTCTATCTCTCTAACTTCTCTCTCTCCCCCTCTCTATCTATCTCTCCCCCCTCTATCTCTGTCCACCCTCTATCTCTATCTCTCCACCCTCTCTCTCTGTCCACCTTCTCTCTCTCCCTCCTCTCTCTCTAATGTCTCTCTCTGCCTCCCCCTCTCTCTATCTCTCTCTCTCCCCTCTCTCTATCTATCTCTCTCTCTCCCCTCTCTCTCTCTATCTCTCCCCCTCCCCCTCTCTCTCCCCCCCCTCTCTCCCCTCTCTCTCTATCTCTCCCCCTCCCCTCTCTCTCTCCCCCTCTCTCTCTCTTTCTCTCTCCCCCTCTCTTCCCCCCTCTCTGTTTCTCTATTCCCCACTCCTCTCTCTCTCTCTCCCCCCCCCCCCTCTCTGAGCCTCACTCACCGGTTGATGGTCCCCAGTTTCTTCCTGTAGGTCTTGTATATCTCTGCGGTGCTCAGTAGCGGGGTCCCTGGATGGATGGGGGTCTCAGGGGCCGCGTACACAGGATGAGTGAAGAGCCGGTGCAGCTTGGAGCCCCCTGCCCCCCGTGTCCTAGTGCTGGTCGTGTTACCCTCGCCGGGTGTCCGCTCCATGCACTCACACCTCCTGCTCAGTCTAATCCAGAGCTGTGGCCACTTATCTAGCTATCTATCTTTGTCTCTCTCTCCCCCTCTCTCTTTCTCTCTCCTGTCTCTCTCTCTCCCCCTCTCTCTCTATCTATCTCCCCCCTCTCTCTCTCTGTCCACCATCTCTCTCTCTGTCCACCCCCTCTCTCTCTATCTCTCTAACGTCTCTCTCTCTCTCCCCCCTCTCTATCTATCTCTCCCCATCTATCTCTGTCCACCCTCTCTCTCTCTATCTCTCCCCCCTCTCTCTCTGTCCATCCTCTCTCTCTCCCTCCTCTCTCTCTAATGTCTCTCTCTCTCTTCCCCCCTCTTTCTATCTCTCCCTACCCCCTCTCTTTATGTTTCTCTCTCTCTATCTCTCCTCTCCCCTCTCTCTCTCTCTCCCGTCTCTCTCCCCTCTCTCTCTCTATCTCTCTCTATCTCTCCCCCGCCCCTCTCTCTCTCCCCCTCCTCTCTCTCTCTCTCTCTCTCTCTCTCCCCCCTTCTCTCTATCTCTCTCTCCCCCTCTCTCTTTCTCTATCTCCCCCCCCCTCCTCTCTCTCTCTCCCCCCTCTCTGAGCCTCACTCACCGGTTGATGGTCCCCAGTTTCTTCCTGTAGGTCTTGTATATCTCTGCGGTGCTCAGTAGCGGGGTCCCTGGATGGATGGGGGTCTCAGGGGCCGCGTACAGGGGATGAGTGAAGAGCCGGTGCAGCTTGGAGCCCCCCGGGTCCTAGTGCTGGTCGTGTTACCCTCGCCGGGTGTCCGCTCCCCGCACTCACACCTCCTGCTCAGTCTGATCCAGAGCTGTGGCCACAGGTGGAAGTAAATATCCGCGGCCAGGAGCGCAGAGAGGACGGACAGCAGGAGCATGATGTCCGGGGGAGGCAGGAGAGAGGGGCAGGACCAGGGGCAGAGGGGAGTATAGGAAGGGTTTGCGAGGGTCGCAGTTGCTGGCAAGGAGCGCCTTTGGTGCTCCATGCCAGCAACTGTGACCCTCGCTTTGCGAGGGCCTCAGTTGCTGGCATGGCGCCTCATTCTATTATCGGCCGTAAATCGGCCGTAAGGCTGCGATTCCTTGCGGGGGTTCAGTTAACTCGCGATTCTATTATACGGCCCCGCAAGGATCTCCTTTTACGGCCGGCCGCATATCTTGGAACCGGCCGTAATCTGTGAAATATAAAAAGTCAAAAATAAATTCAAGCCTGCACTGTACAGCTCTGTAAATGCTAGGGATCATATTGGGGGACATGAGGATTAAAAGGAACCCACTCTCAAGCTTGCACATCTGCCCAAACCCGAGTTCAAATTAACTGTTTATTTTCCGGCTGCGGCGTGGGTGTGTCTGAGGTGCTCCAAGCACTCTGGACTTTTTACATGGATATTTTACGGATATTAAAAATTAAATATTTTACGGATTTGAGTACAGGATAATTATGTGCTATTTTTTCTAACACCTAAAATCCCTTTATAGTCTTCTCAAAGTGAAGGATGGCTTTATTTGAGCTATTTTATGTGCTTAATTGGTGCTAGCGAGACCTCTTTCCTGCAAGTAAGCTGCGGCTCGCTTTTAGCCTTGCAGAGAGGTTTCCCGGAGCAATTGAATTGCAAATCTCTTGCGGCCGTTTTAGATCAAAGGCTTTCCTCCGGCGCGAGCGGCCGCAAGAGATAGCAAGGCACCGGCCGCAAGCCTGCCAGAATCCCCGGCCGTAAGGGAATAGAATAGCAGAATAGCTTGCGGCCGGTCCTTGCGGCCCCGCAACGGCTGCGGCCGCTAATAGAATGAGGCCCATGGAGCGCCTTCGGCTACGCAAGGGCCGCGGGCTCGCTATGCGAGCCCGCAAGCCTGAGCAAGGGCTCTGGCTGGCTCGCATGCTCACAACTATATATGTGATATGTTCCATCTATTGTGGGATAAGGACAACAAAATCTCCTGGTTTGAATATCAGATGTGAATATTTTTTTGTTTTGAACCATTGCTTTCCAAACATTAAAGGGCCAATCTAAGTGCTTTTCATGGTAAATCAATTTTTTAGTTCACATTAATTAACATAAGAATGCATGTGTAAGCAGCAGCAAATCAATGCTTTAACCTGAATATAGAATTTAAAAAAACAGATTGCAACATTAATGGGCACTGATGTACCCCTTTCAACTAAGATAACATTATTTAAGCCTTACCAAGACAGCCTAATTAATTTTATCTCACTTGAAATCTCTCACTTCCTTTTCATAGTATTCAAGACAATGAGAGATGTGTCAAGGGATACCGAAGTGATTATTAATGAGATAAACTGTGTTTTATTTTCTGGCTAAAGCTTTGATTTGGTACTTTTTGCATGTATATTTTTAATGTTAATTATTGGTGAACTATAAAAAAGGTTTAACATGAAAAGTGCTCAGACCGGCCTTCAACAAGTTAAAAGAAGTATAATTTGTGCCAGGGCACTCAAAAATCGTAATCGCTTTTAGGACTTCTGTCCGAGGACGAATATGTTGTGGCAGAAAAATGAGTGTCAAAGTAAAATATGACGGAAGCAAGAGAATGGTCAGGATGGCCAGGTAAGAGGAAGGCAGAGAAGTCTCAAGCACATACAGGTTTGTCAACTGGGAGATCAGTCCAAATGGCATGGAAAAGATCACAACACCTTTTGTTCATCAGGCTGTTAAAGAAGTACAGGATGAAGAATACAGCAAGTCAGGGTCAGACAGATTGTATGAGGCACTCAGTAATGCAGGAACTGATAAGAAGGAGGTCAGAGGCACTCAGTCTGAGAGCAACCGTACCTTAATGGATCTGTTTTATAGGTATGATAAACCACTCACAGAACAGCAATCATTTAATTCACGTAAGCCTGTTACAAGGAAACATATTCTGTAACATGTCAGTCAGGTCTGATCTGATCTTGTTTTTATATATATATGCAAATGACACATGGGGTTTTGGTCTCCCTAAGGGTCGTAGGAGGCTCAAGATGACTTCTTGCTCACTGTGCCATAGGGAGTGCAGCTTTACCTCACTGATAAGGCCATAACATAAATGCAATTTTCTGCAATATGAGCAATTTGTCATGCCTATAGAACACAGCCATTAAGATGTGTTTGTTCTCAGATTGCGTGTCTCTGAGTTTGTACACTGGCGGGAAGTATAGTGACACAGTTATAAGCTTATGTGACTTAGGCACATGCAGATAGAAAAACAAGCTCAGGTTAACACACAGCAAGTCAGACAAGAGACTCTGCTAATAGTGAACCGGAAGATCTTGAACCATGCATAGGAAAACTAGAATATAAAAACTAGAGTGGACTAGAAATGTATGTAAGAAATGTAGAGGTTTGAGTAAGCCAGATGCAGATTGTTGAAATTGGGAGCTTGTCCCTTTAAATCTTTTGAGTAATGTAAACTGAAAAGCTGTAGCCCTAGATTATTAGCATAACATAATGGAACATATTAGCCATTACTCTGCTTTTAGGGTATAACAAATCCGAATTATTTAATTGTACAAGCCAGTGGATAATCTCTGACCAAAATCAAAACAAATGTGTTTTTATATTATATGGGTATATAATAGATTTTATTGTAATAATAACAAAATGATGCAAAAAAAATCAACATTTTGTAATGATTTATCTTACATTATTCTTTTAGTCATTATCATAGCACTTTAATTGGTTTATGATATTGTTTTTTTGTTGTTTATTAGTAATTTTGAATGTGAACCTTTTGTTTCTTCTTTTTATATTGCTGTACACTGCCCTTTACTATATCCTTGAAGGAAAGAGTCTTCTATCTCATGACACTTACATTGACCCTCAGATTACAGAAAAGCATAAACACAAAACAATATGGATTCCACAAAATCCATGAGTAGATTAGAACCTATAAGGTTTTGGTGTTTTCTAAAAGATGGTAAACATGCCAGACCTGCTGCCTTGATGCAAACTATGAGCCCTATTCTATTCCCCTATATGGCAATTTATACTGGCCCTCATTCA
This sequence comes from Discoglossus pictus, assembly GCA_027410445.1. NCBI lineage: Eukaryota > Metazoa > Chordata > Amphibia > Anura > Alytidae > Discoglossus > Discoglossus pictus. The sequence continues at coordinate 312,406,585 of CM050164.1, read as the reverse complement.
ATTGCGATTTGGCCAATTCAATAGTGCTCTAAATAAGCACATAAAATATTTTTTTTAAATAAGTTTTTAGTTAGTGAAAACCTTGTTTTTGGATAGATATTTACTACCTAAAAACTTCTTTAAAAAAATATGTTATGTGCTTATTTAGACCTCTATTCAATTGGCCAAATTGCAATTGAATGAGGGCCACTGTCTTTAAGTGCTAAGTAAATCTCCTTAGCTATTCTATTCCCCCATTGTAGATTCATTGCGAGCGAGCTACCCATGATTACTACAGCAAACTTTGCCATTGATTTTCCCATATCAGGTATTTTTTACAAGATGCGTGAGCTCCAAAAAGCTATTTATTAACAAATAACCTTAAATTACTTGGCTGTCTCAACTTCTAAAATTACAGATTAAAAAAAAAAAAATTGGGAGTACTCCATAGCACTCACAATGCCATAAACATGCTTTTGACTCTTGTACCCCTTTCCTCTCAAATACTATCCCCCTACCCCAATCAACCCCATCTACATAACCATAACTGTAAACCCCATGTAACAGGGGTCTTTAAAGGATCTGCAGCATCTAAAGAATTAACCCTTGTCGCATTGGTACCCCCGTTGCACCTAATCTATAAACCCCCATGGTTTACTAACTTAACCCCCAAAGTTATATAATAATTGTATTTTTTTTTATTATTTTTCATAAAGTTCTTTTTTTTTTATTTTAATCATTTAGATTTATATCGATTTTTTAGTTTATTGTTAATAATGTTGTTAATAATGTAGTGTAGTGTTTTACTTAGAGTGTGGTGGGGGTCCTGGTGGACTCCCATGGCATTTAATGTGTTAATTTAGTTAACAGAGACCCTCTTGGTATATAGGGGCTTTGTCAGGGGGGGATTTTTAAGTTGCTCATGAAAGGATATATAAATGTGCACAAATATTGCCAATCTTTGGCTTTCATTTTACTTCACATGAGAACACAGTACATGAGTTAATTATATTCTACTAGCGGCTTGCCCGTCAAAAATGACGGCAATAAAAAGTGAAGCCTGGCAATGCTATTTGCCACACAATGGGAGTCTCTCCCCCTCTACTTTACTGGCCTCACGATGAGCGCCTTTAGCGTTCATCACGGGCCCATCTCTCTCTCCACATCTCTCTCTCTCTTTCCGGTAGCCGGGCAGCTGTGGGTAGGAAGGAGTGGGAGCCGAGCTAAGAAGAGCCAGGTGACCTTCTATTGAGGAGGGGGAAGCCGGACCGGAGGGATCCAATCCAACCCCGATCCGGATATAGGGGCTGCGGATCAACATAAAGTGACTGAAGAGGGTCTGCGGAGGGGACAGTGACAGCATGGAGGTGAGAGGAGAGAGTGACTGGGGAAGGAGAGAGCGGGGTGTATGGAGGAGGAGAAGGCTTGCTGAGGCACAGTGATGATACAAAGGAGAGAGTGAGTGTGTGGGGTTAGGAGGGAAGGACAGAGCAGTGTGTATGGTGAAGGTGGCCTGGGGGGCACTGACAGCACCGAGATGAGAGAGGAGATTGTGGGGACGCCGCACGGCTTTGCGATCAGATTGTTGTCAAACTGCGATTTGTCGCAAAGCGTGACGACGAATAGCAGTTTGACAATTATAATATGTGATGGGGTTGATTTAATAAATTATCAAAAACAATCCCTTGACCTTAGAGAGTGGCAGCTAGACGAATAACACAATGTCTTTGCATCGATTAGAGCTGAACTTTGACATCTGACCCGGGGGTCTATATTGAGTATCCAAATGCTTCCTGAAATGAGAGAATGCTCATGTTATGGACTTTAGCATTGTCAAATGCCAATTAGAGTGGGTGATTGGCACATATTGGGGCTTCTGTGACAGTAGAGCAGTATTGCCTTTGGCTTTTTCTCACCTTGTCTACTTACTGACTGCTAATGACTAGTTGAAAACAAATTTTGATGCAAAATAATAGTTTCTTTGCCACTATAATCTTTAGATGCCACATTTCAGTGATAACTTAAAGCTTGTCTCAAACTGTTTTTTGTAAAACAGGGGGTTTACTCTCAAATGTGTGACTTTTTGGGAGGCTTTGGGGGAAAGGAAGATTTTATGTAATAGGAGGAACTGTGCATTCAAAATAGGGACAACTGAAAGGTATGAGAGCAACCCATGACACATATATTACTTGAGTGATTTGAAAAGCAATATTATTGACCATGAATTGATTTCCCAAAATATTATTCAGATGTTCTTATCTTTTCTTGCACAACATTCAGTCTACTGTGGTATACATATTGTAAATTAATTGAGGCTGTTTTGCTTATTAGAGTGCTATTATAATTCAATATGACACAAAAAACATGGTTGATTTGGTTATATTTATTTTCAGATATAATGCAAAAAAGAGCAAATAAAAGTGTACCTGCCTTTCAAAAGTATGTTGTAGAAATGGAGACCTAGGGCAATATGTACCAGGTCTAGAGCAGCACATTTTCAGGGGGCAGTAGGCTGCCTCAAGTTTCTAGCGCTGTGTCTAAGAAGATTGTGTTTGTATATAAATCTACAACAATTATACACTTTTGTATACAATTTGACAACTATGTGAAGACAGTAAAGATAAAAGCACACATTTTTATATATACACTAGCGAATTGCAAGTCAAAAAATTACGGCAATGAAATTGTAAGTGAGCTAATGCTGTTTGGTGTATAATAATAAAATAACTAATAGATTAATAAAGTAATATACTTTACCTATTTTGAAGTAATATATGCAGGAATCAATGTGTTGAAGAGCTGAGAATCTGTTTTGATGTTGCTGCAGCATTAGTGGTGTGGAGCTGCTGTGCAAGCGTGATGAATGTGTGTAGTGTAATAGTGTGCGTGCGCGAGACAAAACCGTTAGCGTAGCTGCGTACTTCTGCATTGTATAAATTATTGTTCTAAAATCGCAGCTAATGTGTGGTGTGCGGCTGTGGCGGAATATCCGTAGCTGTTTTGTGGTGTTTTGCGTGTTTAGAGTCCTGTAGCCTAGTTTTCGTTTTGTTCGGCGGCCATTTTTTCTCTCGCTTAGAGAATTTTTTAGTGTCTAAACTCTTTTATTTTGAGTTAAATTGAGGTATAACTTCATTTTTTTAGGTCCTGGATGCTCCCTCTTGCTGTAGGTAAGCTTTTTATGTATGTGTTGTGTGTATTTATTGTGTTTTCCATTTTTTCATGTCCGCGGGTTACGGACGATTTTTGCGAGGTCGTAATTGGTCGTAACGTGTCTCGTACTTTTTCGTGAGGGCCGCAGTTGCTGGCAAGGAGCGCCTTTGGTGCTCCATGCCAAACAACTGAGGCCCTCGCTACGCGAGCCTGCAAGCATGAGAAATGGCTTGCATGCTCACAACTATATATGTGATTGACTCTGCTGTCATGGCAGGTTAAATCTAAGAGATAATAGAGGTTTTAGAGACATATATATTGTGACGATCCGAGAGTAGGGGCTAGACAAGCCCAGTGCCCCCTGCTATCGACTACAGGTTAACTACCCACAAGGACCGTGGGGTTCTTGAAAATCTCGGCACCAGCACCCCGATATCTCACTTATGTATCAGTCAGAAAACTTGCATTAGAAATCAGCACTTCCAGGCTATAAAGAGACTCCAGATCTGCTTCTTCTTAGAGGGCTTGATAAGACTTGTTACAGTCAAACCTACCCCAGCAGGATTCTACAGAGTCTCCCAGTACCTCCCTGCAGCCATCCAGGAGAACAGGAGCAAAATAAGAGACACACGATTTCTATATGTTTCCAGAAGTAAACTGTTTTATTTTAAAAGTCAGCAGTATTTATAGCAGTTAGATACAAAGGGGGTGTACACAATGTAACAATGGGAGGGTGTGACAAGGGGCATTTTGATTAAAATGAAAGCCCAATTGATATAGAATAGAGGTCTCCCATTACGCAAATTATTAATTCAACTTTATAATCTGGAGAAAAGTAATAAACAAAACCTTAATAACATTACTTATACAGAAATGTAAAAAATTCAAAATCAAATAAATAAAATTAATCAATTACTTTTGGATAAAGCAATATGGAGGATGCAGCAAAGGTATTACTACCATGACAATAAAATAAGCAAAATCTTAGCTAATAAAATAAAATAAAAACATGTTAGACCAAGAATGAATATTTGTTGAGTGAAGGTAAATATATTTCTGGATCAAAAGAAAAAGGCTAATGCTTTAGCCTTTTTCTACCAAAATGTATATAATCTAAAAAAGTATTCATCCTTTAGAGAACCAACAAAGGACGATATTCATATGTTTTTAGATAAGTATTAATTACCTAGGATATCTGGTTCATATTTAGACAAACTCAATAAACCAATTATAGAAAAGGAAGTGGTTGAAGTCATAAATAGTTTAAAATCTTACACAACACCTGGCCCAGACAGCTATACAAACGCTTTTTATAAATTATTTCACCCAATCTTGGATACTTATCTGGAAAAATTGTTTAATGAATTTAAAGATTTGGGCAAAATACCAGAAGAGATGTTAAGAGCAAACATAATTATGATTCCTAAAAATAATCATGACTTGCATATTGCAAGGATTATTTATTTAATGAATGTGTATTAAATAATGTATTAAAACATTTTAGCCATTAGAATGAAAAAAAATTATAGATTAATTGATTCCAAAGGACCAATCAGGATTTATTTCCGGTAGATACAGACCTGACAATGTCAGTAAATTAATGGATCTGATGGCTTATTCAAAATGTTTGGGTGCTCCCACCCTGGTTATCTCTTTAGATGCAGAGAAAGCATTTGATAGGGTAGGGTGGGAGTACATGAAATTGACATTATTGAAAACGGGTTTTGATAGTTTTGGCTTTAATTCTCAATCCTTTGAGATCAGTAATGGGACAAGACAAGGGTGCACTCTCTCTCCCACCTTGTTTGCATTGTTAACAGAACCTCTAGCAGAAGCTATAAGAAGTACTGCCAGCATAAATGGTATAAGGGTGGGGAGAGAGACCACAAGACAACCTTGTTTGCGGATGATTTTGTGCTAACACTCACACGCCAAAAGGAAACACTTCCACAAGTTTTAAAACAAATTGAGAATTATGGCTTTATTTCAAACTATAAGTTGAACATACAAAAATCTGAAATTATGACGTTAAATATCTCTAATGCTGAAAAAAAGATTTTGAGAGATCAATTCACTTTTGATTGGGAAACTAATACCTTTAAGCATCTAGGAATTCATTTTGATGATGAAACAACTAAAACGATTTCAACTAACAGTAAGAATTTACCATAAAGTCAAATAAATTTTAGTAGGATGGAGGGAATTGAAACTCAAATTCTCGGGTAGAATCCCTTGTATTAAAATGGTAATTCTCCCAAAAATTAACTACATACTTAGATGTATCCCAATTAACTTTCCTTCATATTGGATTTCAAAATTTCAAAGTGTAATAGATACATTTATTTACTCGAGAAAACATACCAGGTTGAAAACAGTAGCAATGGCAAGACGATTTGTCCAAGGTGGGATATCATACCCAGTTTTAAAGCTATAACAAGAAGCTACACTGCTAACCCACTCATTAAAATGGTTATATCGGCAAAATAATTACCCATGGTATCAGATAGAAAAGACACTAGTTCGGAACAAAGATTTTAAAGCTTTAATTTATATAGATAAGTATCCACGGGATTATATGAGTAAAGAAGCATACACAGTTAAAACATTTTGAATACATGGAGAAGAATAAATAAAAAATATAAACTGTTACCACTTTTTGAGTATGACCACTCCAATTAATACAATTGCAAAATTTAATAAAATATCCTGGACAAAAGATTGGACTAGTAAGGGTGTTCAATTTCTCAATGACTTGTATATAGAAGGTGAGTTAGTATATGAACAATTATTGCACGCCTTAAAAGATTGCAGAATAACGAAAAAATTGAAAAAGAAACTTAATGAGTTAGAATCAATTATTAAAAGCTATGAATCTTCCCATATGATATCAAGATGTTTTAATATAATTCTATCAGAACTAGAAAAAGGAAAAACTAAGGGTATGGAAACCTGGGAAGTTGACACGGGCAAAATCTTAACATATGAAAACTGGGTTAAAGCCTTTAAAAATACAGATTCATCAAAAATGCTGCTATGAGGGAAATATATTTCAAGCTATCTAATAAATGGTATATTGTACCGGTTAGGGTATATCAGATCGTCCACAAGATTTATGATATATTATGTTGGAGAGGATGTGGGCTAACTGGCAGCCCTCTCCATGGGCCTCATTCTATTAGCGGCCGCAGCCGTTGCGGGGCCGCAAGGACCGGCCGCAAGCTATTCGGCTATTCTATTCCCTTACGGCCGGAGGCTCCGGCAGGCTTGCGGCCGGTGCCTTGCTATCTCTTGCGGCCGCTCGCGCCGGAGGAAAGCCTTTGCAAGGCTAAAAGCGAGCCGCAGCTTACTTGCAGGAAAGAGGTCCCGCTAGCACCAATTAAGCACATAAAATAGCTCAAATAAAGCCATCCTGCACTTTGAGAAGACTATAAAGGGATTTTAGGTGTTAGAAAAAATAGCACATAATTATCCTATACTCAAATCCGTAAAATATTTGTTTTTTAATATCCGTAAAATATCCATGTAAAAAGTCCAGAGTGCTTGGAGCACTTCAGACCCGCCCACGCCGCAGCCGGAAAATAAACAGTTAATTTGAACTCGGGTTTGGGCTGATGTGCAAGCTTGAGAGTGGGTTTCTTTTAATCCTCATATCCCCCAATATGATCCCTAGCATTTACAGAGCTGTACAGTGCAGGCTTGAATTTATTTTTGCGTTTTTACATTTCTGCGCTTACGGCCGGTTCCAAGATATGCGGCCGGCCGTAAGATGAGATCCTTGCGGGGCCGTATAATAGAATCGCTAGTTAACAGAACCCCCGCAAGGAATCGCAGCCTTACGGCCGATTTACGGCCGGTAATAGAATGAGGCCCCATGTTTGGTGGGATTGTCCTTACATTAACACACTTTGGATTTAATGTTTTGATTTTGTTTCTACAGTGTTGGAGAGGGTTGTTTCTCCTGCTCCTTACAGCGTTCTATTGCACATTTTCTTAGAGGAATTAGAGATAGAAGAAATAGCTTTGATGATTCAAGTCTATACGATTGTTAAACTTGTAATTTCAGTAAGATGGAAACAAAGGGATCCCCATGTTTGGAGGGATATAATGCATAACATGGACCACTGTAGGGAACTAGAGAGACACTTCTCAAAAACTGGACTCACAACTTAAATGTGTTATCTGGGATACTTTGGATTAGATGTTATGAAAAAGTATGTAGAAATGTTTATCACTACTAGGTTTATAAACAGTATTTGGCCCATAAGTAGATCTTATTTATTTGGATTAGTGTGGTATGAATAAAGTATGTCTGATTTGTCTAGGAACGTCATTTTTGGATTTGATGTTTAAGAATTTGCAAGACGCTCTTTGTTTATGTGTCTTTTAAAAATTGGTATGTCCAAAACGTAAAAAAAAAAAAAAAGGTAGGCGTGGCAGACAATTGAAGGAGATTATCCCACATGGGGTCTAGCAGTATCTTTCTGACGAATTGTTTGATTGATATATAAGTGATTGTTTTCAATTGCATTAAGGAAAGGATTGTACATCTACTTGAAGTTAATATTTTACAATCTGAAAGAGGGATCTCACTTAATTTTTGGTAAAAATATTGTAAAAGTAATAAGGTGTGAGTAATGTAAATTTATTGAATATACTCATAAAGGTTAAAAGAAAGGTAAATAATCTTTTAGGATCAAAATTAGTTTTACAAGTATTAGAGAATAACTAAAATGAGAAATGAGAATCTTATAAATTCATACACAAAGTTCATGTATAACAGTAGCTTAGATTATTGATGTATTGATCACCCAGTAAAAGTAACCTTATGAAATGGTATAATGGTTGGTAATTTGTAAACATATTAAATTAGAGTTACAAAGAGAGAGTAAATAGAATTTGGGAGAAAATAAATGGTCACAAATTTTTAGGGGAGATCATATATTAAAAGAAAATAGTGAAAAAGCAAAGGAATACATTTTTCCTGTAAAGTTAGAAAGAGCAAATTACCGTATATACTCGAGTATAAGCCGAGTTTTTCAGGCCTTTTTTCAAGGCAAAAAAAAAAAACCCTAGGCTTATACTCGAGTCACTCTCCCCACCGTGTGTCTCTAACCCCCCTGTGTCTCTCTAACCCCCCCGTGTGTCTCTAAACCCCTGTGTGTCTCACTACTCCCCGTGTCTCTTTCCCTCCCCATCCTCAACCTAAACCCCCCTCAACCCCTCTCCTCCACCTAAACCCCCCTAAATACCTCCCCCCTCTCCCCTCACTTACCTGCTTGTGCTCCGGCCTCCACTCCTTGACCCGGCACCGGCGCGCATGTGACGTCACATGCGAGCCGTGTCATTTGCATATACCGGGTGCCGGCACCCCGTATATGCTTTTAACGTGGTGCGCATGTGACATCACATGCGCGCCAGGTCAAGGAGTGGAGGCCGGAGCACAAGCAGATAAGTGAGGGGAGAGGGGGGAGGTATTTAGGGGGGTTTAGGTGGAGGAGGGGGGGTTGAGGGGAGTTTAGGTTGAGGAGGGGAGTTGAGGAGGGGGTTTGGGGTTGAGGGGGATTGAGGGGGGAGGTTGAGGAGGGTTGAGGTTGAGGAAGTGGGTTGGGGTTGAGGGGGGATGAGGTTGAGGAGGGGGGTTGAGGTTGAGGAGGGAGGTTGAGGATGGGGGATTGAGGATGAGGATGGCGGGGTTGAGGAGGGAGTTGAGGAGGAAGGTTGAGGAGGGGGTTGAGGATGGGGGGTTGAGGAGGGAGGTTGAGGAGGGGGTTGAGGAGGGGGGTTGAGGAGGGGGGTTGAGGATGAGGAGGGAGGATGATGAGGGAGGTTGATGATGAGGAGGAGGGGTTGAGGAGGGGGGTTGAGGATGGGGGGTTGAGGAGAGAGGATGAGGATGGGGGGTTGAGGATGGGGGGGTTGAGGAGGGAGGTTGAGGGGGGGTTGAGGTTGAGGAGGGTTGAGGTTGAGGAGGGGTTGAGGTTGAGGAGGGGTTGAGGATGAGGATGGGGGTTGAGGAGGGAGGATGAGGATGGGGGCTTGAGGAGGGGGTTGAGGATGGGGGGTTGAGGAGGGAGGTTAAGGATGGGGGGTTGAGGATGAGGGGATTGGGGAGGGAGGTTGAGGATGAGGAGGGAGGTTGAGGATGAGGAGGGAGGTTGAGGATGAGGAGGGAGGTTGAGAATGAGGAGGGAGGTTGAGGATGAGGATGGAGGTTGAGGAGACACAGGGAAGGGAGAGGTTGGAAGAGACACAGGGAAGGGAGAGGGGAGAAGAGACACAGGGAAGGGAGAGGGGAGAAGAGACACGGAGAGAGAGGGGGACACAGAGGGCACAAGAGGGACACAGGGGGCAGCACATTTCCCACCCTCGGCTTATACTCGAGTCACTCATTTTACCCAGTATTTTGTGGTAAAATGGGTGCCTCGGCTTATACTCGGGTCAGCTTATACCCGAGTATATACTCCAAGTCTGGCAAAAAAACTTTAAACATTTATGTAATGCACCTTTCAAGTAGTAGTACATTTTTAGAAATGGGGAGGAAAAAATAAAACCTAAATTTAATTGAAGATACTTGTTGGAATGAAAGATATAAGATGAGACTTTGTTTAAGATTAGAGAAAGTGAGATAATAAAAAAAACAATAATAATAATAAAAATGTATAAGAACAGCTACACTATAAAAGCAATCAAGAATTAGGATTACGACAAATCAGAGTATAAATTTCAATGTCAGGGGTATGAACACCCCTAGTAAAAGGAGTTCCATATTAAGGTTAATAAAACAAAAGAAATCTGATATCATATTTTTGCAAAAAAAAACTCATTGGGACAGAAACACAATTCCAAGGAAATTATGAATTTAGATATAACTCAACCTTTAAGAAAAATTCTAGAGGTGTCTCCATCTTAATTAGTAAAAATTTGAAAATAGGAGAAGAATTAGTATAAATAGACCCCAACGGTAGATTTATTTTATGGTTAGGAGAAATTAACAATCAAAAATTCACATTATTAAATTTATGTGCTCCTAACGAGGAACAACTTCAATTTATAAAACAGATATGTAAAAACATTAAAAAATATGCATATGGATCATTAATCATAGGTAGAGATTTTAACATGATTGGTAACCCAAACTTGATAGGAAAGCCCAGAAAGTAATTAAGAATATGACTAGTCTTCAAAAGAACTCACAACAATTTTCAAAATTAGCACCCGGCTTAGAAATGCGCTCCAAACTCGCGAGGACGCCCCCACGCAAAAGAAAAGTGAAATGCAAACCCCGATATCTGTTCGCACTGCTGAGGGAGGACCTGGGCCGCACGTAGTTGGAAAAAGAGTGGAAGGTGAGGATGTGGGACCTGAGGGAGAGATGGGAAAATCGGTGGGTGGTTGAGGACTGTGGGATTGGAGGGATGGATGAGGATAAGATGGTGGGGAGAGAGGAGAGACAGAGAAAAGGAGAGAGCTAGAGAGAAAGAGGGAACAAGGGAGAGAGATGGAGAGAGACAAGGAGAAAGAAGGAAAGAAAGTGAAAGAGGAAAAAAAGAGAGGAGAGAGAGGACAAGAGAGAATGAAAGAGAGAACAAGGAGATACTCAGTGCACGTTAAAGTCGGGGTGCCGTCGGGGCGCGTTATTAACAGGCGCGCTTCTGTTTGTGCGCTCATGCGTCGGCGGTCATTTGTGGTCGCACATTTGGAGATCGTGTCAAAGTCACGCCACCTTCAAAATTTATATGCAGTAATAACATGGAGGATCTTGCACCCTGAACAAAGAGATTATACTTATTTTTCTTTTATTCATTAAGTATATTCCAGGATAGATCTCTTTTTAGTTGACATATTAGCTTTTAATAAAGTGGGCCAAGTGGAGATTGGTCCCATTACTATATCAGACCACGCTTATATAACAATGAACATTAAATAAGATAGTTAGTTAACTATAAGACCTCCATAGAAATCGGACGATACAGTAATTGAAAACGAAGATAGGAAAAACTACCTCAGGGAAAAAATCAAGACATTTTTCAAATTAAACGAGAACTCTGTCCTATCCAAAAGTGTTTTATGGACCTCCCAAGAAGCTTTTACTGGGGGTATACTAATTAAAATGAAAAGTCACCTGATAAAACAAAGAGGTGAATTTTACGTAGGTTACTTATACAATTATATAATTGGGAGAAAACCAACAAACTAAACTCAAATTATATAAATTCCATAGAGATTAAAAAAATTCAAAATCAGACATTCAAAATCAATCAATTACTCTCTGATGCATCAATATGGCGCATGCAACAAAGATACTTTCATTATGATAACAAAATGAGTAAGATATTAGCTAATAAAATTTAAATTAAAAATTAAAGGACTAGAATTGAATCTTTAATAAATGAAAATATTACCAGACCTAAAGAAATAGCTAATACTTTTGCCAAATTTTATCAAAACAAATATAATTTATTGCAGGACCCATTCTTTAAGGAACCATCAGCGGAAGATATTCAACATTTTCTGAATACATATAAGTTACCTAATATATCGGATTCTGAACTGGAAGAACTAAACAAACCAATTACAGAAACAGAAATTGTAGAAGTTTTAAACCTTATACAACACCTATAGTACACGGCTATAGTAATCTATTTTAAGAAATCATTTTACCCAGTTTTGAGTAGTTATTTAAAATAATTATTCAGTGAAATTAAAGATGAAGGTAAAATACCAGAAGAGATGCTAATAGCAAACATAACAATGATTCCCAAACATAATCAAGAATTGCAATACTGTAGCAGTTATAGACCGATATCCTTAATGAATGTCAACTTGAAATTGTATTCTAAAATCTTAGGGGTCTGAATGAATAGTATAATAAATAAGCTAATATCAATTAACCAATCAGGTTTCATCGCTGGCAGGCAGGGTCCTGACAATGTCAGGAAACTGATGGATTTAATAGCTTATTCCAAAAGTACAGAGTATATGAAACTGACATTGATGATAATGGGCTTGGGAAGTTTGGTACCCATGCCGTAGTAGCATTATACTCCTCTCCATCAGCTTCAATTACCGGAATTGGATTAAATTTGCTAAGTTTTGGAATTAATAACGGTACCAGTCAAGGGTTTCCTCTCTCTCCCACCTTGTTTTCATTATTATTAGAACCTTTGGCGGAGGCCATTAGAAGTACCCCCGGTATAAGAGGGATAAAGGTGGGAGAGAGAAAACACAAAACAACCTTGTTTGCCGATGACATCGTTTTAACTTTAACACACCCAGATAAATCATTGCCACAAGTATTAAATTGAATTGGGAATTACGGTTTTATTTCGAATTACAAACTGAAGCAGCAAAAAACTGAAATATTGACAATAAATATTGGGAACGGAGATAAGAAACTTTTGGAAGCAAAACATTAATTTAAATGGCACCCCAATTCATTTAAGTATTTGGGTATTAGTTTCAGTGATGATATAAGTAAAATGTCTTCAATTAACTGTAAAAAAGTTTATCATAAATGTGAAGAAATTATAGAAGGTTGGAAAGATTTGTGATTATCCTGGAGAGATTCTGCAAAATACCTTGAAGGGAAAACTGGACCAGAAAAGTTATTAATTATCTGAAAAACTTATACATAGAAGGGGAACTAGCATATTTTAATCAAATAAGAAATATGTTTGATATTTCCCAGCAAGGATGGTTAATGTATGTACAAATATTATAAGCTTTAACAAATTATAAACTGAATAAGAACGTTAGTAATATGATGAACCTAGTGGAAAGAATCATCATGTTTTAATATTATTCGAGCACATATAGAAAAATAAAAAACAATGTACATAAAATTATGGCAAAAGGACATAGGAAAAACTATAGCAATAGAAAGTTGGGAAAATGCCTTTAAAATTACAAATAGATTTATTAAAAATGCTCCCAAGAGAGAAGTTTATTTTAAAACAATCAACAGATGGCATATGGTGCCATTAAAAATTTAACAATTTTCCCATGATAGTAAAGATAATCTATGTTGGAGGAGTTGTGGAAAAAATGGTAATCAATTCCATGTTTGGTGGGATTGTTCTCATATTAAGCCCTTGTGGATTGAATGTTTCAAGGTTATATCAGAAACCTTAAAGAAAAATATCTTAAAAACAAAAACAAAACAGCAGTAGCTTCCTGAGTGCAATAGGCTTAACCTTCAATACATCCGGCCGTCTCCAACACATATCAGATTTGATTAACTTTATCTGGCAAACAACGGGACAAAACAGATTACAAATACAATGAAGTATTTACATACATAATCCAGTGGCTGGAGCCAAGCTGTCTGTCCTTTAATGGGCTAAGACCCAGGAACTGGAAAAGGGGTCCCTCGCATATATATGTATGTCCATTGTCAGAAAAGAAAGGTGTATATCTTATATTTCTATTATAATCTTTACATTTTAAATATGTAGTCTACAATACATATGAAACGTAGCATCTAAAGATTATAGTGGCAGAGAAACCAATACAAACAGTGTTATTGGATGAAGAATCTACCATGGAAATTTACATAGCCTGATAAATTTACTTAACGTAATGAACTGTGGATCGCATGAATTTCCTGTGTTTTTATTCCCCCAGGCTTATTTGACAATGCAAGGACAGATAAAGTACAAAAGCTTTGTTTAGTGTTATAAGAATACTGTTATTGTCAGAAAGTCATATGAACATGAAGCAAGAGATATGTTTATATACAAACTTTCCTAGGCTTTGTCTGATTTTTCAAAATGCATAATCTATAACCTATTAACTCCTATCAGATGTTAATATCTGTTTATACTATTCTTGCAGGTTTTGCTTTTGCTATTAATAATTAGAAGCGTTTAAAACAACATAATGACACTGAAGTGCATACAAAATATTTAACAGGTGTTTACACAGGTAATACATAACTGTGGAAGCTGTGACATTTGGTATCCATATTTAAAATAATTATTCCTCTTACACTAACACAAACACCCTTTTTATTCTTCATTATTATAGAGCATTAATAACTGGTTACACATTATACTTGACATATTTTCTGTTAGCAAACATGATGTAGACCTATGTTAGCATACAATTACGTTGCTTTCCAACTCCATTCAAGCAAACTGTTAGAATGCTGGGTTTGCATACAAAGAAGGCTATAAATATGAAAAGCTTTTTGCCACCAGAATTGCCAACATTGCTTCACCTGGTGAATCTGGAGCTGCACCATATGCAGGGCCACCTTATGGCATAATACGATTTAGCTTTATGCCGGGTTCAGGTAGGGAAGGTGGCCCAGAGCTGACGGCAGCTGAAAAATATTTATTTTGTTTTTTAAATTTGATGTTGGAGTGGACCCTGGGAGATTGACAACCTTTGCCAGTTTATGGTTGCATCATGGTGGGAGAAGATGTTAATTACATTTATTAAAATCTCATCCAGTACTCTCTCTTGTCTTGTATACCGCATGAGAAGTTGGGCAGTCTTATTCTGTGATGTCAGTGATGTCAACGCAGCATTTATTGCTCTTCTTATCTTCTGCTGTGAGTGACTCAGTATTTGTATTTCATGTGTGATAACTAAAAGGAAGCATACATAGAAGAATGTATAGAAAGCAATGGGAATTGGCACAGAGACCTTACACACTCATCCTTTACTCTTACACTGCAAAGATCATACCATGTAGCCCTATTAAGCAGCTAAGTGATAGACACATACCTAGTGAGCAGACATACAGCCACATTAAATTCGACGACCGAAAGTGCAACGTGAAGTTCGCAACATCTGCAGGCCTGAAATTTGGCCGAGTTACTGTGCTATTAAATTCCAACGGACTGCGAGTTACGAGTTTGAGAAGCAAACTCGTAAACCATTTCTTGAACGTTGGATGCGAGTGATCAATTAGTCAAATCTGTAGTTACGGGTTTAGATGCAGCCAATGGAAACAGAGATCGTCATCATAGCTTCAACAGGAAAACGGAGGATGGATTTCAAATTTTTACTGGGTTCAATTACGAGTTACGATCGGAACCCACATTCAAGTTATGATGCAAATATTCATAAAGCCGTAATATTTGATATTCTATCACATGTGAGTTACAGTATATGTATTAACACATTGATTGCCAGGAATCGATATAACGCATAAATTTAAACATGAAATAAGTATTTTTCAGGGGCCGATTTGCAAGAGAATGGTAGTGCTATTCATTTTAAGACCTAAACATCACTTTCCCTTTTAATAAAAGTACAGTAATGTGGTGATATTAGCATTTAAAGTGCTACCGGATTGTACTTTACTCTCTGTCCTCTCTATCACTCATTGGCCTTTTAGGCTCCATTTGCATGTTACGGGATTGAACGCAAGTGAAATCGTTGTAATTTAATAGCTTGATTGGAATTGTAGCGGTTACGGGCTTGAGAGAACAAAGGATTTGAGGCCGTGAAGTTCAACGTTCCACGTCCCGTAGGCTTTTTTCGCTCCAAACCCGTAGATCGACAGTGGCTTACTTTACTGGGTTAATTTAATAGCAGTAAGTCTTACTTTCTACATTATGAGCTATGATTTAACACGTAGGTGGAATTTAATAGGGCTGAGAGTATATATGCAAAACATCATAGCATAGGCGTAGAAAATGCAAGGAGATATTGTGAGCAACCCAAACTGATCCTGGTTCTTGAGCCTTCATGTTCACAAAATCCTTCTCATATACTTTTTATTATTGCAGCATCTCCTTCCCCATGTTGTGAAGTTGTTTACCATTCCAGCAATTATAGGTTCCATTTCAAATCCCATCTGGCTTGTGATTTCCACTACACTTTGGACTGCATTCCCACCTTACCTAAAAAATTATAAAATATAATGATAACCTATTCTGCTGGACAATTGCATTTTTTTAAATAGTTATTTAAACTAAAAAGAAATATTAATGTAATGGCAGCAGGATAATTCAAACTATTCTAAAACAGATAATTTTACCTACAGCACCACATTTCTGTACAATAGGGACTGAGAATAGAATAATTTCTTAAAATCTGTAAATCATGGAGATCCCTCCCAGAATGTGTAATGCATTATCTAACTTTGCAATTGTCTTTTTGCTCTGCTATTGGTTGTTTATAGTGCTGCTTTACATTTTTTTAAATGTTTAAATGACTCACTAAATTTCAATGTGTGCATCATTGCTCAAACAGCCTGGAGATTGAAACAAATATCGGTGTGGTAGCTCTGTGTTACTTATGCTGGTTTTTTAATACTCTAAAAGCATTTAGAGACATACGGCCCTATTAAATTGCTACGATTTTAGAAATTGTAGCCCGTAAAGGAGCCCGCAATAGTTACTGCTATTAAATTGGCCTCTTTCAGCTACCCGCAACAATCTGCAAATCTGAACTCCGTCCCAGCTAAGCCTTTGATCTGTCAAGCACGTAAGTGTTACTATCGCAAATCGTTATTAAATTGTTACGAATTCCCAAGGATGCACTGGTATTCAAACCTGTAAACGGCAAATGGAGCAAGAAATATTACGGCCTCCAAATAGGACCCACAAAGGGTTTACAAACAAGTTCTTAACACTGTAAGAGACAATATAAACACACCACCGGACTTTAAAATATGGGGAAAGCAATGCAAGGCATTACAATTAATTGCACAACAATCCACAAATAAAAAAAATGGCGTTTGAATAAAAACATTTTTATTATCATATGTTGGAATGGTCATGCATATGTCAATATGAAAAACCATGCTGCAACATGCATAAAGCAATTAAAGACACACTAAGGGCCTCATTCTATTATCGGCCGTAAATCGGCCGTAAGGCTGCGATTCCTTGCGGGGGTTCAGTTAACTCGCGATTCTATTATACGGCCCCCGCAAGGATCTCATCTTACGGCCGGCCGCATATCTTGGAACCGGCCGTAAGCTGTGAAATCTAAAAACGCAAAAATAAATTCAAGCCTGCACTGTACAGCTCTGTAAATGCTAGGGATCATATTGGGGGACATGAGGATTAAAAGGAACCCACTCTCAAGCTTGCACATCTGCCCAAACCCGAGTTCAAATTAACTGTTTATTTTCCGGCTGCGGCGTGGGTGTGTCTGAGGTGCTCCAAGCACTCTGGACTTTTTACATGGATATTTTACGGATATTAAAAATAAAATATTTTACGGATTTGAGTACAGGATAATTATGTGCTATTTTTTCTAACACCTAAAATCCCTTTATAGTCTTCTCAAAGTGCAGGATGTCTTTATTTGAGCTATTTTATGTGCTTAATTGGTGCTAGCGAGACCTCTTTCCTGCAAGTAAGCTGCGGCTCGCTTTTAGCCTTGCAGAGAGGTTTCCCGGAGCAATTGAATTGCAAATCTCTTGCGGCCGTTTTAGATCAAAGGCTTTCCTCCGGCGCGAGCGGCCGCAAGAGATAGCAAGGCACCGGCCGCAAGCCTGCCGGAATCCCCGGCCATAAGGGAATAGAATAGCAGAATAGCTTGCGGCCGGTCCTTGCGGCCCCGCAACGGCTGCGGCCGCTAATAGAATGAGGCCCTAAATGATTAAAGACACACTAACTGGTTAAATTGACATCACTCACAGAGGCTCTAATGTGGAAACTGAAATATAAATATAATTGCATGTACATTTTGCTCATCACATCTACATTTGGAAAAGAAATAGTGGCCAAATTACACCGTCACATCACATATATTAATTACCAGGAAAACATTTTATGGTCTGCTCATGGTATAGCTCACAGCTTCATTGAAATACACAAGCCCCCTTTACCACCACAAGGGTAGCGTATCCAGAAAGGTAACAGGAGAAACACACAGTGAAACACACTGACACTGTGAGCATAGTATAACAAAGCTTTTTTCATACACAGAGCAAACTCAGAAATGTACAAGACCTATGCATTGATATCAATGGGTGTGGTGTGGACTGATCCTGGAAGGGCACAAGGCTGCTTTTGTAGAAAAGTGGATACCTAAAGGGTTAAATGTTAAGACAGCATAATAAGGATAATGCATAGCTCTACTAGGGTCACAATTGTGGGGAGGACACCACAATAACCATAATCGGATGAGAAATCGGAACTTCATATAACACTACCATTTCATAGAAATACCCATTAATGCGCATAGAGTTTCCATTATGGTGTCCCATCTGCATATCTTAAACAGATGCAATACATCATGGATCAATGTTGAAAAAATTAATTCCACACAAACACAGTGTGTATCAGTACATAATGATTCCCAAAAATAGAATGAAAACATAAAGAGGGAGGTGTAAGAACAACCAAAAGCTAGTAGTATATAGTAAAGTGTTTTTGCTCCTGGACTACTATATAAAACCAATTTAACTGAACATCATCGGACGAGCAGAGATAACCAATACTAATTCTGTCTTGTACAATGAGGGTTCCCAGAATATGTTGAGGATTTGTAATACGACAAGGCATGCTTTACTGTGACCACAATCTTTTAGCAAAGAGTACTATCACTATCTACATGGAATTGTTGTGCCATGCTGATATCACATCTCACTGGTATATGGGTGGTACCAAGGCCAGACAGATTATACTGTTCATATTACCTCTAAACAAATACACATTGATCCTGATGTCAAACAAAGAGAATTACCCATTTTGTTTGTGGATGACATGTAATACATGAATCTGCTTTCATAATGTTAACGTGATGACATGCAACAAAAACGCATGTATTACTACTGGTTTAGAGTAGCTGATCTTAATGGTACTGTGCAATTCTACAGCCGGGACTCTATTCATTGCAATTGAAACTCACTCCAGTTATGTTAATTAGTGAAGAGATATGTAGTCATATATTGCATTTCAGATCTAAATGCAGTCGTGAATGACATTGATCGAATTCCTGTTAGGAAATTAAATGAGTGTTTACACACATGATGGTATTGCACTGCTCGAAGATGAAGAACATGCCTTCATGGTCATGAGATTTGGCTATTAACATCTACTGAGACAAGAACAAGATATCAATCATAACAATATTCTGGCTCCTACATTCCTGCCCACACACATAGATAACTGACATACAATAGCATTGCACCCCTATGGTTATGACTAAAGACATATTGGGCATCAATAACCAGGTAAATCTTAGTAGCAAACATATAATTATCATAATTGTTATCAATGAAATGTCTGTCTAATACCTGCAGTTAAAACTGATTCTGAGTACAATTCACAATTAGATTAAGATTGATTTGACATTCAAAAGAGAGTACATGTATGAGTGTGCGCACTTCGGCATGTGGATACAAACTCTGTACGACTGCATGTGCGTGTCATATACTGTCCTCACCTGGAAAAAGTTTTAGCTACATGTTAACAACCATTGCTGGGAAGATGTCACAGATTAGTCAGTCTCACACACTGCAATTAGATTAAAATTGATTTGACATTTAAAAGAGAGTATATGTATGATTGTGCGCACTGCGGCATGTGGATACAAACTCTGTAGGACTGCATGTGCGTGTCATATACTGTCCTAACATGGAAACATTTTAGCTGCATGTTAACAACCATTGCTGGGAAGATGTCACAGATTAGTCAGTTTCAAACACTGCACAGTAGATCCAGCAGAGCACGTGTCTGATTCACATGCAGATGGCACTCCGCACCAGCCCTACATTTTTACATGAGCCATGATTCACAATGCTCACTATGCAGGCCATGGTTCATCTGTGTAACACAAGCACCACAGTCAATTACAGGTGACCATGATGTCAAGGATTTGGAAACATATAGCTGTCAATTGTGCAGAGAAACCAACTCAAATATGTTTGTTCCTTAATTTCAGTACCCAGGAGGACAAGCATTAACACAGAGGCACAGGTGTAGGCTACACAGGAGGCGGAACAAACTCCACCCCTGGAAGTGGTTAACGAAGAAGGGCAGGACAGAAGCTGGACCTTCACAATCCAGATGATCACTTTCATCTCAGGAGTGGGATTCACTGCCCAGGTCCTCGAACGCATCATCTAGCCGTGCACAGCTGTTCCAACCCCCTCCACCGGGCATGTTATGGAGCTAACGAGCAACCACACCAAACCTGATGACATTGTCCTGCCCCAACCATCATTACAGCCTGCTACAACACAATTGTAATTATAGCCCAGAGGAGATGGCTGTCGTCCTCAGGGAAATCCGTGCCCACTATAGAATCATACATGGTGGAAGGGATGTGAGGCCTAGCCAGAAGACAAAGGCCTGGAGTGAGATAGCTACAGCTGTTGCTGCATTATGGGTTGCAAACAGGGATGGAAAGTCTAATTGGGGGCCCTGTAATTTGGAACAACCTCTTGCCCTTCCAACTGTTCCTGGAGTTCCTGGCCTCCCTGTTCTCTCCCTGGGGCCGGTCCCTCATCCCCACTACCCCCCCTACCCGGACCCTCTGTCCCTACTCCTTGTGTGCCTACATCTGGGGGCACATCCCTCCCCCTCCTGCTCTCCTACACCTGTACCTCCCCTCCCTGACCTGGAACTCCCTTTCTTCATACCTCTACCTATCATCCTCACCTCCTCTCCTCACTTTCGTCCTCCTCCCCTCCTCTACCCTCCTGGAATTTATGAAATAAATATAAGTATAAATCAATATAATATATATACGTGTATGTGTATGAGGTAAAACAAATGTATGAGTATTATAGTTATTGTATGGGTGGAGGGGTATGGGGGGGTGTAGATGTGTTGTGGCCTACTGCTATGTGTACGTGTTAATCTATGTGTATGAATTATGTGATATCAGTAATTATATGTGTTGTAAATTAAGGGTTAGTATATCTTAGTAGTCAAAATAGCAAAACAATCTAAAAAAACGATATTTCTTTCTTTCTCTCTCTCTCTCCTCTCTCTCTCCTCTCTCCTCTCCTCTCTCCTCTCCTCTCTTCTCTCTCCTCTCCCTTATCTCCTCTCTATTCTCTCCTCTCCTCTCTCCTCTTCTCCCCTCTCTCCTCTCCTCTCTTCTCTCTTCTCTCTCCTCTCTTCTCTCCTCTTCTCTCTTCTATCTTCTCTCCTATCCTCTCTCCTCTCCTCTCTCTTCTCTCCTCTCCTCACTCCTCTCTTCTCTCCTCTCTCCTCTTCTCTCCTCTCCTCTCTCTCCTCTCTTCTCTCCTCTCATCTCTCTTCTCTCTTCACTCCTCTCTCTTCTCTCCTCTCTTCTCTCATCTCTTCTCTCCTCTCCTCTCTCCTCTCCCTCCTATCTTCTCTCCTCTCCTATCTTCTCTCTCCTCTCTCCTCTCTCCTCTCTTCTCTCCTCTCTCCTCTCCTCTCTTCTCTCCTCTTTCCTCCTCTGACCTCTCTTCTCTCCTCTCTCTTCTCTCCTCTGTCTTCTCTCCTCTCCTCTCTCCTCTCTCTTCTCTCCTCTCTCCTCTCTCCTCTCTCCTTTCTCTTCTCTCCTCTCTCTTCTCTCTTCGCCCCTCTATCTTCTCTCCTCTCCTCTCTCCTCTCTCTTCTCTCTCCTCTCTTCTCTCCTCTCTCTTCTCTCCTCTCTCTTCTCTCTTCTCCCCTCTCTCTTCTCTCCT
Source organism: Discoglossus pictus (assembly GCA_027410445.1). NCBI lineage: Eukaryota > Metazoa > Chordata > Amphibia > Anura > Alytidae > Discoglossus > Discoglossus pictus. The sequence goes on along the minus strand of CM050164.1, from coordinate 312,384,879 downwards.
CTCCCCTCTCCTCTCCCCTCTCTTCTCTCCTCTCTCTCCTCTCCTCTCTCCACTCCTCATTTCTCACCTCTCTCTTCGCTCTTCTCTCCTCTCTCTTCTCTCCTCTCTCCTCTCCTCTCTCCTCTCTCCTCTCCCCTCACTTCTCTCTTCTCTCCTCTTCTCTCCTCTCTTCTCGCCTCTCTCTTCTCTCCTCTCCCCTCTCTTCTTTCCTCTCCTCTCTCCTCTCCTCTCTCCTCGCCTCTCTCTTCTCTCTTCTCTCTCCTCTCCTCTCTCCCGTCTCTTCCCTCTCTCCTATTTTTTTACAGAAGTTTTTAGTTAGTGAACTTCTATCAAAAAGCAAGCTCTTCATTAACTAAAAACTTCTGTAAATAAAATATGCTGTGTGCTTAAATAGAGCCCTTTTAAATTTACCAAATTGCAATTTAATAAGGCTGTATATATAACATTTTTGGGAGCTCTATAAAAGCAATCATAACAACAGCAACACCTGATTCAATTATTGATCAACTTTTTCACATAATTGACCAGTCTATGTGATGTTGAGAATACATATGATTACTTCAGAGTCCCTTTAAAATAAATATTGAAAACAAATTAATTTACACTACAAATCATTTTCCTAATTAAAGTCATGACATTTACATAAATTTAAAGGAATAGGGATATACTCACTAAGATTCTCCGAGGTTGTGAAGGGGCTGCTTTCTATGGCAAATGGAAGAGAATACCAAAATTGCGGCCAGAGAACCTTAATAAATCTTGTCCAGAGTCTTCTCTGAAGGATTTGAAACCAAGCCTCAGGGTTTGTTGGTTATTAATATAAAATGCAAAAATATGATTAGCTGGTGTATGTATGACATTACCATTCAAAATGTACAAATTCTGGCATCAAAGTAAAGCTGGCACATTTACTCCCTGAAGCAACCATAGAAAAAAATTAAATTGTCATCCTTCTAATTAAATGAATGAAGCATATCAACATATATGTTTGCATTTCATTATGGTGTAAGTCAACAAACTAGTATTGTTTGTTGTTTTATTTTACTAAATTTAGACTTCAAGTATATTCTCTTTTTCTGTGTCGGTCATGGGGACTCTGAAAGAAGTATACATTGTGTCACACAGATGCATTTTGTTTGTTTGTTCCCAGTTTGCTTAATTAATTTTTAGATGTAATTGTTCCTTATTCATTATGAAGTTCCTGAGAAGAACATATTGTAAATATGTGACTCCAATAATGCAATAACAATACCCTAAGCTCCCAACTTTTAAAATATATAATCTACAGCAGTCACAAGTGGAGAAGTCAAACAGAAGCACCACTGTATGGTTTATTGAAATCACAAAATGAATATTCAAAGTTTTTTTTTTTTTTTTATATTTTATATTTTAGTATCACCATCAGGAATAAGCAGTCACTTCTACAGGGGCTCAGACAGTAAAACTGGGCCTCATACCATGCACCTGAACAGAAGAACTGACCAACTACAAGGGTTCCTATTTCCATTCCTCATCAAGGCCAAGCAATCAATTCTACAGGGGCTCAGCCAGTGATACTGGGCCTCATACCCTCAATCTGAGCAAAGGCACTGACCAACTACAAGGTTTCCTATTTCCATTCCTCAACAGGGCTAAGCATTCACTTCTGCAAGGGCTCAGCCAGTGACACTGGGCCCATACCATCCACCTCACACAAAGCGCTGATCAACTGCCGTATTTTCCAGTTCCAATCCCCTTAGTTTCTTTTACCTCCAGACCTAGAGCCTCACATACCACCACTTGTCTGCCGCTGAACTCATCTAAATTAAGTTTAGCAAGAGGTTAAACTTTCAAATGTGCTGGACCTTAAAGCTGTTTCACAAACACATTTAAGTGGCAACTTTGGCCTGCTCTTCTGATTACCCATTAAGGGATGATAACATAGGCGAAAATATCCGCGATGAAATCTCATCTCACAGTGGCTCACTCACTCTATCGTCTCAACTATCCAACCACACCCACTCTTCTCCCTCCCCCAATCCAACGGCCACTTTGAACTGCTTTGCCCCAGCTACAGAGGATGAAGTCGCTAGCCTGCTATCATCCACTCGCCTCACTACATGTCCCCAGGACCCTATTACATCTCAGCTCATCCCTCCCCTCTCTACCACACTAATCCCAGCTCTCACACACATTTTCAATCCTTTCCCTATCTACCGGCAAGTTTCCATCTTGTCTAAAACACGCCACAATTACACCCATCCTCAAAAAGTACTCACCTGACTCTGACATTGCTTCTAACTACCGCCCTATTTCTCTACTTCCTCTGGCTTCCAAACTGCTCGAGCGGCTCGTCTATACCTGCCTTACCAGCTTTATTTCCTCTAACTCCTTTCTTGATACCTTCCAATCCGGCTTTCGGCCCCAACATTCCACTGAGACAGCTCTCACTAAAGTCACCAATGACCTGCTTACTGCCAAGTCAAAAGGTCACTTTTCTATTCTCCTTCTTCTAGATCTCTCTGCTGCCTTTGACACTGTTGACCATCCACTTCTACTCCATATCCTCTCCTCCCTCGGTATTCGAGACACTGCTCTCTCGTGGTTCTCATCATACCTACAAAATCGATCATTCAGTATCTCCTTCTCTGACACCTCTTCTTCTACCTACCCCCTGTCTGTTGGCGTACCCCAAGGATCTGTCCTAGGCCCGCTCCTCTTCTCCATTTACACTTCCTCACTTGGTACCCTTATAAACTCTTTTGGGCTGCAATATCATCTCTACGCAGATGACACCCAAATCTACCTCTCAGCACCAGATCTATCCCCCTCTCTTCTAACACATGTCTCCAACTGCCTCTCTAGTATATCCTCTTGGATGTCCACCCACCATCTCAAACTCAACATGTCTAAAACTGAACTCCTAATCTTTCCTCCCTCTCCCACAGCGTCAATTCCTCACATCTCTCTCACTGTCAACAAAGACATCATCACCCCCTCCTCCCAAGCCCGTTGTCTTGGGGTTCTATTGGACCCCACCCTGTCCTTCATCCCTCACATACAATCACTAACTAAATCTTGTCTTCTCCATCTAAAAAACATCTCCAGAATTCGCCACTTTCTTACACAAGACACAACTAAAATCCTTATACACTCTCTCATCATCTCTCGGCTGGACTACTTCAACTCGCTTCTTGCTGGCCTCCTCACCACCCGACTATCTCCACTTCAATCCATTATGAATGCATCTGCTAGACTCGTCTTCCGTACACAACGTTCAGTGTCCGCATCACCTCTCTGTCAATCTCTCCACTGGCTTCCCATAGCCTCCAGAATAAAATTTAAAATCCTGACCCTAACTTTCAAAGCCCTCAACAAGAACACTCCCCCATACATTTCTGGTCTCATCTCCAAATACTCCCCCACACGCCCTCTTCGCTCTGCTAATGACCTTCTTCTTTCCACAACTCTTGTCACCTCTTCTCACTCTCGCCTTCAGGACTTTTCTCGTGCTGCCCCTACTCTCTGGAACTCCTTGCCTCGCTCCACCAGATTATCCTCCAACCTCAAAACATTCAAATCCTCTCTAAAAACACATCTCTTTAAAGAAGCGTATCACCTTCCACCCTAACACACTCTCAAATCTCTCTCACTCCTTTTCCGCACACAATACCTTTAGGATGTAAGTCTGCGAGTTTCAATCCAACAAGGTGTTTTAGGGAAAGCACCATGGACACTGGATTCCAAACTCAAAGACAGGGCCCTCCTTGTTTTACTATGTGTTAATTTGTATGTATCTTTGTCTTGAACAAATCTTATGTACAGCGCTACGGAATATGTTGGCGCGTTATAAATAAACGATAATAATAATAATAGGCCAAACATGTATACTGTAAATATTTAGAGGCAGATTATGCAAACAGACTTCCCGTTTCCAAGCTAATTATCCATTCTACAGCTTGTACAATATTTTGGTTAAATTCAACAAATTTTGAAAAAATGTAGAGATTATGCTTTAGCAATACTCATTATTGCGCAGAATCCTTGCTGACCCTGATGATAGCATGAGCCACATGACTGTCATCCAATTTATCCTTCAGACAACTGCAAACAAAATTATACGTATTGGCTAGGCACTCTTTTTGATATTGTTTAGCCGTTAAAAAAAAGATTTTACTATCAATGTTAGCATATGCATAGACAAGGTGACACTTTTTTCACCTTTTGTTATAGAAACATAGATGAAAAGGGAAGGACAATCATACCGGGGAACTTAGAGGCAATGTGCTTAAGCAAATGTTGACATGAGCGATGAAATAAGCCTTTGTTAAATGGCTTCTTTTAATGACTCGTTTTAACATATTTCACCCCATGCTCCCTGGTAAAAGCATATATTTTCTATTATAATCATCTAAATTTCACGTTTCAAATAATATATTAAAATGAGAATGAAAGCTAAAATATTGCACTTTCCCACAAATGTAACTCACAATATTTTAAAAGCTGTATAGAAAAAAAAAAAAAATAAGGAAAAACAACTAATATGCACAGCATAGGTCAATTGTCAAATGCAGTGACAGCATCTTGTTATTCAAAGACTTGTGTAGTTAGAGGAATCTTGCACATTTTGCTATGAAGGAACACTCTTGGAATGTGTTGGGGATAACATTGTACTAACTATTTGATATTAATTACTATAACTCTTACTATGAATTCAGTGTTTGAATTTAACAATCAATCAGCTGTGAAAGTCAACAAAAACCTGAAATATGTTATAATTTAATGGTCAGACAATGCAGGTAGTGAAAAAATGGGAAACATGAGAAAATGGGAATGGTTCGTTATTATTGTCACAATATTCCTTCAGACTTCACACAAATTTAGAAAAATGTAGTTCTAATTTGTCAATTTTTAGGAATGTTGTCTGACCATGTTTTAATCTTGTAATTACATTCACCAACAGAACATTCATCTATCAAGAAGCTGGCAAACAACCAGTTTGAAAGAACAGCTAGGCCATCTTCAATAAATAGTAATGGATGTTTAGTACTAGGTTGAAATGAGAGATACATTTGTGCGTCACTAGTGTAGTGAAGATAGCCTACAACTAATGTCCTATAATAACACTAATTGAAATAATCTACATCACAAACAGTATAGGAAAATATAAAAAAAAATCCATCTGGAATGACAGACACACTTTTAGGGGAGTGTACTAATGTGGAAAATCTCTGGGATCTCAGAGATATCAAAAATATCAATAATTCCTCATAAAATTCCTCCAGGTAGACAATGTAATTCCTATAATGTATGGTCTCAAGTTTTACATGTTTAATACATATTCAGGAATTGTCTCCACTTCATGCGTAATTGTCAACTTTATTAGTGGTGATGTGGTAAGCTGCCTTTTCCCTGAATACATAAAAATAACAGTATAACATTGGGTCTCCTAGGCCCAGAACTGTTACTCCCCTGGATATCGTTGTTTGGGAAGTATATTAGTCTCAGGAGTGCACTTAGTGTACCACCAACATGACATAGATTAACTTGGGCCACGTCCATGGTAAGATGGCTGCTACTGTAATCCAGTCCCTCCTGGTAAGCACAACTAGTGGCCAACTTGAGTTATGACAGCATTCATATTGTTTAGTTATGTTGTCTTCTTCTTGTTATAATGAAGTTTTAGAGAGAAAATGTAAGATCTCACACATATCAAAATTAACTATATATCAAGCAACATGATTTCTTATCTGAGAAAGTAGCCAGCTCTTTTCCTATGTGGAGGCCTTCTTGATATTAGTGATAACATTTAACTGTCGCAGACAACTTCATCTAGTAGTAGGTCAGAATTTTTCTAGTTCAGTTATGAAAACAAGATCCAGCGGGAGGTAAATGCTGTAGATATTAGAGGAGACAATCTGTGTAAAGCTCAGAATAATAAACAGAAGAACCTATTCAACTAATGAAAGTTTATCAACAATTCAATTCAATCGTCACGCATCTAGTATTAGTGTACTGGAAGATAGATAGATAGATAGATAGATAGATAGATAGAGGAAGCATGGGAGTGAGGTTGCAAGCAATTTTAAACCTTATTTGACGTGTTTCGTCACTCGAAAATCGGCTAAGGAAGAAAAAAATGGCGGACGAAAATAATAAATAATTATGAAAATGGATGAAAACAAGGATGAGCAAAGCCAGGCACGCGGGACTTAGAAAATACACGAAGACAAAGATACCAACACTTACACCAACAATGCCAGGCATGTGGGACTTTGAAAATAAAACAAATGCCAGTCAGCACACACACAGAGGAGAAAAAAACAGGGAATGGATGTGTGTGTGTGTGTGTGGGGGGGGGGGGGGGGTGTCTGGAAAGAAGCACATGGCATTCCCAAGCACAAAAATTGCAATGAGCGCCGAAGGTGCTCAGAGAAGCAAACGCCTCACATTGTGTGGCAAACAGCATTGCATGGCTTACAATTTTATTGCAATCATTTTTTGACAGGCAATTCGCTAGTATATGTATTTAAAATCAGATTTTTTTATGGGATCTAATCAATTAAAGTTAGAGATTATTTTGATATCAGATGAGCCTTATAAAATATATTTTTGTGGATGCAATAGTCTGTCATTAGAGATGTCGCGAATAGTTCGCCGGCGGACTTTTTTCGGAGAACATAGCATGTTCGCGTTTGCGGCGAACTGCGAACATATGCAAGATTCGACCCGCCCCCAATACTTTATCATTGAGCAAACTTTGACCCTGCATGTCACAGTCAGCAGACACATTCCAGCCAATCAGCAGCATACACTCCCTTCCACACCCTTCTACCTCATGGACAGCAATCATTTATTGGAATCATAAGTAACTTGCCGTCTTACTGAGAGGAGGGACAGTTTGGATGATACTGCATCAATAGGGAAAACCATAGCTAGGCAAGTTTATTCAGTGTCCAGTGCAGTGCTGAAGGACTCTTGTGCATTATTATTATTATTATTACTACTATTTAATGTGTAGATGTACCAGCTGGGCATGCATTATTATTATTATTATTATTATTATTATTATTATTATAATTATGATTATGATTATTATTAATATTATATAATGTGTAGATGTACCAGCTGGGCATGCTCTTGTGCATTATTATTATTATTATTAGTAAAATACTAATAATAATAATAATAATAATGCACAAGAGCATGCCCAGCCAGTACATCTACACATTATAAAGTAATAATAATAATAATAATAATAATAATAATAATAATACACAAGAGCATGCCCAGCCGGTACATCTACACATCATATAGTAATAATAATAATAATGTAGAAGAGCATGCCCAGCCGGTACATCTACACATTATATACTACTACTAATAATAATAATAATAACAATAATAATGCTCAAGAGCATGCCCAGCCGGTACATCTACACATTATATAGTAGTAATAATAATAATAATAATAATAATAATAATAATATAGAAGAGCATGCCCAGCCGGTACATCTACACATTATATAGTAATAATAATAATAATAATAATAATAATAATAATGCACAAGAGCATGCCCAGCCGGTACATCTACAGATTATATAGTAATCATAATAATAATAATAATAAAGCAGAAGACCTCCCCTGTGTCTCCCCCCCCCACTCCCTCCCATGTGTCTCTCTCCCCCCCCTCTCCCCTGTGTCTCCCCCCCACTCCCTCCCATGTGTCTCTCTCCCCCCCCTCTCCCCTGTTTCTCTCCCACCCTTGCCTGTGTCTCTACCCCCTCTCCCTTCCCCAGTGTTTCTTTCCCCCCTCCCCTGTGTCTTTCCCCCTTCCCTCTTCCCTGTGTCACTCCCCCCTCCCCTGTGTCTCTACCCCCCTCTCCCTTCCCGTGTTTCTTTCCCCCTCCCCTGTGTCTTTCCCCCCTTCCCTCTCCCCTGTGTCTCTCCCCCCTCATCTGTGTCTCTTCCCCCTTCTCCCCTGTGTCTCTACCCCCTCTTCCCTGTGTCTCTACCCCCTCTCCCTTCCCCTGTGTTTCTTCCCCCCTCCTCTGTGTCTTTACCCCCTTTTCTCTCCCCGGTGTCTCCTCACCACTCCCTCCCATTAGTCTCTCCCCCCCTCTCCCCTGTGTCTCTACCCCCCACTCTCTCCTGTGTCTCTCCCCCCTCCCATGTGTCTCTTCCCCTCACCTCTCCCTTACCCTGTTTCTCTTCCCCCCTCTGCCCTGTGTCTTCCTCCCCCTCTCCCCTCTCCTGTGTCTTCCTCTCCCTCTGCCCTGTGTTTCCTCCCCCTCTCTCCTCCCCTGTTAGCTTCTATACGCATACATACATAAGAAATCTGGGGGGGGCGTCCCATTACCCCCCCCCCCCAGTTCCAACACCCATGTGTACTGTATAATATTGTATTGCATTATGTTATATTATATCACTAGCGACTTGCCTGGCACAAATGATGGGGCAATAAAGTTTGAAGCCATGGCAATGCTGTTTGCCACACAATGTGATGCTTTTTGTACTCTGAGGACCTTCGGCGCTCATTGTGAGTCTCTTCCCTCGTGTCCTTCATGTTTCGTGCTTTGCAACGATCAATCTTCGGCACTCATCGCAAAGACAGATATATAAGTACAGTGTTAAATATATAATTTTTTTGTGCAGTGTAAATTAAAAAATGTATTCAGGTCTCAGAGCATAATAAAGTGATTTAGATTTGTAACTGCTTTGAGAGTGCTATCGCTGGCAGCCAATGAGCAGTAATCCAGATATATAACTGCAGAGTAAAAAGTAAAACATTTTAGTGTAGTGTAAAGTCTACATTTTTATTTTCCATTACTAATTAATACTTATTAAATGAATGCACGATAATAACTATTGTGAATGAACAAATATATTAGGAAGTGCGAAGCGTTAATGTATGTAAAGTAACCGCAGTGTAAAATATGCTATTAAGCGTATTTTTTTTATATATATATTTTTTTATAATAATGAATTAATTAATTACTAAAATACTTTACCTATTTGTAATTAATATATCCAGTGATCAATAACCTGAAGAGCTAACAATCAGTTTTGATTTTCCTGCAGCTTACAGTGTACATTTGGACTGTTGGTGACCCGAGGTGTAAGTGTCAGCAATGTGCGCACTGCACGAGGGGAAACCGCTTGTATAGTCGTGTAACGCGCCATTTTAGATTTGTAATGTTATTAGTTGCAAGTTAGTGTTGTAAAATGGCGGCGACTGTGTATGTGTTACGCGGCTCGCCAGCAGTTTCCATTATTTATAATAGTGTATTTTGTACCTCGGCTGGCGATGTTTTGCGCGGTTTGGGGTCGTGTAGCCTCGTTTTCATTTTTTCCGGACGACATTTTTTTTGTTGCTTAGCTGATTTACAAGTGCCAACTGGGGAAGACGTTACAGATATCACATATATAGTTGTGAGCAGGCGGGTTGTTGCTAACGCTGCGGGCTTGCGAAGCGAGGGCCAGAGTTGCTGGCAAGGAGCGCCGAAGGCTCCCACGTCGGCTGCAATGAGCCGCAGGCGGGACTTACACCATCAAATTTACGGACTTACCATCCAAAAATACGGGACTTAGAAAAAAAAACATTACAAGCTCACAAAAATACGACCTTAACGCCCGAACCGCACGCACTTAAAAACATTAAAAACACAATAAATACACACAACAAACACATAAAAAGATTACCCACAGCAAGGCGGGCACCGAGGACCTCTGCAAGTGAAGTTACACCTCCATTTAAGTCCAAATTCATGAGTTTAGACACCCGAAATCACCTAAGTGAGAGAAAAAATGGCCCTTGAATAAAAGAAAACGAGGCTACAGGACCCTAAACAAGCAAAACACATACAGATTTTCCTAAAAAGCCGTACGAGGTAAAGATACACTATTAACAAGGACGCTAAATCATCCACACCCGCGTACCACATACACATTCCCCGCCATTTTACAACACTAACTTACACAATGCGGAAGTACCCAGCTACCCTAACGGCTTCCCCTCGCGCACGCAGCCTGTTTACACTACACACTGCACACATTGCTGACACTTACACAGCAGCTAGACAGCACTGAAAACCTACATTGTATGCTACAGGAACATGAAAACAGATTGTAAGCTCTTCAGCACAATGCTTCCTGCATATATTACTTACAAATAGGTAAAGTATATTCATTTAGTAATTATTTCATTAGCATTCAAAAATACATATACACAAAAAAAACATTATTACATTAAACATAAAAGCCATTCACTGCGCGCCTCACAACGAGGGCCAACGCTGCTCATAGCATACAAAGCCTTGCAATAAGCGCAAAAAACACATCACCGCCGACCAAAGAATAACAGCAAAAGCACCTATCAGAAAAAAAATACAACCAACAGCCTCGCAATGAGCGCTGAAGAATCTCCGACCGCCAACAAAATGAATGTCTCGTCCAAACCATTACCTGCCTTACAATCTTATTGCCGCCATTTTTTGATGGGCAAGTCGCTAGTAAATATATAAAGATCAAGATAATAAAAGTATCAGGAAATGTAACACAAAGATGCACGCGCATCTGAATAATACGACAAATACGGATTTTTGTCATAAATGATATGATCGCAGTATTGGGTCATAAACCCTAAACACTGGAATCTGTTACATACAATTTACTGATGATGTCATTAATGGGCTTCAAGGGGGGGGGATCTCTTTTCATACTTTTTGAGCGGTGCAAATCCAACATACGCAGAGCGGAAACGCCACATCTGTGGGACACACACAAAGGGGTTCACTTTGGGAGAAAAAAACAAACAAATATGAAATATTTAATAATCATATTTTGATGTTACCAACAGATAAGGAAACGAAACTGAGGTTATTATATCTAACTAGCGACTTGCCCGTCAAAAATGACGGCAATAAATTGAAGCCTGGCAATGGTGTTTGTCACACACTGCGAGCCTCTCCCCCGTTCTACTTTATTGGCCTTGCGATGAGCGCCTTCGGCGCTAATCACGGGCCTCGCAATGAACGCCTTTGGCGCTCATTGCTAGCCTCTCTACCCCTCTACTTGAAGGGAGGGGCTCATTGCGAACCTCTCCCCCCTCTACTTTACTGGCCTTGCGATAAGCTCCTTCAGCGCTCATCTCGGGCCTTGCAATGAGTGGCTTTGGAACTCATTGTGAGCCTCTCCCTTCCCTCTGTCACTTCCCCCCCTCTCCCTCCCCTGTGTCTCTTCCCCCTCTCCCTCCCCTGTGTCTCTTTCCCCCCTCTCCCTCCCCTGTGTCTCTTTCCCCCCTCTCCCTGCCCTGTGTCTCTTTCCCCCTCTCCCTTCCTTGTTTCTCCTTCCCCCTCTCCCTCCCCTGTGTCTTTCCCCCCTCTCCCTTCCTTGTTTCTCCTTCCCCCTCTCCCTCCCCTGTGTCTCTTCCCCCTCTCCCACTCCTGTGTCTTTCTCCCTCCCCTGTGTCTCTTCACACCGTCTCCCTCCCCTGTGTCTCTTCACCCCGTCTCCCTCCCCTGTGTCTCTGCCCCCCTCATCCCTCCCCTGTGTCTCTCCACCCCCTGACCCTCATCTTTTCCCCCCTCCGCTGTGTCTCCTCCCCCATGTCTATTCCTCCCCTCCTCTCCCTCCCATTTCTCTTCCTCCCCTACCGTTTCTCTTCCTCCCCTCCTCTCCATCCCCTGTGTCTCTCTTCCCCCTCCTCTCCCTCCCCTGTGTTTCTCTTCCCCCTCCTCTTCTCGCTCCCCTGTGCCTCTCTTCCCCCTTCCCTGCGTCTCTCTTCACCCTCCTCTCCCTCCCCTGTGTCTCTCTTCCCCTCCCCTGTATCTCACTTCCCTGTCCCCTGTGTCTCTCTTCCCCTCCCCTGTATCTCACTTCCCCTGTCCCCTGTGTCTCTCTTCCCCTCCCCTGTATCTCACTTCCCCTGTGTCTCTTCTTCCCCCCTCCTCTCGTGTCTCTATTCCCCTCCTCCTCTCCCTCCCTCATGTATCTCTTCCCCTGCTTCTCCCCTCCTTGTCACTCTTCCCCCGTGTCTCTCTCCCTCACCTCATTGCTGTAGATGCGCGCGCACGGTTATGTGACGTCTTCGCGTGCGCGCGCGCTTGTCTGCTCGGCTACCCGCGCACGCGACGTCTTCGCGTGTGCGCGCTCGCACGCTTGCCGGCTACCCGTGCACGCCTGCAGTAGGGCTGATGGGAGCCATGGTGAAACTGCGAGTTGTCGGCAGTTGCGGACCTTCCTTTGCGAGGGCCGCAAAGCGTGACGACAACTCGCAGTTAGACAATTATAATATGTGATAGTAGCAAGACTGGGAGTACTGGGAGTAATAATACTGCAGCAGGAGGTCAGGACTAATGTCACTCTATAGACACCCAGTCAGATAAAGGTTAGTACTAATGTCCCTCTATAGACCCCCAGTCATATAAAGGTCATTACTAATGTCCCTCTATAGACACCCAGTCAGATAAAGGTCAGTACTAATGTCACCTATAGACCCCCAGTCATATAAAGGTCAGTACTAATGTCACTCTATAGACACCCAGTCAGATAAAGGTCAGTACTAATGTCCCTCTATAGACACCCAGTCAGCTAAAGGTCAGTACTAATGTCCCTCTATAGACACCCAGTCAGATAAAGGTCATTACTAAAGTCCCTCTATAGACACCCAGTCAGATAAAGGTCAGTACTAATGTCCCTCTATAGACCCCCAGTCATATAAAGGTCATTACTAATGTCCCTCTATAGACACCCAGTCAGATAAAGGTCAGTACTAATGTCACCTATAGACCCCCAGTCATATAAAGGTCATTACTAATGTCCCTCTATAGACACCCAGTCAAATAAAGGTCAGTACTAATGTCACCTATAGACCCCCAGTCATGTAAGGTGTAACCCTTACACTACCTGATCGATACAACATCATACCTGATGTTTTAAAGCACGTTATTCCAAACAATTTAGGAATGTTAGGTAATTTATGCCCTTTATGGCTTAAAACCAGACTCTGTATCAACTATGTAATTTTCCGTGGGAGTTTTGCCATGGATCCCCCTCCGGCATGCCACAGTCCAGGTGTTAGTCCCCTTGAAACAACTTTCCCATCACTATTGTGGCCAGAAAGAGTCCCTGTGGGTTTTAAAATTTGCGTGCCCATTGAAGTCTATGGCGGTTCACCGATGTTCGCCGGTTCCCGAACATTTGCGGAGGTTCGTGTTCATGAGGCTACATATGGTTTTCAGCTCTTGTCCCAAGTTGTTTATTGTAATAAATTGGGAGCATATAATTCAGTGCTATATCTAGCCCATTGGCAACGATTCCCTATACAGTGGGTATGTTTTTAAATAGAAAGCATTTATTATAAACAACATGATAAAGGCTGTCTACATTGCTTGTTATTCTATCTGTTACCATTTTTTTATCTTCTATTTGATTATATTCTTAATCTGTATTACAGTTGTAATTTTTCTTGCTGTTACTAATAAAAGTCAATACTTCCTTAAGTCAAGGACCGCTCCCTGAGCAATCAGGGTTAAGATGAGTGAAGATACCACCTTTTAAAAAGCCCATGATCAGCATTGTGGATTTCCCCTGGAAAATCTGCTTTATGCAGAGAAACTTTTGTTGGGAGCTGATGATACTAAGCTCTTGGGTCCAGTTGTTATTCTCTAAAAACCTTATAGATCTCTTATCCACAGACTAGGGCTAGACATTGGGTTCACATCACACATCACACTCAAAGGAATGGACAGCCTGGGTTGCCTTAGACAGACTAGCTTATAGATAAATGATTAATATCTAGTGTATGGATTCATAGTGTCAGTTTAGCTCTGTTCTTCCAATATTTATACTTCTATTATGAACTTTTCTGGAAGTAAGAAGTTATTTGAACTTGCAATTTATATCTTATCTTGGCTGTAGCTACAATTAAACTTGTGAATTTATTAAAAGTCATACTTACTCAGGTCCCAGGAGAGCTTTTAACTATCTTTGATTGATTGCTACATTTGTTACAAAGAGTTAAATTATTTATTCTCACTAGACGAAATATCAGAGCTTAGTCATCTTATTTTTATTATCTTTTTAACAATAACTTCCCTGTTTTTAGTGTTTATTAAAAAAGATGTAATTTTTAGAGTCCTTTTCTTTTCATTATTTTGACATACGGTAATTTAACAGAGTCTTATTGCTAGTCACTCACAATTTTTGTGGTTGCTAGCATATGCTTAATGTCTTACTCTCTAGGTATGTACCTTCAATGGGAGACACCATTATTTTTAGAGTCTGCACTAGTTTTATGGCTGCAGTCTCAATCTGAAGAGATCTTAGATCCCAGGACAATAAAATCTGTCACTGCCCCCACTTCTTCCCCATCTATAACATGGTCCCCGGAGGATCATTTGCTGGAACACCTGATTCAGCAAGAGTTGCAGCTGGAGGCTGAGTATGTTGAGTTGCTGGATGAGGCATCCATGGAGGGGTTTTGGCCATTCAGTTCGGAGGAACCCTGTCAGACGGACAGGTAGGAAGAGGACTGGTTACCAGAGGTCTGGGGAGAGGATATTATGGACTCTGACCAGCACTATACCAATATGGAGGTACAAATGTGCCAGGCCCAGTTAAGTTTTGCTACAACTCGGACAGATGAGGATGCTACCATCCATTATGGGTACATCACAAAAGCAGTGGATTCTGAGTCTCAGACAGGAATAGCAGGCCAGATGGAGGGCCTGGGAGAGTTCTGGAAGGAACCAGAGATGGTTTGTGAACCTAGCATGGGGTTCCCGTGGATAACTACAGTCCAGGAACCACCCATGGATACATGGGCGAACACAGAGAATAACCTTGGGACTGTGTCAGACCAAGGGGGGCAGCCATACTCAAATGGCTGGGTCACAATTGCTAATCACAAGGCAGTTGAGAAGACAGATAATGTCTGTCACACTGCTGTCCCAAGCAGAAGTCTGGATGAGAGCTGTGAGGTCCTGCCAGGGAACACTGTGGCCATGGACTCAGAAGGAGGTGAGTTCTGTGCCCAGGCGGTAGTTCCAGAGAGAGGGGGATGTTACATGCTGATCCAGACGCAACCTAGAGGAGTAGAGTCTTTAGACCAGGCCACAACATTGGGTGCCGGCTTCCAGATCCGTCCAGTACATTCCCCCTTGGAATTACTATTTTTCTGGGTGCCCCAGGGGAGTGTTTTACCCATGCAGTGGGGCAGAAGAGTGCATGGGCCCTAATTTTTTTTTTGTTGGGGGGAGGGGGTGGGATGGCAATGACACCCCTGGACTGTATTGATTACCCTGGCACAGAGGACTGTTGGCAGAACCCAGGCCAAGCAAACAATCTGGATGGGAGCATCTATGCTCACTGGCCCTTGGGAAAGGCTGTAATGGGCTGTGGACCTTTGAGGGAGCTTCAGCTGATAAAAACTGTCAGAGGGCTAGCCATGGTACGTTGGCAATTACAACTCTATCACTCGCACAAGTGAGAACAGTGTGGCTAGAAATTTGTCCGGGAGGAATTCCTAGGCCACACTAAGATGGGGGAAACTAGCTGTTATGAACAGAAGGGCCCACTGGACTGTTTGTGGTTAATCAGTTATATGTGTGGTTAGAAGGTACTAACAACTTGCTTAACAGTTATATCATTGGTGTAATGCATACATGTAATTATATCATGGATGTAATAAGTGCATATAGTACTGTCATTGATTAACATTAAAATACTGTAACATTATTAGAAGTAGGATAGTAGGCTATGCTTAGATAATACAGTTGATGCAGTCATATCTGGGATATACAAAGGGTTAAATAATTCTAAAGAAGGTATATTGCTTTCAGAGGCAGACACGCGCAAATCCTCTGGCTTTAGTCTGGAAGGGGGAAGTTTAGTTTTATAACCCTGTAGGCTTAGATCTGGCAACTAAGAGATTGGCAATGTATCATTGGATAGACGTCTTCCAGGTGGTGAGAGTGTAACAAGATATTGCCCACAAGAGGAGGGGTTAGGCATCTGGGGGGAGTGAGATCTTTCTGTGTTTTTTTATATATCTCTGTAACAATAAATAAGTGCCAGTTTGATTTTGGACACACTAAACAAAGGTGGTGTCGGAGTCTGCTTGTACTAATCAAAGGTACATGGTGTGTGATTCTGAGATCCTAAGAAAAGGGTTCTGATGGTGCCGGTCTCTTCAGAAATGATGCTGTCATCTGAAGTATCTGCTGGTGTCGAGATCTGAACAAACAGTTGCGACCCATATAGAGAGAGAGACTTGGGGTGAGCGTAGTCCCTCAAATCAGGCGGGCGTGACACTGGCCACTTCCTCTCCAGTAGACCACCATTTGTCTGACCTCACTGATATGACCTGCCCATCTTGCTTGACCCTATATTATATAGCCCATCAAGGCAAGGTAGAGATCCAGAAGGGGATATATATAAATTAAAAGGCATTTCCTTCTTGAGAGAAAAGCTTTGGCAAGCTTGGACAAGCTGTAAAAAATAAAGATATTACAATATCACCAAAGGTTTGCATAGTTAGATCTATGGTATTCCCAGTAGTAATATATGGATGTGAGAGCTAGATCAAGTCTGATCACCATGGAATTGATAGCTTTGAATTGTGGTATTGGCAAAAACTGCTTAGAATCCCTTGACCTGCAAGAACATACAATAAATGAGTAATTCAGAAAATCAAGACAAACTGTTCAATGGAAGATGTTGTCATGAGGCAGAAGCTCAAATATTTTGGACATATCATGAGAAGGCAGGATTCCCTAGTTAAGACTCTGATGCCTGAAAAGATTAAAGTCACATGAAGAAGGAAACGGCAGAGGCAGAGATGGATAGATTAAGTAATTAAATTAATGAATATGAACATGATGGAGCTGTAGCCCATAGGGTGAAGAAGAGTGGGACATTACTGAACGAAAAAAATATGTGGACTAGTTGTTATTAATTGTTAATTGATCCAGAGGAAGGCAAACAGAAAAAAAAACATAGAAATTTTGCCAATTGTCTCATAGGGGAACAAAAAGCAAAATTCCTTCCTGACCCCAGAAACTGGTGATCAAATTTCTCCCTGGATCAACATTCCTTCACTATTTATTTAGGATAACCTTGAATGCCCTCTTTATTCAAAAATATATCTAACCCTTTTTGAAGTTATCTATTGAATTCGCTGTCACCACCTCCTTTGGTAGAGAATTCCAAAATTTGACAACCCTAAATGTGAAGAATCCTTTTCTTTGTTTAAGGTGAAATCTTTTTTCCTCTAATTTCAAAGGATGTCCTCTTGTCAGTTGAAAATCTCTTGCTACAAAAAGTTCACTTGACAAAGCCTTATATTGACCCTGGATGTATTTAAATACATAATCATATTCCCTCGTAGATGCCTTTTTTCTAGCAAAAATAAGTTTAATTTGGTTAGTCTTTCTTCATAACTTAGCCCCTCCATTCCCCTTATTAGTTTTGTTTCCCTTCTCTGTACTTTTTCCAGCTCTAAAATGTCCTTTTTATGAAGTGGTGCCCGAAATTGTACTCCATTTTCCAAATGAGTGTCGTACTAGGGATTTGTATAGTGGTAGATTATATTTGCTTCCCTTGCTTCTATACCCTTCTTAATACATGCTAATATGTTACTTGCCTTTGCAAATGCTGCTTGGCATTGAGCACTGCTACCTAGGTAGTTGTCCACTAGTACTCCCAAATCCCTTTCAATATCTGATACCCCTAGATTTGCTCCATTAAGATTATAAATTGCATGGATATTTTTCCTTCCCAAATGCATAACCTTACATTTATTTGTATTAAATCTCATCTGCCATTTAGCCACCCATTTCTCTAATTTATGCAAATCCCTTTATAAGGAAAGTACATCATTCTCTGATTTAATTA
This sequence comes from Discoglossus pictus, assembly GCA_027410445.1. NCBI lineage: Eukaryota > Metazoa > Chordata > Amphibia > Anura > Alytidae > Discoglossus > Discoglossus pictus. The sequence continues at coordinate 312,367,004 of CM050164.1, read as the reverse complement.
CCTTGCACAACTTAGTGTCATCAGCAAAAATGGAGACACTACTTTCGAGTCCTACTTCTACATCATTAATAAATATGTTAAAAAGGAGAGCACCTAATACTGAACCTTGAGGAACCCCACTTACCACATTAGTCCAATTGGAGTATGTTCCATTTACAACAACCCTTTGCTTCCTGTCTTTTAGCCAGCTCTCAATCCATGAGCAGATATTAACTGCAATTCCTGTATCCCTTAGTTTGCTCAAAAGTCTCCCATGAGGCACTGTATCAAAAGCCTTTGCAAAATCCAAAAAGACTACATCCACTGAGTTGCCCTGATCCAAGTTCCTACTAACCTCCTCATAGAAACGAATTAGATTGGTCTGACATGACCGATCCTTCATAAATCCGTGTTGACTGCTACCTATGATCTTGTTCAAATAGACATATTCTTGTTTTCTGTCCCTTATTAACCCTTCCCAACTACAGATGTGAGGTTCACTGGTCTATAATTCCCCCGGGTTTGCTCTTGCTCCCTTCTTAAATATAGGTATCACCTCTGCTTTTCTCCAGTCATCTGGTAGAGACCCTGTAGTGAGTGAGTCTTGAAAGATTAGATATAATGGTTTGGCTATTACAGAACCCAGCTACCTCAGTACCCTTGGATGTATTCCATCAGGACCTGTGACTTTATTAACATTTATTTTCTCCAATCCCTTTTGGATTTCTTCCTGCGTTAACCAATTATTTAGTGATGGTAGTGTAGCCTCATTATGTTGCGGTGTCCCAACCACTGGTACCACTGTGTATACCGATGAAAAGAACCTATTTAGCTCATCTGCTTTTTCCTGGTCACTAATTATCAGATGGCCTGTGTCACATTGTAATGTTCCTATAGCTTCCTTCCTCGCCTTCTTCCCATTAATATATTTAAAAAATATTTTAGGGTTAGTCTTACTTTTCTTTGCAACTGACTTCTCATTTTCTATTTTAGCGAGTCTAATAGCCCTTTTGCAAGCCTTGTTGATTCCCTTATAGTCATATAAAGCTTCCTCTGTTCCCTCCTTTTTGTATAATTTAGATGCATGTTTCTTTTTCATCATCATGATCTTTAAGTCTTTGTTAAGCGACATGGAATATGATTTACTCCCATTCATTTTATTTCCACATGGTACATGCCGATGTGTATGTATATTTAGTAAGGATTTGAATGTTGTCCATTTATTTTCAGTATTTTTCCCTGTAAGTTCTTTGTCCCAGTCTATATGTAGTATTACTGCCCTTAGCCCATTAAAGTTAGCCCTTTTAAAATTTAGAGTTTTTGTTGGCCCCTTACAACTCTGTTTTTTGTATTCAATCTCAAATGAGACTGTGTTGTGATCACTGTTCCCCAATGGTTCCCCTATTTTAACATTTGATATTATATCTATATTACTTGTGATGACTAAATCCACGATGGCCCAATTTCTAGTAGGTTCTTGCATTACTTGGGCCAGATAATGATCACTGAGTGTACTCAAGAACCTGCTCCCCTTAGCTGAGCGCTGGTCTCATTTATCCAGTTTATTTCAGGGTAATTAAAGTCTCCCATTATTAGAACTTGCCCATGCTTAGCGGCATTTCCAATCTCTAACAATAATTGTATTTCCTCACTTTCAAATATATTTGGGGGTTTATAGTATACTCCCACCAATATGCATTTAGAATTAGCTCCTCCACTATTTAGCTCAAACCACAAAGATTCAATGTTGCCGTTAGTTCCAGCAAAAATATCTTGTCTCACTATAAGCTTAAATTCAGGCTTAACATACAGACAGATCCCACCTCCTCTTTTACTATTTCCCCTATCTTTCCTAAATAGGTTATAACTATCCAGATTAACAGTCCAGTCATGAGATTCATCCCACCATAATGCCTATTAAGCCCCATTTTTCTTGTACTGCTAATAATTCTAACTCGCCCATTTTCCCAGGCAAACTTCTTGCATTAGCAAGCATACACTTTATGTTGCTTTGGCTCTGCCATTGTGAAGTGCTTGCCACTGTATTTGAGGCCCCTATTAATACCTCCCTACTGTCTGTTGTAACCCTCCCCCATTCTCCTCCCCCAGGTGCTTTAAGGAAAGCTCAATGTATGTTTCATGCTCAAAGACAGGGTCCTCCGATCTCCATATTGTTTTTGCCTTGTACTTAACCACTGTATAGCGCTACAGAATATATTGGCACTTTATAAATGAAGTATAATAATAATATATGTCTCTCTGTCTGTAAGATATATATATATATATATATATATATATATATATATATATATCTGCTGTTTATATATCCATATTCTACCTTGTGGAAGTATATATTTATATATATATTTATTCCTCATAATGTTTACTGCAAAGCTGGTGCTACCTTGAGCCTATTGTCCCTGGATGGCAACTATTTGTTTTACACAAAACTGTTTTACTATTCAAACTGGAATATTTGAGCCTGTATCATGAGGGGGAGATTGTGATGCACAAGATGGCACCACTCTGGTTATATTATCTGAGGGAGTTGTGTGTAACAGTGTCATTTCAGTACCTTGTGCACACTGACATCAAAAATGAGATGTCTGTATGTCATTACCTCCCTAGTCTGTACATCATGTCCGCTGCAGCATGAAGCTTCTCTGTTTCAGTACTCTGGCTAACTGGCAGATCCCTGTAAATTTAAAGTAGGCTTGCCCTTGTCGTGCTTTATTTTTCCACTTGATCATGAGTGCATCTGTTGTAGTAAGTATAGAAAAGTAAGTATAGAAAATTACATTTGCTCACTATTTTGCACATTTATTTCTTTTGCACACATGTACTATTCAAAGCCTGGTGTTTGTGGAGGAGCCTCATGTGAACATGCAGATGTATATCCAGCCCTGTGTGTGTACCTCTATATGTGTGTGTATAGGGAAAGGTCAATTTAAAGGAGGGCAGAAAAATAATGACCCAATATTTCAAGATGGGTTTTGAACTGAACACATCGACAGAAATTTCAGTGTAATAAATAATTTATGTGAACTAAACATCTATCTTGTATGCATGTGTGTGTCTATGTGTACGTTTGTTCTGTGTATGTGTGGACTAAGTGATCATGATGTACGACCGTCTGACTGCCCACTTTCAAAGTAAATTATAAACATTTGTATATGATGTATTGTAAGGAAGGGCAGGCTGCTGGTGAGACACATCATGATCACACACTCACTGGTCACTTTTACTCATCACTTAGTGTGTTTTTGGCAGACGGTTGACGAAGGAGAGAACAGAAAGTATTTCTTAAATGGAGAAGATTTAAATTGACACTACACCTATTCCCCCTAACTGGCACAGAAGCAGACTCCTTGCTTTAGAAAATGCAACCATATCTCTGCAGAAATGTAAACCCTGCTTTCACACACATAACTTCTAACTATAAATCATGGATTTCCCCAGGGCCCAGCAGACACATTATTTAATTATTTTTCTAATTAAAAACTAGCTGTATTACTTTTTACCTAATTAGTTATAATCTTTGTTAGACGCATTTATTTTTTAAACAATTTCTATTTTCAGTGGCCCTTTAACTCTCATAATTACTTGTTTTTTTGTGTGTAATGCAAGTGATCATGATTTGTGTTTGTGTAACATAATTGTTTTGTGCATTATTATGGCCCACCATCAAATGCATTTAGTAAACAAGCAATTGCTCAGTGTTTGTATAAGTAGATATGTTGCTATTATGGGGAAATGTCTGTGATTTGCTCACACAGGCCCTCATTCAATTGCGATTTGGCCAATTGAATAATGCTCTAAATAAGCACATAACATATTTTTTTTAAATAAGTTTTTAGTTAGTGAAAACCTTGTTTTTGGTTAGATGTTTACTAACTAAAAACTTCTTTAAAAAAATATGTTATGTGCTTATTTAGACCCCTATTCAATTGTCCAAATTGCAATTGAATGATGGCCACAGTCATTAAAGTCAGAGGAGAGAGCAATATACACGCACAGAAAAAGGCAAAAATGGGTGTCTGCATTTCCATTATACAGGGAAAAACATCTAAGGGAAAATAACTTTTAGTTTCTTCTTACCTATAGTGAAATCTATTTTTATTTGTTAAATAAAAATATATATTCATGTTCATTAGACAGCAATCAATATCAACTTATTTTAAAAAAAATGAGACCAGCATTTATTATTAACCAGTTTAATTAAACAACATAATTCACTTGTATAACAATGCATATTATTTAAAGGGAGACTGCACTATGTTTTTTTTAACTGCATTGGCAGTATATAGAACTTTTGTTTATATAGTTATTCCTTGTTTTTAAATATTTCTATTTCATTTTCAATTAAATGTCCATGTCTAAGGGGCTGCCATGTGGCTGCAATAATTCCCAATGTGATCCTCCCACAAACCCACTCAAGTCATAGGATAAAGACAGCTAGTCAAATCATATTGGAGATTGGCTGCAGGTACAATATGTACCACAGCTATCTTGATCAAGCTTGCACTGAGCGTGAGATCTCATGCACTACCACATTACTGCGTTACATCACATGCTCGTTGTCACATTGGAAAGAGCTGGTATTCCAACAACATCAGTGTAATGCTATCTTGTTGTTACGCATGGCTGTGTCATCATTACAAATGTGTTGGCACTTTTGTCACAAGGTTTAGTTCCATTTTTTATATTCAGTTGTTTGTTGGCCATTATTCTGCTGACAAGATTTCTTTCAGGTTTGGTGGTTGTTTAAATGCAAGGATGGGAGGTTTGGGGAATATATTTTTAATTGTGCATTGTCTGTTAGTAATGGTTGTAAATCTTTAATTATTTTTCGTATTTTCTCTTAAACTGGATGGTATGTGGTCACTAGAGGTATACCTGAAGTAGTTTATTTCATATTTTAACAGGTGTTCACAGGATATTTTGATGGCTGTGTTTTTTTTCTAATTCAGACAGTGTTTTCACATTTTTGTCACAGTGACATATATTCTATGTCACAATGCAAGAAAAATAAACTTTTACCAAAATGGACTTAAAATCAAAAATCCACTAAGATCTACATGTAACTCAGTATATGCTGAAAACGTCTGTAGTGAAAAATTAAGAAACTACCTAATACATCAGTTTTATACAAAGAAACACCATCTAAATAACCAAAGAGTATGCCTGCTTCAACAACTAAGGGAGCACAACAAATATGAAGCTAAACATATAGAAAAGGATATCCAACATCTTCACAAGAAACAACAACCTGAATTTATAAAAAATAAAAATAAAGAATTCAACTGCCTCTTCCAACAAAGCAACAGACACTAGGTACTAGAAGAGAGAATAAAGGATCCAAATACAGCCCTGAATTCTGTCAACAACAACAAAGCATCTAAAAACCTACCAAATCAACTACACAGAACACACAAGAATTATAAATCTAAACTAGACAAATATATAGAAAGCTTTCACCTGAGAACTGCATCCATTATAGCAACCAAACATAAAAGATACTTACACAACGCAATAATGACAAGGAGTGACAGGCAAACACAGGAGATTGACATGGGGTCTAACAGTCTGGAATCCTGGCATCCCGGCTTGCACCTGTGAACATCCAATACACACATGTCGTTTCTAGCTGTCTAGCACATGAGAGATGTAATTAGCTTATCTGGGAAACAATGGGACAAAACAGATTACAATTACTGGTTCTTGTCTGTCTACAATGTTTCATTGTAGACCTATTTTGTTTAACTGTTTCATGACCATTTAGTAACAGTTTAAACATAACACAGAACACCGTAATATAGCATGGGGAATTACATATAGTATACAGGATAATGCAGAGACAAATGTTATAAGTCCATATGAAGCATGGTGGTACACTATGGCCCTATGTTTTGGGGCTATTCACCCCACCACCCACCTGCCCACATTTCCCATGTGGCAATATAATTCCCCTACTTATTTTCAAGCGGGGCGCTATGCACCAGGATCCAGGCCCTTGAAAGGGGTCCCTGACACCATCAATTTATAAAACTTTAAATGGATTTGTCTACAAAACAGGTGAACTTTCTGGGCTCTATCATATGCATCATCGATGGCACACTCCACTCATCTGAATATAGGAAACCCACACATGCAGCTACCTACACAGCTCTAGTTTTCATCCCTCCCACACTAAACAAGCCATCATCCATAGTCAAGCTAGTAGATACCAACGCTTATGCTCAAAACACTGCCTGAATCTTTCAGAAAGGTTACAAACCTCATATTATTACCCAGAAAATAACCACTGCCATCAAAATACCCTGTGAACACCTTTTAAAATCCAAAACAAAAGAAAATACTTTACGTATACCTCTAGTAACAACATACCATGCAGTTTTAGAGAAAATAATGAATAAAATCAGAGAGCAACCAGTACTAAATGAAGATGCACAATTAAAAGATATATTCCCCAAATCTCCCATCCTTACATTTAAACAACTACCAAACCTGAAACAAAAACTTGTCAGCAGAAGATTGGCCAAAACAACCAAATTGAAAAAATGAAATGAAACGTTGAAACAAAAGTGCCTGTAAGTTATGTCAACACATTTGTAATGATGACACAGCCACGCATAACAACAAGACTTATAACATCGAAGGATTGTATACATACATATCCTCCAATGTGGTTTATATAATACAATGTACTTTATGTGGAATAGGCTGTTAGTGTACATTGGAGAAACCAGACAAAAACTGCACTTAAGGTTGCACACAGACATTCAATAAGAGAGCACAATGAAGACAATTATTGTACCCTACTTGGACACCATGTTAGCAAGAATGATCACTCTAACCAACACCAACAAAAATCTAACAGAGAAAAGCATTTGAAATAAAGATGATCACTTTCTTCAACACTAAAAATACTGGACTTAATATGGACTTGGGTTTTCTAAAACATGATCACAATTTCTTGTGATTTTTTTCTTATTTTACATTAACAGACTTGTCATTCTTAGTGAGATATTTGTCCATTAGGAAGGATATAACTGTGGACTACAGTGCTTTGTTTTTCCATGTATATAATGACGTATATGTGCATATAGTATGTGTATATGTTTTCTATACTGTGTTGTGTTAATTCCCCATATATGTCTTTACCTTATGATGTCAGATTCTGTCTCCACTCTTTCTGCATCTGCTGTTTATATTGAAACCGAGGGTTACATTTCATGTCAGTATTGCTTCAGCCCTGATAAAGAGAGGCCTCTCGAAAGCTCGTCAATCTAAATAAGGTTTTAGTCGAATACAAAAGGTAGCACAATATACTGCAATACTCATACACAAAGAAATTGCTAATAATTAAGTTAATTTCTCATCAATTGTACCTTTAATTATTCTATTAATTTTTTTATGCTGAATGTCAAAATATAAAAAAGATAACACTGTGGCACTTAGGTGTGCAGCTTCCAGTGTTCTTGCTAACATCTAAATATGACTAACCTATATATAAAACCTAGACTGGAGCTCCCCACTTTCCATAAATTAATCCTTTCTTTTTTATTGCCATACAAAATAAGTTATAACTTGAACAAATGTAAATAAACAGCAACACCTTTAAAGCAACAAAGTGAAAAATCTATAGAGACAACAACACCTTACATGTTGCCACCATCAACTTTTAATGACATCTGAGAAATTGCCTGCAAATTAAATTATTTATTAAAGCACCATTTGTCAATAATGAGATTATTTAGATATTGATAAGAAGATCAGCCTTGTGCTGACTCTTGTGGGGATCTCTTGAGCTAAGTGACAGTCAATATTTAGTAAATTCACATTCAAATTACTTGATTGCATTTTTTAAATAACTTCCAACTGCAAATATTCTAATTTGTATTGATACTTTATTATCGTACCATAATTGCATATTCCACTGTGTTCCTTTAAGTTAAAGCACTGACATTTCTTCAGATAAACATTTACGAGTCATTATCTTAAGAACAGCTGTGATTCTTCAAAACTGGTAAAAAGGGACAGCTACAAACATTAATAATTAATTTACATTTACAGCCTCTTTTAATACTTCCTGTTCAGTTATTCATTGCACATCATTACAAGTGCATCAGAAATGCCTTGTGAGTCAATAATGATTTTATGAAGAGAAAAGCAATTTAACCAAAAGGTTAAATATCCTATTTCTCTTACAAAAGATCAAATGTAAAGTACAAAGCATTTTCAAAAATGCTTTTAGCTAAAAAAGTCAATATATTATGATTAACTTTCAATTTATGATATACAGTAAATGCAAGATGCAATTTTATTCCACTGTACATATCATGGGTAGAACACCCAACTCCTTAAATATCAATGATGTCTTCATAAAAAGAGTCACTATAGAAACTTAAATAGTTAAATTGAGCATGTAAACTGCACAGATATTTATTTCTAAAAATATATATAATGCATTAAACACTTTTACAATGTGTAGCAAAAAGGTTATCTTAAAAGGAAAAAAATCTATCTAGGGCATCGATCCAAATGAAGCTATTTTAGGATTTTTAGGATTTCAGCAGTGATTGTTGTTTACACAAACATGTCACCAAAATCCGCAAACTTTGATCAAAGAGGAATACCACTATATATAGACATTTCCACGCATATAGGGATACTAGCAAGTAGGCTGTAATCAAATCAGCTACTCTAGGCCTGTGCATACATTTCAAGTAAAGTTGTGTGTCTTATGACATGCACATTTACACACACATACACATATTTATATAATACTAGAGACTTGCCCGTCGCTAGTGATGAGCGCCGATGAGTGATGAGCACAATGAGCTTTTCAGGCCTCAGCAAACCCGCAACTTGCAGGCATCGCAATGAGTGCCTTTGGCGCTCATTGCAAGTCTCTCACCCTCTCTAAGATTCGGCCATGCTGATAAGCGCTGTGATGAGCCTCTCTCCCCCTGCTTTGCAGGCCTTCGGCGCTCATTGCAGCCCCGTCAAACCCATTACTTTTGGGCCTTCTCCTGTACCTCCCCCATACCATTTAGAATGTAAGTTTGCGAGTTTTCAATCTTGTTAAGTGCTGTAGGGAAAGCACTGTGTATATTTGATTGAAAGCTCAATAACAGGGCCCTCTATTCTTTTGCAATGTGTTCAAATTGTTTTTTCTTTTAATACAATTTTTATTAGGTTTACATAAGATCGCACATTTACAAGGTTAGCAACAACAACAACAACAAAAAAAAAAAGACAGAATACAGAATAAATTTTAACAATGATAGCACTTTATTGCAAATAGACAATCCATATCTCATCCAAATGTTTCAATTAATTTTACAAAAAACATAATCATGTTTATCAAAGATAGATTGTTCATTAACAGTCAATTCCTGTAGATTGACTACAATTCACAGAGATTTGAAATTTTTAATGACAATATTGATCTGAAGAAAGTTGTCTTTAAAAGGAAACATTGTTAGATCTAATACGAATTTGTGTTAGCCTAAAAAATGGCATATAGATTAACATTAAGCAATTACATTAATAAGAAGAAAGGAAGAGGAGAAAAAAAAAGGAGGGGGGGGGGATCCCTGCTTCCACATCTCTAAACCCAGCCCTCTGCCCATTCCTCATCCTGGTAAACAGGACATAGCTCACTTATTCCTAAGGGGTTGTATAAGGGACCCAAAAAATAAGAAACTTACCTATTCCCTATATCTATCCCAAGGCAACCAATAATTGGTAATGCTTTCTCTGATCAGAGAGCTAAGACTCTCTAGAGATTTAAGTTCTAGGAATCTATTACGATCCACTATTAGTTCTATGGATGACTGTAACGGAGCAGGAACACGCAGTCCAAAATCTCCGCTGGTATACGATAAAATACCCACGAGGCACTACAGTTTCACCATCCCCGACCTCCCATATTGGACGACACACAATTTGGGAGTCAAATGAATACTGACTTTATTTTGTTATTGCAGAACTATATATACATCTCTTTGGCCACAGGCAATACACATGCCCATATTTGGCTACACACAATACACACAAAGGGAACAATAGGGGGGTCACACCTCCCTGGCAACTTTGATACAATCAGACACTGATTCAATTACACCTCTTTGTTCTTATCAGAGAATTAAAACACTTTGGAAAATTCAAGGATCCTTTACAACTTTCTTATCTCTTGAATCTCTGTAATAGGATTATCTATTAGCCTAGGTCTGCAAAAGTCTGGCTAATATTCTGCAGAGCACAAACCAGCATACATATTGTAGGATCATATTTTAACCAAGAATTAAATAATCATAAAACAGGGTAAAACAGTGATGGGTTCCGCTACACACCTCCCCCGTGACCATAAGCCGGCATACACGGTCTGATCCCAACGGATCGGCCTGGGGATGTCCGGACAAAAGTATTTGTTGGTCAATTCTCTAGTTTGACAACCCATCAGCATTACTGCAATTCACATTTACTCACATTTCCCATATCCCCAGATAGCTGGGATCTGAGCGCACAAAACCACCGAATAGCGCTCAGATCCTCTTCACACAGTTCAATTGCCATGTAGCTAAAGTCTTTCCCATAGTCTTTCATCATATGAATGGGCTCCATGGCATAGCTATCTGGGGTATCACCGCTCCCACAGGGCAAGTACAGAATGACCCCCCTGTATGTAAAGGGCCAGAATGAGTGACTTACACTCTGGTATGGCCGAACACTGGTTCCAAAGGGCAATATGTACCAGGGCCATAGTCGCAGGGCAGGAGGCTGGCAAACAGTCCTCTCCAAGCCAAAGTGGCGAAGGGCACTTCATCACACATCTCTCCTTTGGGGGGAAGTCTAACCAGGTACCTGGATATTTTGCTGTGGTGATGGGGCAATACGCTGAGGGGACTTGAGGGGCAGAGGCCAGCGGCACTCTGCCCTGATGCCAGCTCTTCTGCTGGTATAACCTGCAGGACCTCCTGATCTGTACAAGGGACAAAGGGAGGGCAGAGGCCGACTGCACTCTGCCCCGCTGTCAGCTCTTCTGCTGGGGTACTTGGGACATATTTCGGCTCAGTAGCCAGGGAAACGTGGGGGTCAGTGGGGGTTAACATTTCCTCTGTTAACCCTGGGGCCACATTAGAAGTTAGCTGGGGAGGGGAATTTGTACTTACCCCCTCCTCCGGTTGTCCCAGTGACGGTAGTTGGGGATCTGGACAAGCTGTGGGCGCAGAGACCACGGTCCCATCTGCGCCGTCTGGGAGATTGGTGTCTCCCCTGGTTAGGGTAAACTGTTGCTGGGGGGGAAGGATGACACCTTCTGCCCCCTGTGTTTCACACTGCCGCTGTGGAGGAAGGTCGACACCTTCTGCTCCCTGGGGTTCACACTGCCGCTGGGGAGGAAGGACGGCCCCTTCTGCTCCCTGGGGTACACACTGACGCTGGGGGGGAAGGCCGACACCTTCAGCTCCCTGGGGTACACACTGCCGCTGGGAAGGAAGGACGACACCTTCAGCTCCCTGGGGTACACACTGCCGCTGAGGGGGAAGGACGACACCTTCTGCCCCCTGGGGTTCACACTGCCGCTGGGGAGGAAGGACGGCCCCTTCTGCTCCCTGGGGTACACACTGCCGCTGGGGGGGAAGGACGACACCTTCGGCCCCCTGGGGTACACACTGACGCTGGGGGGGAAGGCCGACACCTTCAGCTCCCTGGGGTACACACTGCCGCTGGGAAGGAAGGACGACACCTTCAGCTCCCTGGGGTACACACTGCCGCTGAGGGGGAAGGACGACACCTTCTGCCCCCTGGGGTTCACACTGCCGCTGGGGGGAAAGGACGACACCTTCTGCCCCCTGGGGTTCACACTGCCGCTGAGGGGGAAGGACGACACCTTCTGCCCCCTGGGGTTCACACTGCCGCTGGGGGGAAAGGACGACACCTTCTGCCCCCTGGGGTTCACACTGCCGCTGGGGAGGAAGGACGACACCTTCGGCTCCCTGGGGAACACACTGCCGCTGGGGAGGAAGGACGACACCTTCAGCTCCCTGGGGTACACACTGCCGCTGGGGGGGAAGGACGACACCTTCAGCCCCCTGGGGTACACACTGACGCTGGGGGGGAAGGCCGACACCTTCAGCTCCCTGGGGTACACACTGCCGCTGGGAAGGAAGGACGACACCTTCAGCTCCCTGGGGTACACACTGCCGCTGAGGGGGAAGGACGACACCTTCTGCCCCCTGGGGTTCACACTGCCGCTGGGGGGAAAGGACGACACCTTCTGCCCCCTGGGGTTCACACTGCCGCTGAGGGGGAAGGACGACACCTTCTGCTCCCTGGGGTACACACTGCTGCTGGGGGGAAAGGATGACACCTCCTGCCCCCTGGGGTTCACACTGCCGCTGAGGGGGAAGGACGACACCTTCTGCCCCCTGGAGGGCCGGTAGAGGGACCTCGGTCCCATCTCTACCTGCCATCTGGAGGTCATCCCAGGACCAGTCAATGAAGTCTGGTTCTGCTTGTCGAGTAGGTTGGGGCTGCACAAGGCTGAGCAGGTGTTGGTAGTCCTGCTCCAGCTCCCACTCTCTCGTTACCAGGTGGGTCATGTCTTTGCTCACCTCGCCTTCATCATCCCAGACATACATGCCCATCCGGTAGTCGTAGATGTCCCAAAACCTAGACCCCTCCGTGCTGCCAAGATCAATATTGTCCTCCAAGGTATCCCATAATAAACCCGGGCCATCATAATCATCCCCCTCCGGTAAGTCGTGTTCAGCCGTCCAGGGGGTAAGTCGAACGGTATACCACCAGAGGGCCTGGTATGCATTGTCTAGCCAGATCTCTCGCCATACCAGGGTCTCTAGTCTTGTCACCCACTCATCCAGGGGCTGCTCTCCCAATAGATACATCCGCATCGCCACACGCTTCTGTAGCCGCTGCTCATCACTGGGGAGACTCTCACCTCGCCGCCATTGGGCATCTTGCAGGGCATCATACCAGAGTTCCATTCTGTCTGTTTCCCTGTAGTCTGCGGCCTCCTTCTCATCCTCATCATGGAACGCTGTCCGAAAACTAGCCGGTTCCATCCTGCTGTAGCCAGGGGCGCTGTACGGATACTAGCGTTGCCCTCAATCTGTACTCCACGGAATGGTGTCTCCTGTAGCTGTCCTTCTGACCGTGGGAACAATTCCACCACTTGCCAACAAATGTAACGGAGCAGGAACACGCAGTCCAAAATCTCCGCTGGTATACGATAAAATACCCACGAGGCACTACAGTTTCACCATCCCCGACCTCCCATATTGGACGACACACAATTTGGGAGTCAAATGAATACTGACTTTATTTTGTTATTGCAGAACTATATATACATCTCTTTGGCCACAGGCAATACACATGCCCATATTTGGCTACACACAATACACACAAAGGGAACAATAGGGGGGTCACACCTCCCTGGCAACTTTGATACAATCAGACACTGATTCAATTACACCTCTTTGTTCTTATCAGAGAATTAAAACACTTTGGAAAATTCAAGGATCCTTTACAACTTTCTTATCTCTTGAATCTCTGTAATAGGATTATCTATTAGCCTAGGTCTGCAAAAGTCTGGCTAATATTCTGCAGAGTACAAACCAGCATACATATTGTAGGATCATATTTTAACCAAGAATTAAATAATCATAAAACAGGGTAAAACAGTGATGGGTTCCGCTACAATGACCAAGATGGAATATTGCAAACAATGACAGCAAAAAGATTGTAAGGCAGGTAATGGTGTTTGGTTGAGACATTAATTTTGTTGTTGTTCCTAGATCCTTCTGCGCTCATTGCGATCCTCGCGCTGAGCGCCTTTGGAGCTCATTGCGAGGCTGTTGGTTGTTTGTGTGCTATGAGCAGCATTGGCAGTGGTTTTTTGTATGCTAATGAAATAATTAATACATTAATATACTTTACATATTTTGTAGTAATCTATGCAGGAAGCATTGTGTGGAAGAGCAGACAATCTGTTTTGATGCTTCTGCAGCATACAATGTCGGTTTTCACTGTTGTGTAGCTGCTGTGTAAGTGTCAGCAATGTGTGCAGTGTGTAGTATAAATAGTGTGCGTGCGCAAGGAAAATCCGTTAGGGTAGCTGTGTACTTCCGCATTGTGTAAGTTAGTGTTGCAAAATGGCAGCTAATGTGTGGTACGCAGCTGTGGATCATTTTGCGTCCTTGTCAATAGTGTATCTTGGACCTCGTACAGCTTTTTCGGAAAATCCGTATGTGTTTTGTGGTGTTTTACGTGTTTATTTTTTCTCTCGCTTAGGGAATTTTCGGGTGTCTAAACTCTTGAATTTGTACTTAAATTGATGTGTAACTTCACTTGCAGAGGTCCTGGGTGCCCCCCCCCCCCCTTGCCGTAGGTAAGCTTTTTATGTGTTTGTTGTATGTATTTACAACATTTTGTGTTTTTACTGTTTTTATGTTCGCAGGGTTCGGGCTCTAAGGTCGTATTTTTGCGAGTTTGTAATGTTTTTTTTTCTAAGTCCCAGGGCTCCGTTAATTTTGCAGTGTAAGTCCTGTCATAGGGATGAGCGCCTATGGCGCTCATCAGCAGCGCAAGGAGCGCCTTTGGGGCTCCTTGCCAGCAACTGCGGCCCTCGCTTTGCCAGGCTTTGGCAAGCCGCACTGCTGACAACTATATATGTGATTGAGTGGAGGTTAAAAAGGAGGGAAGAGATACACCTGAGTAGCACAGTGGGCTGTCATCAGAAAAATGTGACAGAGCTATGTTGGCTTCAACAAAATGTATTATTAGAGAAAGGTATGATAAATGAAGAGCAGATGCCATCACAGTGTAGACCCTAGATTTTAAGGTTTGCAATAAAAGATGGGGGGGGGGGCAATATATGAACATGATCAGCATAAGCAACACTCTACTTGCTCATCTGTGAATGTTACTAATTCTTGTTATATCAAAGCGCTAATGAGAAGGATTTGTTTCTGTAAATTAATTTTCAACTATTACACAAACATTGTAGCCTTAAGAGGTTATATTTGTTCTTTAAAATAAATATTAATAAATGAGAAGTCACTTGTGATTGGAAGCGAAGTATAAAGCAAATGGTTGAAATAAAGTGAACTGTTTGAGCAGACAGGGAATATCACATATATAGTTGTGGATCTTGCGACTGTCCGGAATGTTTGCAACGTTAATAACACAGTTGCGACCTCGCGAGGCGAGCCAGCGTCGCCGTCACACATGCGAGCCTCTTCGCGAGGGCGGCAGTTGCTGGCAAGGAGCGCCTGCGGCGCTCCGTGCCAGCAGCTGAGACCCTCGCTTCGCTGGCGTGAGCAACGTCTTAAGCAAGCTCGCCTGCTCACAACTATATATGTGATTGAAAAGAAATTATGAAACTGCCTCCCAATAATTCAATAATTGGAAAGCTAAGATTACAGGTCAATGACATTTCAGTCATTATTATACAGGACAAAATTAAGGGATCACTGTGATCATAATTCTATTTGCTGCTGATATTGTACTATCAGTAACCAATCCAAGTTCTTCATTGATTCATCTACATTGAGTTATAGAAACATACAGTAAGTTGCCTAATTGTGTGGTGTGCACAGATATACACTTTATGCTATTTTACAGCCTCATTAAATTTAAGTTGTAGAACGTAGTCCGTAACTCCAAATATACGGGTTACGGGTATTAAATTAGCACTGGAACGTTGCTCGCAGTGGACTTGCGTGTTAAGACGCAGGACGTCCGAGAATAGGCTACGTGTTGAGCACGTTGAACTTCGCGCATGTAAATCCTTTGATCTGTCATGCCGTAAACGCTACATTTTCAATTCATCTATTAAATTGCTATTAAAACTTGGTCACTCTTGAGCAAGCACGTAACATGCAAATTGAGCCCAAAGGCCAGCGTGTGCTCGAGATCACCCTCAAGGGGGGTAGATAAAAACACACTACTGCACATTTATTATAAAGGAAAGTGATGAATTAATAGCACAACATTCTCAAGCCTGCAAATTGCCCCCGAAAAATACTTTATTTCATGTTTATATTTTGTGTTATATCGATCCCTGCAATCAATGTGTTAAGACATATACTGTAACTTGCATGTAATAGAATATCATATTTACAGCTTTATTAATATTGCATTATATCTGGAATGTGGGTCTGATGGCAAACTATAATTGAACCATGAAGGACATTGAAATCCAACCTCCCCTTTTTCAGTGATGTAACGCTAACGATCTCTTTTTCCATAGGCTCCATCTGAACCCGTAACTATGTGCTTGCTTAATTTTTGCTTTCGAGCACGCAACTCCGACGGGCGAGAACTGGTTTATGAAATAGTGTCTCTCGCTCGTAGCTCGCAGCACTTCTAATTGGACTTACAAGGCTGGAATTTAATGAGGCTGTTAATTTTGTGTGATCTCTCAAGCCAGTAATCACAAGCCAGAGTCTGTTTGCTGGTACAGTAATCAAACAGGATTACACACAGTAATAACAGTTCCTAATTAAATTGTAAGAAAAAGAGAGTACATAGTCTATTTGTGAATGCAACAAAGACATAAAGAGGTGGCAGCAAAGATAAAATAAGTCCGTAGTTGGAATAAGCAATATACAAGACTGAAGTCCTATATTTATAATAATGTCTTGCCAAGCCACTTGATGGACTAGTATTGTTAAAGATTATCAATTCACATTAAGTAAAAGTACATGAGGCATAAGTTGACTAAATACATGTATCAGCAGAGTTACAATAAGGAGTGGGTTCACAAACTCTAAGTCTTGATTGGACTTAAGATATAAAAACTACTATGTAATTACACAGAAAATGGTCAGATGGTCTGTATAAATTGTATTAAGTAAAAGTTATTCAAAAAGCAATCATTGTGGTTTTGACGATCCAAGCTGATAGGGGCTATACAAGCCCAGAGCCCACCTGCTACAGACTACAGGTTAACTACCAAAAAGGACCGTTTGGGTTCTTAGTAATCTCGGCGCCACCAGACAATTCAGGTGACAGCATCATTTCTGAAGAGGCAGGCACCATCAGACCCCTTTTCTTAGGATCTAAGAATCACACACCATGTACCTAGTACAAGCAGGAAAAGTAACCAAACCAAAAGACCATATAATGGTACTTTAACCCTTTCAGTGCCATGAGTTTGAACCAAGAGGCCATGAACAATTTTAACATTTTGCCATCTATCATTTTAGATATTATTCCTGTGTGCTTGACAATACATATGCAAAGCTACATATGTTTTTTTTTAACCTTAATTTAGTCTCAGTGTCTCTCTCTCTCTCTTGTGGGGATGTCTTAGTGTTCACTTAAAAATCATGTACCCATACCCCAGAGGGGCTTCATAGGAATTAACTCATCTCTGGGACCTAGTGGGGAGGCACATTAAGCTTCTATGCTCCTCCATTAATCTCCTTCCCTTTTTATGCAGTACAGAATCATGGGTAGCACATCCTTTGAGGGCATCTCAATAGCGTGCCATCATCAGAGCACATAGAACTGTGCTCTGATGACGCTCTGTGCTTCTGCCTGGTGCTGTGTGATCTGCCCCTGTCTGGTGCCCCCCATTATACAAGAGCTTACAATCTACAAGTGATGTGGCATGTGAGGTATGTGGCATGTGAGGTAATGGGGGGCACCAGACAGGGGCAGATCACAAAGTCCCAAGAATCCAATTATGTCTGACATGCTGGTAAAATTATAAAAAGCCAGACACCACAACAAACAGGTAGATAGATGGAAATGTTTCTAAGCCGACAGGCCAGTAAGAACGGGGTGTCCCTCAAGATAGATCTAGTTCCCATTTTAAGTATGATTTATAGCAATTATAAATGAAGTAAAAGTCTTTGTATCTACTTAAAAATAATCTACCCACCTCCGGGGCAAGGGTAGATTATTTTTAAGTAAACACAAACACTTTGCGGCAATACTATTAGATCTGATTGCCATTGATAACACTCTTCCCATACCTCCTTTATATAATCAACCTGTTTGATGATGTCACCTACATAGTAGGGGAGATAACTAGATAATTTTACCATACCGTGAACATGGCTGGCTCTGAGAGCCCAATCAGCCAGTCTGAGAGTTAAGGATAAAATTGTCTTGTTGTTTAGAAGTGCACTTATGTCTTGCTCGTGTGGATAGGATTGAAATTCTGAGAGCTGTATGTGATAGTATGGCTTCACAGTGAAAGGGGAATTAAGGATTCTCTGAGTCACGGGAACTATCAGTGATGTTCCATTTGCAGACACTCAAACCCCACAGTAACAGCCTGTTCTGTTCCTGTGAAAGTGCAAGCACTTCAGGACAAGGTATAAAACATAAAATGTAAAGCCTCATTTAATGACAGAATGATAAGTGAGATTAAAATATTTTTTCTGGCTACTATTCATAGACTAAATAATAAAGGACACATTAAATCACAGTGTACTTTTTGTGAATTGTATATCTACAGGACTCTTGAACACTAATGCTTGATTGAAACTATGTAACATGCTTAGTGTTGATCAAGATAAATTAGCTGCCTCGTAAATTGGAGCCATATGTAATGACTCACTAGAATTTAATATATTCAGATTCAGATCCATTAAATTGCTGTTGGGATAATGTTCTATAAAAATGTTTTTTATAAACTTAATGTAAATATATTTATGGAACATAGAGACATAGACACACTTCCGGGACGGTGTAAAAGCAGGAACGGAACGGAACAGGCCGGAACAGGCCATTTATAAAAGAAATCAATGACAATATCACTGGGATGTGTTAGATATTATTGAGAACAATATTTAAGAACCAAAACAAATTCAATATAATACTTTTTTAACCCTTTAAAAACCCAAAAATCAAACGGAACAGGCAAAAACAGGCCGGAACGCACACTTTATGAAGGGAATCCATGCTAAAATCATTGGGATGTGTTAAATATATTTGAGAACTATATTTAAGAGCTAACCCCAATCTAATAGTATGCTTTATTAACCCTTTAACATGCCACAATACAATATTTCAAAAAAATTACCCAGAACGGCGGCTTTCCAGATGGTCAAAAATACCAAACTCACCAAATACACATAACTAGGTGGGATTCATGTAATAACCTTCATAAATTTCTCAGAAAATAATTTCAAGTACCCATTCCGGGCCAAAATACAATATTTAGCAAAATGACCCGGAACGGCGACTTTTTAGAGGGTGAAAAATACCAAATTCACCAAATACACATAACTAGGTGGGATTCATGTAAAAACCCTCATAAATTGGATATAAACTAATTTCAAGTACCCATTCTGGGCCAAAATACAATATTTAGCAAAATGACCCGGAACGGCGACTTTTTAGAGGGTGAAAAATACCAAATTCACCAAATACACATAACTAGGTGGGATTCATGTAAAAACCCTCATAAATTGGATATAAACTAATTTCAAGTACCCATTCCGGGCCAAAATACAATATTTTGCAAAATGACCCGGAGCAGCAACTTTTTAGAGGGTGAAAAATACCAAATTCACCAAATACACAGAACTATGTGGGATTCATGTAATAACCTTCATAAATTCCTCAGAAAATAATTTCAAGTACCCATTCCGGGCCAAAATACAATATTTAGCAAAATGACCCGGAACGGCGACTTTTTAGAGGGTGAAAAATACCAAATTCACCAAATACACATAACTAGGTGGGATTCATGTAAAAACCCTCATACATTGGATATAAACTAATTTCAAGTACCCATTCTGGGCCAAAATACAATATTTAGCAAAATGACCCGGAACGGCGACTTTTTAGAGGGTGAAAAATACCAAATTCACCAAATACACATAACTAGGTGGGATTCATGTAAAAACCCTCATAAATTGGATATAAACTAATTTCAAGTACCCATTCCGGGCCAAAATACAATATTTTGCAAAATGACCCGGAGCAGCAACTTTTTAGAGGGTGAAAAATACCAAATTCACCAAATACACAGAACTATGTGGGATTCATGTAATAACCTTCACAAATTCCACAGAAACTCATTTCAAGTACCCATTCCGGGCCAAAATACAATATTTTGCAAAATGACCCAGAACGGCGACTTTGTAGAGGGTGAAAAATACCAAATTCACCAAATACACAGAACTAGGTGGGATTCATGTAATAACCTACATAAATTTCACAGAAAATAATTTCAAGTACCTTTTCCAGGCAAAAATACAATATTTCGCAAAATGACCCGGAACGGTGACTTTTTAGAGGGTGAAAAATACCAAATTCACCAAATTCACATAACTAGGTGGGATTCATGTAATAACCTTCACAAATTCCACAGAAACTCATTTCAAGTACCCATTCCGGGCCAAAATACAATATTTCGCAAAATGACCCGGAACGGCGACTTTTTAGAGGCTCAAAAATTCCAAATTCACCAAATACACATAACTAGGTGGGATTCATGTAATAAACTTCATAAATTCCACAGAAAATGAGACACAGGGGAGGGAGGTAAGTGGGGGATGAGACACAGGGGACAGAGGGGGGGTAGTGGAGCGTGAGACACAGGGGAGGGGGAAAGTGGGGGATGTGACACAGGGGATGGAGGGAGGTAAGTGGGGGATGAGACACAGTGGAGGTGGGTAGTGGAGCATGAGACACAGGGGAGGGGGAAAGTGGGGGATGAGATACAGGGGAGGGAAGGTAGGGTGTGAGACACTGGAAGGAAGGGGGGATATGAGACATAGGGGGGAAGAGACACAGGTGGGGTATGAGACGGGTTGAAGGGGGTGATATGAGACACAGGGGGGGAAGGGGGGTATGAGACACAGGGTAGAGGAAGGGAGGTATGAGACACAGGCGCTTATTGCAGTGTGGCCTGAAAGGGGCACCTTTGCTCATGTGGCAGTCTGCAATGAGTGCAAAAGGCGCTTATTACAGGCCGCACTGCAATGAGCGCCTTCAATAATGTGGCAGCCTGCAATCAGCGACGAAGGCACTCATTGCAGGCCGCCACATGCGAGCCTCGCGAACCCAAAACAACATTTCCAACCTTTACTTCTAAAATCCGTATCATATGTGTATCACCATATGCGCTCCATGCTCCAACATAGCACAGAAGCGCAAAACGCTTAAAGATGTCTGCGTGAATAGCACGCACACACACACAGTTCTTTAAACACAATGTGCAAGTAGCGCATTTTTAAAAAGCCCCCCAAAAAGTAGATAAAAACATTAAATTATAAGTACTCACACGCACAACCAGCGCATTTAAAAAGACACAAAAAAAATTATTAAAAAAAAATAATAAGTACTCACATCTAACTCATAATTAGTGATGTCGCAAACATAAAATTTTGGGTTCGCGAATGGCGAACACGAATTTCCTCAAATGTTCGCGAACCGGCGAACCCGGCGAACCGCCATAGACTTCAATGGGCAGGCGGATTTTAAAACCCACAGGGACTCTTTCTGGCCACAATAGTGATGGGAAAGTGTTTCAACGGGACTAACACCTGGACTGTGGCATGCCGGAGGGGGATCCATGGCAAAACTCCCACGGAAAATCACATAGTTGATGCAGAGTCTGGTTTTAAGCCATAAAGGGCATAAATTACCTAACATTCCTAAATTGTTTGGAATAACATGCTTTAAAACATCAGGTATGATGTTGTATCGATCAGGTAGTGTAAGGGTTACACCCGCTTCACACTGACAGACCAAACTCCCCGTTTAACACACCGCAAACAACCGCAAACAGTCCATTTGCACAAGGTTGAACCGTTGAAGGTCCTAGACTGTCTGCGTGCTTTGCACGCAGACGGCTTCAAGCGCTCCTTGCACGCTTCTGTGCTATGCTGGTGCGTGGAGCGCGTTGCGCTCCACAACACTGGGTTTATGCTGTTCCATCAGCGGCCGCTTACATGCTTCGTTGAGCCCGATTGTGAGCTTGGCTCAACGACGCAGGCAAACTTGACCAACAGCGCAAACGGTCACCAAAAACGCGAACTGACAACTATTATGGTGATACACATATGATACGGGTTTTAGAAGTAAAGGTTGGAAATGTTGTTTTGGGTTCACGAGGCTCGCATGTGGCGGCCTGCAATGAGTGCCTTAGTCGCTGATTGCAGGCTGCCACATGATTGAAGGCGCTCATTGCAGTGCGGCCTGCAATAAGCGCCTTTTGCACTCATTGCAGACTGCCACATGAGCAAAGGTGCCCCTTTCAGGCCACACTGCAATAAGCCACTTTCCCCCTCCCCTGTGTCTCATGCTCCACTACCCCCCCTCCCCTGTGTCTCATCCCCTACTTTCCTCCCTCTCTATCCTGTGTGTCTCATCCCCCACTTTCCCCCTCGCCTGTGTCTCATGCTCCACTACCCCCCCCCCTCTGTCCCCTGTGTCTCATCCCCCACTTACCTCCCTCCCCTGTGTCTCATCCCCCACTTACCTCCCTCCCTCCCCTGTGCCTCATCCCCGACTACCCCCCCTCCCCTGTGTCTCAGACCCCACTTACCTCCCTCCCTCCACTGTGTCTCATCCCCCACTTACCTCCCTCACTCCCCTGTGTCTCATCCCCCACTTACCCCCTCCCTCTCCTGTGTCTCATCCCCCACTTACCACCCTTCCTTCCCTTTGTCTCTTTCCCCCTTTCCTTTCCTCCCCTCTTTCCCTTTCCTCCTCTCTTTCCTTGCCCCCTCACTCTGTTCCTTGCAGGGGAAGGGGGGGTATCTCCCACACTTTGCGAAGTAGCAGTTCGGAAGTATTCTGCCAAGACAAGGTACTTAAAATTATTTTCTGTGGAATTTATGAAGGTTATTACATGAATCCCACCTAGTTATGTGTATTTGGTGAATTTGGTATTTTTGAGCCTCTAAAAAGTCGCCGTTCCGGGTCATTTTGCAAAATATTGTATTTTGGCCCGGAACAGGTACTTGAAATGAGTTTCTCTGGAATTTATGAAGGTTATTACATGAATCCCACCTAGTTATGTGTATTTGGTGAATTTGGTATTTTTCACCCTCTAAAAATTTGCCTTTCTGGGTCATTTTGCGAAATATTGTATTTTTGCCCGGAACAGGTACTTAAAATTATTTTCTGCAGAATTTATGAAGGTTATTACATGAATCCCACCTAGTTATGTGTATTTGGTGAATTTGGTATTTTTCCCCCTCTAAAAATTTGCCGTTCTGGGTCATTTTGCGAAATATTGTATTTTTGCCCGGAACAGGTACTTGAAATTATTTTCTGTGGAATTTATGAAGGTTATTACATGAATCCCACCTAGTTCTGTGTATTTGGTGAATTTGGTATTTTTGAGCCTCTAAAAAGTCGCCATTCCGGGTCATTTTGCAAAATATTTTATTTTGGCCTGGAATGGGTACTTGAAATTAGTTTATATGGAATTTATGAAGGTTATTACATGAATCCCACCTATTTATGTGTATTTGTTGAATTTGGTATTTTTGACCCTCTAAAAAGTCGCTGTTCCGGGTCATTTTGCAAAATATTGTATTTTGGCCCGGAATGGGTACTTGAAATTATTTTCTAAGGAATTTATGAAGGTTATTACATGAATCCCACCTAGTTATGTGTATTTGGTGAGTTTGGTATTTTTGACCATCTGGAAAGCCGCCATTCTGGGTAATTTTTTTTAAATATTGTATTCTGGCATGTTAAAGGGTTAATAAAGCATACTATTAGATTGGGGTTAGCTCTTAAATATAGTTCTCAAATATATTTAACACATCCCAATAATTTTAGCATGGATTCCCTTCATAAAGTGTGCGTTCCGGCCTGTTTTTGCCTGTTCCGTTTGATTTTTGGGTTTTTAAAGGGTTAAAAAAGTATTATATTGAATTTGTTTTGGTTCTTAAATATTGTTCTCAATAATATCTAACACATCCCAGTGATATTGTCATTGATTTCTTTTATAAATGGCCTGTTCCGGCCTGTTCCGTTCCGTTCCGGCTTTTACACCGTCCCCACACTTCCTGTATGCACAGTATCTTACTTTTACGGATCAACTAAATACTGTAACTTTAGATAATAACAGGAAAAAATGCTAAGCATATTAGTTATATTTAAGACAGATATATGTATCTTTATATATATATTTTTATAATTAATTAAGTAATTGAATAATACATTAATATAGTTTACCTATTTGTAATTAATATATGTAACAATCAATAGCCTGAAGAGGTAACAATGTCTTTTTTTTTTTCCTGTAGCATCTAATGTCCAGTGGGACTGTTGCTGTCCTGAGGAGATAGTGTCATGAATGTCCCAACTGTGCATTAGAAATAGGCTGTGTGCGCGAGGGCAAACCGTTGGTTTATTTGTGTAAAGCTCTACTTTAGATGCATAATTTTGTTAGTTGGAAGTTAGTGTTGTAAAATGGCGTCATTTGTCTATGTGCTACGTGGTTCACAAGCATTTCGCGTCCTTTGTAACAGTGTATTGGGTATTATACCTCGTACATTCCTGGGTGAAAGTGGTACGCAGCTGGCAGTGTTTTGAACGGTCCAGGGTCGTGTAGCCTCGTTTTCATTTTTTTGGCCGCCATTTTTTTTCTTGCTTAGTGGACCTTTGAGTGCCGAAACTCGGCAAATTCGACTTAAATGTGTGTGCAACCTCACTCCCAGACATCCTAGCTGCCACCCCCCCCCCCCCCCATGCTGTGTGTGTTCTTTTTTTTTGGTATTTTTTGTGTTTGTCGATTTGAGCGGTTCGCCGTTAACTTCGTATTTTTCCTATCTCATTTTTTTTTCTAAATCCCACGTCTCGTAATTTTTTTTTCTAAGTCCCGTGTTTGTGAAGTACTTGCTACCTAAGGCGATCCCGCGTTTCCTAAGTGTTTGGAGGCTAAGTCCCGCGTGTTTCATTGCCTCCACTGCAAGCCTTGCAGGCTATAAGCACCTTTGGCATTCATCGCCTAAGTGCTGCGAGTTTTAGTGCCTCAACGGCTCGCCTCGCTATGCAAGGATCGCAGGCTGAAAAAACTTGGATTTGTTTTTTTAATTTTGTTATCCAAAATTGTTCATACCTGTAATCTGCATCACTCTCAGGAGGTAGATCTGAAAGGTCCTCAAAACTAATATGTTCACACACACAGGTAGAAGAAAGCGATAGTCCATTACAATGAACATGTTATTTATTTTTAACTCCATATACAAAAACAGATTTCTTGATTTTATTTTCCTATTAATTGTGGTCTTTTTTCCAATCCAATATTAACGTAATATTAACGTATCATACATACCAGTAAACAATATATTGTATTAATTATAAGGGAAATAGTCTAGAAAGTTATTATTATCTCTATTTTCCATTTCAAATTAAAACACTTGATAACATATTGTTAAGTAATAATAATGATAATAATAATAATGTCCAATGATGGGGACTCTCAGATTGTTATGGGAAGAGAGTTCCACAGAACTGGAGCTGCATGAGTAAAAGCTCTAGCACCAAACGATAACAAGTGAATTCCTGGTACAATTAATTGTGATACACTTGCTGACAGAATAGCATGGGCAAAAGGGACAAAGAGTTCCTTAAGGAAATTGGAGCCCTGGTCATTTAGTGCTTTGAAGTTCAGCAAGCCAACCTTGAAGTAAATTTATCATTAAACAGGTAACCAGTGCAGAGCATGGAGAATGGGTATTATGCAAAAATGGTATTTATCAGCAGTTTTACTGCAGCATTCTGCATCGTCTGCAGGAGATGTAACTGGGAGTCCTACTAATAGTGCATTACAGTAGTAGCCAGACCCTCTGAAAAAATCAAGCGCTTAATCCTTGCTATCAGTGGTGGCTGGTGAACTTTTAGGCAGGTGGGCTATGACCTGGATCCTTCCCTTGCATCGATACAACCCATTAGCACTGGCTCCTCCCCTTGCATCCATACAGACCTGTATGTTGACTCATATATGGCCATGACCATTGACACAGACCCCACCCCCTATGAGCCTGTGGGAAACCACAGGACTCCCATAAACCCTGCAGTGCCTGGGATTCCCCGTTAAACTTTTGGTTGCTATATGCAAACCCAAAGATCCTGACAATCTATTAAGACCCCAGGATCCCCACTAGGCCTGGGTGGTCCACTAAGACCCCCAAAGATCAACACTAGGGGCCCTATTAAATTATCCCTCGTAGTTCTCTTGGTGCTCGCAAAAGGCAGTTTGCGAGTACCGAATCTCTCAACAGCCTGCTTTGCGATATGACTACGAAAAAATGGCCGAGAATATGCTCCGAAAGAGCTACGTTGTCACACGCAGCCTTAAATCTACGCATGATTATCGCATTTCGTAAGAATCCCTACGGGCACAAAAAGTGCCAGCAAGGGACCCTAAAGCCTCTACATGCTGCCTCGGAGCAGCCTGAGACAGCAGTGTGAGGCTCCCCCCTGCTCCCTATACACATCCCCATGCTACAGGGGTCTCTATCGGGACCTCTGCAGCACCCCCACATTAACCCCTTGGAGCGTGGGTCCCCGATCGGCTCCAATTAGGCCCCCGCTGCATTTAAAAGTTTGAAATTCCCCGCCGCGGCTCCTTAAAGGGGCCGCGGAACACTTATTGCCAGTCCTGGCCCCGGGCCTAAAAATTACCCCCCCCGCTATGCTGGGGGTCCCCATCGGGACCCCTGAAGTGTCCCCACATAAACCCATTGCAGGGGGGTCCCCGATCTGCATAGATCAGGCCCCCCGCTGCATTTAAAAGTTTTAAATTCCCCGTGCGGCTCCTTAAAGGGGCCGCGGCAAACTATTACCCAATCCCGGCCACGGCACCTACAATTAACCCCCCTCTATCCTGGGGGTCCCCATCGGGACCCCCGAAGTGTCCGCACATAAACCCCTTGCTGCAGGGGTCCATAGGGACCCCCGCAGCCCCCCCACATTAACCCCCTGCAGCGGGGGTCCACGATCGGCACCGATCGTGATCCTGCTGCATTAAAATTTTCAATTTCCCGCCTCGTGGGTCCTTAAAGATCCGTAAAGGTTCTGAAAGGACTCGCACTAAAAATATTAACCCCAGGCAACTATAATTAACCCTATAACTCATGAAGGTCAGTACAGACCCCCATAAGGCCTTAATTAACCCTATAACTCATAAAGGTCAATACTGACCCCCATAAGGCCTTAATTAACCCCGTCACTCATGAAGGTCAATACAGACCCCCATAAGGCCTTAATAAACCCCTTCACTCATGAAGGTCAATACAGACCCCCATAAGCACTTAATTAACCCTGTCATTAATGAAGGTCAATACAGACCCCCATAAGCACTTAATTAACCACGTCACTCATGAAGGTCAATACAGACCCCCATAAGGCCTTAATTAACCCTATAACTTATGGTGGTCAATACAGACCCCCATACGGCCTTAATTAACCCTATAACTCATGGTGGTCAATACAGACCCCCATAAGGCCTTAATTAACCCCGTCACTCATGGTGGTCAATACAGACCCCCATAAGGCCTTAATTAACCCTATAACTCATGGAGGTCAATACAGACCCCCATAAGGCCTTAATTAACCCCTTCACTCATGAAGGTCAATACAGACCCCCATAAGCACTTAATTAACCCCGTCACTCATGAAGGTCAATACAGACCCCCATAAGCACTTAATTAGCCCAGTCACTCATGAAGGTCAATACAGACCCCCATAAGCACTTAATTAACTCTATAACTCATGGTGGTCAATACAGACCCCCATAAGGCCTTAGTTAACCCTGTCACTGATGAAGGTCAATACAGACCCCATAAGCACTTAGTTAACCCCGTCACTCATGAAGGTCAGTACAGACCCCCATAAGGCCTTAATTAACCCTATAACTCATAAAGGTCAATACTGACCCCCATAAGGCTTTAATTAACCCCGTCACTCATGAAGGTCAATACAGACCCCCATAAGGCCTTAATAAACCCCTTCACTCATGAAGGTCAATACAGACCCCCATAAGCACTTAATTAACCCTGTCATTAATGAAGGTCAATACAGAACCCCATAAGCACTTAATTAACCACGTCACTCATGAAGGTCAATACAGACCCCCATAAGGCCTTAATTAACCCTATAACTTATGGTGGTCAATACAGACCCCCATACGGCCTTAATTAACCCTATAACTCATGGTGGTCAATACAGACCCCCATAAGGCCTTAATTAACCCCGTCACTCATGGTGGTCAATACAGACCCCCATAAGGCCTTAATTAACCCTATAACTCATGGAGGTCAATACAGACCCCCATAAGGCCTTAATTAACCCCTTCACTCATGAAGGTCAATACAGACCCCCATAAGCACTTAATTAACCCCGTCACTCATGAAGGTCAATACAGACCCCCATAAGCACTTAATTAGCCCAGTCACTCATGAAGGTCAATACAGACCCCCATAAGCACTTAATTAACTCTATAACTCATGGTGGTCAATACAGACGCCATATAAGGCCTTAATTAACCCTATAACTCATGGTGGTCAATACAGACCCCCATAAGGCCTTATTTAACCCTATAACTCATGGTGGTCAATACAGACCCTCATAAGGCCTTATTTAACCCTATAACTCACGGTGGTCAATACAGACCCCCATAAGGCCTTAATTAACCCTGTCACTCATGGTGGTCAATACAGACCCCCATAAGGCCTTAATTAACCCTATAACTCATGGTGGTCAATACAGACACCCATATGGCATTAATTAACCGTATAGCTCATGGTGGTCAATACAGACCCCCATAAGGCCTTAATTCACCCTATAACTCATGGTGGTCAATACAGACCCCCATAAGGCCTTAATAAACCCATCACTCATGGTGGTCAATACAGACCCCCATAAGGCCTTAATTACCCTATAACTAATGGTGGTCAATACAGACCCCCATAAGGCCTTAATTAACCCTATAACTCATGGTGGTCAATACAGACCCCCATAAGGCCTTAATTAACCCTATAACTCATGGTGGTCAATACAGACCCCCATAAGACCTTAATTAACCCTATAACTCATGGTGGTCAATGCAGACCCCCATAAGGCCTTAATTAACCCTATAACTCATGGTGGTCAATACAGACCCCCATAAGACCTTAATTAACCCTATAACTCATGATGGTCAATACAGACCCCCATAAGGCCTTAATTAACCCCGTCACTCATGAAGGTCAATACAGACCCCCATAAGCACTTAATTAACCCTGTCACTCATGATGGTCAATTCAGACCCCCATAAGCACTTAATAAACCCCGTCACTCATGAAGGTCAAAACAGACCCCCATAAGCACTTAATTAACCCCTTAACTCATGGTGGTCAATGCAGACCCCCATAAGGCCTTAATTAACCCTATAACTCATGGTGGTCAATACAGACCCCATAAGGCCTTAATTAACCCCGTCACTCATGAAGGTCAATACAGACCCCCATAAGCACTTAATTAACCCCGTCACTCATGAAGGTCAATACAGACCCCCATAAGCACTTAATTACCCCGTCACTCATGAAGGTCAATACAGAGCCCCATAAGGCCTTAATTAACCCTATAACTCATGGTGGTCAATACAAACCCCCATAAGGCCTTATTTAACCCTATAACTTATGGTGGTCAATACAGACCCCCATAAGGCCTTAATTAACCCTATAACTCATGGTGGTCAATACAGACCTCCATAAGGCCTTAATTAACCCCGTCACTCATGGTGGTCAATACAGACCCCCATAAGGCCTTAATCAACCCTATAACTCATGGTGGTCAATACAGACCCCCATAAGACCTTAATTAACCCTATAACTCATGGTGGTCAATACAGACCCCCATAAGGCCTTAATTAACCCTGTCACTCATGAAGGTCAATACAGACCCCCATAAGCCTCTATTTAACCCCATCAGTCCCATAAGGGTATATTATGACCATTATGGGCCTGTTACAACCCAACATTAACCACATAAGTGCCATAACGGTCCTCAAGGACCATCATGACACTAAATACAAACACTACACTATAACCCCCAATAAACCATTTAATCTAAACTAACCCCCCTCTCTATTCCTTTTCAGGTGTGTATTTTTTTTATTTTCTGTAGTGGAGGGGGGGGGGGGTTGTAATGTATTTGTTTTTTTTCTGTACTGTAGGTTTTTTTATTTTCTGTAAGGTAGGTGTTTTTATTTTTTGCAATTAGAGGGGTGTGAGGAGGTTTATTAGGGGGTAGGTAGTGTAGGTAGGTAGTGTAAGTGTTAATAGATTAGTGTAGAGGGGGGTTAGTTTAGATTAAATGGTTTATTAACGGTTATAGTGTAGATTTTGTAGTTAGTGTCATGATGGTCCTTGAGGACCGTCATGGCACTTATGTGGTTAATGTTGGGTTGTAACAGGCCCATAATGGTCATAATATACCCTTATGGGACTGATGGGGTTAAAAAGAGGCTTATGGGGGTCTGTATTGACCTTCATGAGTTATAGGGTTAATTAAGGCCTTATGGGGGTCTGTATTGACCTTCATGAGTTATAGGGTTAATTAAGGCCTTATGGGGGTCTGTATTAACCTTCATGAGTGACGGGGTTAACTAAGTGCTTATGGGGTCTGTATTGACCTTCATCAGTGACAGGGTTAACTAAGGCCTTATGGGGGTCTGTATTGACCACCATGAGTTATAGGGTTAATTAAGGCCTTATGGGGGTCTGTATTGACCTTCATGAGTTACAAAGTTAATTAAGGCCTTATGGGGGTCTGTATTGACCACCATGAGTGACGGGGTTAATTAATTCATTTCAGCCTAAGTCCTGCATACCTCAATGCCTCAACTGCTCACCTCGCTTTGCAAGGCAAGCAGGGCAATGAGCGCCTTTGGCGCTCATTGCCTAAGTCCTGCGAGCTCGGAAGTCTTCAATGCCTCAACGGCTTGCCTTGCTTCGCGAGGCTCGCAAGCGTGACGACAAATAGCAGTTTGACAATTATAATATGTGATTGCATGAGTGTATTTAGCTTTTCATGCCCTTGGTGATTTAGATCTGTGCAACCACCAAACCCAACTTTCAGTTCTGCCATTGCCCTTTCTCTATCTCAAATAAAATAATGATGTGTGTTTATGTATACATATGATATGTCAGAAAGTGTCAAGTATAGTTACAGACACATATATCACTGCATATAGACATTTCTGTGCATATTTAATGCACTGAACAACATCTACAGACAGCCTGCTGCCCCCTGAAAACACTCATGTTTTAGACAGACTCACACTTATTGACAGAAATACCACTGTATATATATATATTTCTGAGCATATGAATTTATTACTCCATAACACTTCATTGACATTGTCAGGCAGCCTGATGCCCCCTAAAAATGCACTGCAATGGGCCTTGGCATTGTGGACCTAGGCTGAAACTGTCTGACTGGATATATTTGACTGGCAAGTCATTTAAATCTTATGTGAGTCCTTATGATATTACCAGAAGTGCATTATATCAACAGGTATGTGGGGTTGAAATTCAGTACAGTTTACACAATACTTTATTATTTGGCTTTGTTGTATTCTCTATGATAGGGATGTATTCTTGTTATATGCTTGTTTGTCTTGTAGGTCTTTGCTCAATGTGAAAGTCAATTAAATGTGAATCTCCACATGGTAAACTAATCCATTACTGGATATATGTTGGAGTAGAGCAGTCAAAAAGGATGATAGAAGGATTTACTCGCCGAAATTATTAATATTTGCAACCCTCTTGGGCACGTTTAGTAACATAGAAGAATTCAATAGAATTATTGACAGTCTACAAGTTCTAAAGATCTCTGCCAATTTAAAAAAAAATAAGTAGATGGAGCTAGGTTTTGTTTTGGGTGTTTACAGTCTATACACTACTTGGATCTACTGTATTTCCATTAATCTGGCTTTCTTACCTCTTCCAACAGTTTTTTAAACAACTGCCCTCTTTCAAAAGGCAGCATTCTAATGTTACCAAGGTGCCCCTGCCCACATCAAAATGTCAACATGAAAACCAACTGGCAACAAGTCAAGATTTTAAGAAACAAGAGTGCCAAATATTGACATCATGTGTTTACCTACCGTCTAAAATATCTAGTGTGTATATTTAGTTGTGCTGCTTCAAATGTCAAACAATCTATATACACAATCACATTTGTTTCCTGCAAACCTATCACAGTTCTATACATAGAACAAACATCTGTAACCCCATTACCAATATATGTCACACTACTTTACATGAGTAGGTAACAGTGGCCTTTACCTTAATAATGTTTGACCTTTGCTCATGTAACACATGATTAATGATTTGGAATAAAGGCCACAAAATGTGTATTGTACTCAACATATATTTCTCATAGCATTAACATATTTAATGAAACGTTTATCTTCAAAGCCAGTTTTTTAAGGACCCCTGTGGTCATTATTTCTATAAGATATTTTGAATAACTAATATTGATAATGGAAAAAAAATATTTTAGAAAGTAAAATAAACACAGCCTTTACATTTAACGTTTTATATCAAAATCTTCTTTACTGTAGACATCTATTTCTTTTGTTAACAAATTTTACTTTTAGACGAGGGTGTGTCTTTGTAACCTAATGAGCTTTCCATTACTGCTTCTCAAAGCTCTTGAATGTATATATGACACATTCCCATTGTGCCTTTCATTGCTTTCCCAGTATTTTTAAGTACACTATTGTGTTTTTATTTGCTTTAGCAGTGTTATGAACAGGTGTTTAACCCACTTGTTAGTCCTATCTAGTACTCTTATCATTTGTTTGATACATTTGCCATTTACCAGTTTGAAGAACATTTTTGGCTTGTTTAATTGTTGTAATTGAATATAAATTTTGCGTCTTTAGTACTGGTAACATTTACGGTCTTGAAACATCAAAAAGGAGGAGATAGGATGGAGTTACTTTTTTGACAACTGCAGTGATTTTTGAGCCTGTAACGAGTAGCAAAATGTAGCCAATTAAATATCTGTAACTTTTGTGATTTGGCTCAATTGAACGGGGGCCACTGTTAGTAGCTAGCAGTACTAGTTATATATTCAATTCCTACATTAGTTCATCTGGGTGTTAACATTTACATTTGCCTATTAAACTATCAAAAATTCATCTTGAGAAGCTTTCCTGTTTAGAGCTCTAATTTCTTAGCCAACAATGCTTTCATAGAGGTGGTCATTAATTTTTCCTCAACTGAATCAGTTCCAGTTGAATAGTTATCTGAAATCATACTCTCATTAGGCTCTGGTTGTAAAAGTGTAGATTCTAATTTAGGTTGAGGAGTTGTTTCTATTTGATCAATCTTGGTATTACTCTTTCCTGTTGGGTAAAAAAATATTTGTGGAGACTTCAGCACATTCTTTTTTTCCTTTGCTCTGCCTTTAGAGGTCTGATTGTTTTTATTTGTCAACATAATGATCAGTTCTATATGCCTCTTACTTATGTATTATTTTCAATCATTGTTATTTCTTAACATTTCAACCAGTTTTTTAATTCTCTTACATTTATATATATTACTGGTGATTTCTATAACATACAATGTCTACCAACCTTTTAAGTATTCTCGTAAACCTCTAGCTTCAAGTACCCTTATT
Source organism: Discoglossus pictus (assembly GCA_027410445.1). Lineage (NCBI taxonomy): Eukaryota > Metazoa > Chordata > Amphibia > Anura > Alytidae > Discoglossus > Discoglossus pictus. Next base: position 312,333,392 of record CM050164.1, on the reverse strand, counting down.
AAACAATTGATCTGCACCCTACCCATAGGACTATGCTTTCACAAGATATATATGTCACTCTTTAGATTCTAAAATCAAATCTTGTCAACACTTCTATTACAGTTCACTATGCAGATGTAATTTCTTTAGCACCGTAATAATAAACCTTCTTGGAATCAGAATGCTTTCCTCCTTAAGGACCTGAGTTCTATATGAATTCAGTAACACAATCTTAATTTCTCTTATATACAGTTCTTATGCACAGGATTAAGCTGTATTTCTTTGCCAAATTAACTATGCATAAAAAGAGCTACTTAGATTTTTGAATTTTGCCTTTTCAGGCTCTTACCAACATAAATATCCAGTCTCAGTTCAGTCACAAAACCTTTTTCACAGATTAAGAGGAAAAGATTAAATGTATATTAAAGAGGTTGGTAGACACATGGAATGGTAATTTAAATAGTAAATATATTTTGAATTGTGACGTACCTTTCTACAGATTAAAAGGAAAATATTGAATTTATATTAAAAAGGAGAATTACACATTTAATTCTAGACTAAAGGATATTTAAACAATTATAAAAAAAATAAAGTATGGTAATTTATTCACCACTTTCTTGTTTTTTGAAGACACAAAATATGTTCCTAGATACACAGAAGGGTAACTTAGAATTAAAAGGTGTAAGGTTTATTATATTTTGCCCATCATTCATGTTTTCATGTCTTTGATATATATTTTTTGTATGGTTTATGGATAGACAGTACAATATCAGCCCCTGTTACAAAGAAATAATGCATTTGTGTTTTTTAAAACTCAAGTGGTTTGATGACCTCTAGATCTCTGCAGTCTCATCCCCTGATAAGGGGGGAAACTGCAGATTTCATGAGGGATAGAAGTTGTTTAGGGAAGGAGATGGTTGAATGTGATTTTATTTATTGTATGTTTGTATTATGTGTAAACTTGGAAGCCAGCTTGAAAGAAATCTTGAGAGAGAGGATCAGATTAGGAAATAAAGCAAATTTGAATGCAGCTAACAATTGTTAGTCAGAATGTCCAGGGTTAAAACCACCCAAGTAAAAGATACTCAATTTTTAATAGTTTCTACAAAGAAAAAGCAGACATTATATGCATGCAAAAAACACACTGGCAACATGGAAAGGTCCTAAAACTTTCAGATAATAATTTTAATATAATCCATAACTCTACTTTTAAAAAGAAAGCTAGAGGAGTTTCAATATTCTTTCATAAAAATGTAAAATTGGAAGAAGAATATGTTGAATATGATATGAAAGGTGGATATATAATTTGGCAGGGGAAAATTGAAAATCAGTATTATACTATTCTGAATCCTTATGCTTCCAACAAATATGGGAAGGGATCCCTAATAATTTACTGGACTTTAATTTATATCTGAATCCAGAATTAGACAGGAAATCTTCTCAGAATCCAATAACTGATTCACAGATGATTAATAAAGCCAGGTGATTCAATACTAGTATAGCCAATTTGAATCTCTGTGATGAATGGAGAATATTTAATCCGTTGGAGAGGGACTATACGTTCTTCTCCAACAGACATACTATAATATACTTTTTCATAGATATTCACACCATGCATAACATTTTGGACGTCAAGATATCTCTTAGAATATGGTCGGATCACTCAATGATTAAATTAACTTTGAAAGGGAGGGAGGAGCCAGCAACTGAATAGAGCAGCAGCAAAACAGCTCAGCTCCTACAAACAAGGATGAAAAAGCTTGAAAAATCCAGAAAACACCACAAAACCTTCCGTAAATTATATTATTTATAGGTGCATGCACATTCTGGGCATTTTCACAGAAAATCAGGACCCAGGTTCCCATCTCGGAGACTGTTTTCCAGACTAGAAGGCATAATGCCCTGGGAGAACACACCCTGTAATGGTGGATAACTCCAGAAGTTATTTCTCAGCTCTACATGACTGCCTGAGCACTGAGACAGAGAAAACATCTCAACAAGCAGGAGGTGTCCTGAGATTTTGATATTTGAACATCCTGGAGACAGATCCAAGGGCTAGGATGTGAGTAAACACCTGGGGCCCCCAATACATTTAATATACTTAGTAAAACAGTTGGATCCCTCCTAGACCCACAGTGATGTTGTTATGCTGAACTGGCTAGTCCATAAAGAACTCTGAGATGACCTAACGCAAATACTAACTCCCAAATTGGGTCTAGTGTACAGTAATACTTTGCTAGACTAGCAAATAAGTTAACGTTGTAAATTTAAAATACTCCGGTTTTAGCTAACAGTGTCCACTTCCTCTTAGTTCCTACACTGAGAGACTACCCTGTGCAGATAGGCTTCCTGTTGGCTCCTTTCTTCTCTCTGTCAACTCATCACTTTTCTCTTCTATGTTCTGTTTCCCGCTTTGCTCAGTCGGTATCTTCATTCCTCTTTCTATCGTTTCTTTCTTCTTTTTTTTTTTTGGAGATGGTTAACTGTCTTCTTCTCCCTTACGTTACTGACTCTAAAATGCGGTTTAGGAGGTCCTGTTATACTTTTGGTAAAGTGCCACCTTGGTATTATGTAATGTTAAACCTTGTTCTTATTTTAATCCCTCTTTTTCTTGATGCTGACTCACCCAGGCTCCTGAATGTTCTCATTATAAAGCACTGTTTCAACAGACCCCTCTCCTCCTTCTATCAGCCTACTACACTGCATTCCCTTACGCTACGCAATGACAGACTCTGACTTCACATTCATAATTAATAATGTAAAATGGTTCAATTTTACAATTTAAAAGGAGGAAGGCATTTGCTTACTATAAAGCCTATAAACCCTCCATTCTTTTTCTCCAAGAAACAAGTTTTTCTCATAACATTATACCTAAATATCTCCATAAGGAATACCCACATTTTTATTCCACCAGTCACCCTTCTAGAAGAGAGGGCATAGCAATCCTTCTGTATAAAAAAATCCTTTTAAAATTCAGTCACAAAAGATAGATAAAGAAGGTAATGATATCTTACTATCTGGAACAGTTCTGGGATCCAATCTATCTCTAGTCTCTATTTATTCACCCACAACCTCCCCCCATAATACACTACTTACGATATTGAGAGCTATTGAAAGCCAGGATTTAGGAACTGTATTGGGGGGACTTTAACCTGACCTTCAAGCCCGAGATTGACAGATCTAGAAAAGTGAATAATAATCACTTTGCTCATAAGCTTCTTCAGATTCATAAACTATTGCACCGCCTGGACCTTGTTGACTCCTGGTGGGGCCATAACCCAAATGATAGAGAATATTCATATTCCTTTCCGAATCATGGCATATACTCTTGCATAGACTAGGCCCCAATCTGCTCTTACCTTATTTATGGAATATGAATGATTCATTATTATCCAATTCTACTTTTACGAATCAAATTACAGATGACCTAAACACCTACTTTGATCTAAATGTGTCCCAGGATGTAGGTGAGGGCTGGATCTGGGTGCTCATAAAGCCTATATTAGGGGCTCTCTTATTAAGCTACCCTCTAGGCATAAGAAAAAAAAATGTCTAAAGGAATTAGAACTAACAAATTAGCTGAAGTCTCTATAGAAACAAAATCAATCGCAACCCTCAAAATCCTTGCGGCATGAAATAGAAAAAGTTAGAGTGGAACTACATGGTATCTTATCAACGAAAACGGAAAAGGCACTTAGGTGAACTAATCATCTTATCTACTCTAAAGCTAATAAGCCAGACACACTATTCGCTAAAAAACTTAAATCGAAATACTCACAAACTAGAATTACCCAAATTAGATCCCCAACAGTTACGGTCACAGTTAGCCCCAATGAAATTCAGGGATTTTTTTTTTTTTTTTTACCAACAGCTATACTCTTTGCAAATTAAACCCACAGATTCAGCCTTCCAATGGTACATGACCTCTTTAGAGCTCCCCTCTATCTCGCAATCTAACCTAGATAGCCTCAACAAAGATATCTCGTTAGAGGAGATTAAAGCTACGATTTTAGAACTGGCAAATCACCCGGACCCCGATGGGTTCACAAATTTATATTATACGAAATTTGCTGACATCTTAGCTCTGCACCTATGTTAATTTTTTAACGCCATCCTGAGGGGAGGTCCTACGCCACCAGAAATTAACCAGGCAGATTTGGTGATATTTCCCAAAGCAGACAGAGACCTGCTGGACTCCAAGAACTACCACCCGATATCATCAAGGGAGGGTTTCTTCCTGATTTGATCCATAAAGATCAAATAGGATTTATTCCCCACAGACAAACTGGAGATAACGTCAGGAGGACACTAAACATTATACATCTGGCCGGTAAAAATAAGATGCCTATGTGTGTCCTCGCGCTGGATATAGAAAAGGCGTTTGACTCAGTAGAGTGACCTTTTTTATTTGCAGTGCTTGCAAGGTTTGGATTTCGCAAGGTTTGGATTTCAAGGTCACTTTTAAACACTCTTTACCACTCCCTCCCTAGATAATCTGAAGCTACCTGGATCCCATAAAAAAACATCTCCATTATGAGAGGTAAGAGACAGGGGTGCCCTCTCTCTCCTTTGGTATTTGCCTTAGCAGTTGAACCCTTAGCCCAAGTCATCCGCTCCAGAAAAGAGATTAAAGGCCTCAAAGTTGGCCACCATCACTTTAAGCGTCCACTGTTTGCAGATGATCTTGTGACCTCCATAGAAGCACTAATGTCCACTATTAAACAATATAGCGATTTATCGGGCTTAAGGCTCAATCTTGAGAAATCAGAAGCGCTAGACATTGGCTTACCCCCTAGTATATTAGACAATTTCCCACCCTTAAAACCCTAATGGCAGATATGGAGGCCTGGTTGAAATTTAACATCTCCTGGAAGGGTCGCAAAACTTCAGTCAAAATGAACATTCTTCCTAGGGTGCTCTACTTATTTAGAACTTGACAATATAGACCTAAACAGATTTCAAAGATGGATTTTTTTCTTTATTTGGAGGAATAAGCCTCCCAGAATAGCTAACAATATTATGGATAGATGTAGAACTGAAGGAGGTCTATCATGTCCCAATCTTCTAAACTACTATCGAGCAGCTCAATTGCCATTTATACTACTGGCTCATTCCATTAATCACCAACCAATATGGACATTCATAGAAAATACACAAATGTTTCCCTACAATAATCTGGTCTCCACACTTACTCCCTCTAAGATCAAATTTCTCCAACCCACTAATTTCTCTTACTATGAAAATTTGGGTGAAGGCAAACCTTCAGAGACGGCTGGTTCATTCTCTTTCGCCTCTCACTTCAATCTTTTCAGATAAAAATGTGTATCTGACATGCTCTGACACTTCATGACACTGGTGGATGGTTTCTAAACTGGACAGATTAAATTCCTGGTTCAGGAACGGCTCTCTAGTATCTGCAGCCCAAATGCATCTCTTTAAAAACGCATATCTTTAAAGAAGAGTCTCACCTTCCACTCTAACACGCTTATCACCTCTCTCTCTTCCCCTCTTTTACCACTCACTATACCTTAGATTGTAAGTCTGCCAGTTTCTATCCTAAGTACTTTGGGTATTCACCATGGACATTGGATTCCTAGCTCAAAGACAGTGCCCTCCTTGCTTTGCTATATGTTAATTTGTATCTATCTTTGTCTGAACTTAATATATGTACAGCGCTACGCTATAAATGAACTATAACAATAATAAATGCAGAGTGAACATAATATCACAGCAAAAGAATCTTTTAACCACATGAAATTTAGACATTGAGTGACTACAAATAGTAGGGAATACGGCCCTCCTAGATCATCCCGTCTTTCAGTAGTCTGCCTAAAACTTCCCTTGTCCAAAGGAATTTTGGGGTCACTTTACAGAATATTGAACACACTAGACAAAGGATACATGCCTTCCTGTGTTCTCAAGTGGGAGGATGACCTGGGTCATGTCTGGAAGCCTGAAAAATGGACAGAGGCCTACTCTACTCTTTCCCGAGGCTCAGTACATTTAGTCTCTTAGAGACCTCAATTAAAATCTTACACTTACTTCACTCCATTAAGGATACATAAAATTCCAAAGTCTGGAAATAAGCTTTGCTTTAGAGGGTGCCAGATTGAAGGCGACTGTTCAAGGACTGTGGTCCAAGACTCTTCGCTTAGCTTCAGGGTTACTCAACGTCATGCTAAAACCCACTATGGAGGTATGTCTTTTAGGTATCCATGATCCTAAATTAAGCTCCTCTCAAAACAAACTACTCAAATTCTTTATGCTAGTGACTAAAAACATTATTGCCAGAAATTGGAAATCCCCTTCCCTACAGTGTAGGGATGTAATAAACAAAATTAATTACATACTGATCAATGAAAGGCTGACACATATGCTTAGCGATACTTCACTGCTGTTCCTTAAGATCTGGGAACCCTGGCTGGCTTCTTCCGAAAGTATAACAATCACATAATTCTAACATAGACCTCTTTGATCTACTGACTGATGGGAAGCAGGAGACGGAGACGGTCTGGACCTGGGTGCTCTCGGACAGTCTGGATTATAAGGTATAGTGAGTCTGCAAAATATTTACATTTACCATAGTGCAACTCGGGGTGAAATCAGGGCGGGTCAAGCGACCGCTTTCCTCCTTTGATTTTGTAACACATCCTACCAGGGTAATGAGTCATAAATATATCAACTTATTATATTTTTTATGTAAATAGTTTGTTTGTATAATATGAGCACTCATCCATTGGCTCAGCAGTATAAAAATGGCAGCTCTGGACTACCCCTTGGGGTTGTGATAGGGATCTAACCGAGAAGGCAGCCGGGTGAACTAATTATATGTTTATAAATATCTAGATTTTCCCTAGCTATTTCTTTTATTAGTTATTTGTTTGATTTTTCTACTAAGCCTAAAAAATTAAGAAAATTGAAGAATAATTAGAATATATAACTATCTTAGCTAATATTTTGTTATTATTGACATTTATATCTATATTTAGGGACTGTAAAAATGGTAATGTTATTTCGGCAAGATTTTGTAACGTTTGCTCTTCTACATTGACACTGTTGTTTGAAACAACTTATTGTTATTTGATTTGTGGTTATCCTGAATAATAAAAAGTATTGAAGTAAAAAAAATTAACTTTGAAAAGAGAATATACAAAACTTTCAAGACCTACATAGAAATTAAATGCTTCTCTCTTTGAAGACGATATAATGAAAATTAAACGTATTAATGTATAAAAAAATGTTTTTGAGATAAATAAGTACTCAGTGACATCCAATGTTGTTCTTTGGAAAGCCCATAAAGCGTACATTAGAGGAATTGTTATAACTTGACAGATACAAAGAAAAAAGCACAGGGTATTACCCCTCAAAGAGTTATATATTCAATTGGCTATGCTAGAAAAAGAGACCAAAATTAATCCTAGTACAAATAACATAGAACGAATAAATCAGATTCAAGGCCTAATAAAAAAGATTGTACAAGCTTTAGTTGATAAATCTTTTTGGGCCTTACAGAAAAAATTTCAGAATTTCGACAATAAGTTAGGACAAATTTTGGCCAATAAGATCAACAACAAAAAAGTTACAAATAAAATAATAGAGTTAATTCACTATAAGCATCAAACTTATAAAAAACAAATGAAATAGCAAAGGCGTTTGCAGATTATTATAAAAACTTATTTTCAGTAGCCTTCAATTCAGGATATACAAAATGCTTTAAACAATATTAATTTATCCAAGATTTCTGAAGAAGAACTCGAGATGCTGAATAAAGAAATATCAGAAAGATAAGTTATACTAGCTATAATTAAATTGAAATTAAGAACAGCCCTAGGACCAGATGGCTTGGTCAATCACTATTACAAAGTATGTCATCCAGTCTTAACAATTTTTTTGATTAAAAGATTTAACAAGATTAAAGATTCAAGTAAGGCCCCTTCAGAGATGTTAGAGGCAAATATTGTAACTATTCCCCAAAAAAATAAAGATCCTGCGTACTGCAAAAACTATAGACCGATTTCTCTGCTAAATACTGATATTAAGCTTTACTCTAAAGTTTTAGCAAGCAGATTAAATCAGGTTATAAATAAGATAATTTCACTAGATCAAACTGGATTCATACCAGGGAGACTAGGAACGGATAATATCAGGAAAGTAATGAACCTTTTAGCATATTCTAAGGCCAGGAAGGTGCCTATGGTCTTGCTGTCCTTGGATGCAGAAAAAGCCTTTGACAGAGTCGAATGGGACTATATGGACCAAGCTTTATTATTTGGTCTAGGGGAGTTTGGTTCAAGGGCTATAAAAGCGTTATATACAATCCCATCAGAAAGGTTCAGAATAACTAACGGTACGAGACAGGGCTGCCCCCTTTTGCATTACTGATTCATTGGTAGAGATGATTAGAAGACTGGCTGAGATTAAAGGTATAAAGATCGGTAATACAGACCACAGAGTTACCTTATTCGCAGATGATATACTAGTTACATTAATAGATCTAGCTTAATCTCTGGGAAAAATAGGTGAAGTGATTACTAGATATAGCAACATCTCTAATTACAGTTTAAACACTGAAAAGACCAAGGCACTGGCTTTAAATATTTCCTCAGAACATTTAGTAGGATTAAAAACTGTATACCCCTTTAAGTGGAAAGCCAGAGATATCAAACACATGGGCATTTCTACGTGATGATTTTAAATGTATTCTTCAAAAATATATAATACTAGCGAATTGCCCGTCAAAAAATGACGGCAATGAAATTGTAAGGTAGCTAATGCTGTTCAGTGTGTAATAATGAAATATATAATACATGAATAAATGAATATACTTTACCTATTTTAAAGCATTGTGTGGAAGAGCTGTGAATGTGTTTTGATGTTGCTGCAGCATTAGTGGTGTGGATCTGCTGTGTAAGCGTGCTGAATGTGTGCAGTATAACACTGTGCGTGCGCGAGCCCAAACCGTTGTCGTGTACTTCCGCATTGGCGTAAAATGGCGAGTAATGTGTGGTATACATTTGTATCGGAATATCCGTAGGTGTTTTGTGGTGTTTTGCGAGTTTCTTGTGGTGTTTTGCGAGTTTAGAGTGCTGTAGCCTCGTTTTCGTTTTGTTCGGCGGCCATTTTTTCTCTCGCTTCAAATTTTTTTTAGTCTCTAAACTGTTTTATTTGGAGTAAAATCGAGGTGTAAGTTGTATTTTTGAGGTGCTGGGTGCTCCCTCTTGGTGTAGGTAAGTTTTTTATGTATGTGGTGTGTGTATATATTGTGTTTTACATTTTGTAATGTTCGCGAGTTGCGTCCGACTGTTGCGAGTCCGTAATGTGTGTGAACGTGTGTCGTATGTTGTTTGCGAGTGTCGTAAAGTTTGCGAGGGTCGCAGTTGCTGGCATGGAGCGCCTTCTGCGCTCCATGCCAGCAACTGCGGCCCTCGCTTTGCGAGGTCCTCAGGTGCTGGCATGGAGCGCCTACGGCGCTCCATGCCAGCAACTGAGTCCCTCGCTTTGCGAGGGTCCTCAGTTGCTGGCAAGGAGCGCCTTCGGCGCTCCATGGCAGCAACTGAGACCCTCGGGCAGTGCCCTCACTTTGCGAGGGCCTCGGCTCGCTGTGCGAGCCGCGGCCCTCGCTACGCGAGTCGCGGCCCTCGGTTTGCTACGCGAGCCCGCAGCGTTAGCAACAACTCGTACGCTCACAACTATATATGTGATACTGTTGAGCAAACTGACAGAAACAGGTACTTCATGGAAAAACCTGAAGGTATCTTGGTCAGGGAGAATTATTTCAGCTAAAATGTTTCTCTTACCCAGATTTAATTATTTAATTTGTTGCATTCCATTGCCTTTTAATACATTTCATAGTTTAATAGATAGGTTCATTCCGAATTCTAAGCAAATTAGAGTAAAAATAATTTCTTACCCCATGCTTAAAACCTATCACAATGCCACCATGGGGTCTCATGTAGCTAGATGGTTTAAGTCAGAAGACTCAATGCAATGGTTGCAAATTGAAAATGTATTTATTTTAACAAGGGATTTAAAAACTATAGTTCTTAAAGGGAAATGGCAAGATAATGTAGAAGAGGCAATGATTATAAAAGAGTGTATGAAATTATGGGAAAGAAATAATTTTCAGAAGATATTAATTTAATTTCCTTGCCCATTGTTATCATTGAATATTCTGTCTGAAATTGTTGGAATACCAAACCTAAAGCTCTGGAAGAAGTGGGGAATTAATATGCTTACAGATCTTGTTAAAGATAAAACAATTATTTCCCTTGAAACTCTAAACCTAAATTATGGACTTCTAAATTCATGTTTGTTGGACTATCGTGGGCTTAAATGAAGCTCTTTGAAGCAAAAAAAAAAAACATTTAAATGTTAATAGACCTATACCATCCTTTGAATTTTTTTTAACTCAACATGAAAAAAATCATATGGTTTCTAAATGCTTTAATATTCTGAGATTTAGAAGAGGTACAATCTGTTAAAATAAAAAGTTGGGAAAAAGAGTTACAAACTTCATGGTCAGAAGAGACCTGGGTGGGAGCATTAAGTATTATAGATAGGTTTGTAAAAAATGCTGCTTACAGAGAAACCTTTTTTAAATGTATTAATAGATGGCACATAGTTCCAACTAAACTAATGCAGATTTCAAAAAAAGAAGATAAGAAATTTTGTTGGTGAGAATGTGGAGCTTTAGGAAAATATAAGCATATATGGTGGAGCTGTGACAAGATCCAAACATTTTAGATGGACTGTTTTAGACAGATCACAACTATGACCAAAATTTTTATTCCTGCAACAACAGAAATAGCATTATTTCACATCCTTCCAGGTGGCTTAACCCTGGACATCATAGCACTCATATTGAGTAGAGTAATGGCGGCAAAGTGACGGCAGTTATTGGGAACGAAATTGAAACAAAAAGCAATCTCAAGTTGGCCTGAATTGAAAACTATTATTATGAAGAATAGAAGCCTAGAAAAAGACTTTATTGAAGTAGGCCTGTCTAAGAACTTAACAATTAAATAGGCAATATGGGATAAAGCTATATCATAACACTAAAATAGTAACTATTACGCCACCTTGATTAATTATTAGAAGATACCCCCTCTAACAATAAAACTAGTACATCTCCAAGCGGGCGCCAAGTACTTTTCTATCTCTCTATCTCTCATTGTTGAGGTGCAACTGTATGTAATGAATATAGGTTAATAAATGAGAAAGGCAGAGAGAAAGAATTAAGGTTTGCATAAGAAAAATAGAGCTGGATAATGTCTATGTATGTTTTGCGTTTTAATGTATATTTTGTATTTTTCTGTGAGCTTTTTATGTTGAAAACAATAAAAACATTTAAATACAAAAACAACATTTAAATTTGCCTGGGCTGCTTGCCATTCTGTATGTCAGAATATTATAATGTTACAAAGTTGCAAACTTATCAAAATACATTCCATAATGTTCTTTACTCTTTTAGACTGAAGGTATCCCAAAAAACAGAGTTTGTATTAATAAGGCTTTGAAGTTTGAACTCTTAATTTATTCCATCTCCTATAATTGTTCCCAGTCTGGAGATTTAGAAATGCCTCAAACAGTTTTTCCTAATTCTAAAGTGAACTTGCACCATGGTCATCATCTGAGCTATGGATGGACCTCTAGTAGTAAGTCCCATAATACAACAGCATCTAAGCAGTAAGGGGAAACAAAAGCATAGAACACAAAATATGAGACCTACAGTACTATTATCACAAGAGACAGGTTCTCTATAATTAAATTATTTACTCACCGGATATTAGGCAGCCAGTCCACAACCAGTCCCACCAACACTGAGGTATTAGTGTGTCCATCATGTTAGCGTTTAACAACTTCTTCACTCTACTGCGGTTTACATAATAACAACAAGTCAAGTTTAAATAGGTACATAGGCCTCCATCTCTTGCCAACGTTAAGTCTAGAGTCAATCTGTTCTGGAGCACCATTTTTAGTTACACAATTCAGCTTGACTTGTAAGTTAGAGACCTAAGAGATTCCTTAACCGGGATCTCCATTGCTGCAGAAAGATTTTGTATCATTTGGATAGACCATGCCACACCTAGACGGGGAAATAAAATGATCACAAATAGCTCTCTCACTAACGTCTGATTTACGTCTATATAGTTTGACGGTTTCCTTTGATTGTTGGAGGTGATGTATAGTCCTCCTGGGAGAATGTTGCCAATTGTACATGATTTACAGGAAAATAGGTATGGAGTAAACCTTACGGAAGTAATTTGATATTGATCTATTCCGCCATACTATAATTTACAATCTATCAAAGTGTAGTGGTTCACTGCCAAATGGTTGCTAAGAGAGTGTATAATACACCGTTATTTCTTAGCAATTATCTTCCTTAAGAGACATTGTAACAAAAGGTCTAAACCTAAACTTTTGGAAAAAAAGTACCTATATAGAAGAAACTTAAATATGTGTTTATGTATATACTGTCATAATATTGTGCAATTGAATGTATAAACTCTAAGTAAATTGCTATATAGATGTAAATTGGAACAGAATAAACATCAGTAAGAAAAATACTCCCTTTCTATAGCAACAGTTATTTGAAGTATAGTATATATTAAAGAACATACACAAAATACATTTAAAAATTTTATTTTACATATATTAAAATTAAAACTACGGAAAATAAAAATTATTATTTAAAAAAAGATAATAATATACAGTCCGTACCTTTGATAGAAAATATTTGACATATATGTAAGAAAAATATAATTGTTAAGTAAAATCTTATACTGTATTGTTTGAGTATCAGTACAATTGTAAACAAGACTGAGCAGATATATCAGTTATAATTTACTTGTATCATTGTTAAACATTTGTAGCTCATAACAACACATTCAGCCTTATTAAATTGCGATTCGGTAAATTTAAAAGAGCTCCATTTTAGCACACAGCATATTTTTTTACAGAAGTTTTTAGTTAGTGAACTTCTATCCAAAAGCAAGGTCTTCACTACCTAAAAACTTCTGTAAATAAAATATGCTGTCTGCTTATATAGAGCCCTTTTAAATTTACCGAATCTCAATTTAATAAGGCTAATTGTCCATAGATACAGATTTCAATAAATAATAGTTTTGTCGATATAATTATAATATCTCTATGATTTGATTTTAGATATATTATTTAATTAATTTTATTGGATTTAACTAGTTTATAGCTACTAGAGGTTAAGTGCTAAAAAATATAGGGGTGCTGCGGAATGCTGAATAAATAAAGTGCTTTAAAGTTCTTTATGCATACATATATTGGTTTACCCTATGTACATAAAAATGTGTTTAATGAAGTGGGACGGTCCCTAATCTGTCTGAAGTGACAGAACCACAGTTCCACCATAGCCAATGTCTTTTCTTTCGCCTCTCCTTACTTCTAATTTTGGTCAGGGGGCTCTTTCCTATCTCACTTGCTTCTGGTAATCTTGAGCTTCAGAGAATCATCTTGTGGACTCACTTATCAAGAAACTTTAGATTTCTTGACTCTGGTTTGGTGCATCCAGCAGTCACTGCATTTACTTTGACATCTGTAGGTTTTGTTGTGAGCACCTGCTTGGGGGCTATACATTTGGATCTAAAGGGTTGGTCTTTCCATAGCTTTATCCACACCTCATCACCAGGTAATATATCAAGCATTGGTTCTGTCAGCTATATGGGCATTCATTCCAGCATCCCACTTGTAGAGAGAAAACAAAACACGAGACAGAGACTACACATATTTTACATGATTCAAACGTCTTATCTGATCTATGTGTAACAAAAACCCTTTACCTAGGATAGGTGGGGGCCTACTGTATACTAGCTCAAGGGGGGCAGCTATATAGGTTGTCTGGGATCAATACAGACACGGAACAGGACAAGCGTCAGTAGATCTCTCCATTTCTGTTGAGTCTTTTGGCAAATATTCGCCAGATGGGAATTCAGGGTGTGGTTTATTTTTTCCACCTTCCCACTAGATTGTGGGTGCCAAGCAGTGTGTAACTTTCATTCTGTGTCAAGGGTTGTTGCTGTTTTCTTGATGCGTTCTGCAATGAAGACTTATCCAGTATTACGTCCAATTCCCAGTGGCAGAACATATTATATAGTTACATAGTAATTGAGGTTAAAAAAAAAATTGAGTCCATCAAGTTCAACCTTTTTAGATCTGCAATGTGTGGATTAGTTGTTAATTGATCCAGAGGAAGGCAAACAGAAAAAAAAAACATTGAAACAGTGCGAATTGTCTCAAAAGGGGAAAGAAAGAAAATTCCTTCCTGGCAGTCGGACTCCTCTCTGGATCAATACTCCCTCTCTAGTTATCAGGATAACCCTGAATGCCCTTTTTACTCAAAAATATATCCAACCCCTTTTTAAATGTATCTCTGGAATCCACTGTCACCACCTCCTTTGGTAGAGAATTCGACATTTCAACCACCCTTACTGTGAAGAACACTATTCTATTTTTAAGGTGGAATATTTTTATTTCTAACCTCAAAACATGCCCTTTTGTAAGTTGAAAACCTCTTGGCACAAAAAGTTAACTTAACAAAGCCTTGTATTGACCATGGATATATTTTTTATTCAAGGTAAACATATCCCCTCTTAGATGCTTTTTTTCTAGACAAAATAAGTTTAATTTTAGTATTTCCTAATTTTAATAATTAATATTTTTTTATTTTGTTGCCCTTCACTGTACTTTTTTCAGCTCTATAATGTCCTTTTTATTAAATGGTGCCCAAAACTGTACTCCATATTCCAAATGAGGGCGTACTAGGTGTTTGTATAGTGGCAGAATTATATTTGCTTCCCAGGCTTCTGTACTCTTCTTAATACATGCTAATATTTTCCAGCTGCTGCTTGACATTGAGGATAATATCCTGCAACAGGTTATTGAATACTTCTCTTGCCTTCTCTTCTCTGCCGCCTCTATCCATCTTGAAAAAGTATCTAGGAAGATCAGGAGGTATCGGTTTCCATTACTCTTTGACATCTCTGTGAAGTCCACTTCACAAAAGTCAAAAGGGGTGATCCCTTTTCTTTGTACTCCGGGTGGTTTACTCTGGAATATCTTGGCATTGTTCTTTGCACAGGTAACACATTTTTCAACGTTTCTGTTGGCACATTGGTTAAGACAAGAAATTATCAGATGTCTCCAAAAAAGTTAAATTATGGCTACTGTGCCCAGAGGAGAAGATCTATCTAAGGCTTTGACAACTGTGGGAGTCAAGTGTTCTGGCATTAAAACCTTTTCTGTGGAATTAACATATCAGTTTTTATTCATCTTTGGCCATGTGCTTTTCCTTATTAGAGTATTCTGGAGGCATTGATTACAGAGAAATGTTAGGAATCAGAGCATTGATTCTTTCTGTTACATGACGCCTACAGCTGCCTGTTTGACTGCTAGATCAGCTCTTCTGTTCCCTTTTATAATCTGGAAGTTATCCTTTTGATGCATTCTGAAGGGGTATACTTCTGCCTCTTTTGGGGTCCATACTGCTTCAAGTAGTTAGTATTTCAGAACTCTAGCTGCTATTCCATTCATTGATATATAGTTTGATATATAGTTCAAAGATCTTTGTTGGGTCTTGGAGTCCAAAGGTAGGGGCACTCATCAATCTCTTCTTCATTTGGTTGAAAACTGTTCTTTGTCATGGGCGTAGGAGCCCAAATAAATCTGGGGGGGAAATTCAACTCTACTCCCAGGACAAGAAGCAGCAGGGGATCTACTGCTGTTGCCCCACAATGTAATTAAACATGATATATATATATATATATATATATATATATATATATATATATAATTGAAGAGTGAAGCAGCTGTGAATGTCCAGTAATCTAGTAATTTAGTAACTATTAATCTATATATATATATATATATGTAGAGAGAGAGATTAATAATGAGTATTGCAGTATAATTTGATACCTTTTGTATTGGACACACGTCTTATTTATAATGACGAGCTTTCAAGAGGTTCAACCTTTCTTTATCAAGTCTCAAGCAATTTGAATAATAACAGAAGATGCAGATAGAGTGGAGACAGCATCTGACATGATCAGGTAAATACATATATGGGGAATAAACACAACATAGCAAAGGAAACATATATATACATATTATATACACATATACATCAATATATACATGAAAAAGCAGAGCACTATAGAGCACAGTGATATTTTTCCTGTTGGACAAACACCCCACTAAGAGTGCTAAGTCTGTTATGGTATAAGAGGAAAAAATCACATGAAATTCTGAAAATGTGTTAGAAAATCCAAGTCCATATTAAGTCCTGTATTTTTAGTGTTGAGGAAGTGATCATCTTTATTTTAAATGCTTTTCTCTCTTGGATGTTTTTACATTTTCCTCTGAGTATTTTTACGTTTTGGATGGAGTGATCATTCTGGCTAAAATGGTGTCCCACCTGGCTACAATAATTGTCTTCATTATGCTTTCTTATTGAATGGCTGTGTAAATTCATCCTTAAATGCATTTTTTGGCTGGTTTCTCCAATGTAACAGCCTGTGTCACATAAAGTACATTGTATTATATAAACCACATTGGACGATGTACATGATTATGATCCTTTGATGTTATAGGTTTGTTGTTATGTGTGGCTGTGTCATCATTACAAATGTGTTGACATCATTTATAGGCAAGTTTGTTACAAGGTTTAGTTCCATTTTTTGTATTGGCCAATGAACAACTGAATACAAAAAATTGAACTAAAACTTGTAACAAACATTAGTTAAATATATACTATATATATGTATAGTCATTTGTAATCAGAGAAATTACTTCATCTTACTCCTAGGTCTTAGTGTAAACTTCAAGGTCAGCTACTAGCTCACATTGAACCATGTATCTGTATGCATACCACAGAATATACAATGTATATAAAACTAACTAATTAGCTAAACAGCACCAGGTGAACAATGACAGAGTAATGCAAAGTCAGAAATCCTATTTCCCAACCCAAATTACACAGTATATAGGACTAAGCCACAAATCCTATCACCAGATGAGTCAGATCACAACACCACCTGGTCTAAGCAATGGGGTTCCGATGTTCAGTTCCTCTTCGTGGCAATAAATAGGTGAACAATAGTGATGTTGCAAACATACAATTTTCAGTTCGCGAACCGCGAACGCGAATTGCCGCAAATGTTCGCGAACCGGCGAACCCGGCGAACCGCCATAGACTTCAATGGGCAGGCGGATTTTAAAACCCACAGGGACTCTTTCTGGCCACAATAGTGATGGAAAAGTTGTTTTAAGGGGACTAACACCTGGACTGTGGCATGCCGGAGGGGGATCCATGTCAAAACTCCCACGGAAAATAACATAGTTGATGCAGAGTCTGGTTTTAATCCATAATGGGCATAAATAACCTAACATCCCCCTCCATCATCATCCTCCCCTGTATCTCTTTACCCCCTCCCTCATCATCCTCCCCTGTGTCTCTTTCCTCCCTTCCTTATCACCCTCCCCTGTGTCTCATCCCCCCTCCCTCATCATCCTCCCACCTCCCTCATCATCCTCCCCTGTATCTCTTTACCCCCTCCCTCATCATCCTCCCCTGTGTCTCTTCCCCCCTTCATCATCATCTTCCCCTGTGTCTCTTTCCCCTCTCCCTCATCATCCTCCCCTGTGTCTCTTTTCCCCCTCCCTCATCATCTTCCCCTGTGTCTCTTCCCCCCTCCCTCATCATCCTCTCCTGTGTCTTTTTCCCCCCCTTCCTCATCACTCTCCCCTGTATCTCTTTACCCCCTCCCTCATCATCCTCCCCTGTGTCTGTTTCCCCCCTCCCTCATCATCCTCCCCTGTGTCTCTTCCCCCCTCCCTCATCATACTCCCCCCTCCCTTGATGATAAGGGGGGGGGGAAAGACACAGGGATAAGTGTGAGGGGTGTTAGGGTAAGGGGTGTTAGGGATAAGGGTGAGAATGTTAGGGTTAGGTGTTAGGTTGATGGGTGTTATGGATAAGTGTGAGGGGTGTTAGGGTTAGGGTAGGGGGTGTTAGGGATAAGTGTGATGGGTGTTAGGGTAAGGGATGTTAGGGTTAGGTGTTAGGGTAAGGGCTGTTAGGGATACGTGTGAGGGGGTATTAGGGTTAGGTGTTAGGGTGATGGGTGTTAGGGATAAGTGTGATGGGTGTTAGGGTAAGGGATGTTAGGGTTAGGTGTTAGGGTAAGGGCTGTTAGGGATACGTGTGAGGGGGTATTAGGGTTAGGTGTTAGGGTGAGGGGTGTTAGGGATAAGTGTGATGGGTGTTAGGGTAAGGGATGTTAGGGTTAGGTGTTAGGGATAAGTGTGAGGGTTGTTAGGGTTGGGTGCTAAGGTGAGGGGAGGATGATGAGGGAGTGGGAAAGAGACACAGGGGAGGATGATGAGGGAGGAGGGAAAATGACACAGGGCAGGATGATAAGGGAGGAGGGAAAGAGACACAGGGGAGGATGATGAGGGAGGGGGGAGGATGATGAGGGGGGGAAGAGACACGGGAGGATGATGAGGGAGGGGGAAGGATGATGATAAGGGGGGAAGAGACACAGGGATAAGTGTGAGGGGTGTTAGGGTTAGGTGTTAGGGTGAGGGGTGTTAGGGATAAGTGTAAGGGGTGTTAGGGTTAGGTGTTAGGGTGAGGGGTGTTAGGGTTAGGTGTTAGGGATAAGTGTGAGGGGTGTTAGGGTTAGGGTAAGGGATGTTAGGGTTAAGTGTGAGGGGTGTTAGGGTTAGGTGTTAGGGTGAGGGGTGTTAGGGATAAGTTTGATGGGTGTTAGGGTAAGGGATGTTAGGGTTAGGTGTTAGGGTAAGGGCTGTTAGTGATAAGTATGAGGGGGTATTAGGGTTAGGTGTTAGGGTGAGGGGTGTTAGGGATAAGTGTGGGGGGTGTTAGGGTGAGGGATTTTAGGGTTAGGTGTTAGGGATAAGTGTGAGGGGTGTTAGGGTGAGGCATGTTAGGAATAAGTGTGAGGGGTGTTAGGTCTTAGGGATAAGTGTGACGGGTGTTAGGGTTAGGTGTTAGGTTGATGGGTGTTATGGAAAAGTGTGAGGGGTGTTAGGGTTGGGTGCTAAGGTGAGGGGAGGATGATGATAAGGGGGGAAGAGACACAGGGGTGTCCTTGCAGCAGAGATCAAAAGAGTCCTTCAGGACTGTATTGCACACTGTGTACAGTAGCCTAAGCTATGGTTTTTCCTATTGATGCAGTATCACCTACACTCAGCCTCCTCTCAGTAAGACTGCAAGTTAGTTATGATTCCAAAATGGCTGCTGTCCATGAGGTTAAAGGGTCTGGAAGGCAGGGTATGATGCTGATTGGCTGGAATATGTCTGCTGACTGTGAGGTGCAGGGTCAAAGTTTGCTCAATGATAAAGAATAGGGGTCGGATCAAACATCGCATATGTTCGCCGCTCGCCGCGAACGCAAACATGCTATGTTCGCCGGGAACAGTTCGCCGGCGAACTGTTCACGACATCTCTAGTGAACAATTATAACTATCCCATTTCTCATTACATTGCACACACACCAATCATTTTAACACCATAATATAATCAAAGGATCAGAATTCTCGCCATTTCTCTGATATTGGGGTCACTCCTGCCTAGATAATTTAACCAGTCTGGATATTTTTCTTTGTTTTTTCAAAATACCTCCCTTCCCTGCTACCCAGGTACCCATGGTTTGGTCTTGGAATTTTTTTTAATATGGGGTTGTTTTTATTAAGGAATATATTATCAAGCAGGGATGGGCATTAGGTTTACTGTATATTAAAATATTATAGTACACTAATGCCTCCATTCAATTGCAATTGAAATTTGCAACAATTACAGAGCAATTCAATTGATCAAGCCCGCAAGTACAGGGCCGAAGCCTCAAGACCTTAAACCCTTCCGGCGGCCACCAGCTGTTAGTGGGCTGGAATAGATGTGGTGCGCTGTTACAATCCAATCACTTAGTTACATAGTGCGACACAGGGCTCAGAGCCAGTAGAAAGCGGGCTAGCTGAAATTGATAGACAGAGAGAGATTATAAAGCTGCGTTACACACGCCCATGCATTGACTATGTTGTAGATTCTCAGGAAGTACCATGTAGGTCCCAGAGCTGATAGCGAGCTGTGAGAGAGTAGGCAAAGTAGGTTCTAACAGGATATTAAATTGAAATTCTGTAAATTTAAAAGGGCTCTATTTAAGCACACAGCATATTTTATTTACAGAAGTTTTTAGATAGTGAAGACCTTGCTGATGGATAGAAGTTCACTAACTAAAAACTTCTGTAAAAATAATATGCTGTGTGCTTAAATAGAGCCCTTTTAAATTGAATCGCAATTTAATAAGGCTGTTAATGTTTTGTTCATTTATATTATTCAAATTACGATTTTACACTTACATTTTGATTACACATATTTACTGCTTACACATAATAAAAATACACATAGAGTAAATAATACACATAGATACACACATTGCTAGCTAACTGCATACACATACACACTCACCCTATATCTCCCACCCTATACCCCAACATTTAATAATTACACATAAAACATAAATGTCTTTTTAACCTCACAAATAAATACACACATACTTTGTTTGATGTATCCTTATTTTCTGTTTGGGTTTCTCATGGAGAGAGGAGGGGAGAGGACTGGAGAGGTGGGGAGGAGGTGAAGGGGAGAGGTGAGGAGGAGAGAGAGGCGGCCCTTGAGCGTGGTGGAGAGGAGAGGAGGTGAGAAGTAGAGGAAAGGAGGTGAGAAGTGGAGGAGAGGGGGTGAGAAGTAGAGGAAATTAGGTGAGGAGAGTGGAGGAGAGGAGGTGAGAAGTAGAGGAAAGGAGGCGAGGAGAGTGGAGGAGAGGAGGTTAGGAGAGGAGGAGGAGAGAGGAGGAGAGTGGAGGAGAGAAGGAGGATAGGGGAGGAGGATGAGAGAGGAAAAGAGTGGAGTAGAGGAAGTGAGGAATGGTCAGCTGCCCATAATGATAGGAACACCCTGATCAGAGACAGAGGGGGAGGGGCCGGATCTCTGGGGGGGGGGTAGCATGGAGGAGGGACTGGCCTCAGGGTCAGATGAGGGAGCGCAGGATGCCTGTCCACAGTTCGGAGGGCAAGAGGCTAAAGGCAAGCACAGAGCCCTGAACTACACGCACAGAGAGAATATGGTCCTCCTTCGTGCGATCCATGAGCGCCCTGCAATCCTTGCGCGCGGGGGGGGGGGTTAGACTGGGCCTAGGGTCCAGTGCTGGACGGAAGTAGCGGCTGCAGTAGCCGCAGAGATGTGAGGTCCGTCAAACACTGTTTGGATGACATCAAGGCCAAGGTGAGGAGGATGATGGCCAAGGAGGCCAGTCAAGGTGCATCACCAAGTAGTGGCCCCCCAATGACTGTGAGATACAACGAGTGGGTGAGGGAGCTCAAGGACTTACTGAGCCAGGTGCCCGCCGCTGGAGCTTTAGGCCTGGTGGACCAACAGGACCCAGCCTCCATGTCAGGTGGATATCACATACACCAACATGCCACCACATGTACATCACTCACTACACATGTACATGATAACCAACAAGGACACTGACATGTCAGCTCTATGAGATAACAAGAGATAAATCGATTCGTCATCCATCATTAAATCCATGAAGCTGAAAAAGCACTGTCATTCCTGGGCACAATACCAGTAATCAACCAATAGAGAGTGCATGTATGGGTGTGCCCACTGCAGCGTATGCAATTACAGACTGCAGCCGGAATCAAGATAGAACAATCAAGATCAAGAGCCACAGTATAGATCACATCTAGAAAATAATAGCTACTCATTCTCAGTTGCAGTTAAGAGAATTATCCAGGTTCAAGCTTAGATATCAGATAGTTAGGAATGAACACAAACCAATGTATTATTCAACATAATTAACACATATATTTATTTTGTCTTTTCCAGCTTCCAGGAGGTCCAGTGGTGAGCAAGAGGGGGGCCGTCGGCTCCAATGGAGCAGAACGTAGGGGAACAAGCCCCCATCCAGCAGGAACTGGTGAAGGTGGAGGAGGAAGTAAGAGGAGCCTAGGGCAATGGTTACAAGGAGGAGGAGGATGTCATCTGGGCAGTGGGGTCACCTGCAGGACCATCCACTACACTGGTTTCATTTAACCCCACTGTCTCCCTCCTCCACTGACTACAGATTTCACCAGGGCCCACCTACTGGAGGGACGATCGCCACCACCTCTTCCTCCAGCAGTGCATCAGCCTGGCACCACCTCCTCACCCATCAATAGCCCCCTAGCATGGACCTACATCCCCTGGACCATCAAGCCAAGCTGCTCAGGTGGAGATGTTGGCCATCATGTGACAGTAACTGGAGTGCCTCAGGGTGTTCCAGGCCAGCATCTCCACCAATCATGCAGAGGTCATGAGCAGTCTGTCCAGGCAAAATAGGGAGGAGAGTAGACACCACCTAATGACTGAGTCATACCTTGCCGGGCTACTCAGGATGGGGGCAGATCAGAGAGCAATCCAGCAAGTGACTGCAGACGCCATGCACCGCACTCTAGTCCCCAGCCCTATCTCCTCCACCTCAGAGGCCTCCCCCGTGCACCTGCAGCTCGGCTGCTCCTCTCCTCCACCCATGCCTCCACCTTGAGCACCTCCACCAGCACCACTGCATTTGCTGCTGCCTCCTGGGGGCATGCCTCCCCCTGCCCATGCAAGGCGGATGTAGGGGCTGCACATACTTTTGTGCCTTCTCTACAGCAGACCTCAGTGACAATCTTTTGGTCAAAATGTTAACATAATCTAGCCTGGTTAAAGAGTATAGGATCATGGCCTATGTGATGATGAAATGTTGTGCCCAGATGGCTACCTCCCATCAGATGGTCCATGATCCTCTTCACTGTGGACATGTAGGGTTCTGTTTACATTTCATCAATTGATGTTCTCTGAGGAATGCTGTTGAGAAGAGATGCTGCAGTCCCTATCTTTTTTATGGCCTTATTTTGCAGATTATTGTATTTTTTTTAGGTCCCTGAAGGGATCTTCTGCATCTGCAAGCATTGTCAAGGAAATTAAGTAATTATAAGATATTCCCAGTGCCTCTTGGGTAGACATTCCTTCAATAACAGCCTTCCTTAACATGTAGCTCCTACAATATTAAAGCTGTCATATATCCAGATATATCCAGATGAGTGCTTCTGGCACTGGAGAGCTGCATTTTATTGAGGGAACCATGAATGCCAACATATACTGTGACATACTGAAGTAGAGCACGATCCCCTCCCTTCGGAGACTGGGCCGCAGTCCAGTATTCCAACATCTGAAGTCCCCTTATTATATTACCTGTTTGCCGTTTCTAGCTGAATGTCAATCCTCAGGCCTGTAGAAAAATACAACCTATTCCAATATTTCAGAAATAGTCAATTATTTGTTTACAGAATTCATGAAGGTCTGATTGTCCCTATTTTCTAGTATACAAATGCAAATATTTAAATAGAATTACATTCAGTAGGGCACCAAAGGGAAGTTTACGTATTGGAAGTTTACGTATTAAGAAGTTATGTATATGTACAGTATACGTAAAGCCTCATGGATTTTGTAGTCTGTTTTTCCCTCTCTTCCCTTGAATGATGCAACTGCTGGTTCTCTGCATTGTGCTGCTACTTGCTAGAAGGTTAGTGCTACTACTCGCTAAAAGGTTAGTAAGAACTGTACCCAAATGCAGTGTTTCTATTGGTAGGTACCAGGTGCTAAAGTAGTCACCTCTGGGGGCATGGCATACAATTTTTATTTAAATAAAATAATTCTGTATGTGTATAGAATAAATCAATGTAATGTCTGTTTCTGATATAAGCAGTATGTGCTAGATTAGAAATAGTTCAAAACAGGGAACTTCCATATCATTTTAATCATATGAGAGGTGTCAGTGATAGTGTATATCTGTGAGTATTTGGTGTGAGTGTTTTTCAGTTTGTACATCCGAGATGGAAAAAGGAGTGTAGAGGGGACAAGAGAAGAGGAGGGGTGGGGTGTAGAGGGGAGAAGAGAGTGATCGATTTAAAGGACTCTTGAGGTAGAGGAATCGAGGGGAGAGAGAGTGAAAGAAGGAGGCGGAAGAGTGGATATGGGAGGTGTGGAGAGAGGAGGAAAGGTAGAGAGGAGCAAAGCATTGCAGGTACCACTGGAATATCAGGCATACAAAGGAGAGGACCAGAGTGAAAGGGTGGAGGCTAAGGGGGATAAGTGGTGGTGATCCCCAGTAAAGAGGTGTAGATGAGGATTGGAGCTCTGATAATGATTAACATGTACAATTAGTTCGGAGATCAAGGGACTGAATTTGGTGTGACAGATGATACAGTATTGGTAGGACTGCAAGAACAGATAGGATTGCTTATTAGAAAACTAACATGTAGACGTTACTAAACTATACATATCCAATCTACCTTTACTTCCTCACCACAGTATTATTTTTAAACACAGAGCATTCCAGAGCTGTATAATAATATTTTTTTTAATTTTCATCGACCCTTGCTTTGTGTATGTGGATGGGATTTTGTTCCCCTAGGTGATAGACATTCAGATTGCTATGCACTATTTCTATTAATTTCATTTTAGGAATTCAATTGGAGAATTCCTTTTTTTCTATGATATTTTTTCTGGTGTACTGACCACAACTGTAAGTGTCATGAATTTTGTATAGTGTAAAGGGTTAGTTAGATTCAATATCAGATTTCTCCACACTGATTATATTGATGCAAGGTCTTGTTACTTTCATGACACGGCTTATTGCACACTGTATATTTTAAGTAATGTTTTGAAACTGATTTATTGTGTCTGGGAGAGGGAAGGGGGGGAGGGAGATGGAGAAAAAGAGGGGGAGGGAGAGATAAAAGATGAGGAGGGAGAGAAAGAGAGGGGGAGAGTGAGGGGAAGGAGAGAGAAAGAGTGAGAAGGGAGGAGAAGAGAGAAACACACGGAGAGAGGAGATATAGAGAGAAAGAGAGGGGGAGAGAGGGGAGATTGAGAGAGAGGGAGAGAAAGATGGTGGAGAGGGAGAGATAAAGGGGGGAGAGAGAGGGGGGGGAAGAAAAGAAAGAGAGAGGGGAAGAAAGATTGAGGGAGGGAGAGAGAGAAGGGAGGAGAAAAGGGAGAGCGAGAGGGTGAGCGAGAGGGTGGGACAGAGGAAAATGAAGCGAAGGAAGAGAGGGGGAGAGTGATAGAAGGGGACATATTTATATCTACATTTAAATGTATATATAATATACTATATATATATATATATTGTATTTGTATATATATATATATATATATATATATATACACATCAATCTATTTGATTGAGTCAGGTAAGTACATGAGAGGCCATTTACTTTCATCTGAACTGTTCGCAGCACTTATAGGACAGTTTATTGTTAAGATTCAAACAGTAATCCACACCACATTGAAGAGGTTCATTAATGAGTGTACATGTACTTGGGTAAACAAGTATGACTGACATTGTGAATAATATATTGCTACTAAATTACGGCAATAAAATTGTAAGCCAAGCAATGCTGCTTGCCACAAAATGAGTCTTTTGGCCCTCTGAGCACCTTTGGCACTCATTGCGAGCCTCTTCCCTTGTGTTCTTTCTTGCTTTGCAATGATCACCTTGGCGCTCATCGTGATCCCCACGATGAGTGCCTATGGTGCTCATAGTGGGTCTCGCAATGAGCGCCTTTGGAGCTCATTGCAAACCTTTCCTCCTGCTTACTGTACTGGCCTCTCATTGCAGGGTTCATTAACTTGCAAGTTTTGTGCTTGGGAATGCCATGTGTCTCTTTCCAGCATCTCCTCCCTGTCCCTTCCCTGTGTGTTTCTCCTCTGTGTGTCTGCTGAATGTTTCCGTTGCTTTTTTTTTTTCAAAGTCCCGCGTGCCTGGCGTTGTTCGTGCAAGTATTAGTGTCTTTGCCCACGTGCATTTTTCTGAGTTCAGTATTTTTCCAAGGTCGGAATGTGCTTAGCCTAGTTTTCATTCCATTTTCAGATTATTTTACGTTTTTCTTCCGGCATTTTGTTTCGCTTAGCAGATTTTCTCACTTAGCCGATTTTCAAGTGACAAAATACAGCAAATTGGGCTTAAATTTGCTTGCAAACTCACTCCCAGGCGCCCTGGCTCTGTGCTGTGTGTGAGTGATTTTTAATTTATTTTTTATTCTTTTTGTTGATTTTCGTGTTTTTTGATTTCCGCGGTTTGGCCGTTACAATTGTATTTTTGCAAGGTCGAATTTTGTTTGTGCAAGTGTTACTGTCTTTGGCGTCGTTTATTTTCTAAGTCCTGCGTGCCTGGCGTTGTTCATGTAAGTGTTACTGTGTGGCGTCATGCATTTTCCAAGGTCTGCGCATCTGGCATTACAGAGCCTTGTTTTACTCCAGTTTCCGATTTTTCGCATTTTTCATCCGTCATATTTTTTCTTGCTTAGCCGTTTTTCGAGTGACGAAACAAGAGAAATTCGGCTTAAATATGCTTGCAACCTCACCTCCAGGCGTCCTGGCTCTCCCCCTGTGCTGTGTGTGAGTGTGGTTTGATTAATATTTTATGTTTTTTGTTGTTTTTCAATTTCCGCGGTTCAGCCGTTACATTCGTATTTTTCCAATTTCCTCAAGTGCTTGCAGCATAAGCAAGTCCCGCGTTCCTCGACTGCTTGCAGACTAAGTCCTGCATACTTCAATGCCTCAACTGCTTCGCAAGGTTTGCAGGAGCGCCTTTGGCTCTACTTTCAGCCTAATTCCCGAGTGTTTCTATGCCTCAACTGCTCGCCTCGCTTTGCAGCGCAATGAGCCAAGTGCTCTGAGCTCGGAAGGCTTCTATGCGTTAACAGCTTGCCTCACTTCGCAGTTTGACAACTATTATATGTGATAGAGTGCTTGGTTGACCAAATAAGGGGAACCTGAAAGAAATAAGATTAAACCGAGTGAATCTATTAGACTCCCATTGCCCTATTTTTTTATCTGTATCCACATCCAAACCGAGCCTTGCTACCTCCGTGGCAGCCCCAATCCTAAATGAGTGTGTCCCAAATAAGCCAGGATCCAAGTTACAGAATTTAAACACTGCGTTATCCTGAAATCTCAACATACGTGAGTCATCCCTATGAACTAACATGGAACCATCTCCTACCGGGCAGCAACCCAAATAATCAGAAACACAGAAAAGTGGGCAATAAGTACTACCAGGCACAGAATGAAGAATAACTTTTTTCCACAACCCACTAGAGGAACAGCAAAATCCGTAGGTAATTCAGAAAATGTTTTGAGTAGCGTAGGAAAATCATCATAATCAGGAGAGGCGACAAATATAAAGTTGTCCAAGTAATGAACCAACGAAAATAAACTGGACCGATGAATAGTAACCCAATGAAAAAAAAGAGCCCCATTTTTCAAAATAAGAACTGAAAATGGAGCAAAATCGCAAAGCCGGATTCACTGGCAGTAAAAGGACTCAATGTCAAACTTTGCCATCAGTGCTCCCTTGCCTGTCCTTTTTACCAACCTGACCGCTTGGGAAAAATAATAGGATACAGCTTATACATTTTTTCAATACCACTATTAACCAACTAACCCATGCAGCGCAGGTTGTTCCTTTAGTTGGCTAATCAGTTATGCCATAGTGGGTGATGACATGATGGTGTAAGGTGGTAAAATCCTAACAAAGTGACCAGTAAGGGCGGGAACATTTAGTTTTATTGCCTGACAACTCCTCCCAAGAAGTTAAATCCTTTAATTACTTTCCAGCACTTGGCCGTTCAAAAGCTCCCTCTCCCATGCTATCTCCAGGGCTGCCTTCTCCCACTTCCTATGATCAGTTGTGGATATGGAGGAATTAACAGGTTGATTTGTGCTAGTATTCGGATGGTGATATAAATTGGAACTGTTAACATTCAATTTTAATGTGCATTGCTGTTTTTTTTTATATTATGTTTCTTATAAAATGTAACAATAGCATAACAAAAATGCACTCTAACAAGGACATGTCAAGCAGATTTTCCTTAACTTGAATAGTGAGCAATACCTTTTCAGCATATTTAAATTTTTAATAAATCAGCAATCACACTACACTTTTTAATATATATTTTCATTAGCTAATAATGAATATGTAATTTGCCAAGTCATTAATTTATTTCTATTCAGCTTATGACAATGTTATATGTACTGTATTTTGACAATGCGTGTTATGAATATTTAAGTGAATGGCCTTGATTTGCAGGAATTTACAGCCATATTAAATTGCGATTCAGTAAATTTAAAAGGACTCTATTTAAGCACACAGCATATTTTTTTTCCAGAAGTTTTCTAGTTAGTGATCTTCTATCCATAAGCAAGGTCTTCACTAACTAAAAACTTCTGGAAAAAAAATATGCTATGTTCTTAAATAGAGCCCTTTTAAATTTACTGAATCACAATTTAATAAGGCTGTTAATTTCCATTAGCTAGTGCTTTTAGACAAGAGAGGTAAAACTGAATTAAATTGAAGATCAACTATTGAAATGCAAATTTCAAACTCATTTGCAAAAAATATAGCAATTTAAAAATACTTAATGATTCCAATTCAGTGAACTCTATTGTTTATATATAACATATTATAATTGTCAAACTGCGATTCGTCATCACGCTATGCAGCAAATCGCAGTTTGACAACCATCCGATCTCAAAGGCAATCGGAACATGCACATGCCCATTGCGTGGCGAAGTGCGCCGCCCATGTACAGAACGCGTTGAAAGGCGTGCATGCGCAAGACGCGGCGTTAGCCGCACTTTGAGCATACGCGCCACCTAAGGGGGGAAAGAGACACAGGGGAGGGAGAGGAGGGGGGGAAGAAACACAGGGGAGTGGGAGGAGGGGGAAGAGACAGGGGAGTGAGCTTAAGCCGCGCTTAAGGGGAGGGGGAAGAAACACAGAGGGAGGGGGGAAGAGACACAGAGGGAGAAAGGGGAAAGAGACACAAAGGGAGAGGGGGAGAAAGAGACACAGGGTAGGGGGAAAGAGATGCATGGGAGGGAGAGGGGGGAAAGAGACACAGGGGAGATGGGGGAAAAGACATGGGGGGGAGAGGGGGGAAACAGACACAGGGGGAAGAGACACAGAGGGAAAGAGACACAGGGGGGAAGAGACACAATGGGAGAGGGGGAAAGAGACACAGGGAGGGAGAGGGGAGAAAGAGACACAGGAGTAGAGGGGGGAAAGAGACACAGGGGGGAAGAAACACAGTGGGGAGAGAGACACAGGAGTAGAGGGGGGAAAGAGACAAATGGGAGAAGAGGGGGGAAAGAGTCACAGGGGGAGAGGGAGAAAGAGACACCGGGGAAGAGACACAGGGGGAGTGGGGGGAAAGAGACATGGGGGAGGGGGGGGGAAGAGACACAGGAGGAGGGGTAAACAGACACAGGGGGAAGAGACACAGGAGGGGAGAGGGGGGAAAGAGACACAGGGTAGGGGTAAAGAGATGCATGGGAGGGAGAGGGGGAAAGAGACACAGGGTAGGGGTAAAGAGATGCATGGGAGGGAGAGGGGGAAAGAGACACAGGGGAGAGGGGGGAAGAGACATGGGGGAGAGGGGGGAAAAAGACACAGGGGGAAAGAGACACAGGGGGGAAGAGACACAATGGGGAGAGGGGGGAAAGAGACACAGGGGGAGAGGGGGGGAAGAAACATGGGGAGAGAGGGGGGAAATACACACGGGTGGAAGAGACACAGGGAGGGAGAGGTGGGAAAGAGTCACGGGGGAAGAAACACAGTAAGGAGAGGGGGAAAGAGACACAGGGTAGAGGGGGGAAAGAGACACAGGGGGGAGGAGGGAGAGACATGGGGGAGAGAGGGGGGAAACACACACGGGGGAAGAGACACAGGGAGGGAGAGGGGGGAAAGAGACATAGGGGGGGAAGAAACACAGTGGGGAGAGGGGGGAAAGAGACACAGGAGTAGAGGGGGGAAAGAGACAAATGGGAGAAGAGGGGGGAAAGAGTCACAGGGGGAGAGTGGGAAAGAGACACCAGGGAAGAGACACAAGGGGGAGAGGGGGGAAAGAGACATGGGGGAGAGGGGGGGAAGACACAGGGGGAAGAGACACAGGAGGGGAGAGGGGGGAAAGAGACACAGGGGTGGGAAGAAACACAGTGGGGAGAGGGGGGAAAGAGACACAGTGTAGGGGTAAAGAGATGCATGGGAGGGAGAGGGGGGAAAGAGACACAGGGGAGAGGGGGGGAAGAGACACGGGGGAGAGGGGGGAAACAGACACAGGGGGAAGAGACACGGGGGGAAAGAGACACGGGGGGAAGAAACACAGTGGGGAGAGGGGGGAAAGAGACACAGGGGGAGAGGGGGGAGAGACATGGGGGAGAGGGGGGAAACACACACAGGGGGGAAGAGACACAGGGAGGGAGAGGGGGGAAGAGACACAGGGGGAAGAAACACAGTGGGAGAGGGGGGAAAGAGACACAGGGGTAGAGGGTGGAACGAGACAAACAGGGAGAGAGGGGGGAAAGAGCCACAGGGGGGAGAGGGGGAAAGAGACACAGGGGAAGAGACACAAGGGGGAGAGGGGGGAAAGAGACACAGGGTAGGGGGAAAGAGACGCATGGGATGGAGAGGGGGGGAAACAGACACAGGGGGAAGAGACACGGGGGAAAGAGACACAGGGGGGAAGAAACACAGTGGGGAGGGGGGAAAGAGACACAGGGGGAGAGGGGGGAAGAGACACAGGGGAGAGAGGGGGGAAACACACACAGGGGAAGAGACACAGGGAGGGAGAGGGTGGAAAGAGACACAGTAGTAGAGGGGGGGAAAAGACAAATGGCGGAGAGGGGGAAAGAGCCACAGGGGGAGAGGGGGAAAGAGACAGGGGGAAGAGACATAAGGGGGAGAGGGGGGAAAGAGACATGGGGGGAGAGGGGGGGAAGAGACACAGGGGGGAGGGGGGAAACAGACATGGGGGAAGAGACACAGGGGGGGAGAGGGGGGAAAGAGACATGGGGAGAAGAAACAAAGTGGGGAGAGGGGGGAAAGAGACACAGGGGTAGACGGGGGAAAGAGAAAAAGGGGAGAAGAGGGGGGAAAGAGCCACAGGGGGGATAGGGGAAAAGAGACATGGGGAAGAGACACAGGGGGGAGAGTGGCTGAAAGAGACACAGGGAAGAGACACAGGGGGGATAGAGACACAAAGGTGGAAGGGGGGAAGAGACACAGGTGGAAGAGACACGGGGGGAGAGGGGGAAAGAGACATGGGGAGAGGGGGGGAAGAGACAAAGGGGGGAAAGAGACACAGAAGGGAAAGAGAAACAGGGGAGGTGGAAAGAGACAAGTAAGGGAGAGGTGGGGAAGAGACACAGGAGGGAAAGGGAGGGAGAGGAGGGGGAGAGACACAGGGGAGGGAGAGGAGGGGGGAAGATACAAAGGGGAGAGAAATGGGGGAAGATACGTGAGGTAGGGGTGAACAGACACAGGGGGAGGGGGGACAGGGGGGAAAGAGTCACAGGGGAGAGGGGAATAGACAGGGGAGGGAGAGGGGGAAAGAGACACAGGGGATGGGAAAAAAGACACAGGAGGGAAAGAGACACAGGGGAGGTGGTTAAAGATACCGGAGGGAGAGGGGGTAAAAACACAGGGGGAGGAGATACAAGGGAGGGAGAGGAAGGGGAAAGGAGACACAAAGGAGAGAGAGGAGGGGGAAGTGAGACACAAGGGAGCAAGTAGACTGGGGGAGAGACTCCAAAGGTGCTCATTGCGAGGCCAGTGATCGTTGCCAAAGGCGCTTATCGCGAGGCCAGTATAACAGACGGTGGGAGAGGTGGGGGGGGCTCGCAATTAGCGGCAAAGGCGCTCATTGTGAGGCCCGTGATGGGTGCCAAAGGTGCTCATCGCGAGGCCAGTAAAGTAGAGGGGGAGAGGCTCCCATTGTATGGCAAACAGCATTGCCAGGCTTCACTTTTTATTGCCCTCATTTTTGACAGGCAAGTCGCTAGTCACATATATTGTTGTTGTACTTAGGAATGTGGGTCACGCAATGTTAAAAGCTATGGGCTTGCGGATCGCCAGGCCCGAAAATTACAGGTTTGGCGGGTGCTGCAATAAGCACCGAAGGCGCTCATTGAGAGGCCTGTACGTGACTGGCTTGATGGGCCTGCAATGAGTTCATCACGAGGCCCATATGTGACTGGCTTATGGGAGGGAGAAGCCCCAAACGGCTTCCGAGTTACAAGCTTTAAAAAAAATTACGTCTTTAATGGCCCGCCATTTTTTTAAAACTTGTAACTCGGAAGTCGTTGCAAGACTGCCAAAAGACACAAATTAATAAAAAAAAAAATACTTACAACCTCACACAAAGCACAGGGGTAGAGCCAGGGAGCCTGTAAGTGAGGTTGCAAGCAAATTTGCATTTTTGGGAGGTCTGAAAATAGGATAAGAGAGGAAAAAAATGGCGGCTGTAATGCAGTAACTTTTTTTCAAGCCCGTAAATTAGAAACACATTTCGGGCTTGGGGAAAATTAACAATTTCCCAAGCACGCAAATGGATTCACACCCGTAAATACAAACAGGATCACAGAGGAGAGAGAGGGGAGAGAAAGACACAGGTGAGGGAAGAGGGTGGAAAGAGACACAGGGGAGGGGAGGGAGTGGGGTGGAAAGAGACACATAAGGAGGGATTGTGGGGGGAAATAGACACAGGGGTGAGAGAGGGGGGAAAGAGACACGGGAGGGAGAGAGTGGGTAGAGGCCCAAAGTCGCTCATTGCGAGGCCCGAAAGATACGGCTTGGCCATCAGATGCAATGAACGGCAAAGCCGCTCATGGCGGGGCTCGCGATGATCCCTGAAGGAGCTCATCACGAGTCCCGGAAAGTAGAGGGGGGAGAGGCTCGCAATTAGTGCCGAAAGCCAAAGGCGCTCATCGCGAGGCCCGCAAGTTAGAGGGGGGAGAGCAGCACTGCCAGGCTTCAAATTTTGTTGCCGTCATTTTTGAGAGGCAAGTCTCTAGTATATATATATATATATATATATATATATATATATATATATATATATATATAGGACAAGTTGAATACTGGAGTCTCTAAGTCCATTTTCTTTAACATGTTTCAGTAACAGCTAGTTTTTAGTTGGTAATTCTTTTGCTTGTTATATTACTAGTAATCTTTTCTAGGGAAATATGCTTTATCATGATATGACCAAAATATTTGAGCTTTAGCCTCATGATAAAACCTTCCAGTGACCAGTCTGGCTTGATTGCTTGTAGAATTGATTGATAGGATATCCTTGCAGTTCAAGGGACTCTAAGCAATTTTCTTCAGCACCACAATTTAAAGCTTCAATTCTATGGTGCTCAGCCATCTTTATGGTCCAGCTCTGACATCCATATTTTACTACTGGGAATACCAAAGTTGTAATTATGCGGACCTTTGTTGACAGTGTAATATCTTTACTTTTTAGCAGCTTGTTCAGATTTGCCATAGCTTTCTTCTCCAGAAACAAATGTCTCTTAATTTCATGGCTACAGTCCCCATCTGCAGAGAAATAAAATCTGTCACTGCCTATGCTTCTTCCCTATCTTTTGACCAAGAACTGAGATTGCATTTCCTCATAATAGATATTTGGTTTAGGAGTGTTGGGTTATAGTACAGTGGAATTAATACCATCCATAGTAATGTAAACCATGAATTTTTAACTAGGAAATCTACATGCTTACTTTATGCTTATCTGGGCAAAGCCTGTAACATAGTTATCTGCAGCTTCCTATTTAACAAAATAGCTTTACTTGGTAAAAACTAGCAAAATTCAGTTGTCTCACAAAAGATCATTTTTTTAAATCATAATATATAGAAAAGCTGTATTTACCAATCTTTACCACGTAAAAGTCATGGAAAATGGATCACTCCTCTGGTCCATTAATACAATTACAGTTTTTCTTATTTGGTAATCTTGAGAAATTAATAAAATATATTATTACTATTATTTTTTTCTATCTGAAGCATGCCAGCAGATTCCTTAGGACTAGGAGTACAATAAACTCATGGATAAAATTTGACAAAGCAAAATATTTCAGGTCATATGCACACTATTTTCCATTAGAGTTTTGTAGACATTATTAATGATAAATCAAGTGGGGAGGAGTCGTCTGTGTCCCAGGGGTAACACTGATTGTAAAACAAACCTGTACTATCAATATTCAGCTTTCACACAGTTAATGTTTATAGACATTGTGATATTGTTTATTGCACAAATAACATGTTTATATCAATATATTCAAACATTGTACAATGTAGTTTCACTCTATAGACAAAATATCAAGATTAAGCAAGTGTGCAAACTAGCAATATATGCAATCTTTATAACTCTTCAAATAATAATATCTCAACCTGTAAATAATTATATTTCCTTGCATTATTCAAACTACTTTAGTGAAGACATTCCCATTCTACAATAACATCTGAACTCTAGTACTGGAAAATGGTATAAAATAATTGTTTTATATATATATATAAATAAATAATAATAAAAAAAATAATAATAATATAAAAATGTTTTTATTGAATAATAGTGATCATATGAAGCCATGTATTATCACATAGTTGTTTGGCTCCTTTTTAAATCATATTAATAACAGAAATCACCCAAATGGCCCTGATCAAATGTGTTGACATACCCTTGAATGTTTGGCCTTGTTACAGACACACAATCACAATTAAAGGTGGTTTCCCACACCTGTAGCTTTTCAAATTGCAATTAGTGTCTGTGTATAAATAGTCAATGAGTTTGTTAGTTTTTACATGGATGCACTGAGCAGGCTAGATACTGAGCCATGGGGAGCAGAAAAGAGCTGTCAAAAGACCTGCGTAACAAGGTAATAAAACTTCATAAAGATGGAAAAGGATATAAAAAGATTTCAAAAGCCTTGAAAATGCCAGTCAGTACTTTTCAATCACTTATTAAGAAGTAGAACATTTGGGGATCTCTTGATACCAAGACCAAGAAAGATTTCAGCCACAACTGCCAGAAGAATTGTTCGGAATACAAAGAAAACCCTACAGGTAACCTCAGGAGACTACAGGTTGCTCTGGAAAAAGACGGTGTTGTTGTTTCAAGGAGCACAATACAACGATACTTGAACTAAAATGAGCTGCGTGGTGAGTTGCCAGAAAGACTCTTTACTGCACCAATGCCACAAAAATGCCTGGTTACAATATGCCAGACAACACCTTAACATGCCTCACAACTTCTGGCACACTGTAATTTAGATTAACAAGACCAAAATAGAGCTTTATGGTCACAACTATAAGCACTATGTTTGTAGAGTGGTCAACAAGACATATAGTGAAAAGAATACCATCCCTACTCTGAAGCATGGTGGGGGCTCACTGATGTTTGTGGGGGGGTGAGCTCTAAAGGCATGGGGAATCTTGTGAAAATGGATGGCAAGATGAATGCAGCATGTTATCAGAAAACACTGGCAGACCATTTGCATTCTTCTGCACGAAGGCTGCACATGGGACCCTCTTGGACTTTCCAGCATGACAATGACCCTAAGCCAGTGGCGTAGCTAAGGGGGGGGCGAGGGGGGCGGACCGCCCCGGGTGACAGCATATGGAGGGTGACACTATGTCACCTCCAACAAAAATTTTCAGCTAGGCTAAGGTGCGAATCAGGAATATGTATGCTTTCCCCCCTCTAAATCCCTTTTGTCTCTGTTCCCACCTCCTCTCCCTCCCTTGTGTCTCCGTTCCCCTTCCTCTGCCTCCCTTGTCTCCTTTACCCCCTCCTCTCCCTCCCCTGTGTCTTGTACCTGGATGCAACCCTGCCAGCAGTGCCGCACTCACCCTCTCTGTGGCTCCCATCCTCCGGCCGGAACTACTTTCTGGATCAAGCCTTGCATTGCGCATCCCTGCGCGATTCGCGGCTTGATCCAGGAAGTAGTTCTGGCTGGAGGACGGTCGGCGCAGAGGAGAAGATGGTGAGTGTGGCGCTGCTGGCAGGTTTGGAACCAGGTACGGGCAGGGTTTGCACCAACCAGGTACATGTGTGTACTGCGGGCCTCGCAATGACCATCAGTGGGCAAGAGGAGCATCAGTGGGGCAGGTGGAGCATCAGTGGGGCAGGGGAAGCAGTGTGGGCCTCTGAAAGGAGGAGGAAGGGGACAGTCATGGGAGGCATTGAAGCCTCTCCCATAAGCCTTGCAATGAGCGCCTGCGGCGCACATTGCAGTCTAAGTGCCGCTAGCCTCGCAGTCGCATGTCTGAACTGCTCGCCTCACAAGAAGACATTCCTTCTAGGACTATAGTGTTGAAGGACATTCATTTGGTCTGTGCATTGCCGTTTTTGCATTTAGATGTTCTGAAAGTGAACAGTTGCATTTTAAAAATCTTTGGATTTGAACTATTTGTTTTGTGGTATTGGATTCGGATTTTGTCTTGGATCATACATGTAAGCTGTAAAGTACCGGTCAGTAGAGTAAAGTAGAGCCTAGAGGTAGAGTATGTATGAAAATTTAGCTACACCTAACCATTCAGCATAGGGTCGTGTGGGGTCACTGGGGTGCCATTTGAACGGACCGCCCCGGGTGACGTTTACTCTAGCTACGCCACTGCCCTAAGCACAAGGCCAAGTTGACCCTCCAGTGGTTACAGCAAAAAAAGGTGAAGGTTGTGGAGTGGCCATCACAGTCTCCTGACCTTAATATCATCAAGCCACTCTGGGGAGATCTCAAATGTGTGGTTTATGTAAGACGACCAAAGACTATGCATGGCCTGGAAGCATTTTGCAAAGATGAATGGGCAGCTATACCACCTGCAAGAATTACGGGTCTCACAGACAACTATTACAAAAGACTGCACGCTGTCATTGATGCTAAATTGGACAATACATGGTATTAAGAACTAAGGGTATGAAAACTTTTAAACAGGGTCATTTATTTTTTTTCTTTGTTGCCATGTTTTGTTTTATGATTGTAACATTCTGTTATAGCCTAGAGTTGAATATGAGTCTCATACAGAATAAAATAAGTTTGTTTTGGCTGCTCACTCATGTTTTCTTTAAAAATGTCTAAAATCAAAAAGGGAAGGGGCTCAAAGAAGCACAAAAATATCCTGAGAAATATGAGTACTCAATCACTACTACGGCATATACATATAAAAAAAAAACAATACACTGATAATACAGATACAGCAGCTCTCACCAAGCAAAAATAGCTAGGTACCCAGAGTGCACTATATTGGAAAAAAGTACTATATAAGTACAAACAAAATAAAATATAATAAAAAGTATTACAATTTAATCAAACACGTTTCGACTTAAATAAGTATTTCTCTATGATATAAAACAATTAAAATGTACTGCCAGTATAACTCTGCATATAATTGCAATCAAATAATGCTTACCTAGTGTATTGTTTTCTTCTTCTCTATAAATAAAGTAATGCAGGTGCCAAATCTTACTGTTTCTCAGCGTCTGATAGAGTATTTATGTCTCTGCAAGCCAATAGGAAAATAGTATCTCCATTGCTAGGCAAATTAGAATAAAAAGGGAGTCAAAATGTGGGTCCTTAAGGACCTTCCTGACACTAAGTAGAAACACTACACTGCACTATACCCCCCAATAAACCATTAAATGTAAACTAACCCTCTTGTACACTAACCTATTAACACCTACACTACATATCTACACTACCTACCCCCTAATAAACCCCCACCCCACTAATTACAGAAAATAAGAAAATCTAACTCACAAAAATAATGAAAGCTAAGTCACAGTAAAAAAAAAGCCTAAGTCACCGAAAATAAGAAAGCTACATTACAGAAAATGTAAAAAATCTACATTCCAAAAAATAAAAAAAGCTACATTACAAAAAATAAGAAAAGCTGAATTACAAAAAATAAAAAAGCTACATTACAAAAAATAAGAAAAGCTATTGAAAAAATATTACACACCTGAATATGAAATACATACAAAATATATACATTACATTACAATACATATCCCCCTATGTAAAATATAATACCCCCTATGTAACATACATACATACCCCCATCTAAAATACATAACCCCTATATAAAATATTTAGATACCCCCCATCAAACATATATACACCCTATGTAACATACATAAATACCTCCCTATCTAACATACATACCCCTTATCTAACAAACATACATACCCCCTAGCTAAAAGACATACCCCCTATCTAACATACAATAAATCCTATCTACATACAGAAACCCTAAATCTAACCTAAAATAGAATAATTAAGACCGCTTACCTTTCCAGATGTCCCTTCAGATCGCTACTATAGGAAAAAAAAATAATGAGTACAACATAGTATATTGAATAAATAAACATTCTAAGTATTGTAAATATTCAACTCACCTTTCCAGCATGTCCCCATCCTTCTTATTTTCGTCTCCAGTGCGGCCAGTGTTAAACATATACATAAGATTATTACTAAATACTTACAAACAAAATAAAAAAATAAAAACATAATATACATTCATATTACCTCGGCGCAATGTCCCTGTGCTCCTCCTCCTCTGGCCCGGCTGGGCCCTGGAATAATCCGCAATCTCTAAAAAAATAAAAATAACAGAGCTCCGCACTTGCGGAGCTCCCCGACGCTAATGAGGCCATAGATGGTGCCTTCAGATTGGCTGAAAATGCTGTAAAATTTCAGCCAATCAGAAGATGCCAAGGTGTGAGCCAATCAGAATGGGATGCACCCTCATATCCTATTCTAATCGGCTAAGCCCCTGTCAATCTTTTTCAAACCAACCAGAAGGCTCTATTCTCTTTAGCCAATCACAATGGGATACACCCCTATGGGGTGATTGGCTTGGAGCATATGAGCCTTCTGATTGGCACTGTCAATCAGACTGCAGCAGCCAATAAGAAGGCTCTATTGCCTTCAGCCAATCATAATGGGATTCACCCCCATGGGATGATTGGCTGAAGGCATCTGTGTCTTCAGATTGGCTGCAGTCTGATTGACAGTGAAAACAGCCAATCAAAAGGTGCAGATGGCTTCAGCCAATGAACCCATGGGGTGTATGGCATTGTGATTGGCTGAAGGGAATAGCACCTTCTGATTAGCTGATGTCACTGTCAGTTAGACTGCAGCCAAACAGAAGGTGCAGATGCTTTCATCCAATCACCTCATGGGGGTGTATCCCACTGTGGTTGGCTGAAGGCAATAGAGCCTTCGGATCAGCTGCAGTCTGATTGACAGTGACAACAGCCAATCAGAATGAGATATAGGGGTGTATCCGATTCGGATTGGCTCCCACCTTGACACCTTATGATTGGCTGGAATTTGATGGAAGGCACCATTGTCAATTATCTTGCGGAAAAGGCTCTAGGGGCCTCATTAGCATTGTTGTTTTGTTTTGTTTTTAGAGTGCGGATTGCTGAATGGCCCAGCCAGGGCAGAAGCGGAACACTGGGACATAGCGCCAAGGTAAGTTGAATGTATATTATGTTTATTTTATTTTATTTTGTGTGTATGTATTTAGTACTAATCTAATGTTTATTTTTAACAGGGGCCGCGCCGTAGAAGAAAATAAGAAGGACGGGGGGCATGCTGGAAAGGTGAGTAGAATATTTAGAATATTTATAATGTTTATTTATTCTATATAGTGTGTTGTACTCATTTTTTTTCCCCCTAGGGTGGCGATCTGAAGGGACATCTGCAAAGGTAAGTGGTCTTAATTATTCTATTTCAGGTTAGATTTAGGGTTTATGTATGTAGATAGTATTTAATGTATTTTAGATAGGGGGCATGTATTTTAGATCGGGGGTATGTATGTATTTTAGATAGGAGGTATGTATTTTATATAGGGGGTATGTGTGTATTTTATATAGGATTTAATGTATTTTAGATAGGGGGTATGTGTGTATTTCAGATAGGGTGTATTGTATTATAATGTAATGTATATATTTTGTATGAATTTCTATTTCGGGTGTGTATTTATTTATTTTTTCTGTATTGGGGGGGTGTAATGTAGGATGTTTTATTTTCTGTAATGTTGAATTTTTTTATTTTTTGTGACTAAGGTTTTTTTATTTTCTGTAATGTAGTTTTTTTATTTTCTGTGACAGGCCTTTTTATTTTCTGTGACTTAGGTTTTCTTATTTTCTGTAATTAGTGGGATGTGGGGTTTATTAGGAGGTAGCTAGGTAGGTAGGTAGTGTAGGTAGGTAGTGTAGGTGTTAATAGGTTAGTGTAGAGTGGGTTAGTTTACATGTAATGGTTTATTGGGGGAT
Source organism: Discoglossus pictus (assembly GCA_027410445.1). Lineage (NCBI taxonomy): Eukaryota > Metazoa > Chordata > Amphibia > Anura > Alytidae > Discoglossus > Discoglossus pictus. Next base: position 312,293,150 of record CM050164.1, on the reverse strand, counting down.
ATAGTGCAGTGTAGTGTTTGTACTTAGTGTCATGAGGATCTGTATTAACCCCCATATGTGACAGGGTTAATTAAGGGCTTATGGGGGTCTGTATTGACCTCTATGAGTAACAATGTTTATTTAAGAGCTTATGGGGGGTCTGTATTGACCCCCATGAGTGACAGGGTTAATTCATGGATTATGGGGGTCTGTATTGACCCCCATGAGTGACAGGGTTAATGAAGGGATTATGGGGGTCTGTATTGACCACCATGAGTGACAGGGTTAATGAAGGAATTATGGGGCTCTGCATTGACTCCCATGAGTGACATGGTTAATTAAGGCTTATGGGGGTCTGTGTTGACCCCCATTAGTGACAGGGTTAATTAAGGGCTTATGGTGGTCTACATTGACCCCCATGAGTGACAGAGTTAATTAAGGAATTATGAGGGCTCTATTGATCCCCATGAGAGACAGGGTTAATGAAGGGCTTATGGGGTCTCTATTGACCCCCATGAGTGACAGGGTTATTAAAGGGCTTATGGGGTTCTTCATTGACCCCCATGAGTGACAGGTTTAATTAAGGGCTTATGGGGGTCTGTATTGACCCCCATGAGTGACAGGGTTAATGAAGGGATTATGGGGGTCTGTATGGACCCCCATGAGTGACAGGGTTAATTAAGGGCTTATGGGGGTCTTTATTGACCCCTATGAGTGATAATGTTTATTTAAGGGCTTATGGGGGTCTGTATTGAAAATGTCATTTTAGCGAGTGTCCCCGATCGCATGCGATTGGGGACCCCCACTGCGAGGGTTAATGTGGGGACCCTCCAGGGGTCCCAATGTGCACCTCCTGCATTGGGGGGTTAATTTTAGGTGCCGGTGGGGGTACCACCGCTGCGGGCCTTAAGGGTTTTTTCTGCCATTGGACCTTTCAGAAGCCGCTGATGGAATTTAGTGCTTTTAAATGCAGTGGGGAAAATGATAGTGACCCCCACTGCAAGGGGACCCCCAGCATAAGCTTAACGTGGACACACTTTGGGGGTCCGCTGCAAGGAGTTAATGTGGGGTCCCAAGCTTATCTTGGATGTCTTATTGTGGGGGTTTGGGAAAGCTGTATGTGGTTGGCAGTGTTTTTCACAGTCCTGGGTCATAGAGCCTCATTTTCATTTTATTCGGCAGCAATTCTTTTTCTCGCTTAGGCAATTTTCGAGTGTCGACACTGGGGAAATTGGGGTTAAATTTGCATTCAACCTCACTTCCAGATGTCCTGGATGTCCCTCTGTGCTGTGTGTGAGTGTGTTTTTTTTTTATTATTGTTTTTTTGTGTGTGTATTTTCGTGTTTTTGGGTTTGCACGGTTACGTGTTTGTTTTGCGACCTCTGGTCAATTTTGGGTTGCAGGTAATGAAAGGAGGAGGTGTAGAGAGACACAGGGGAAGGACAGGAGGAGAGGAAGAGAGACACAGGGGAAAGAAAGGAGGAGGGGAAGAGAGACACCGGGGAAGGAGGGGAAGAGAGACACAGGGTAAGGAGAGCAGCAGGGGAAGAGTGACGAAGGGTAAGGAGAGGAGGAGGGGAAGAGGTCGTGCGGGGTCAGAGCCCCTTAACTCCACCAGCGCAAGGAGCGTCTTTAGCAATCCTTGCCAGCAACTGCGGCCATCGCTTCCACAATAGCAGTGCCCTCATCTCCTCCTGCATCAATGTATTTGTATAAATCTGCTATTTCAACTTTACTGTCTTCATATGGGTGTCAAATTGTATCCATATGTTTATAGAACTCCTAGCATTAAGGAATCTGTTTGCGCTCTACAAATGCAATATAATAATAAGACTTATATTTCGAAAAGGTACATTTTAACAAAATGTTGAAATCACATAGTAGGCATCAAACAACATAAGTGAAAAAATAATTAATAAATCCACATGCAGCCCATGAAGAATATGATGGTGAAAACTAACTAGTCCATGATTTTTCCCCTTAAACTCATATCAAATTGTGTAAATACACAGATTATTTCAAAATATCTATCTAATCTGTATCTTCTACTGTATACACGATCAATTGTAATGAGCAGAAATTCATAGATGGTAGCACAGTATGTTTTTTTTTTCATCAGGAGCCTTGGTATTGGAAAATTGTATTCAATTACAGTTAGGTTTTGCAATGTGAGCAACCCAACAATGAACCAACAATCCAAATAAACATTATAAAGAAGACTGTAGAGGCCAACAGAGAGGAAATAAAACAACACAGCTCCCTGCTTTCAAAAACAAGAAAATACCAAGCAATTTGGATTATATTTGATCTACAAGACCAGTTTGCAGTGACTGAACAGTCTGGGTTGCTCTGGAGCTGTGCAGCAACTTTGGACTTCACTTTAAAAGCAGATCTAAATAATCTACTGGACTAAAAGGTACTGGATGGATATACATGAAGGAACAATCTGAATCAGACCCCAAACACAACACACACTTGGCATCTATGTGTTGAAGCAGGAAAAGGACACTTGTTTTTCTGTTTGGAGGATTCAGCAGTAAGAGACCTGCTCCAGGTGTCATTGAAGCAAAACCCTATATACAGGTACTGGGGATTGAGGGGAGGGAGACTCCTATATGCAAGGGTATGTGAGAAAGCTTCCTGCAAGCCTCAGTTAATAGAGACCTTTACTGGAAGAAGCTTTACAAAACCAACACCCCAAACAGTAACCCCAATAACAGCTTCTCATAATTAAAGCATGATTTGATGATCCCAGGATGAGGAGGAGCCTGTAGTTTGGCACCAAACCTCCTGATTGTTGACTAACTCTGAGAGATGGAGGGCAATTGGTTGTTGTAATCCCCCAGACCTCTACATTACAGCTAATAACCCACACTGACACAGTGATAAGTACTGGTGCTGAGACGATGACGAGAGATGAGCGAGACACGCCGCTACACCGAGACACGCCGCTACACCGAGACACACCGCTACACCGAGACACTCCGCTACATCGAGACACGCCGACACTGACGATCCATGAAGGGAATCCAAACCTGAGTGCAGTGAGCGCAATCGCTGCATTACAGCTAATAAACCACGCTGACACAGCGTTAAGTAATGAAGCTGAGGCGGTGAACGGAGAGACGAGCGAGACACATCGCTGCACCGAGACACATCGCTGCACCGAGACACGCCGCTACACCGAGACACGCCGAAACTGATGATCCATGAAGGGAATCGGAACCTGACTGCAGTGAGCGCAGTGAGTGAGAGCCCTGCAGAGAGTATTGGACTCCGATGTCTGATGTGGTGGATGTCTGATGTGTCGGATCTAGCGTACCAGATAAGGAGTGGATGAGAAGTGAAACTGAACCAGACTGCAGTGAGTACAGTGAGTGAGAGCCCAGCAGAGTGTATTGGACTGTGATGTTCGATGTGGATGTCGGATTTAGCGTATTAGACCTAATCCAGATGAGGCATGGATGAAGCGAGGAGCTGCTGGAGGTAGTGGCAGAGCTTCTTAGTGAGAGAATGTTGTACTGTGTGCTTTGTGTGTCCAGCCTGAGGTGACCCGATATACAATGACATCCCTGCTAAAGAACAGCAATGCAACTAAGTACAACTAAATCACTGGTTAAACAGACAACAAGTTGCAAAAATAAATCAGGTAATATTGCTGAAAAAAGCCACTGTTGCTGGATGTCGTTTACCTGCAAGTCCCAGAGCAGGAAAGAAGACCAGGTGGCCTCACAATCATACAAAACAGACACAGATGAGGTCTGTAACCTTGAATATTCTCCTCTATAGAGTGTAAATCCCTTTTTGATCTGAACAATGGGAAATTAACGAGTTGAAAGACTCTGATATGCACATAGTGCACAAACTGTCCCACTTACTAACTATATATATTGCTCATTGAGCTAAAGATATATAAGATCTACTGCACTACCAATAATAAGCTTTTATGTATCAGTCTGTAACAGTTTGCATATATACATTATAACATATTATTAAGAGGATTTATCTACTACGCATAAAATCTTTTCATGCTATAAAACAGATGGTAACATCTGGGAATATATTGTATTTTGTACAAAAGAATACTTAACCAGGATATTTGAAAGACCAAAATAATAGCTTTGTTTCTTCTTTTCTCTTTTCTCTTGTGACTTTGAAACCAGAAAAATTTGGTGCCCCCGTATTTAAAGGAGCACATTTTGTACCAGTATTTACAATCTTCCAATAGATTACAATTTCTATCTTGAAATACCATTCAAATACTTTTTGCATTAATACTGATGAATAACAGCCTATACAAATTGCAATTGAAGTTAATAAGCTTTAAATACATTTGAGATATTTCATTTGATTTATCTACCATCTAATATATTATCTATCTTTTCTCCTATCAAATACCTTATAATTATAAGTGTGTATAGACTAGATTTGACCATTTTAAATATTGTAAACCGCTATGAAATGGGGCTGTGATAGTATATGAATTTTTACTATAAATATCACGATAATTACATCTATCTAAAGAAATCTATTGGATCTACTTAAATACTACATTAAAGAAAAGAAAACGGGATAAAAAAAAGAAAAAAAAAAGAAAGGGAAAGAAAGAAAAAAAAAAGAGAAAAGGGGGAGGTGAAAAAAAAAAGAAAAAGAAAAAAGGAAAGGGGAAGGGAGAGGAAGGGAAAAAAAAGGGGAAAAGAGATAAAGTAGATTTTCGAACAAGTGTAAAATGAGTCAAAAAGAAAACAAGCAACCTATAGGGAAACATAATTCAAAAAATAAATCTAAAGAGAAGGGAAAAACATTGGTTCATTCTTATCACCAAAAGAAAAGGATGAGGATGTAACATCAGAAACATCCCAACTAACTACCGTATATACTCGAGTATAAGCCGACCCGAGTGTAAACCGAGGCACCCATTTTACCACAAAATACTGGGTAAAATGAGTGACTCGAGTATAAGCCGATGGTGGGAAATGTGCTGCCCCCTGTGTCCCTCTTGTGCCCTCTGTGTCCCCCTCTCTCTCCGTGTCTCTTCTCCCCTCTCCCTTCCCTGTGTCTCTTCTCCCCTCTCCCTTCCCTGTGTCTCTTCCAACCTCTCCCTTCCCTGTGTCTCTTCCCCCCTCCCTTATCACCCTCCTCAACCCCACTCCTCAACCTCCCTCCTCATCCTCAACCTCCCTCCTCATCCTCCCTCCTCATCCTCAACCTCCCTCCTCAACTCCCCTCCTCAACCCCCTCCTCAACCCCCCCATCCTCAACCCCCTCCTCAACCCCCCATCCTCAACCCCCTCCTCAACCCCCATCCTCATCCTCAACCCCCTCCTCAACCTCAACCCTCCTCTACCTCAACCCCCCTCAACCCCAACCCCCCTCCTCAACCCCCCATCCTCAACCTCCCTCCTCAACCCCCCCATCCTCAAGCCCCCCCATCCTCATCCTCTCTCCTCAACCCCCCATCCGTGTTAGAGAGACACGGGGGGGAGAGTGACTCGACTATAAACTGAGGGGGCCCTTTTTTGCCTTAAAAAAAGGGCTGAAAAACTCGGCTTATATTCGAGTATATACGGTAATTCCTCACAGTTAGATCTCTCTCCAATACAGACGAAATTTAGTAAACCGTCTAAAACATCAATCTTAAAAGAGTAAGAATTACTAACAGAGGACATTATGAAAAAGTTATTTTTAGAATTACAACAATCACTAAGAGAAGAATTGTCCCAAGGAATTAAGAACAATACAAAAGAAATACATTTTGTGAAAAGTCTGAATTAGAGAATAAATATGAGGAATTATGGTTAGATAATCAAACAATGGGAACTAAGATTATAAGACTGGAAGAAGAAACTAAATTATTAAAAGCCAAATACAATATACTAGAGAGTTACACTAGACAAAACAACTTAAGAATACGAGGAGTTCCAGAGAAAATCCTGATGAAAGACTTAAATGCATATATCAAAGAAAGAAATGAGGGAGAGAATTGTAAGGATAATGTTTATTTACTAACACTATTTACAAATATAATATTTTGTATACATTTAGATAAATAAGTGAATCACTAATTAAATGAACCTTGTATTAAATCACTGGGGTTTAGCACTATACAAGAGAAAATATTCTTCACTATTTAAATATCATTTAGAATTACAAGAAAATGAACACTTAAGCCTATTAGCATAGAATTACACTAAAATAATATACACAAATTAAAGAGATTATACTAAGAGTGTAGAAAATAATTAAAGAGAAAAGGGGAAAAGAAAGAAAGAGAACTTCTTTTTTTTTCTCTCCTTCTTTCTTCCTTTTTCTTCATTTTGGGAAAATTAGTAGTCCTTCTCTTCCTATCCATAATATCAATATTTAATGAACCCCATGAGAGATAGAAAAATATTGTTTAGTTATTGGTTAGTAAAACAAGTATGTTTTAGTCGATGATTACGGAAAAAAATACAAAAATGGTAGCAAATATAATTACCTTGCTACCACAAAATTATTGTTTGTATTTACTTATTTATGTTTTTAATTGTCTATTACATTTTTTCTTGAATGTATGTAATTGGAACCGTTTTTTTCTTGGTTGTAGTCAAAGAAATGTTAAGGAAGAACATGTACAATGCAACTATGAAACCTTAATTACTGGGGAGAATAGTTGGAGAAGAGTAGTAAGAGATAATAAAATTAGATTTTTGAAGTAATATGGGACTTAAATTTATATCTCAAAATGTAAATGGGCTGAATATCCCATCCAAAAGAACAATGGTCATGATTTTTTTTCATGAATTAAATGTGGATGTAATATGTGTACAGGAGACTTATCTTAAAAACAATAATATTCCTATATTATCAGACAAAAAGTATAACATAAAACTCTTCTCTAATTATAAAACCAAGTCGAGAGGTGTTTGCATATTTTTCAATAATAGAAATAAGGTGGTTGAAGAATTTATAGAAAAAGATCATTTGGATAGTCACAATAAATGATAAAACTTCTACAATAGCGAATATCTACGCTCCCAATAAGAATCAATATAGTTTTTTGAACAAAATAATAAAACACACAAACGATATAAAAAAAGGCAGCCTGATTATTTGTGGTGATTCAAATATCTGTTTAGATCCTACAGTGAATAGAAAATCCATAGTAAAGCCAGAACCAGATAAAATGATAATAAAAAATGCAAATAAAGTTCAAAAGACCCTATTGAACCATAAATTGTACGATGGCTGGAGAGTATTATTCCCACTAGATAAAGAGTATACTTATTTTTCTAATAAATACAAAACATATACAAGACTGTATTACTTTCTAGTAAATTTGAATTTATTAAATAAAATTAGAAAATTTTTTGATTAGTCTAATAACATGGCTAGACCATGCACTAATAACAATGATTGTAGAAGATGGCTATAAAACACAATATAATAAAACACGTAACATTGATGCCATTCTTTTTTTAAGGGGTGACATATAGGGAAAAACTGAAAACTGAAATAGAAACTTTTTTCGAAATTAATGAAAACTCTGTAACCTCACAAACATTACTTTGGAACACGTACAAAGCATACGTGGTGTGCTTTGTGCATGGTTAAAATATAGAACAAAACATAAAGAGAACTCATATAGAGATTTAGGGCCTCATTCTATTACCGGCCGCAGCCGCTGCGGGGCCGCAAGGACCGGCCGCAAGTTTTCCGGCTATTCTATTCCCCTCCGGCCGGGGACTCCGGCAGGCTTGCGGCCGGCGCCTTGCTATCTCTTGCGGCCAATCGCGCCGGAGGAAAGCCTTTGATCTAAAACGTCCGCAAGGAAATCGGCCGTAAGAAAAGCCTGGTTGCTATTCTATTGCTCCGGGAACCCTGTCAGCAAGGCTAAAAACGAGCCACAGCTTACTTGCAGCAAACAGGTCCCGCTAGCACCAATTAAGCACGTAAAATAGCTCAAATAAAGCCATCCTGCACTTTGCGGAGTCTATAAAGTGATATTCGGTGTTAGCAAAAATAGCACATAATTACCCTATACTCAAATCCGTAAAATATATATTTTTTAATATACGTAAAATATACATGTAAAAAGTCCATAGGGCTTGGGACACCTCAGACACGCCCACGCCGCAGCAGGAAAATAAACAGTTAATTTGAACTCGAGTTTGGGCTGATGTGCAAGCTTGAGAGGGGGTTCCTTTTAATCCTCATGTCCCCCAATATGATCCCTAGCATTTACAGAGCTGTACAGTGCAGGCTTGAATTTATTTTTACGTTTAAAGATTTCAGAGCTTACGGCCGGTTTCAAGATATGCGGCCGGCCGTAAGGGGAGATCCTTGCGGGCCGTATAATAGAATCGCGAGTTAACTGAACCCCCGCAAGGAATCGCAAGCCTGCCGGAGTCCCCGGCCGGAGGGGAATAGAATAGCCGGAAAGCTTGCGGCCGGTCCTTGCGGCCCCGCAACGGCTGCGGACGATAATAGAATGAGGGCCAATATATATATTGGGATATGAAAATAGATAACAAGATTCTTACTAAATTACCACTTATTCCTAGAACTGGTGGTTTAAATATAATAAAAAAAATGAATTGTTAAAATTCACGGCTCAAATACCCCAATACATAAATTGTCACTGGAGTTAACCCCTTTCCTAAATATATCGTGGGAAGAATGGGGCATGAAAGCTCTCAAGGACTTATTTCAGGGACAAAAATTTTAATAATTTAAACTTATATCTAAAGAATACCAAGTACCAGTTACTAAATGGCTGCTTTATGATATACTATATACATCGATAACAAATGCAGACTATGGAAAATTACTTAATAGAGAACTGACTGACTTTGAATTTTTTTTAAATGATATTGATAAGAAGAGTACAATATCAAGATATAAAATAATAAAATCCTGATTAGAAATCGGAAAAACAGAAAGGATGGAAAAATGGGAGAGAAATCTTGGGGTATCTTGGTCTACAACTCAGTGGTATAAGGCATTCTCAAAAACAGAGAAAAGTATAATGAACTTGTCCTTTAGAGAAACATATTTTAAACTAGTGCAGCGATGGTATATGACCCCAATCAGGTTAAAAAAACATTGCCCCTGAAAAAAATCATGGTTATTGTTGGAGAAATAGGAACCCACGAACATATGTGGTGGACTTACACCTATATTAGGGATTTTTGGATATTATGTCTAACATATATTTCGGAAATTATTAATACCCAATTGGAAAACGACTCCTGAGATTGTATTATTTCATATCTTTCCAAGTAAAATTGACTATAGACAAAGTAATGTGATTATAAATACTTTAATGGCAGCCAAGTGGCTTATAGTTAGAGCATGGAAAAAAAATCCTTACCGACTTGGACTGAAATTATTACCATTGTAGAGAGAAACAAACAAATAGAATTGGAGTATTTGACACTTTCACATGGTTCGTCAAAAAAAAATTAGCTTAAAATGGTCTATTTGGAAGATATAGGGAGTTATTTAATTATTAATGCTGGAAAGCAATATATTAAAAGAAGAGATGGAAAATATAAAGAATAAACACAAATAAGAAAAGAAGGATGGGGGTAAACAATTTCAGGAGTTGATAAAAATGCCTTACTCCTCTTCTCCATAGAATTGAACTATATCATGTTTTGATTTACTTAAATTCAACTGTGGTTCCATTTCTGTTTTTGTTGATGTTTTTGGTGTTTTTTTTTTTGGTTGTTTATTTTTTTGTCTGAATATTTGTAGTCTTGATGTCCTGATGTCTTTTATTGTTTGTAAATGTTGTAACTCTTTTTATATAAATTTTGAAATGAAAATAAAATGAATAAAAAAATAAAATAAAAAAATAATGAAAGCATGATTGACTTTTCTTGCAAAACCACAACTTTTATTAAATCAGGCAATCAATAAACTGTGCAAATACTTTTCTGATTATTGCCTGCTACGCAGAAAGGAACTACCTATACTTACAAAGCTCACTAGTGCCATCTATTGGCTTGGTACTCCACCTTGCCATTGCATGTAAAAACAACAGTTCCTAGACTCAACAGCGCCATCTATTGCTATTGAACTTTATCACCAAGCCCTACAGCGCCATCTATTGGCTGAGAGTGCAGCTCCTGGACTCCACACCTCCATCTATTGCTATTGAACTGCATTACCAAGCCCAACAGCGACAACTATTGGCTGAGAGTGCAGTTCCTAGACCCAACAGCGCCATCTATTGCTATTGAACTGCATTACCAAGCCCTAAAGCTCCATAAATTGGCTGAGAGTGGAAATACATGCTATCAAGACCCAACAGTGACGAAAGTGCATGTTACCCAACTTGTGGGCCTGTGAATATTGAGCTGAATACCCTCTGTCCATATTGGTATAACAGTTGTTCCACTTCTCAATGACTATTTTCACATCTTTCATGCAATACTGATCCGCTATCTTTTGGTTGGCTACAGAAACTGAAATAAAGACACAACTCAAGACAACTTGATTATCCAAAGGAGTGATACTATACAATTATATAAATACATTTTCCAGGAACTGTCACCATTGGTGGTCGGTGTTATTTTTTAAGAGGACTCGCTGCGTTCATTACTATGCAAAAAACACTACCCTCTCCCTATGTGAGGGCACTTACTTAAGCAAAGTGACATCTATATGAAGTAAACTCAGAACCCTGAAGTTGTTTTGGGCGTTAGAGATGGCAGGCGTATCAACAAGACTCAACACCAAAGACATACAAACTTATTGTACACCAAGAAAAACTTTACAAGCGCCTCAACAAGCCTCTACGCCAACTAAGAATACCACTTCTACAAATATCCAGGCATCCGCCCCAAGTACGAAGGCGGACATTCATGACTTGAAGGAACTGATATCCTCCTCTAGAACGGAGATCAAGTCAGAAATTCAAAAGGTGGAAACAGAATTGTCTACTGAAATAAATGCAGTAGAGTCCAAAACAACGATACTAGAGGACAATTACAATGATCTTCTTCGTGCACATATGTGACTTGAGGAGGAGATGGTCCTAATGAAGGAGGAACAATCTTTTCAACAGTCCGTCGAAGAAAATTTAGAGAACAGATCCCGTAGACAAAATGTCCGAATGAGTCAATGAGAGATCTCCCTCAATATTTGCTAGAATTATGCAAATTTCTTCTGCCAGACATGTGTGAAGCGGAATGTAGAGTGAACAGAGTCTACAGAGCGCTGGGAGGTCGGTCATCCAACTCTGATCGACCAAGAGATGATAGCACGGTTCCATCATTTTTCCACCAAAGACAAAATTTGTGAGAGCGGCTAGAACCGGTATGCCTGAAGTAGAAGGCTGCCAACCAAGTATCTACTCAGATTTGTCTGCAACAACCCTATTTAAGAGGAAGACGCTAAAACCCATTCTGGAACTTGTACTAGCCAGAGGTTGGAAATACACCTGGGGCTTTCCTTTCCAGGTGAAAAACTCCAAGGAGGGGAAATTGTTCACCATTCAATCTTTTGAAGAATGAGTTACGCTTCTCTCTCTTCATGGAACATTCAGCTACCAGAAAATGTCAACCCTCCTCCTGAATCAACCCCGCAACAGAGCAAGGTCCATGAAGCCGAGCTACTACAACAACCTAAATATGCCTCTCATTATTTGTCTAATGGACATATCAATACTAGGGGACTTCACTTAAGCATTTACTCAACCAGATATAAATCCCAATCACTCATCGACTATATACTGTATTGCTACAACAACAAATGGCTTCTAATTTGATTGACGCAACAATTCATCCCATCTCATGGTCTGACTATGACCTTCTAAGTGTGTCACTGTGTGATTTGCTCCCAAAAGGTCGCTCCCCTTCTTGGACATTAAACCCTGCACTTCTTAATTACCCTCTGACAAAAGATAAGATTAATAAGGTTTTGGTGGGCTACTTTGCACTGAATAGCGGTGGCGATGTAGATGGGAGTCTGGGCAGCCCATAAGGCAGTATTTGCATAGAATTTGGCTCAATAGCAAAAAAATTAGATCAGTCCCAGATAAACAATTTGAACAAAAAAATTTCAGACCTTCATAGACTGGTCGCTGTTCAGAATTCACCTCAGATTTTCGAGGAATTTCTTCAATGTAAACAAGAATTGAGAGAGATTCTGCAAAAGAAAATGGTGACTATATTGCAGCATACACAATCTAAATTTTTTTCAATTCTCCAACAAACCAGATACAATGTTAGCTAGAAGACTTAAACAACAGAGAGCAAACTCTTTTATTCCTAAATTACCGTATTTATCGGCATATAACACACACTTTTTCTCCCTGAAAATAGGGGGAAAATCATAGGTGCGTGTTATACGCCTATAATCCCTCCCCCATCCTCATCCTCAACCTCCCTCCTCACTCTAAACCGCCTCCGCATTTTAACCCCCCCTCCTCAACCTAAACCCTCCTCAACCTAAACCCCCCTCCTCAACCTAACCCCCCCTAAATAAACCCCCCTCACTTACCTGCTTCTGCTCCTGCCTCCGCTCCTTGACCCGGTGACGTCACATGCGCGCCTCCTCATCCTCAACCCCGGTGACGTCAAATGCGCGCCAGCGCGCCACGTCATTAGCATATACCGGGTGCCGATACCCGGTATATGCTAATGACGTGGCGCGGTGGAGCACATGTGACGTCAGCGGGTCAAGGAGCGGAGCGGAGGCCGGAGCAGAAGCAGGTAAGTGAAGGGGAGGTATTAAGGGGGGTTTAGGTTGAGGAGGAGGGGGGTTTAGGTTGAGGAGAGGGGGGGTTGAGAATGAGGAGGGGGGGTTAGAATGAGGAGGGAGGTTGAGGAGGGGGGTTGAGGATAGGGGTTGAGGTTGAGGAGGGGGGTTGAGGAGGGGGTTGAGGATAGGGGGGTTGAGGAGGGAGGATGAGGATGGGGGGTTGAGGGGGTTTGAGGAGGGGGGTTGAGGAGGGAGGTTGAGGAGGGGGGTTAAGGATGGGGGGTTGAGGAGGGGGGTTGAGGATGAGGAGGGAGGTTGAGGATGAGGAGGGGGGTTGAGGATGAGGAGGGGGGTTGAGGATGAGGAGGGAGGTTGAGGTTGAGGAGGGGGGATGAGGATAGGGGGGTTGAGGAAGGAGGATGAGGATTGGGGGGTTGAGGAGGGGTTGAGGAGGGAGGATGAGGAGGGAGGTTGAGGGGGGGGTTGAGGATGAGGAGGGGGGTTGAGGATGAGGAGGGAGGTTGACGTTGAGGGGGGGGTTGAGGAAGGAGGATGAGAATGGGGGTGGAGGAGGGGGTTGAAAATGGGGGTTTGAGGAGGGGGTTGAGGATGGGGGGTTTGAGGAGGGGGTTGAGGAGGGAGGATGAGGAGGGAGATTGAGGATGAGGAGGGAAGTTGAGGATTTTGCTTCAAAGTTCTTTATTTGAATTTTTTTTTTCCTGAAATTCCCTTCTTAAAATGAGGTGCGTGTTATACGCCGGTGCGTGTTATATGCCAAAAAATACGGTACTCACTAAAGAAAATGGCATGGTTTACTAACCAGACCAGACTACTAAGGCATTTCAACAATTTTATACCGAGCTATACTCAATGCCTGTCCATTCTGGGTCACAAAACCATAAATCCCAAATAGAGACTTATTTGTCATCTATTACGATACCCCAATTTGATAACAGTAAAGTATATTCTGTCACATCCCCTATCTCTGAAGAGGAAATTAGAGAGAGCAATAGGGGCTACTAAGCCTCATAAGGCACCTGGTCCGGATGGATTCACTAATTACTATTACAAGCAATTCATGGAAACTTTGTTATCTCACCTCCAACATCTATTTAATGAGTTCCTCCCGGGCAAAACTATAAAAGCTAAATTTCTGGAGGCAAAAATTATAGTAATACACAAAGAAGCCAATGCAGTGCAGTAGTTATAGACCCATATATTTAATAAACAAGGATATCAAATTATACTCCAAGATCATAGCAAATAGATTGGCCTCTTTGTTGTCGACGTGATTCATCCGGACCAGGCGGGCTTTATCCCGGGTAGGGAAGCGCCTGATAATTCTAGGAGAATCTTTAACCTCATGGATATCGCTTCAGACAAAAATTACCACTACTACTAACTACTATCTTTAGATGCAGAGAAAGCGTTTGATAGGATTGGACATGACAGAAGAATTGCCTAAATTTGGCCTTAGTGAAAACTTTGTAGGAAGCATTATGACATTATATTCTGCCCCTACGGCCTATATTTCCTATCAGGGTTTCAAGTCTCAATTATTTACGATAGATCAGGGAACAAGACAGGGATGTCCTTTATCACCTCTACTCCTATTTTTGCTCTATGTTTAGAACCCCTAGCGATAGCATTAAGGGAAGCTCCAGATGTTAGTGGAATCAAGTTAGACGATAAAGAATATAAGCTAAGCCTATTTACGGATGATATTCTCCTCACAGTTAGTAACCCATTAATTAGCTTACCTAGCCTATTTAAAACATTGAGCAATTTTGGCCATATATCAGTGTTTAAAATTAACGCAAATAAAAGTGAAGCTCTTAATGTCTCAATGCCCAAGCAACTGGAAAATTTGCTGACCTTAAACTATCCCTTTAAATGGTCTTTGCATCATATAATGTACCTAGGTATTCATATCCCTAAATTTACTAAACAGATATATGATGCCAATTACCCCATTAACTTTAAAGAAATATATTCAGATCTTCGCTCCTGGTCTTCATTAAATATTGCGTGGTTTGGTAAAATATAGGCCATTAAAAGAAACACCCTCCCTAAACTGCTATACCTTTTTAGGACTATACCATCATCGATAAATCTTAAAAACATATCAACATTACAGAAAGCAATAATTAAGTTCATCTGGGGCAAAAAGAAACCTAGAATAAATAGGGAGACCATGACAGCATCAAAACAGAAAGGAGGCTTAGCAACTACAGACCTTCTACGATACTATACGGCGGCGAGATTAACCCAAATGGCTAAATGGTATATTAAGAGTTTGGGTGGAGATAGAACGTCAAGTTTTATGGAACCAAAATATTCTCCTGAACCAAATACTATGGCTAAGCATCCACCAGAGTATTAATTTAAAATCACTTCCGATGTGTCTGGGTCACTCCATCATACTATGTAAGCAAATCAACAAGAAAACTCCTCTACTACAAAATGGCTCATGGCTAACTCCATTATGGCTACCCCATGCAGACTTATCAATCAATAAAAATACCCAATTCGCTTGGTGGATTAGAAGTCAGATAACAATTGTTGCAGATGTAATGTTAGAATGTCAAAACTGGTCTCCATCGGACTTTGGCATAAATCACTGATTGCCACACAAATAATAGCTTAATCTGATGATGATTAATACACAAGTGGGACAAACTGCAACAAAAAAAATAGCTAGCAAAACTCAATTTCAGCATTGTTGCTTACACAACTCAAAGGGTAAAAAAAACTCAATATTCTTTATAACTACCTAAATGAACAGGCCACGCCTAATAATTTGTCCTATAGGGCCTCCTGGGAGGCTGAGCTCAATATTAACCTAGATGATGAACAATGGGGTATTAATTATCAAAAACGCAGCAAATTCCCCTTTAAACATTATATTCAAGAAAAATGTTTACAAAACTATCTTGAAATGGTACCTTACCCCAGCTAGACTCCAGTGTTCAAATAGTCAGTTGGATGGCAATTGCTCCAGAGGTTGCAACACCATAGGTTCCTTAAAACATATGTTATGGTATTGCCCCAAAGTTCAGCATATTTGGATGGCGACATATAATACCCTTGAGAAACTATGAGATACAGTTATTTCTCAAAAACCAGAAGAGGCATTATTAGGCTTACCACTCCCAGGTCTTTCTAAAAATGCACAATTTCTATCAAATCAGATATTTCTGGCGACTAGAAGCATAATTGCAAAACATTGGAAAAAAACAGTTCCAGCCTTTGAGGAGGTTCTACGGAACATTGCGTTTATTCGCTTCATGAGTGTCTTATCTGCTGAGATAGATGCAAAATACAGGAAATGGGCCTCCTGCTGGGATATGTGGACGCTGAGAGTTGGCAGATGAGGTTGGTGAATGTGGACCTTGAAAGAGGGAAATATCTTTCCTTCTTTTTCTTCTTTCATTCTTCTTTTTATATATTTTTTTTATTTTTATTGTTAGAATATTGTTTAGTATTACATTAGAAATACTAGGAGAAGTTAAGTGTACATCTTTAAAAAAAAACAAAAAAGTAAATGTTGCAGTAAATGTGTTTTATATGTTTAAGTGTCATACTACAATGTTTTGTATTCTTTCATTATGAAGACATGTTCAAATGTGTTGTAACCTACTTTTCTCATAATAAAAATGTATTAAAAAATAAAGAGGACTGTAGAATGTCATTACTGATTATGTTCATAACATCCCTTCTCTTCTGCTGCTGATGTTTCCGGGAGTATCTGAAAATAGGGTATCATACTGTATATTTTTCTTATATGCTACATGCAACATAACTGACTGGCAAAGAGATTTATAGTTTTTTTCCAGGATGCTATGGAGGAGCATTTGCTTATATTTGAGTGGATTTGGCATGGGGGGTTTCTCCAGTTTTCACCAGGCTTAAAAAAGTTGAAGTTAATACAATATGTAATACCTTTCTCTGTAATAGGACATGTCAGTGAAAACAAGATTTGATGGTAGTATGTGTTAATAATATGCCTCATAAACTATTACATAGTCTTCTCTGTTCTGTAAATATATAATTCTATCAAATATGTAAAAATGTATTATTCATAATATCCATGTCTGCTTTTCAATATCTATCTTCTTTCTGTGTTAATAGGCATTTAAAAAAACACACGGTTCATATTTTTTGTTAAAAGCTTAAATACATTTGGTGAAACATGAATCTGACCTAACACAAAATCAAAATAACATTTTTGGAGAAAAAAAACTATGATCATCTACAATAAGAAACATTCAATGACATTTGTTATTCTTGTCTGGATGGATAGCTTTTCATATCACTATAATTTATGTAATATCTGTCTTTTTCACAGTATGTCTGCAACATGGGATTTTACTTGAATATGTTTTTTGTTCAGTTAAAGTCTCAAATTTATTGGGAGCAGCAGCGGAGGGCAAAGAAAAGCCTTTAATCAATAATTCAATCTTGTGAATGGATAAGTCCAACACATTGAGACCACCAGGTGCATTAGTTACATTGTTCTCATATATTACACTTTCTTTGGTATTATTTCTGTTTCCATATCTCACTTGGGAGTTATTTTTATGACTACTGGGTTTGGGTAAAACCTCTTCTCTGACTTTACTGCATTGTTATAAGTGATATTTAACTACTTGAGTATTTGTTAGAAATGTAATTACATGTACACTGAGAAATATTTTAGAATAATACAGTATTTAATCAAGGTAATGTATTTACCAAAATAAATCTAGATTTATATTGGTGGACACTTGTGTGTCCAGCTTACCTATTTTTTTCTAATAAAGTGGCAGAAGCCTGAACTGTATGCTTGTGCAGAGCAGCTTTAAGCCTTGTGTAATAATGAATTGTATACTAATGGATTCATTTTTGGAGGATTATTGGAAATGTCTTTGTTGGCATTTTTAGTATATACTGTTCTTTGTACCAAAATATGCAACAAAAATCGCTCACCAGAAAAATGTGACTAAACACCATGTGAACTACAACCCTATTAAATTCCACCTACGTGTTAAACCGTAGCTCGTGATGTAGAAAGTAAGACTTACGGCTATTTAATTAGCCCAGTAATGTAAGCTGCTACTGATTTGCGGGTTTGGAGCGAAAAAAGCCTACGGTAGGTGGAACATTGAACATCCTTTGTTCTCTCCAGCCCGTAACCGCTACAATTCCAATCAAGCAATTAAATTGCAACCATTTCACTTGCGGTAAGCCCCGTAACACGCAAATGGAGCCCAAAGGCCAATGAGTGATAGAAAGGACTTGCAAGGGGGGTAAAGTCCAATCCGTAGCACTTTAAATGCAAATATCACCTACTGTACTTTTATTAAAAGGGAAAGTGATGTTAGCTCTTAGAATTAATAGCACAACATTTTCAAGCTCGCAAATCGGCCCCGAAAAATACTTTATTTCATGCTTACTTTTGGTGTTATATTGATCCCGGCAATCAATGTGTTAATACATATACTGTAACATGCTGATTGATCTTTTCATTTCAACTGCAGACTTTGTGAATTGCTATTTGATGCCACAATAAACTTTATTATAGAATACTGTCTGTAATGCATGGTACCTATTTAATTTACTTTAGCAACATTTTATATTGTGAAGAAAAATATGGAGGTTGGATATCAAAGTCCTATGGGCTTGGAGGTTGAAGCCCGTAGGACTTTAAGACGAATATTGAACATGAAATAAACTATTTATTTATGCCGATTTGAGAGTTGGGGACTGTTGTGCTATTAATTCTAAGACCTAAAATCACTTTCACCTTTAATAAAAATACAGGATTGCTTTTATATTTGCTTATAAAGTGCTACGATTTGTAAGTAAGCCCTTTGCGACACCTCCTTGGTACAAGTAACCTGTGGTTCACGTTTAGCCATTTACGGGCTAGAGGGAATAGTGGATGGAAGCAATTGAATAGCGATTAGGGAGTTTTCGCAGCCGCAACTCTTGCGCCCCTGAAATATCAAAGGCTTTGAGGGACGTAACTTGCATTTAGCAGAATGGTAATGGAAAGTAGCTAGCAGCAAGTCACCTGATCGGAGCACGCAAACGGAATGCAATTGAATAGCAACGTAGCTTGCGATCAGCATTTGCAAGCCCGGAACTCTAAAACTTAGTAATTGAATAAGGCCCCATGTCTGTATTATTTTTATACAACAGGTACAGATGAAACCATAGATACTGTATAAATTAGATTTCTGGTGCTGTACCCCTATCCAAGGTTCTATTATAAAGCGTTCATATTCTAAATACTTTAATGTTCAAATGAAAATAAACATAAAGACTGTGAAATGCATTCGCAGAGCCGTTTCTAAAATTGTATTTAACATATGTGTCATAAACAAGCAAGGACTACAAAAGCAGCATATTAATAATACTATTATTGTATTGTGCTGTGAAACCTACATTGCATCATTATTGTAGCATGGATGTAAGTACATACATTTCACCATGCATGTTTACACGAGTAAGAAAATCACAATATGATTGTCTAAAAAGACTAAAATTTTATCATGTTAGAGCCCTTTAACCATTTAAAAACACCCATTAACCACATATCTGCAGTGAAACGCATAACACAATAAATCCCTAAAGCCAATTAACTAATCAAGCTGGCAGATGGTTAAAAAAGTAATATCATAGGGAAGAAGTAAATAAAAATGTTTGTAATCTTTTCAACTTAATTTTTACTGTTATATATTAATTAATGCAACAAAGTTGTTCATTATGTAAACGTCATCACATATAATAGTTGTCAAACTGCAATTCGTCGTCACGCTGGCGACAAATAGCAGTTTGACAACTACGATTGCCGTAACAAGCCGCGCATGCGCATTGCGCGGCGTAAGTTGCACATGTGCATTGCGCAACGGGTCGTGCATGTGCATTGCGGGGCGTAAGCCGTGCATGCACACTGCGTCAGAGCTCGGATGCGCATTGTGCGGCGTAAGCCTTGCATGCGCATTGTGGCGACGAGACAGAAGAGGAGAGAGAGGAGAAGGGGACACACAGGGAAGGAGGGGGAAGACATAAAGGAGAGGGGGGAGACACAGAGGAGGGGGGGAGACACAGAGGAGTGAGAGGAGGGGCGAGAGACACAATGGAGTGAGAGGAGGGGGTGAGACACAGGCGAGTGAGAGGAGGGGGGAGAGAAACAGAGGAGTGAGAGGAGGGGGGAGAGACACAGGGGAGTGAGAGGATTGGGGGAGAGACACAGGGGAGGAGGGGAAAACACACAGGGGAGGGAGAGGAGGGGGAGAGACACAGGGGAAGGGAGAGGAGGAGGAAGAGACACAGGGAAGGGGGAGACACACAGGGGTGGGAGAGGAGGGGGGAAAGACACAGGGGATTGAGCGGAGGGGGGAGAGACACAATGGAGTGAGAGGAGGGGGTGAGACACAGGGGAGTGAGAGGAGGGGGGAGAGAAACAGAGGAGTGAGAGGAGGGGGAGAGACACAGGGAAGTGAGAGGAGTGGCGGAGAGACACACGGGAGGAGGGGGGAAACACACAGGGGAGGGAGAGGAGGGGGAGAGACACAGGGAAGGGAGAGGAGGGGGGAGAGAAACAAAGGAGTGAGAGGAGGGGGGAGAGACACAGGGGAGTGAGAGGAGTGGCTGAGAGACACAGGGGAGGAGGGGGAAACACACAGGGGAGGGAGAGGAGGGGAGAAACACAGGGGAAGGGAGAGGAGGAGGAAGAGACACAGGGGAGGGGGAGACACACAGAGGTGGGAGATTAAAAGAGGAAAGACACAGGGGATTGAGATGAGGAGGAAGAGACACAGGGGAGGGGGAGACACACAGAGGTGGGAGAGGAAATGTGGAAAGACACAGGGGATTGAGAGGAGGTGGAGAGATACAATGGAGTGAGAGGAGGGGGTGAGACACAGGGGAGTGAGAGGAGCGGGGAGAAAAACAGAGGAATGAGAGGAGGGGGGAGAGACACAGGGGAAGGGAGAGGAGGAGGAAGAGACACAGGGGAAGGGATACACACAGGGGTGGGAGCGGAGGGGGGAAAGACACAGTGGAGGGGAAAGGAGGGGGTAAGAGACACAGGGGAGGGGGGAGACACAAAGGGGTAGGAGAGGAGGGGGTAGACACACAGAGGAGGGGGAAGAGGCACAGGGGAGGGAGAGGAGGGGGAAGAGACACAGGGGAGGGAAATGGGGGGAAGAGGCATGAGGGGGGAAGAGACATGGGGGAAAGAGACACAGTGGGGGCAAGAGACACAGGGGAGGGAGAGCGGGCAAGAGAGACAGGGGAGGGAGAGGGGTGAAAAGACACAAGGGGGGGAAGAGACACGGGGGAAAGAGACAGAGTGGGGAAAAGAGACACAAGGGAGGGAGAGGGGGGCAAGAGATACAGGGGAGGGAGAGAAGAGACACAGGGGAGGGAGAGGGGGTGAAATAGACACAGGGGAGGGATAGGGGGTGAAAGAGAAACAGGGGAGGGAGGGGGAAAGAGACACAGGGGAGGGAGAGGGGGTAAAAACACTGGGGGGGGCAAAAGGAGACACAAGGGAGGGAGAGGAGGGGGAAAAGGAGACATGAGGTAGGGGAGGGGGGAAATGAGACACAAGGGAGGAAGTAGACAGAGGGAGAGATTCACAGTGAGCCGAAGGCGCTTATCGCGAGACCAGTAAATAAAGGGGGAGAGGCTCCCATTGTGTGGCAAACAGCATTGCCAGGCTTCACATTTTATTGCCGCCATTTTTGACGAGCAAGTTGCTAGTATTATATAATACTGATTCCTTTGACAAAAATCTATGAACAAACCTTGCATAAATATTAACAATGAACAGAAGCATTTCAGTACTAATTCATGTTACTCATGGTAAAATATAGTAACTGAATCAATAAACATTTATTTTGCTATATTCCGACATTTAACTAAGTTTAACATTTGTTTCTAGGGCAGCATTGTGCCATTTTTGGTACATGATGACATTTAAACAAAATAAGCAAGAAGCAAGAATGAAAAGCTTACGAGGAGTCATAGCAATGATGCACACAATAGATGGCAATAATAATAGTTCTCTAAATGAAAAGAACAAGTGCTCATGCTTTCATGGTACACTGTGTACTCCTCATGTACTAAGAGGAGGCGTAAAATTTTAAATTATCAGACTACAGTTGCCTGTAACATTTTGTCCCCTAATTATTCAAATAGCAGCTTTTCTCTAAACACTGCTGCAGAAGATATGATCTGCTCAGTCACATCTGTTATTGTACTTACCTTGAAATACACAAGACATCATCCTGTTTCATACATATTTTTTTCTTTTTTATTTAGAACATTCAATAGATTATAGACTGAATAAGCAGGAAGTGTTCCAACAGGCCCTTTCATAGCTTTCTATAAAAAAATAAGTTAACAGAAATAACTTTCTGTAAATATACGTTAATGATATATTCGATCCTTTTTTTATTAATTTTATCGGGATACATAATGTACATTCATATTCTTGAATAGCGTTTATTCATAAGACATCTATATAAGCTAAATAAGTTCTGAATGTTGGAAAATATTTTATTCATATTGCAATAGATAAATAAGAAGGATTTTATGATAAATCAATGCTATTGTTATGTTCCTTAGTTATACAGTTAAACAATTTTAGGATTTTTAATAAATATGTCGCTGCTGCAAGCTCTCTGAAAAGCACGTTTATGTTGAGGCTTTTGTTAGTGGCATCCCTTTAATCTTTTTTCCAAAAGGCCTACTTAAATTGGTTGTCCTAATCCTAATTCCTCTGTCTTTGTGGTGTCTTTGGGCTCACCGGCTCTGATACATATTAGGCCAGAATTTGTGTTTGCATCTACTTATATTTTACATGGGGCTTAGACTATTTACCCTACATTGCACAAATTAATTTGAGCATATAGTGTTGCTCACTTGACATGGCACACATACCAACTGATATCTGTCTATAGCACCAGAAACTAAGCTCTGTGCTCTAACTTGGAGTTACTTAATCCTGATTGTGATCACTGGCTGTTCGCTTAGGTTCCTGAACAATTCTGTTATCTTGAAACTCAAACATTACCCTGTTATGGGATTACCCTGCTCTCTAGTATGTCACCCTCAATTTTTTTTTAATTCACCAACTCTATGAGCCAGACCTTTCGCTCGTTACCTGGCACCCTGACCAATGATTTGCTACAGGACTTGCCTTTCCTGCTGCCTGTCCCGATCTTTGCACTATCTCCTTATTCTGTAGGTTATTTTTGGCCCCTCACTAATGGATGCCTATGCTGCTTCTGAGCTTCACACCTGTGTACCCAGATATTGATAGCAGTGATGTTTGGGGATCATTATACTGTATTTTAATTTGTATGAGATCTTTAACATGTTTGATTTTTTTGACTTTTGTGATTTTTGTGATCTGGGCCTATTTAAACCCTTATCTCTGCTCCATCTGCAAAGCTCCTGCGTCTTCCTGTTCAGGCACGCGTTCTCCGGCGTCTGCGTTACTAGGCAACCAGCTAGCCAATAAGGCTGCATCATGCTTGCGTTGGGACATTGCCAAGCAACACCGCGAGCAGTCTGGATCCTTACTAGATGTGACGGGCTCACCGTCTTGTGCAGAGACTGTAGGCAAGGTGTAGAACCAGTTGTAACAATATTTTAACAGAGCAGACAGTAATACAACAATACATTGTTGTGAATTAAAAGAAAATATATATTTTTTTATAAACAATAAAACATATAGTAAAGTGTGTTATTTCCTGTGTGCAGTGATTTGGTACAGGTGAGAGGGGAGTGTTTTTGCCTTGGTTTAACTTGCATATACAGTAAGTTTGGGCCTAGTGTGTGACTGCATCTGATTTACTCAGACAAGTAAAGTGTCTTTATTCCCTGTGTGCAGAGATTTGGTGCAGGTGAGAGGGGAGTGTTTTTACCTGGGTTAAAATTGCATATACATTTGGGCCTTGTGTGTGACTGTTTACAGGAGGGAGTTCAAAGAAAAGGGTCAAATTGTAGTAGATTTTTTTTTTGTAATTTTGAGTCAGTCTAGTGGCAACCTTCCTCAGTGTACATCCTGTCATATGTATGCACTACTGGAACAGATGATCCAGGGTCCATACCTCTGTGACAGGTGTGAGCATGTTGCCTCTCTGGAAGCTCAGATTGGAGAACTGGAGAGGAGAATTGCAGCACTTAGAGATATTGCTCCACTGGGAAGGGTGTTGGTGCTCACGGAGAACAGTTTAGCTGGGCCTAGCATGGAGGATGGAGCTGGGGCTAGTGAGGATGCCCAGGGAGGCAGCTGAGTTACAGTTAGAAGGGGAAGCAGGGGGAACAGGAGAAGGAGGCAGGCCAATACTGAGTTGGCAAGCACCAACAGATTTGCCTGATTGAGTGAAACTGTTGGGGATGTCCATTCAGGAATGGCAATGCCAGATAGAGCTGTTCCCTCTAACAGCCAGGAGAACAGTTCTACTGTAGGATTGGGAGGGCAGTGTAGGCAGAGCAACAGACAGGTTTTAGTGGTTGGGGACTCTATTATTAGGAAGGTAGACAGGGTGATTTGTCACCCAGATCCCAGCAATCAAACAGTTTGCTGTCTCCCGGGTGCTCGGGTTCTGCATGTTGTGGATCGGGTAGAGGAATTATTAGGAGGGGCTGGAAATGATCCATTTTTTTATTGGTACATATTGGTACCAATGAAAAAGTTAGAGGAAGATGGAGTGTCCTAAAGAATGATTTTAGAGAATTAGGGAATAGGCTTAAGGGAAGGACCTCCAATGTAGTATTTTCTGAGATACTACCAGTGCCATGTGCTACCCCAGAGAGACAGAAGGAGCTTACAGAGGTTAATGCGTGGCTAAAGATGTGGTGCACTAAGGAGGGGTTTGGGTTTTTAGAGCACTGGGCTGACTTCTCACTTGGGTACAATCTCTATAGTAGGGATGGATTGCACCTTAGTGATGAGTAAGCTTTTGTGCTAGTGGATAGGATGGTAGAATGGCTGGGGGAGTTTTTAAACTAATAGGTGGGGGGGGAGGGACTAGATAGAAGTAATGGGGTAGAAAGTGTAGAGGGGATAAGGGATTAATGAATTACTCATGGGGGAGGAGATGGGGGGAGGGTTAGTATAGTCAATAGAGAGGTATTACTAAGTAATTCAAGTACAGAGGCAGGCACCTCAAAAATACAAACTCATAAAATAAGATGTATGCTTATTAATGCCAGAAGCATGCCAGGAAAAATGGGAGAGCTAGAATTATTGGCAATTAACAAAAAAAATGGAATTTAATCAGCATTACCGAGACATGGTGGGATGAATCTCATGACTGGACTGTTAATCTGGATGGTTATAACCTATTTAGGAAAGACAGGGACAGTGGCAAAAGGGAAGAAGGAATTTGTCTATATGTTAAGCCTGAATTTAAGCCTATAGTCAGAGAAGATATTTATGCTGGAACTTGTTGAATGTTTGTGGGTAGAGTTAAATAGCGGAGCAGCAAAGTCCCAAAACATATTGGTTGGAGTATGCTATAAACCCCCAAATATAATTGAGAGTGAGGAAATACAATTATTGTTACAGATTGGAAATGCAGCTAAGCATGGGCAAGTTCTAATAATGGGAGATTTTAACTACCCTGAAATAAACTGGATGAATGAGACCAGCAGTACGGACTTAACAATGATTTAAAGATCAAGATACAGAGTAAAAAACAGGCATTTAAATTATACAAAAACGAGCGGACAGAGACTGCTTTATGGGAGTACAAGGAAATCAACAAGGCTTGCAAAAGGGCTATAAGACTGGCTAAAATAGAAAATGAAAAATTAGTTGCAAAAGAGAGTAAAACTAACCCTAAAATATTTTTTAAGTATATAAATGTGAAGAAGGCCAAGAAGGAATCTATAGGAGCATTAGAATGTGAAACAGGCCGCCTGACAATTAGTGACCAGGAAAAGGCAAATGAGCTAAATAGGTTATTTTCTTCTGTATATACAAGGGAGGTACCAGTAGTTGGGTCACCATAATGGGGCTGCAGTACCTTCACCAAATAACTGGTTAACGCAGGAAGAAATCCAAGAGAGGTTGGAAAAAATAAATGTCAATAAAGCCCCAGGTCATGATGGAATACATCCACGGGTACTGAGGGAACTGGGTTCACTAATAGCCAAACCATTATATCTAATTTTTCAAGATTCACTCAACACTGGGTCACTACCAGATGACTGGAGAAAAGCGAAGGTGATACCTATATTTAAAAAGGGGGCAAGAGCAAATCTGGGGAATTACAGACCTGTAAGCCTCACTTCTGTAGTGGGAAAGCTTTTAGAAGGGTTAATAAGGGATAATATACAAGAGTATGTCTATTCAAACAGCATTATAAGTAGGAGCCAACGTGGATTTATGAGGGATAGGTCGTGTCAAACAAACCTAATTAGTTTCTATGAGGATGTTAGTATGAACCTGGATCAGGGCAATTCGGTGGATGTAGTCTTTTTAGATTTTGCCAAGGCTTTTGATACAGTACCACATGGGAGACTATTGTGCAAACTAAGGGATACAGAAATTGCAGTAAATATATGCACATGGATTGAGAGCTGGCTAAAAGACAGGAAACAAAGGGTTGTTGTAAATGGAACATACTCAGATTGGACTAATGTGGTAAATTGGGTTACTCAGGGCTCAGTATTAGGTCCTCTCCTTTTTAACAAGTCCTCTCCTTTTTAGAAGTAGAATTGGAAAGTAGTGTCTCCATTTTTGCTGATGACACAAGGTTGTGCAAGGTAATTAAATCAGAAATTTACGTACTTTCCCTCCAAAGGGATTTACATAAATTTAGAGAAATGGGCAATTAAATGGCAGATGAGATTCAATATGAATAAATTTAAGGTTATGCATCTGGGAAGGAAAAATAACCATCCAATCTATAAACTTAATGAAGCAAATCTAGGAGTATCTGATGTTGAAAGGGATTTGGGAGTGCTTGTTGACAACCACCTATGTAACAGTTCTCAATGCCAAGCAGCAGCTGCAAAGGCAAATACATTGTTAGCATGTATTAAGAAGGGTATAGAAGCAAGGGAGGCAGATATAATTCTGCCACTATACAAATGCCTAGTACACCCTCATTTGGAATATGAAGTACAGTTTTGGGCACCAATTCATAAAAAGGACATTTTAGAACTGGAAACGTATAGAGAAGGGCTACAAAACTAATAAGGGGAATGGAGGGGCTAAGTAATGACGAAAGACTATCCAAATGAAACTTATTTTCTCTAGAAAAAAGGCGTCTAAGAGGGGATTTGATTACCCTATATAAATATATCCAGGTTCAGTATAAAAATGTGTCAAGGGAGCTTTTTGGGCCAAGAGGTTTTCAGCTGGCAAGAGGACATCCTTTGAGGTTAGAACTAAAAAGATTCCACCTTAAAGAAAGAAAAGAGCTCTTCACAGTAAGGGTGGTTAATCTGTGGAATTCTCTACCAAGGGAGGTGGTGACAGCGGATTCAATAGATAACTTTAAAAAGGGATTAGATATATTTTTAATTAAGAAGGGCATTCAGGGTTATCCTGGTTAATTAGAGAGGGAGTACTGATCCAGGGAGAAACTCGATCGCCAGTATCTGGGGTCAGAAAGGAATTTGTTTATTTCCCTTTTGAGACAATTGGCAAAGATTCACTGGGGGGGGGGGGGGGGGGGTTATTTGCCTTGCTCTGGATTAATTGCAGATAAGAGGAGATCTTAAAATGTTGAACTTGATGGGTTAAAATTATTTTTTTAACCTCAATTACTATGTAACTAAGTAATATATGTTGCTAGAAACCAAATGTATCCATTACTTAAAAAATGGAGAGTCTGTCTAATACCCATTCATCAATAGTAATCATAAAATTACCATCTTCCAGTGCATATCCAAATCTAATCATATCAAGAGACATGTACCTGTCCACAACTATATACATATATATCCCCTGGGCATGAAGGTAGAAATATTAATACTTAAATCAAACTTTATATATATATATATATATATATATATATATATATATATATATATATATATATAATGGCCCTCTATGGGTTGTTCTATGTATTAATGTGGTTTCTTTTCATAAATAAAATATAGATCTTCTATAGAATGCTACCCCATCATGTGTCATACTTAAAATATGTTAATAAATATTTTCTTATTCTTATCTAAAGGGGGTACTATATTTCCATGAATTTACAAATTACTCAAGTTCATAATAGAGCTACCACATATACATATATTAGTTTTAAATGTAATGTCTACTTCTTATATTTTATTTTATATTTTTTGTTTTCTATTTTTAAAGCTTTCTATTATACTTTATGTTTTATATTTTCTTACTATTCTTCTTCTTGAGGTATATCTATTTGAGTGTGCCAAGGTTATCAATATTAAATCAAATTTGACTGAAAAAAAATCAGTCAAATAAGAAATATCTTGTAGGTATACCCATAAGCAACCTTCTAAAGATAAAATGTAACCTTTATTGTGTTAATATTAAAATCTCAAATTGTTAAAATATGAACAATTAATAACAGTATATCTCTGATGACCTTTGATAACCACCACAATATATTTTATTTCAACTTCTATTAGTTACTCATTTTTTAGTGTCGGATTTTATTCCACAGATTACATTTGTGTATACGTTAGATTCTCTGAGCTATGACTTCTTTTCAAGATTGGGTCTTTTCATTACTGTGTAATTATATATTATGTTGCTTATTATTATTCAATAGCAACAATATATCTATCGTCCAGAGATAGTATACATTAAAAAATGAAAGCCTAACGGTACAATAATATTTATTTCTTTATATTTAAATTGCCTTTGAATTCACTATTTAGTTATGTTAGATTAGGACACAATTCTTTTTACTATTAGCCTATATAGATGACTTAAATTTTAAGTTTTCTTTGATATTTTCCAGGATTTTTCTTAAAATCTCTGAACTTTTCTAACAATTATAATACAAATTTCCTTAGATAATTTTACCTTGTGTCTCTCTATTTGGGGGAACTACTAATATTGTTGGAATTCAAGTGGTAAATGATATTATGTCTGTACTTGGTGTTCCCCTATTTTTGAAACAGGGAGACACTACATGTACCATATATTGATTATAACAAGCTTCCTTGCCTTTTAAAATTTGGTAATGTAGAAGTACATATATTTTCTAGGAAGATATTTACCAACCTTTAAGTCATTTGCTGCTGTTTGAAATATTGTTTTTAAATTACTATACCTTTAATTAATCGCTAGCTACTTGCTGTAAGTTATTCTTAGAAGCCCTAGCTGTTGTGTTTGTGGGTTCAATAGTTATATCTCTATTAGACTGCCCCTTTATCTGTATTTAGTCTTTTGTTAAGTTTGTAATGCAGCCATCATCTTTCGCGCTGCTGCCTCTGCTGTGGATCTTGTATGACACTATAAAATTGGCTGCCGAGTCATCAGAATGCATCCGACACGAGATCCACAGCAGAGTCAGCAGCACGAAAGACGCTGGCAGCATTACAAACTTAGCAAAAGACAAAATACAGATAATGGGGCAGTCTAAGAGAGAATTAACTATTGAACCCACAAGCACAAGGCTTCTAGGGCTTCTAAGAATAACTTACAGCAAGCTTGAAGTAGCTAGTGATTTATTAAAGGGATAGTAATTTTAAAACAATATTTCAAACAGCAGCAAATTCTTGACTCCACAGTTGGCACACCCCAAAGCAATTTTTTTCCAATACGATTACCGTATTTTTCGCCCTATAAGACGCACCGGCAGATAAGACGCACCTAGTTTTTAAAGGAGGAAAACAAGAAAAAAAAAAATCTGAATCAAACACAAATACACTTTACACACAGATACACACCTACATTACACACAAATATATATATATATATATATATATATATATATATATATATATATATATATATATATATATATATAGATAGATACACATACATACATATACATACACACATAAATATACATACACATACATGCACACATACACACACATACACATACACACACATACATACACACATACACACACATACACATACACACACACACATACATACACACACACACACATACACACATACACATACATATCCATATACTGCAGCATTTGGGAGCATTTGGGAGCCCTTGACCCTCCCTGACCCTCCTGATCCTCCCTGACCCTCCTGATCCTCCCTGACCCCCCTGATCCTCCCTGACCCCCCTGATCCTCACCTTTCTTCAGATCTCTGCCATCTTGATCTCACCCCAGCGCTTCCTACCAACACTCCTCGTGTACTGCAGCGTTGCGTGTGTGACGTCACTAGGACGCACCGGCCGACGCGATGCTGGTAGAAAGCGCTGGGCTGAGATCAAGAGGACAGAGGCAGTTTGAAAAGGTATATTCGCCGTATAAGACGCACCAACTTTCCTCCCCCAGTTTTGGGGAAGAAAAAGTGCGTCTTATACGGCGAAAAATACGGTACTTTTTTCTTTCAGCTTACTTGGAGATAGTATATTTGTAAGACTTTTGTTCTTTTTAAAAGTGTTACTGGCTGAGCGGCAAGAATATCTTTGCGGTCCTTGACATCTATCAATATCGGCCAAAGACCTTTAAAAGTTCTTGTGACATGTCTTGCTCCTTTATTATCAGTTGTTAAGAATCTGTATTTAGCAGAATTTTGCATTTGATAAAATTCTTACATAGTTATATAATAATTAAGGTTGAAAAAAGACTTTCAGTCCATCAAGTTCAACCTTTTAAGATCTCCTCTGATCTGCAATATGCAGATTAATTATTAATTAATTAGTTGTTAATTAATTATTAATCAATTATTTATTTATGCATTTATTTATTTTAATTATTAATCCAGAGGAAGGCAAACAGAAAAAAAAAAACAAGTAAAACTTAGCCAGTCGTCTCTAAGGAAAAAAAAATGTAAAAAAAAAATCCTTCCTGACTCCAGATACTGGCGATCGGATTTCTCCCTGGATCAATACTGTCTCTCTAATTATCCATCATAACCCTGAATTCCATTTTTAATTAGAAATAAATCCAGTCCCACTGTCACCATCTTCTCTGGTAGAGAATTCCACAGATTAACCACCCTTACTGTGAAGAAGCCTTTCCTTTCTTTAAGGTGGAATCTTTTCACTTCTAACCTCAAGGGATTTTCTCTTGTCAGTTGAAAACCTCTTGGCACAAAAAGCTCCCTTGAAAAATCTTTATACTGACCCTGGATGTATTTATATAATCATATCTCCTCTTAGATGCCTTTTTTCTAGAGAAAATAAGTTTAATTTGGTTAGTCTTTCTTCATAACTTAGCCCCTCCATTCCCCTTATTAGTTTTGTTGACCTCCTCTGTACCTTTTCCAGCTCTAAAATGTCCTTTTTATGAAGTGGTACCCAAAATTGCACTCCATATTCCAAATGAGGGCGTACTAGAGATTTCTATAGTGGCAGAATTATATTTGCTTCCCTTGCTTCTATACCCTTCTTAATACATGCTAATATTTTATTTGCCTTTACAGCTGCTGCTTGGCTTTGAGCACTGTTAACTAGATGGTTGTCCACAAGCACTCCCAAATCCCTTTCAATATCTGATACACCTAGATTTGCTCCATTAAGATTATAAATTGCATGACTATTTTTCCTTCCCAAATGCATAACTTTACATTTATTCGCATTAAATCTCATCTGCCATTTAGAAGCCCATTCCTCAATTTTATGTAAATCCCTTTGGAGGGAAAGCACATCATTATCTGATTAAATTAACTTGCACAACTTCGTGTCATCAGCGAAAATGGAGACACCACACTCGAATCCTACCTCTAAGTCATTAATAAATATGTTAAAAAGGAGAGGACCTAATACTTAACTCTGAGGAATCCCACTTACCACATTAGTCCAATCAGAGTATGTTCCACTTACAACAACCCTTTGCTTCCTGTCTTTTAGCCAGCTCTCAATCCATGAGCAGATATTTACTGCAATTCCTGTATCTCTTAGTTTGCACAATAGTTTCCCATGTGGCACTGTGCAAAAGCCTTTGCAAAATCCAAAAAGACTACATCCACTGAGTTGCCCTGATCCAGGTTCCTACTAACCTCCTCATAGAAACTAATTAGATTTGTTTGACATGACCTATCCCTCATAAATCCATGTTGACTCCTACTTATAATCCTGTTCAAATAGATATATTCTTGTATATCATCCCTTATTAACCCTTCTAAAAACTTCCCCACTACAGAAGTGAGGCTCACTGGTCTATAATTCCCCGGATTTGCTATTGCTCCTTTTTTAAATATAGGTATCACATCTGCTTTTCTCCAGTCATCTGGTAGAGACCCTGTGTTGAGTGAATCTTGAAAAATGTAATATAATGGTTTGGCTATTACAGAACTCAGTTCCCTCAGTACCCGTGGATGTATTCCATCAGGACCCAGGGCTTTATTAACATTTATTTTTTCCAAACTCTTTTGGATTACTTTCTGTGTTAACCAATTATTTGGCGAAGGTAGTATAGCCCCATTATGTTGCAGTGTCCCAACCACTGGTACCTCCCTTGTGTATACTGAAGAAAAAAAACAATTTAGCTCATCTGCCTTTTCCGGGTCACTAGTTTTCAGATGGCCTGTTTCACATTCTAATGTTCCTATAGCTTCCTTCCTCGCCTTCTTCCCGTGAACATACTTAAAAAATATTTTAGGGTTAGTCTTACTCTCTTTTTCAATTAATTTTTAATTTTCTATTTTAGCCAGTCTAATAGCCCTTACAAGCCTTGTTGATTTTCTTGTACTCCCGTAAAGCAGTCTCTGTCCCCTCTTGTTTGTATAATTTAAATGCCTTCTTTTTACTCCTTATCTTGATCTTTAAATCATTGTTAAGCCACATTGGATAGGATTTACACCTTTTACTTTTATTCCCACATGGTATATGCCGATGTGTATGTATATTTAGTAAGGATTTAAATGTTGTCCATTTATGTTCAGTGTTTTTACCTATCAGTTCTCTGTCCCAGTCTATACTTTGTATTGCTGTCCTCAGACCATTAAAATCTGCCCTTTTAAAATTAAGAGTTTTTGATGGCACCTTAAAATTTAGTTTTTTTAATTCAATCTCAAATGAGACTGTGTTGTGATCACTGTTTCCCAAAGGTTGCCCGATTCCAACATTTGATACTATATCAATATTATTTGTGATGAGTAAATCTAAGATAGCTTCATTTCTAGTAGGCTCTTGTATAACCTGGGCCAGATAATTATCCCTGAGTGTACTCAAGAACCTGCTCCCCTTAAGTGAACTGCTGGTCTCATTTATCCAGTTTATTTCAGGGTAATTAAAATCTCCCATTATTAGAACTTGCCCATGCTTAGCTGCATTTCCAATCTGTAACAATAATTGTATTTCCTCACTTTCAGCTGTATTTGGGGGTTTATAGCATACGCTTACTAATATTCTTTTGGAGTTTGCTGCTCCGCTATTTAACTCTACCCACATACATTCAACTTATCACTAGGTCCAACATAAATATCTTCTCTGACTATAGGCTTAAATTCAGGCTTAACATACAGATAAACCCCCCTTCTTTTACCATTGCCTCCATCTTTCCTAAATAGGTTATAACCATCCAGATTAACAGTCAAGTCGTGAAATTCATCCCACCCTGTTTCGGTAATGCCTATTAAATCCCATTTTTCATTAATTGCTAATAATTCTAACTCTCCCATTTTTCCTGGAAAGCTTCTGTCATTAGAAAGCATACACCTTATTCTTCTCTTTTTTCCTCTTATTCTTTCCAGCAATCAAATCCCAGCGACCAATGGCCCTTGTTTTCTCATAGGCCTTCATAACTGTCTGATGATTATATTCTCTTTTTACATTTTTTCATCAGAATGGCACTTTTTCTCTGAAAGTTCTTCTCGTGATAACAATTACGACTGAGGCATTGGAATTGGCCATATGGTATATTTTGGACACATTGTGGATTGTGTCCACTTTTAGCGTGAAGGTACCCATTGGTATCCCTGGGTTTGGTGTGTAATTTAGTGGTGATACTGGTCCCTTCACCCATCAGCACCACATCCAAAAAATGGAATAATGTATTTATGGTGTTCATTGTAAAATGCAAATTTAGCGTGTTAGAATTGACATATGATAGGAATCCTTCAAATGTCTCAGACTCTTTCCAGACAATGACAATATCATCAATGAACCTTTTCTATGTGACGATGTTCTTAGAGTAGGGATTCGCTCTGCATACATACAGATCTTCCCAATACCCCTTGTACAGATTTGCAAAACTAAGGGCAAATCTTGTTCCCATTACTGTTCCCTTTCTTTGTGGAAAGAACTGATCCTGGAATATGAAATAGTTGTTATATAATATAAAATGAATTGTGTCCAGGATGAAGTGCCTTTGTATAATATCTAGGTTACTTTGGTGAGCCAGGCAATTTTGTATCACAGTTATACACAAGTCTTGGGGAATCGAGGTGTATAGTGCTGATACATCAAGGGTTACCCATCGCTATGTTTTCTTCCATTCAAAATCAGACATCACCTCCAAAAGATGGAAGGTATCTCTGATGTTTAACTTCAGATTGGTCACTAGTGGTTTCAAAAATGTATCCACAAATTCAGAGAGTCGCCCAGTCATACATACAATCCCTGATAATAAAAGTCTTCCGGGTGGCTTCTCTGAGTCTTTGTGGATTTTCAGCAGGTGATAGAACATGGCTATTCTCGGATGTTCCACATTTAGATAGTCATGTTCTTTAATTTTCAATACTCCATTTGTTCTGGCCTCTGAAATCAATAAACCATATTTTCCAGGTACTTTTAATTGTATTCTCCTTTTAATTGTAGGTATGTATTCTAATCTTCAATAAGGTTACAAGCCTCTTTGATATATGCTTCCTTATTCTCTTATTCCCCCCGCCCTTGTCTGCTTGCCAGATCACAATGTTGGGATCATCCTCCTTTGTGATAATTGAGTTGTCTTTCACCAACTTCTTCTCATATAATTTTTCCACCTCTTTGAGGGCTAATTTCTGAAAAAACAGAATAAAATTTAATTTAGTACAATTTTGGTAAACGAATAATCCCTTCAAAGGTACTGAGGGATTGAGATTCTCTTCTATACCTTGTACTTCTAACGGTTGATTGTTATCCTTTTTCATCTTGGCAAAGTGTCTTGCCAGTGTGATTTTTCTCACAAATTTATGGATGTCAATAAGCAACTCAAACCTATTTGGTTCTATGTCCGGTGCAAACGACAGACCTTTCTGTAATAAACTTATTTCTTGTGAATTTAGTCTTCTGTTCGAAATGTTAAATATTTTTATAGTCTCAAATTTCTGTCTCTTCTTCTTTTTACATTGTAATCCGGCACCACTTCTGCATTCCCTTCTCCGCTTTGATGTATGTCTCTCTTTCTTATTATTATTTGGGATGTCCGTGGTTCCTCTGAATAGGAGTTTATTTTCCTTCAATAAAAAAGATGCTTTTATTGAAATAGTAGCAGTCTCATTATCATTATTCCTCCATTTCTTTGCTATCCAACCCGAAAGATCGCTTTTTCATTGTTTCTGTTCTTCCTTTCTCTTAAATGGAGTCTCTCCTCAGTCCCTGTAATTTCCTTCATATGGATAAGATTACTGTGACTTTGCCTTCTTTGAGTTTTTTTTTATAGAGGATTTCTCAGTTTATATGGGACATCCTGACCACTTGTTTTCTTTTGTTTATTGACTACCTGAGTACTAGAATTTTCTTGTATAGATTATCTCGACTGATCAAAGATGTCAGGTCTATTATGTTTTTTGATATAGTCCATTCTGTCATGGTTAAACTTATACCTTTTTGGGCTTTCATACTATATATGTGTGTATATATATATATATATATATATATATATATATACAGTATATATATATATATATATATATATATATATATATATATATATATATATATATATATGAAGAGTGAGGTAGCCAAGAATGTCCAGTAATCCAGTTGAATAATCAGAGTTTTGCAGTGAATAGTGATACCTTTGGACAAACGTATTTATAATAAAGCGACAAGCTTTCGAGAGATAATGCCTCTCTTTATGAAGTCAAAAAGTGATACTGATACAAATATGAACTAAAAACAGTAAACAGAAAGAGATGAGAAAAAAAAATTGGAAAAACAAGAAAAACAAAATTCATTGGGCAGAGTTAAGTGAGAAATAGACCAGCATTGTGAATAATGTCCTGATAGGTCAGTAAGTAAGTCTGTAGATCAGGTTGTAGATAAGAACACAGCAGAGTAAAATAAAGAACAATACATTTCAGCATAGCATGAAGCTTACAAAAGCAGTAATAGAAGGGGGGAGGTATGTGGACTGGTGAACAGAAGATTGCCAAATGAACAGCATAACCGAGAAAATGTCACCAAACCCTGCAGTAAAAGTCGCTGCAAACTATGCACACATCTGCAAAGAGGACACAGCTACGCACAACAACAAGACCTACAACATCAGAGGCTCATATTCATGTACATCATCCAATGTAGTGTACATGATACAATGTACTGTATGTGAAGGGGGTGCTACATTGGGTAAACCAGCCAGAAACCTCCACCAAAGCTCCATCAAAAATTGCCAATTTTCTACCCGGAAAAGGCTCTAGGATGCTAATTAGGGAGTTTTTTTTTAGAGCGCGGATTCTTCCAGGCCTCAGCCGAGGCAGAAGAGAAGGAGGCCGGGGACAATGTGCAAAGGTAAGTTCAATGTATATTATTTGTATTTTCTTTTATTTTATTTTGTGTGTGTATATGTTGTAGTAATGTAATGTTTATTTTTAACAGGGGCCGCGCCGAAGAAGAAAAGAAGGACGGGGACATGCTGAAAAGGTAAGTAGAATATTTTGAATATTTAGAATGTTTATTTATTGTATGTAAATGTGCTGAACTAATTTTGTTTTCCTAGGTTGGTAATCTGAAGGGACATCTGCAAAGTGGTCCTAATTATTTAATTTTAGGTTAGAATTAGGGTTTATTTAGATAGGATTTATTGTATGTTAAATATTGGGTATGTATTTTAGATAGATAGGGGGATATGTATGTATTTTACATAGGATTTAATGTATTTTAGATAGCGGGGTATGTATGTATTTTACATTACATATCTTATTTCATTACTCCACATATGCCCCATACATGGAGTGAATATCCATTCACAAATTCATCATCAGTATTGAATATCTATTAACCATGGGAGGCTATCATTGGTAGTGTAAAAATTTGATCAGATATACAAAAACAACATGGACACATTTCAAACCAATGATAGACTTCAAGTAAAATTGGGATGTATACATAATTATGTATCCATAACTACAATCCAGACACAATAATAAATAAAACATAACTTGTATTATATATCATTAAGATGGGTTATAATAAAATACAGCATTTAAGAACAGATTACAAAAAATATTACAGCCCCCTTTTATTGGTGTCAATTACTCCAAAAATAATAATGATTAATACTTCAGTACTATAAATATATTATAAATGCTGAAAAAAGTGCATAATTATACAATTTAGTTTGTAAATAATCCTAAATGCTATATGGTAGAATTTTCAATGTAGTTTCCTAAGGTAAATTATATATTGGTCCTCCCATAAAGTCCAAACATTTAGATCATATACCAAGAGATCCCTATGCTATACATGTAGCGGAGTTAGATTAGGACCCTCTACTTGCCCTCTAAATGTTGAAAGAAAAAATATATACCGGTGTATGTACTCACTCATATAAATCACCAATTTGGATGTAACAATGATATACAATCATAAATACATATACGTAACCCTAGCTCTATTATCAAAACGTTTTATGAAGTGGACTATTTGTACTTCATAACCAGGTCATTGCCAGGTTCAGCCTGTGATATCACAAACAGAGCTATGGCCTACCTATTTCTTTCAAACTTACATGTTTAACTTTTATCTGTAATTACTCTTTACTGTTTGATTCCATATTCGTTTCTCAGCTGATTATTATCCATCAACACTTTTTGCAGCTCGGATTACAATAAGGATGCAATAGGATGCCAAAGTGATATCACAGAATAAGTCTCAGAGCCTTTGAATGGAGGGCCCTTGTACAAAATAGGTTGCCCCCTTGTGACTTCTCTATACGAGGTAAGTGTCTTAAAGTATACAGGACCAATTCCAATCGCTAACATATCGATCAGATCACCTTTCTGTGAAAATATTATCTGCCCCACTACCCTAATAAATTAAGAGTCTTCTTATACTCCAAGTTACTGCTAGGAGCAGTGGGCCCCAAAGCTGTTGTGGGCCTTAGTACTTTGCACTGACTGCATTGTCAGTAGCTCCAATATTGTACAGAAGTACAAACATCTAGAAAATATATTGATGTTTGTCAGTGTATTTCAGATCTTCCAACTCCTGTTGCCAGGGAACAAGGGAATTTCCTACAATGTTATT
Source organism: Discoglossus pictus (assembly GCA_027410445.1). Taxonomy (NCBI): domain Eukaryota; kingdom Metazoa; phylum Chordata; class Amphibia; order Anura; family Alytidae; genus Discoglossus; species Discoglossus pictus. The sequence goes on along the minus strand of CM050164.1, from coordinate 312,254,949 downwards.
CACATCCTTTGCAGAAATTTGAGATGAAGGAATGTGACCTTGTCTTTCTGAATTTATACTTCATAGTACTGGACTTTGATCTACAACATACAAAATAATATTGTATGCTTACTTACGTTCAACAGATTAGTATCACCTGATGAAAAGACAGCAATTTTGGTAATTGTAAGCAATTTAAAGCATCTGTCAGGCAGAAAATACATTCAAAACTATTCCATAACTTCCAAAACCTTGTTTTTGTAATAAAGAAAAAGGATTTATTGAAACTATATTTACTCATACCATTATTCAGCAATAATAGTTATTCCTAGTTATAAACATATTAACATCCACATAATCATACAATACATATCCCCATTTTCACTAAGCTTCTCAAGTGCTTTGATCTTGATCACTAAAAACTAATATTTCTAATTCCTGAGATTTAGTCATCTGATTCTCAGAAACTTGCACAATCAGGACATGTGGAAGAGATCGAACCGTTGTGCATCTTGTAGACAATCCATGATTTGCAAGTATAAAGCTGAGTTGGAAACACCACTGCTTGTTATACCTTCAGCTTCATGGTAGGATAATCCCACACCGTTCGCAAACATTGGAACATAATCTGCCAAAGGCAGAGCTGGCTAATGTAATTCTGCAGTTTACGTCAGCATGGGTTGCCACTGCTCAAGAAAGGGTACAGTCCAAGTCCAAGCAGTGGTCCACTGCCTGCAGTCTCTGTCCATTTTTATAGTGGTTCTGTGTACAAAGCCATGGATCTGGCTGGTACATGAGCCCAATCTTAATGTTGATGGCGAGACCACAGTTGCTGCATGCAGATGAAAACTTGTTCATGCTAGTTTGCATTTCTGGCTCTGTACAAGCATTCAGAGCACAAGCATCGATAAAAAGACAGTCTTGCAACACCGTTTCCTTCACCATGGTGAAGGCACGCAGCCATCTCGAATTAAATATTTTCCTGTCAATTCTGTAGTTCAGGCCTACTCTATACATGCACTGATGAGAATATCATGCTAGAAGTCACCCTTGCTTGACGCTGTTGGTGACTGGGAAGTCCTCACATACGAGTTTTACCCAGGAACGTACAAGGTACAAAATACAGTATTAGGAAACACGGAAAATGCTCCAGACCCGCGTAACACATAGACAATCACAGCCATTTTACAACACTATCTTGCAACTAATAACATTACCATTCTAAAATACCGCTTTACACAACTAAACAAATGGTTCAGCCTCGCGCACGCAGCCAATTTATACTGCACACTTGCCACATTGCTGACACTTACACCTCAGGTCAGCAACAGTACAAATGAACATTGTATGCTGCAGGAAAATCCAAACAGATTGTTAACTCTTCAGGATATTGATTGCTGGATATATTAATAACAAGTAGGTAAAGTATATTCATTTATCTTCACTTAATTACTTAACTAATTATTGTTAAAAATGTATTTATATAAAAAAAAGAGCATGGGAGAGGCTCGCACTAAGCACTGAAGGGTGCTCAGACGCCCAAAAGTACACGAGGGGAGAGGCTCGCAATGAGCACCGAAGGTACCAAAAGCCCTACATTGTGTGGCAAACAGCATTACCTGCCTTACAATTTTATGACCATCATTTTTTGACGGGCAATTTGCTAGTATCTTAATAAATAAATACATTTTAAAGGTAGCTTAAGCAGTTTTCAGTTATACAGTCTCAGTCAGGTATTTAGTAACTTTATTTCTTATTCTGTGCAAAAAAAAACTCAGACAATTGTGCTTGTGAAGTGTATGTTTACTTAATCTTGCACTTTAGAGAACTATTTTATTCAAGATTTAAGTGTTGATATAATAAACAATCATTTATCTGGAGATTTAAAGATTATACAGACTGCTAATGTGTGCTAGTTTGTCCACTTGACTGAATAATAGAGCTAATTTAAACAATACAAATTACATTATTTCTTATATTTAATCCATACTCGGGTAAATAATATATTTTCAAAGGCTCATTCAGTGCGAGTTATAGAAGGTTACACATTTATATTAAGGTGTTATATGATAGAAACCTTTAAACATATGTTTTGATACAGTTAGGTCGGGAAGTACATTGAAACTGACTTGAAGTGTAGAAAATGTATGAGTAAATACTATTAGGTAAGTGCGACAGACCTCAATGATGTGGCAAGTACAGTAGGTTATCCTGAAAATGTATTAAGTTACACATTTTAGGTAGATACAATTGGCAGAGTAGAATGCCATATGGTTCTGGTCAGTAGTCAAAACTATGTTTCTGTTCCATTCAAGAGTGTGTCCTATTTTATTCATGCACATGTATCTGAGAGGAAGGACATCTAGTTGGCTGTGTGGAGCTAATCCTTCAATATTAGATTCAAAATTCTGTTGTTAGTGTTGGGTATTGCAAAAAAAAAAACACCTATATAAGTGATGCTTTAAATAACTATGCTAGTTGTAATGCCTTTCCATGCTTTCCCCATATTTTAAAGTCCACTGGGGCGTTTATTTTGTCTTTTACACTGTTGATAAATTGTCTGTAAACCCTTTGCAGGTCCTATTTGGAGCCCGTAATGTATTTGCTTCCATTTAGGGTGATGGGCTTGAACGCCAGGGAGTCTTTGGGAACTCATTGCAATTTAATAGCGTGATTGGAACGTAACAGTTACGGGCTTAACAGAACAAATGTTTTGCGGAACTGAATTCAGATTTCAACATCCCGTTGGAGAGGCCTATTTAATAGCCGTGTCTTGCGGGCTACATTAAGGGCTACCGTTTTACATGTTGAGGGAATTTAATAGGGCTGCAAGTATATGACACATCATTATAATTTATGTATCTTTTTAAAACCAAATAAAAAAAAATATTTAAAAAAAAATGGAAAAGGGAGAGAATAATGTTTGAGATAAAGAGGAAAGAGAATAGGATAGAAAACAAACTGGGAAAAGGGTATTAGGAGGGGCTGTAGAGGGGCTAGTTGTGTGAAGCAGGTTCTCAGATGAGCCAGAAAAAGGCCATAGTAGAGAAGAGGAGGGGACTAGAGGGTGTGAGGAACAGGTGATGATTGCAGGGGTCTATAGAGGGCAAAAATTGTCCACAATTGAGATGCAGTAGTCTGGACGAGAAATGATGAGAGAGTGTATTAGAATCTTAGATGTGTCTTGTGTGAGGTAGTGGCGTATTTTGGAAATGTTTGTAAATGGAGAAGGCAAGATTTTGTTAGTGACTGTATGTGAGGGATGAAAGAGAGGGTAGGGTCCAATAGAACCCCAGCACAACGGGCTTGGGAGGTGGGAGTGATAATAGCTTTGTTGACAGTGAGAGCAATGTGAGGAATTCAAGCTGAGATGGGGGGGGGGGGGGAATTAGGAGTTCAGTCTTAGACATGCTGAGTTTTAGATGGTAGGCGAACATCCAAGAGGATATACTAGAGAGGCAGTTGGAGACGTGTGTTAGAAGAGAGGGGCATAGATTTGCTGCTGAGAGGTAGATTTGAGTGTCATCTGCATAGAGGTGATACTGAAACCCAAAAGAGTTTATTAGGGTACCAAGAAGTTTTTAGTTAGTGAAGACGTTGCATTTGGATAGAAGTTCACTAACTAAAAACTTCTGTAAAAAAATATGCTGTGTGCTTAAATAGAGCCCTTTTAAATTTACCGAATCACAAAATCCCTTAATGAGTTTCTGTGATGTCTCATGTTTTCTGCATAACTTTGACTTTTACAATAACTCCTCAGTGTATAATTACTGATACTATGAAATATCACTATTTATATAACAAAACAATCACACTGGCTTGTGCCTACATGGTTATTGGTTACAAGCTGTATATTTCCAACCGATTTGACTTTTCATTCTAGATTTAAAAGTTCTTAAAAGACAGCTACAAAAAAAAACTATTATCATCTGGAAAATCTCCCCATTAGGGCTCTTCAGTTGCTTCTTATTTTTATACAAGGTTGCTGTGGTAATTACTAATGCTAATGAAATAATAAAAAAATAAGCAAACGTTCATTTATGAATAAATGAACAATGGGAAAACAGATCAGAACATCATGATATGGCTAGTCTTTCGTGCTGCCAAAAACAAATATAAAAAGAACAAATATTACCATGGTTACAGCTGGAAAACAGGTGAAACTCATCAAAATAAAAGTCTAATTGAAAAATAAATTTTATAGAATACCTTGATTTTTATATCAAATGCCCAAATGAATAGCTTGTCACCATTAATTAGTGTTTTTTTTAACTGTTTAATTTACATTTATTTCCTTATATTTTGCTTTTAAATGTCAATGCAAATTTATGACATTCATCACAAATTAACAAACTTAATGATACAATAAGTTAAATGTATTATCACTATTTATAGTGCCCTTAAAATTACACATGAATGTACAGTTCTAAATACAACTAGTGCTGTAATATGTCAAGAGACACATGCATAAAACATTAATTTGGGGATTTAAGTTGAATCCATTAACAATATATAGATATAATTTTGATTCACAAATTTCACATATTTTAATAATATATCACTGCATTATGAGAAATTACGGGATGTGTTGCAGAGATATGCATACATTTTCCCATGCACCTATTAGTGCTATATGTCAAAACAAATCCTATTGATGTATAGGTTCCTTAGTTTTCTATTATCTCCAAATCCAGTTCTTCAGTAAATACACATTACAAAAAGAAAATGCCAGAGAATAGCAAGAACAATGATGTATGGTGGAATTAAAAATAGTAGTTGAGTGGAATCTCATAGTTCTTCTGGATTTGTTGCAAAACAATACAATATATTTGTTACAGACCCATTTAGGTATGTGGTGTTAAAAATGATTGATGGCCATTAGGGTATCCTTAGAAAAAAATGCAGCTTATCTGGATTTGTTTCATGTACTTCTCATAGGTTGTGGACATACTCTCAGAGCAAAAAAGGCAGTGTTGTGAACTTGAAACATTGTTTTATCATTGTGTACCACTATAAAACTTTTGAAGCCTTTGTTCCTCAGTCACAAACGGTTTTGTATATATTCCCACAGAGAAATATGTCCCATTGTGTAGATCAAATCCTTCCCTCGCAACAATAGCGTCTTCTACTCTTTATGATCAAAGTTGCAAATCCCTTGAAAATCAATAGCAGCACAAACCAATGTATAAATGGCACAACAATGGATTTCATATACACATTATAAACAAATGTTTACAATACAGGTCTCTTTAAATGAGGTAATGCTTTTAGCTGTACAGTACAAAACTGGTTCACCTAAAAATGTATTTCAAATAGTCAGCACAAAATAAGCTAATTAATAACAAAAATAAACTGTTACTTCAATTACTTCATACAAAATCTATTATCCTTCATGAGAAGTATTATCTGGTGAATTAAAGGTGAAGCCCTTCTTAACAAGGACTTATCCTTTGTTTACCATTCACTCTTCATTCCATTAATTATTATTATCATTTATAAGCTACCACAAGCTAGCTTACACATAATAATATGTATACATTTGTTATTTAACAAGTTTAACTTAGGAATTTGATGATGCGCTAGGTTTATTAAGGTCTATGAGGGCATTAGTGAACTTGTCTTGTAACACTAATGTAATGGTATATGCCGGATAACTGTAGTTTCCGGTTGCTTGAGAGTCACTATTAAAATAGGCGTAACTAATACTATACCCCCTAGAAAACCATAAACTATCTATTAAATACATTCATTAAAAGGTAAATAAAAGCACACAGAGACAATTTCATTTAAAAAAAAAAATAATTATTGTACATTACATGCATCAGATTTGCAATTACAGATGCTCCAGGTTGGTACTTCCAGGCAGAGGACTCCAATGGGCAATTCCAGGCAGAGGCTTTTAATTGGGTCACGGTCAGGATCCATCTTGAGCATGTCCAGAGTCACTTCCAGGCTCCAGATTGCTTGAGATTCCGGTCGTAATTTCCAGTTGTTTTAGATCCGGTTAAGTAGGGTCATTTGCCAGTTGGATTTATGAGATCCCGTGAAAGATCAAAATTAATATCTGTAGTACTAGATTTTCAGACGCCAGGTTTCACAATTAGTGAAAAATAAAAATGTTCTGATCTTGAATTATGAACTGTAAAATACAATGATCACAGTATGACTTCTTATGGCATGGTATTACTGAATGCATACATAATAATAGTTAAAACTAAAGTAGGTTAAAGAGTTGGAAATTTCACTTTGAGGGTAAGCCTGTTAATGAGAAATTTGATTGTAGTAAAAGCAGTGTCATTAGTGCTCAAAAACTGCAGTAGTGAAATATCTACTTATGTAGTACAAGGTACAGCTATATGCTTACATTAATTCAGAGTTGGGATGCATTCAAAGAGTATGATGATATATTATTATGAAAAAAACATTCATTGAGTAAAAATCACATATAATAGTTGTGGTAATTACGAATGTTGATCACGCAATGTTAAAAGTTACGGTCTTGCTCAAGCGCAATGATTGCCAAAGGCCTTTCGTGCTCCGCGCAAGGTCTGCAAGACTTTAAAAATGGCGGAAGGAGCTCATTGCCAGGCCCACGATGAGCGCCAAAGGTGCTCATTGCCAGGCCCCCGATGAGCACGAGGCACGCAACATGATCAACGTGATCAAGCCCGTAACTCAGAAGATGTCGGAAGACTGTCAAAAGATGCCAATTACTTTAAAAAATGACTTACAACCTCACACACAGCACAGGGGGAGAGGCAGGGAGCCTGTGAGTGAGGTTGCAAGCTAATTTGAAGTTTAATTGGCGTTTTTAAGAGATCGAAAATCAGCTTAGTGAGGAAAAAAATGGTGGCTGTAAACTTGTAAATGTTTTGAAAAAAGCTCAAACAAGGCCGAAAGACTTTGCTCATCGTGAAAGCCGGTGCTCATCGTGAGGCACGCAAGACTTGAGCAGGAAGAGGAGAAAGGCACAGGGGAGGGAGAGGGGGGAGAGGGTGGAAAGAGACACAGGGCTGAGAGAAGGGGCAAAAGAGGCACAGAGGAAGGAAATAAGGGGGAAAAACACAGGGCAGGGCGGGGGAGAGAGGGGGAAACAGACACATGGAAGGGAGAGGGGGGAAACAGACACAGGGGACAGAGAGTGAGGAGAGGCTCGCAATGAGCAGCAAAGGAGCTCAGTGCAAGGCACGAAAGTGGCGGGTTGGATGACGTCTGCAATGAGCACTCATTGCAGGGCTCTCGATTCGCTGCTTACACTTCTCTCAGCCCTGTGTCTCTTTCCACCCTCTCCCCCCTCTCCCTCCCCTGTGCCTTTCTCCTCTTCCTGCTCAAGTCTTGCGTGCCTCACGATGAGCACCGGCTAAGTCTTTCGGCCTCGTTTGAGCTCTTAGGTAACTGTGTGAAGCAGTTAATTGGCTAGAACTTGAAGTTAATTTGAGAATTCTTGCTAAAACATTTTTTTAAAAAAATACAAAAACATGTCATGATTTTATTACAAGTTTCTAAATATAAACTTCAAACAATGTACTTAATCATATTCTTAATTTTTTAAACAAATATACTTACTTTGTAATTTGAAAAGAAATATTAACTATGATGTAAATGTCCATAATAAAAAATTATTGATATAAAAAAAACAAAAAAAAAACAAGCAGGACTATTTAGGCCCAAACCGGGCCTTAAAAACCCACATTACACCAAGCGGGACCATATAGGTCCCAACCATGCCATGGGTGTATATACTGTATATGTGTGTGTGTATATATATATATATATATATATATATATATATATATATATATATATATATATATATACTAGCAACTTGCCTGTCAAAAATGATGGCAATACAATTTGAATAAATTCAATACTAAAGTTAAATTCACTGTCTTTGTCATCAGCCAGAGCCGGATCTGCACTGTAAAAATGTTTTGGGTGCTATGTTGTTTAGATTCAAGGTATCTATATTTTTTGATGTTAATATCACTTTGTTTGCAATGTCTGAGTAATCGTCGTTATTGATAGTATTTCGAAAGATTGCCGATATTAGTGATTCTTTGCAAATCATTTCTGATGGAATTTCAATGGTATCATCAGGTAGATTAGTTATTTTTAAATGTTTTCCTTCTCCAATTTGAATTAGCCAATCATAGAATTCATTTTTGTGTTTATACATGTTTCAACAATGTCAGTCCTATTTCCATGTGGCACAACAGGTAATGTTTGCCTAAAATCTCCTCCTAACAACATCACCTTTCCCCCAAATGGCAAATCATATCCATAACTTCTTTTAATAATAGATCAATACATTGCAGGGACATGACACAACAGGAACATCATTGTTGCCTCATCTATTATAATTAATTTACTTTGTTTGAATGTTTTGGCTTGTAATGACTTAATTCGAATATCCGACACTGATGTTTCTAGAATGGGAATTTGCAGTTTAAATCCACTATGCACAATTCTTCCACCTTCCAACAAAAGTGCGACAATTCCAGTTATTGCAAATGGCAGTGCTATTTGACCCTGTGCTTGAATGAAACTCATCAAAAAATTATATAGATACATTTTTCCTGTTCCAGCAGGGCCATCTAGATAGAAATAACGCTCTTTGAGCATGTCATCATCTATTGCATTTGTGATGGTATTAAATGCTTGCAATTGTAATGTATTTAAAGTTGCAGTTCTTTCTTGGGTTTTTGGGTTTTCAAGCTCAGTGTCATAGTCTTCAAAGTTTATTTCATATATGAGTCCTGGATCAGGCAAATTAAAATTTGCACAATGTAATACATGACAAAGAAAGATTTCTTGAATTTCCATTAATTCTTTTAATTGCGCAATGGTCTCATTGTAACATTTCAAAAAGTCTTCACACATATTTAATTTCAATGTTTCCCACAAAGCTAATGCATCAGGTACATTGCAAAATATGCAAATGAATGCAAATTGTTCTCTTATTTGCTTTGGCATTTGACATAGTGATGCTTCTTCTAGGCATCTCTCCGATTCCTTATCATCTGCCAGGAAATTTTGATGTCTTGCATCATAAACTATGTAATTTACTGTGCGTAAATGTTCATAATTTTGTACACCGGGAACATATAAAAGAAGTAATCTTAAACTGAAACGTTCAATGTCTCTTGGACTAACGGTATAAATTCTTGGGATAATTTTATTTGTATCTTTTTTTCGTTGTCACCTATTGGTTTTTTTATTATTACGAAAACATAGTGATATGGAATCTCAATGTATAAAAATTGTCTGGCCTCAGTGTCACAATTTAAATGAATCAAGCAGTAAGTATTGTTGCTCTATGTTCATTTTGGGCTATGGCATTTCTTTCATTCCTTGCACTAAAGCAAACAAATTGACTTTGTGGCAAATGTACAGCTAATCGATACACAGCATGTCACAGATCATGCATCTCAATTTTCAGAAGACGCCACATTGCTTCTGGAGCACTGACATAGCGAGCAACTAAATAACATGAAAGTTCATCATGTAAAATTGGATTGTCTTGTTCATTTTGTGAACCTTGCACAATAACAGTTGCTGCATCATATCCTTTGTATATATATATTTATACATATGTTTTATGGATTTGATAGAAGTGCACTCTTCCACATTTATGTGTGCATTGTACTTCATCAGCAAATGTGGATTGTATGGAACAACATATCTATTATCGACCTTTCGGCCACGAATAATAGCAGTTTGTCCTTCTCTTCTTTTATGTAAAGAGTATCCATCACAATTAGCATAAGTTTGCATTTTAAATTGTTTTGGGAACTCTTTTGTGCATTTTTTGTTTTGCATACATGGTGAATTTGGATTTATATCTCCACATGGATCATGAATCATTCCGTGTGTTACAATGTCAAAAAGTTTTGAATATTTTTGTGGATGTGGCAGTTCAGCACTAATCACTGAATCCACTCTCTCTGCAGTATTTCATTTTATCTTGTAGGATTAAAAGTATATGTGCATGTGGCAGGCCTCTTTTTTGAAATTTAATGATATAAACAAAAGCCAAACATTTCCCAAATAACTGTGCTTTAGTTATAGCATGTATTAATGTATTTAGTTTAATTTTGACTACAATACTCTAGCCACTAAATCTGTTCGATCAGAAGTATTTTGGCCAGCTTTCAAATTGTCCTTGATTTCTATCCCTGTCAGGCATTGTGGAATACATGTGAATGTAATAAATAAATCAGGTTTTCCAAATTTAGTCACAATACCCATGGCATCATTGTATCTTTCTCGCATATTGTGAGGAGATCCTTGGAAAGAGGATGGCAAAACGATAGTTCTTTCAGCTGGAATGTCTCTGTTGGTAGCCAATTCAGCGACATAATACATCAAATTAACAATATTATTCTAGGCAAAGCTTATTTTGTTGACATTTGATAAAATTTTGATTATTTGCTTCAACTTGTAGGTATGAATTAAATCCATTGTTGTGTGAGTTTCCCCCCACATAAAATAGGATTAAAATGATCCCGAATAGCAGTTTGTGCCACTTTATATTCCAGCATAGACAAATACTTTACTATTGGGATAACTTTGCAATTGTAATTTTGGTTCCCATCCTGCCTCACCGGTTGGAAAGAAAATGGGATATATCATTGGATCCAAATTACAACTTAATATATTTATGTTTATAAAAGGTTGCTCTTCATTGCGTGGATATATTCTAATATCCCGCTTAAATGGTGGTTCACCATCATCATTTTTAAAGACTATGGCAACCTCATTTACTGTTGGTAAATTATAACGTCTTTGATCAGTATTGGGATCTCTTTTCAGAACCATATTTACTCTTTATTGGCGATATTGAAATGTGCCTGTTTTTCTTTTTCAACCTCTGCTAATTTTTGTATGTGTGACTATATGGGTTGTTGGCCATTATGTTATCCAGCTGTTCAAAGACTATGCAAAAACATTGTTTATTTTCAGGAAGCACCATCCGTTGTTCAAGAGCTTCCATTGTATCTAGGACATATAACTGTGCAAATTTCCTTTGCTCTCCTGCTTGTGGGTGTAAATGTGAAGTCCGGTGGTAAATTTGTCCTTGTACTTTAAAACAGTAATGGCCATGTCCTGGCACATTTTCTGCTAATGTAGCACCCATTGAAGCAAATGAAATTGTACTGTTATAAGACCTAATGTTTTTTTTTGTATTACTATAATTTGGAAATGTTTGATCACTCATTATACTTTTTAAATATTCTGGAAATGTGTGTCTTTCTGAAAGTCTTACCTTTCCTTTCTGACAGCAACTTATACACCTTCCAACAGTTGGTCTTTCCTTCAGAAAATGATAGGCTCCATAAAACTGACAAACCACATTGAGTAATCCACAATAATGACTCTCTACTGGTAGTGCTTTAAATAAGGGACTATCCTGAGCTTCCTCAACACAGATATCACTACAACTTTGTATATCAACATTGGTGTCATGTATATCAACATTGGTGTCATTAGGCAATACTTGGTCATTAGGCAATGTTTCACAGATATTATGTGTTTTACTTTTTCTTTTCTTTGTAGCTCCGTCACACTCAGTTTGTCCTTTTTCAGTCCTTTTTCTTTTATTGGCAAGTCTCTGTTGGTCTTCTTCTCTTAGGGCCTCATTCTATTATCGGCCTATTCTATTCCCTTCCGGCCGGGGATTCCGGCAGGCTTGCGGCCGGCGCCTTGTTATCAATTGCGGCCGCACGCGCCGGAGGAAAGCCTTTGATCTTAAACGGCCGCAAGCGTTTCGGCCGCAAGAAAATCCTGATTGCTATTCAATTGCTCCGGGAACCCTGTCTGCAAGGCTAAAACCGAGCCGCAGCTTACTTGCAGCAAAAAGGTCCCGCAGGCACACAATTAAGCACATTATAAAGCCATAATAAAGCCATCCTGCACCCTGAGGAGACTATAAAGTGATTGTAGGTGTTAGCATTAATAGCACAACATTCCCCTACACTCAAATCCGTAAATACATTTTTTTTTTAATTTATGTCACGCTGCGGCCGGAAAATAAACAGTTAATGTAATCTCGGATTTGGGCTGATGTGCAAGCTTGAGAGGGGGTTGATATGTGAATGTAATAAATAAATCAGGTTTTCCAAATTTAGTCACAATACCCATGGCATCATTGTATCTTTCTCGCATATTGTGAGGAGATCCTTGGAAAGAGGATGGCAAAACGATAGTTCTTTCAGCTGGAATGTCTCTGTTGGTAGCCAATTCAGCGACATAATACATCAAATTAACAATATTATTCTAGGCAAAGCTTATTTTGTTGACATTTGATAAAATTTTGATTATTTGCTTCAACTTGTAGGTATGAATTAAATCCATTGTTGTGTGAGTTTCCCCCCACATAAAATAGGATTAAAATGATCCCGAATAGCAGTTTGTGCCACTTTATATTCCAGCATAGACAAATACTTTACTATTGGGATAACTTTGCAATTGTAATTTTGGTTCCCATCCTGCCTCACCGGTTGGAAAGAAAATGGGATATATCATTGGATCCAAATTACAACTTAATATATTTATGTTTATAAAAGGTTGCTCTTCATTGCGTGGATATATTCTAATATCCCGCTTAAATGGTGGTTCACCATCATCATTTTTAAAGACTATGGCAACCTCATTTACTGTTGGTAAATTATAACGTCTTTGATCAGTATTGGGATCTCTTTTCAGAACCATATTTACTCTTTATTGGCGATATTGAAATGTGCCTGTTTTTCTTTTGCAACCTCTGCTAATTTTTGTATGTGTGACTATATGGGTTGTTGGCCATTATGTTATCCAGCTGTTCAAAGACTATGCAAAAACATTGTTTATTTTCAGGAAGCACCATCCGTTGTTCAAGAGCTTCCATTGTATCTAGGACATATAACTGTGCAAATTTCCTTTGCTCTCCTGCTTGTGGGTGTAAATGTGAAGTCCGGTGGTAAATTTGTCCTTGTACTTTAAAACAGTAATGGCCATGTCCTGGCACATTTTCTGCTAATGTAGCACCCATTGAAGCAAATGAAATTGTACTGTTATAAGACCTAATGTTTTTTTTTGTATTACTATAATTTGGAAATGTTTGATCACTCATTATACTTTTTAAATATTCTGGAAATGTGTGTCTTTCTGAAAGTCTTACCTTTCCTTTCTGACAGCAACTTATACACCTTCCAACAGTTGGTCTTTCCTTCAGAAAATGATAGGCCCCATAAAACTGACAAACCACATTGAGTAATCCACAATAATGACTCTCTACTGGTAGTGCTTTAAATAAGGGACTATCCTGAGCTTCCTCAACACAGATATCACTACAACTTTGTATATCAACATTGGTGTCATGTATATCAACATTGGTGTCATTAGGCAATACTTGGTCATTAGGCAATGTTTCACAGATATTATGTGTTTTACTTTTTCTTTTCTTTGTAGCTCCGTCACACTCAGTTTGTCCTTTTTCAGTCCTTTTTCTTTTATTGGCAAGTCTCTGTTGGTCTTCTTCTCTTAGGGCCTCATTCTATTATCGGCCTATTCTATTCCCTTCCGGCCGGGGATTCCGGCAGGCTTGCGGCCGGCGCCTTGTTATCAATTGCGGCCGCACGCGCCGGAGGAAAGCCTTTGATCTTAAACGGCCGCAAGCGTTTCGGCCGCAAGAAAATCCTGATTGCTATTCAATTGCTCCGGGAACCCTGTCTGCAAGGCTAAAACCGAGCCGCAGCTTACTTGCAGCAAAAAGGTCCCGCAGGCACACAATTAAGCACATTATAAAGCCATAATAAAGCCATCCTGCACCCTGAGGAGACTATAAAGTGATTGTAGGTGTTAGCATTAATAGCACAACATTCCCCTACACTCAAATCCGTAAATACATTTTTTTTTTAATTTATGTCACGCTGCGGCCGGAAAATAAACAGTTAATGTAATCTCGGATTTGGGCTGATGTGCAAGCTTGAGAGGGGGTTGATATTAATCCTCATGTCCCCCATTATGATCCCTAGCATTTACAGAGCTTTACAGTGCCGTCTTGAATTTATTTTTGCATTTAAAGATTTCTGAGCTTACGGCCGGTTGCAAGATATACGGCCGTCCGTAAGGGGATAGCCTTGCTGCGCCGTATAATTGAATTGCAAGGTAACGGGAGCGCCGCAAGGAATCGCAGCTTTGCGGACGATTTACGGCCGATAATAGAATGAGGGCCTTAATCTTTGTGAAGTGTTAGGCGACTGTGCATCTCTCCATCTTTGCTTCCGTTCCCTTGCCATTTTTTCGCTTCCGTTCTTTCTTTTCTTCTGCGATGTCCGCAATTGTGATCTGTAATTGTAAATAGAGGTGTTTTAGTTTTAATTGTACTATGAGCAAACTATAGATTTCCTTGAAAAGGATTGTACTGTTTTGATTCAATTAATTAATTAATCAATTGATGTATGACGTTTAATTGGCATACATTCAAACCTAAATAGCTAAGCATCTATGTATTCATAAATAAGGTGATTCTAAATATTTTTTAAATTATTAATGAATAATTAATTAATTAACTAATATACATTAATGAATAATCAATGACTGTCATTGATGCAAAGCAAAAATACTTAATCCTGTTTTCTTAAAGAAGCGCATCATGAAATGATATACCTGTAAAGTTGATGTAATTGCAGATGAAGTGCTGCAGAGCTCACGGTCTGTGTTCATGCAGGCCCAGTGTTCACAGAGATGGGCAAACTGTAAAATTACATGAAAAGCATTTTTAATGTTAGGACTCAAATCATTAATCATTGAAAGTATCCTGTTTTTTTATTGGCATACATGCAAAATGTAAAGGCCTAAGGACCGATGTTTTCATAAATAAAGGCAGTATAAAATATGAAATATAGCAGGTGTCAGAGCATAATAAACTGATGAAAATGTTTAACTGCTTTGAGGGTCCTATCCCTGTCAGGCAATGAGCAGTAATACATATATATACATGCAGTGTAAAATCTACATATTTTTTAGTGCAGTGTAAAATATATATATATTTTTTGTTGGAATTATTACTAATTAATAATTATCAAAATAATCTATGTTAATAATTAATTAATGAATAAATGCAATAGAAAGAGCAATGTTTCTCTTTTTTCCCCTGAGATTATTTCTTAATTAAAATTAAACCCCCAATGGAGGTCTCAGAGCATACTAAACTGATTTAAACATTTAACTGCTTTCGGGGTCCTATACCTGTCACCCAATGAGCAGTAATACAGATATATAAGTGCAGTGTAAAATATACATTTTTTTTAGTGCAGTGTAAAATATAGCTTCGAATTTTTCTGTAATGATTACTAATTAATAAGTAATAAATTAATGTATGTTAATAATTAATGAATTAATAAATATATTAGGAAGAGCTAAGCATTTATGTATTTATAAAGTAAGGGCAGTGTAAAATATGATATTTTGCAAAATTTTTGTTTTTTTAATACTAAATAATAATATTTTTGTAATAATAATTAATTCATTAGTAAATTAATATACTTTACCTATTTTTAATCAATATCCAGCAATCAAAATCCTTAAAAGCTAACAATCTCTATTTTACGGCAGCAGAAAATGTACAGTGATACTGTTCATCACCTGAGGAAAAAGTGTCAGCAATGTGGCAAGTGTGCAGTATATATAGGCTGCGTGCGCCAGGTAAAACCGCTTGTTTAGGCGGGAAAAGCGCCATTTCAGAATTGTAATGTTATTATTTGCAAGTTAGTGTTGTAAAATGGCGGCGATTGTCTAAGTTTTACGCGCCTCGCAAGCCTTTTCCGTCCATGCTAATAGTCTATTTTGTAACTCGTATGTTCCTGGCGTTGAGTTGTGCGATACGGCCTCGTTTTACCTTGTTTTCATTTTTTTAAGCCACCATTTTTTTCCTCGCTTAGACAATTTTTAATCTTAAAAAAATGACAAATATGCCTTGAATTAACTTGCAACTTCACTCACAGGCTTTCTGTCTCTCCCCCTGTGCTGTGTGTGAGTTTGTAAGTTAATTTGAGACATATTTATGTTTTCGGATTCGTTTTTCGATTTCCACTGTTCGGCCATTAACTTCATATTTTTCTGAGGTAGTATTTTTTTGTCACTCGTTCCTCAACTGCTTGCAGCCCAAGTACCACGTTCCTCAACTTCTTTCAGCCCAAGTCCTGCATGACTCAACTGCTTGCCACGCTTCGCGAGTCTCGCAGGAGCGCCTTTGGCGCTCATTTCAGCCTAAGTCCTGTGTGCTTCAATGTCTCAACTGCTCGCCTCGCTTTGTGAGGCTTGCAGGGCAATGAGCACCTTTGGCGCTCATTGCCTAAGGCTTCAATGCCTCCACGGCTTGTCTCGATTTGCGAGGCTTGCAAACGTAAGGAGAAATTACACTTTGACAATTATAATATGTGATAATTGGGGTGTTGCTGGTGGTGCAGTGGATTAGGGCTCTGTGCTTCCAAAACTGTTGACCTGGGTTCTAATCAGAGTCAGTAAAGCCTTCCTGATGTCATATAATAACATTGCGCCTCTATAGGCTTGAGGACGTTCAGAGAGAACGGTCTGGGGGGATGTTCCTAGCAACCTGACAGCCTGCAGCACTGATTGGTTTATGCTGGTTGATAGGAAAACTGCTACAATTCCTAGCACAGTGAATGTAGACGCAGCCAGACTGAGCAAGAGAGCATTACAACGCTCTCACTGTACTATGATATATAGCAGTAGAGTAGCTATAGGAAAGAGGGAAGGCACACAAAATGTTAATTTAAAGTGATAGATGCATATTTTTAACAAAATCATATGAAAAAAGACAGGAAAGCTGATATACAATTTTATTATCTATATAAATTTAAAATACAATATTAAAGTGATTGATAATTTGGGGGGAGGCTGTTGCCCATTTGCCCCTATGCACCAGCTGCCCATGTGTTCTACTGGTTCCTACCCTCTCTTTCATCCCTCACATACAGTCACTAACAAAATCTTGCCTTCTCCGTCTAAAAAACATTTCCAATATATGCCACTACCGTACACAAGACACAAGTAAGATTCTAATACACTCTCTCATCATTTCTTGTCCAGATTATTGCAACTCACTTCTTGTTGGCCTGCCCACCACCCAACTATCCCAGCTTCAATCAAAAATGAATGCCTCTGCTGACTCATCTTCAGTACACAATCTTCAGTGTTGGCATCACCTCTTTGTCAATCACTCCACTGGCTTCCCTTAGCCTCCAGAATAAAATGTAAAATCATGACCCTAACTTACAAAGCCCTCAACAACAGCGCACCGCCATACATCTCTGCTCTCGTCTCCAAATACTCCCCCACACGCACTCTTCCTTCTGCTAAAGACCTTCTTCTCTCTACGACTCTTGTCACCTCCTCTCACTCAGGAGGGAATCAAAGTTTCCCTCTTGAATGCACGCTCTTTCAATTACTATCCATTGACTCATTCTTTTGGTGTAGCCATTTTATTAAGTGCAAAAGTATAGTTGCATCATGATATAATTTTAATATGGCATAAGCTAGACCGCCTTTATTTAATCTTCTGGCTATCACCCTAGATTTAATTCTAGCGGGTTTGCCTCTATAAATGAATTTGTCCAGTAATCTTTGGAGTTTAGGGAGAAAATATCTGGGAATTTGAAATGGAATGCATCTAAACAAATAGTTAACTCTTGATAAAATCAACATTTTTATTGCCTCTATTCTTCCTGACACGGGCAGAGTTGTAGATTTCAATAAAACATTATTATCTGATCATTTTGTATATAGCTTCCCATAATTCATCTTGATTAACTTCTGAATATTACTAACAAACTCAATACCAAGATCTTTAAAATTTTCTCCATTTATATTTGTATGTATGCTCTAGCTCCATCTATTCTCAACTCTACAATTGCAAAGCCCTAAAAGAATGCTATATTAAGGTATTTCCCTTAGGAATAAACAATTGTTAAGCACAAAAATAGAAATATTTTAATCTCAATAAATGCGTTTCTTTTACCATTTAGACATAAGACATTTCCATCTTGCATATACATAAGACTTTGTTGTTTGTAAAAGTAGCTAGATAGCATCTTATATTGAGAAATTAAACCTGCATCCAGTTACCAGTAACCATAAAGACAGAGCCTTTCATTATAGTTAAGAGATTATGACTCAAAAAAGTGAAAGAAAGTTCTTAAATTATATGTATATTATAAGTAGATATCCTTGAAGGACTCCAATGACAGTCTCTTGAATACTAAATGAGCATTTATACTTAAAAGATGTCCATTACATTTAAATATACTTGCCCTTCAGTCTTGCTTCCAATATGATAGCTATTTTTGTTTGCTTCCAATATAATAGATATTATTAAATACGTTTGGCAAAGGATTCTTTTAGTGCTTCTTTGAATCAGGAACAAACCTGTTTTGTCCAATATGCAGCTGCCTCAGGGACCTTTATTAATTAATAAACTGCAAGAAGTTCTAGTGGCTATTTATCCGCTCATTGCAACTAGATTTATAATATACCTGCTTATTGTACAGTTTTACGATGTTTAAATAATCAATATTTCACTTTCTTTAGGTATAGCATGACCCCTTTTCCAGATTTCAAGTTAGTTTCAGTGTTCTTTCCTTTGCCCTTCCTTATACAGTACTTGTGGTTTAATTATTAGCATATTTCATGAGTTAATATAAACTCTTCAGTACACAAAAAATGTCTATGCACAATTATATGTAAAAGCCTGTACCTTCCCAAGCAACAGCATTAGCTGGTTCTAGTGTCTCTCTTCGCTTCTATCATCATCCTTTTCTGTGCAGGTGCTGGGGAGTCAATAGGATGTTATAGTCAATAGGATCTTATATCTAGCTGGGCAGGGGTCTCCTGGTGGGCCTTGCGTGTGTATCACACTCACAAGCTGCTGATCTTTCTTAACAGGAGATCTCTCCACATTTCTCCAGTTACGCCACTTGCAGCGGCCCGCTACTCCCAGCCACTGCTTATGGTTATTTCTCTCCAGCTGATCTCCTGGCATGCAGGCGTTCTTCCGATGTGTGCCCGACTATAAGCAGCAAGTTGATCCTTCAATTTGGATTACCTCTGACATTCAGGTCTTTATCCTGGGGAGCTAGGGGTCGGTAGGTTCCAGCGTTCCCTGAGATATGGCCGCCGTTCGTGCCCAACTAGCTCAACATGCTAGTCTCCTTCTGTGCTTAGCTTCCCCAAGTGTTCCTCCCTTTTCCTTTTCTTTTCTCCTCCTTTTTCCCTATCCTCTCTGCTTTCTCCCTCTTCTCTCCCTTGACCCATTCCTCTTTCACTCCCCTTTTCTTTTTCCACTTTTGTTTCATTCCCTTTTCTCCCTCCTCTTATCCCCCGTCTGTGGGATGGAAAATCTCAGGAGCTACAGAGCGATTAAATTAAATTAAACTAGCCCATAAATACAGACCTGCAGCCTCCAACCCATAAACCCTGGTTTCATATGTAAGCAGTTCAGGGATTGCTCATGCAAGCCCATAGTTACTGCTTACACAGAGCCAATAGGAAATGAGACCATAATCATGACGTCAATAAAGCCTATGGGTACCCTGCAGGCTCCCTACAGTAACCCCTTGCAGCGTGGTCCCTAACGGGGGAGGGGTTATTTCAGTAACTCCGCAGCGCCTAATATCAACCCCACTATGCTGCGGGGATCCCATCGGGCCCCCCGCAGTGTCCCTACATTAACCCTTGCTGTGAGGATCCTGATTGGGACCCCCGCAGCATGTATAATTCAAATTTCCCACCCTGCGAGTCCTTAAATGTCCTTAAAGGACCCGAGGTCCATTAATAATTAACTCCTACCACGGGGGAACTATAAGTACCCTAGTGGAACCTATCATTAAGCCCATCACTCATGGGGTCTATACAGGCCCTCATGAGTCCAATATGGGTCTATATAAACCCCTATAGAACACTTTTAACCCCAACATTAACACTATAAGTGACATGAGGGTCCTCCAGGCCCCTTATGACAAAAAGTCTAAGCACTACACTGTTAAACCTTTCCTACCCTATACTTTTCTATTAACCCCCCTCTAACTATTTTTTTGTTTAATTGATTTTTATTAGACAGTTCAGACATAAAATAATGAGCAGCAAAAAAAATAGAAGTGGTAAATAGGAATTAACAATGAATGTATTCCTCACATCTGTTCTCTCATGTGTCGTCTGCCTGTCAAAAACTCCTCTTCTTTTTCCGTTTGCTAGTATTATAGTAACTGAAAGTAACTTTTAACTAACTTAGGGCTAATGGGGGAACTATGCTTGATGAAGTCCCGTAACTAAGGGAAGAACTCTGTGTGCAGTGTTTCCTGTCCTCATGTTGCCCTGAGCCTAATTGGTAACAACTAATAGATTGTATACTCTGTGCTTACTGTGCTATTGGCTGGGCTATTGATGTTGGGTAAATTAAGCCGTCTCCTGCCATGGCCCCCCTATTAGCTTCTCTGGAAGGAAAGTGTCACTCACCCTATTCATCTGCCGCATCTTGTCTCCCAGGCGGCCCAGCAGGAGGCCCAGTGCTTCTAGTTATGGTCAACCTCAGCGGATAAGATGCTCATGGACCGAGCGAACTCAATTTTGCTTAGGACTACCTTGAACGATGGGGTGGGTGTTTTCCAATGGGCGGCTACCACTTTTCTAACTGCTAGGAAAATTTGGTTGGTTAGGAATTGTTCTGATTTTGACATCCCTTCTACCGGTAAACCCAAGATGGCCTCCTCTGGTTTCATGGGATAGCTTTGACCCCATAGATTCTCTAGAGTTTTGTAGGTGTCCACCCAGGTCTGTCTAATCATAGGGCATTCCCATACTTTATGGATTAGAGTCCCTTTCTGGTTGCAACCCCTTTCACAAGTGTCGCTAATCGGCGTGTTTCCTATGTGCATTCTTACCGGGGTTAAGTACCACCTCATAATAACTTTATATGAATTCTCCTTCAGAATTATGTTAATTGATGCGTTTTTGGCTTGTTTTCGAATGTTGATCCATTGGTCTCTGTCTAAATTTACTTTGAGGTCCGCTTCCCACGCCGACTTGTAGTGTAATTTAGGGGGCGTGGCTAAATCGCTTAAATGGTTATATATTATGGAAATGTTTCCTTTCCCTCCCGGGAAGTTAATGCAACATTTTTCGAATATGGATTTGTTCTGTCCTCCTTTGTTCTTAATGTTGTGAGTTAGTCTTTGGTTCATAGCGAGTAGGTTAAGCCATTCCCCTGGAGGTAGGTGTTTGTCGTCTAAGAATGCGGTAGTGGAACATTTTTGATTAACTACTGGTAAATCTGCCGCAATTGAGCAGTTATTTTCAATCCACCATTTGTATTGGGCATTAGTGTTTACTTTGGGGTTGGTTGATTGTGGCCACAGGGGGCTAAGCCCGGATTCTGGGCCCAGTAGCCTATTCCTCCTATTTGTGTCTTTCCATAAGTTTATTGTGTGCCTCACACTAGATGGGAGTGATTGGGGTAACTTGAAGCCCTGTTGGGTTGAGAGCCATGGTAACTGATGCATAATTAAGTCATTAGTCCCTAGTATGTGTTTCTCTATCTGAACCCATACCGGGGGGGGATTCTCTGACGTACCATTTAGCTAGTTGTGCTAGTCAAGCTGCTTTAAGGTAACGGGGAATGTCTGGAAATCCGAGCCCACCTCCTTTCTTAGACGCGGTAGTTGTTTTTCTTTTTATTCTAGGTTTTTTGTTGTTCCACAGAAAACTCATCAATATTTTTTGTATCTTTTTCAATTCTATTGCCAATATCGTTAAAGGTATGGTCCTAAACAGGTAGAGCAGTTTGGGGAGTACGTTCATTTTGATGGCATGTAGCTTACCTAGGCATGAGATCTTTAGTTCTGGCCACCTGTGCAGGTCCCTAGTTATTTGTTTAATGAGGGTTGGGTAATTTGCTTCATATAGGGTCTTACTTGATTTCGTTATTTGTATGCCTAGATAGTTGATAGAATTCGGGGCCCATTTTATCGGAAAATTATTGGCTAGTAGTTTTTCCATGGAGGGAGGAAGGGATACATTAAGGGCTATGCTTTTACTCGTGTTTACTTTGAACCCTGACAGTGGGCCAAATTTAGACAAAAGTTTGAATAGGTTGGGAAGACTAACTAGGGGGTTAGAGATTGTTAGAAGGATGTCATCTGCGAAGAGGCTTATCTTATGATCTGTCAGGCCGACCCTTATAACCGATATGTCTGTGTGTTGGCGAATGGCAATTGCAAGGGGCTCTATACTAAGGGCGAACAGCAGTGGTGACAGTGGGCACCCTTGTCGTGTCCCTCTCGTGATTTTGAATTTTAGCAAATTGTGTCCTTGATATGTAACCTGTGCAGTTGGTTCCGAGTATAATGACGCGATGCTTCGCAGAAAACCTTCCGGTATTCCGAATTTGTTCAGTGTTAAATTCATAAATGTCCAATCTAATCTGTCAAATGCCTTCTCGGCATCCAGCTCCAACACCATCGCGTGGCCTTCACTTCTCTTAGTTATGTCAATAAGGTCAATATTTTTTCTGGTATTGTCTGGCGCCTCTCTACCCTTAATGAACTCTTTTGTTGTTTTGATCGCCTCCTGTATTTCTTTGACCGAGATGGGCTCTAAGAGTGAATTGGCTTTAGCAGGGTCTAGTTGGGGAATGTTTATCTTATTTAGTGTGTTTTCAATTTCTAGTTTGTGGGTTGGGGTACCTGATTCGGCTGTTTTGGTATAAAGGTCTACATAAAATTGTCTGAATTCGCTTACAATTTGATCTGGTTTAAAAACTGTCTGCCTATTTTTGGTGATTATTTTGGCAATGAATGAGTTTGCTCTTTTTTCTTTTAGTCTAGTGGCCAACATTCTATCGGGTTTGTTTGCGTGTCTGAAGAATTTGGCTTCAGTTCGTTGTAGGATAGTGACCATTTTTCCTCTCAATATAGCGTTTAGTTCTTGTTTGAACCTTAGTACCTTTTCGTGAGTATGTCGTGACTTATCTTTAACATATAGTTTTTGTGACTCTGATATTTTTTGGTTTAGGAGTAAAATTTGTGCTTGGTCTTTTTTTTTTTTATCGAACTAATTTGTATGCAGACTCCCCTGATCACTGCTTTGTGAGCTGCCCAAATTCCATCTATGTCTATCTCCCCTATGTCTATCTCGTGTGATTGGGTCATTCAGTATACCGGGGTTTAAAGACCACCTCGGGCTATTTCCTTTCGGTAGGAGATTGTTCATGGAGATTTTGACTAGTTCGTGGTCCGACCATGCTATGGGGCAGATAGAGTCCTCAGTTAGGTTCCCTGCTACGTTCTGTTGAATCAGGATATAATCTATTCTGGAGAGCGAACCATGTCTAGCGGAAAAAAATGGGTATTCTCTTTCTGTGGGGTTCATGTTTCTCCAGGTATCAATCATGCAGTTTGATTTTAGGAGTTTTTTAAGCGCTTTGGTCGCCGTGTTTTTTTTTTGTGAGACTGGGTCATTTGACTTGTCTTTGAGCGGGTCCAGTTCATGTCTCCTCCTATTATCTTAAACTGTCTTCCCAGCTATCTGTGAGTTTCTGTATTTTTTGAAAGAATGGCGTCTGTTCTGTGTTCGGGGCGTATATGTTCAAGAATTTAACGTTCGTGTATAGTCCCATGTACTGCTATAAACCTGCCATCTTTATCTTTTGGGATTTTACTTAATTGAAAGTTGAGTCTTCTGTGGAACAAAATAGTGACTCCCTTTTGTTGTTTGGTATCTGCGGTAGAGTGGTAGAGTAAAGACTCCCCCCCAATATTTTGGTACTGCTTGTTTTCTAAAGTGAGTTTCTTGAATCATTACGATATCTAGATTTAATTTTTGGTAATTGCTCAAGGCTACCCCCCTCTTGATTGGTTCGTTCAGCCCATGAGCATTATGTGACGCAATGAAAATGTCCATATTTCTTATTAAGGTGTATGACCTTTTGGTGTGTGCAAATGGTTATCTCATCTTTCGAGATGCCCGTGGCTTAGTTATTCTGTGCCTCCTGCTGGTTTCCGCCCCGAAGACCGCTCAGCAGCCAGCTGTGTGGGAGATTCTCTGTACTCAAAGGAAAGAAACAACAGATAGTGAGCCAAAATGTCTGTACTTAATCCTTTGAAATTAGGAAAACCTGGCTCAGTAACTAAGCAACTTGCTGCTTCTCCTTCAGTGGAGCTCCCTATGGTAACCCTGGATAAGAAGTCTAAGTTTGTGAGTCTGTTTGTGTGTCTCTCTGTTGGTCAGGAAAGCTCTTAGTATGTTTGAACTTTATAGTGTTCCTTACTTAAATAAGGTGTGGTAATTTAAACTACTATGAGGAGAGCATTTGCTGTCCTCTTCGTATTTTACTGGTGGGCCAGTTAGTGTCTTTAAACTAACACTGAATCGGTCCGCCTAAACTTTCCCTACTGTGGGGATATGTGGCTGTCTACTTGTTAGCGCCCGTAGGGACGCCTTTTAGGTGTATGATGCTTTTGCCTCTACGGCCTGGGTTGTCTGTCTGTAGTGTGCGTTAGAACTTTCACTGGTGTGAGTGCTGCCTTACTGCACCTATTCGTTTTAACATTCAACTAGCATTGTTTGTCAAAATAGTAGGATACCCAAAAAAGAAAAAATGACAACTTATTAAGTCTCTGTCTCTGTTCAGGGGAGGACTTCTCCCTCTCGGGCTTTCTGTTGATTGCAGATTCTCTCCGACAGTGACTTTGATGTTCCATTCTGCCAGCAAGTTAATGCCTTCCTCCAGAGTTCTAACTGTGAAAAACTTTCCCTCCTTGGAGATATTGAGGCGAAAAGGGAAACCCCACGTGTACCTCCACCCTTGAGCCAAGATACAGTCCAGAACTGGTTTCAGTTGTCTTCTTTTGGCAAGGGTTACCAGAGCTAGATCAGAGAAGAGCAGAGGTGTGTGCCCCTCAATGGGAGGAATGCCTTTTCTTGCTGCCTTCATGAACAATTCTTTGGTGGAGTAGTAGTGGAATCTGTCTATGATGTCTCTTGGGCGTTCCTGTGGAGATGATCGGAAGCCTAGGGCTCTGTGTATTCGATCTATTCTCATATTTTCCGGATGAATGTTTGGGAGGAGAAATTTGCAGAGATCCCTTAGGTATGCGTGTAGGTCTTTGACTGTCTCCGGCCCGTTTCTCAATCTTATGTTTTGTCGTCTAGATCTGTTTTCTAGGTCTTCCTGCTGTAACTGCTGTCTAGATTGTTCGTCCTTCAAGGCCATGATCTCTTCTGCTAGTCTGCTGTTATGTTGCATTATATCTGATATTTTAGTTTCAAGTTTTGTTGTTTTGTCGTCCACCTTTTTAATTTCTGTGGATAGTTCTGTTGTCACTTTCCGGATGTCTGATTTGATCTCTTCTCTGAAGTTGGTTATTAAGTCTTTAAGGTCTTGGATGTCACTTTTAGTGCTAGGTGCTGACATTTCTGAATTTGTCGTTGCGTGAACTGTGGCTATGGTTGTTTTGTTGGTAGGAGAGCTTGCTGAGGATTTGGGTAAGCAGTAAGATTGGATTCCCTTGTTGTTCTTCCTTGTGGCGACACCCGCCATCTCAGTGAGAGTACTGTAGTTCGAGTTGTTACCAGAGACCTGGTTTCACTTGGTTTGTCCCAGAGCTATTGTTAGCGTCCCTATGTTGCCGGGCTCTTTGTTAGTTACATCTTTTTAGGTTTATTAAAAGTTCTTGAACTGAGTTGGCCGTATCCTGATTGTTTGGCCTTCGTTTACGGGTAGTGTGAACAGGCAAACGCTCACTGGTATTTTCCACCTTATTGTCAAGGATATGGTGTGATGCTGCCGTGTGCGAGCTCAGGACACTTCTGTGCACCCTTGATGAATGATGTCCTGTTGACGAAAGTTGTGCTTCTGTTAGCTGTTTTCTTTGGCGTGGGGTTTCCACACTGCGTCCACTATGTGGTAGTAGTGCTTCTCAAGGGCAGTTTGCCATAGGCAGATATTCGGCCCTGCAACTAAGGTTGACGTGTAGATTGTTTTGTAAACCTGTGATGGTTATTTGGTTGACCCCTTGGTGACTGCGGTCAACCTATTAGGTGTGTATGGGAGTTTTTAAACCCCTTTGGGGAAGTTGTTGCACTCTCTGTTCGCCTTGAGGACTCCCTCGTGCTCAAGCAGATTGTTTCTCTCATCTATGTAGTCTAGCTTGGTCAGTTGCTGTGTCCTCTAGCAGTGCTGTGTTTGGAATCTGTCTAGCTACACCTGGGCTATTCTACCCTGATTCAGGGGCCTGTAGGCAGCTTGTGTGGAGCTGATTTGTTATGTATTAAATCTGCTGTTGTCTGCGTGGACGCAGGGTCTTCTCTCTAGCCCTTGATTGGTAGTGTCCCTGGGGCCTTGTTATTAGGCTGTTTTGATCTTGTAAAAAAATCCAGTGCCTCAGTTTAGCATTTTGGCCCCTCTGTCTGTTGCTTATGTTCTCCCAGTGTAATCTGGTGTTAGATATGTGCCTGGGGTTGGTGGTCTACCTGAGAGGTTAATTAGCACTGGGGGGGGGGGGGGTCCCCTGTGCCTATTGTGACTCACCCTGTGTTTGCCTTTGGCCTCGGAGAGACACTTTCAGGAGCGTCTGCTGTGTGGTCCCCTGCTTGGCCTTCTGCTTCCTGGGGCCTGGGACTGGGAGAGCCCACGATTTTGCCCCTTTGGGGGTGGTTGGGGTCCCCGCCAGGCCTCTTTGGCCTCTGACTCTCTCTCCCCGTTGAGTCCTGCACCGCTCACCTCCCGCCGGTGTTTGGCGGGAATCCTCGGCAGGGCTATTCTGGCTGCGTAGGCCGCAGCTCCAAGATGGCGCCCGCTCCTGATCTCGGCTCTCTCTTACACCTCCTGGTGTGCCGGTCCGGGAGCGGGGGTCCTGGGCGCCCCGACCTCACTTCTCCGGCGGGGCAAATATGTCTCTCCGTCTCCCCTTGTTGTTTGGACCTGGCAGGGTGCCTCTGCTGCAGGGATGGGGAAGATCCCCCCTCTAACTATTTAACACTAATTAACCAACATTTAATTGTCTTACAATGTTGACATTTTCCATATTTTACTTTCTTACACACACTTATTTCTTATCATTCTGTTTAGTATTTCCATCCTTCTTGCACCCTTTATTTATTACTCTTCCTATAAGCAGTAACCGCTGTTTACTTGATACACTTTCAACCCTATTAACTAATTAACAATACCCTAATAACCCCTATCCTATTAACCTCCTCTATCCTATACACTATAAATCCCTATCCTATGAACCCATATTAACTCCCCTCTGCCCTACTCTATTAACCCCTACACATGCTATTCTAACCCCCTAATCTAATCCCCTATAAACTCCTAACTCCCAACTAAAACTAACAACCAACTCATTACAGAAAATAAAAAAACTACATTACAGAAAAAAAAAATTACAAGAAGAAAAAAAAATACAACAAAAAATAACACTATCAAAAGAAAAAAATAAAAAGAATTACAACTTGTAAGAAAGAAAGGGTTAATTAGTCCACTAACCTCGCAAAAATGCCCTGGCAGCAATGTTCACCGATGCCCTGGTCTTCAAACTTCTGCCCTGGACTAGTCGGGCTATGCATGTTGAGGAGCACAGGTACACAAGCCTCTTCACCACCACCACATAGCAATCCACACTAATGTAAATGGATGAATAGCTGAACATAATGGGAGGTCACCAAATGGGAATGGCTATACATCTTGGCACATGGCCAACAGCAATAACATTGGACTTTCCAATATGGGCATAGCAGAGATTACCCCTGATGGAGAGGAGTTGGCTGTTGATCCACGTACTTCTGCACAGCCTCCATTTGTTTTTGCGGACCCACCTGATGGTTGGAGTAGATTAGTGTAGTGTATGTTTCCCTGGTCCCCTTCAGCATTGCTAAGTGGTGGGGATGAAGGGGCTTGTGTACCGCAATGAAGTTGTGAGCTATACCATGTAGGGTCACTCTAGGTGTCCACGTCATAGCAGAGAGGTCAGACAAATCACAGTCCACTAGAAAAGGAACTGGCAACCCACTCCAGTATCACCTGTCATATTCCTTTTAGGGAATGTTCATACTTCACAGTATCACTAATTGGACTTGGTATGTGTATTAACCATTTTTTATTATTATTATTATTATTATTATTATTATTATATATGATATGTAGTATTATATGATATCTAATGCTATTATGACTATTATTATTTTTATATGTATTGATCTTTTGCATGGTAACTAGGACTTATTAGTTTACAGATATACTGTAGGAATGTGACACTAATGTGATACATATGGATGTCCCATAACCCCAACCAATTGAAACCACACTGACATGTTTAGAACAGTATAAAAAAGCTTTATTTCATACACAGAACGCAATCAGAATACCTACAGGGGGTAATGTGTTAGACTAGAATAAACATGATGCATAGCATGCATGCACATGTGGTCACTACACCACTGCAACCGGAATCTGATAAAAAAAGGATCATCACAAATCACTCCATTTAATTGAAGAAACCATTAATGTGCATTACAACTTGTCGAGATCTGCTCAATGAAACAGATGATTCAACCTCTGGACTGTGTAATCCAATCCAGTTTCACACATACAGTGTGCTGAAAAAAAACAAAAAACTGAAAAACCGTGGTCAACTAAAAAAAGGCGGAGGAGGATAAAATAAACTACTCAACATGCATGTATAGTACAGTGCTAAATACTGTAACAGAATGCTATTGAGGTCAGGATCACAAGCTTCACTAGTGCATATATTAATTCTGGCTGTCATTAACATGGCATTGTGAGACTTTGCAAGTCCACCACGGGTGTATTAGTCTACATTTCAGTTAACAACAATCATGTCTTAGATAATTGGCTATATGATTGGGGGGGGGGCTGTCATTGAAGGAATGTCTACTCTGGCAACCCCCCAGGAGGCAACAGAACAACAAGTGGCGGTGGTGGAGGCATGGTGGGAGGAGAGGAGAGGCCGGGCTGCAGGTGTTGGGGAAATGCCTCCGGGGCAGAGTAGGCGGAGCTGGGGATGAGTCCAATACTGAGCAGGCCGGCCAGATAGGACTCTGTCATTAGATGATTCCTCCTCTCCTCCCTATTGCGTCTTGCCAGCCTGCTCATGAGCTCCGCATGATTGGTGGAGATGCTGGCCTCGATCCCCCAAGGTAAGTCTACCTGCTGCTGCATGAGGGCCAGCATCTCCGTCTGCGCAGCCTGGTCTGATGTGGGGGATGGAAGCCTGTGGGGCGTGGCCAGATAAGGAGGTGGGAGTGATGGAGTGGGGAGGGTCTGGGGCCTGGCTGGAGTCTGGGGTAGAACTTGCTGTGGTATGAGTGGGCCCAGTGGTGGTGGTGGCCAGGCCAGATCACTGCTGTGGGGGGAAGGAGGTGTTGGCTGACTGGTCTGGTCACCATATGTCCAGCTGGAGGGCCCTGTGGTCGAATCCCAGCTGGGTTGCCGGAGTTCCGGATGGTGACCCCACCACCCACATTGCATCCTCCTCTTCTGAGCCAGGGCCCTCAGATCCTCTTCCTTACTCCTCCTCTGCGGCGGTTCCTGCTGGGCCGGGGCTTGCTCCTCCACTTCCTGCTCCGATGAAGCTGATGCCCCCTCTTCTGGCTTGCCACTGAACCCAGACCTCCTCCTGGATGCTGAAAGATAGAAAAGAAAGGTATATATCATTAGTATGATGAATAATACATTGTTATGTGTTCATTCCTAACTATCTGACATCTGGGGTTAAACCTGGATGATTCTCCTAATTGCAACTCAGATTAGCTATTTTTTGCTAGATACGACCTATTCTTTCGTTCATGGTCTTGATCGTTCTTGATCTAGATTCCGGCTGTGGGCTGTAACTTCTTAGGCTGCAGTGGGCACACCAATACATGGACTATCTATTGATTGATTACTGTTGTTGTGCCCAGGAATGACATTGATTTGTCAGCTTCATGGATTTCATGATGCATCTGTCTATCACTTGTTAATTCCATGGAGCTGACATGTCAGTGTCCTTGTTGGTCATCATGTACATGTGTAGTGTGTGTGATGTACATGTGGTGGCATGTTGGTGTATTTGATATTCAACTGACATGGAGGCTGGGTCCTGCTGGGCCACTGGGCCAGAAGCTCCAGCGGCGGGCAACTGTCTCAGAAGGTCCCTGGTAACCCTCTCCCACTAATTGTAGGTCACGCTCTGGTCCTTGTCCTCCTTAGCCACCATCCTCCTCACCTTGACCCTGATGTCATCAAACCTGTGCTTTACAGACCTCACATCCCTTGGCACTGTGCCTATCGCAGTAAGCCTAACTTCTCTCCCCTGCTCTCTCAACTGTGCACAGGGACCCTTGCCTCCCTGACCTGTCCTGGGGCCCTTCCCTTCCCCAAACTACCGCCCCACCTGGGATCAGGCCCTTTCCCCTCTGTCCCTCTATGTCTGCCTGATACGTGTAAGCAAGTATTAAATGTAAAATTGTATGAAATAGAATATAAATTAATAAAACCGCAAACTACCTCTCTCCAAACTCTCCCACTCTCTCTCTCAGTTTGAGCCTGACCATCAACTCCGGGACCTGCGTGCTACTTAGAAAGAAAATACTACACAGTCAACGCATGGGCGGGTGGAACACAACTTTATAATCTCCCTCTGTCAACCATCTTCAGCTAGAGCGCTTTTTATTGGCTGAGAGGCCTGTATCGCACTGTTTTACCACAATTGGTTATTGACGGCCGATCGCTGCTCATCCAGCCCCTTTACAGCTTGCATGCGCTGGTGCGTGAGCTTTGCTGGTCTCACATTGCCCTTACGGGCTTCGAATTTAATGGGGCTGTTAGTTTGCTGTCCCATCAAATTTGCCTTATCACAGTTGGACCTTATGACTTTTTATAAATACATTTTTGCATTTCTCAAAACACTCAAATGCTGTGGACCAGGCACTTTGCTGCAAGCAGGGAGGCTGTTTCTTCAAAAGAAAAAGTATTGGTAGTACATGTAAATTTTAAAGGAGTGCCTTTCTGAGCAAATATAGGGTAGTTGGGAGATTAGGTGATGTAAAACTACAGTCCACCAGTCTGTTACCATGTAAAGAGTTCAGTCTTTGAATCAGCTAGCAAAAACCTGTTTTATGTTTCAGAAAACATGGTTTGAAAATTAGAACAGTAATTTTAAAAACTAATACATTTAAGACATTTTACTGGTTAAAGATGTGATGATATACTTTACACAGCCTTCCTAGCAGAATATTATCACATATATATTTGTCAGCAGTGCGGGTTGGCAAAAGTTGTTGCTAGCGATGCGGCCCTCGCAAAGCGAGGGCCGCAGTTGCTGGCAAGGAGCGCTGAAGGCGCTCCTTGCTCTGCTGATGAGCGCGGTAGGCGGTCATCCCTACGACGGGACTTACACCGCTAAATTTACGGACTTAGAATCCACAAATATAAGCTGCAGGACTTAGAAAAAAAAACATTACGAGCTCGCAAAAATAAAACCTTAGCGCCCGAAACCCGCACACATGAAAACATTAAAAACACAATAAATTCACACAACAAACACATAAAAAGCTTACCCAAAAGCAAGGGGGGCACCCGTGACCTCTGAAAGTGAAGTTACACCTCAATTTAAATAGAAATTCAAGAGTTTAGACACCCGCAAATCCCCTAAGAGAGAGAAAAAATGGGCGACAAAAAAAACGAAAACGAAGCTACAGGACCGTAAACATGCAAAACACCACAAAACACATAGGACCTCATTCTATTATCGGCCGTAAATCGGCCGTAAGGCTGCGATTCCTTGCGGGGGTTCAGTTAACTCGCGATTCTATTATACGGCCCCGCAAGGATCTCATCTTACGGCCGGCCGCATATCTTGGAACCGGCCGTAAGCTGTGAAATATAAAAACTCAAAAATAAATTCAAGCCTGCACTGTACAGCTCTGTAAATGCTAGGGATCATATTGGGGGACATGAGGATTAAAAGTAACCCACTCTCAAGCTTGCACATCTGCCCAAACCCGAGTTCAAATTAACTGTTTATTTTCCGGCTGCGGCGTGGGTGTGTCTGAGGTGCTCCAAGCACTCTGGACTTTTTACATGGATATTTTACGGATATTAAAAATAAAATATTTTACGGATTTGAGTACAGGATAATTATGTGCTATTTTTTCTAACACCTAAAATCCCTTTATAGTCTTCTCAAAGTGCAGGATGGCTTTATTTGAGCTATTTTATGTGCTTAATTGGTGCTAGCGAGACCTCTTTCCTGCAAGTGAGCAGCGGCTCGTTTTTAGCCTTGCAGAGAGGTTTCCCGGAGCAATTGAATTGCAAAACTCTTGCGGACGTTTTAGATCAAAGGCTTTCCTCTGGCGCGAGCGGCCGCAAGAGATAGCAAGGCACCGGCCGCAAGCCTGCCGGAGCCTCCGTCCGTAAGGGAATAGAATAGCCGAATAGCTTGCGGCCGGTCCTTGCGGCCCCGCAACGGCTGCGGCCGCTAATAGAATGAGGCCCATACACATTTTCCGAAAAAGCCATACGAGGTCCAAGAAAAAGGACGCATAATCAGCCGCATACCACACACATTAGGCGCCATTTTACAACACTAACTTACACAATGCGGAAGTACACACCTACCCTATTTTCCTCGCGCATGCACACTATTTACACTACACACTGCACACATTGCTGACACTTACACAGCAGCTCCACAAACTTGAAAACACACATTGTATGCTGCAGCAACATCAAAACAGATTGTAGGCTATTCAACACAATGTTTCCTGCATATATTACTTCAAAATAGGTAAAGTATATTCATTTATTCATTTATTAATTATTTCAATACCATACAAAAAACGTCCCCCAACGCTGCTCATAGCACACAAACAACCGACAGACTCGCAATGAGCACTGAAGGCTTTCAGCGCGAGGCTCGCAAAGAGCGCTGAAGGATCTCGGAACACCAACAAAATTAATGTCGCAACCAAACACCATTACCTGCCTTACAATCTTATTGCCGTCATTTTGTGACGGGCAAGTCGCTAGAAGGTAATAATAATCATGAGCGTATTTAGATTTTATGCTGCCCTAGGCCAATTCAGATTTGTGCTCCCCCACTCCCCAATTGCAGTTCTTCATTTACCCTTTCTGTATCTAGAACCATAAGTTCATGTGTGTTATGTGCATATATGACATGTCAGGTTCACTTTCAGTCGCAATATCACTGCATATAGACATTTATGTCAACGTACTTCATTGCATCATCAGGCAGCCCTCCAACCCTTGAAAGTTTGCTGTCCTAGACCTGGGCACCCTGGGCCTAGGCAGAAACACTCTTTTCAGTGCAGAGAAATGATATGACCATGTGCTACAAACAGAATTACTTGCAGACACTGCTTACAGACTAGCTATTTTTATGTGATTCATTCATTAAAGTTATTACAATGGTACTGTATCCTAGTTATGAATGAAGTTTTGCCAACAAACATTCTTAGCAAGATACAGAAACTATGTCTTGTTTCCAGGACACTGAATGTGACAGTAAGTGCTGCAGCATGCTGATGGAAATGATACAATTGTCAAGTATGTTAATACCCAGAATATGCGAAAAGGAGGCCGAGTAAGAGAGGAACATCATGACCGGCACAGATGAAATGGAAAGTGCTTACTCTGACGTCTGCCGTTATAAAATTAGTAAAGAATGAGTTTACCCCCTGTTGCTAATTTTGGATGTCCACATAATATCACAGTGAGTACGGAACATGTTGTTTCATACATTATATAGAGTAGGTAATAGTGTCTGTATACTACATTTGGCAATGTAAGTTACCAGTGTGTCTTCCCTGCCAAAGTGTACCGAAATATAAAAATAACTAAGGTCAGAATTTGTAACATGAGCAACACAATCAAAAATTTAAAAATGGAGGACATGAACAGCAACGTCCCATAAACATGGCAGCATTATTTAGACTAGATAATATACGCTTGCGTGGAAAATGCTAATCGTTGTAGTAAGTAATAAGCTGCTAAATAACAATGTGAAACAGCATAGGCTAATTTACAAAACATGAGTCATGTAATACTGTATAGATTGTAAGCACTTTGAGGCAGGAGTGTCACATCCAATGTCTACTTATAAACATTTATATTTGTATTTACAACTGTAAAGCTTTGTGTACCGATAAAGATTGATTACATGTGCAGAATACCATCCACTATAATACAATTTACACACACATTTAATTAAGTATATTGCAATAAATGTGTTATTCAGTAACCAGCATCCAACCACCTGGGAAAACTTGGAAATATGTCACTTCAACAGACAATCAGAATATGTTCTGAAATCATGCCCACTTTAACACTGCTTGTTTTAATGAAAGAATTGTGCATTCAGTATTTTTGAGATATTTTCTGTAGGCAATAACCCAGGAACTAGCATTGACTGGAAAACAAATGTCTGGCTTGGCAGATGGTCTGACTCTTCCTACATAACGTAACTAACTACTGTCTTACCGCCTTGATTACATTTGGAGAATATAATGTGTTATGTTTGATGGGTCATTTATGATGGTGAATTATTTAGATATGTGGCACATAGAGATGAAAGTGGCACTGCACAGGTGTGGATAATATGACCTACAAATAACAATAGGCAAGTCAAATGGACACTTAATTCTTCATATTCATAAATACCTGTGCCAACATTCATGTGACACAGAATAAACTAATCTTGAGAAGTCACCATACACCCCTTCCACTCTTTACATTGGATGTCTCACAAAATAAATCTACCAGGTAATATATCAGTTTAGCTCTTTGAGTTTGGAGCAAACACTCACTGATTTGTTTTGGTCAGATTTAAAGGATCTATGAAATGTCATCTTTACAGATTGCTATCATAAAAAAACTTAACTTGAAGCTAAGTAAAATGTTTTTAAAATATATCCATATTCAGTCTTGCTTTTTTTACTATTATAATCAATTTTGCTTTGATTATAGCAGAACGTTTGGCTTTGTTACTTAGAGGTATATGGAAGTTTCTCTGTTTGCATATTTAAACATCATTTAATTAAAAAGTGCATTAAAAAATCTGTTTTCACTTACTCAAACTTTCCAAGCAGTCCCTGCAAAGCCCTCTCCCCACAGCTCATGCATATAACGTTTCTATTGGTGCAAGATAGACTAGCCACTTACAGATCATCTCTCAGCAGCATTTCAAGAACAGTACATATTTAGACCAAAGTGGAGACCAGAGTGGAGGTGTTGACCATAATGCAAAAACATGTCTGACTAAACACTTACCACAAGAACCATTAATCTCTAAACCAGTGCTTTCTAGAGAAAAATGTGAGACCAACTATCTAACATCTATAGTGCATCTGAAAGCGTGTCAATGAAACAGGACAATGATCCAGAACACACTATTGTGGATGCACTTACCTTTTCACTCAAGAACACTGTATGCTGGGTGATATTTTTTGTTTAATAAATAATGATTGTAAAATTTCTGTTCTTTATTTATCACATGAGGTTAGATTTATCTATTATTAGGACTCTGTGTTTACTAGGGGATGGTCAGATACGTATATCTTAATATGTAAATCTTAAGAGGGTTTGTTTTCAAAATGTAGAATGTTTTAAAAATCAGTTATACATTTTTTTACATATTAACTTTCTGGTAACTATGTGGTGACTATATTGTATTAAACATATTTAGTAATAGCCTTATTTACAGTAGAGCAAGCTGTAACACATTCTTGCAAGGCCAATAGTACTTGCAGAATCTGTGCATAACCACATTTTCAAACACTGTGTGAAATAATTTGCAATAAATCCACATGAGAAATTGATTAGTACCATTTAGTGAATGTGACCATCTGTATGAAATTGTGTTTTATTGAATTCCATTAAACACTTTATCCTGCTGCCCTTAGGGTTAGTGGGGTAAGCTGTTGAGAAGTGTTTCTTTATGTGAATTGTATAGTTATTGCCCTTGTGTTAAATGTGAGAAATGTAATTTTCTTATATTTTCCACACATCATTTGCTACTACATTATAGTACAGTCAGTTCCCTATTGATTTGCTTGAGACAAATAGGACTAGGAAAGGAAAAGGAAAATAACATTGGTTCAGTTACAAGATAGTGAAATCGCCTTAAAAATATAGTCATCTCAGTTCAAAATACTTTAGAAACTCTTGCTTGGTCATATAAGTAGCCATTATAGTAATAAACAAGTTTAACAGTCAAAAAATGGTATGAATTATTTAAGCCAGTATGAATTTTTGAAGCAATTAAACTGCAGCTATCTGTTAAAAGGTTATTTAAATTAATAGCACCCCATCCCACGTAATTACTATCTTCACTGATGGATCCAGGAGTATCCGTTGAACTGTCCAAACTGTTCTGCAACTTCACAATCATTGAATTGAGCACATTTAAAAAAAAAAATTTTTTATTGTAATTAAAAAGAATACAAAGAATTAACAATTATGTTGTAGATATACATAAATACAGAAATGTCTTTGTTCTTTAATATATTTTTTCATAACATTAATAAGGATAAATAAAAAAAACATTAAATTATTATTTTTTTAAATATATTTTCAGGTTCCAAATGTTCTAACATTATATCCATTCTTTAATTTTTTGTCTATAACTGCCAATATAATTTATATTGTGTGTATATATTGACTTTTGTATTACTTTTTTTTATTTACAGTTTTTAGTTATGATAATTCTAGTAACTAAAAATATTTTATGTATTAGTAGTTGTTTGTCTTTTCTACGGATAGGGAATCATTTGAGAGTTTCTAATACTGAATATGTTTCTTCCCATAGTTGTGAGATCTTAGGACATTCCCATAGAGCATTTTCTCTTATATTTATATTAAGTGAAGAATTATTTACATTTCTAATTGATTTCTGTTAAGAGATATATTAAGTTCCTTTTCCTAAGATGTCTTATATGGTGATTTAGTAACTGTATTTTGGTCAATCAAATAATTATAAACAACAGAGAAGGTTTTAAAGCATTAGAATTATGTATACAGTAGTTTTAAAGTTTTTTTCATAATATAATCTGTAGTTTTATTTATTTGTTTTATTTATATATTTGTGGAGATCTATACTGTTCTTTGAATAGATCTAAAGACCATGTAGACATTTTTGTAAGGATGTCTGCAACAATAAATACATTTTGTTGGATCCAGCAATTCATTTGACAATATTTATTCTAGATTCCTTATGGAATAACAATAATGGAGTAAGCTAAGAATCTTCCATTAAAGAGTCACTTAATTCAGTACAATTTGGAGCACACCACTGTAAAGATCTACTAAAGACATGTTTTAATTAAATATGTGCATTTTTCATTGGGAAATCATTAATTACAGTAAATCTCTGTTTACATGTGTCACTAGTAAACCCCCAGACAGACCCACAGCTCAGCTCTGTCCAGTGAGCATAAGGAAAAAAAGAGTTAACCCTTCTCAAATTCATCTGTGCAGATAACGCAATGTTGGAAACACCTCAAAAGAGGTTACTTGTGGGTTAACTGCTTGCTGCGGAGTACTGAATTCAGAGAAAAACGTATACATCTTTGTCTTCATGGTGCCTTCACCTGCACAGTGTTGCATATGTTTTTAATCATGGAACTGTCAGTTGTTTGTAAACAGAATTAAGAGCTTAGATGTGTTTTAGCTGTTATTAGTGCAATTAAAAAAATAGATCTTTTTACATACAATCTTATGCACTTTCATACCATGAAGAGCACTTATAGTGAAGTAAAAGGCCCTTTAATAAATGTGTTCTTTTGTTAATTTGTATCCATAAAATTAAGGAGTGTGATATGCATTGTGGGGGGATTTTTTATATTATTTTGAATTTAAAAATGTTTTACAACGCTTGCTGAATAGGGGCCTATGTCTGAAAAAGAGATTTACAGTATCACCTCCTGCCACCTGGCTTCCTGACAGAGGAAACCTAGCATAATACTCATGAGTGAACTCCACCTACCAAGTACAAAGGGTAGAATTAAGTTAGTTATGCTGTTAGGGTCTCTGACAATCTAGGGGTGTACCTGTGGCTTACAGCTGGAAGGTTTGGGGCACACATGGAGCCACATTCAATTGCAAGGCCGCATCTCGCAGTATATAGGCTGTATGTGTCTGCAGGGCTGCTGCAGGCTTGAACAATTCCGGTCCTATTCAATTGAACCAGGGCGCAAGTTACGGTCCGAAGCCTCAAGACCGTAAACCATGGTTTCATATGTAATACTTCCAAGTATCCAATCTAATGAAGTGCTCCAAAATCAAGCAAGCCCATAATTTGCAATCCGTTCACAGATCAATTAACCAATTGGAACAGGAGAAAACCAATCAACGCAGTGAAAACAGAGAGATAGAGAGAGAGAAACACTGAAGGAGGAGAGTGAGGAGAGAGAGAGGGGAACATCATAGGAGGATGAGAGTGAGGAGAGGAGGAGAGTGAGGAGAGATAAAGGTATGGAGAGAGGGAGAGGAGGAAATAGGTTGGGAAGCGGAGGCAGAGGTGTAGGATAACAGGAGGGGGAGGGATGTGCCCCCAGATGTAGACACACAAGGCGTAGGAGCAGGGGGTCAGGTGCCTGATCCCAGGGGGGGGGGGGGGGTAGTGGGGATGAGGGGCAGGCCCCAGGGAGAGAACAGGGAGGCCAGGAACCCCAGGCACAGTTGGAAGGGCAAGAGATTTGCCAAAGCAGAGGGCCCACAATTATAACCCAGAGGAGACAGACATCCTCCTCAGTGAAATCTTTAGCATCATAAATGGTGGGAGGGATGTGAGGCCTAGCTATAAGACACGTGCCTGGAGTGAGTTTGCTGCAGCTGTTGCATCATTAGTGGTTGCAAACAGGGATGCGAAGTCTGTCAAACACTGATATGATGACTGCCGGATGAAGGTGAAGAGGATGATGGTAGTGGAGGCCAGAGCAGGCAGTGCAACAGGTGGTGGACCACCCGTTAACATCACATACTCTAAATGGGAGCAGACTCTGAAGGAGTGGATGGAGCCAGCGGCAGTAGTTGGCCTTCCAGGACAGCTGGATTCTGGCTTTCAGGCAACCCTGCAATGTGAGTATCATATACACATCACACCCTCATATGCACACACATGCACCACACACACATAGAAAACAGATATACAATAGCAGTTTAAGCTCTCTGGTTATGACTACAGATATAAAATGTTTGTCCAATACCTGCAGTTAAAACTGATTCTGTATAGCAGTTGCCGATTCAGTTTGTGTTAGTGTTATGTTTGCTGTTTGCTTAAAGTTCATATAAAACAAAAATGTTATTCATGAGTTCCCCTATCCCTATCTTCCCCTTGTTAAACTGCACTATTTAGAGCTTTTTCGCTTAACACTCCTACTTCTTGGAATCTATCCCCAGCATTAAACGAGGTATAGCTGTAGATCAAGATTGATTTTATATCCAAA
The DNA here is from genome assembly GCA_027410445.1 of Discoglossus pictus. Lineage (NCBI taxonomy): Eukaryota > Metazoa > Chordata > Amphibia > Anura > Alytidae > Discoglossus > Discoglossus pictus. Next base: position 312,215,451 of record CM050164.1, on the reverse strand, counting down.
AGAGAGTACATGCATGGGTGTGCACACTGCAGCATATGGGGATGCAGACTCTGAAGGACTGCATGTGTGTGTCATGCATTAGCCTAACCCACACCATGTTTCATAAGCATGTTAGCATCCATTGCTGAGAATTGGTCACAGATTGGTCAGTCTCACACACTGCACAGCAGATTCATGGGACCATGAATCCTAATGAACTGCAGATGGCAAACCGCACCAGCATTACATATACTGATATGAGCCATGCCACCTTTCCTGTTATCTGACCGTGACTGTTGATAGCAGCAGTCGCAGTGAGCAGCCTCTAGATGCCGCTGCATATTACTGGCATTTAGTTTGTCCCACAGATTTAGTAAGTTAGGGTGGGGGTTAGGGTAACTTTTGGGTTAGTGTGTAAGGTGAAAATATTGTATATAATAGCGGCAGCACCATCTAGAAGCCCCGCACTGCAACTGCTGCTGCCAGCAGTCGCAGTCACATAACAGGAAAGATCCAAGCCATGATCCACAATGCTCATGATACAGCTCAATGTTCATCTGCATAAAACAATCACCAAAGCCAATGACAGTGATGTTGAGGAAATGGAAAAACACAGCAAGCTATTTTTTAGAGAATCAATACACAAATACTATTGTCCTCTCATTTCAGCACACAGGAGGCATACTCCGCCCACATAAACACAGGTGGTGGCTCCACAGGAAGAGGAACCACATTCACCAATGCAAGTGGTGATGGAGGAAGTTGAGGGCATGGCACTAACACAGGAAGTTGGCCCATCAGCAGCAAGACCATTGTGGGGAAAACTCCCCGGGGCCTCACACGCATAATGGGCACATTCCCAGCCCTTTGAACCAATTGACATGTCATGGAGCCAGCAACCACCTGCAGGGATCTCGAGGTCCTGGAGACCACTGCTCTTCCACTCCTGATGTGGCCCCAACAGACCAGGCCCCAACAGATTTGCTTTCAACAGACTGGGCCCCAAAAGATGTGATCTCAACAGACCGGGCCCCAACAGACCAGGCCCCAACATATGTGGCCCCAAAACACCGGGTCCCAACAGATCTGGCCCCAACAGATGTGGCCACAACAGACAGAGCCCCAACAGCTGTGGCCACAACAGATTGGGCCAACACCATCGCCACAATCCACACCATCAGCACAGACACATCGGCACAGGCCACACTATCTCCACAGGCCACACCATCTCCACAGGCCACACCATTGCCAAAGGCCACACCATCGGCACTGGCCACAAGACCGCCACAGGTAACACCATCGCCACAGGCCACACCATCGACACTGGCAACACCTCTGACCTCACCACTGCCCATCCCCAGTCCAAGTATATCTAGTGACAGACCTCACACCTCCTCAGAAGGCACCTGGAAGGACTTCTTGCAGCACATTCGCATGGATGATGAGCATAATTCCATATTAATGCAATGGCAAAAGGCAAAATGAAGAAGCAGGGGAGGGAGGGGGAGAGACACAGGGGAGGGAGAGGGGGGAAGAGACCCACTGGTATACAATTTGAAATATAGTTTGGGCCAATCAGGAGGAAGTAAAAACTGAAACATTTGTATCACAATCTGGCATTTGCTGCCTGTTTTTTTTTTCTCTCTGCCTGTCTCCTTATGGGTAATTTAAGCTGTGACCCCACCAGCCATCATTTCCTTTAGAGATCACACACTGTACCCTGCAGGGTACAGTTTATGTAAGCTTCCTTGGGGTGTGCGCATTTAGATATCTGTATCTAGCATATAAATATGTAGGTACATTCAACTTTTCAATATGATACATATTTTTCTAGTAATCAGTAGCTGTTTATTAGGAAACATTTGAAACCCAGGAAACTTACATATCTGTTTAATTTATTATATTTTATTTGTTATCAGAGCTCAATTAGTCTGCGCCCATTTTGTTTGACAGTTGGCTCTGAGTTTTATTGAGCACATCATTTTAAAAGCAAACTAATTCTTTTGAACTTGCAAACAACAGTCAATCCTAGTTCACAGGATCTCTCCTAGTTCAGAAGCATGGCTTCTATTGCTGTTCATTCCTATCATTAGCTCATACTGTGCAGGGCCCTCATTCAATTGCAGTTTGGCCTATTGAATAGGGCTCTAAATAAGCACATAACATATTTTTTTTAAATACGTTTTTAGTTAGTGAAAACCTTGCTTTTGGATAGATGCTTACTAACTAAAAACTTCTTTAAAAAAAATATGTTATGTTCTTATTTAGAGCCCTATTCAATTGGCCAAATTGCAATTGAATGAGGGCCCAGGAGTCAGGAACCTCCTACTGTTTAAATCCATGTTTCTATTGCTTTTCTCAGTGATACAAGTCACACTGCTGTTGGTTTACTCTATTCCTCCCTGCAATTGCCTATTTAAAGGGGCATGGAAACCATCACATAGAGGTTTGAAAATTATGTGGGAAAACTGATTTACATTTTGAAATTGTATTACAAGTTTACCTAATTATAATGCTTGTTATTGCTAATATAGCCATTGAAGCCTTCCTGCAAGCGACTGTATTGTTAATAAGAATGTAGATTTAACCAGTCCAGGCTAAAAAATCTGCTTCATAGAGCAGTAGTGAGATAATCAGAGCTCTATCTAGGTCTTTCATCAGCTGTGAAACGCATAGACACCTTGGTATCCTGTGCCAGCACTGCAAGGAAGAAGGAATATTCTACAATATTTTGAAAGTGGTGGAAAGAGTGATACTTTGAGGATGTGTTTTCTGAATAAATGACTTGTTGTTTAGTTGTTCGGTCATGTCCTACTCGCCGTCACCCTATGAAGCGCAACATGCCAGGAACCTCTGTCAGCCACTACCCCTCTGACCTTCATCTAGCTAATGTTCATTGTTTCAATTACTTCATATATCCATCTCTGCCTCTGTCGTCCCCTTCTTCTTGTGCATTTAATCTTTCTCAGTATCAGGGTCTTTTCTAGGGATTACTGCCTTCTCATGATGTGGACAAAATATTTGAGCTTCAGGAACTGGAACTCTCTTACTTTCTCTATTATCCATCTCACGTTGGCAATGTGATCTCTTGTGTCTCTTCCTCTGTGGAACCAGGTTTGCACATTTAGTAGTTCCCAGTCCATACAGTGCCTTACAAAAGTTAAAAAAAAACTTGACTTTTTACCTATTTTGTTACATTACAGCCTTAAGTTCAATGTTTTGTTAATCTGAATTTTATGTGATGGATCAGAACACAACAGTCTAAGTTGGTGAAGGGAAATGAGAAAAATATATACATAAAACTATTTTTTAGAAATAGATAACAGAAAATTGGCATGTGCGTATGTATTCACCCCCTTTGTTATGAAGCCCATAAAAAGCTCTGGTGCAACCAATTACCTTCAGAAGTCACATAATTAGTGAAATGATATCCACCTGTGTGCAATCTAAGTGTCACATGATCTCTCATTACATATACACACCTTTTTTGAAAGGCCCCAAAGGCTGCAACACCTAAGCAAGAGGCACCACTAACCAAACACTGCCATGAAGACCAAGGAACTCTCCAAACAAGTAAGGAACAATGTTGTTGAGAAATACAAGTCAGGGCTAGGTTATAAAAAAATATCCAAATTGGGGGGTTGCGTGGCTAGCAAGCGAACGGAGCAGACGTGCAGGAGCTGAGCTCTGAACCGACAAGCTGCTAATTCTACATAAAAGTCGGGTAAACCCGCTTAAAAATACCTGAAAGGAGACCTGCAGGAGTAGTATGCCCTACTGAATTGCAGGAGCTGACCAGAAAGGGGATTGACCAACTTTGCAGCAAGTTTTCTCCCCTTGGATGCGACACCCGTAGCAAGCTGTGTAGCTGTCCCGGGAAGCGGCGCAGCGCAACCCGGCCTTCCCCCAGGCCAAGAATACCCTGAGAAGACAGAGCAAGGGCTGACTAACACGGGAGTGCCAGCGCTGTGGTGGTCACACGGAGCGACCTAAGACGGGAGCAGCCTAGAGGTGAGCGAGCAGGCCCCGCTACAGCCTGTGAAGAAAAGCACGCGAGATTGCGGCCGCCATCTTGAGGCGTAGCACAGCAGGAGGAGTGCAGCCGGTAAGGCCCAGCATTAGAGGCACGGAACTCCGCTACCCCCTGGCAAAGTGGACTGAATGAGGGACAACTGGACAGTGGGGTCACAGGGGACAGTAGAAGGAGAGAGACCTGGCTGAAGCCCTAACCTGGACAGTTGCTGGAGGCCTGCTAGGAGAAAGTGGTGAGCTCATTTCAATAGCAATAACAGAAACACCATATCAAGTGCCCCAGAGATAGACCCACTGACAGGGACAATCTAAAGCTGCCTAACCTGTAAACATCAACTTAGCAGGTTAAACTTCTACACAAAGATTGAATAGTGTACAGCATTGAATGTTTTACATGACATCCCTGTTCACCAATCCAATTAGTGTGCAGAAATAATAAATATAAAAAACTGCACACCTTATGAGCATAAACCTCTTCAGAGTTTGTATTTATTGAAACCCTGTACATGAGGATCAAAGTCCACCATCTGCACAATAATAACATTTTCTCTGGCTGGTGCTAGGCCTAGCACTTTATAACGTCGCCACCTGGTGGCCAGGAGGATATTTCCCAGCAAATGTATGTGATTAGCTCCATCTTGTGGACAAAACTGGTATCTACCAAATTGCTGCAATCAAACTATTTTGCACTGCCACCTAGTGGACCTGTAGGAATATAACATCAGAGACTTTCAAAATACACCAATATTTTTGAGGATGCCTAACCGGCATATTTTACTAACACAAGAGAATAAGAATATGCTCACTATGTAAACGCACCCCATACTCCGGTGTTGGGGCACAATTCAAGGTGAAGTGACTTTGACAACTACATCTTATGTACGGTTCTTATAAAAAAGGAATGGCTGGGATCTCAACAAGAAGGACAACCAAAACTATACAAGACTTTTGTACAACAAAGACACCAACACAGTCTGCCCGACAGCCATCCTCCCGAGGGTTCCCCAACTGCTACCATGGAATCCACGGCGCCTAGTACGAAAGCAGATATACAGGATCTAAAAGATCTAATCTCCTCTTTTAGAACTGAGATCACTGGAGAAATCAAAAAAGTGGCTGCAGAACTTACTGGAGAAATAAGAGCGGTTGATTCTAAAGTGACAGACCTGGAAGTGAGGTACCATGACTTATTAGAAGCACACTCCCAACTGAAAGGAGAAGTGTCAACCTTAAGAGACGAACAAAGCCAACTCCAGTATGTGCAAAAAGACCTGGAAAACCGCTCTCGTCATCAAAATGTTCGGATCCGTAACCTCTCAGAATCCATTACAGATCTCCCAAATTATATGATGGATCTCTGCAAACTTTTGCTGCCAAACTTAGAAGAGGAAGCCTTCAGAATAGACTACATTCACAGAGCATTGTCAGGACGTCCTGTTGCTGGAGAGAGAGCTAGAGATGTTATTGCAAAATGTCATTACTACACGACCAAGGAGCTCTTTATGAAAGCTGCGAGACCAGGTATTCCAGAGATTGTGGGTGGCCAGGCCACCATTTTTGCTGACCTTTCTCTGACCACTTTGTACAAGAGGAGATTATTCAAACCTCTTCTGGAGATAGTTTTGGCCCAAGGATGGAGATATACCTGGGGCTTTCATATCAAATTGAACATTGTGAGGGATGGAAGAATTTATCCAGTTTTTGAAATGGAAGAGGGCATGGCGCTGCTCTCGTCTTGGAATATTCGTATACCAGAAGCAGGGGAAGCGGCCCAACGCCTGGATGCCAGACCCTACAGACGCCCTAGACTGCAACAAATAACCTACGTCTGTAATAATCTTTTACATTTAGAAGGGTGAAAAACTAAAGGCAAAAGGGAAAGATTTTTCAATGCATAATACACCCTATAAAACTGTGGAAAGTAGGACAGGGACTTTGCAGCTTTATCTACATAAGGCACAGCCTCCAGGTTAAATTTAGCGACAATGCTGAGATAATTTAGTTCTAGTTAGAGATGTTGCGAATAGTTCGCCGGCGAACTATTCCCGGCGAACATAGCATGTTCGCGTTCGCGGCGAACTGCGTAAATATGCGATATTCGACCCGCCCCCTATACTTTATCATTGAGCAAACTTTGACACTGCATGTCACAGTCAGCAGACACATTCCAGCCAATCAGCAGCATACACTCCCTTCTAGAGCCTTCTACCTCATGGACAGCAGCCATTTTGGAATCATAACTAACTAGCACTCTTACTGAGAGGAGGCTGAGTGTAGGTGATACTGCATCAATAGGGAAAACCATAGCTAGGCTACTGAACACAGTGTGCAATACAGTCCTGAAGGACTCTTTTGATCTCCGCTGCAAGGACACCCCTGTGTCTCCCCCCCCCCCCCTTATCATCATCCTCCCCTTACCTTAGCACCCAACCCTAACACCCATCACACTTATCCATAACACCCATCAACCTAACACCTAACCCTAACACCCCTCACACTTATCCCTAAGACCTAACACCCCTCACACTTATTCCTAACATGCCTCACCCTAACACCCCTTACACTTATCCTTAACACCCCTCACCCTAACCCTAATACCCCTCACACCTATCCCTGACACCCCTTACCCTAACACCCCTCACACTTATCCATAACACCCCTTACCCTAACCTTAACACCCCTCACACTTATCCCTAACACCCCTCACCCTAACACCTAACCCTAACACCCCTCACACTTATCCCTAACTCCCCTCACCCTAACCCTAACACCCCTCACACTTATCCCTAACACCCCTTACCCTAACCCTAACACCCCTCACACTTATCCATAACACCCATCAACCTAACACCTAACCCTAACATTCTTACACTTATCCCTAAGACCTAACACCCCTCACACTTATCCCTAACACCCCTCACCCTAACCCTAACACCCCTCACACTTATCCCTAACACCCCTCACCCTAACCCTAACACCCCTCACACTTATCCCTAACACCCCTCACCCTAACACCTAACCCTAACACCCCTCACACTTATCCCTAACACCCCTCACCCTAACCCTAACCCCCCTCACGCTTATCCCTTACACCCCTTACCCTAACCCTAACTCCCCTCACACTTATCCATAACACCCATCAACCTAACACCTAACCCTAACATTCTCACACTTATCCCTAAGACCTAACACCCCTCACACTTATTCCTAACATGCCTCACCCTAACACCCCTTACACTTATCCCTAACACCCCCCACCCTAACACCCCTCACACTTAGCCCTAACACCCCTCACCCTAACACCTAACACCCTCACCCTTATCCCTAACACCCCTTACCCTAACACCCCTCACACTTATCCCTGTGTCTCTTCTCCCCCTTATCATCAAGGGAGGGGGGAAGATGATGAGGGAGGGGGTAAAGAGATACAAGGGAGGGTGATGAGGAAGGGGGGAAAGAGACACAGGGGAGGATGATGAGGGAGGGGGGAAGTGACACAGGGGAAGATGATGAGGGAAGGGGAAAAGAGACACAGGGGAGGATGATGGATGAGGGAGGGGGAAAGAGACACAGGGGAGGATGATGAGAGAGGGGGGAAGAGACACAGGGGAGGATGATGATGGAGGGGGTAAAGAGATACAGGGGAGGATGATGAGGGGGGGAGAGACACAGGGGAAGATGATGAGGGTGGGGGAAAAGAGACACAGGGGAGGATGATGATGGAGGGGGGAAGAGACACAGGGGAGGATGATGAGGGAGGTGGGAGGATGATGAGGGAGGGGGATGAGACACAGGGGAGGGTGATGAGGAAGGGGGAAAAGAGACACAGGGGAGGATGACGAGGAAGGGGGGATGAGACACGAGGGAGGGTGATGAGGAAGGGGGGAAAGAGACACAGGGGAGGATGATGATGGAGGGGGTAAAGAGATACAGGGGAGGATGATGAGGGAGGTGGGAGGATGATGAGGGAGGGGGGATGAGACACAGGGGAGGGTGATGAGGAAGGGGGGAAAGAGACACAGGGGAGGATGATGAGGGAGGGGTAAAGAGATACAGGGGAGGGTGATGAGGAAGGGGGGAAAGGGACACAGGGGAAGATGATGAGGGAGCGGGTAAAGAGACACAGGGGAGGATGATGAGGGAGGGGGTAAAGAGACACAGGGGAGGATGATGATGGAGGGGGGAAGAGACACAGGGGAGGATGATGAGGGAGGGGGTAAAGAGATACAGGGGAGGATGATGAGGGAGGTGGGAGGATGATGAGGGAGGGGGGATGAGACACAGGGGAGGTTGATGAGGAAGGGGGAAGGAGACACAGGGGAGGATGATGAGGGAGGGGGTAAAGAGATACAGGGGAGGGTGATGAGGAAGGGGGGAAAGAGACACAGGGGAGGATGATGAGGGAGGGGGGGAAGAGACACAGGGTAAGATGATGAGGGAGGGGGAAAAGAGACACAGGGGAGGATGATGAGGGAGGGGGGAAAGAGACACAGGGGAGGATGATGATGGAGGGGGGAAGACACACAGGGGAGGATGATGAGGGAGGGGGAAAAGAGACACAGGGGAGGATGATGAGGGAGGGGGGAAAGAGACACAGGGGAGAATGATGATGGAGGGGGGAAGAGACACAGGGGAGGTTGATGAGGGAGGGGGTAAAGAGATACAGGGGAGGATGATGAGGGAGGTGGGAGGATGATGAGCGAGGGAGGGGGGATGAGACACAGGGGAGGGTGATGAGGAAGTGGGGAAAGAGACACAGGGGAGGATGATGAGGGAGTGGGGAAGAGATACAGGGGAGGATGATGATGGAGGGGGATGATAGGTTATTTATGCCCTTTATGGATTAAAACCAGACTCTGCATCAACTATGTAATTTTCCGTGGGAGTTTTGACATGGATCCCCCTCCGGCATGCCACAGTCCAGGTATTAGTCCCCTTAAAACAACTTTTCCATCACTATTTTTGGCCAGAAAGAGTCCCTGTGGGTTTTAAAATCCGCCTGCCCTTTGAAGTCTATGGCGGTTCGCCGGGTTCGCGAACCGAAAATTTGATGTTCGCAACATCACTAGTTCTAGTTTTCTGGGTAGATGTGTATAGATGGAGGTATGTATATACAGATATATATATATATGTGTGTAGATATAGGTATGTGCATGTATATGTTTGATCTTATCTATTTTCACCTGGTGCCGACCTTAATATTAGCTCAGGGTCCTCTACAGAAGCTATCTACCGTTTAGATTTCATCTGCATTGTTATAGTCACTTAATTGTTAATGTTTTGTTTCTGAAGCTGTGCCCCACAGGGGGTTAATTTTGTAAACTTTTTCTATTTTGACTTTATTTTGGTTCTTGTTTCTGCAAAGATTCCAGGTGCTTCACCATAGGTTATAGGAGGACAGCGAGTTGCTCTCCTCATTTCAGTGTAAATTGTATATTGTTCTGGATATATACTTAATATACCCATACAAACACTATACACATATCTTTTGTAATTACTTACTTGTATAAGGTTAGATTTACGTACTGTATTGTACAACACGGTTATTTTTATACATTGCTTTAATATATATATATATATATATATATATATATATATATATATATATATATTTTTTTTTTGTTACTTCCTCCTCTATACGCCTCTTTCCTCCCTCCCTCCTGCTTCTCTTCTTTTTCTCTTCCCTCCCCCTCTCTATACTTGATCTATTTACTCTAGCCTGGTGTGGAGCCCTACGAGCCAATAGGTCCAAGTGAAGAATATCCCTCAGGTCACCTGCTTTCAGCGGATAACCTACTCATCAGAAGCTCTATCTCTTGGGTGTCGCTCAGAACAAGTAGTGAGTAATGGCTTTATGCATAGCATCTCATAATGTTCAGGGGCTGAACGAGCCGGTGAAGCGAGGGATTGCCCTAGGGGAGTACGGTCGCATGGGTCTAGATATCGTTATGGTACAGGAGACCCATTTTAAGAAGAATTCTATCCCAAAATATTGGGGGAAATACTTCCCGCAAACGTTTCATTCTACCGACCCCAGAAAAAAAAAAGGGGAGTGTCCATTTTAATACACAAGAGATTACATTTCCAACACATATCCACACGCAGAGACACAGAGGGGAGATTCATCCTCGTACAGGGCACTATTAACGAACGCCAGATTTCACTGCTAAACATATACGCCCCAAATACTGGAGCGCTACATTTTTTTATAAAATCTCAGACATTATGTCTGACTGGCGACAATCAACATGGATTCTTGGGGGAGACATGAACTCGGTCCTGGACCAAGCAAAGGATAGATCGGGCTATTCATACCCGATGATTATTCCCACCGCAACAAAGTCTCTCAAACTCTTACTTAACAACCACGGTTTGCTTGACGCATGGAGAATGACCCATTTTAATGATAGGGAATACACTCACTACTCGGCTAGACATGACTCATATTCTCGCATCGATTATATTTTAATACTGCAACATCTAACCTCGAATTTCCAGGATGCTGAAATCCGGCCCATTGCATGGTCAGATCATGATGTTGTATGTATTTCCTTAAATGACCTGTTGCCTAAAGGGCGCTCCCCCTCGTGGGCACTTAACCCAGCTCTACTTAATGACGTAGTCACGAAAGATAAAATACATAGCGCCATAACAGACTATTTTGATCTAAATGGTGAGGGTGAGGTAGAGAGAGATGGAGTATGGGCTGCACACAAAACAGTGATAAGGGGTAAATGCATTCAGATTGGTGCATGCTCTAGAAGAACAGAATTAGCCCAAATAAATATACTAAACAAAATATTTTTGACCCTTCAAGCAATCCCCCTCTCTAGGAGACCACCTGAGACCCAGGCGGAAATATTTAAACTCAAACAACAGTTGCAGGGGATTTTACGTAAAAAAGCGGTAACACTACTGCAAATAACCCAATCTCAGTATTTCACACTCTCGAATAAGCCAGATAAAATGCTAGCCAGAAAGCTCAACCAGCAATGAGCAAACTCTTCTATTCCAAAACTAAAGATGGAGAATGATAAAATTATCTATAAGCCACGTGACATTACGGAGGCATTTGAAAATTTTTACGCCAATCTGTATTCTGCACCTGCTAGGTCGGGCTCGATTGATCATATGACCCAAATAGACACTTTTTTGTCTTCCATTAAACTCCCAAAACTGGATGACGAACATTCAGATTTGCTAGACGTGCCCATAGATCTAACTGCAGTTAAGAGAGCTATAAAAGAGACCAAGGCTCATAAAGCACCTGGCCCAATTTATAGATACGTTAGCACCCCATCTTCAGCGGCTTTTTAATGATTTTTTGTCTGGTAAGCCTATGAGGGCAGAATTCCTGGAAACTAAAGTGATAGTAATACCTAAGGAGGGAAAAGACCCATTTCAATGTAAGAGTTATAGACCTATCTCTTTGATCAATTGTGATGTCAAACTCTACTCTAAAATCTTAGCGAACAGGCTATCTCAGGTGCTGCCGAGCCTAATACATCCAGACCAGGTTGGGTTTATCCAGGGTCGTGAAGTGCCAGACAACACTAGACGGATCATAAATTTGCTTGATGTAGCCTCATTCCAGAATACACCCTTAATGCTGTTATCCTTTGACGCGGAAAAGGCCTTTGATAGGATCGATTGGGTGTATATGGCTGAGACGCTACATAAATTTGGTCTAAGCGAGAAGTTAGTGAAGGGTATTTTAGCATTATATTCGGCCCCGACAGCATATGTTGCATACCAGGGGTTTAAATCTCGTTCATTTAAAATCACGAGAGGAACGCGGCAGGGGTGCCCTCTATCTCCTCTCCTCTTTGCTTTGTGTATTGAACCTCTGGCGGTAACTATCAGAGAGGATTTGAATATAAGGGGAGTTAGAGTGAGAGAGACAGAACATAAATTAAGCCTCTTCGCGGATGATGTCATGCTTACTATCTCCGAACCATTAATCAGTCTCCCTAACCTGTTCCATGCTCTTGAGCTTTTTGGTAGGATCTCTGGCTTTAAAATTAATTCGAGTAAGAGTGCAGCGCTAAATGTTTCCTTACCAGAACAATTGAAAGTCCAATTATCAGGGAACTTCTCCTTTAGATGGGTCCAAAACCACATTAAATATCTAGGGGGTTTTATCCCCGGACAATCTGGCCTAACGTACTCAGCAAACTTCCCGGCGCTCATTAAAACATTAATTATGGATATAAATACGTGGTCCTCATACAAAATGTTGTGGTTAGGGAGGATTCACGCTATCAAAATGAATGTTTTGCCCAAGCTCCTGTATCTCTTCCGTACCATTCCAACGACTGTTTGTTCCAAGGACATCTTGGCTATTCAGGGGGCAATCTCTTGCTTCATTTGGGACCGTAAAAGACCTAGTATAAATAAGACGGCCACGACGGCTTCAAAGGCCAGAGGAGGGCTGGTCCTCCCAGACCTATTGAAATACTGTAAAGCCACTAGATTGGCCCAAATCACTAAATGGTTTGGTAAAGAACAAGTGCCAGTATGGGTAGAAATAGAAACAAATATATTTGAACAGAGTGGCCTCCACATTAAACAGGTTATTTGGCTTAGCCTACATTCTAAGTTGGGGAATGCCTCCTTTACTAACTGCATGGTCCAGTCTCTGGCAGTTCTGACTCAGACAGAGAATCCCACTGGTTGAAACAAGCTCATGGATCTCCCCATTGTGGGTATACCAAAGAACGGCACTGATCGATAGACTCTCGCAATTTAAGTGGTGGATAGACAATAAATTTACGGTGGTGGCTGATCTGTTGAGGGGCAGTAGACAGTGGTCTATTACAACATTTAGGGAAGAACACCATTTACCAGTAAGGGAATGGCTTGATCTGTCCCAGATACATGCCAATATCTCCAAAGTAATCAAATGTAATGCCGCTGCCAGGACTACTCCATTTGAGAAATGTTGCCTTGAGAATCCGACTGGCAGACAGAATATTTCTATTATTTATAACTACCTAATAGACCAGACCACACCACCTAAATTACATCATCAACAATCTTGGTAGTCGGAACTTGCCATTGACTTAAACGAGGCTCAATGGAATAAGATACATAAACAGGCGGCAGGCTCCTCATTGAACATAATATTGAGGGAAAACTCACACAAGACTATTTTGATGTGGTACCTAACACCGGCTAGGTTGAAGTTTTCCAGTACTTCTTTGGAAGGTAATTGTTTTAGGGGGTGTACTGATTTAGGTACTCTTAAACATGTCCTGTGGGATTGCCCCAAGATTGCTCACATTTGGCTGGGGACATATGATATCTTGGAGAAGCTCTGGGAATGCAGGATTCCCCAAAAAACGGAAGAAGCTCTTTTAGGTCTACCCATAGAGGGCCTTAGTAACCAGGCTCAACTTTTGTCACACCAAGTGTTTTTGGCAACTCGAGTTACGTTAGCTAAAGCCTGGAAATCGGGAATACCTTCATTTAGTGAAGTTTTACATAAGCTTAAGTTCATATATGATGTGAGCGTTATCTCAGCTGACCTGAATCAATCATACAAGAAATGGGCTTCATGCTGGGACACCTGGATCCTTAAGATTGGATGGTAAAGTTACAGAGTTTTCTAGCTCTTAGGACAATCAGGGTGTGGATCCTGATTTTCCATGTCCCTCTCTTTTTCTGTTTTTCCTTCCCCCTCTTCCCTTTACCCTAGGCGTGTTTTTTCCTTTGTTTTTAGATTACAAGTTCGATAACCTGTATTTTTATATATAAGTAATTTGAATTCATATAAAAAAAATAAAAAAAAGAGAGAAAACAAAAAGTCGATAATTGAAGTTAAAAGGTTATTTATTTGTATGTTTACATTTTTCAAGGGCATTGTCTATATTATTTTTGTTTTATCGTTGAAACATGTGTATTATTGTATTAACTTGATACTCTTAATAAAAATCTATTTTAAAAAAAAAATCCAAATCTTTGATGATCCCCAGGAGCACCATCAAATCTATCATAACCAAATGGAAAGAACATGGCATAACAGCAAACCTGACAAGAGACGGCCACCCACCAAAACTCACGGACCAGGCAAGGAGGGCGTTAATCAGAGAGGCAGCACAGAGACCTAAGGTAACCCTGGAGGAGCTGCAGAGTTCCACAGCAGAGACTGGAGGATCTGTACATAGGACGACAATAAGCCGTACGCTCCATAGAGTTGGGCTTTATGGCAGAGGGGCAGAAGAAAGCCATTACTTTCAGCAAAAAACTAAACAGCATGTTTTGAGTTTGCGAAAAGGCATGTAGGAGACTCCCAAAATGTATGGAGGAAGGTGCTCTGGTCTGATGAGACTAAAAAAGTTAACTTTTCGGACATCAAAGAAAACGCTATGTCTGGCGCAAACCCAACACATCACATCATCCACATCATGCTGTAGGGATGGTCAGAGTTGAGGGAAAGATGGATGATGCTAAATACAGGGATATTCTTGAGCAAAACCTGTACCACTCTGTGCGGGATTTGAGGCTAGGACTGAGGTTCACCTTCTAGCAGGACAATGACCCCAAACACACACTAAAGCAACACTTGAGTGGTTTAAGGGAAAACATGTAAATGTGTTAAGGCACAGACTTCAATCAAATAGAAAATCTGTGGTCAGACTTGAAGATTGCTTTTCACAAGCGCAAACCATCCAACTTGAAGGAGCTGGAGCAGTTTTGCAAAGAGGAATGGGCCAAAATCCCAGTGGTAAGATGTGGCAAGTTCCTAGAGACTTATCCAAAGCGACTTGGAGCTGTGATTGCCGCAAAAGGTGGCTCTACAAAGTATTGACTTTAGGGGGGTGAATAGTTATGCACATTGGCTTTTTCTGTTAGTTTGTCCTATTTGTTATTTGTTTCACAATAAAAAGAAAAACATCTTCAAAGTTGCGGGCATGTTCTGTAAATTAAATAATGCAAATCCTCAAACAATCCATGTTAATTCCAGGTTGTGAGGCAACAAAACAGGAAAAATGCCAAGGGGGGTGAATACTTTTGCAAGGCATTGTATATTGTTGGATCGACTGTAAAGTCACATGGCGATTTCCACAATACATATAAGGTTTTAATACCAAGCTGGTGCAGTTCTATTTTACAGTAGATAGTGCAATTCAGAGAGATCACATTACTCAACAACCCTTAATTAAAATGTCTCCATAAATTCAGCAGCAGTTTCTAAAGAGAAACGTATCTTTCTCTGAACCTTTCAGTTTCCGATACGATTGTGCAGAACACAACTGATGACTTCAGTGGTCCTTGACATAGATATTAATTAGATTGCTATATTTCCCTTTATTTACAGCTACCTTTTCATTACATTACTTTACTACATGGGCTTATATTATTCTTATCAGCCATCAAATCTATTGCTGTAGGTCAATTCTACTTTTTTTCTCACATCATCTCTCTACCGTTATTATGCTTTATTATTATTATGGTTTATTTGTAATACGCCAAGATATTTCGTAGAGCTATAAGTACAAGGCAAAATAAAATATTAACACATTGCTAAAGAAAGGAGGGCTCTGTCTTTGAGCTTAAAATCTAACGTACACTGTGCTTCATCAGATTGAAAAAAGACTGCAAAATTGCCAACTACCAATCTAAAGGCTACCATTATCTTGACCAAAAGTGCATGTTGGGTGTTAAAAGTAAAATTGTTTACAATAATGTTTTTGTGATACTATCTCAGGAGAGGTAAGATATGTGATAATGGGCCACTGAATTCCCCCTTTGAATTTTACTGAATCACTATGTATATACAAATATTAGTACTAAGAATGTTTCACAATTAACTGAAATGTGATATTTTTAACAAATAGTGCCTTCTATTAAAATAGCAAAAACTTGATAAACAACAACATAAAAAATATGTAGGCCCTTATTAAATCAGCCCTCGTAGTTCCCTCGGTCCTCGCAAAAGACAGTTTTTTGCTGTTTGGAGGACCGATTCCTCAATACGTCCCTCGCAGCCTGCTTTGCGAGATGACTCTGAAAAAAGACAGAGAATAAGCTCCGAGAGAGCTATGTAGTAACACGCAGCCATAAATCTATGAGGTGAACCTCGCACCTCGGAAGAATCCCTACGGGCACACAAAAGTGCCAGCAAGGGATCCTGAATCACCTACGTGCTGTCTCGGAGCAGCCCGAACAGCCGTGTGATGCTCCCCGCTGCGGCTCCTTAAAGGGCCCGCGGAACACTATTAGCCAATCCCTAAAATTACCCCCCCCCTCTATGCTGGGGGTCCCCATTGAGACCCGCAAAGTGTCCCCACATTAACCCCTTGCTGCAGGTGTCCATAGGGACCCCCGTAGCCCTCCCACATTAACCCCTTGCAGCGGGGGTCCCTGATCGCCACCGATCGTGACCCCGCTGCATTTAAAATTTTACATTTCCCGCCTCGCTGATCCTTAAAGTACCATAAAGGTCCTGAAAGGCTCCACGATAAAAAATATTAACCCCAGGCAACTAAAATTAACCCCATAAGTCATGGGACTCTAAACAGACATAAGCCCTTAATTAACCCTGTCACTCATGGGGGTTAATACAGACCCCCCATAAGCCTTAATTAACCCTATAACTCAATTAACTTAATTAACCCTGTCACTCATGGGGGTCAATACAGACCCCCCATAAGCCTTAATTAACCCTATAACTGTATAGAGCCCAATGAGCACTCAATTAACCCTGTCACTCATGGGGCTCTATACTGAGCCCATGAGACTATATTTACCCTCCTCAGTCCAATAGGGGTCTATATAGACTCCTATAGGACACTATTAACCCCTAGGTTAACCTTACAAGTGCCATGAATGTCCTCCTAACCAATCTAAACACCCCCTATCTATACCTCACCCCCTGAATCTAAGCTAAAATAGAATAAATAAAACCACTTACCTTTGCAGATGTCCCATCTGATCGCACCCCATAGGAAAAAAATAAACATCAGATTATTCAAACAATAAACATTTCATATAATAAATAAATATTACAAATACAGTATTAAACTCACCTTTCCAGCATGTTCCCATCCACCTTTATCTGTTCTCCGGCTCGGCCCCTGGAAAAAGATAAATAACATTAGTATAACACATACACAACATCATAAAACCTCAAACACAAAAAAAATAATAATATTAACATTAGACATTGAAAACGTACCTGTCCCTGATGTCCCCGGCCTTCTTCTCTTCTGCCCCGGCTGGGCCCTTGCTAAATCAGCGTTCTTTAAAAAAACTAACGGAGGTCCGCTCTCGCAGATCTCCCCGACACTAATGAGCCTCCTAGAAATAGGCAATGGCGCCTTCTGATTGGCTGAAAACGCTGTCTAATTGCAGCCAACCAGAATGCGCCAATGTGTGAGCCAATAAGGATGGGATACACCCCTATATCCCATTCTGATTGGCTGAAGGAACTGTCAATCTTTTTTAAACCAATCAGAACGCACTATTGCTTTCAGCCAATCACAATGGGATACACCCTCATGGGGTGATTGGCTGAAAGGCATCTGCACCTTCTGATTGGCTGCTGATAACGGGGGGGGGTTGCAATTTTTCTTTTCTTTTATGTACCCTACGTTTTTTATTTTATGTAGTGGCGGTGGGGGTTTGGGATGCTTTTTTTATTTTATGTACCTTAGTTTTTTTATTTGATGTAATTAGTAGGGTAGGGGGCCCTCATGGCACTTGTAGGGTTAACCTAGGGGGTTAATAGTGTCTTATAGGGGTCTATATAGAGCCCTATTGGACTGAGGAGGGTAATTATAGTCTCATGGGGCTCTATACAGAGCCCCATGAGACTATATTTAGAAAGTTAATACATATCAGGCCACCCACATGGACTAGAACATTTTCTTCATTCATTTTTATTATTTTGTACATTGCGGGATTGCAGGTCTCATTGCATATCAGACCACTAAAGGCTAATTGATTGACATGTGACCTCCAGGTTTTATTGACGTCATGATAACAGTCTCATTTTCTATTGGCTGTTTCTAAATCGGGAGTTACGGCCTTGCTTTAATTGATTATACTCACGTTTTGAAATGCTAAATACGATTGCATGGTTTACAGTTTTGGCTTCCAGACCGTAAGTTTTGGGCTTGTTCAAATGAATCGCTCTGTAATTGTAGCAAATCTCAGGCCTGCAAACATACGGCCTGTACAACACAATCTGCGTGCTTGCAATTGAATAAAGCCCAATGTCTTGAAATGGCTGCGTACGAAGCATGTTTTCTTTCAAGTTAAGTCATTAACATACTTTAATATAATAATAAGAATGTGTGATTAAATAAATTACATTAATTCATAAAGTATGTACAAATTCATTTGCATTCCTTTATTATTGCGCTGGCTCTCTGCAATGAAAGGATTAAAAATAATTTTACAGAACATAAGTTTTATGATGGATAGGCTCACTTAAATCAGAAATTGTATAATAATTCACTAGCCTGTTTTTAATATTAACTGTGTATGAGATTAATACATAAGAGAACACTCTCATATAGAAGCTGCATTTAAACAGCTCAGTGTTTTTTTAACTCTTTGTAATGATTGGTGCTGTTTGGCAACGCATAACAAATATTAGAACAGTTTGAATAGATAATCTTCACTGCAGGAAGTTCTTCAATAAATCATACAGTGTGTCTAATAGAAATGGAATGTAATTCCCCATGTTTCTTTATATTCTTTATATTTATTACTGCCTATGGACCAGCCTCAAGACTGCTGTTCAGAAACAAAGATTCATTTTTGACTTTCAACATTTCAGTTACCTCAGATGTAATCAGAAACAGTCCAAACAGTTCCTGCATGATAGTGTCCCTTTAACATATATGCTGACTTAACATTATAAACATTTGTGCTTGTCTGCAACCTCTCTAAGTTATGATACTAATAGAAGTACAGTGCCTTGCAAAAGTATTCACCCCCTTGACTTTTTACCTATTTTGTTACATTGCAGCCTTAAGTTCAATGTGTGTTAATCTGAATTTTATGTGATGGATCAGAACACAATAGTCTAAGTTGGTGAAGGGAAATGAGAAAAATATATACATAAAACTATTTTTTAGAAATAGATAACAGAAAATTGTCATGTGCGTATGTATTCACCCCCGTTATTACGAAGCCCATGAAAAGCTCTGGTGCAACCAATTACCTTCAGAAGTCACATAATTAGTGAAATGATATCCACCTGTGTGCAATCTAAGTGTCACTTGATCTATCATTACATATACACACCTTTTTTGAAAGGTGCCAGAGGTTGCAACACCTAAGCAAGAGGCACAATTAACCAAACACCGTCATGAAGACCAAGGAACTCTCCAAACAAGTAAGGGACAATGTTGTTGAGAAGTACAAGTCAGGGTTAGGTTATAAAAAAATATCCAAATATTTGATGATCCCCAGGAGCACCATCAAATCTATCATAACCAAATGGAAAGAACATGGCACAACAGCAAACCGTCCGCCCACCAAAACTCACCGACCGGGCAAGGAGGGCATTAATCAGAGAGGCAGCACAGAGACCTAAGCTAACCCTGGAGGAGCTGCAGAGTTTCACAGCAGAGACTGGAGTATCTGTACATAGGACGACAATAAGCCGTACGCTCCACAGAGTTGGGCTTTATGGCAGAGGGGCAGAAGAAAGCCATTATTTTCAGCAAAAAACTAAACGGTATGTTTTGAGTTTGCGAAAAGGCATGTGGGAGACTCCCAAAATGTATGGAGGAAGGTGCTCTGGTCTGATGAGACTAAAATAGTGAACTTTTCAGCCATCAAAGAAAACGCTATGTCTGGCGCAAACCCAATACATCACATCACCCAAAAACACCATCCCCACAGTGAACATGATGGTGGCAGCATTCTGTGGGGATGTTTTTCAGCAGCTGGGACTGGGAAACTGGTCAGAGTTGAGGGAAAGATGGATGGTGCTAAATACAGGGATATTCTTGAGCAAAACCTGTACCACTCTGTGCGTGATTTGAGGCTAGGCTGAGGTTCACCTTCCAGCAGGACAATGACCCCAAACACACTGCTAAAGCAACACTTCAGTGGTTTAAGGGGAAACATGTAAATGTGTTGGAATGGCCAAGTCAAAGGCCAGACCTCAATCCAATAGAAAATCTGTGGTCAGACTTAAAGATTGCTGTTTACAAGCGCAAACCATCCAACTTGAAGGAGCTGGAGCAGTTTTGCAATGAGGAATGGGCAGAAATCCCAATGGTAAGACGTGGCAAGCTCATAGAGACTTATCCAAAGCAACTTGGAGCTGTGATTGCAGCAAAAGGTGGCTTTACAAAGTATTGACTTTAGGGGGGTGAATAGTTATGCACATTGACTTTTTCTGGTATTTTGTCCTTTTTGTTGTTTTCGTCACAATAAAAAAAAAACACATCTTCAAAGTTGTGGGCATGTTCTGTAAATTAAATGATGCATATCCTCAAACAATCCATGTTAATTTCAGGTTGTGAGGCAACAAAACACGTGAAAATTACACAAAATCTTCCAAGTTGTGACAGAGTTTTTTGACTCTATTGTTCTATGCAGTTTCTATCACATATATAGTTGCCAGTGTATGTAATGTTTGCAATGTTGGTCATGCTTTTGCGTCCCTCAGGAAGCGAGTCGAGCAGTCGACGCACGCACAACTTAGGCTGCAATGAGCGCCTTCGTCGCTCATTGCACTGCGAGCCGTTGAGGCACGCGGGACTAAGGCTGTAATGAGCACCAAAGGCACTCATTGCACTGCGAGCCTCGCAAAGCAAGGCGAGCAGTTGAGACACGCGACTGCAAGGGTCGCAACTGCGAGCCAAGTGTGTAACTCTAAAAACACGAAAAACAAACAAAATTATTTAACAAAAATAATAACACACTCACACACAGCATGGGGGGGGGGGGGCAGGAAGGGAACTTGAGACATATTTTTCGTCAATCCGAAACCAGGTAAGCAAGGAAAAAAATGGCGGACGAAAATCTTTCTGAAATTCTAAAACTGGATGAAAATGAGGCTGAACAAAGCCAGGCACGCGGGACTTAGAAAATACATGACGGCAAAGACAGTAACAATTTCACCAACAACGCCAGGCAGGCAGGATTTTGAAAATAAAACCAACGTCAGTCACTGCGCGCCACGCAAATATTCAGCACACACACAGAGGAGAAAGGCACAGGGAAGGGACAGGGGGGAGATGGTTGAAAGAGAGACATGGCATTCCCAAGCACAAAACTTGCAGATTAAAAAAACCTGCAATGAGAGGCCCGTACAGTAGGCGGGAGGAAAGATTTGCAATAAAAACTGAAGACGCTCATTGCGAGCCACACTATGAGTGCTGAAGGCGCTCATCGCGGAGCTGATGATGAGCACCGCAAGTGGGAGAGGCTTGCAATGAGTGCCGAAGGCTCTTATTGCGAGCCCCGCGATGAGCACCAAAAAACACACCCAGCGTGGGGCTCACGATGAGCGCTGAAGGTGATCAGTGCAAAGCAGGAAAGTTGAAGTACACGGAGGGAGAGGCTCGTAATGAGCGCCAAAGGTGCTCAGAGCGTGGCTCGCGATGAGCGCCAAAGATGCTCAGAGGACCAATAGCCTCAAATTGTGTGGCAAACTGCATTGCCAGCCTTACAATTTTAATCCCGTCATTTTTGACGGTCAATTTCCTAGTCACATATTTAGTTGTCATACTAGAAGTTGCTGTCACGCTTTGTGGTGCTCGCGTGGCGAGCCCCGCAACTGCGGCCCTCGCAAAACGAGGGATGCAGTTGTGTCCTGCAACTGTGGCCCTTGTGAAGGGAAGGACGCAGTTGCGGGGGTGGAGGCCCGCGGGATCGGAGGCACACAGGACTTAACCTTCGGCGCTCATTGCAGGGACCAAGAGTCAGCGGGACTCAGCGCGTAGCGGTTTGGTGCTGATCGCGAGCCACACAATACTTTACGACTTTAGCGGCCGATACACAGAACTCAACAGACCACATAAAAATGCCAAAAAAAGACATTACACACTCATACATAGCACAGGGGGAGAGCCAGGGAGCCTGTGAGTGAGGTTGCAAGTTAATTTGAGCCATATTTGCCATTTTTTGACAATCGGAAATCGGGTAAGCAAGAAAAAAATGGCAGATGAAAAAAGTTAAAGGATGAAAACAAGGCCGAAAGCAGTAAAAACAACCCTGAAGCCAGTAAAACGTAGCCAAACAATGCGAGCCACACAAAACTGCAGCACAGACACAGAGGAGAAAGCCACATGGGAGGGAGAGGGGGGAGAGGGTGGAAAGAGACACAGGGCTGAGAGACGGATGAAAAGAGACAAAGGGGGGGAAATAAGGGAAAAAAGACACAAAGCACGGAGAGAGGGGGAAACAGACACAGAGTCAGAGACTAGTAAGAGGCTCGCAATAAGAGAAGAAGGTGAACATCGAGAACCACAATAGTTGTGGGTTGCCAAGGACTGGAGTACAGTAGACGGCAAAGGCGCTCAGCGCGGGGTCGTGAGGAGTACTGAAGGTACAGCACTCCCAGCCTTAAAATTGTATTGCCGTAATTTCTGATGGGCAAGTCGCTAGTTTAGTATAAGAACATAACTGTAGTAAAAGTTTTTAGGAAATATTATAGATAGGGAGTTAGGACTGTGATCAATAGTCACCTAAATTGATACATTTAGATGATTGTTGGGTTATGGGACCTTCTCAATGCAGTAAGGGCTACTTACTACTTCTTCTCACTTGCTTTTCATTTATTTTGTCCTTCACTCTTCTTTGTGATTTATGTGGGCCTAGGTGCTTCTTTTTTCTGTTTTATTTACCCAATTGATTCTCTTTTATGCAATGCTGTTTTCTGGTTATTTTAATTATTTTCAAAGTAATTTTTTAAAATCTATGGAATATCTTAGTTTACATACAATATAAAATTTTATATAAGTTTTTATTGTACTTAAAATGACTAGCATGCCTATGGTTTCTTATATGTCTTAAATATCTGTGTGTTTTTATGAATAAACCTTGTATTATTCTATGATACATTTTTCAAGAGATCTTACACACTACTGCTCAAACGATTCACAGAATATTTTGGAAATCAGAGCTTTCTCACACTAGTGATAATTCTGTCTCCTTACTGTATATAGGGCAGTCTATGCAGTGTATCTACACAGATCACTCTCACCAATCACATATTGCTTATCATCATCACATCAACAGTTTGATCACTCTCTCTCTCTCTATCTCTCTCTAATGCACAGTCATCTCAACACATTCTCTTTTTGTAATGGTATTTATTTCACACTGTTAACAAATATTCACTTTTTCTTAAGTCTAGATTTGAACCCAAGGTCAGTAGGCCAAGTATGGGTTTATAGGTTATTTTATTTTCTAATCGCACAACAGCATGTAGTGGCAAAAATGAATTTAAGCCTCTTATGGTCCTTCCAAGAATCAGTCATGAAAAGGTTGTATATAGCAGCACAGTACGTTCTATCCCTGAAAATCCTTTCATGATGATGGAAATGTAAACTGAATAGACAACTAGACATGTTTGTTGGGTAAGAAGCAAAGATCCTTCTTAATGTGCTTTGTTAAGAAGGGATCTAATTACTCAGAGGCTCCTTTGTCTTGAGATTCTACAAAACTGACTTTACAATTTTCTTTTTAAGTGTGATTTATATTTCCTCATCATAATCTCCAATTTACAAAATTGGATATTTAATGTGCTTACCTTCTGAGCTTATTTGTTGATGCCCAAGGGTATTTGAAAAAACGCATGGCCTTGTGTTTTAATCAAAAAAGATAGATGCAGAACATAGACTGTTTTCAATCATAAGGAAATAGACTTACGTTAATAGGTCTTGTTCTTAAAGCTGTGATTCACTTTTTACTGCTTATATATCAGACCATTGACAAAAAGTAGCAGCATGTTGTAAATATACTAATTAACTTGTTATATATATGATTGTAGTCTAAAGCATTGATTGTTTTATTGATCTGATAGGAAAGCAAGTTAACTGTTGTTGGTAATAGCTTTTACTAGAGCAACAAACAATTGGTGTCTCTGCTTTTTTAATTGTGACAAAATAGTTATTTAAACTCAAACTGTTTCTTGAGATGTTTGTAGTTTCCAAAACAAAATAATGATAACCTGAATATTTGAAAAAAAATGGTACTTGATAAATATATTTGAAATCTTTAGACAAATTATCTGAAAAGTCATTATCTATAGGCTAAAGAAGAATTGGAGAACCTATCCTGGTCAAATAGAAACTATCACATATATAGTTGTGAGCAGTGCAGGCTTGCCAAAAGTTGTTGGTAACGCCATGTTAAAATTGCGGGCTCGCAAAGCAAAGGCTGCAATTGCGGGCCGCATCCACAGACCTCGTGAAGCGGGGGCCACGATTGTGGCCAGGCAATGAGCGCCAAATGCACTCATTGCTCTGGAGGAGATGAGCGCCGCAGGCGCTTATCCCTGCGACCCCCGGGACTTAGGCAATGACAGCCAAAGGCACTCATTGCTCTGGTGGAGATGAGCGACACGGGCGCTCATCCCTGTGACTCGCTGGACTTAGGCAATGAGTGCCGAATGAGTCCCTGCGGCACGCGGGACTTATACAAAAAGAGCGCACAAGGCGCTCACCTTAACTTAGCGACGCCCACAAAATTACGGCCCATACAACTTGGGACTTAGCGACAGCCGGGAAAATAGGACCCGCAAAAATATGCAATTAACAGCCGAACCACCAAAAACACACAAATATGCCTCAAATGTACTTACACACTCACACACAGCTCAGGGGGAGTGCCAGGGGGCCTGTGAGTGAGGTTGCAAGATAATTTGAGGCATATTTTGAATTTTTTTACGATCGAAAATCGCCACAGCAAGAAAAAAAATGGCAGCAGAAAAAAATTAAATAAACCGAAAAGGAGGCCCAAGGACGTAAAAAACTTTCAAAGGCCGGAAAAGGCAACCAAAGGACGTAAATACCAGCCCTAAGCACTAAGACTTAACGCTAAACAGTAACACTTAAAACAAGGCAGTAACATTTAACTCAAGCCAGTAACACTTAATCAAAGGCAGTAACCCCTAATCAAAGCCAGTGACACTTAACCCAAGGTAGTAACACAGGGGGAGAGGCTCGCAATGAATGCCAAAAATGCTCATTGCGAGCCTGCAATGAGCGCCAAAGGCGCTCATCGTGGGGCTCGCAATGAGCGCCAAAGGTTAGCAAGTTTCGTTTTTTAAAAACAAGTTTGCACATGAATGTTGTTAAAAGTAAACAATAGGCTAAAACTTAGATCAAGCTTGTTGAATTATGTCCATGAATCAGCCTCATTCATTCTCTCTCCTGCTTCTTCATGCTTTCCATTTCTGATATGTGTTATCACTTCCTGGCATGTTGAACATACTCATAGTGACTAAGGCAACTATGAAGCTGAGCACACAATGGATTTAGAAACTTCCTTTTGTTTCTAACAAACTCTGCACCACTTAAGTTGTAAGTTCTCACAACAGCAGAGCCATCAACTCCATTTATACCAGTATGTTTTTTCTCCTATTCTGTCTTTAATATAGACTTTGAATCCTGTAGTTAGTGTTACAGAATACAGAAAAAGAGCAACAGTTTCTCTAATTTAAGGTGCAAGTCACGACCCAAGCCTGGCCCAAGTGATATGCTACCCACAATAACAGACCCTGACAACTAGTTGGATTAAAACAGGCCACAGCTTTATTTGTAAACACAATGACAGATACCATAACCATAAACATAAACCATAAATAAATAAATATACAATTGAGGTGAGGAGCCAGGCCAGAGACAGTACCACTGACCCAGCGACTCACCTTCCACCACTGTGGCAACATATAAAACATTCCTTTATTATTTAACATAACGCTTTTATTTATTTTTTTCAACAAAACATTAATATAATAGTATCAACCTCAACCATAAACCTCTAACACATTTTAACCTACCAATACCTACCATACCTACCACACTCATGGCTAGCTGGGGGCACAATTTTTTTACCAAAGTCGTTGGTCAGTGTCTCCTTTTAAACAAAATATATGCTGTCTTGCCACTTGCCATTATTATGCCATTATTCCTATTATTTTCTTATATATGTATTATATGGAACACAGTACTTTAAAAATAAATGATGATGCTGATAACAAATAATAAAAGTACTAGTAACAGCGTCTTTTATGTAAGGTTAGATAATTTCTGAGTGAAAATAATGTATACCAGAAATACAGTTCTAAAGATATTAGTTAAAATATTGAGCATACATATGCTTTTGAGTTCTTTTCTCATTCATCCACAACTTGGCAGTTCCCTTAAAATTAATTTGTAAGCAATCCTTTATGTTTTGTGCTGTTTACCATGTCATACATTCAATCTATATGTTTGTATAATGTTTAATTTATACATTATTGATTAAACAGAGTCCATTCCAGCACATGCATCCTCTAAAATTACACTTTACATTCCGACTCCAGTAAGATTGTGCTGGTTTTTAACGTCTCTTATACTGTACATAATTACTGTTGATCAGGTACTGTTATTCTGGGTTAGTATTTGAACTCCATTTATGTAATTTAGTATTAATTGGTATATTAGATGTAGCACTGTAATATTAATGTCTAGAATTCTGTAATTGAAGGAATTTCTTATTAAACTTTCCCAAACATCTAGCCAAGAGTCAGGTTCCCAGTATTAAGGTCCTTTTGCCATTATGTTACATATTTATAGAAATGCCCTTGCAAAGTAGTGTTAAAGTGAGAAAGTAGTTCCCCTAGTACTCCCAAGGGGGTTGTGACTGCATGTCCTGAAGTGGAAGCGCATTGTGTAGGTACATGTTAATAACGTTTTGGACTTTGAAATTCTCAAAATGCTTTTCTAATAATCACATATATAGTTCTCAGCAGCTCGGGCTTGGCAAAAAATGTTGGTAACGCAATGTTATAACTGCGGGCTCGCAAAGCAAGGGCCGTTTTTGCGGCCAGGCAAGAAGCACCAAAGGCGCTCACTGTGCTGGTGGAGATGAGCGCCACAGGCGCCCCACCCTACGAGCCCGCACAACTTAAGCATCATACCTATGAGACCGCGGGACTACAGATCAATAGAAAACTCAAATACACAATTCACAGTGCCAGACCAGTAGCACTTTGAAAAAAACGCCTGCAAAAATTACCCCCGTAACACTTTGAAAAGGAAACCGCCACTTACACAAAAAAAAATGAGACCCGCCAAAAATACGAAGTTAACGCGCACATCGAAAAACCAGAAAAACACACACAAAAAAAAATACAAAAAACATCACACACAACACGGGGGGACAGTAAGGACGTCTGGGAGTGAGGTTGCACGTGAATTTAAGTCCAATTTGCAGAGTTTCGACACTTGAAAATCACCTACACAAGAAAAAAAATGGCCGCATAAAAAACTAAAACGAGGCTACACCACCCCTAACCACACAAAACACTGCCAGACACATACGACTTTTACCCAGGAACGTATGAGGTACAAAATACACTATTACAAACTACGCTAACACATGCACAATCGCTGCCATTTTACAACACTAACTTGAAACTAATAACATTACCATTCTAAAATGCCGCATTACACAACTAAACAAACGGTTCGCGCACGCAGCCTATTTATACTGCACACTTGCCACATTGCTGATACTTACACCTCAGGTCAGCAACAGTGCAAATGTACATTGTATGCTGCAGCACAATACAGATTGTCAGCTCTTAAGTTATTGATTGCTGGATATATTAATTACAAATAGGTCAAGTATATTAGTTTATTATTTATTTAATTAATTAATTATTATTTAAAAAAAAATAATATATATATATATATAAAAAAAAAAATACCAGAGGACAGGCTTGCAATTGACAGCCACTCCTGAGATAATGTAATGGACGCTATAGCCAGTTGTTCCAGTAAGAAATTACTGTAAATCGTAGTGAAGGAAAAAGAAAAAGAAACGATTCAGTTACATGTAAAGTCTCACACTGAGTGGTGTGTGCTTCAGATATAGATACAGCCACTACAACATCTATCTCTGTAGCTGAGGACGGTTCAGTCCTTTGCCTTGTGTGGGTTTTCTTGGGATGTTTGTTCCCAGGAACTTCAGTTCATTGTCTATTTAATTGCGTCCGCCTTCCTAAGTCTGTCTAAAATATTGTTGAATGTTGTATTGGAAAATCAAGATGAAGGAACAACTCTATTTGTATTTTATATTTACGGTAGGTGTGTGCTTTTGGTAAGAGTAGTAGGTGAAAGGTCAGTGCAGAGTGTAATTTAGTGCCTTTCAGTCCTCATGCATGCCCCTTGTAACTGCCACAAGCAAATCTCTAGCACTCTGCCAAAGAAGCCACACTATTACATCCTTGGGAAGATCTTGATGTATTGGTGGACCATTCTTTTTCCAGGACCTTGTCTGACACTTAGGCAATAGTGTGCTAAAGACTTGATGAAGAAAAGGAATCAGGTCAATTACAGGGAAATGCATTTTCTTAGTAGTAGTTATATTGAAGATATAACCGACTGTGCAGTTTATTTGGGTCCTGGGGTAGGGGATATGGGGCACACGTGGTATAGAGATATAGATACATGTGTTTGTGCAAATGGCACTGTTGTGTAGTTTATGTTTACTTCTTATACCTAGACTAGTATTAATCCAGTAGGTCAGATCAGCTTCAGTAATGGATTCAGGTATGGATTCCAGTACTAATCATAATATATCACAGGAATGTACGTTTTCTGGAGCTTCTACTTTTGGTTGAAGAAATACTTTGTTTAATGAGGTGAGCCGTTTTGGGTATCTCCTGCTATTAATGTGTACAAGTTTATGCTAGTGATAACTGGCTTGTTGCTTCTTGAAGTGGCTACAAGGTAGCAGTATAACCCTGTGTCTGCACAATAAAAACTCCCCTCTGCTGGTAATGGATTATGTGGATATTCCAGAGTTTGTTTTAGAGGGAGGAGGTGATCGTGGATATATGAAAATTCCTTCTAATGACCTTAAGTGATATATAAAGTTTAAATAAAACTATAGTCCAGACCACTTATATTGAAAGTCTTTATAATGTTTTTTAGAAAATTGTACAGTCTTTATAATGCAGGACAGCTGTATTCCTTAGGCATGTCATCCTTATTGCCTACATATAGGTTAATACGTCCATGTTCCCTCCAATATCTGCATATTGATGGGGACATGTCTGAGAAAGTGTCCATTCCCCTGTAATCCTCAGCCTGTTCCAGCCCATCTCCGTCCTACATCTCCATCCTACACCTTTTAATTGAATTGCTGGATCTGAGAGTTGCTGTGTGAGTGTCCTTAATTAAGTTTTCCTTTTACCCCTCGTGTAGGTTGCTAACTGGGTTTGGGGTCTCCTGTCCACAGCCCACTCCAAGCAGTCTATCGATTGGTCTCTGGCCCGTATACCTTACAGATCTTGTGTAATTCCAATATTTTGCGCCTGTATAGTGGTATTAAGCTTTCCCCTGAGTGGACCACTTACTCTTCCTGACACGGACAGCATATATGAGCTGTGCAGTCGCTCTGTGTCGCTGCCAGCCGGAAGGTGATATCGGGCCTAAACAGACCCTCCAGTACCAGTGTGAGCCCTCCTCATTGCTCCTGTTTTGGCTGTGGACATCCCTCAGTGAGGGTAGCACACAATCCCAGGCCAGTGGACTATGCTTGTTTGCTCCAACTCTCTCAGCAAAGTCCAGGGCAAGCAACTCCAATCTGAGTAATCTGTTTCCCCTCTGAGGTTTGCATAGGCCAGTTTGTGTAAAATGCTGGCCAGGGGCAAGCCAGACTCTGCAGTAAAGACTCATGCCAGCATAGACCTCAGCCACATGCATGCTCTTTTCCATACAAATACCACATACACTTTTTATCTGTCTGCTTTTTGTATGGTACAGATGATCAATATCTAATTTATAGAGCAATTGCTGTGTATTTTGATATGTTATGGTCAATTTTCCAGACTCATGCACAGGAATCCTCTTACTGTGCGTCTGCTCTCGAAGCAAGACATGGCCGACTCCATCCAATGGCATTTTCTGACTAAAATACAAAGAAAACATAATATCAACTTCACCTCATACAAATATGAAATTGTTTTAGTTATCTTACATAATGTAGAATACTACCTTAATACCTGGTCCATGTTTCTCAGATTTATACAACCCATGTACAGTTTACTTGTATTTATGCAGACATATCTTATGTAAACATCCTACTTTCCTCTGTAAAGGTTTTCTGCTTTCGTTCCCCAGCCAAAACTTAATTTTCATTATTCACAATTAAATTTTTATTGAACAACAACAATATGAGAATTTAAGACATTGAATGACAATAATTTGTATTACAGTTTTATGTAAAAAATGTGTTGATATTATTAGAATGCTCCAAAACTAACCAAATATAATTTTTAACAATAATTGCAGTTTGACCTGTCAGTGTAGCACTTGCTGCTTTTGCTATCAATGAGTCAATCAATATTTCTGAGTCCATATTTCCACTGTTCTTGGACTCAAAAAACATTATTCATGAATCACCTTATTAAATAAAATAAAATAAGTTTGTATGACTTGTTTTTTTTCCAGGCATGCGAAATATACTGTTCTTAGGCCCCTATTCAATTGAGCAATTGTTAGTTACTGGAGCTCGTAATGTAGCCAGTAAACTAATTTGATATTCAATTGTCATCTTTTAGATACGATTCGCGGGTTACAGGCTGAAAATCTCTGCAGTTGTCAAAATCGTAACTCCAACCCATCTAAGCCTTTGATCTTTCAAGCCGTAAGTTTTACAATTGCAAATCGCTATTCAATTGCTACAATTCCTCAAGCCTGCAATTGTTTTCACACCCGTAAATGGAAAATGTAGAAAATAAATTCAACGTGTACCAGATAGGACTCGCAAGGGGGTTAAACACCTGATTGTGGCACTGTAAATGCAAATAAAAAATAAATACTGCACTTTAAAAGACAGGGAAAGCGATGAAATACATTAGAATTCATTGCACAACTGTCTCAAGCTTGTAAATTTGCAGTCATTTTTTTTTATGTTTCATTTCAACATCTCGACAATCAAGGAGTTAATACAGGCCACCTGCAGGAACTAGAACATTTTCTTCATTCATTTTTATTATTTTGTACATTGCCAGATTGCGAGTCCGATCGTATATAGGACTTCTAAACGCTAATTGATTGATGTTTAACCTCCATGTTTTACTGACGTGATGATGACGGTCTCATTTACTATTGGCAGTTCCTAATTCAGTAGTGATCATGTTCTGAAATGCTACTTACGGGTGCATGGTTTTTAGTTTCGGCTTTAGGTCAGGTAGCTGCGGGCTTGTTCAATTGAATCACTCTGTAACTATTGCAAATTTCAATTGAATGGTAGCCTTAGTCTTTCACTCCAAGACCTGCTCTCACTCCTTGAAGTTCTACTGATGGATAAAGACCTGCTTATTAGAGTCATAGGCTCTAACGTGCATGTATGCTGTTTTTGTTATAACATAGCACTTTGCCTATAAAACTCTATAAGTCTATAAAGGTGCAATCTATGATTAGAAGAATATGATAGTGCCTACACCTACAGAAATTGTAAGGATCTAAACATATCATAAACTTATTTAAAGGTACGTGGAAGTTTACCTGTTTTTTTCTAATCTGACACATACTGTTTATATCAGACAAATGCATTACATTGAGTCATTCTATACACATTCAGACTTATTTTATTTAAAAAAAAAAACTTTGGATTCCACACGCCCAGCGCTGCCTACATAGGCACCCCATACCAATAAAAAAACTGCATTCAAGTATGTTTTTTTTAACCCATACTAACCTTTCAGTGAGTAGCAGACCAGTTCAGAGATCCAGAGCAGCACTGCCTACATTGCATCATTCATGGGAGAAGAGAGAGGTTTTTGGTGGGAACAAAAGACTACAAATCCCATGATTTTGTTCAGTAGAGACTGAATTATCCATACTGCTACAATGTTTTAGCTGCCTCTGATTGGCCACAAAATCAACTGCCAGAAAACTGTAGACATTTTTAAAAACCTAGGGTAAGTTTATGAATAGGTATTTTTGGATTTTTTCATGCAAACATATTTTCATAAACTAATGATTCTTCTCGATCAGATGCATTCATAATCCATGAAGCATCCATATACCTTTAAAATTGTGTTTATACTGATTTAAACAGAACTGTGTTTTCCAAATGGTAATTACTCAGCAATATTGACTGGCTGAACTTAGCTAAAGAAGCAATATCCTTATATTTAACAGTAGGCAGCTCAAAGACACTGAACTTTGTTATATTTGATGGAGTGATCCATATCAGCATTTTCACATAATTAAATATTATTGAAATCAACTTTTCTAGATTCCCAAAGTTTCATGTATCACTGTTTGATTGTTTTTTTAAATCTTTTTTTTTTCTATGCAGTTAAAGCACAGAGAGCAGTTAACATCATTTGATTCTACATGATACAACAATTGTACTGGCTAGGATAATAATACATTGGCCATTTGAATCATTTGAATCCCAAGATGTTTTCCATTTACACAAAGGCAGCTTTTAAAAGGCAGTATTAAAATATATATTTTTCTTATACTGAGAAAACACAGCGTGGGGTGCAAGTTTATATTTAGTAGTTGGCTGAATAAGCCCAGGCCTATGGAAGTAAAATGAGAGGGGTGGTAGCATTGTCTTAAAGTTAGGAAAATAGAGGTTAACACATTGACAACAATAAAGCAATTAAATGCAGGATATGTCCAACAACTGATATTATTTCCACAATATATTTACAGTCTGCATAGCTCTCTATTTAGCATAAGACTAATGGTGGAAGTAGCAGGATAAACATAAAGTACAGCTGAGGAGCACACCTCTTAATGGGCCTTGGGTAACAATAAGCCTGTTACAGCTGTTATCATGCATTACCGAATATCTGGAAAAACAACTTTTTTGCTGAAGATGAAGTTGGTGCTTATTTCCTTTAATCAGAAAGAGAACTCACCCCTGGAATGGGACATAACTGTGTTCAGCTTGAAAGCTTCAGGAAACAGTTGCAAGCAGAATACAAAGCATTACTTAAGCACACTAAAAAAATGCTGCAAATAAAAAAGGTGTATAAAAATACAATTATTATTTTTCGGATTTGTTTTAATGAAAATGATAAAACAATACAATGCTGTTTTATATATCACACAGTCAGAAATTGCAATTTCCTTTTGAAACATTTTTAATATGATTGTAGTTTTTGGGATATATTCCCAAAAGCTTGAGACTAATTTTGGTTATGTGTTTTAACTGCAAAAGAACATAAATAAGATGCCAGGTGAACTCCGCAGAACTGTCTTGGCTTCTAAAAATGATAAAAGAACCCCAGGTGTCAAACATGGGTCCAATGTAATCTTGTAATTGTTAATCATAACCCAACATTCTTTAGAGAAAGGGATTTCCAGTGGAAGCTGTTAAGACAAATATAGTAAATGAATTCACACGTCTGACATATGAATGACTTGCCCACACTATTTATGAAACCAACTTTGTTACACAGATATTAGATAGATAGATGGATAGATCGATCAATCGATTGATAGATAGATAGATAGATAGATAGTCTAGAACTATGTTTCTTCTTTGATATCTAGTGTATGTTTCTATCTCCAAGAACCCTCCACAGAGCTTATGCCACAGAGAGTCAAGAGAAGCTGTGGGATCTCTAATGGAGCCACACCATTCCAAAGACCATTGATTGGGTAACACTAAAATATGCACATAAAGCTCCTACATATTTTACTGTTTTTTTATAGTCACTGTAGACATATACTGATATATACTATATGTGAAACATAAAACAATTACAATCTAGGCAGTGTGTTTAAAATGCTGATTTTACATGTTCATAACAATTCGATCATTACCTGTATAGTCTACTTTTATTGCTTTTGACACTTCCTTGTACAGTAGTCTTTTTTTTATTAATTGACTCTATTCACCATGATTAGAGCAGATTAGAAGGATGGACTGCTGCATAGTGAGCATATCTATTAGCATCTGACCCCTGAGAGCAGTAGGTTAAAGTTACTAGGAAATGACTTCTATAAATCACACAGGAAAAGCAAACATTTCTGCTGATGTGAATGAAATGGAAGATACAAACTGAGATATCTATACTAGCATCTATAAATGGATAATGGGGACTAAAGATAGTTAACCCTTCCATATAACTGCATTTTTTTGTACATTTAATGTACTGAAATAAACACATGCAGTATGATTTCAAATATTATACACAAAATCCTAATTGAAAATGTCCATCCAACACAAAAACCTGGTTTGTCCAGCTCCAGTGCTCAAGGACAAATTATCAGGATATTCCTATGTGTGCATCTGTAAGTACATTGACAATTGCTTTTCTCTCAGTGATCAAGTATACGGAAATAAATCTGTATAAAGGGTGGTCACCTTGCATCCATTCAACTCAGTTACCAAAAATATATAAAAGGATCACTGGTTGAAGTGGCATGTCAAACATATTGAGAGGGACCCTACTAATATATTCCAGAATATTGAATTAATGTGACATCTCTCACTCCACATTCAGGGCATTTAATACTGTATTGTGATGATTGTGTGACATCAGCTTTGATGTAATAAGCTCTGTACAGTATGAAATATAATGTGAGCTGGCATTTTGTCTTTATGTGAAAGGGATATAGAGATTTTCTGGATTTTACTATTTATGTACTTTGTTAATTAAGAAGAGCTTAAATGCACTTTTTATTGCCTAAAATCATAGAAATAGTCCATGTTTGAGTCTTGCCTTTGCAGCATATGCTAACATGTACCCCAATTCCAATCGGATACATAGCTGTGCAAAAACACTCTCTTGCAACTGTGTTTTTTTTAATAAATTTGCAAGTTACATATCCATCCCAATTGGATATTCTACAAAGCTGTCTGTTAAAGAGTGTACATGTACCAGGACTTTTTTTTCTGCAGTTCCTAAGCCCTACAGTCCACATGCAGCCAGCTGAAAGAGACACTGAGCTATCAGCTACATAGTCTCTGCAGCAGTGCTGCATAGTATAACACACAACCCCTCCCCATCTATCTATATCAATCCCAAACACTAACAGCCTTATTAAATTGTGATTGGCCAATTGAATAGGGCTCTATATAGGCACACAGCATATTTTTTTACAGAAGTTTTTAGCTAGTGAACTTCTATCCAAAAACAAAGTCTTCACTAACTAAAAACTTTTGTAATAAAATATGCTCTGTGCTTATATAGAGCCCTTTTCAATTGGCCGAATCGCAATTTACATAGTTACATAGTTACATAGGCCCTCATTCAATTGCGATTTGGCCAATTGAATAGGGCTCTAAATAAGCACATAGCATATTTTTTTTAAATAAGTTTTTAGTTAGTAAAAACCTTGCTTTTAAATACATGCTTACAAACTAAAAACTTCTTTAAAAAAAATATGTTATGTGCTTATTTAGACCCCTATTCAATTGGCCAAATCGCAATTGAATGAGGGCCATAGTAATTAAGGTTGAAAAAAGACTTTCAGTCCATCAAGTTCAACCTGTTAGTCCCTACTACGCGGGTCTATAACAGACACCTGTAGCAATCTAAATAAACCCCACATTGCATAGTGGCTAACTGTAGGTGTCTATAAGGTACTGTGTTAATTGTTAGGTACTGGGTTAATTTTTAGGTGCCATGAGAGACCAAATAAACCACCATAATCATATACTTGAATGGGATGGCAGGTTAGTGGGAAGGGAATCCTTGAGGTTACCTTCTATGCGTGGGACGAAATAATCCCTGGGGTACCCTTAAGCACCTGGGAGGGAGGAAGCCCCATGTTCTCCCATTTAATGTACACTGTAAATGTCTGTATAAAAGACTGGAATGGGGCCCATTTTTGTAAAGTTTAGTTTACAGGGTAGTAAACTAGCCTATCAGAAAACATGCTGCAACATGCTGACGAGAAGTGGTCCCTGAGAAGTAGTCCTTGATAGACTAGTTAACTACACAGCACATGCAGCATACATTACAGTGGGCAGACTCATACAGGGAGATATTAGGCTGTAAAAACAGAGATTATAAGCACTTCTTAATAAAATAAAACTTATAAGTATAATACTTACACAGTAAAATCCAGAAACCTTTCATGTCCTTTTTATAAGAAAAGGATAGATACATGGGAGGAAAGGGAAGAGATATGGATTCAGATACAATCTCTATAAAGTTCTGTTGAAATAATGCCACTGTAAATTGTCAGTTGAGAATAAAAATAAAGAGAAGAATAAGCCCAAGTAGGCTAGCCCTCATCCATTATACTACAAGTAGACTGTGATCCTGGAATCCCTCAATATACAGGAGTTCAGCTAAACATGAGACATTCTCTAGAAATTATTTTATGCTTCCGGCTTAAATAGCTGCTAATGTTGTAAGTTTTTATACATTTCACAAACATGAGACATAGTTCCAAAACAACAGTGGTGCTTTAAAAACTAGATTTCTGGGAAACACTGACCAAAACCATACAAGTACTAAGAAGTAACTTCAGTTATCAGTGGCCATAATGCTGTTCTTCTTCAAGAAAAAAAAATGTGAAGGGTCATGCAACTCCCCAAATAGAATTTAAAATTGCGGTTTTACATACTACAAAAAAAATGGATTATGTTTTACATTAAAATAACATGTGATGTAAAGACTTGTAATCTTACATGTTACCCTACATCCTAATCATGTAGAATGGAGCAACATTTTTAGAAAAGAGTTTTACTTTACCGCCTTTATAAAGAATGGACTCTTCTGTACAAGTTCTAGTAGGCTGGACACAGTTGCTATCAATTTGTGCTGACGGATACTTGACCCTCTGCATCAAATGTGTTGAACGCCTCATACCTCCCATTTACCACTTTAATAGAGTGACTTTGGATAAATCTTTCCATCATATCAAATAACCATCCATCAAACAATAAACTCCTCCTACACCTCTCAAGATTGTAAATTTCTACTTTACTAAGATGTAAATAAATGCAATGGCATATTTAGGATTCATACTGCACTGGGCCCATTCTGCATTGCAGAGCTCCCAAACATCAGTTACTACTCCCTCTACATCCTCCCCCTGGTTATATACAGTAACAATCATACAATTATCACATATATATATATATATATATATATATATATATATATATATATATATATATATATATATACAGCCTTATTAAATAGCGATTCGGACAATTGAATAGGGCTCTACATAACCACAGAGCATATTTTTTTACAGAAATTTTTAGTTGGTGAATTTCTATCCAAAAGCAAGGTCTTCACTAACTAAAAACTTCTGTAATAAAAATATGCTCTGTGCTTATATAGAGCCCTTTAGAATTGGCCGAATCTCAATCTAATAAGGATGATAATCATTACTGTGCATTAATGTATTTATACAAAATGTCAGATAATGTCAAGTCCACATACAAACAGAAATATCACAATAAATTGACATTTCCATGTGTATGAACACACTATTCAGTGGCACTTCAACAGCAACTTCAGGCAGCCTGCTGCCCTAGATATAGGACTTGTAAGACTAGGCAGAAATATACCAGTTTATATCCTTTAATTGTTCAATTGGTCGATTTTTGGTTTTGTACACCTTAATGCCACAGAATATGTTGGCACTTTTAAAATAAATATATATAAACGATAATAATAAAATATGT
The DNA here is from genome assembly GCA_027410445.1 of Discoglossus pictus. Classification (NCBI taxonomy): domain Eukaryota; kingdom Metazoa; phylum Chordata; class Amphibia; order Anura; family Alytidae; genus Discoglossus; species Discoglossus pictus. Next base: position 312,177,627 of record CM050164.1, on the reverse strand, counting down.
ATTATTTCTATCTCTACTTTGCATGCTAAAAAACATTTCTCTAAATGCATGCATAGGTGATTTGGGAGTACCAGGCAGACTTGATAGAAAGCCTAAAGTATTAGAATGAAGTTCCATAGAACCTGCCAAGGATATAAGACAGAACACACTTATAAGTCACAGGAGACTCTGGGTGTAGACTGGGCAGACAATATGTTGAGGCTGGACGACAGGTCCAAATAGCAAACCATTAACAACATTTCCATGCAGTTTACCTAAAAGGTAGTCTGTGGAAACAAGCTGGTCATTGCTTATTCACACAGTGATCATAGTGCTGTTGTGCAGTATAGTGATAGAGTATGTGTCATTGAGCTTTTTTTCTGTCTCCAGGCAAAAGTGTTGTAATTGAATTTATTCAGCAAATTAAACTTGTTATTCACTTTACACTTCCCCCTCTTTCCTTGCAACTTTCCATATACACACACACACACATTACTGTCATGTTCTCTACAGTGTTTTTATGTCGTTGGCATTCTTGTTATTCTGGAGTCATTCTGTCTATGGATTATATATTAAAGCAAACTTTATATTCATGTAGCCAATGAGCCAGACTGGCACCAACATAATATTAGCAACCAAACAATTCAGCACTAGCTAACATGAACTACGCATTTTCACTAGTCTACCACAGACAAAAAACGTATTGTTAAAATTTTGCTTTTGGGAATGTCATTTGTTGTTATTGGCCACTGTAAAGCTTTCATCCAAGAAATGATTGACTGTGCTGCCACCTAGAGTATGCTTGGGTTATTGGTTGGCTGTAGAGATTATACATTTTTATGTTAAATTAAGTTAATTCTGAATTGTAAAACCAACTTGTATTTTGAATACGCTGATTCCTACAGATGAT